>CM060983.1:119877041-121300909 GCA_030765065.1 Deroplatys truncata | reverse complement strand
TGTGATGTGAGTAACAATGAGCCGACTGAGCACATTTTAATAATGAGAGCAACATCGCTTTCGATACCACTTCTTATAATTATAGAATGATAATCATATTAATTATGCAACGTAAGTAAGTGAACAACAAAATATATATCCAAGCAAGTTTCTGAATATTGTAACTGAATCAAGATAATGAAATAAATGACAGAGGTAGAGAAAGTCATTTGAATGTAACACATGCATTGATTTTCTGAGGCCCAGGTTGAGTTTGTGATTTGTGTACTGTTCTGCTAACACATAATGCAACATTTTTCTTCTCTTACAAAAGCATTGTTTTTCAATATAAACAACAATTTATCTCTAATGTACGCATCCCAGGTACGAAGGACTTAACGGCTAGCCTGTTCAGTCAAGCTTAATACGGAATCAACTGAATCCTCTGCACATTCAACAAACAATACCACAGGTCGGGAAAGGGCTTAACAATCGCTTATGAATCACGCTATACGAGTGAAGTAAAGCATGATCTGTTGAATATATAACACAATTTATTTGAAAACGATTTTGAAAATTCCATGACAAAATCGGAAAAGCTTTGTGACGTGCCTTTGTTCAAATATACAAGCTCAAAAGCTGATTTGTAGGGATAATATTTCATCATCATCATCAAACTTACTAATTCATGTGGGTAGAACGTAGCGAAAATAAGAAGCTAAATAGACGAGAGATTTATGTGCCCTGTATTTGAAATATATGGAGCCAGGAGATTATTTCAGTGTGAATGTTAAGTGAGAAGAGAATCGCAGAATGGGTTTCATAAACAGGTTAGTGCTTAATCCATGCTTTAACGTTAAATCTTACTATTGTTTTTAATACGCTTTAAACCCCCTCCCAAAAAAGTGACGTCGCTGACAGTAATGCTTAAATATGCCGTTTCATCCTTGGTATTTATATTTATTGTTGACAATTCTTTTATGCAGTTTCTGAACAAAAGTATGTAGCGAAACTGCAATCCATGAGAAACTTAAGCGAGGATGAAAATAATTTATTTTAATTAACGTATAGTAGATAGTAAATATTTTACATCAAATAAAAGTTTAATATCAGTACATAAAATTACCTCTGATTAAATTTTCAAGAAAAGTTAGCATTTTTTGTGGCTTGCCTATTTTTGCGTTGTAGTGTGATAAATTCAAGTTCATGGATTATATGCTCGAGCCGCCACTGTATTAAGCTTCTACTAATGTAAAGCCGCAAGGGTTAAAGCGTTTTGGTGCCAAATCTGTACGTTAGGGAGGATGGTCGAAATGTTTCCAACCAAATGATGCAGTCAGATCTTGAGTTTGTTTGGCTGTGTGGGGCCAGGCATTGTCACGAACAGATTTTCATCTGTTTCTTCATCTGAAGAAATTCCTTAGTAAAAACATTTCAACGGCAAAGATGTTGTAAAACAAGCAGACTTGACTTTCAGCACAGGCAGCACTATTCTTTGACAAAGGCATACAAAAACTGGTTTCCCGTTACCACAAGTGCCTGAATAATGGCAGTGATTATGTGGAGAAGTAGCGTAAGGTGTAAGGTAGTAAATGATGATAAAGTATTTGGAAAACAATCGTGTGTTATTTTTAAAAATATTATCGGTAGTTACTTTAAAAACACGACTCTTACTTTATCTGTGCTTTTGTATCTAGGAATAAGCTGGCTTACCCGCATATGGAATACCCAGTTGCTTCTGTTTGCTCTCAAAACGCAGATGGAAGGACTAGAGCTTAACCACGCCACAGCCTTATTTCTATTTCATGTACTCTAAATAGGGTGCTGAATACGGATGAGAGAATACATTTTCACCGTTAAGCATTTTGGATAAGTAATAACATTCTTGTTTACCTCACTTTTAGGCAAAAAAAAGATGTATATTAATGCTTACGGGTTTAACATATAATAAAATCATATTAATTCTGTTTGATCCGAATTCATCCTTATAGCTTGAAAGCCACACAACTGGGCCATTGAGCCAAATGATTAGTTCGTGCCTTTTGCCGATTTCTGTTTTGCGTTGGGATTATTTAGTCTTATAACTAATCAACAGTTTTATTCGCTAGAATAGCGTATTTTGGATATTAGCCTCACTTCATCCTTAACGTTGCCGGTTTAATACCGGGGTATGTCGCAAATGTTGTCTTGCCAACAACGAAAAGGTTATTCAGAATTTGTACACCACTGTATTCCTGACATTATGCAATGAAAAGCAGTTAATCTGCGTTTAGATACGCTTCACACTAGCGCTGTAAACCGCGTTTGCTTCCAAGGTCATTCTGAAATAGTACTGTACACGTATATTGTACACCAGATGTAAGAGAAAGTACTGCGACATAGCATGCACAAGCAGGCTGCTCTTTATTAAAAGAATCAGCATGTATTTTCAAATCAATTGACAGCCATGCAATATCTCATCTTTCAAGCCAGCAGGAGATTTTGGAGGTTATCACCCGGTGTTTTGTGTGAAATTTAAGGCTGGAGGTTCCTTAAGTTTGGTTCCTTAACATACGCAAACTTGCATGCGCTTGAACCAAAATTCCTACTTCATAAAACACAGAGTGACCTTACCTTTAATGCTTCTATAGGGACGAACTTTCAAAAGAGACTTGGGAATTAACTGAAATTTCTCGCAATTCATGCCTAATAAAACTGAATATAAAATCATCTTAATCTGAACCTTAACAAGGTTCACTACGAGCATATTGGCTGCAAGCAAGTTATTTATTGAATAAACAAATAGGTTGGCTTCCAAATGCAACACTAGTAAAATACTTAGGATTTCTGCTGGATAAAGGCTGACTTGGAATGCTAGGTTGATTTCTCTGGAATCAGCAAAGAGTTGGGTTTGGACAGGGAAGCTCAATGTTCCGTACAAATCACTAGTCCATCCACTCATCAGCTATGTCGCTCCGGATTGAGTGAAGTCAGCAGGACACACATTCGTTACCTACAAGTTCTACAAAATAAATTTTTTCGAATTGCTACATACGAGATACTCCTTGGTTCACAAGAAACAGTCAACTTCTTCCCCTACAGCAGTACATCAGATACTGAATTATCAGAACTACCTGAAGTTTCTGACTACGACATAGCACCTTGGAAGAAAAACCGGCAGAAGACAGAATTAAAAAGAATAAAATATGATACATTCACATGATTTTCTGCACCCTCTATGGTGTATTAGTGGGTGTACACACTATTCTTACTAAAGCTCAATTTTTCTGTCTACTACATTTTAATTTAAAAAAATCTGATGTGTTACACTCGCATGACTTTATCTGCTCTTGTACAAACTATTTTTACAAATGCTTATTCTCCATATTATGCTTCATGTTAATCGAGATATCGAGATGTTAATCTTATTGCTAATTTTCTTGTAGATGCAAGGCTTTAAGCGATAGTCAAATATTTTAAGAACTGGTTGCTATGTGGAGTATTCCATTCTCTTTACATTACCAGGACAAGAAAAACTGAATAACGAATTCCCATTTGAGAAAAAGTAGAAGTATTGGACAATTTAAGGGAATAACAAGCAGTATCTTGAAAATGGTTCACTCAACAAAAAAAATGTATATGACATAAATTGTGTATTTTAACGCGATCTACATTTTTTGTGTAGTAAAATTTTGTCTATCTCTTATGGCTTACCAGTTATGCAAAAGTCGTTCACAATGAAGAATACTTTTGGAGACATTCCCAGAAAATTCAAGATATACATTTTATTTGTCATAAAAGTACCTTAAATATATGATATTTCAATCAAAATTGTTAGAGCCATTTTTGAGAAAATTAAAATTTTCAAAAAATGTACATGTAAAGGGTAATTTGGGGTGGGGGAATTTTCTTGAAAACCTTCGTGTCCCATCTCTGGAAGATACTGAATCTAAACCAAGTTTGGTGTTTATCCGACTGTTCGTTTCATGCTGTTCGCAGACACACAGACAGGAAGACACACACACACACACACGGACATGTTTCCAAAAATACTTTATATGCATTCAGTGCAGCTCAAAACATGTATTTTTATGAAATCTCGGTATCGAATTTTTGGGTGGAATGCAATGCGTCCCCTACTTACTATACGTAGTAGAGAAAGTAAAAATCTTGCAGAAATAGTAACATTACACATTTCGTTATAGATACACAGTGAACAGCGATAGTCAAACGTCTGAATGTTGAAAGGACTTCAAGAGAATGACCAAGAAATGAACAATTAGAACCTTTAATAACCAAATAATTTTAACCGGAATGAATAACGAAAGAATTTTAATAATAACCAGAAATGGCACAAAGCACGAAATATATTGTATGTTTTACAGAGGTCTACATTTTCTGTTAGCACGTATTCGTCTATCATTTAATGGTTGCCAGTTATATAAGATTATATACAATTTCTTCCATAAAAACTGAACGTCACAGACTTGTCCCAGAAAAACCAAGGTATAAGTTTTATTTGTAATGTAAATACCTTTAAATTATGGTATGCTAATTAAAATCGTTTAAGGTGCTTTTACAAAATAAACTTCGAAAAATGTTCCATTCAAAGGGTAGTCTTAGGGGGAGAATTTTCTTAAAAATCTTCCTATCGCATCTAGGGAAGGTGTAAACCTAAATACCAAATTTGGTGTTCTTCCGACGTTTGGTTTTCGAATATGCTGTTCACACATACACATGGACCTTTTCTAAAAATCCATTTTCTTGGAATCAGGGGTCTCAAAACAAGTATTTCCGGTGAACTCTCGTTATCGAATTTTTAGATGAAACACAAAACTTCCCCCAATTACTCTAGCTAGTAGAGAAACTAAAAATAAAATTGCTAAAGTACATTCTGCTCAGCCAGTCCAATGGCAACGATTTCTCTCATCAGTAACAACGTCCAATCAATATTCATGTCACAAGTATGAACTGTATGTTACCTTTTATTTGCATTTCTTGTTTTAATATTACACATAATTTATTATTTATCTGTATATCACGTTATTATTAATACTTTATCAATTATTGAAATTAGGTTAGAGTACACTTTGGTCAGCCTCAATATGTAAATATATATGATATGATGCTATGTTTCTAATTTACATTAATTACTTATTGAAACCATATTTAGAAGCTTATAATGGGTCTTTACTACTCTATGCATATGACAGAGTTTTTTTTTATTAGGAGGAGAATTGTGAAATGACATCTATATAACGCAAACAGCGGATTTAAAATAATTAAATGATGGCTTGGTTCAATTTTTCTCTCGTTAAACACCGACAAAGCAATAGTCATTCGTTTCTCTTTGTCATTTATTGGTTTCGAACCCAGGATTCGCCTTTTTCATTAAAACACATAACTAATTGCTATATTTATAACTGTGAATATCCTGTTGCGAAGGAATCTCTCAAATCAAATATTTAAGGATCACTTATAAAGCAACTTAGTCAGATAATCAACTTTTTGCTTTTTACACTAAGTAGAATAAGGAAAAGTATTGTATTCCACGCAAAAATTCATGTCGAGATTTCACCGAAAATATATGTTATCAGGCCCCTGAACACACAAAAAATAGCATTTTTAGAAAAATATCCGTGCATGTGTGTATATGTCCATCTGTAAACAACATAATTCAAAAAAGAAAAGTCGGAAAAATACCAAACTTGGTATTTAAGTCCAGTACCCTCCAAAGATACGACACGAATATTTTTAATAAAGTCCCCCCTCCCTTAACACCCTTTACATGAAACATTTCAAAAAAGTTTGATTTTATAAAAAATTGCTGTAATGATTTTTATTTAAATACCATAAAGATATTTACATGGCAAATAAAATGTTTATCTTGAATTTTCTGAGCACAGCCACTGAAGTCCTCTTCATTTGCAAGGAATTTTGTATAATATTGTAAACTGAAACGTTAATCGACAAACGAAAACGCACTACACAAAAATGTAGATCTCTTTAAAACACACAATTTATTTCAAATATATTTTTGTGACGTAAGCCATTTTTGAGGTATCCGTTATTAATGGTTCATTGTTCAATACTTTGTCATTCCTTTAATGTCCTGTAGATTTTCAATTGTTTCCCTCGACTGCATGGAAAGAGTACGGAATGTTAAGGCCAGAATATAGCGTCTAGTTCTTAAACATTTGACTATCGCTGCTCCCTTTGTATTTATAACGAAATGTGTAATGTAGCTATTTCTGCAAAGGTTTATCTGGATTAAATTAAATAGAAAAATGAGCTTTAGTAAGAATAGTTTTGTACCCAACAATAAACCTTAGAAGGTAGAGAAAGTCAAGTGAATGTAGCACATCAGATCTTTTTGTAATATTGTGGACATATTTGCCTAACGTTACTTTGTTTTATATCTATACTTATCTTTGATTCGGTATGTTCTGCAATATGGTATCATAGGATGAGGTAGTATTACGAGGAGCGTCCAATAAGAAAGTTTCCTTATTTTATAAAAAAAGTTACACAGAATTGATCATGTTAAATTAATTTTATTTATATTGTAGAATTCTTCTGTTACTTTTCTACATAGTCAACATGTTTTTCCAAGCATTTTTGGGGACGTGACGCAAGTTTTTCCAAGCCAGTGTTGTACCAGGTCGGGTCCTGTGTTCGCAACTAGCTGTTCTCTGATGTGACTTCATCATCGGTGTTAAAAGTGCTTACCTTTGAGTTGGAGGAACACGTGAAAATCACTTGGGGCAAGCTCCGGTGAATACGGAGGTTGCGACAAAACTTCCAAGTTGAATCTTGACCCACGCGGAGCTCAGAAGATTCAAATGGGAAATTTTCTCGCATCCTCCGTATTCACCAGATCTCTTCCCAAGTGATTTTCACATGTTCCCCTAACTCAAAGGTCATCATGGAGGTAAGCACTCTAACACCGTGACGAAGATGAATCAGAAGTGAACCAGAAGTCGGGTTCTGTGCTCGTAACCAGCTGTTCACTTCTGATTCATCTTCGTCACGGTGTTATAGTGCTTATCTCCAAGATGACCTTTGAGTCAGGGGAACATGTGAAAATCACTTGAGAAAAGATCTGGTGAACATGGAGGATGCGAGTGAACTTCCCAGTTGAATTTTCTGAGCTCCGCCTGGGTCAAGATTCAACTTGGAAGTTTTCTCGTATCCTCTGTATTCACCGGAGCTTGCCCCAAGTGATTTTCACATGTTCCTCCAACTCAAAGATAAGCACTTTTAACACCGATGATGAAATCAAATCAGAGAATAGCTTGTTGCGAACACAGGACCCGACCTGGTACAACACTGGCTTGGAAAAACTTGTGTCACTTCCCCAAAAATGCTTGGAAAACATGTTAACTATAGAAAATAACAGAAGGATTGTATAATATAAATGAAATTAATTCAACGTGATCAATTATGTGTAATGTTTTTCATAAAATAGAGAAACTTACTTATTGGACGAGCCTCTTACTTACCTTTACCACTGTCGTTTTACAAAGAAGATTAATTAAAATATGTAGAGAAAAAGCCTATTGATTTTCAAAAGAAATTCTGTTCTCTGAATTCAACAAGGTCACAGTCCAACAAATATACTGTAACGTTCTACTTAACTATATAAACAAGATTTGAATAAATTTCCATTGTAATATAAATACAAATCTAAATTAGCTTATTTCTACTTTCTCTAATACGTATACTAAGTAGGGGAAGTATTACATTCCACCCAAAAATTCGATACCGAGATTTCATAAGAAATACTTGTTTTGAGGTGCAGTGAATGTATATAAAGTATTTTTGGAAATGTCCGTGTGTCTTCCTGTCTGTGTGTCTGTGAACAGCGTAACTCAGAAACAAACAGTCGGATAAACACCAAATTTAGTATTTAGGTTCAGTATCTTCCAGAGATGCGACACGAAGTTTTTCAAGAAAATCCCCCACCACAGATTACCCTTTAAATGGAACATTTTTCGAAAATTTTAATTTTCTCAAAAATGGCTCTAACGATTTTGAATAAAATACCATAAGTTTAAGACATTTTTATGGCAAATGAATTGTATATCTAGAATTTTCTGGGAATGTCTCCAAAAGTATTCTTCATTGTGAACGACTTTTGGGTAACTGGTAAACCATAAGAGATAGACAAAATTTTATTACACCAAAAATGTAGATCGCGTTAAAATACACAATTTGTCATATGCATTTTTGTTTTGTTTTGAGTGAACCATTTTCGAGATACTGCTTATTATTCCCTTAAATTTTCCAATACTTATTCTCAAATGGGAATTCGTTATTCATTTTTACTTTCTCTACTACGTATAGTAAGTAGGCGAAGTATTGCATTCCACAGAAAATTCAATACCGAGATTTCACCGGAAGTACATGTTTTGAGGACTCCTGAATCCAAAAAAAAGTATTTTTGGAAACATGTCCGTGTGTGTCGCTGTGTTTGTGTGTTTGTGTGTCTGTCTGTAAACAGCATAACTCAGAAACGAATAGTCCGATAAACTCCAAACTTGGTATTTAGGTTCAGTATCTTCCAGATTTGCGACACGAAGGCTTTCAAGAAAATCCCCCCACCCCAAATTACCCTTTACATGGAACATTTTTCAAAAATTTTCTCAAAAATAGCTCTAACGATTTTGATTAAAATATATATTAAGATACTTTCATGACAAATAAAATGTATATCTTGAATTTTCTGGGAATGTCTCCAAAAATGTTCTTCATTGTAAAATAACTTTTGCATAACTGGTTAACCATAAGAGATAGACAAAATGTTACTACACAAAAAATGTAGATCGCGTTAAAATACACAATTTATGTCATATACATTTGTTTTGTTGAGTGAGCCATTTTCGAGATATTGCTTGTTATTCTCTTAAATTTTCCAATACTTATACTTCTTCTCAAATGGGAAATCATTATCCATTTTTTCTTTATCTTGGATATGCTAAGAATATTAATCTGTGTCAAAGAGAATGGTGCTGCAGCTAGCAACCAGCTATTAGGAGATATGTCTGTGCTTAAAGGCTACTGTATTTCTATATTGCCCTTGCAAATCAAAAATAGGTCTGTCTGCTCTATGCACAAAGCATAATCTACTAAAGTAGAAAGCGCAACGCCTTGTAACATTTGGTTAGTTTGTTAACACAAACATTTAGCAATAGTTTTTAATGATGGTATAATGATTTTTTTATATCCTGGACATGCAAATAGAACGGAATTCTCCACATAGGAACCAACTCTTAAAAGATTTAACTATCTCTTAAAGCCTACCATATTCCCCTTGCACCTACAAGAAAATTAGTAATAAGATTAACATCTGGATTAACATGAAGCATATGGAGAATAAGCGTTTGTGAAAATAGTTTGTACAAGAGTAGAGATAGTCATGTGAGTGTAACACATCAGACTTTTTTGTTTTGTCCTGGTAATCCAAAGAGAATGAAATACTCCACATAGCAACCACCTCTTAAAGTATTTGACTATCGATTAAAGCCTGCCATATTCCCCTTGCACCTACAAGAGAATTAGCAATAAGATTAACATCTCGATTAACATGAAGCATATGGAAAATAAGCGTTTATAAAAATAGTTTGTACAAGAGTAGAGAAGGTCATGTAAGTGTAACACATCAGATTATGTTTTTATCTGTCTGAACCTAAACGTTTTAACAGCTGCAGACTTCAACTAAAGTAACATTCTTGGCACTGCATTGTGTAATGATAAAAATAACAGATTTACAGCACTAAGAGGTTTTACAATTACGAGTAAAAAAACAAAAGCATTGTCGGACAATAATTTCTGTACTGAAAATTATTTTTGTATACTTTAAAGTAATTTTATTTACCATAACATTATATTCTCATTCTTTTTAACTCAAGTGTAAGTTACAAAAGCATTTGTATAAGAAAATTAGTTTATTTTAACTTTACTGTCACAAACATTAATGTAACTCATTATTGTTAATTATATTACACACATTTTATACATATTTGTGTGCTAGGTATGTGCATTTGTGAGGAATTCCCTCGAGTAAGAGGTTTTTTTTTTCATTTAGTGATGGTACTGGAAATTAACGAATTATATTTCTCTAGCTAAAGTAAATAAATGCTCTCACAGAGTGTAAAACAATTTTGCTGATGGGTCAAGAATTAAAACAATCACTCTCATTCAAATTTTATTAAAAGGTACAAAATTGGCATAAAAACTATTGAAACATCCCCTTTACTAAAGGAAATAATATTAGAAATTTCAATTTGGTCATCCTGGATAAAGGTAGTACAGGTCGATTTTTTCGTCGTAACAGGCTTATCTGTATGCGCATTAGCTGGATAAGTTCATTTATCTCCTGGGAGAGGAGTTGAATACGATCAGTAGTAGCAGAGTAGCAGGAGCGTACACAACGCCAGATAGGGCGACATCACCACGCATTTCGAGTCCGCGCAAAGGAATCTTGCACCCTAGACTACCTTCCCCTCCTGTGCGTTTCTGTCCTGTCACGGCGAAACAAAATCGACCTGTACTCTGCATTACTGCTGAGCAAGACCTGAGAATAAGGACGCTGCAAACCTAGATTTATAGAAAACACTAGACTAACGTCATTCAAAGACTACTACAGGTTTAAGAAATTATATGAAATATGGTTGGAAGTAACACCAAGATCATGTGCTAGTTGTTTTCACATAGATCAAACCACTAAGTCATACTACATATATTTCAGATACTTCTGTTTGCAAACCTCAGCAACAGTATTCCAAAAAACAAAAATTCTAACGTGTTACCTCACATGACTTTCTCTACCCTCTATCGCTTATTAGTGGACATAGAAATTATTTTTACTGAAGTTTATTTTCCTATCTACGAGTAAATAATCAGATAAACCTTTTCGAAATAGCTGGATTACACACTTCATTACAGATACAAAGGGAATAGGGACAGTCAAATGTTTTAGAACTGGACGCTATATGCTGGCCTTAAATTTCCATGCTTTTGTATGACATCTGGAGACACAAACCATATCGATTGGATTTTAAAAGAATTTCTAAGTATTGAACAATTCGAACCATTAATCACAAATATCTCGGAAATGGCTAATGTCACAAAAAGTTATTTTAAATGTTTTAAAAAGAGCTACATTTTTTGCGTAATGCGTTTCCGACTATCGCTTAACGTATACGAGTTATACAAGATAATAGTAAATTAATTACAAATGAACAGGACTTCATAGGCTATTGCAAGAAAATTCAAGATATACATGTTATTTGCTATGTAAATACCTTTAATAGATTGGATTTTAATCAAAACCGTTAGTCATTTTTATAAAATAAAAAACTCGAAATATGTTACCTTTAGGTAGTTTGGGGTGGGGAAATTTTCTGAAAAATCTTTGTATCGCATTTTTGGAAGGTACTGAACCTAAATACCAAGTTTGGTATTTATAAGACCTTTCATTTTTGCTGCTCACAGACACACACACGTCCTTTTTCTAAAAATGCTTCTATTTTTTATTACAGAGGTCTCAAAATGTATTTCCGGTAGAATCTCGATATAGAAGTTTTGGATTAAATGCAAATACATTCTCTAAGTACTATGTACGTGGTAGAGAAAGTAAGAAGTCTGTCATTTCAGGAACCTCTTGAAGCACTGTTATACTGCTGATTTGTGCAATTTCTTCTTGATCAAAAACTGTCATGGACTGGCTGTTATGTCAAAAAGATAGGAAACTTCTTTGAATTTAAACTCGAGACTCGTTAGCATCTATAATAAGTGCTACGAGGAACACGGAACATGTAGGAAATACTGAACCTGTGAACATAACGTTTTAATACGCAATATATTAATGCATTGCAGATTACAGTAATTGATGCATTCCCATGTAATTCCAAAACCAGAATGCTACTTAAGCGTGCTTTACAGAGAGGCAATTCAGTAATCTGGTTATAATAGAATATTTTAGCTCCACTATCGTCTTTTAAAAGCTTACCACACAGCGCCTGCAACGAATTATGCATCCCACCCGCAATACTCTTAGGCAATTGGGCTTGTCGGTCCAGCAACGGTGTAGATAGAACTAAATCAATGTTAAATAATGATTATATAATCAGGTAAATATTTCTCCTTCACCTCTCTCTCTCTCTCTCTCTCTCTCTCTCTCTCTGCATTTTTCCAATTTTAAACTTTTTAAGGGCACTTAGAAGTGATATGAAAAAAATCAAATGTGCTACACTCACATGACTGTCACTACTCTTGTACAAACTATTTTTACAAAGGTTTATTCTCCATATGCTTCATGTTAATCGAGATGTTAATCTTATTGTTAATTTTCTTGTAGATGCAAGGGAAATACGGTAGACTTTAAGGACAGTCAAATATTTTAAGAGTTGGTTCCTATGTGCAGTATTCCATTCTCTTTGCATGTCCAGGACATAAAAAAATCTGATGTGTTACACTCACATGACTTTCTCTACTCTTGTACAATCTATTTTTACAAACGCCTATTCTCCATATGCTTCATGTTAGTCGAGATATCGAGATGTCAATCTTATTGGTAATTTTCTTGTAGATGCAAGGGGAATATGATAGGTTTTAAGCCATAGTCAAATATTTTAACGCTGGTTGCTATGCGGCGCATTGCATTCTCTTTGCATGTCCAGGACATAAAAAAAATTCTGATGTGTTACACTCACATGACTTTCTCTACTATTGTACAAACTATTTTTACAAATGCTTATTCTCCGTCTGCTTCATGTTAATCGAGATTAACGTTTACAGACTCTATCTTATTGCTAGGTTTCTTGTAGATGTAAGGGTAATATATATTTACAAGGGCAATATAGAAATACAGTAGCCTTTAAGCACATACATATCTCTTAATAGCTGGTTGCTAGGTGCAGCACCATTCCCTTTGTCACAGATTAATACTCTTTGCATATACAAGACAACAAAATCTGATGTGTTACACTCACATGACTTTCTCTACTCTTGTACAAACTATTTTTACAAACGATTATTCTCCATATGCTTCATGTTAATCGAGATATCGAGATGTCAATCTTATTGCTTATTTTCTTGTAGATGCAAGGGGAATATGATAGGTTTTAAGCGATAGTCAAATTTTTAAGCGCTGGTTGCTCTGTGGCGCATTCCAACTTCTTTGCATGTCCAGGACCTAAAAAAAATAAATAACGAATTTGAGAAAAAGTATAAGTATTGGAAAATTTAAGGGATTAACAAGCAATATCTCGAAAACGGTTCATCAACAAAAAAATGTATATGACATAAATTGTGTATTTTAACGCGATCTACATTTTTTGTGCAGTAAAAGTTTTGTCTATCTCCTATGGTTTACCAGTTATGCAAAAGTCGTTCACAATGAAGAATACTTTTGGAGAGATTCCCAGAAAATTCGAGATATACATTTCATTTCTCATGAGAATATATTAAACATATGCTATTTTAATCAAAATCGTGAGCCATTTTTGAGAAAATTAAAATTTTCGACAAATGTTCCATGTAAAGGGTAGTCTGGGGTGGGGGGATTTTCTTGAAAACCTTCGTGTCGCATCTCTGGAAGATACTGAACCTAAATACCAAGTTTGGTGTTTATCCGACTGTTCGTTTATGAGTTATGCTTTTCACAGACACACGGACATGTTTCCAAAAATGTTTTTTTTGGATTCAGGGGGTCTCAAAACATGTATTTCCGGTGAAATCTCGGTTCGAATTTTTGGGTGGAATACAATACTTCCCCTACTTACTATACGTAGCAGAGAGAGTAAAAATGAATAACGAATTTGAGAAAAAGTATAAGTATTGGAAAATTTAAGGGAATAACAAGGAATATCTCGAAAACGGTTCACTCAACAACAAAAATGTATATGACATAAATTGTGTATTTTAACGCGCTCTACATTGTTTGTGTAGTAAAATTTTGTCTATCTCTTATGGTTTACCAGTTATGCAAAAGTCGTTCACAATGAAGAATACTTCTGGAGACATTCCCAGAAAATTAGAGATATACATTTCATTTCTCATGACAATATCTTATACATATGATATTTTAATCAAAATCGCTAGAGCCATTTTTGAGAAAATTAAAATTTTCGAAAAATGTTCCATGTAAAGGGTAGTCTGGGGGGGATTTTCTTGAAAACCTTCGTGTCGCATCTCTGGAAGATACTGAACCTAAATACCAAGTTTGGTGTTTATCCGACTGTTCGTTTTTGAGTTATGCTGTTCACAGACACACAGACACACACACGGACATGTTTCCAAAAATGCTTTTATTGGATTCAGGAGGGTCTCAAAACATGTATTTCCGGTGAAATCTCGGTATCGAATTTCTGGGTGGAATGCAATACTTCTTTCTATATGTAGTAGAGAAAGTAATTAATAACGAATTCCTATTTGAGAAAAACGGTATTGGAAAGTTTAACGGAATAGCAAGCAATATCTCGAAAATGGTTCACTGAACAGCAAAAATGTATAAAACATAAATTGTGTATTTTAACGAGATCTACATCTGTTGTATAGTAAAATTTTGGTCTATCTCTTATGGTTTACCAGTTATGCAAAAGTCATTCACAATGAAGAATACTTTTGGAGACATTCCCAGAAAATTCGAGATATACATTTCATTTGTCATGAAAATATCTTAAATATATGATATTTTAATCAAAATCGTTAGCCATTTTTTAGAATATTAAAATTTTCGAAAAATGTCCCATGTAAAGGGTAATCTGGGGTGTGGGATTTTCTTGAGAACCTTCGTGTCGCATCTCTGGAAGATACTGAACCTAAATACCAAGTTTGGTGTTTATCCGACTGTTCGTTTCTGAGTTATGCTGTTCACACACACACACACACACACACACACACACACACACATACACACACGGAAATGTTTCCAAAATGCTTTTACTATACGTAGAAGAGAAAGTAAAAACTGGTTTTTATATTTAGTGTAATTTTATCTTTTGGTTTTTTAACAAACATATCTAAGATCAAAAAGTGTGTTTTTCTTAAAAAGTGTGTTCTATTCAGTAATTAAGTATTAAAAATATATATAACTAAAACCTTTCGTATAAAACTAACCTAACGTCCAGTTTTATTTTCTAAGAAATGAACTGCAATAGCTCATACATGTACGCTCACACACAACAGTTATAACTTAAAACACTTGACTTTTTTATTTGATCCTTAATAACGCTATAAATAGTGAACGTTTTAGTTTAAAAATTTAAAGCTTAATACTCAAGCGAGAGAAATTAAATCTTCTCAGAGTAATAAGTTAAGAATAACCTGAAATATCATAAACTTGCATTAAAAATTCACAGAAATATCAACGCAATTTAGATCTTTAGTTGATAAAATATGAACAAAATCATATCAAAGCATCAGCGTATCTTTAATGGCTTTTGAAATGTATGTACTTATTTCTTTTAAAAAATGCATAGTTAGGGGATAAGAGTTTCAAGATTTGTGAGCGACACTTCAAAGCATACATCACGAGCTTTTGAATCACAATTAAATGGCTGAAATATGCTTTAACCCCAGAACTCTTATTTCATTTTGAAGGGTGAGATATGTAGTCGTTATGATAAAAAAGGAAAGAACCCCAATTTATTTTGAGGAAAAAGGAACTTCCCCATGTTCGTAAACGGAAAAGTCTTATCAAAGCATAACACCTACACAGATGATTGCAGTTTGGGTTCATAAATCTGAACTAATAACTTGCCGGGGTTCATCTTGAAAACACCGAATAAAGCCCTGGTCAGGATTCGAAACTGATTCTGCAGCCTGAGAGGCAACAGTCTTCTCCCTATACCTTCTGTGCTGTTTTGCATATATAAGGGGCATTCAAATGAAACCTGGTCAGTGCGTCTAACTTTGCATTACATGTAAGGTGGCACCACGTAACTGCGTGTATGGTGGCACCATCTATTGGTAGAGCGACTGCAGCGTGCGCAACGTTTGACGTTGCGTAGCGACAGTGTGGTTTCACGCCGAAGAGAAGGTGGTCACACAAGTTATCGTCCACTACTGAACATGAGGAGGAACGACGAGGAGTGATTCGATTTTTAACGGCGGAGGGATTTGGAGGCCGTGAAATGTATCGACCGATGAAGACTGTGTACAGTCTGTGTCGTTCAAGTGTGGTGGAATGGCGCAAAAGATTCCTTGAGGGGCGCGAGTTACTGGAAGAGGATGCGCTACCTGGACGGGCTCATCGTGTCATCACACCTGAAATGATTGCGGAAGTGAATGCTTTAGTCTTGAACAACCGCAGAATCACCGTGGACGAGATCTATCGGTTACTGGGTATTAGCGTGGGCACTATTGACACCATAATGCATCAACACTTGAAATCTCGAAAAGTTTGTGCGCAGTGGGTTTCCCACCAACTGACCGCCGAATACTCGAATGACGCTGTCTTTGAGTCGTCTGCAACGTTATTATGAGGAGGAATACGGCTTTCTGTCGCATATTGTCACTGGTGACGAAACATGGTGTCACCATTAGACCGGAAAGTAAGCGTCAGAGCAAGCAGTGGAAACATGCGACTTCACCATCTCCAAAGAAATCAAAGACCGTGCACACACCAATTCTGGTAAGGTCATGATGTCCTTTTTTTGTCCACAAGAGCCCACTGCTTGTCGAGTTCCTGGAACGGGGAACTACCACCAATGCCCAGCGTTTCAAGCCACTTTACAGAACCTTAGACGAGCCATCAAGTCGAAACGCCCAGGCATGTTGTCCATAGCGTTATTCTCCTGCATGATAATGCCCGCCCACACACTGCCAATGCGGTGAAGACGACATTGCAACAGTTTCGATGGGAAACGCTGGAACATCCACCGTACACTCCAGACCTTTCATCGCGTGACTTTCATCTTTGTGGACCTCTGAAACAAGCTATTCGCGGACATCGATTCACAACGGACGATGAAGTGTGTGAAGGGTCCAGGCCTGGATCCAACAGCAGCCTACTAGCTTCTTTAAAGATGGAATCGACCGGCTAGTGTCGCAATGGTATAAATGTGCCAACAGTTTTGGCGACTATTTTCGAGTTAATAAAATCGTTACCGTTACTTTACACAAGAGACCGGGTTTCATTAGAATGACCCTCATAGATATTAACTGAATATATCAGGAATTATAAATTTCTCTACTAGTACCTAGTAGGCAAAGATGCCCAAAAATGCGATACCGATATTTCAACGGAAATGCATGTTTTGAGGCTTCCGAATAAAAAAAATATTTTTAGAAAAAGGTCGTATGTGTGTGTGAACAGTATAACTCAAAAATGAAAAGTCCTATAAATACCAAACTTGGTATTTAGGTTTAGTATCTATTTTGAATGTCTAAAAAATAGCCCTATTTTCATTAAAATACCATATATTAAAGATATTTCATTACAAATAAAATGTATACCTCGTGTGTATATTTTTTGGGAGTGGCCTGTGAAGTCTCATTTCGAAAGGAATTTTATATAATCCTATATAACTGGAGCGATAGACAAAAACGAACTACATAGGAAATGTAGTTCAGTTTAAAACACATTTATTTCAAATAACTTTGTTGTAGCACAGGCCATTTCTGTATCTCGCAGAGCTCAGTTTCTTAAACATTTGACTATCCTGTTCCCTTTGTATCTATGACGAAACGTGTGTTGTAGGTATTTCTGCAAAGCTTTATTTGGATTAAAGTTTAGTAGATAAAAAATAAGCTTCAGTAAATACAGTTTATACACCCACTAATAAAGATAGAGGGTAGAGAAAGTCATGTGAATATACACATTAGATTTTTTATGTTTGGATCCATGATACCAAAAAAAGAATTAATGTACTTCGAGTATTAACTTACTCCTATTAGTATGTTGATTGCAGCCTTTAAGCTTTTAGCTCTTAACGTCCAAAACTCATTAACTTTTGTAAATATAATTTGCCTCATTGACAGTTAATTAGTTTTTAGGCACTGGGATATTATTTGAGTGCCTCGAGTGTTTTTTAAAACAACAAATGCTACTGGCGCATGCTCCGAGTCGAGAAAAACAAACGAATCTTTGTTTGTAAACCGAGGCTTCCAATTCGCAGTATGGGTTATAGAACATTCAATATCAGCTTTTCTTTACTAATACAGGAACATAACAAACGTTTTTCAAATTTTAAAGCGTTATACTTTCTATATCTGGGTTAGAGAAAAAAATGGTATTTAGTTATCACAAAACGTTTTACACCTTCCTGTATAACTTTTATCGAAGAGAACAAACACCATTACATTCCTGACGCTATACACAGCATTCTTCAGTCAGAACCAGGAGTACACATGAAGACGGGTCGGATAAACCACCAAAGATAGTATACTGTCTCTTTCTTTCATTCTCGCTCCACGTGCTGTAGGTCACGTAACTCAGAGGAATGCTACTGCGCAACCCGCCTTCGTGTGAGCGCCCGATATTAGTATACTGGAATATTCAAAATTTCTTGTGAGAGGAAAAATTAGGTTACTGTATAGTCGTTGAGTAAGCCATCAAACTACGTACTTTAACGTATCCGTGCAACCGCATGATTTGGGATCTACAGATTGTGAACGTTACAGTCACATTAAAATGATAGGGCTTTTTTTCGGTTCATGTTACGTTTATTTTATTTATTTATTTTTTAATGGAGAGACTTCTACAAAAGTAATTAGCGATTGCAGAGCAACATTTTAATCTGCATTATCAAGCATTATGCTGTCACTCTAAAAATCGGATGTACAGTATTAAAAGTTTATTAATTGTACTCCTATATGTGCATCTATCTTCATATTTAAATTATATTCAATTTATAACATATTTCAAGAAGGAACAACTTTTGCATAATTTAATATTCTGCTTTATCAAGCTATTTTAATTTATCTTTTTTGTTAAGAATGTTTGTTATTCTATTTCTTTATGGCGAATCCATTCTGGGTCAAATTCTTAAATAAAAAAATTACAATTGAAAGGAATGATATTTACATATGTAAGGAATATTGACGTCTAAAGCGTTTAGTGGTAATTTTTTTTCAAGTATTTATAAAAACTCATTTTCGTTTATAATAGCACTGAATTAGATGCATAAAACTGAATACTATTTTCATTGCAAAAATTATTATTTCAACACTGACTAAAAAAGAAAACCAGAAACTTATTAGCATAAAACAATGTGTTTGTGTTTGTTATAACTGAAACATTATTAAATGTGTGCTTTTAAATTTGAAATGATTTCTTAAACTGTTTCTAAGTGCTGGCGAAAGCAGAAATAGCCCAATAATAAAACCAGAAAGGTGGATTTTAAATATTTTATGGAAATATTACACTTGTTAAAACAAATTGAGTACCTATATTAATTAGTATGTAATAACAGGTGTATCATAATTAACAGTATACGATAACAGAAGCAAAAAACTTACAGTATATATGGGTCCCCAAACAAGCCGTGTGCGAGATTTATTATTGGAATGTGTGGTTATCAGCCAACACTGACGTGAATTCCTTAAGGATGTCCCCCTTGAGCAACGCCGAAGCATGTGTTAATGCATGATGGAGCACCGGCACATTTTGCTGCTACTGTAAGAAGACATCTAACATGGAGGTATGGTCCAAGATGGATAGGTCGAGGAGGACCTGTAGCTTGGCCTCCACGATCACCTGATCTCAATCCTTTGAGTTTTTCTGTATGGAGTCACCTCAAAAATGTATGTATAGCACACCCGCTGATACCGTTGAAGTACTGGAGCAGAGAATTGTACCTGTTTGAAAATAATTCCGAGATGATCAGGGAGTGTTTGAAAGAATTTGAAACTCCCTGCAGAGTTGAGCGCAAGGACATCCAGATGCAAGGACGACACTTTGAACACCTTCTTTAACAGGAAGAGTGTTCAGTATTAATAACATGTAACTCACTAAAGTAGAACTGTATTCCTTGTTAAGTTATGTGTGAATTCTGAGGCAACTTAGAAAGGCAATTATTGATGAAAAGTCTACTTTTCAAATTCATTTGTAGAAATTAGAACGATGTTGCTTAGTGAATTCAGTGGCTGCTTGTAATCACACATTTTGAATTATCTCGCACATGCATCGTTTACGGACCACGTTTTTGCCCCTACTATCATATACGAGGGCGGATCGAAAAGTAGCGCATAATAATTTTTTTCTGCCTTGGTATTGCAGCTGGAATGTTTCAATTTCACACAGATATAGTTTGAAGTTTTCACTACAGAGGGTATTTTTTGTTTCATGTGCAGCTCTAGGGAGAGAAGCGTGAACTACGCAACAAAGATGGCGCGAAGTTACTGTCATCCACGTGTGAAGAGCAGAGAGGTTTGGTTCGATATTTGTGGGCCAAAGGGCAAAAACGGAGTGATATTCACAGGGACATGCGTGACGTGTATGAGGATGATTGAATGGACCGTAGCAATGTCTCCAGGTGGTGTGCATTCTTCCTAGAGGGCCGTGTGAACCTTAGTGATTCGCCACGCTAGAGGAGGCCGGTTACACCTTCAACCCTGCAGAATGTCAGGGGCATTGAGGCGTCAATTTTGAACGACCGGCGTATGCAACTGCAAACCTTATCGCAACAATTCAACATTTCCCATGATGGAGTGTACGATATTGTTCATTACACGTTGAAATTTCGTTAAGTTAGTGCTCGCTGGGTGCCTAAGAACCTGATAGACAAGCGAATGATGAGCTTGGATCACCTAACGGTACACCGCAGAAAGGCATGACTTTCTGAAAGGAATCGTCACTGGTGATTAGTCGTGGGCATACCACTACACGCCCGAAACCAAGCAGACAAGTATGAAGTGGAAACATGCTGGTTCCCCAGAGAAAAAAAAATCAAAGTGACTCTATCTGCTAGGAAAGTGCTTGTGACGGTGTTCTGGAATATGCATGGTGCTGTATTGGTGGACTTTGCTGAACACGGGACCTCTGCGAATGCTGCAGCCTACATGAAAACTTTGGTGAATTTGCGTCGTGCCCTTCGTGACAAGCGCCACAACATGAATGCTGGCGATGTCAAAATTCTTAATGACAATGCTCTCTCCCCATGTTGCTGCTGCTGTTCGTCAGAAAATCACCAAATTTGGTTGAGAGCTGCTGAAACATCCACCATACAGTCCTTGCACCTTCGAACTTTCATCTGTTTGGTCCCATGAAAAATTTCTGACCGGCCAACGCTTTGCGACAGATGCAGAAGTGAAATCAGCAGCCAGCAGATGGCTTTACTCCAAGGAAACGGACTTCTACGAACAGGGCATATTGAAATTGGTATCACGATGGGAGAAATGTGTTGAGAAACTCGGTAACTATGTCGAAAAGTAGGTAAAAGGTGTAAGTTCATTTGTGTTTTTTGTTGTTTTAACTATTAAACCTTTCTGTAAAAAAATTATTGTGCGTTACTTTTCGATCCGCCCTCGTACTTTCAACCGTTTCTGTTTGTGCCATTAATTATTATACGCCCTGTATACAGTGTGTCCAAGCGCTTAGTGTTAAAGAAAAGCGTATAGTATTGCATATTTTGAGTCAACAAAATATGTAAGACGATTCCATTTGGCAAAAGCTGTCTTAATTTTAAATAGAACTTCTAAAATGCGAAGCTATTGCCTTCAGATGCATAACATGAGCCGGAAACTTGTTGTATTAAAGCCAAGACTTCATTTTTATGGCTTCTGCTCAGAATCTAAACTTCCCTGTTTAATCGAAGGCTATGGGAGGAAAAGTCTTGAAATGTTTTAGCCTTACATTAAGCGCAGTTATTTCAGTTACCTTTCTTTGACTTCTATTCTCGGCTGAGGGACTGAAGCTCCTGTTAGATAAATACGCCTTAATAGGCACCTTATGGTAGTACTTCTTTATTATCTCTTTGAACTGGATACTTCGTACGGTTGGAGACTTGAAAAGATAAAGTTTTATCATCCACTCTTCTGGGAGCTGGCAATTTGTTACTTACTGCGGCAATTTTCTACACGCAAAGTTGGGTAGCTGAGTAGATATATAAGGTGCTTAAATTCTGTTATCCTTGAAGATCAAGTGAAACATTAACATAAAGCCTCAGATAAAAGCATAATATTAGAATGAATAATGAGTGTACACGCAATAATAACTCAAGCTATTTAAAAGCATCCATTATTCTTTTTTTGCCAACTGAGCCCTAAAGGGGATAGTTATCTGTACCACACAAACAAAAATTCAAATACCTTTGATAGTTTTGCTCACGTTATGGAGATCAGCAAATTTACTCGTATATTAGCTACTTCTCAGTGTATTGCACTCGTTTAGATACTACTAAAATATTTGCGCAGCTCATCTATCCGAATTGATTAGGTGTAATTATTCGAATACTCCAGCGTTGATATATGACTCCAATTGCTCGATGTTAAAAGTACGTCAGTAGAATAACAAAGAGACTCAGCCTGTGCCCGTAGCTCAGTCGGTAGACACAGTCCTGCTGTGCGAGGAGTCCCGGGTTCGATTCCCGGGGTGGGAATTTTTCTCTAGCCAAGATTATTCCCTATCCTCCCCGAAGTCTGGAAGTATGGATGAGAGTGTGAATGTGTGTATGATCTAATGATTAAAAAAACAAAATGTGCAACACCATTGCCAATAGGCACTAAGTTCCAAAGTAAAGGTCGCCCATAAGACCAATGTAGTTAAACGGGGGGGCAGACATACGAAAAGCAATGCAGATTTAAAATTAGTGATTTACGAAATTGCTCAAGAGGAACAAAAGTGGGAACTAAATGCGCATATACTGAAGGAAAATCCAGGAAAATTATACGAAATATGAAGGAAATGTCAGCTTAAGCACGATTTCTAAGAGGATTTACGGCTTATATTTTGTATGATGATGAATCGACATGGGGAAAAAATAATAGAAGCTTTGAATGTGCTGTTTCCCCTCGTACTTCTAGCCGCTCAAAATTTTAAATTCCGATGGTACCTACAGCGTTGTTATGCTTAATGTTAATGCTGGGAAATATTCTGCTTTAATACTTTTAAGAGAGAACAAAAAATACTCAGAGTGCCATCATCATCATCACAATTATCAATAGCCGACACGGATGGTCGAGGTTGTTAACACATGGACTTGTGGTGGCCGAAAGGTACACGGTTCAAATCCCACCAGGACCGTACACTTAGACTGGGTTTTTTTTCACAATTTCTTGTCCTCATATTTGGCAAACGCCGGGAAGGTACCTTAACGTATGTCTAGAATGCTTGTTTTCCAAACTCCCTTTCTCAATTATCATTTCATTTCATGTACCTTCTGTGGTGCCTATACACAGAGAGAGCCAAAAAACTACGAACTGGCTGCGCGGTGTTTTTCCTGTCCGCGTCCTCGACGCTCGTTGCTGTCTGATGGTAGCATAGAAAGGCGCGAAAGAAACCATTCAACATTTTTAAAACTACATTTAAAGGCCACTTACCACCTTTATGAAAGGAGATGCTGAAACTGGCCACCGTCGTTGTTCATACATTTTTGGCACCTCTTTAGGAAACTATCCATCACTCGCCGTAGTTCACGTTGAGAAATGCTGGCAATTTCCTGGCGGATATTTTGCTTTAATTCTTTCAGGTTGTGTGGGTTTGTCGTGTACACTTTGTTTTAAGTTACCCCAGATAGAAATCACAGGGGGATTAGGTCGGCGACCGAGGGGGCCACAAATCTCTATTAATAATTCTGTCCTCAAACACTTTTTCATAAAGCTAAGTAAAGCCTTTAAAAGTAGTTTTAAAAATGTTGTATGGTTTCATCTGAGCCTTTCTATGACAGCGGCAGTCGGCAACGAGCGCCGAGGACGTGGACAGGAAAAACACCGCGCAGCCGGTTCGTAGTCTTTTGGCTCCCCCTGTAGTAAAAACATTATCAAAATATAATCATAATTCAAGAATAATGCCACAAAAAGCCACCCGACAATATTATGCCACCTGCACCCGAGTAGTGTTGACTAAACACCCAATCGATAACATTGTCATATCCCCCGCCTCTTGCATTTGATATGAAATAAGTGTTTGCCAATTAATTATCCGTATGTCGTGGTATGTGAAATGCTTTCGGAAGAATAATTTATGTAAACATTATGGGGAAAGGTGGAAATATCCATATTTTCAGCATTAGTACTTAAGGTTTCCTTTTATATTTGAATCGCGGTAAAATTCTGCTCCAGGCGATCAGCTAGCAATGCACCCTACGTAGCGCAAAATTTGAATGACATTTTATAGAGACTCATAGACAGTGTTTCAAAGAACTTTTTGAAACACGCTTTCTTTTACCATAATTCGATTGAACTGGTCTGACATTTCAACATTCGGTATCTTTTATAACGTCACTGAACCATTCTGCGCAGGCAGTTTTAAACTTCAATTTCCATATACATGAACCATTTCCCTATGCATTGCAATGGATATTTTATCTCTCAAAATTAAAACATGTTATTGCGTTTCTCGTTTCATATCTATGTATACATGAAGTTTTGTTAAAGAATACTACGAACAACAGAAACTACAAATAATAATAATAATAATAATAGTAATAATAATAACAATAACACATACAATATGGTAAGCACATTCTACTGTGCAGGACTTTTCCATAAAATCTACTTTCACCGAATATTATAAGGCCAGAATATGGTAAAATTTCTAATTGCAGTATTAAATTATGTATTGGTTTCAATGTTTACCACATTGTAATACCATGATGAAATGTGAATGGTGTAGGACCAATTTTCCAAGAACACATTATATTTAACGGGGACCAACCTGTCATAATTGTCGGTAATTGTGAAAAATATACATTTCGTGCTGCAATGTAGTTTAGTGCTTTAAGAGCAAAGGGTACGATAAAGCCATTGAAGTTCCAGCGAACAAACAAGTTTTAATATCATTTATACCCTTAAATTTCTTACCAGTATTTTTTTCGGTACTATCACTAAAATTATTCCTTAAGGTGCAAACTTTTGCCAGTTTGACAACTTCGTGTAGGAGTTTTAAGATAACAAATGAAAGTAACCGCTGAATATTTGACGAAAGTAAAAATGACGATGCACCTGCCTTTAGAAATCATTGTTATGAATTAAAACGTATAAAAAGGCAAGAGGTATACAGGGTGTATCATAAACGATAGCGCAAACTATTAAGGCTCATGACACACGCAAATAGAAGGAAAAAATCCCAGTAAACAGGGGTCCGCAAACGTTGATATGCAATTTTATTACATACCAATTACTTAAAACACTTACACAACTAATAAAAATGCATATCTTAAATATTTCGCGAATAATTGAAGTGCTCTTGATTCTGAATGATTTTTGTGTAATTTTGTGTAAGTGGGAAATGCAAGAGATAGACAAAAGCCTTACTCTACAAAAATAAAGGTCTTGTTAAAACACAGTTTATGCGAGTTTGTTGTAGCATTAACCATATCTGAGATATTCGTTCTCATTAGTTTGAATTTTCAAATACTTTATACTTCCTTTCTTTTTTCTGAAGTGTTAAGTCGCTATTCATTTCTTTCTAATGGTTATGCAAAGAGCATCATATAGCAAATCGATTTTTAAAGGTGTGACTATCACTTCAGAATGCTGTATTCCTCTTATCTACAATGAAATATGTAGCGAATTATTTTTGTAATGATTTATTGAAGAGATATAAAAATAAACTATGCTGGGTAGATGTTTATGTGAATGTGACATGATAGGTTTTTTTTTTCTCTCGAATTCTTAATAGCTCAGTCCGTTTCACTAAGCATATGATGAAACTTGATAACAGTTCAGTCGACAAAGCAAGCCTAGGAATTAAAAGATAAATAACCGCGGCAATAATTGCAATTGACGTTGCATGCTACACATCGGTGTTGCACATTTTCCTATATCACTAGGTGAAAGTGTATCTTAGCGCATGTTGTTCCTGCTTAGAGCAATCTATGTGGTCGTGTGTGTCCAGCGGTTAATTAATATAACATTTGCACTTCTCATTTTAACCATACCTGTAAATTTGGTGTTTTCATTCTGGCAGCAAATTTAATTAATAGTGACTATATAGCTGCCATTCCCCTTCTGTTTGCTTTATCTTTTCGAAATAGTTCTGAACAAAAACATTGGCATAGTGCAGTATCTCCTCTAAAGCAGAAAATTTAAGCACTTGTTTTAATTAACGTAAAGCTAATTTTAGCAAATGACTTACCTCTGATTCCTTGAGAAGGTTCTCGTGATGTTCTAAACTTGGGTCTGCAGATCTCTTGGATATACTTCTATGTTCGAAGTGATACATATCCGGGAAAATCTGAAAATAAAAATAAAATTTACATTAATTGTTTGAACAACTGTAAAATGCACTTCTGCCAAGGTGGTTGTCATTTAACCCGACCCAAAATGCCTATGAGGTTTTTATTTAAAAAAGAACATTTAAAGAAACCGCCAAAACCCCAATAAAACACACCTATATTTATATACAAAAATTTAATCAACATTTTTACTTAGGCTTATACAAATTAAAAAGAGACATTGTAGTTATTTATGAATGAAACTACTTATTTTCACCAGACGTTATTGTATTAATATTGTATTTTAATTTTTTTGAGTATAAGAAACACTCCCAGAAGAAAAACTTTAACTTGAAGTTTATTACTTATTGTAGATTGGTTATAATCACTGTACTTTACAATTTAGTCATTTTTGGAAACATGCAGAAATTTTAGGTCTTCACTAATTTCTCAGCTTTCTCTCTTAAATTATTTCTTAATTTTAACCAAACAACCCATGTGGAGAAGATTTTTTCAATGGATGCATGGCAAAAAATGAGGCTTTTCAAAAAATGAATAAATCCTGTTGATAACCTTTCTTTATTTTCTGTTCTCAATTCCATTATCTTCTACCAGTTGTTTGGATGGAACTGTGTTTCTATTGCATCAGAAAACATAGTGACAGGGAAGTAATCAGAATCAGCAATGCTAAAAGACACAGCATTTGCAATCCACTCTGAATGAATCTACGAGTCAGTTTACTGCACTTTCCTCTTGTTCTTTTTTCTCCCTCTGAAACTTGGACCTAACATATTAGCAAGATAGTGAAAGGGTTCTTGTGTTTGTTCATTTCGTTTCTTTACTATGTTCCTATAGGGTAACATATCAGGATTTTCTAAAGGATCAATCCACAGTTCCACAGCTTGTACAATATTTGTGCTGTCTGCTTGAAGGTCCAGGCTCTACAAACCTCTGACAGTGACGCAGAAGATGAGTGGCATTCTTATAAATTATAACATTATCCAAGATTTTACTAATGTTAGCAGGGACTTCTTCCGTGTGTTCTGTTACAATTTCTACATACTTAGAATAATTAATTATAACACGATCCAATGCTGGAATAAAGCCTGAATTTTCACAGGTACACTCTCCTTACAACTACGTGCTGTGCGGCTTTCCCCCTCCCCTTTAGTCATGGCTTATGTAACCAGCTCAAGAATGCTTCGGAAATGATGACGTGGGTCATCGAGAGAAACAGTTAACAGCCGAAGCTTCGAGAAAGATGTCGTCATGCATGAAGTAATTCATCATTGCACAACTCAAAGCGTCGTGTAGAGTTACCATTGGCTAGTTTGCTTCATGCTACTGACGCCAGCGCCCTCACGCTCGTGGTCAACATCAGCAACTCCTGGGCAGGCAGCAAGCTGAGTGGATAGCACCCAGACTCGTGTTCCGGTTTTGTGACGGCGAGATTCGGCATAATCCACCAAAAGTAACCTTTTGGCTTTTCTAAATGATTTATTTAAACTGTTTGGTAAGTTTCAAAATTTAACCTTTTTACTCTTGGTGTTTCTAAATTCACATTTACGGGAGAAACATTCATATTTTTTATTTCGTGTAACATTGTATTGTATTATTCGTTGTTTCAGAAATATTCTCGATTTGGAGGGCAATTTAAATTGTAAAAAGGTAAAAGAGTATATTACGTTATTGTCTTCGAGTGTATTATTTGTAATTCAGAAACTTTAAAATGTTAAAGTTGATGATGGAATTGTTATCAAATGCAAAACCTTTATAATAAATTGTTAACATATATGGCCGTAATTCTTTTCAATTTCTAGCTCTTACGCAATGGTACTTTCCACAATATTTAATGCCTCTGGGTGCGGAAAAGCCAAGTGGCGCGGTGCTTAAAAAAATTATTGTGATAATTGTGCAAATCAGTGCATGCACACACAATCATATGAAATATGGTTAATGCATAAGTGATAAATAGCTAAAACCAGGCGTTGCCATTAAAATAGTGTTATTTACTTAATACAGCCTTTTAAAAATACTTAAATCCGTATCTCCGTAATGTTAATTGTATTATTTTCTATAGCTAAATAAAAGCTCAAACAGGTAGATTTAATTATAAACTAACTAAAATGGAACACAGGTTCTGGCTGCCAACATAAAAATACTGTATTTACTAATTTTTGCCTGCTTCTTTCCTTTTTTTTTAAACTAATGAAGTAGTGAATAAATTAATCATAATATACTTTATTGAAATATTAAATTGTGAATACAAAAGAAACCTACAAACATCCTAATAAAACCCATAAAACCCAATTTAACCCACCGGCTTTTTCTTTAAACACCGGGGCTTTTCTCAACCCAGAGTTCTGCCAGCGGCTCGTGGTGTTCACAAATTTTAGTCAGATCTGAAAATATGAAATAGCATCTGTTGCATAATAGCTATAACATAATGATACAAGTACAGCCACTCTCAACAATAATGGTAATGAAGATGATAATAACAGTAATAATAATAATAATGCATAAATTTTCTGGCGAAAGAAAGGGTTGCTTTTGTGGCTGTTTGTTGTTGTGTGCACAATTAAGTACAGCGTTTTAAAGCAAGAACGAAGGAATGTGTAAATTAAGCTGTAGTTGAGTTAATGGATGGTCTGGATAATCGGGAGAAGTTTCCGTTCTCGTGCAGGTACGTACTTATTACTATGAAGTGGGCGTATCCTTAGTTGGTGATTGAGGTTTCCCAGCCACGTGGTAATGAGCTGCGGAAACCAAGAGAAGGGATAAACACGTGACTGACACATCATTACGGTCGCCTAGCAACCAGTAATCCATCAATCAAAAGCAAATCGTTGTCATAGCAACCGGGCACGCTATAGCTAGGCTGCCAGCTCTATCACATTATAGCGTTCTGCATGTATGACGACAGCAGCGCTACCTTTGCTCTCTGCATGCTGACGTTTGATGTAAATAGATAGTGATGTTATTCTTGTTTTGCTTATGATTCAGTAGTGGCAGAATGTATTTGTTTATTACTCTCTGTAATATACATAGTAGTGAGTGTGTGACCAGGTGTAACAACTTGTGCAGTTTATTGTCATTCATTCATATCTGACTTAAAAATATTTAATTATAGTTTAAAATAGCATATTACAACAAAATTCGTGTGCTTGGAGTCTTCATATGTGCGTGTGCATTTGTGATTCGTAATTTTATATTTAATAATTTTTTTCATCCCTCAAGACTGTTACAGAAGCAAACAAAACAAGCTATCCGTAAAGGCCACAAAACATATGCGGGTATGGCTCTTCTTGTTATAAACTTAAAAATTTGAAGTAGCTGTGTATTTATTTTGGGTCCTTGCATGGATTTCGTCTGTTGTTATTGTTAGGTAATTATGCACAAGGAATGTATAGCCAGTCTTCTGATTATACTGCAATGTGCAAATAGTTTCAAGGAATATATGTATGTGCGTGTCCATTAACGCCAACTTCAAGGTGACAACACAGGTAGCGTGGCGCGAAGACGACTTCTGAGAGGTTCATAATAGTAAACAGATGCACCACGTCTCCGTAGATTACTCCGAAAGTGAAAAATGAAACTATAGGTAAGCCCCAAGGACAACTCGCATCCTCGGAGATACAATACCATATTTTTACTTTCTCGACTACGTATAGTAAGTAGGGGAAGTATTGTATTCCACCCAAAAATTCGATACCGAGATTTCACCGGAAATACATGTTTTCAGACCCCCTGAATCCAAAAAAAGCATTTTTGGAAACAGGACCCTGTGTGTGTGTGTCACAACAAACACGGATAAACACCAAACTTGGTATTTAGGTTTAGTATCTTCCAGAGATGCGACACGAAGGTTTTCAAGAAAATCCCCCCACCCTAGATTACCCTTTACATGGAAGATTTTTCGAAAATTTTAATTTTCTCAAAAATGGCTCTAACGATTTTGATTAAAATATCATATGTTTAAGATATTTTCATGACAAATGAGATGCATATCTCGAATTTTCTGGGAATGTCTGCAAAAGTATTCATTGTGAACGACTTTTGCATAACTGGTAAACCATAAGAGATAGACAAAATTTTACTACGCAAAAATGTAGATCGCGTTAAAATACACAATTTACATCATATACATTTTTTTTTGTTGGATGAACCATTTTCGAGATATTGCTTGTTATTCCCTTAAATTTTCCAATACTTATACTTTTTCTCAAATGGGAATTCGTTATTCATTGTTTTGTCCTGGTAATGCAAAGAGAATGGAATACTCCAATAGCAACCAGCTCTTAAAATATTTGACTATCGCTTAAAGCCTAGCAATTCCCCTTGCATCTACAAGAAAATTATCAATGAGATTAACATCTCGATATCTCGATTAACATGAAGCATATGGAGAATAAGCGTTTGTAAAAATAGTTTGTACAAGAGTAGAGAAAGTCATGTGAGTGTAACACATCAGATTTTTGTATGTTGTAACCGTACATTCAGTACGGGATGAATTAAATTGAAAATTAGATAAGTAATAAATTATTGGGTAGATAAACATACGATACCATTAATAAACAGTTTAATTAGTCCATTGAATAATACGACAGCGAACGCGAACGAATGCAGTTCTCAGGCGATCCTTCTAATGGACGGGCCCGCTCACAAAAGAACTGTAATGTAGGTTTCAGGTGAAGCACAGACGATGTGCCACCAGGCTGGAAATACAACATACGTTGCTAACTTGGAGTACATGCTTCAAAATAAGAGAACGACGTGTCCAAAAGTACGTGTTATTACATAATCAGAACAAGACAGCGTGTGAACATTCCGCAACTGAGAACTTTGCAAACTTAGAAGGGGGTATAGCCAAATGTTCGCTTTGCCCAATAGAATAAAATACCATACATAAAAATGTCGAATCAAAGTAAGATTAGATATCACGCATGAAACAGTCACATGATCAAGCTAAGCAGGGAAAAATTCCAGGGTGGCTGTTTCTGAAAATTCACAAACGAATCACTCTCCGTTTTGATTCTTCAGGGGACACTTCTGAATTGAACTCCTCGAGTGACATACATGATGTGTGTACGCGAGTAGCTTTGCCCCATATCTTATCACCTCGGATTGGAACTTCGAAGCTTTTCCGTGGGTTAGCGAAACAGTCCGTCATTATCAGGTGTGCCTCATGTATCGAGCCGCATAGCTTCGGGCTAATGTTATTACTGAGATACGGGGATAAACCAAAAACTGATGTTAAACATTTAGATGAGGATGCGAGTTCCATTTGTATAGTCGGCAAATACATGTAAATATACTTATACACAAACAAAATAAAGCGGATAAAAACAGATCCGGATTTATTACTCTACACAGAAATGCCCAACCGTCACCCGCGCGAGTTAGTGAATTATGAACTATCTCCACCTCCTTGACATGAGGGGAAAGGTCCATGCTGCTAGCTGTTCGATGTCGTATTTATGATACCATTCACAAAGTTCAGTCGTGAGTTCACGTTTGGCGTTGACGCACTCAAAGATGCCCAGATATTTATTTCATCAAGCATGGGAAGTGAAATATTTGTGTGTCCAAGAAAACGACCAAGTAAAATGCTTAATTTCAACAACATATTTGAAGTTGAAGTCTCAATACAATATCAAATGACATTTCGAAAGGTATCATAATTCTGACTACAGACAACAGGTTTTTTCAGGTATGACATTTGACAGTATTCAAATAGCTCTGAAAAGATTTATTTTCTTTATTTATTTTTGTATTTGTATAATTCCATATTTGTTTCATTTGTAGGTGAAGCTAGATTACAAAAATTAATGATTGTGATAGAATCTGCTGGTCAAATTTCAAACACCGGGAATATCCTAAGGGCTTCATATCGAATTGCGGAACAAATCGGGAAAAATACGAAACCATTAAATGAAGGGAAGTTTGTATATAAGGATATCATCCTTCTATGATGTGTGATTTCGGCAGCTGAAGAAGTTTTTCCTTTTTCAGTCCTTAAGCCTTTCTAGAAATATGTTACAAGGAGGATCGAGAAACTGGTTTGCGATATAGAAAAGCAACTGCAGGAGAAAATAAAACTGCTAATTTGTTTTACATTAGGTTAGATGACACTACCGACAGATGCAAAGGATCTCAACTAGCAATATTTTTGAGAGGATTGATATTACTTAAATTAGCTTCTCTTCATAATGAAGCATGTGGCGAAGATATATCCACTGCTGTTCAAACTGTTGGGTACAAATATGAGCTTCCCTGGACTAAACTTGTCATTGTCGTCAACCGATGGAACGCCATCTATGAAAGGGCAAGGAAATGCCTTTATTGGTAGGCTGAGTCAAGTTTTACAGGGTATTGGTGTAATTTCGGAACTGTTATGTATTCACTGTATAATTCATAGGGAAGCTTTATGTGCTAAGTCAATTACCCTGAAGAATGTTATGTTCATTGTGGTGAAGTTTGTTAATTTAACTCTAGCCCCCTCCGCCATATACAATTCAAAGAATTATAAGAACTGGGATCTGAATATCCACAAGTACCATATTATTGCTATATACGATGGTGAGTAGAGGTGCCATGTTAACACGTTCTTTCGAATTACTTAACTAGATCGCTAGCTTCATGAAAGAACAGGTAAGCATTGATGTTTCTTAATATTCATGCAAATCGTCCATATGTTTATTACTTTAATGAACTAATTGTTGCGTTTAGGTATTTCTTGCAGGGAAATGAACTATTTGAACTGACTCAATCAGAATTGATTTGCAACCTTGTGTTTCTAAGATTTATTTCAACACATTAATGTTTTGAGTACAACTTTGCAGGATAAAGATAAAACAATAGTGAAACACTCTGTTTGGTGGGATCAGCTAGACGTTAGAGATCTGTATCATTTTCCTTGCTTGGATTCGGTCTTCACTATACAAGTTACCCTTCTAAACAAATATATTGTGGCATGTGAGGTTGGTAACATTGCAAGAATATGTGAGGTTGGTCACATTGTATGGTTAACGCTTAGGTTGGCAATGCATACAGGTAGTGACGAAGTAGAAGGAGAAGAGATAAACTGGTTTTATCTTGTGTTAGCGTGTAGGACGCTCTCTTAGAGCGTTGCCAGTGAACAGTGCAAGATGACGCTTCGCCGAACAGGAAGGTAAATTGTATCACTTTTAATCGACATAATATATTTCACATCTAACTTCATACTATGTGAATTATTTATGTAGGTAGTCCCTTCCTTTCTGGCTCATGATGATTTATTAATATTTTGGTAGTTTTCAGGTAATTTTTAGTACTTTGTTAGCTTGCCCCCGTCGGACCTCGTGTTAGGAAAATGTGTTACTTTAGATCCCGGTCCTGTGCTCTACCCCCCCCCCCCCGCGTAATGGAGTAAAAATAAAGCAGGTTCCGACAATATTGATGTTATACAGCAGTTATATGCCAACTTTGAATCACAATTTATCGACCTGAAAATGCTGAACTGGAAAGCTCGCCTGTTTAACGCTCCTCTGAATTTCTCTTACAATGAGGCTCTACATAATCTACAAATGGAACTACTTGAATTACAGAAGTCTACTACAATTAAATATTCTAATAAAGAAGGGTGGGAACTCTTTAAATCATTGCCCCTTGATAAATTTCCACAGTTACGTGTGTTTGCAATAAATATAATGGCAATCTTGGATTCACATGCATTTGCGAGCAAACTTTTTCCACGATGAATTACATTGAAAACCAACATCGTAATAGGATAAGCGACGACTCTTGGTAAGTCTTCTGAGACGTTGTACGTCATCATTGATGGCAAATATCGATAACTTGTTAAAAATAGGATGTGCCAGAAAAGTCGCTGTGACGTACAGACGGCACGATATCCACGGTGTATTGTATTAAATATATTTAAAAATATCACAGTGAATTCAAGCTACCATGAAACTCGGCAAACACAGCCCATCTTAGGCAACGTAAAGTAGGCTTACATGTTCACAATAACATGTCGGAACGGATGAATGGCGGTTTACACACCCTCCCCTTTTCCGACTGCCCGATTGCGGTGGGCATCCCTGTTCTACAGTATTAGGAAATTCCACCTCTGAGAAATCTTAAACACTCTAATAGCTCTACCGATACCAGAGGACGAAGGCAGCGAGGAATAGGCATTTTAAACCCACTAAGCATCCTTTCTCGTCCTGACCGCCTCCTCACACCTACTACCGAAACAGACTGCCAATTTCAACCTTTCTCGTTCTCTGGCGTAGGACGCGGATATCCTGCGTACAGCGTCGATAAATGAACCAACAACAACAATATTCACGTCACAACCAAACACACAATTAACATCCTCCCCACTCCCGCTATCTTTACTATATAGCACGTGGGCCGGGAAGCTAAAGCGGCTTGCCATTGGAATCCCCGCTCCTTCAACTGTCTATCACCGACTTCGCATGCGTCCATTATAATACAGGCACTATCTGCCGCAGTGTAACTAGTGATACTGTTTGAATTTGTATGGAAACACAGCAGGAGAAGCTTCGTGTACGTTTCTAAATGTGCACGTATGCATTTACCCATAAGGTAGTTACGCCATATCAGTTGCACATGCGCAAAAGCTCCTTAAAACGGCAAAAGTCAAGATGTGCTACCGATCCTGTTGCCACATTTCATCGAGTTTAGAGGAGTAGCGCGGTATATTTAAACGCAGTAGATGTTAAATTACTGCATATATGTTAAGTTTAATAACATCCAGGAAAAAAAAGACAACAATAATATGTGTGTCTAAAGATAGGGTGTTCACGTGTTCTTGTGCAGCAGCCGCCACTGCTTTCTGGTTTCCATACAATATCGCTTTTGTCCAAAACACGCTTGGAAACAGAAAGCCTTGCGGATTCCTCCTGATCGCAATAGCTATCTTACACAGTTGGCTAACAAGTATTGGCTTTGCCACTACCGCGTACGTCGTCCTCCGTGGTACCATGCTAGCCTCTAGGGTCGCGGGGTCAAACCCGGCGGAGGGCGTTGGATTTTTTTTCGGGTGTCAAAATCCTTAGCACTACTTCCTTCGGAACGGAAGTAAAGCCGGTGGTCTCGTGTCGTAGATTTACGGCGCATAAAAGAACTTCAAGCCTGTGCAAAAGTTTCCGTCTTTCACGCCCGATATAGAATAGGACGCTAAGAACCATAACAGTTAAACAGCGTTCGTAAATAAAACTCAGTTTAATTTAATTTAACACCTCGTACAATTTCTAATGCGAATATACCTCTTAATATGTCTGCGGACGATTTGGATCTTATATCAGAATCCGAAGAAAACTTACAAAGAGCTAAGTTCTCAAAATAAAGCAGCACACGAATATAAATTACAAATATAAAAACTAAAATAAAAGTAATGGAATTTAAAGGAAAACTCTGAGAATAAAAGTCGTCATTGATGCTGTCGTTTTAGAACAAACTTCAAGGTTCAAGTATTTCCGCTACTTATCATATAAAAGACCAATAGACCAAGAAAAGAAACTCTTCAGATTCATACAGCTATTTGGAACAATCAAGAGAATACTCTTAAGAAAAATACAGAAATACATTGTACTAAAATTTTATATAACTATGGACATCTCAAAACACACGGATCAGTAAACTGGGCTCTGTAAAACACAAAAGAAAGGAAATGGAGGCAACTGAAATGAAATTAACGAGTCAATTAGCAGGATATAGACTACAAGATCGAAGAAGAAATACACATATATGATCCGAATCAAAAACCAAGTTTAATTGAAATTATAGATTTATATAGATGGAACGAGTATCTACTAAAAATGGAGAAGGTTGGAATTCCTCTGAAGGCCTTTTAACTAAAGTCAATTGGAAGAAGGAATATAAAATGCCCATGGAAAAAGCTGGAAGGAGTAGATTTGAATTTTGGAGAAGGAACGAGCCACATGGCCTAAGCCTGGAAGTTGATGATGACTACCTTATCTCCTTTTCTGACTGACCTGGTGAAAATATCCTGTAACAAGCATTAAACAATGAACAAATGTCACGAGAGAAAAAAGTCATAGAAAATGCACTGCGATTTGATATGAGGACATTGTGAACTGCCCTATGAGAAGATTTAGTAGCAAGCTTTTTTGTTTTGGTTTTTTTTTTCGCAAAAAGAGTACTGCGCAACATGGCACTAGACCATAAACAACAGTTTCGACACGTAAAAACATCGCTAACATTTTTGTTAAGTATAAAGCATTGCACACAAAATCAACCTTCGCGTACTGTTATTTCACTAGTGATGAACAGCTCATTGAAAACAGTACAGCTTCCGAGCTTCCAAGTAAAATAATTTACTTACACTCATACATCATGCCTACCTATTAACAGAGTATAGGTAGTCATTAATAAACAATGGTTACTTATCTATTTGCATACAAATAATGTATTGTCACAACCTCCCTGGATGTGACTTGTATGCCGTCTTATTATTCAAGAATGGCCAAAAATATTGCTATCTAAGCTGGTATATGCCAGGGACCACTTAGAATAGGACACGTGAATCGCTAATTTTTCGTTGTTTATCTATGCCTATAACAGCAATAATACGATTCTAGTTGACGTAGATACCTCCTCCATGGTATGGGGAAAGCGGTTTGCCTCACATTCGCGTGGTTCCGAGTAATTAGGGTGAGTTTCCTAGATAAGGCCACGATTTCCCTTATCCTCGGAAGACGAAATTTTAGTAACTCTGAGATGTGTGGCTTAGATCTTCGTTTTTCATTTACTTACTATCGAATACGAACTATCCGATTAAGGGGGTTATAAAACCTTGTATGATAGGGAATTTATAACTCAATTCCTCTATTAAGGGGACAAGGTACTCTGAAGTGGTCAAAAATCACATTTTTTGTTTTAGGACACTAATAAAATCTCTAATATTGCCAGTTTAAAAAAATATATATTTTTTGGGGGTTATGAGGTTTTTAAGACATTTAAATATCATTTAAATGCTAGTATGCATTCCTTTAAAGCTGTCATGCATCGCCCCTTTTTAGAACATTTTTGTATCTTTCAACAACTAACGGCTTTATCATACCCAGCGAGCAGTTCAGCAATTAACAAAAGAGGCCAGGACGAAGAGAAGGCAATCAGAAAAGCTGAAGCAATCCAGGAATGAAGGTGCGAATGATTATGACCCTGGAATGTACTGGAATGTGTCAGAATTTTAATGTTCAAACTTTAAAAATTCAGTTTTCTCAAAACAACATTTTTGGATATTTATGTACCCTTTTCTCAGAAAGCATGAGAGGTAGAGAGTTGAAATTTTCAGTACATGTATACAACACATAGTTAAACTTTTTGAAATACAATCATAATTTTATAATGTATATTAGTGATATTAAGAAAGCAACAACGTTGCAAATTTTCCGCATTTTTACTTTTATAACTTTTAAATATTTTTTTTCTATTTATAGTGAACTGATATTACATAACTAAATAATTGAGGTGCAGAAGACAGCTGATTATACTAAGAACAAGCATGCAAACGTGTGATTATGTATTGTAAGTAGTATCAGACAAAAAGGTACGTGAATTCACATGTTTTAAAAGTACATTTTATCATTTTTCTGCTGAATGAAATAATTTTTATGGAATCAACTACATAAGCTACCAATGGAAACAACCACTTGAAATATTTCAATGATTTATAGCATAATTCATAAAAAGTTCGGGAAAAACCATTGAAAACGTGAAGAGCAATGGTAAGGTAACACACTTAAGTGTAATTTCCATGTGTTCAGACTACTATGTCCCCTTAAGGCAAATTTTAATACGTATTTTTCATTCAATCTGTTGGAAATTTTAAGGTCAACAAAGCAATCTAAGGATACTTTTTTCTACACTTAAAATAGTTTCTGAAGAACTGTAAATAATACATAAAAATATTAAATTTGCAGAAGGGATCCTTACATTTAAAATCTATTTTTCCAAGTATGAGTACTTTTTCATAGCATTCCAACTTTTTTTTAATCTCGTCAAGTTTAAAATATATTTAAAATGGAATTAAACACCTCTTATATGTAAGATAAATTAATGATATAAATTAATTACAATTCAACCCTTGTAAATTGCGTCATTTAGCATTTTAATAGAGAATTCCTTTAAACTGACAAAACGTTTTATAAGTTTAACAATAATGTGTGAGGCTTTTATTTCTAATTCCTTAGAAATCACGAACGTAAAATAGGAGTATTTTTCTCCTTAATAATCGTTTGTCTGTTGTCTTTGTTATTTACCTTTTACCTTTGCGTCTTTTCTATAGAAGTATTTAACTTGTGCTAATTTCGGCAGCTTTAACATGTTGTTAAGTCGTTGGACTATAGAGTTATCTTCTCTTCTCGTTCCACACACTAAGGAGGTAGAGAATAACTTCATTTCAAGAGAAAGTTTCATCTCGGAAGGAAATTGAACCCAGAACCTCTGAATTTGAAGAATTCTGACCCGAGAGCGCAGAGGAAGTCTCCTAAATGTTGAATGAAAGATTAAATCTCTGCGAGGCTTTCAGTTTGAAGAGATTTGGACGGTTAATTACACATTACACTACACAACAAAGAAAAAAAAATGCACTGTGCATTTCATATTTTATTCTTTATTTCCTTTTGGGTGGGGAGAGGTACTCTCTTGAGATAGGCAGAGAAAGTGTTGTGTTCCTCAAAAATGTTTGTTATCAGTGTTTCCCCGGAAATACATACTTTAAAGTCCCTCCAATAGTGATGCACGTGTGTGACGTGTGTGTGAGTTGCTGAATTAACGACCGAGAAATATGTTCTTTCACTAAAGCTTTCCGCAACAATGGCATTATGGGCTATATTAAAACCAAAATTTGCATGTTTGTCAAACATAACACGATCCTCCATCCTACCCCTCCACCCAAAAGAAGTTTTTACACTTCGCAACGTATTATTCCATATGTATGTTAAAAGGCTGGGTGGTAGATGTATGTATACCCTGTGATATTTTGTTTACGTTCCTCCGAAACGAGAAGGGGGCTTGACTGTACGTAAACAAACCGTAACAGTCAGCAGACCTCGCAATCGTTAGAGTTAAAGTTGTCTACCAACAATAGTACATCAGATTTTATGTGGTGTACAACAGACCTTCACCAACAGCAGTGCTTACGGTATTATTCTGTTTAGTTGTTTCATACTTTATAGCATTAATTATTTCTCTGGCTACGTCAGGTGAGAATGAATAATGGCAGCCTTGTACATAAATGAGAAGAGCACAACGAGATGCTTCTTTTCATCTACAGGTAAGCAGAAAGAATGCAATGGAGACTTGTCTCCATATCAACAACGTAATCCCAACCGACGTCACCCAACCGACACTATATTTCCAAGATTGGAGAGGGGTTTAAGTGAAAGAGGCGCTTTATGTCTAACAAACATCCTTGTGGACGCGTTATTGGAGGAAGTATGTTAAATTGAGTAATTTTAACTCATTATTTTATTTGTTTACCATTTATTATGAAGATTACAACAGCCATACATCAGAATTTGAACTGTTTCCAAGAGTTCGACATCACATAACCAGGCGATGCAAAAAAATGTATCGAAGCTGGCGGTAGCCATTTTAAGCTCTTCAGTAGTTGTTTAAAAAGATTTTGTTTACTTACCGCATTTCAATTTTCTTTTTTACTTCTTTACTATCTTTTGTGATCAGTGCTGCCTACATTCTCCTCCATATTTCAGAGACCCCAGCAGGTAAACAAAGACCTGCTGGACAATATATAATCAGATGTTAGTCATCCATCACCAACGAGCCTTGTAACATTTATTTATTTGTATCGTGTTGAATCATTCTGATTGTGATACCATGGAGCCAGATAAAAATTTCACACAAAATGATAAATGGGAACTGGGTTTACCTCAAGTGTCTGGTACTTGTGTCTCATAGCAGCTTTTTAAAGTTTAAATGCCGGAAATTAAAGTTTGAGCCATTTGGAGGGGGAGAGTTCTGCTCTATTGTGAATATTAAACCAGAAAAGCTCAAGGTTTCAAGATTTTCTTGTAATGCCCCACTAAATCCGTTTTTGTACTTGTCGTCCCCGTGGTGTAGTGGTTACCATGCTAGCCTCCAGTTCCCGAGGTCGCGGGTTCAAACCCGGCGGAGGGTGATGGATTTTTTCGGGCGTAAAATTATTAGCACGGCTAACTTCGGAAGGAAAGTAAAGCCGGGGGTCATGTGTCGTAGATTTACATAAAGAATCTCAAGCCTGATAAAGAGGCCTCTGAGCAAAATTACTGGTCTTTCATGCCCAATATAGAACGGGTCGCTAAGGACTACAGCAATTAAAGAGCGTCCATAAATAACACTCAATTTATTTATTTTTTGTTCTTATTACTTATGGCACCACAGGCAGTAGATACTGATGATAAATGAAATGATGCTTAGGAACGGAAATCTGGGCCTAAGTTTAGGATAACCTCCGGCGTTTGTCAGTTATAAGTGACGAAGACTTGGAAAAAAACTGTCAGGGTGGGTGATCCTGGCGTACTTCCTTCGTGAAGTGTTGATCCCGAGTTTTTTGGCTGGTAGTTTGGCAGTTGCAAGTTGAGCCACACCCAAGCAGGATATGCTTTAAATTCTTTTTTCTAGTTTCATATATTTTAAAACCACAATAAAAGAAAAATAAAACGTTATTAACCTTTTTTTACCTTTCCGATAACAAGAGAAAAAGGAAAAGGGAAATATTGAGGTTAATGCGAACAAAGCTGCTGGCATTCAAGTGAGAATAAAAGCGATAACCAGTACAGGAGTTCCCCTCCTACTTTGAGACTGCTACCTTTAAAGTATCGTGATGATAACCTGATATCCTCCACAAGAAAGCGATGAAAATCGTTTTTGTCAATATGTTCCAGGCGATGATTTTGTACGGTGAAGTTGGGAACTGGAAACTGCCTCTAACATACATTCATCTTCCTCTGGATCCCCTTTGCCCCGAGTAAATCCCTTGAGGTTGTGGTACGCTACCATTCAAAGCAACTGAAGCTACAAATCGTTTGGGACCCGACTGCTTTATCGTTAAGAAGCAGAGGAGACGAAATGCTTCCGTCCTCAGTTTCGATGAGTTTAGGTTGGCAAGCTAAACTAACTCCCATCAAACACCAACAGCTCTCGTCATTCTGTGCGGCAATGAATGAGCGTGGTGCACAGTTACCTCTTGATGAGATATGAAACAGAACTTTGGTATAGGAGAAGGAGTTGATTACTCCATGATCCTTGGTCCCTAGAGAAAAGTATATTATCGGGCAGTCTTTTTTTGAGGTTTTCTTTTTCCACGATATTTGAATTTCAAGCAACTTTCGTTTTTGTTAAAATTGATTTTCGGTATGAACCTGCCATTGCATAAAAAGTGCTCAAATTACAGTCCCTTTCTTCAGGGCAATGACTGATTTTGAATAATGTTTTATGAATTTATACCGGGCAGATAGCTTGAATGTAAGTGTTATATGGCAATGTATTGTCAAGTATTAGTTTAGGTCAATGTTGTCACTGTAGTCTGGGGCCAAACCATGAATAAAAATCGACAACAGTAAACCTAATCCTGAAGAAATCCTAAGAGTTATTATACCATGAGTTTGGAGTCTCCGAAAATATTACTGGGCTGATCCTCTAGAAGCAATTAACAACAAACAACGCCGAGAAGTTTCCGTTCTTTAAGGAGGGAGGGAAGGAAGGAAGGAAGGAAGGAAGAATGTCATTTTCAAGCATGCTACCCATAAGGAACAAATGCTACGGAATCAGCTAATGCTTGAAAAAAGTTATGACGTACATGATAGCAAGATTTGTATTTCTTCCTGTTATTAGTTTCCGAATGCACCTTATTTGTTTCTAGATAGGAAGATTTTACCAGAAGGAATTCATTTATACACAGGTTAGAGAAAATTTAAAACACAGATTTAATTTGCTTTGCAATGCCCACAAACATGTTATTTTCATCAAAACACCTCCGTTTTGCATCCGTAACTGATTCTTGATTTAATTACGATATTTGGTAACCACATATCCAGTTTTAGATTCAACGAACCTCAAAATATACCAGGTGGCCCATTAGCGCCGGCTGGAAGAGACAGTCAACCATACCAACAGCAGAGAAAATAGAGTTTCTATGTTGAAAAGCCCATATCAGTAAGGGGACATAACCGATATAAAAGTAAGCATAAGAAAATTGTGGTATATAAATGTTGGAAATAATAGGATTAAGAATAAATGTTAAAATATTGAGAATAACTTGAATGTAAAATCAACTTGTAACACAGCTGCAATTAGTGAATAGGTGAGCTAGCAAATAGGGATGAAAGTCCACAGGTGCATACACGCTAATTGCGCAAGGGTTTAGGCTAATCCTCCTCAAATGGAAAGACAGGGCTGAGAATAAAAAGAGATAGAAGTAGTGATCCAATTCCTGGAACTCGAGGGAGTTGGTTAAACAGAGGAGAAATATGTGTTTCAGGGTAATATGAAAACAGTGGGTTAACACACAAGTCATCAGGACGCGTGACTTCCAAAACTTGGGACATTTTATTCTCATAGCGCTACGTAAGAACCAATAGAGATGATTGTAACAAAATAAAGGCGCAAATCTTGGCGTTATAGGAAAACAGATAAAATGGGAGGGTGGCCCCGACTAACTTCGTTGTACTGTATGTTTTGAGCTACAGGCACTCACCACCGCGCCACCGTCTCCACTCTGCACCAGCTCAGCCGCCATCAGCTTTACAGAAACCCTAGCGACACAACATAGGTACCTGGAAGGCTACAACAATGACGACTGTCTCCACCTTGTACATACGTTAATGCATGGTTAAATAACCCCTTTAGACACTGCAACCCCTCTCAGACTTACGCTAACATGGACCCCTAACACCACGTAGATACAAACGCACTACATATTGCATCACTAACCCCAGCGATCCATGCAGGGCTTCGGTCATGTGTGGACCCCGGTTACTTCTTTGACATGCTCGCATGCCAACACTAATAACAACCGATACTAACCGGGATGCTCCTGCGGAACCCGATTAACTATTGCACTAATACTAACAAAGCGCCCCCTGCATGATTAGTTCACTAACGGCATGTGCATGGGGAGACGATGTCACCTCTGAGGATGATCGTCACCGGGGCGGCGGGTGTGGGGCCGCTCCCAGAAAAAAAAACCTAGTTTTGTCACTCTTCATTCTTTTTCCGATCTGCTCAGATACTGTACACTTACTACCAACGTAGCAGCGTCGTTTTCACCAGTGATGTGATTAAGTTATGCAGTCAGGGGGAAGATTCTGCGTATGTATCTGGGTGAGAATATCGTGTGAACATTAGAGAGGTTCACAGAATAATTTCAATAGTAGCAGGAAGATTTAAGATGTAAAGGTTTATAAGATTCATAGGGAAAATTGATAGTTGCCTGAGTAGGCATCATTCTGTTAATAAATCAAAGTTTAAGGGAAATAACTTTATTATTTGCCTACACCTACAAAATCCTTGAGGTCACATTATCAAACTAGCTAGGATAGGAAATTTTCCTCAGCTCTTCGACTAGCAGCCGGCGCAGACATCTAGAACTACGGAGATCCACGAGGATAAGTGTACACCCACTACATATCAATAAGATGCCGCTAGTTCAGAGAAAATTAATAAAGGAAACCCAATATGTTGTTTAGTATGGTCTTCACGGCAAAAATCCAATTCAACAGTTGCCGGAGCCGATGGACCAGCTGGTCTATATTTCTGGTAAGCGGAAGAGAAAACAAAAATTGTCGGCATTTTCATTGGTAGCCTTATTTGAAATCAGAAAGCTGTTGGAAGGTCAATTGCACAATAAGATATAATTATCACTATATACACTAAAAGAGATTTTGATTACCGTCTGCCCCAACTGACCCGTAATTACCTGAAAGGTTTTATTGCTCCTTTTTAATTAGCGACGTTACTGTAATCCACCAGCCTAGGATTAAATTCTAATTTTCCCCTTAGGAGAGACCAAAAAAGAAAAAAAGAAGCATTTAAAACTGATCAAGGTAAATGAGAACAATGTAACGCCACCTACTACAGTAAAAACATGGTAATTTACAACAACATTAATTAACTGAAAAAAATTCAATAACAATGCATATTAAGTATAGCTTTAATATTTATATACATGCTGTTACGGTCTGAACATTTCGTCCGTGGCCAAAAGTACATTACGGAACTATAGAAAAATTATAAAAGCAGCTTTTAATTATTAATCACGGGTCTCTGGGAATGAATGTTGGGATTTCATGAGGTTACTGTGAAGGTTACTGTGAATTAATGCTCTTAATTAATTCAGTCACTCAAAAACATTCATAACAGTAGTCAAATGAACACTGGCACCATTAAGTGGAAATCTCGATTTTGGCAATTAAAAGACAGTGTTATGAAGATTTGTACAACATGTACACAAATACGCACATACAATTTGAAGCTCGTGATTGCAAGAATTTATAATAAACACAAAATATTGTTAAATGGTTTCGGAATATAAATATCCAGTTTTTGTCCTCACAAAATATTCCATGCGATGCATAAATTAACACAGTATCCTGAAAGTTTAGTATACAGCCCATAATACTTTTATAGACCACTTCCTAAAAATAAAAGCCAAATGGCCTTCTCAAAAATTCACATACATCCGTTGTTATGAAAATATATTTTTTCCCCATGAATGATTTTAAATTAAGCGTAAGTACTTAGTTACATACAACTTGCAGAAAGAGCATTCAAATGTTTAGTCGTAATAATAAGTCTTTTTTGTAGGAAAAAACAAGGGAAGAGTCACACAATTTTTAGTATACCCCTCAGTATAGAATTTGAGGAAAAAAAGGAATATTTAAAACAAGCTAACGCTAAGAAAAAGATGTGAAACAAAGTATGTGTTTTAATTTGTGCTACATTTTACATCTAGTAAGTTCTGGTCTCTACCTTATGATTTCCCAGTGATACAAAATTACACAAAATTCAACATGTTTGATTGGAATTTCACATGCTAATCTCAAACATTTTAGAATGTACCTTTAGTTTGTCACATTAATACGAGATATTATATTTTAAACCAAAACGTTAGTCATTTTTAAGAAACTGTAAAGAGTAGTTTGGAGCAAACAATTTCTAGAAAATTTTTCCTGGCATGTTAAACGGATTCGTATTCATCCGTGTTTTCGTTTTTGAGTTATGCTCTCTCTCTCCCTCCCTCCCTCCCTTCTTCCCCCACACACTGCAAGATTTGTAAAAATGCTTTATTCTTGGATTTAATGAGACTCAAAATCCATATTTACTGTGAAATCTGGATAATGAATTTTTGGGTAGAATACAGTATTTGCTGCCAATTTTCTATGAATCCTTTTTGTATAACTTAAAAAGGATAACGTAGAAGTCAAAACCTCTTTTTAATAAGTTTTATTTAAGGTCTCTTCAACTTCAAGGTCATATCGTGACCAGTATCAGAACAATAACAGTAACGTAATACATACTTTGGAAGACGTAGTTGCTACATTAGCAGACATACATGCAACATTAATTAACATAATTGCAACTCTAGTAAACATAATAATATGAATAAACATGACTGCAGCATTAGTAATCATAATTATGGCATTTGTAAATACAATTTCAACATTTTAGTCATGAATACAAAATTAGTAAGTTTTATATGATGTATTACTTCACATTATTCTGTGCTTACAATTCTATAATTGTCCATGTTAAGTTACAGAGTTAGATTTTAAATTGAACTCCATTTGTCTATGTATTTTAAGAAAGAAAACTGTTTTTATTTCAGTTTTGACTGTTGGATCCCATATCTCTCTTTGCTAAGTTCAAAAACCGTGTTATAACATTTTCTGTTTGCATTTGGTTTATACATAAAATGAAGACTATGACATTTTCCTCTATAGTTGCAATGTAAATACACTTCTCATACCGTCTTGGGTATTTCATAAAAAAATTCCATTAAGTTCTTCTAGAAATGAATGCTTCCAATTGTTTTACTCACCTTTGCTCTTTACAGACTATGGTTCTTACTCCAGCGTCTTCAGAAAAGTTTACCTCGCTTCAAAAAGGGCGACGTCTCGGAGTTCCGTGTGGGTCAAGAGAGATATCAAGAAAAGAATAATGGCTCCAAAATGTCACAGGAAAACTTCCTTCTCTACCGTTTGTTGACATTAGATGGGGAAGCAGAGATGGCAAGAATAGAGGGAAGAAGGAAAGCAACGCAATCCCAGCCACGGAAAGGTAAAAAACTTCTAGTACCAAGATTAAGGTATTTGGTGAGACAAGTTCCTTTCCTTCAGAAAAACCCACACATTTCTGAGTTATGTCAAATGGAAGAAAGCATTTAGTATGTTGTACCTGTTCTATTTCTTAATTCGCTCTACTGATTTTTATTTTAGTTGACTTGGGGATTTCGACATTGAAAATTAGAAGTGACACTGAAAATTTTGAAGTTTTATAAACACAAAATTTCAGCTTTTTTGTTAATTTCTCGCTCTGAATAAATAATAGCTGTTGGTGTATGTAATGATAATTAAATAGTCTTTAAGGAAACAAGGAAAGTTCTCTCAATCCAAGTGGAAGGTTTTATGCCATTTGTTCTCAAAAATAGCCTACGATTTTTATTAAAACATCACGTGTTTGGTATACCGACATGAAGATTAAATACATATCTTGATATTTGTTTGAAGCCTTCTTTAGAAGTCTTCATCATACAAAGACAAAAACTTACTACAGGAGCAATTTAAATCTTATTAAAATTGTAAGTAAGGTCCAAAATTACTGGCACTCACTATTCCTCAAATATTCATTGTTACTTTTAAGCATGCGTTTTGAAATGCTAAGTGGTAGTTTTTCTATTGAACTAATGGTTAGTACATGGATGGATATAGATAGAGATAGATATAGATATAGATAAGGTTTCTTCATTAGTTTCAAATTATTGAAGTTATTACACAAGTATTCAGTGTATGAGTCATTGACCGTACATGCATATTTAAGATCAAGGCAGGTTTTCAACACTTAAAGGATTTCAGTCAAGTTATATAATATGTAAATTCATAACAGCCCGCCTTGAAGCAATATGTGGATGTAATAATTTGTAAAATGTATGTAACAGTCATTGCATATGCTTATATTATTGTAAACATGTTCAATAATGTTATGTGAATGCATTACGTAATTTAATAATGTAGGAGCTGTGAGAAATAGGTCAAAAGTTGCTAACAAAGAGGTAACAATGAGGTAACCTTGATTCAATAATGAGTAAGAAAGTTTATCAGTACTACTTGTGATTCTTGGAGTAACAATAATGTAATTTTAGTGACAGTTTATAAAATGGCCAATTAACAACCAGAAAAAGCTTTAGTTAAATGAAGGTATTCTATTGGAGTAGGATTTGCCAATCAGAGACTTGAAATACGGAAATTTACAGGTTTAGACGGGTGAAATCAGTTCAGTTGCCTGCAGACAGCGTTACTAACCAGACGCAAACAAAATTGTCCTTAAGAAATATAATATGCATTCGTGTGAGACGAAAAATAAGTTTACGTGTTAAAAAAGTGCAATTAATTAATTAACGAATCTCACAGCTCTCTATATCAGTGAAGTGTAATTTTAAATTGTATCAAGTATTAATAAAAGGAGTGAAGTAAAATTATAATCTGTGTAAGCCTACATTCTTATCGTATCACAACTCTGCCAAGATATCCATGTCTCTAAAATAAATACTATCGCAGCCGAGGCAAACATAAATATTCAATATTTAAATAAACAGTTACATTATAAAGTTAATATTTTTTTAAACTTGGGGCAAAGGCCACCTGAAAGTACATTTGGGGCGAAGGCTACCGGAAACATTTTACCATACGTGCGGTTGCAACTACTACAAGTTCGGCTACCCAACAGTTGAAATATAATACAACTCCTTCAATACAAACTACTTCAAATTGACGCGCAAAGCGAGGTGCAAATAATGTAAAAAACCATCTTTCTCAAATTGGCTTCCATACGTGGAGCCAATGCAAATAAATAACTATCTTTCTCAAGATACAAAGTATGGTGACAAAATAAACAAAAAAAAACAAGAAAAAGGAAAATAGAGATAAATTACCTTTGACTAACTGAACAAATTTGACCTAGCTTCGCGCACGTTAGCCAAGAAATTGCCCATGTTTTGCCAGTTCCTCTGGTCAGACAGTAGATTCCAACATGCCAATCTCTTTCTAGTCGGACTTAAGAATTTTTCTTTCAGTTTAATTGTTTGCTGGTTCTCCCATGTGCACATTCCGCCGAAATGTGTACCCAGTCCTCATCCAAATCATAGAATAGGCAGATTCTCCTGCCAGAATCGTCACGTCATTTTTGTGCCCTCCAGCCCCCCAGTCTAAACCATGTCATTCCTGATTTTTCCTTTCCTAAGTATATATGCTTCTTTACCCCAATTCAAGTTTATTTCATTTGATAGACTTAGAGAAGGTTTAATTTTACAATCCGATTCTATTTCCTGTTGGTTGATGTCTCTTGGTCTTCTTTCGAATCTTTCCATATAGCGACAGCAGACGCAGGTTTGTTCTCAAGCTCACGGCAAACGGCACTTTTTTTCCATACACACCATGCACGCACACACACAGATTATTATCAGTTAAATTCTACATGGAACGAAAGTTAAAGTAAAACATTGTTATATACTGATAAGATATTTATTATGGTAGAGGTATATTTGGGTCTACGTGAAACACTGTGCTACAAAAAAGGTGTTGACAGAATTCTGTTGTGGATTTCCAGACGTTACATTTCCTAATAGGACAGTTGTCCATAATCTCACGAATCAAATCAAACATTTCTTGAAGAAAAGAAAACCGAGTTCACCTTGCTCCGGTTGGGTGTAGAAAAACTGGACAACTGCCTCCTTGAGCAAGGGGTCAATATTCTGCCTTCTCAACTCAGAGATACAGAGCGCGTTTATCCTCTGCGGCAGGGGAATTTTCTTTAACTAGAATCATTCCCTATATTCCGTGAGTCTGAAAGTGTAAATATGTTGGTAAAAATAAATAAAAGCATTTTCCACGTCATTAATAGTTTCTCACGTCACAGTTAAAGGGGGACATATAAATGCAACCAACAAAATTCTGATGTGTGGAATTCACATCACTTTTCTACTCACTCTCCTACAAGCTATTCCTACTTTCATTATAATATTCAATTTAGTTGTAGGTTTAAAAAGCATAGAGTAGGCTAAAGCGATAGTCACATTTTTAAATAATGGATCGCTTATGATGTTTTGAAATTCCAAGCTCCTTGCACAACATAACGACTTAACATAAGTATTCTAAGTATGTAAGTATCAGTATTTAAAAATTCAAATCAATCACAAAGAATAACTCGAAAATGGTTACTGCCACAAACTTTTTGACGTACATCGTGTGCTTTGACGAGAACCACATTTTTTGTGTGTGTAGTAAGATTTTTTCTATCTCCTATGGCTTACTAATTGCAGAAGTCAGAACGAAGAGGCTATTCTTCATTCAGAATTAATTTTGTATAAACTTGTATAACTGGTAAATATTAAACGATAGACGAAAAGTACTACACAATAAATGTAGAACTCATTAAAACAATTCATTTTCAAATAAACTTTTCTGTGGCATCAGCCATTTCCGAGATATCGTTATTATGGTTCGAATTCTTCAATACTTAACCTTAGCCCTGTCGATTTTCAGTTGTTTCTCGGGATGTCATAGAAAGAGTATAGAATTTTAAGGCAGCATATAGCGTCCAGTTCTTAAACATTTGATTATCACTGTTCCCTTTCTATCTATAACGAAATATGTAATGTAGCTATTTCCGGAAAGATTTATCCCGATTACAATGAAATAGATAGGAAAATGAACATTCGTAGGTTTAACTTTATATCCATTAGTAAGCGATGGAGGGCAGAGAAATTTTATGAATGCAATATATCAGATTTTTTTTTATTTTACTTTTACGACAGTACAAACAAAAGCATCTGCTGGAGTAGGGTTAGTTAAAAGAAAGACGCACAAGATAAACAAATTATTCGTTTCGAAATGATACCACAACGGAAGGTCAGCAGTTAATTGACACTTGTAAAACAAATCATTTACAAGGAGAGCAGCAGGCGGATACGAGAGGTGCTCTGCAGGAAACTTGGGTTTCCGTTGGAAGTTTGGAGACTTGACATAATGAATTTACTTGGGCCGCTGCCTGTGCTCTCAGGAATTGAATTAGCCACCTCTTCACTCGGCCGGCCGGCTAGCACTCTGGATGGCATTAAATATTTCAAATGTTGATTATGAAGTCATTACACTAATATCTCATTCAGATCGCATATCTTCCTTTCTGCTCTACATCGTCGAGGCAACATTCCATATCTCAAGGGAAATGAATCACGTTGAAAAATTCGATAGAGTAGGTCTACCGAGGTGACAACACTTCGACAACAAGCATTTGTTTTTATCAGTTACTTCTATTAGTCGATCACGATATGAGTACGTGCGGTGGGAAGTGGAACTGAACAGTTACCGAACAAATGGGTGGGGCATCGGAAGAACATCAGGTAAAGAATATATCCGCAGGTCTGAGTTACATTTACTAGCGAGGCTCAGGGCTGCCAAATGTAATACTGTTTTCCTTGTGTATGTGTGTGTGTGTGAGAGAGAGAGATAGAGAGGGGGGGGAGGGGGAGAGAACACCATTACTAAAACATGAAAAGTTGGATAGATACTAAATTTCATACTGAGTAAGACACTGTTCAAGGACGTTACCGAATGTTTTCCAAATACTAGCAATTCTTAGAACATATTTTCCTAAATTATATTTGATAAATTATTATTCATAATAATCCTTCTTATTAACGCAACATAGCATTAAGTCATTATCCCTTATGCAGTTTTCCAAACGTAATATTCCTATTTCCTAAAACCTTTAATATGAACTAACATTACCGTTATTAATTCAATGTTGTCTGGGGAATGCTTCACATAATTCTTATTTGTTTCAAATAATTTACAGCATACTTCCCTTTACTAATTTATTTTAGTAATATAATATACAAAGGCTGTTAAGAGATGCAGTCAGAAGCTGAGATACTTATTTTTAACAGAAGAGGTGCTAAGCTAAGACTTGAGGGTTGCATTTATTACAAAGTATGAATATATAAAGGAAAACAGTATTGCAAAAACAGTAAAGATAAGAGAAGGAAATGTAAAGCAAGAAAAATACGTGTAGAATATTGGTAATCGAATAACAATGCAGAAAGGAGTCTAAGAATCACAGCACTCGCATCCACCGAATAGGGAAGACGGAGTATCAGAAAAGGTGAAAGGAAACCCGAAAAGAGTCGCTGAAGGAAGATCAGAAATGACACTGAAATTCTGAGAACCGAACTTAGAAATGTATCTTCAGGTATACTCCTTACCCACCTACCGTGTAAACCTGATAAGCTGTACGCGCTTGCCAGAAAATCCAGTATATTTACAGGTTTCGCCAGAAATAAGAGTAGCAACCGTTTTACTATTTGATTCAAACACGGCGAAGATGAAACTGATGAATGCATAAGAAGTCTTGCTACCAGAAGAAACCTGTGGATTGTTGATGAAACTTTAAAAGTATGCTCTAACCTCTTCACCCAACTATTCACCGTCATTGGTACCGTTAAACGTCATGCAGACAATCCTGAAGATGAGCAAGCGAGAACTTGCCTTGTTTGCTGTATTAACTTTAAAACAACAAGCTTTGTACACGCAAATGACCGAGGAAGTTCTAAATAAAGCAACAATGTATGTCGTCAATGTGGTTAATCTCTAAAGGAGTATGGCATATTTTGAGGCAGCCAGCGTTAACAGACTTTGCATACAGGTGAATTCAGGCAGAGCAATGGAGCTGTAAAATAAGCAACTAAACATCCCGTCAGTGATTCATCGATTGCCTCTCCACACCAAGACGTCATTAAACACTTGTATATGTGAAAATGGAAATTGAAATGGTTATCAATCAACAGCAAACTTCATGAAGATCGCTCAGGCTGCACACAACCTTTTCTGCATTACCCAACTCTCAAAAGAAGAGACCAAGTTATTGTCACCCGGCTTAGAATTGGGCACTCCAAACTAACGCACTGTTATCTTCTCACTAAGGACCAACCTCCAAACTGTACCAGCAGTAACACTTCTCTAACCATTCTGCATGTCCTTATAGATTGTCCACAGTACAGGAGATGTAGACAACAAGCCGGCAGTTCCGATCTTTCCAATGCAGTTAACAGACCCAATATGCTCAAGAAGACGCTGCAATTTCTAATGCATACAAAACTCTCTGATTTACTCTAAATGTTTACCTAATTCCATGTTTATGCAATTGTAAATTAATGTATATTGTGGCGTGTGTGTGTATTGTCACGCCAGACACATTATTGCATCGTTGGCGACAGTATTGTTGGGGTAATTATTTCGGCTTTGGGTTTTGAAGTTCCTCTGGCGTGGCGACTCGCCAAGGTCTAGCTGGCGATCCCGGCCAGAGGTGAAAAGAGTGGGGGAAGTGAGCGCTACTTCTTTGTGTTGTGTGTTAGCGTTGAGTGTTGGGTCTGTAAGGCTATATGTGAAATGTGTGAATGTAGTCTCGTGTGTAGCATACCCCTTCAATTTCTTCCTTTTTATGTTTTGTGTGCCATGTAGGGGCACCGTGCTTATACTGACTAAACCACAGGTAATGTGATTAATGTCAAATTCTGTGTATTTTATTAGCACTATCCCACGCCTGCTCTGGAATGCGTAGTTTAAGATTCTGGTCTTCTTGCTATCTCTGCAGCTATGCCTCCCGATGTGTATGCTGGGGTAACTAAAATGTAATATCTAGCTGCAAACCCTTTGACCTCACCCCAGTATATACCAATATCATGTATTATATAGATATATATGTATATCGTAATGTATTTTATGATAACAGGTCGTGATAAGACCAGGTAATCAAAACGACCTTAAATAAATCTTTAATAAAAAAAGTTAAAACAATCCAGATGATAGGCAACTCAAATGTCTTGATATGCTTCTGGCACTAGCATTCTTTCTTGTGCAAGAGGTGATCGAAACATTTGAAGAATTACGAAACGATGTTGATGAAGAAGAAGCTTTATTTATATTCCATTATTTTAAAGAGATGTGCATATACAGGGTGGACCATTTAAGTTAACACTGTACAATATCTCCAAAACTAAGCGTTGTAGAAAGAAATGTCTTTAATAAAAGTTGCTGGATATTATGGGGGAAAGTAAATGCCATTAGCCGTATTTTGTTTGAAGGACATTATGACGGTCATTTTAGGGTCAACTTAATATTTTTAAATGGGAACCTACGTCCCCCAAATAAAACACGACTAATGACATTTACTTTCCCCCATAATATCAAGCAACTTGTATTCAAGGAATTTCTTTCTACAAAGCTTAGTTTTGGAGATATTGTACTGTCTCAACTTAAATGGTCCACCCTGTATAGTGGGAAGAAGAACAAGCAGCCATTGAACAGCAGTCCCAGCTCATTACTGTTCAACAATGGAACCAGTATCAAGCGACGAGACAAAACCGTATAGAACTAACAAAATCACGGAAAGGTTTCACAACAGCTTTGAAGTTGTCGTGGGGAAACACCATCCCACTATCCTGTATAGTGTTACATGGACTTCAGAAAGAACAAAGCGATACTGAAGGCGTTCTTCCTGAATTTGCATTAGAAAAACCGGTAAGAACAAAAGCAAAAATCTAATGGTTGACTGCGCAAAGAAGATTAAAATCTGTTACTCTGCTGTATGAAGACTAAAAAGCTAAAGCAGAAAACCGGACAATAGGTCACAACATTAACATTTGGCAATGAAATGCAAATTTCATTAGAAATATTTGGCACAAAATTGTAATTTCATAATAAACTTAGGTAAAGGGAATTACGAAATTTAATTTAGGAATAGATATAAAATGCATAATTTAGTGTTAAGCAACACACAATATTTTAGGAAAAAAATTCAAAGACAGTAGGCGAACACATTAAAGATGCGCCCCTTACGATTCTTTACATAGAAAAATTGCCATTGTTTTGTATTTTCTCAAAAATGGGTCTAATTACTATGTGTTTGGGTGACTGTCATAACAAATAAAATATCTTAAATGTTCATAATGTTCCCCCCTCATACACTATCTGTTCACTTTCTTAAAAGGTTTTAAAGAAACACTAAAAAGCGTAAAGAGCATAACTTTGATAGCATTTTCCTTTTAATGTTAATAATTACAAGCGCATTAATTAGTACATACAATTAGCGTCCTAAAATTAAAAATAAAGCTTATTATTCGCAAAAAATTAAAAGTATATTTATATGCATAATGTAAAGCAAGCACACACACACACACACACACACACACACACACAACTGCAGAAGCATAAATTTGTCAAATTCCGCTCGGCTCCGTTCTCGATTCACACTGGTACCTCTGTGCGAGCTCCTTTAGATTAAATCTTTGATATATTACTTCTTCCTCTTCTTCTAGCTCACGGATTAGGCTAAATAGCCTGTTCCGGAATAACTGCCCATCTTGTTCTCGGGTGTCTTATACTTCTTTTCCATCGAGGATTATAATCGATCGCCAACTTTGGCATTCTGCCATCATGCATTCTGTTAACATGTTGGTACCAATTGTACCTATATTCATTGATCTCGTCTTGTATCGCAAATACATTGAATTCTTCTCGTATGGCATCATTTCGTATGTGTTGCATTTTACTGCATCCTTTCACTCCCCTCAGAAGTTTCATCTCAGCTGTCTGCATTTTCCTTCTATCATTCTGTCGTATTAACCATGATTCGCAGTCATATGTTGAACTAAGCACCGCCATAACTTTATACAATTTTAACTGAGTTTCTTTTATGCAATAATGTAATGTTATAGGAATCGTACCCACCATCCTTGAATATATATTAATTTTATTATCTATATCGTGATCATAGGCATAATATATATCACAGCCTAAATATTTGAAGTGGGTAACTTGTTCAAAGAATTTATTATTTTTACATATTTTTGATCTTAAGAGTTTTACTATCTTTAAGAGCTATAATTTTAGTTTTCTTTGTATATTTCTAAGTTATACTGTTTACCCTTACACACACACACACACACACACACACACACACACACTGATTTATGAAGGTTATCCTCTGTTGTGGCGATAATGGCTTTATCGTTGGCAAAAAGCAAAGTGCTTGTAGCTAAATTTTATTTTAAATAAATTCCTGAGTGGACGTTTAATTTCCACTTCTTGATTAAGTCATCCATATAAATATTAAAAAGCAGAGGTGACAGTCGCCATCCTTGTCTTACTTCTTGAGTGATATATTACTATAGCCATATATTAAACATTAGTTTTACCTGAAAAAATTAAGTATAAGGAGGATTCGAATTAAGGTAGCTTCATATATACATTACTGCGTCTAATCGCTCAGCCATTACGGCAAAATCATGGGAAAAATTGCATATATTTCCCTGTTTATGGCATATTTATAAATAAAATAGGGAATCGGAGCGAATGCTTCCTATGTTTTTAGAACTGTTGCTCTTTTTTTACCTTCTCTACTGCTTACCTATAATAACTATTGGATTGGATACCGACATTTTACCTGAAATGCATGCTTTCAGACTCATTAAATAAAAAGAAAAAAATCGTTTTTAAAAAAAAGATCTGTGTGCGTGTGTGTGTCTGTGAACGCACAACTAAAAACTGTTGAATTAGTACAAAAGATGCGACACGAAGATTTTTAAGAAACCCCATCCCAAACTACAGAACATCAAAATTGTTGATGTTCTGCAAAATGGCTCTAACGATTTTGATTAAAGTATCATATATTAAAGATATTTACATTCCAAATAAACTGTATATCTTGAATTTTCTGGGAATTGCTTGTGAAGTCCTCTTCATTCGGAAGGAAATTTGTATAATCTTGCATAACTGGTAAACGTTAAGCGACACACGAAAACGAACTACACAAAAGAATTTAGATTTCTTTAAAACACGTAATTTATTTCAAATGGATTTTTTTGTGGCACCAACTATTTCCAAGATATATGCTGTTAATGGTTCCGTTTTGTCTTGTCGATTTTCAGTTGTTTCTCGCGATGTCATGGAAAGAGAGTGGAATTCTAAGGCCAGCGAAGATCATCCAGTTTTAAAACACTTGATAGAGGTTGTCTCGGATCTCCGAAGTTCCTTGAAGTTCTCTGCTGGGCTGTTTGTCGTAGAGCTGAGGAGAAATTCCTATCCTAGCTAGCTAACTTGATATTTCTCAGGATTTTATGTAGGTGAAGGCAGACAATAAAATGACTTTCCCTTAAACATCTTAATTTATTCACAATATAATGCACATCGAGGCGGCTAGCAACTTTCCCTTCCTTACACAAAATCATATAAAAGATGTACATTTAATCTCCCACTACTATGAATTGTTTACGTGGACCTATCTAGCTGCGTCACACGATATTTTCCCACCCACATACACGCACAAAAATTTCTGCTTGAGTCACATGTGTTAGATCGTGAGAATAAAATCAAAGAGTGTGTAAGTTGGGGCCTCCTCCCCTTTTTATACCTTCCTACTATGACGCCAGGGTTCGCAACAACTATTCTCATTGGTTATCTACTTAGTCTGCTATGAAAATAAAGTTTAGCAGTCACGCTCTGACTTCTCTGGTAATACCCACTATCTTCGTCTAACTTTACAACTCTCGCTTCTCTTTCTGTTTTTCCAACTCTCTTGTCTTCTAAGAATTGGGCCACTATCTGTGTCTCACTCTAATCTCGGACTCCTTTTCTCTATTTTCTGTGACTTTGCCTAAACTCCGGGTGCATTAACGTGTATGTGCATGTGGACTTTACCCCGTTACTCGCTCGCCTGGTAGTTATTAATTACACTGTTCTTTAAATGCTTGCTTTCACATTAATTACATTCTAAGGTACAAGTTATTTTACAATATTATTTTACATTATTAACTGTTCCTGTTATTTTTAATATTCGACTCTATTGGGTATATGTCCCCTTACAAAGCGAAAGAGAGTACAGAAAGTCATGTGAATGTCACACCTCAGACGTTTTTCTTTGGATATGCGTATATAAATTACTACTTTAATCTGATTAACTAAAACCTGGACATTAAAGGTACTTGCGACAATGCAAGTCGACTAAGTGAGACAGTATGTTCTGCGTAGCTAAATATAAAATAACCACAAGGAAAATAAATATTAATAACAGTAGGAATGTTAGTATTAAATAAGACTGGGAAGTGAGTATTACATGTAAAGTTGAATATGGGTTGAAAAGACAGTGCCAGCATCAGGTTCCCCGCCCCCATCATTGTAGCCAAGCGAGAACAGAATACGCTTTGTTAGTGTACCGTTAGGTTACCTGAAAACAGATGCGTAGGAAACGTCAGTGCTCTGATAGCCGTAGGCAATCAATAAAAAAGAAAGTAGAAATCATGTGATAATGAAATGGGGAGATAAGAAATTGGAAAATAAATATACAGGATAGTTTAGAAAACACTTGGAGGTTGTTTTGAAAACAAATGTGAGTGTCGGCAAACAAGCGGATTGTATGAAGCACAGAAGTAAAGAAATGGGCGCGCGTGTGTGGCGAGGTAATACCAGGAGTCAGATTAAAAAGAAAAAGGTAAAAGGTGACGGGAAATAAACGGACAGCAAAATTAACCAGTCGCATTAACCACCAACGCTAGATCCAAGTCCATACGAGTGCTGAACTAGCATCGAACGCGGGGCCATACTGAAATCCCGTGCCCCCAAATTGGCGCACAGCACCTCCCATGCAGTACCACCGCATTAGGTAGAATATCTTATGAGTATTTGAGAATGCCTTAGAGGTTTACTGGGGACATGTATCATATATAAGAGATTTAATGCACGTCCGGGTATTTCATTATCGGAACACTCGGATGTTGCGTTGCACGGAAAGCCAAAGATTCGTTGTTCGAATACCGGCTGTGGCACTGGGTTTTCAGATCTGATTCATCCTTCCAGTGCGTTTGGAATGGGCTGTACTTCATCACAGAGGGAATGCTTTGAAGTCTTGTAAGGGAATCCAGTTACAAACTTTGTCTACTCTTTTGATTCAACCATGTATCTGTGTTACAACTGTCAGAAAATAAAGAGGGCTCTAGCCAACACTTTCCTTTAACTTCAGTCATATGGTGTTGGGCTTGTACGATAACAACAAAATCTTTGAATTACGCTCCATTTTGCCTCCTCAAGTGGAAATTACTAATATTACTTCTAAAAGGAATATGAAATATTAAGCAACTGGTGGAAGTGGAAAATATCGTACGTACTGAAGAAGAATATAGCACCCAGAAATGATGACTGCTATATTTCACGAACGGATTTGCACAATATTCACTTAAGTATGTTAAGGGCAGCTGGAGAAGTTGAAAAGTCGGTCTCTTCTTATTCATTAGAAATTAATTTCATGCTCGAGAGCCCCACAACCTCCCCAGCTCTTCCTTACTACCCTATCTCTATTGCATGCAGTAAAGTAACAGGCAGGGGCGCCAAGGTTTCTGCCTGATAAATCATAGGCATCTGCACATATTCGTGTCTTCAGTTCATTAATATTAATAACCAACGTAATACAGAGCATTTAAACATGAAAAGCAACAAAGGTAAGCTAAAATAGCAACACAGAACGTGAAAATTAATACCCTCTTCTCTATCTCTCTTTCCCCTTCTTTCTCAAACTTTCTTTCTTTCTTTCTTTCTTTTACATGCTGCCGTATAATATCAGTCAGTCGTTTTCATTACATTCATCATATCAGAGATACACGCAATCGAACCTGGGATCTCTCCCACGGCAGGCAGGTCTCTACCGACTGAGCTACGAGGACAACCGAAGGAAGAATTTGTGTTCCATCCGAAAATTCGATATCGGGATTTCACCGGAAATGCACGCTTTGAGCTCCACATATCGAAAAAACAAACATTTTTCAGAAAAAAGAGCCGTGTGCATGCGTGCGTGTGTGCGCAGGCATCCGTGAACAGCTTCAGTCAAAAATTCAAGTCGGATAATAACAAAGTTGATATTTAAATTCAATATCTTCCATGATCAAGAAAATTCCTCTATAACCAACTATCCCTTACAAGGAAAGATTTTCGTTCGGTACTTATTTCCTCAAATGCGTTTTAACATTTTGATTAAAGAATTACCTTTGATAAACTGACACGAGTAAACCAGACTTCTTCAATTTCCTATAAATTGCTTATGCAATCGCCTTCATTTGATTTTTTTCCTAGTTATACAAACTTATACAACATTCAGACAAAACTTGTGTATTTTAATCAGCTCCGTATTTTTTCTGCAATACTAAAATGGTGTCTAATTTTTTTTTACTTTCTCTACTATGTATAGTAAGTAGGTGAAGTATTGCATTGCACTCAAAAATTCGATACCAAGATTTCACCAGAAATACATGTTTTGAGGCCTCCTGAATCCAAAAAAAGTTTTTGGAAACATTTCCGTGTCTGTGTGTGTCTGTCTGTCTGTCTGTGAACGCATAACTCAGAAACGAACAATCGGATAAACAACAAACTTGGTATTTGGGTTCAGTATCTTCCAGAGATGCGACACGAAGGATTTCAAAACATCCCCCACCCCAGATTACCCTTTACATGGAACATTTTTCGAAAATTTTAATTTTCTCAAAAATGGCTCTAACATTTTAATTAAAATATCATATATTCAAGATACTTTCATGACAAATAAAATGTATATCTCGAATTTTCTGGGAATGTCTCCAAAAGTATTCTTCATTGCGAATGACTTATGCATAACTGGTAAACCATAAGCGATAGACAAAATCTTACTACACAAAGAATGTAGATCGCGTTAAAATACACGATTTATGTCATATACATTTTTTGGTTGAGTGAACGATTTTCAAGATATTGCTTGTTATTGCCTTAAATTTTCCAATACTTATACTTTTTCTCAAATGGGAATTCGTTATTCATATTTTTGTCTTCGATATGCAAAGAGTATTAATCTGTGGCAAAGAGAATGATGCTGCACACAGCAACCAGCTATTAAGGGATATGTCTATGATTAAAGGCTACTGTATTTCTATATTGGCCTTGCAAATACAAAACAAGGGGAACATAGTAGGCCTTAAGCGATAGTCAAATATTTTTAGAACTGGTCGCTATGTGTAAAATGTAATTATCTTTGCATGCCAAGAACATAAAAAAATATTTTGTGGGCGTAAGAGAAATGAGAACGTAATAACAATCAAAATGATATTTGTAATACCAGCAAGGATACCGAAAACCAAAACACAGAGCAAGATATGATTATATACGAACGGAAGTACTGATGTGTGTGGATAAAGCAAGGTGCGTTTATAAACGAGTGGAAGTGCACTCGGATAAGGCTAAAATTGAGGTACAAGTGAGGCAGCACGTGTTTCCAGCAAAGCAGTAAACTAGAAGAAAAAAAATCTGATGTAATACATTCACATTACTTTCTCTACCCTCTATCGTTTATTAGTGAGTATACAAAGTATTTTATTTAAGTTTATTACTTTCTCTAATACGTATAGTAAGTAGAAATTTGCATTTCACCTAAAAATTCGCTATTGAGATTTGACCAGAAAGACATGTTTTGAAGCTCCATAATGCAAAAAAAAAAGCCCGTGTGTGTCTATGAACAGCGTAACAAAAACGAAAATTCGGATAAATACCAAACTTGGTATTTAGGTTCAGTATCTTTAAAAGATGCGACACGAAGATTTTCAAGAAAATCCCCCCATTCCAGACTATCCTTTACATGGAACATTTTCGAAGTTTTTTTTCTCTCAGAAATGGCACTAACAATTTTGATCAAAATTCAATACTTTCATGGCATATGAAAGGCATATCTAAAATTTTCTGGGAATGTCCCCAAAAGTAGTCTTCATTCGGAATGAATTTTGCATAACTGGTAAACCGTAAGAGATAGACAAAATATTAACACAAAACACACGATTTATGTCATACACATTTTTTGTGTGCACTGAACTATTTGCGACATATTTCTTATTTGTTTGAATTTTCCAATACTTAATACTTTTTCTCAATGGGAATTCGTTATTCGTTTTGTTTTTCTTTCTCTTCTTTTTGTATATCCTAGTAATGCAAAGAAAATGGAATGCTCCACATAGCTACCAGCTCTTATAAGATTTGACTATCGGTTAAAGCTTACCATATTCCCCTTGTACCCACAAGAGAATTAGCAATAAGATCGTTTCTGCAAACTTTTATCTCGATTAATATGAAATAGATGGAATAAGAGTTTGTAAAAATAGTTTGTACAGGATGTACAAACTATTTTTTTTATTATTCCATGTCGCAAGTTTAGACTTTTTCCGAGCGTTATCGAACAGGCATCTTGAAAGTTTTTTATTCCTTTTCTTTCTTATTCTTTCTATCGCAAGAGCTTTTTATCAGAATAAACATTTGAATAAATGTTTTGAATAAACCGTATGTTGTATCCTCGTAACTAAACTCCTCTTGCTTACTTAGAAACCGTTACTGGTTAAAATACATCGCGACTAAGTACGTGAATAAAAGAAGCACTTTTTATATGAGTAGTATAATAAATATATAATGGATGTACGTCAACTTGTTATTGGTATAAAAAGCCGCTTGTCTCTCACATGAAATTTTTGTTATAATCGTGTTTCTTGATTGGTTATAACCAATGGCTTTTCTGCTATTTTGTTTTAGCTGACTTTGACATTGGATCCGTGTGATAGGTGTGAGGTTTCGGACGTGGATAGGCTAAGCAGTACTGTAGTAAATGTTAGTTGTTTAATATCTGGCAGAAGGGACTATGTTTTTGAGATGGATCTAATCCCAAAGTAACTTGTGTCCCTTAAACAGTTTTTACTTTCTCTATCATGTACATAGTAGGTAGAGAAGGTATTGTATTCCACCCAAAAATGATACCGAGATTGCACCAGAAATGGATGTTTTGAGGCCCCTGAATTGGAAAGATATTTTTAGAAAAAGGTCCGTGTGTGTATGTGTGTCTGTGAACAGCATAACTCAAACAGAAAAAGTCGAATAAATGCCACACTTGATATTTAGGTTCAGTACCTTCCAAAAATGCGACACGAAGACTAAGGAAAATCCTCCACTCCAAATGCCCTTTCCTTGGGGCATTTTCCGTAATTTTATTTTTTTAAAAATGGCTCTAACGATTTTGATTAAACTATCACATATTAAATATATATTACACGATGAATAAAATGCATATCTTGAATTTTGTGGGAATAGTCTGTGAAGTCCTTCTCATTCGGAAGGAATTTTGTATAATCTTATATAAACTGGCAAACGTTAAGCGATAAACTAAAACGTACCATACAAAAAATGTAGATCTCTTTAAAACACACAACTTATTTTGTGAGATAGCAGTTTTTAAAGGCTCGAATTGTTTAATACTTACTCTTTTAAAGTCTCATCGATTTTTAATTGTTTCTAGCGGTTACATGGAAACAGTACCTATGGAATTTTAAGGCCAGCATATAGTATTCAGTTCTTAAACATTTGACTATCAATGTTCTCTTTATATTTATAACGAAATGTTAATGTAGCCATTTCTGCAAAGGTTTATTTGGATTAAAATGTAGTAGATAGAAAAATAAGCTTAATTACGAATAGATTATAGGCATACCCAGAGAAGCTCATGTGAATGTGTGACATTAGATATTTTCATCTAGTGTAGCACCATAATCTATCAAAATGGGTTTAAAACTAACGACCCATCTAGCGCTCATCAGGTTATATTAACATACAATAAAAAGAAAGATATGGGGAAGGGATTCGGATGGGACAATGGGGAAAGGAAAGTTTATATGTTGCAAAATAAAAGTTAAATAATTCCCGGTATTCTTATGTAGATAATCAAGTCATTATACAAAAATAAATAAATAAATTGACCTATAAAAAGTAATAATGATGTTGCTTAAACCAATTAAGTGAGAAATGCATATTCAAAATATCACATAATAAGGCTAAAGTCATGGCATTCAGAGGAAAATGCCATTTACGTTCTAAGATTGTAATAAATCATATATTTAATTATGTATCTCATTATAAATTTATAGGCTACGAAGGAGAAAATGATAATAAGCTTAATCATTTCCAAATTATGTGTGGTAAAATGCAAAGGACACAAAAAACAAAGTAAGACAAGAGAAAAAGAATTAAAATTTTATAAGGTAATGGCTACAGGTACTAGTTTTAACCTAACGAATCATGGACAACAACAAAAACAAAAAACAACCAAGTATGTAGACTGCAGAGATGAACTATTTAAGAAAAGTAAAACGTTGTATAATATTGGATCAAATACAAAGCGAAGAAATGTAGAATAAAAAATATCTGATGTGTTACACTCACATGACTTTCTCTACTCCTGTACAAACTATTTTTACAAGCGCATATTCTCCATATGCTTCATGTTAACCGAGATATCGAGATGTTAATCTTATTGCTAATTTTCTTGTGGATGCAAGGGGAATATGGTAAGTTTTAAGCGATAGAAAAATGTTTTAAGCGCTGGTTGCTATGTGGCGCATTCCAATCTCTTTGCATGTCCAGGACATAAAAAAAATGAATAACGAATTTGAGAAAAAGTACAAGTATTGGAAAATTTAAGGGAATAACAAGCAATATCTCGAACACGGTTCACTCAACAAAAAAAATGTATATGACATAAATTATGTATTTTAACGCCATCTACATTTTTTGTGTAGTAAAAGTTTGTCTATCTCTTATGGTTTACCAGTTTTGCAAAAGTCGTTCAGAATGAAGAACACTTTTGGAGACATTCCCAGAAAATTCGAGATATACATTTTATTTGCCATGAAAATACCTTAAACATATGATATTTTAATCAAAATCGTTAGAGCCATTTTTGAGAAAATTAAAATTTTCGAAAAATATTCCATGTAAAGGGTACTCTGGGTTGGGGGGATTTTCTTGAAAACCTTCGTGTCGCATCACTGGAAGATACTGAACCTAAATACCAAGTTTGGTGTTTATCCGACTGTTCGTTTCTGAGTTATGCTGTTCACAGACACACACACACACACACACACACACACACACACACACACACACACACACACGGACATGTTTCCAAAAATGCTTTTTTTGGATTCAAGGAGTCTCAAAACATGTATTTCCGGTGAAATCTCGGTATCGAATTTTTGGGTGGAATACAATACTTCCCCTACTTACTATACGTAGTAGAGAAAGTAAAAATATTTTCCATTAATGAGTGTATACAAGAAAATAGACAATAATGGATACAACATATTAAAAGAAATTAGAAAGTGGTTAAACAAATAGTACATTAAAACAGGAAGGAAGTCGAGAAATAGGACAACTTAAAAAGAGACGGCATAGTGAAGATAGAACAGTCTTAAACCTTGATAGAGAAGAAGTAAGACCACAGTGAACGAGTCCATCAAAATAGTTATTAAATTTAGGACCAGTCTCGTTTACAAAGCTATTTGATAGTTCGAGAAAGTTTACGTATATCATATATATTACCAAATAATAATACAAAGAACTGCTGTTTAACTCGCGTGAAAACAAATGCTTAGTGAAAGCATAAATGAAATTCTTTTATATAGTCTCGATCTGAGGTAAAGCAAAGAACCTTTTACGGTGCATATGTAGAAGCTGTTTCTTTCTGAGGTTCCGATTTAGGTATTGTAGCAGATACAAAGACTCCAAACAGTCCCTTTACTGCACTGAGAAGCAGTCACCAAAGCATAAATCAATGACAGACACAAAGCATTCAATGCAGCTCGGAGATCAAAGGAATAAAAGAAGGTCCTTTTTATAGGGGAGAGTAGGAAAAGAATACAGAAGGGGAAATTGTTTTTCGCTAACAAGAGTGGGAGTCTTGTATCTTCCGCCTGTATCAGAGAGCAGGAAAAGCACTAATATACTTAGGTGACGAAGTGTATACCTTTTATAAAACTTTTCTAAAGCATAGCTTAAGGGTGAAATTTCTAAATCTTACAGCTTTTATCTAAATGTTTTCAAAATTTTGTAAAATCTGTTCTACCGCAATTCATGCAGGCATCTTACTAAACAGTTTTTGAGAAAAACATTTTGCCTTACTTTAATTACTAATTAATCAGCTGTTGCAAACAATAAAGAAATCTTAATTTTGAAAAAATAAGAACACTACCACATTATTTAAATATTAATACACAAAACTGGCAAATAAAAAGTTTCACCCTTCTGGTTTTTCAGAAGAAAAAAATGTATGTTTAAGCGTAATTTTTGTAACAATTTATCCTCGAGAGATCGAATTAACGATGTCATATCTTGAGCACCTTAAAGGTAGAGCAAAAATCACATGCCAGTTTTTATTTTCACTACAACATATATAGGTAGAGAAGGTATTGCATTGTACCCAAAAATTTGATACCAAGATTTCGCCGGAAATACAAGTTTTAAGGCCTCCTGAATTAAAAAAATCAGATTTTGAGAAAACGGTCGTGTGTGTTTGTGTAAAGAAATTAAACTGATTTTATTTATGGACGCTCTTTAACTGTTGTGGTTCTTAAAATCCCATTCTATACTGGGCGTGAAAGCCCGGAAATTTTGCTCAGAGGCCCCTTTATAAAGCTTGAGGTTCTTTTACGTGGCGTAAATCTACAACATGGAATCACCGTCTTTACTTCCCTTCCAAAGAAGTCATGTTAAGGATTTTTACGCCCTCCGCCGGGATTGAATCCGCGACCTCGGGAACCAGTGGTTAACATTAGACCACGAAGGACGATGTATATATATATATATATATATATGTGTGTGTATGTGTTCAAAAGATACATGAACGTAACGGCAAGGTTAGGTTTTTTCTGTGAGTATGAGTATGTATTTAGCGAAGCTGAATAGATGGGCTAAGTTGCGTACTCGCCTTCCTGTATGTGTGTGTGTATAACTCCTCAAAAATAAAAGTCGGATAAATATCAATTGGTTTTATATTCAGTATCATCCAAAGATGTCGCGAAGATTTTCAAGAAAACCCTCCACCCCAAACTAACCTTTGCATGGAAGACTTTTCTGAAATTTTTATTTTCTAAAAATGGCTCTAACAATTTTGAATAAAATACCTTATATTAAAGATATTTACATGAAAAATAAAATGTATGTCTTGCATTTTCTGGAAGTGTCTGTAAAGTCATTTTTATTCGGAATGAATTTTGTATAATCTTGTATAGCTGGTAAACGTAAAGCATAAACGAAAACGTACTGCACAAAAAATGTAGAGCTTTTTAAAACTCACAATATATGTCCATTTTGTTGTGGCATCAGCCATTTCCGAGATATCGTTATTAATGTTTCGAATTGTTTAGTAATTAGACATTCTTTTTAAGTGCTGTCGATTTTCCGTTCTCGCGATATTATAGGAGTATTGAGTTTTAAGGCCAGCATATAGCGTCCAGTTCTAAAACATTTGACTATCGCTATTCCCTTTGTAGCTTTCGTAAGAATAGCTTTTATATCCATTAATAAATGCTATAGGCATGTGAATATCACATTCAGATTTGTTTTCTAAAAAAGCCGAAATTTGTGTTTTAAAATGCATAAAACACATTGAAATTACGTACTAAGTTTGCAAACACACTTGTTCATACAGACATAACATGTGATACTGAGGCTGTATTTTTATAGCTTAAATGATATCAGTCTAATTATACAATATAAAATATAATAACAACCCGCCTTAAAGCAATATGTCTATAATATAATATATAAAATGTATATTACAGTAATTGTATTGTTTGTTTTATTATGTACATGTATAAAAATGTTATGTGAATGTATTACGTAGTTTAACAAAGTAGGAGCTGTGAGAATAGAAGCAAGCTGCCTTCCATAACAAACAGAATTACAAAGTAGAAGCCGAAAGTTGCTAATAATGAGGTAACCTTGAGTCAATATTAAATTAGAAAGTTTAAAAAGGCTAGTAATAGTTCTTGGGACAATAATAATGTAATATTTAAAACAGTTTATAAATAGCCAATCAAAAACTAGAAAAGCTTTAAGTTAAATAAAAGCATTCTATTGGAGTAGGATTAGCCAATCGGAGACTAGAAATATAGAAAATTTACAAATTCACGCGGTAGACGCTACAAGGAAGCGTAACCAAGCAGTTCGGTCGGTACGGGTTTAGTGTGAGACATGAAAATTCATTGCGATGAGAATAATATTAAGTTTAACTGTTAAAAGTGCAATTAAAATAATCTCACAGCTCTATAGTAGGATGCATCAGTGAAGTGTTATTTAATCGTGTGAAGGATTAATAAACAAAGTACAATACAATTATAATTTGTGTAAGCCTTGTTCTTTAGCCGCACCAGGCTAATATATATATTATATTAAGTAAACATTAAAATAAAAAGTTGATTCTTAAACGTGGGGCGAAGCTATTTCAATACACGATTGAAATAGCTCATCAGCGTACTTTGGCCTTTGGAAAATTGACACATTGGTCCCCTTAAATATTTTAATATCCCAGATTAATAATGTAATCTAGCGTGAACAGTTATCTCCTTTATTGGAAAGAAAACTGATGTGTATGCGGCAACCTAGACCTCCGCCGTAGAGCCTACTTCTGTTACACTGCAATGACTCCCAGTGCCCTGGAGGCGGAGCGTATGAAGACTGCAAAGCATTATGGTATAGCTTTCCTACGAAAACCAAAGCATTTCTTTCAGGGGCAGTAATTTACCGTGGCGAGTAAGATGCGAGAAGATTAGAAGGGAGGAATCAAGAGAATGAACCTTTCTTACAAACAGAGTGGGCTGGTTTCTGTGCTGCTTTGTTGCTGGATTCATTCCGTGTGAACATTCAAATATATTCACTAGGATCGTTAAAACTTGATCCACGAAAAGAGTACTGAACTTAAGATAGAGTTAAAAGAGGAACAACGCATACAATAGAGACACTTTAACGTTTAGAGAACGTATAAATTTCTTCATGTGGCTTGAAAATGTTTCCAAAATCATGTTTTATTCGCATGGGAACAAGGATTTTTACGAATCACGATATTCAGAATACATATCTTTTTTGTGAAAGTTTCATATCACAACAAAATGTGTTCAAAAGATACATGAACGTAACGGCAAGGTTAGGTTTTTTCTGTGAGTAAGAGCATGTATTTAGCGAAGCTGAATAGATGGGCTAAGTTGCGTACTCGCCTTCCTGTACATACCATCTTTTTTTCTATATATTTCAATCTGTTGATGGAACTTTGGTGTTAATATCCAACTGATGACTGAGGCAAATCACGAACAAATGAACTGGCCGACACACAGGATTTGAACTTACAACCTCCGGAATGCCAGTCTCATATGCTACTTCCTGTGACATCTCGGTCGGATTTGCAATTTTTATTTGTAACAGTGATTTCTTATTTCATTCTTACAATACCTACCAATGATATTCAATAACCGTGAATCCAGAACACTGCCAAAATTATACAAAAACTGCTTTTGGTTACTATTGCACAATTGATATGTTCATTTGTGGATAATTTCGGGCAATTTAATTCATTTGTTTTCACTACAAGCTATCGTTATCTGCCCACAAAGCAAAGAAGCAATTATCTTCAATTTTAATGTACAACGTATACTGTTGAATCACTCCCGATAATAAGTATGAATGTCTTCTCACTCATTATGTTGACAATATGATCTTTATCTTCTTTTGTTTAGAAACTCTTTATGTTTTTTATAACAATGAAAATCACGACGCTAGTGCGGCTGCACGTGGTATGACAACACAAGAGTTAAAATGGCGAAATTCAAAGTTCAGCAGAAAGCGAAATTTTATAATTGGTTAACGGAATTGATGTTCCCAATTTCAGTGCAAAGAAGGTTTATGCAGGAAATTGATGTAAATGTTCCAGAGCAACGTATCTTTGTGAAGTTGTATAATCAGCTGTTAGAAACAAGTCTATGTTAAGAAAGAAGGGAAGCAGCAAAAAATTAATGGCTGTAACTAAAGTTCAAGATATTAAGTCCCTTATACATGATCAAAACTGGTTTTAACTCACAAGTATACAATACAAACTGTCAAATATTGCAAAATATCTTGACAGGATCTGGCAAGACTTGACAACGTCATAAATGTGTATTTACATATTGTCTTTTTGCCAAACTGAAACACGATGTAAATACCACGAATTTATAAGTTAACTATAGTATACAACATTGCATTAATGCATTATTGCATGCTTCGTCTTCATCTTGTGGTAATCCACGAAGCCCACAACGTATACACATGGCCAGCTTTCGTATAACCTAATCAGCTTGCATACGACATCCCTTCCATTTTAGTTTACTTTTCGCTTTCAGCCATGTTGCACATTTCGTGACTCATTGTAAATAATCGCATTTCATTCGCCAACGCCATCAAATCATTGACCATATAGAGCATGTCCTTATTTGCTTTAAGACTTTAAAACTATTGGAAGCAATTTGACAAGAAAAGTTGTGAAAACGCTTGGAAAGTATAGTAAAGTGTTAAATTTGACAAAAATTTGATTGGGTACAAGAAGCTTTATACAGTTATTTCAGCTTAACCCGTAGAAACCAACTACCATGCCAATTTAGAACTGCGCATTCAAGTCCAGTGTTTGTCCCTAAAATTTTTGATGTGTTACACTCACATGACTTTCTCTACTCTTGTACAAACTATTTTTACAAACGCTTATTCTCCATATGCTTCATGTTAATTGAGATATCGAGATGTTAATCTTATTGCTAATTTTCTTGTAGGTGCAAGGGGAATATGGTAGTATTTAAGCGATAGTCAAATCTTTTAAGAGCTGGTTGCTATGTGGCGCATTGCATTCTCTTTGTATGTCCAGGACATAAAAAATGAGTAACGAATTCTCATTTGAGAAAAAGTATTGGAAAATTTAAGGGAATAACAAGCAATATCTGGAAAATGGTTCACTCAAAAAAAAGGTATATAACATAAATTGTGTATTTTAACGCGATCTACAGTTTTTGTACAGTAAAATTTTGTCTATCTCTTATGGTTTACCAGTTATGCAAAAGTCGTTTACAATGAAGAATACTTTTGGAGACATTACCAGAAAATTCGAGATATACATTTCATTTGTCATGAGAATATCTTAAACATATGATATTTTAATCAAAATCGTTAGAGGCGTTTTTGAGAAAATTAAATTTTTCGAAAAATGTTCCATGTAAAGGGTAATCTGGGTGGTGGGATTTTCCTGAAAACCTTCGTGTCGCATTTCTGGAAGATACTGAATCTAAATACCAAGTTTGGTGTTTATCCGACTGTTCGTTTCTGAGTTATGCTGTTCACAGACACACACACACACGGACATGTTTCCAAAAATGCTTTTTTTATTCAGGGGGCCTCAAGACATGTATTTCCGGTGAAATCTCGGTATCGAATTTTTGGGTGGAATACAATACTTCCCCTACTTACTATATGTAGTAGAGAAAGTAAAAATTGCTACTTAAGCATAGAAAATCCAAATTGTGCAGAAGCTACAACCAAATAATAAAGGGCAGAGTTGACCAATTGAATGTTATCTCACACTGATGATGAGAATGGATTCCTCAATCATGTTGCATTCCCAGATGAAGCTTTCACACCTGCATAACTGTAGCACATGGGAGAAGAAAAACCACGCGTCGCAATGGAATAACAACGTGATAGCCCTAAAGTTAACTGTGGCGTGCTTTAATTCCAACCAATAACAATATTTCACTTTCTACTGAACTGTGCATTCTGCCAATTTAAATCTAATGTCTTTTCATACCACGCGCAGGCGCACTAGCGTCATAGTTTTCATTGTAACGAAAACCTGCAATGTTTCTAAACAAGAGAAGATAAAAATCATACTGCCAAATTAACTGAGTGAAGAGATATTAACATTTGTTATTGGTAGTGTGGTAATTCAACGGGAACACACTGTACTTAAATGCTGCTGATTAGGTTAGTTTGTAAAAAATTGTATTTAGTTAGTAGGTACGCTAGGAAATCTAAAATATAAATTAGTTCTTTTCACTGCCTATCCTTAACAGAAACCAGCCTCAGGTCTACAAGAATACAGTTAATTATACTAGGAAGCGGAAGTCAGTAGACAGCACAACTTCAGAAAATGTATGAACAGCGTTTTATGGTGGATGGAAGTGCAGGAAGGCTACTGTTGACTTACTCTCCTTTTAAAGCTATGATTTATTTTAGAAACATACACCCACGTTAAAGTTCATCATAAGTTTACCCCGCTAGAGTGTGTTAACAAAAGCGCGCTCAAGTTTTGTTCTCGCATCTTTATTATCAAAGATCACAAACTCCTGAGAAGAGATAACGGATGTAACGGTTTGAAGGCGTGCTGGAGCTCGTTGACAGTAACGAGTAGCCTTGGGATCCTTATATACGGAATCTACACTTTCTTCGCAGCGTTCTTACCCTAAGCAGCATTTTGCATTTGGTATTTAACTTCGCATATTTTAAGTATGCGACAAGGAGATTTTAAATAAAATTACCCCAAATCAAACTACCCTTTACATGTGAATGTTTTCATTGTTTTTTTAGTTTCTCAAAAATGGTTACATGATTAAAACACCACGTGTTTAAGATATATTTTGGATGTATATCTTGACTTTTCTGCGATTAGCCTGTGAGGTTTTCTTCAGCCTGAGTGAATATTGCATAATTTTGGATATCTGGTAAACGGTAAGAGATGGGCAAAACATTACTACACAAAAATATGTAGATCTCATTAGAACACACAATTCATGTAAAATAAGGTTCTGTGGCACTATTTCTTAGGGGGCGCCGGGCTAGCGCAGTGATTATGTTTCCGGCTCTCGTTCCGGGTCCGGGGTTCGACTTCCGGAGACTTTAAGTCGGCCCTATCCATCTCCGACTTGCTCATGTGAAGCATCCTCAAGGCCCAAAGTGGTTCGGATTCCGCGGTAAAAGCTGTAGGTCCTCTCATTCCATCGTCATTCTTATCGTCACCCTACCGTCGGAGGCAACAGATTCCACCTGCTGGGTGCTTCAACCTCAGAAATGGACCCAGTCATCACTTGGTAGAATGAGGTATCCCCCGAAGGCCATAGGCCATATGGGGAGCGTTAGAAACAACGATGACGACGACAATTGCTTGAGCATTTGTTGCTAGCGGTGATTTTCAAATATGCTGTAGTTTTTTTAAGTGCTAAGAGCCACTCAATAGTTTCTTGTGGCCAAGCAATGAGCGTAAACTTCAAAACCAGAAAACAGCGACTCGCTTTTTAGGGATTTCACTGCTTTTTCTTGCTGTTTAACAGTGATATTTGATAACTCGAGCTGTAAATGCTCTTTATTGTGCGGACAGCTTCGGGATTCAGATTCTGAAGGAGAATACAACGACAAAGAATAGGTTAAGATAACTTGTATGTAGTGCATTAACTTTTAATGACAAAACTATGTTTTCGGTGTTCGCCAAAACCCGCGTGCTTGCGACCACTCCGCTTCCCCTACTTGCAACTGTCTGCGCGACAACTGTCATTTACCACCACTTTTCGTGACGGAGACGAACTGAGGTCACATGTCATTAAATGTATGGGTTCTTCTTCCCCTGCAGGAAGGTCTGTGAAAAAATAATGCAAGAGAAAAGTGATTTACAAATTATGGAATAACATTAATGTTGGGTTTTGTTTGTTTAGCCTTCTTTAAATCGTTGTAGAAAGAAAAAAAATATGATAAAAGGTTTGGTATAGTTGCCTTTTAAATCAGATCCCCAGAAAACAAAACAGTGGAACATTCGGCGCTTATATTACTGTGTATAAACGATTGGTGCATTTATTTTCAACATATTTAATACAAATATTGCAATTTCGATATGTTATTGTCCTCGCACTCAAATACAGCTGCAGGTTCTAGCAACAATATAGCAAGATAGCTGGAACAGATGTTCGTATTGAGGTCAGAAAGCCCAATAGTAATCAAATGTAGGATGGAAGATCGTCCATTCTCGCATTTGACCCCGCTTAAGCTGAAATTTGTATTCGAAATCGCTAGTCTATCATCTCGCTCCCCGACCGACATGTTGATGAGTATGTCTCATAATTCATTAATCAGCAAATGTGCATGGCACTGCAATTAGTGATCCAATACAAGAGACCGCCTCATGTGATGATGCCTTTCGCTGATTGCATTGCGACGTAATCACAGTTTTCAAATACGCTACATTAACCCCTGGAACTCAATTCATAGAAATAACATTCTCTGGTGCCTGATGTTTAATTCGTTTACAACACAGTATTTCAGTCACGAGCTAGATTAGCTTGTTTTGAACCTTCGCCTTAAAACGCCCAGATACAACCCTAAATATATTCGATACAGACTTACCAGAAGTAGCACGGTTAGTTTTTCAAACTGGAATGACTAATTGATTTCTTTATTAAATTATTGTACAATGATCTAGAGAGTTTTATGGTTGATCCCCGCCTTTATCCATTATAGTCGCAATTTCGCGCAGTCTTTGCTATTACTAATAACATAGGCATTAAATGAAATTGTATCGTTTGCACCTTTTCTTTGGCCCCTTAGTTGTTTAATGATATAGGACTAGATACAGAGGGGGATTTAGCATCTCGACCTAAGCAGATCTTGTGTGCCTATGGCCCTGACGGCCACCCCTGGGAGGGAACGATTAGGTGAAAGGGGACTGTGGGCGGGCGGACCAGGAGGCAAAGGGCAGGGTCCCTATCATTTACAGATCTGAACTCCCCGGGTGCTGGTTGGTGCAGCCGGTCCCCCTCCATCATTAGGCTTATACTACGAGGGACGTCCAATAAGTAAGTTATAAAAAACATTACACACAATTGATCATGTTGAATGAATTTTATTTATATTGTACAATCCTTGTTACTTTTCTACATAGTAGCATGTATTTACAAGCATTTTTGGGGACGTGACACATGTTTTTCCAAGCCAGTGTTCTACCAGGTCGGGTCCTGTGCTTGCAACCAGCTGTTCACTAATTTAACTTCTTCATCAGTGTTGATGAGCTGGTTAGAGCACAAGACCCTACATCTGGTTCACTTTTGATTCATCTTCGTCACGGTGTTAAAGTGCTTACCCCCAAGATGACCTTTGAGTCAGGGGAACATGTGAAAATCACTTGGGAAAAGATCTGGTGAATATGGCGGAAGCGAGAAAACTTCCCAGTTGAATCTTCTGAGCTCCGCCTGGATCAAGATTTAACTCGTATCCTCCGTATTTACCGGAGCTTGCCCCAAGTGATTTTCACGTGTTCCTCTAACTCAAAGGTAAGCACTTTTAACACCGATGATGAAGTCAAATCAGTGAACAGCTGGTTGCGAGCACAGGACCCGACCTAGTACAACACTGGCTTGGAAAAACATGTGTTTTGTCCCCAAAAATGCTCGGAAAAACATGTTTTGAGGTGCACTGAATACATATAAAGCATTTTTGAAAACATGTCCGTGTGTGTTTGTGTGTCTGTGTGTCTGAACAGCATAACTCAGAAACGAACAGTCGGATAAACACCAAACTTGGTATTTAGGTTCATTATCTTCCAGAAATGTGACACGAATCTTTTCAAGAAAATCCCCCACCCCAGATTACCCTTTACATGTAACATTTTTCGAAAATTTTAATTTTCTCAAAAATGGCTCTAACGATTTTGATTAAAATATCATATATATACATATATAATATACTTTCATGACAAACTTATATCTTGAATTTCCTGGGAATGTCTCCAAAAGTATTCTTCATTGTGAACGACTTTTGCATAACTGCTAAACCATAAGAGATAGACAAAATTTTACTACACAAAAAATGTAGATCGCGTTAAAATACACAATTTATGTCATATACATTTGTTGTTGTTGAGTGAACCATTTTCGATATATTGCTTTTTATTCCCTTAAATTTTCCAATACTTACACTTTTTCTCAAATGGGAATTCGTTATTCATTTTTTTTTGTTCTGGTAATGCAAAGAGAGCGGAATGCTCCAAATAGGAAACAGCTCTTAAAACATTTGACTATCGCTTAAAGCCTAGGAATTCACCTTGCATCTACAAGAAAATTAGCAATAAGATTAACATCTCGATATCTCGATTAACATGAAGCATATACAGAATAAGCGTTTGTAAAAATAGTTTTTACAAGAGTAGAGAAAGTCATGTGAGTGTAACACATCAGATTTTTTTAAATGGAAACCTACAATTAGGGTCAATTAAATTGACCCTAAAATGACATCACGTTTTCCAAATAAAACACGACTAATAGCATTTACTTTACCCCATAATATCAAGCTACTTTTATTAAAATATTTATTTCTACAACGCTTAGTTTTGGAGTTATTGTAGGTCTGAACTTAAATGGTCCACCCTGTATAAAAGACAGTAACTTTAAGCCAGCGTGATGCATCACACCTTAAATGTTAGCGGAAATGATTGCCTCATAGTTGGCTCAATTATTTGTGTACCCAGGAATTATAAGTCGCCATTAAGATTACTATCTCCAAAGTAAGATAGCTTGGTGGTCTATATGGAAGAAAAACTCGAGTCAGTTGGGGAATTCAATGTTCTACCGGCATGTTATATAAGCTCAATGGGTACAAGCAACCGCAAGTAAAACGGGAGAACGTGTTGAAATCGTGGCTACGCATCGAATTTTTCAGCCCACTCTACATCAGAAGAACAATCCCGCCGGGTAGACAGTATAATTAATTCCATTTTTATATGCATTAAAACATACAATAAGATTTAATTTACTGACTGATTTGAAACTAGTAATTCGCATTGTGAGGTTGGCAGTACTTTTAGATTGGTCTAAAGTCAGCCACTTTGAATTTTTGGAATTGCCATTGTTTTCCATATAGTAGTGCCCATGCGTTTCCCACCAATCTATTTTCCGATGCGTCAATTTACTCTCAACATATTGGGTCACGCATCGTTATGAAGTTGACAACATGATGTTTTCTGTAGAATTTAGATAATCCACTTCCAATTTATGGTATATGACGTGCAGGCCAAAAACATTTACTTTAATTTAATTGTTTAGTCGTGTTTATAAGCCGCGTTTAACACCTAAGGTAATATGGCGTCTTTGAATGTGCCAATAATGTCTCGATACGATATTTACTCCATTAGAGTTAGTTCTAATCCTTGAAACACTTAGTTTTAAACACTAAGTCAATGAATTAACATACAAAACTTATACAAATACATCTTCTGGAGCTACTAGCCAGATCAAGGGGTTAAAAGCAAACAGAGTTTTCGGAGCCAACATCATCTCCATCTTCAAGGTACGGTAACGGGCTGCTGCTACAACTTGGCTTATATCCCTTTGGTGAGCGAAGCTCAGAATTTTTAACATGTAAATCCTCCATTGTCCGTATTCAGTGCTGAATTGCGGTTTCCTTATGTAAGAAAATCCTTATGGGATTACATCAGAGTATATTACTGATTGCATTAGTACCCTGATATTGGAGATAATATTGGTCTCTGAAAGTTTGATTGCTTTGAGTTTCTTGATCTGTATGGTAGCCCGAGAAGTTATGTTTGCATTAACGCAATGCATTAGTGAAATATTCGGAAAAAGTTACGAACACTTAGATTTACTTTCTATTATGCTAATAACTTGTAGTTTCATACTACATAATTATTTTCTAAATATTAGAAACCTTTAGTTTCATATTGCCTTACTATTAAGGTAAAGCATGAAGTAGGTTGTTGCTTCACGTATGGAAATACAATTTGAAGTAGGAGTTTTATTTTATTTCAACTGTTGTGGAGCCGAACTTGAAGTATTTGCAACCGCACGTATGGTAAAAGGTTTCCGGTAGCGTTCGCCCCAAGTTTAAATAATATTAAGTTTGTAATTTGAGTGTTTCTTTAAATATTATATATTTATGTTTGCCTCGGCTGAGTCAGTATTATTGTTTCTTTGCAGGGAGTAGTGCGGCTAAGAATGTAGGTTACACAGATTATAATTTTTAATTCACTCCTTTTTATTAATTCTTGACACGATTTAAATAACACTTCACTGATATAGAGAGCTGTAAGATTCTTTTATTAAATACTTGCACTTTTTAAACATGTAAACTATTTTCGTCTCACACTGGATACGTATTAAACTTCTCGAGAACGTGTCTCGCGTCCGGTTAGTAACGCTGTCTACAATCAACTGACTTCTGAATTTGTACAATTTGCCCTATTTCAGTTTCTGATTGGCTAATCCTACTCCAATAGAATACTTTCATTTAACTTAAGCTTATTACTGGTTGTTGATTAGCTATTTTATAAACTGTCTCAAAATTTACATTATTGTTGCTTCAATAATGACTAGTAGCATTATTAAACTTTCTTACTCAGTATTGCCTCAAGGTTAACTCATTGTTAGCAACTTTTAACCTATCATTCTCACAGCTCCTACATTATTAAATTACGTCATACATTCACATAACATTAAACATGTACATAATAATATAAACATTAATACAATGACTGTTACATACATTTATATGATATTATATACATATTACTTTAAGGCGGGCTGTTATTGAATTTATATATTATATAATTTGACTGAAAACGTTTAAGCGTTAAAAATACTGCCTCAAGCATAGATTTAGTTTCAAGTCCTGTTTTCATATATCTTTTTTTTTCAGTATCTTTCATTATTCAAAATGCTCTAGTTGCCATAGTCTTTATTTACACAGCTGAACTTTTTACGAGAGCTTCAGATATTTACAGAGTGAAAAACGTTTGTGCATATATTTGAACATGTAAAGAAATTCATTTACAATTAAATATTTTCCATAACAAATTGGTAAAAGCTGAAAAAAAAATCACTAGCAGCTATGCAAGCATTTTTTTCTTGTATACTATTTGAAATTCATCAATATGTGCATAAAGATTTATTTATATTTGATTTTAATAACAAAAAGAGCTTTAGCACAGATGATAAGTCATCTGGTAAAAGGAGTATTTTGTAGAGTGTATCAGAAGTGATTAATTATGAATAAAAATATCTCAAAGACAGTGACATAATTTATTAAAATGTTATGATTTTCTATGTTATGCCTGAAAGTTAAAAAAGGGTGTATTTTTACTTTTTCAGAGATACATTGCCTTAATACACACACACACACACACACACGCACACACACATGCGTGCGCGCACCACACACATTTATACTCTTTTATGATTTCAGAATCTAAAAAAGGATAAGAGGATAGTACTAATTAAAACACGTACATACAGCCCTAAATTGATTTTAACGTTCTATCCACCAGACTTTTCTTTTAAGATGAGGGGTAACTGGATACCTCTACGCCCGTTTATGTTCACAGGCTGGGTAACGTGGTTCGCATACAACCAGGGTTGCCATCTTAACTTTCCCAATTATTTTGCATTTATTTTACTACACTAATGCGCTTTTCATATTGGAATATAATTAAGTTTATTTGTAATTAAATTGTAACAAAAAATTTCGAAAGCTATTAATTTGACATATTTTGGAATAAAAACATCATAAATACTTGATAAATAAAAGATCTGTTAATATGTCGAAACTACTATACAAGTTGAAGTGCCAGACTGTACATTTGCACATGGCCCTCATGCGTCTCAGCTACAGAAACGCAGAGTAATGGTCCCCAGCCAGTTGAAGACAACTGATTATGCGCCCTCTTGGGTGCAGTGAGGTGAAAAACATGGCACTTTCCCCCGTTACGCTCCTTGATGAAACGGAAGTCATTCTCTCTAGACAATTCCCAGGGTAGTGAAAGATATTAAACATTAATTACGCCTATTTCCTCCTAAGAAAAGCAAAACGTTCCAGGTCGATGCTACCGAAACTCCGTTATTTGTGCGAAATATAGCTATGCCTGTTTAAATACAATTCTTTCGTTTATCTAGCTGTTTTAATTTAATTATGTATTATTTTACTTCTTACCGAGCGAGATAACTCCGTGCTAACGTGTGAGGCTCGAATTTGGGAGGCCTATAGTTCGATTCCCGTTAGGCTAGCCACTCTAAACTTGGGTTTTCGCAGTTTTCTCTGGTTGATAGGGGAATGATAGGGAGATTTTTCCTGTCCTGCATTTACCGTCATTTCGGACGAAGCATGTAGCTATAGAGTTTGCCTTGAGTAGCTGTCTGCCCTGGAGTCTGGTGTTTGACGGGTCCAAGAGAGACGCCTCCACGGAGACCTGCGGCGAGGCGTCAGGGTTAGAGACGTTAATGACGTTGTGTGAGGCCATGCCTGCTGCCCCGGATATGGTCGCCCTTTGTGTGTGCGTTTAGGTAGGGGAGGGATTCCGACAACTTCAGCTGTCGTGTTGCTAGCGCTGCGTACCCCTAGCATTCGTGGTAATTCTGACGCTACCAGAAGTACGTCGGGTCCAAAAGGGAGGTGTTCGGATTGGATTGGACTCGGTGGGTCAATAATTCCCGATACCCATGGGAGATTGAGTACGTCTGGGCAAGGTCCAGGCGGGGTTGTGAGATGCCTAATGTCCTCGGGCACCAACCTGGAGAGCTGGTAGACGGTGTGTAGTTCAAGGTCGGCCCTACCAAGGTTTTTCGGTAGTCTTACTATACGTAGTAGAGAAAGTAAAAAGAAAAAATAGAGAGAAAAGAAGAACAGAATTGTGGGGCGCAATAACAAATTCCAAGCTGGACGGTCCTTTTCGTATTGTGTCAAAGGTTCCTCCTCAAAATTTGATCGGAATCAATGCAAAGACGTGAATTGTAATGAATACAAACAAGCAAATAAATCCTCAGGTTTACTGAGGCTGTTCGCTCTTCTTCACGAGTGCATCTTCTTCTTTACGCTTCTGAACAAGGGTGAATAGCTCCAAAATAGGATTTTTAGTGCACGACAGTGTGAGCATTAATCCAATAGAACAACCTTGTTTGTGACTGTACTCATTAACCCTTTCGTGTAGACAAAAATGATCCCTTGATGTAACCCACGACACAGTATTATCATAGGAGGAAATAAATAATGTAAAACATAGTGTTCGGTGTAGTATCAACACTGCATACGTATTTAAACCCCATATCAGAAATGTCACACAAATGTAGGAATTGCTCTCAGAAAATAAGTGTCATATTAGGTTGTTAATACACATTAGATATAAAGCACTGTGAAACAATTGTTTTTCTACGTGATTTATCCCGCCTTCAAACAAGTGAGGGGTTGTCTTCTAGACTTTATCATTCGCCTTTCACCTGTTTACGTAAGATAAAGGCACTATAGGAGGAGAATCTGTGCCTTCTCCTCTCTTTATCTCATTATTATTTTTGAGTTTCAGGAACCTGTTAAAGAGTATTCAAACTGAAACTTACAATTCTACTCAATTCTACTCCTCAGTGCGATTCTTTAGTTCGATTCAGGACTCAGTTTTAATACGCAACTATTCGCATGACGATGTTGGCACACTCATGGCGAGTTTAAGACGGAGATGCACGTAGCTTTTGGAACTTCTCAACTGCAATATGCAATTATTCATTTGACGATGTTAACACTGTGATGTTAAGTTTGCGACTGCATGCACATGATTTTTGCGGCTTCTCCACACTGGACATTTGGCCCCTCTCTTTCTTAGTCACATGTTATTTGTTGGTCATGTGACATTATTTTATTTCCTATACGTGGTTTTAAATATTTTGGAAAATTATGATTGGTTGTTCTCAATTTCTGGTCCCTCCTACTTCTATTTGATCACATTATTTTGGTAGCAGACATCTTGTACACTGGTTAAGATTTAACGATAAGGCACTATGCTTTGGAGGTCAACAAACCTCCTAACTGTTCCCAATCTTGAAAGAATTCGCTTCCTGACAAACTGGCGCCGGTCTTGCCCCGAGATAAGGACACTACTGTGGTTGTCCGGGTGCCTACCCATTGTTAGTCTAGGTTAAAGACCTGGGTTAACGGGACGTCCTCTGAACCCTTAGTTTCCACTCCCAAGAATATTCTACAATTTGCCTTGTCTTTAGAATGCATTTATATTCTCAATGTATATTTTACTTACAGATATCGTTAACGTTTTAACGCATTTAGTATCTTAAGTAATACTCAAAGTTCTTAGTGCATATCATTACTGACGTGAATGTATATCATTACTTAACCAATCACTGATATGAAATCATATTATTATTTATTTAATTACTGATATAAATTCATTATATTACTTAATTAATTACCGTCAGAAATGTTCGGTTGCACATTTCTATTCAACATACCATCAAGAGACGGCTGGAAAGAATAGGGATGAGTAATATTTGGTTGGAAGAATAAAGAAATAGAGCGAACACGTGGAGAAAATTACATAATCGACTGATAGATATAAATCACAACAGACACTGTCTGTGTATTGTTAAGCTTACAGTCGAAACTAAGAACAGAATGGGGTATGCCACAATATATTTTGGCAGGAAATACAGACAGAAAACAAGGGCTTGCTTGGCTCAGTCTGGAGCCATCAAATTTGTTAACGAAGAAGGCATAAGAATCTGTCACTGGTGTAGAGCAAAAGAAACTTGGATTAATATTCTGACGCATTGTATAAGACAGAACAGCTGGGGAGAGTTTCAGCCAGATTTCAATAACTCAAGGAGAGGGTTACAAGTTGGACCTTGCTGGTTGGGAGGGGAGGGGAGGTGAAGTGATGGGTACATTTTTATAAAAAGTGATGCAGCTCATATCGTAATGTAAGGAAGATGGACAAGAGTGGGCGGAGGATTAATGCCTTAGGAGCGTGTATGGAGCTTGGTTGCAAACAACAGCGTGTGTATGTACACAGTTTCCTTTTTTCTCTGTTTTTATTTCTTCTGTTTTGTTTTGCGCTTTTTATTGTTGGCTTCTATGTTATTTTTTTCTTTCCAGTTCCTAAAAAATATCATTGAGTTAATAGTTGGTTAAAGTAATAAACCCGGACTTCAAAGTACTTAAAGTGTAAGTCGCCATTGGGGTATGTTATCTCAAATGAACTTGAGATTTCCTTGTGGTTTACCGGAAAAAACACGAGGCAGTTAGGCAATTTAATGTAGTGCTGGATTGTTGCCATGATTCTTAAGGCAACCGGACGGAAACCGGAAGATCCGTGGTTCAAATCCCGGCTATGGCATTGAATTTTTCATTCTGGTTCTACCTTTCCAATGTCCTACATACGGTTTGTGTGAAAGAGCAAAACTAATTACCAAGTATCATTAACTTTGAAGTACAGTATGACAATATAGACTAGAACATGCGGACTGCACTGTACTGTAGGATTTATTGACCCGTGTGATGTGTGAATTTCAATATGTAAAGTGTTTAAGACCAATAAATACACCACTCTACTCTCAAATATGTCATTGAACCAGAAAACCAATGCGAGATACCTGTTACATTCCCGGTGTCTGTCCTACAAGTTGTTTACTTTTCACCACTATTTCCGAATGCTAATGCTTATAACTCTTTTATATATTTTGACGCCTTTATATCCTAAAAATCAAGTATGCTGACATCGCGCGCTCTGGCGTCTTCTCTCTTTTACAACCTTGTCCATGGATAAGGGTATGAAGAGCATGGTTCTGATCTTTTACACTTCTGGCAATATGTGTGAGACCAGATCGTTATCTGTTGCATTGGATGCTGCATTAGAATGTATTGTGAAGATGGTTTGTTTGTTGTATTGTTATTTGCCCACGCTTTGGGAGCCAATTTGAAGCAGGTTTATTGCTGCTACGTATGGAAAGTCAGTTTGAAGAAGATGTGTTACATTGCGACTGTTGGGGAGCCGAACTTGAAGTAGTTGCAACCGCACGTATGGTAAAACGTTTCCGGTAGCCTTCGCACCAAAATGTTTAAAAAAATATTAACTTTGTAATTTTGACTGTTTCTTTAAATATTATATATTTATGTTTGCCTCGGCTGCGGCAGTATTTATTTTTAGAGACATTTATTTTTTTTATTAATGCTTGACACGATTTAAATAACACTTCACTGATATAGAGAGGGAGCTGTGAAATTTTTTTATTAATTACTTGCACTTTTTAACAACCATTTTTGTCTCACAAAATACGTACTAAATTTCTCGAGGACGCATCTCGCGTCCGGTTAGGAACACTGTCTACTAGTAACTGACTTCTGAATTTGTAAATTTTGCTCCATTTTAGTTTCTGATCGGCTAATCCTAGCCCAATAGAATACCTTCATTTAACTAAAGTTTTTCTGGTTGCTGATTGGCTATTTTATAAACTGTCATAAAATTTGCATTATTGTTGCTCCAATAATGAGTAGTAGCATTATTCACTTTCTTACTCTTTATTGCCTCAAGGTTACCCAATTGTTAGCAACTTTTAACCTATTATTATCACAGCTCCTATATTATTAGATTACGTAATACATTCACATTACATTATTACACGTGTATACAATAATATAAACATATACAATGACTGTAATATACACTTTTTATATCTTGTTGCATACACATATTCCTTTAAGGCGGGCTGTCATTGAATTTAATTTGACTGAATCATTTAAGTTTTAAAAATACTGCCTCAGTTGTAGCGTTACATATAGAGTAATTACATTTATGACAGCAAAAAAGAGTTTAGCAGTGCATAAGACATCTATTATAATGGGCACATTCAAGGTAAGCAATGTCCTTTTCTTCACTACACTACTAGACATGATTTCTTCTCACTTTTATATCATTGGCTCAACAGTGAAGAGACACTTGTGTGTCAATAACGTTGAATATAATGAAATATGGAGATTCTTCTCTTTCTCACTCTCTGCCTCTCCCAATCTCTCCCCTCTCTAGCTGGTTCATCCTCATTTTTCTCTCCTCTACGCAATGTACACTCGATCAATTTAAAACTGGCGACGCCTGATAAAGAAGCTTGAATCGGGTACTTCTGTGAGGCTCAGGACACCAGACTTTGTCCACAAGACTGCGTGTATTCTTGTAGTAGTTATAACGGGGAACACAATTATAATCACAAAAGTCTTCCGAGAAAATAATTCATATACGGAATTTCAAACAGACAGATATTTCAGTGTGTTTCAACACAGTGTATTTGTAACCAAAACATATTTTACTGATTTATGGTAATCAGTTGGAGTATCATGCCACGCTTACTGCAGTACTCTTAGCTCAGTGGTACACATCCTGAGGTTACAAGTTGAAATCTTTGTAGGGCTCCTCAACCTTTTTACCCCTTTCATTTTAAATACACAAATAAAAATATAACAGACTGTCTTCATTTTTATGTAGTTTATTTAGTAGTCCATCATACTTGTAGTTGACAATCATGATATTAATTTAGTCTTCCTCCGTGGTGTAGTGGTTACCATGCTAGCCTCTAGTTCCCGAGATTGCGGGTTGCCTGAGGAAGGAGTTGGATTTTTTTTGGCGTAGAAATCCTTAGCATGACTTCCTTCGGAACGGAAGTAGAGCTGGTGGTCGTAGATTTACGGCACGTAAAAGAACCTCCAGCCTGATAAAGAGGCCTCAGCAAAATTACTAGTCTTTCACGCCCAATATAGAATGGGATGCTAAGGAATACAGCAGTTAAAGAGCGTCCATGAATAAACCTCAATTTAGTGACATTAATTTATCGGTTGGAGGAGATTCCATACTCAATTTAATTTTATAACCACAATTGTCACCATTATTGTAATTATATTTGCAAGTAAAATGAAGTAGCATAAGCAATGCTATTTGACTATATTACAGTGAAACGAGTTGTAAAAATAAAAGATAACAATCCACTACGGAGAATCGAACTTGAGCTGGTTACGTAGAAGAAGTATTTTAACCACTGCTCCACGTCAAGTACGGTGTGTAGCTAGCCCAAATGAGTGGCTTGTATTATAGGATTAGCTAAAGCGCGCACAGCAGTTGATTGTGAACCCGCGCTCACTCGAAGGGACTTTGAAAACATCTTAACTGCTCAAGAGGCCGGCCACTTTTAGTTTGACCGAATGTACATGTCACATGTTTTGATAACCAATAAACAAAATACCGTTTTTCTGGAAGTTTTAAAATTAACAGAAATGAAAAAGGATTAATAGCATTACAAATATGTGCTTGTATTCACGATTTACTAACATTTTGTACCACGGGTATCTACCTACTCATGTCATGTTATATAAGAACTGTAATTAATGAAAGTAAACATTTCTATTCAGTTATATTGCTTCTGGGTCATTAATTACACAAATGAATTGCGCATTAAACCGCAAAAACTTCAAGTTGGAGAAAACTCATTTACCCAGTTCACATCATAATCTGAGGTATTTTAGTTATTAAACAGCTTGTTTATTATACTTAATGCAATCGGGACTACGCTGCTTTCCGTGTTAACTAACTCGTTTACGTCACGAATAACAGTACTTTACTTTCTCTACTACTTACCTATACTAAGCAGAGAGTGTGAAGTTTTCATCTAACCGAACAGGTAAACGAGCTGTATAGGGGCGAGGAAGACGAACCTAAAGAACATCTGCTTAGCAAATTGCATAAACCCTAAAGATACCCAGGGTCGGTAGGTTTAACTAGTGTGTAATAAAAATAATAATTATTATAATCATCCCGTGGCGCCACAGCCCATTGAAGGAGTTGACCTGCCAACCCGACTGCTGGCCTCACGACAGAAGTGGGGATCATCCAACCGATACGGGTAGATGATGTGGCCAGCGTCACGCATCCATCACCGGGTTCGCTGCCTATCGCAGTTCCTCATTTTCCTCACAATGCTGAATGGGCACCGGCCTAACCTATGATGAGATCGAACCAGGGAGCAGGGCACCAGAGCTCCGCGCTTTACCCACAGCCCCACTTCGCGAAACCTAACTAATGTATGCTTGTTTATTTATTTATTTCAAATTAGCGTCCTATTGAATATACCAGGTACATATATAGCGGAAATGAATAAAATCTGAAGGATTAATGAATTCTCAAACAAGCACAGGTTCAAATAGTTAAAAGTAGCCAGATACTTTTAGGTATAAGCGAAAAATCCGAAAAAAAATCTGATACATTTATATGACATCCACGCAACATCAATTAGTTCTGAATCTCTTCTTCAAACTATGCTTACAAAATATTATTTCTTTATGTACATCATGTAAATCGAGATACATTTGTTTCATTATACACCTCGTTGTAGGAATGTGGTGATACTGGAGGTTAAAACGATGGTCAAGTCTTTCAAGAGGGTCGTTATATGATGGTCTTGAACTTCTACACTCCTTGCATGATATCGCGAGAAACAAAAGTGTGAAGAGACGCTTCAAAAAATCGGGAATAAAATAGGCCTAAACTAGAGTCAAATCCCTCGCATGGTTATTCCGTTATCTTTCCATAAACATGAGAAAAAAAGAAAAAAGAATAGCAACTTAGCAGTTTAAAATATTAAGAAGTACCTATTTGACAATTCAAACCAATAAAAGGGAATATCGTTAACGCTAAACAAAAATATATATTTGACTTATATTGTGTGTTTTAAGTAAATTACATTTTTTGCAGTACTTCTTGTCTATTTCTTACGGTTTAAAAGTTATAGAAAATTCTTTCAGATTGAAGAGGACTTCATAGGCTATTGCCAGAAAACTCAACACTAACATTTTATTTGACATGCGGAATCTTACACGTATGGTACTTTAAACAAATTTTAAGAGAATTCCAGAACATCAAAAATAATAAAAAATATTCCGTGTAAACGGTAGTTTAGGATGGGGAGATTTTATCGAAATCTTTGATCTCTCAGAAGTCCTGAACAGTTTGGTATTTATCCGAAATTTCGCTTTGACCTAAGTTGGTTATACACACACTCACAAATTTCTTAGTGTTTTCTCTTTTTGGTGGGGTTTCAGGGGACCGCAAAGCAATTATATTTTCGCTGAAATGTATATATCGAGTTTTCGAATGGAATACCATATTATCTCTACCCCAACCGTGTTTCTAACTGGTGCCCTCTGGATTACTAAGTAGGGTTTGGAAGTGTGCAGAAAGTGCATAAAGTCACGCGAATTTTTTACTTTCCCTACTACGTATAGTAAGTAGGGGAAGTATTGTATTCCACGCAAAAATTCGATACCGAGATTTCACCGGAAATATATGTTTTGAGACCCCCTGAATCCAAAAAAAAAAAACATTTTTGGAAACATGTCCGTGTGTGTGTGTCTGTGAACAGCATAACTCAGAAACGAACAGTCGGATGAACTCCAAACTTAGTATTTAGGTTCAGTATCTTCCAGAAATGCGACACGAAGGTTTTCAAGAAAATCCCCCCACCCCGGATTACCCTTTACATGGAACATTTTTCGAAAATTTTAGTTTCCTCAAAAATGGCTTTAACGATTTTGATTAAAATATCATGTTTAAGATATTTTCATGACAAATGAAATGTATATCTTGAATTTTCTGGGAATGTCTCACAAAGTATTCTTCATTGTGAACGACTTTTGCATAACTGGTGAAGCATAAGAGATAGACAAAATTTTACTACATAAAAATGTAGATCGCGTTAAAATAAACAATTTATGTCATATACATTTTTGTTGTTGAGTGAAGCATTTTCGAGATATTGCTTGTTATTTCCTTAAAATTTTCAATATTTATTTTCGCAAATGGGAATTCGTTATTCATTTTTTTGTCTTGGATATGCAAGGCAAAGAGAATGGTACTGCACCTAGCAACCAGCTATTAAGAGATATGTCTATGCTTAAAGTCTACTGTATTTCTATATTCCCCTTGCAAATACAAAACAAGGGGAACATAGTACGCCTTAAGCAATAGTCAAATATTTTTAGAACTGGTCGCTATGTGTAAAATATAATTCTCTTTGCATGTCAAAAGATCGTTTCTGCAAATGTTTATCTCGATTAATATGAAATAGATGGAGAATAAGAGCTTGTAAAAATAGTTTGTACAAGAGTAGAGAAAGTCATGTGAGTGTAACACATTAGATTTTTTGTGTACGAATAGAAGGTTTAAGGAACGACCTTTTTCCCTCCTTTCTTTTTAAGTACATCTGGGCATGCGAGTTTTTTTAAGCATTTCTTCGACATAAATATTTATGCAGCAGCAGAAGCCAAGGTCGCCCGTAGAAAATGAAAGTTGTTTTTCACTTGGGTTTGTTTTAGTACAGGAATAAGCTACTTTATTGCTGCTGAAGAGCATACGAGACAGCAGAGGGTTAAGTGCGCATCTTGGAACGCAGCCCCAGGATCCGCTCATTTCGCTGAAACATCTCAAACAGCTGCAGCAGGAGCAGACAAAAAGGGGTAGACAGTAAACTAAAGTTTGAAGCACTTGCCACATAATGCAGGCAAGCCACACGAGTCTGTCCATTATCCACCGTTTCTCCCTTAGAAGCACTTACAGGGTGCAGCATCTGTTTGTCAGGGTAGCACACATAAACTTTTACAAGAAGTCACTACGTACGCACAGCCTCTATAAAGAAGTCAGACTTAAAAGTGAATAAGAATCTCTTTAGGAGTAGCTTTGAGTAAATATATTTCTTAAGAGAACCGCAGCAGGTTAAGGCAGTATTTTATATCATAACATGCTGTGAATGCCAAAGTGATTGTAGTGCAAATTAATATTATTGTATGTACAGGATTTTAGATGTTTGTTAGCCATAAGCATTGTTAGGAAATAAGTTTACACGGCCTCACTGAACCTGACAATAGAAGTGGGTAACAATAAACCGAGGGGGCGAGTTGTTTATGACTAAGAAGAGACAAACAAATGACGTCAGGGTAGCGTGCCTTTTTTAGAAATGGAGTATATATGTTAGTAGTAGTGATTGGTTGACCAAAACAGACGGTAAAGTGGGCGCGATTTGGTAACCAATAGCAGCTCTATTACAATGTTTAGGCAATTCGAGGTGAAGGAGTATATATACTCGAGCCATAAGCAAGTTTCGCTCAGTTCGGAAGAATCTCTCATGAGGTACACGTCGCACAGTTCTGAAGAATGTCTCACGAGGTGCACGTCGCAGAGTTAGTTACAAAAATGTAAAGTACGCGAAGTAATTGGTGAGCGGAAACACTAGCGACGTAGTTACATTCAGAAATATCACAGTTTCAGTCAGGCGTGTATAAAGATTAAATATGCGAATTACTAATTAAGTGTGACGGCAATAAAAGTGTAGAAAAAACTTTATCAGTGTTATCTTTTAGCAACAATTCCTTTCCGTTTACACGCCCTGCTTAGAGATACTTGCTTGACTGAGTTATAATAGTTAGCCGGAGTACAATGAACTCAATTTAAAACAATAAAACAAGAGGCGCCCAGTAAATAAGATAACACGAGCCATGAGAACTGCGACAAGGTTAAGATAATGTAAACCCAGTAGCTACTACTTTACAATTTCAGACAGACAGTTCTATAAGTGAGTAATACCATCTGCTGCATATTAATTATGATTATGAAAAAAATTGATACAAGTGCAGCTGTCCCTAACAGTAATAATAATGAATATCATAATAACATAAACACTTTACAATATTAATTATGTGTAAGGGATACCGAGCGAGGAAGCGCAGGCGATGGCTTGTGAAACTCGCCTTCGGGAAGTCGTGAATTCGGTTCCCGCGACCGATCTTCCTGACCCATGGATTTTATCGGGGTTTCCCCGGGTCGTTAGGCGAGTGCTGGGAATCTTAATTACATCCCTCGCCTTTCCTGTCCCTCAATTTCACCTCCTTTCTCATCACTTCACCTTTTATCTTCTTGGTCTGTTTCAGGTTGCAAGGTCGGCCGGAGTCTCAGCGTTGCATGGCGGGGAAAAAGGATTTTCTCTATAACACTTCATAACCCGGAATGGGGGCGGTCTCTGAGTCCCGGGCCCCCCAGTGAGATGTGTAAACCAGCAGGGGGGAGGTACCCAGTTGTAACAGCTGCTGCCGGAATGTTTCAAGCTGGAAAACGTAGGGACCCTGCCCTCTGTTCTGTCGTGCCTCCTGATACGGCCGCCCTCTGTCTCCCCTCCTCTCACCCCTCCCTTCCGGGGACGCCCCGTTAGGGGCTAGGCACAAAAGATCTATGAAAACCGAAATGCTAAGCCCCTCTCCACTTCTAAGTTCTAGTCCTCCTAGTTCTATATGTAAGGGATATCCTTTTTGCCATTTATATTCCATAACTTCTATCCACAGAATCTTGGACCCTGTTTGTTTTTTGTTTTTTCATTGACTTTACTTTAGTCTGCGTTCTTTGAAAGAAGACGCGAAAGGAAAGCTGAAATTCTGTAAGACAATCTTATTATATGGACGCGAATCGTGGATATTAAAATAGAAGAATAGAAGTAAGATAAGGAGCGCCGAAATGAGATTTCTGCGAGGTTTGAAAGGTTCTACAAGAAGGGACTTAATAAGAAATGTGAATACACGTGCGGAATTAAAGATATGTGAATTAAATGAGAAGAATGAAGAAAATAAGAAGACCTGGAAGGAAGAGATAAAGAGAATGAATGAACAAAAGGTACCCAGGATCGTACATAGTTAAGACACCTCGGGTAGAAGAGATGTCGGTTGCCCAATGAAAATATGGGAATGAAGTGAAGACGGAACAGGTTACAAGCCTTATCCCAGGATTGTAGCATAATAATAACAATGCGTAACTTGTCCAACGAAAGGAAGTTTTTTTTGTTTGTTGCTGAGTGCATAATTCAGTACGCCGTATTAGGGCAAGAATTAAGTAATTGTAAACTAAATTGTAGTTGAGATTATGGATGATACGTAGAAACAGTGAGAAGTTTCCGCGCTTGTGCACGTTACCTACTTCTGTTACAATGACACTAACTTCTGTCGTAGTGTGCTACCATCTAGTAGCATTAACGTGAAATTATAATCACTGTATGAAACCAAAGCGCGGGAAAAGCTTAGCCCGCCAGTCCACGTCTTCGCGTGTGAACGACCGGATGTATTTGGCCCCATAAGCTAATTAGTTATACCAGTTTCAGATACGCAGAAGCTCCTAAAAACGGGCACAAATAAAGATGTGCTATCGTGTGTGGCCACATTTCATCGAGTTTAGAGGAGTAGCGCGGAGGATTTAAATGCCGTCGATTTTAACTCCGCATATTGGTTAGTTTTAACAGCATTCAAAGAAAAAATATCCAATATATTTGCAAGGTGTCAAAAGTTAGGATGTTTACGTGCTCTTGTGCTTTTATTCAGTAACCGCCACTGTGCGTACCCATTTTGTGTACAAAAGCTACAATACGTTTCGTAAGTAATGCAGCGAGTGACTTTAAATTCATCTAGGGAACCTCAATTCACGAGTTGCATCTGTTTATAATATTCCAGGAATAAAGCATTCGGGTTGGAGATGTTGCTTTATTAATAGCTATTGCGTGAATGTTAAATTTTGGGATATGAAATTATAGTTTTTATTTGGAGTGTATAATAAACAAGTATGAATTATATTTAATTTTGGCGGGAATAACAAAAAATGCTCAAATCCCTTTATCGGTTTTGTATTAAAACCACTGTTCTTCCTGATGGACGTCGATTATAAAACATCTAATCTGAATTCGTAAATGATACGTTATTAATTACTACGTCATTTTTACGTTATTTGCCCCACGCTTTGGGAGCCAATTTGAAGAAGTTGTTGTATTGAAGGAGTTGAATTCTATTTCAACTGTTGGGGAGCCGAACTTGAAGTAGTTGCAACCGCACGTATGGTAAAAAAGTTTCCGGTAGCCTTCGCCCCACAAATGTACTTTCCGGTGGCCTTTGCCCCAAGTTTAAAAATATTAACTTTGTAATTTGACTGTTTCTTTAAATATTATATATTTATGTTTGCCTCGGCTGCGTCAGTATTATTGTTAGGGACATGGATTTCCTTGCAGGGTGTAGTGCGGCTGAGAATGTAGGCTTACACAGATTATAATTTTTAATTCACTGCTTTTTATTAATTCTTGACACGATTTAAATAGCACTTCACTGATATAGAGAGCTGTAAGATTCTTTTATTAAATACTTGCACCTTTTAAACACGTAAACTATTTTCGTCTCACACTGAAGTAGGATATATAGGAGAGAGCTGGCGCAGTTTTTTGCGTTTATATGGGAAAGGATAGGGAAAACGAGGCTAGATGCGACGGTTCAAGGTGGAAAATGCGTTTATATGGGGGAGATAGGGAATACGAGGACTGACGCTAGGCTAGACAGTGGTAGGAGGGAGAGTGCGCTTTATATGAGAGAGGTAGAGGAATATGAGGAGAAGTGCTAGGCTAGACAGAGGCTGAGTAATGTATGGTTTATATGAGCGGTATAGGAAAACGCGGAGATGTGTTAGGCTAGACAGGGCTTGAAACGTAGTGCATGGTTTATATGAGAGATATAGGAAAACGAGGAAAGGTGTTAGGCTAGACAGAAGTCGAGGAGTAGAGTATGGTTTATATGAGAAGTATAGGAAAACGAGGAGAGGTATTAGGTTAGGAGAATTGAGTTTGTGTTTATAAGGAGAGACGAGAAAACGGAGAGAGATCCTATGCTAGGATAGACAGGTGTTAAAGTTAGGTTAGATAGGAAACCAAGGAGTGATACTCAGCTAGAGGGGGGCAGGAGGGAATGAGCTTTTGAGAGGTAGGGGATACGGGGAGTGGTGTTAGACTAGACAGAGGTTTAGAGTATGCGTTTATATGTATGAGAAGTATAGGAACAGGAAGAGGGGTGCTAGACTAGTCAGAGGTTGAGGAGTAGAGTATAGTTTATATGAGAGGTATAGGAAAACGAGGAGAGGAGTTAGACTAGACAGAGGTCGAGGAGCAGAGTATGGTTTATGTGAGAGTCATAGGTAAACGAGAGAGGCGTTAGGCTAGACAGAGCTAGAGGAGTAGAGTATGGTTTATATGAGAGGTATAGGAACAGGAGGAGAGGTGTTAGGCTAGACAGGTAGTGTAGCAGTAGGAATATGGACTTATATACAGGAGAGATAGGGAATATGAGGTGCTAGACTTGAAAGCGACTTTAGACGTGAACTTAGTGGAAAACTGTTTCATGTCAATGTTCTAGACATACCCATCACGTAACCTATTCAGGGAAAAGGTGACTCGTTCAGGGGAAAAAGGTGACTGCTCAGGGAAAAAGGAGGTCCACAAAGGGAAAAAGTTGACTAGCAAAGGGAAAAACGTGACCAGCAAAGGGAAAAAGGCGACCAGCAAAGGGAAAAATGTGACCAGCAAAGGGAAAAAGGTGAGCCATAAAGGTAAAAAGGTGACCTGCAACGGGAAAAGCTAACCCACTAACACTAACAGGTAAGTAATTCAGCTAGTATTGCAAGAGGTTGACTGCATCATAGCAGTGTATGATTTCACATGTAATTCAGCTAGTATCGTATGTATTTAGGCTAATTCATCTAGTAACACAGAATAGATTCCAGAGGCTAACTGCATCATGGCTCTGCATAATTTCACAGATAATTCAGCTAGTATCGTAGGTATTTAGACTAATTCAGCTAGTATCACAAGAGGATAGATTCTAGGGTTGGGTATAGCTTAGTGTCGTATTTCACAGGTAATTCAGCTAGTATCGTAGGTATTTAGGCTAATTCAGCTAGTATCACAGGAGGCTAGATTCCAGGGTTGGGTATAGCATAGTTTCATATTTCACAGGTAATTCAGAGGGTATCGTAGGTATTTAGGATAATTCAAGTAACATAGGTGTTTAGAGTAATTAAGCAAGTATCACAGGAGGCTAGATTCCAGGGTTGGGTATAGCATAGTTTCGTATTTCAGAGGGTATCGTAGGTATTTAGGATAATTCAAGTAACATAGGTGTTTAGAGTAATTAAGCAAGCATTACAGGAGGGTAGGTTCCAGGGGTTGGTTATAACCTAGCTTCGTATTTCACAGATAGTTCAGGTAATATCGTAAGTATTTGAGGTAATCGACAGAGCTTCACAGATATTATTGATAATTTCGATCAGAGATTTGTATCACAGCTATTTAAGGTAAATGCAGATGATTCAGGTTGTATCAATGGTATTTGAGTCATCTTAACAGGTAATTCAGATAGTATCACAGGTGCTCGTGCTAATTTAGAGCAGGAATTCGTATCAGAGCTAGTTAAAGTAATTTCACATGATTCGGATAGTATCACAGGTATTTAAATCATTTTCATAGCCAATTCAGCTAGTATCGTGAGCATTTAAGCTAATTCAGCTAGTATCACAGGAGGCTAGATTCCAGAGGCTAACTGCATCATAGCTATGCATGATTTCACAGCTAATTCAGCTAGTATCGTAGGTATTTAAATCATTTTCATAGCCAATTCAGCTAGTATCGTGAGCATTTAAGCTAATTCAGCTAGTATCACAGGAGGCTAGATTCCAGAGGCTAACTGCATCATAGCTATGCATGATTTCACAGCTAATTCAGCTAGTATCGTAGGTATTTAGGCTAATTCAGGTAGTATCACAGGAGGCTAGATTCCAGGGCTGGGTATAGCATAGTTTCGTATTTCAGAGGGTATCGTAGGTATTTAGGATAATTCAAGTAACATAGCTGCTTAGAGTAATTAAGCAAGCATTACAGGAGGGTAGGTTCCAGGGGTTGGTTATAGCCTAGTTTCGTATTTTACAGATAGTTCAGGTAATATCATAAGTATTTGGATAATCAGCATAGTTTCACAGATGCTCGTAATAATTTCTATCAGAGATTTGTATCACGGCTATTTAAGGTAAATGCAGCTGATTCAGGTTGTATCAATGGTATTTGAGTCATTTTAACACATAATTCTGATAGTATCACAGGTGTTCGTACTAATTTAGAGTAGGAATTCGTATCTGAGCTAGTTAATGTAATTTCACTTGATTCGAGTAGTATCACAGGTATTTAAGTCATTTTAACAGGCAATTCAACTGGTATCACAGGTACTCATGGTAATATAGAGAGTAATTCGATTATAAAACTTTTCTCATCCAGCGTTACAACAATTTATATACTTTTTTCTAAATCTTACAAATTTTTATATGTTAAACAGTTATTGTACGATGCAGAGAGGGATAAACTGTATATGGTTTACAAACTGAAAAGCTTTGCGTCAACATACCTTTATTTCAGTTCGTTATAGATGTCTCTCCCCTTTTATCTAGGCTTGAGACTAGCACTAGGATTGCTCCTAATGGCAGGGTTACCACCTTCCCTTCCATCTTCTTCTTTCTTCATCAGGCGTCAGCTATCTGCATATACAGCACACAGATAACCTTCTTTTTAAGATTGTAGACTCACGAGAAAATCTTTATCTTTAACTTACATTCTTTTAAGCACTGTTTGTAATGGCGTAATGTCCATACGCATATGTCGTTATCCCATCCTCAGCAATAATTCTTTTATCATCAAACGGAGTCAATGCAATTTTATTCACTTGCACTGTAGCAAGAGCATGCTTTCGTGATAGGATCAGATTCATAGGTGTTCTGATGATTTCACAGGTTTTAAGACAGTCTGTATAGCTGTCAAACGAAATGTACTGCTTAATAGCGCTACGTTTTATACCTTTAATCTTTTTTATCATTGACCCTTGAATATCTAAGGCATACATCTTAGGACGTAGTCCAACAAAGCGTAGGATGATTTTGCTATTAGCCTCATCTTTAAATTTTCCCAATACCTTCTTGTTCTGAGAAGAGTAACATATATGGTTGGCAGGGTAATCAGATGTATCGAGATGCTCAAGAAAACGTAGCTTGTCCTGGTACACATCTTCAGTTGTTACACGATGAATGAACGAATCAGTGTCCATATACATAAGCTTCAGGTTTTCAGCTCCATAATAAGGCAACAAAACGTCGTAATGATAGTTATACATTAATGTCTTGGAGATGTCCAACACACTCATACCAATGTATATAGGCTTGTTGAATACAATCTGACGAGAGGCCATATGTACAGCAGCTAGATTATCAGCATATATCGTCCTGTCGATAAACGTAGGCTTGGCGATCAGCTTCTCTAGAGTTTTTTCATTGGTCACCAGTCGTATATCCATACGGTTACGCAGGTTCTCCATAGTTTTTCCAAACATAGCGTTGTTAAAGAGCTTGTAGAGATCCTTCTCGAAATCATTTGCAGCTTGTTGTCGTAGCCTGTTGTTAAATTCCACATAAGGTTTCAACCACTGAGACTGTAGGAATTGTAGCACACGATGGATTTTTGTTAGTCGTAGTCCATGACTAAGAGCTTGCTTCAAAGCCATGTAATGCACTACATACTTCTTTCGAGGTCCAAGATGAGGTATCAGTTTCTTTGTAGATGATTCCAATGGTTTCATACACTCTGGCAGGAAAGGTAGATCGTTGTGTAGATCGTGAAGTTCAGCAGGATACTCGATGTCGACTTCTAATATGTACCCATGAGGATCATCTTCTTGTAGTGTTTCTAAGTTGATTTCTTCAGGCGACACCCACTGAAATCCACCAAAAGGAAGGGCGTGACACATTGCCCACCCATATTGGTTATTAGCGTCCTCGTATGTGATAAATTGGGTTGGTCTCGACGGATCAAACTTATCCATATAAGTGTTATTAGCCTCAGCATACCGATGGGAAACTTGGCATAAACCTCCTCTTATACCTGATTCCACCATGAGTAGTTGATCATAATCTTGTAACAGCTCTAACTTAATTCCAGTATACAGTAACATAGCGTCCCATGTTAGACCTGGAGAGGTAAAATAATGGGCGGGATCGACTTTGTGTGTTTTAAGGGTTTGCTCTCTGAACGTCTCAAAGACGTCAGCTAGAAGAAGTACATCCGAAGTTAAGTAGAGATCGCTGTACTCTCCCAGGTTTCTCACATTAAACAGCTCCCATACATTTCTAGCATGATCGTAGTCAGCATCAGTAATTTCTTCTTCATTTAATCTATTGTAGGAGGAGTCCTTAGGAGGCAAGCAGGTCTCGTTCAGGGCATCCCATGACGTAACAAAATCATATGGAAATACACCCTTACGGGTCATCAACTTCAATTTGTCTTCTCCAAAGTACTTTAGCGTTTCAGGATACGAGGTTAGATTTTTTACCAACTTATCCAAGCTTGTACTGAGGAATCGGAAGCTATCCACAAATCGAAGCTTTATATCTCCTACATACTTGGTGAATGAGATATAGCTTTCTTCAGAGTTAGGAATTACCTCCACACGTTCACTTGTACAACCCAGCTCCTTAACAATGAAATGAGAGTCATATCCGCTAAGGTTATGCATGAAGACTGGTATATATTTAGGTGTTTTACAGGCTAAATTACATTCATTATGAAGACTTCCACGATATTCACCGCTGATGTGATCATGGTCGCCTACTTTGTAGTTTTCTCCTGTAAAGCCTTTTCCACACAAGTAGCATGCCGTAGAAGACTCAAAATCCTTTTGCTGTTGTTCCGTAAGTTTCAGAGGCTTAGTAGATTTGTATATGCCATCAATCATTTTTGCAAGATATGTCAGGTACAGCATAAACTTCTGAGCAGCATCTGCACCACGATACACATAGGGCTGCTTAGGAAGACCAGTTTCGAGATGTTCAACACTGGATGTAGGCTTCACGTAAACACAGAAGCTCATTGGTGTGTGCTCTTGATAAGGGGTTGTATAGGAGGTTTCAGGATTGGGTATACACGTATGGCATGGAGTGAGAATACTCTCAAAATCAGCATAGACGACATAAGGTACTTTCAGCATCCTCTCAACATTTTTAAACTGAACAATTGATTTCTCCTTGGTAGGCATAACTACCCTCGCAACACCATGTTGAATACAGACGGCTACGTGTTCTTGCAGTTTTTCCTGTCCACTTAGTCCATATCGATCATCAAAATGTGTAAAGCAGCGCTTACAAGTATAAACCCGTCCATTATGGTTAGTTTTCTGGCGTCGAACGAGTTTCTCAAAATTCTTTATATATACGTAGTGATGTTTTCCACTACTATCATTCAATAGTAGCAGGTCGCGATGTTCAGGTAGTTCAATATCAGCAACCTTTATCGGATACACTTCGTGCTTCTCATCCAGCCCAAACACGTTAATAGACATATTGTTAAACTTCTCAAATTTAGGTATTTGAGAAAGTGGAGTAGGGTAGGAAACACAGCTGAAGTCGTACTTATCTTGAAGTTGTTTGTATTTGTTCACACGCCGTGCATCCTTCCCTATGAATTTGGCCAGTATAGAGTACATGAAACATTTCTCGTCGCTAAAGTTCTGGATGTTTATACATGCTTTCCTTGCTTCAACAGCTGACGGTAGTGGTATGTAGCTACTTCCTCGTAACGGGTTGTACTTGTTGATACGAAGTCGAACTCCTTCCACAGCAAGCAAAGCCCAGCTGCTACCCTTAAGCTGAGACTCCTCCATTTCAGTCACCAATTTCTTGAATTTCACTTCCATCGTTGAGTCCAGATCAGTTTCCAGGAAAACAGCTTGATTCCGTGTTTTAAATGTTTTGTCACAGGTTTCTCCAATACTGTTAACAAATCGACACTCAGCCAGCAGATTAATTTTAACACTCTTATGAATGCTAAGCTCTTTATGCACAGCATGGATTATACGTTGTTTTGCCTCTTGCAGATACATATTTAGGTCCTCAGCTGATTCGCATCGTATAAAATACGATTTCAATCGTCCTTCGAATGAAGTTTCGTATTCTTTCATATCGCAGTCCTCCACTGTTGACAGCAACTGATGTTTAGTTGGCTCCAATCTTCTTTTCTTCTGAGGGCTGCTTATTTCACATATATCTTCGTGTCGCTGTCCCTTATAACAATCTTTGAAGGTTACATTACAATGTTTACATTTGAAGAGCTTCTTGCAGCTCATCTCGTGTCTTCTCTTGTCATAACCTCGGAGGAACTTCTTCCCACATTTTCCGCATGCATATCCAGTAGCGCTTGGAATAATATCCTTATACGCTGAGTTATTCATCTTTATTCTTGATGTAATAACGTATTAATCACTGATCAATGAAATGTAGACCTCTTCACCTTGACACCACTTTAGAAAGCTGATTATTCTTGGAGAGAACACGATGTTAACACCTCAAGACTAATTAGCACAATGAAGTCCAATGCCCTAGATCACCATATTTATAGAGGGAGCACGAACCTTTTAGATCAATCATAAACTCGCTCCATAACCACCTGTATATGATCGCTCAACGTGTACTAACCCCCAGCCATATAACCTCAAGTCTAGAGACAGGATGTTTATGACGTCACACCCAGAGACAGGATGTCTGGCAGCATCAAACACGTTTAAACTCGTCTCATAACTACCTGCTTATGCTGTCACACCAGCAAGAGAAGTATTCCCACACGCTCATTCAGACATATATTTCAAATTCAAGCCCACCACCACCATCACCACCTATTGTACCAAGGTTAATTCAAGCTGTATTATCACAATACTTAAAAGTAAAAGCTTAAAAGGAAACCTAGAAGATTTCCCCCCCTTATTTACTTAATTATTTCATGTTTTTATTCCCTTTTCAATTCTTCCTTTCCATCTTCTCACAGAAAGACCATTACATTTCACTACAATCATGAGAAAAGCAATTTTTCCAGAGTTACACAGATTCTAAGCTTCTAAATCGAACCCGGTAATACTTTTAATAAATGTATTTTAGCTCCCCAATATCAGCATCTACCATTTAATCTTTACTCGAACCTGATATGATCCATAAGCTTGAAGATATATGAAATCACCCTTCGGGATTCGATCTGAGTACTTTAAAGTAATATTTGTCACGATAACGACATTTAAGGACTAGATACTCTGTTTGCGTTTACCTTGACATGTTTATCTAAATTAAATTACGAGTTATTAAATTTTTGCAAGTAAATTTCATTGAATCGGTATTCGAACCCAGAACACCAGGAACAGGATAATTTATAATATTAGTCTGACATGTTAAACAAAGTTGTATGCAGTTACATCATCGATCTAAGTGATATATTCTAGTGTACAGAGGAAAATTAAGAAAGTCATTAAAAGATGGGGAATCGAACCAAGCAAAACTGATTGACAATTATATACAGCATTAATCACCCATCATAGAAGCTATCAATCATGCTTTGCTACACTCCTCTACCTCACTTAGTTCCCGAGATAATGAAAATTTAAAAATTAAGGATCGAACCCAGGACGTCAGGTATCTAATTACACATTTACAAGATACTACCTAATATCATAAACGCAATAAAGTTTATTTGGCGTCTTTATCTTAATTGGTTTAGGAGTTATTAAATTTATAAGTAAATTCCATCGAATCAGTATTCGAACCCAGAACACCAAGAACAAAATAATTTATAATATGAGTTTGGTATGCTTAAAGGTGCTGTATGTAGTTACAGCATCAATGTAACTGATATTTTCTAGAGTATAGAGTAAAATTAAGGAAGTCATTAAAAAATCGGGATTCGAACTAGAGACAACTGATTAAACATTATATACAGTATTAATTACACATTATAACAGCTATACAACATGCTTTGGTCCATTCATCTAGCTTTCTTAGTTTCCGAGATAATGAAGTTTTTAAAATTAAGGATCGAACCCAGGACACCAGGTACCAAAATATACATTCACAAGAAACTAGCTAATGACATTAATGTAATAAAGTTTATTTGGCGTCTTTATCTTAGTCTCTGAGTTATTAGAAGATGAATTTGCATTCACTCCTAGGATTCGAACCCAGGCAGCCCGGTCAACTTGGAACAAGGTCCTAATGACGCGGCGCATTCCAAAGAATTGATTAGTTTTTATCCCATTGTTCTATCTCTTTTCATTCAGGAGATATAAGCGATTAAACAGTAGAAATAGAATGGGCGGAGCTTGCCGGCATAGATCAAAGAACTTTATCAGATGTCGGCATCTCTCTGTGCGCTCAAACCGGTATTCTATTTCTACTGTTTAATCGCTTATATCTCCTGAATGAAAAGAGATAGAACAATGGGATAAAAACTAATCAATTCTTTGGAATGCGCCGCGTCATTAGGACCTTGTTCCAAGTTGACCGGGCTGCCTGGGTTCGAATCCTAGGAGTGAATGCAAATTCATCTTCTAATAACTCAGAGACTAATTAAGATAAAGACGCCAAATAAACTTTATTACATTAATGTCATTAGCTAGTTTCTTGTGGATGTATATTTTGGTACCTGGTGTCCTGGGTTCGATCCTTAATTTTAAAAACTTCATTATCTCGGAAACTAAGAAAGCTAGATGAATGGACCAAAGCATGTTGTATAGCTGTTATAATGTGTAATTAATACTGTATATAATGTTTAATCAGTTGTCTCTAGTTCGAATCCCGATTTTTTAATGACTTCCTTAATTTTACTCTATACTCTAGAAAATATCAGTTACATTGATGCTGTAACTACATACAGCACCTTTAAGCATACCAAACTCATATTATAAATTATTTTGTTCTTGGTGTTCTGGGTTCGAATACTGATTCGATGGAATTTACTTATAAATTTAATAACTCCTAAACCAATTAAGATAAAGACGCCAAATAAACTTTATTGCGTTTATGATATTAGGTAGTATCTTGTAAATGTGTAATTAGATACCTGACGTCCTGGGTTCGATCCTTAATTTTTAAATTTTCATTATCTCGGGAACTAAGTGAGGTAGAGGAGTGTAGCAAAGCATGATTGATAGCTTCTATGATGGGTGATTAATGCTGTATATAATTGTCAATCAGTTTTGCTTGGTTCGATTCCCCATCTTTTAATGACTTTCTTAATTTTCCTCTGTACACTAGAATATATCACTTAGATCGATGATGTAACTGCATACAACTTTGTTTAACATGTCAGACTAATATTATAAATTATCCTGTTCCTGGTGTTCTGGGTTCGAATACCGATTCAATGAAATTTACTTGCAAAAATTTAATAACTCGTAATTTAATTTAGATAAACATGTCAAGGTAAACGCAAACAGAGTATCTAGTCCTTAAATGTCGTTATCGTGACAAATATTACTTTAAAGTACTCAGATCGAATCCCGAAGGGTGATTTCATATATCTTCAAGCTTATGGATCATATCAGGTTCGAGTAAAGATTAAATGGTAGATGCTGATATTGGGGAGCTAAAATACATTTATTAAAAGTATTACCGGGTTCGATTTAGAAGCTTAGAATCTGTGTAACTCTGGAAAAATTGCTTTTCTCATGATTGTAGTGAAATGTAATGGTCTTTCTGTGAGAAGATGGAAAGGAAGAATTGAAAAGGGAATAAAAACATGAAATAATTAAGTAAATAAGGGGGGGAAATCTTCTAGGTTTCCTTTTAAGCTTTTACTTTTAAGTATTGTGATAATACAGCTTGAATTAACCTTGGTACAATAGGTGGTGATGGTGGTGGTGGGCTTGAATTTGAAATATATGTCTGAATGAGCGTGTGGGAATACTTCTCTTGCTGGTGTGACAGCATAAGCAGGTAGTTATGAGACGAGTTTAAACGTGTTTGATGCTGCCAGACATCCTGTCTCTGGGTGTGACGTCATAAACATCCTGTCTCTAGACTTGAGGTTATATGGCTGGGGGGTTAGTACACGTTGAGCGATCATATACAGGTGGTTATGGAGCGAGTTTATGATTGATCTAAAAGGTTCGTGCTCCCTCTATAAATATGGTGATCTAGGGCATTGGACTTCATTGTGCTAATTAGTCTTGAGGTGTTAACATCGTGTTCTCTCCAAGAATAATCAGCTTTCTAAAGTGGTGTCAAGGTGAAGAGGTCTACATTTCATTGATCAGTGATTAATACGTTATTACATCAAGAATAAAGATGAATAACTCAGCGTATAAGGATATTATTCCAAGCGCTACTGGATATGCATGCGGAAAATGTGGGAAGAAGTTCCTCCGAGGTTATGACAAGAGAAGACACGAGATGAGCTGCAAGAAGCTCTTCAAATGTAAACATTGTAATGTAACCTTCAAAGATTGTTATAAGGGACAGCGACACGAAGATATATGTGAAATAAGCAGCCCTCAGAAGAAAAGAAGATTGGAGCCAACTAAACATCAGTTGCTGTCAACAGTGGAGGACTGCGATATGAAAGAATACGAAACTTCATTCGAAGGACGATTGAAATCGTATTTTATACGATGCGAATCAGCTGAGGACCTAAATATGTATCTGCAAGAGGCAAAACAACGTATAATCCATGCTGTGCATAAAGAGCTTAGCATTCATAAGAGTGTTAAAATTAATCTGCTGGCTGAGTGTCGATTTGTTAACAGTATTGGAGAAACCTGTGACAAAACATTTAAAACACGGAATCAAGCTGTTTTCCTGGAAACTGATCTGGACTCAACGATGGAAGTGAAATTCAAGAAATTGGTGACTGAAATGGAGGAGTCTCAGCTTAAGGGTAGCAGCTGGGCTTTGCTTGCTGTGGAAGGAGTTCGACTTCGTATCAACAAGTACAACCCGTTACGAGGAAGTAGCTACATACCACTACCGTCAGCTGTTGAAGCAAGGAAAGCATGTATAAACATCCAGAACTTTAGCGACGAGAAATGTTTCATGTACTCTATACTGGCCAAATTCATAGGGAAGGATGCACGGCGTGTGAACAAATACAAACAACTTCAAGATAAGTACGACTTCAGCTGTGTTTCCTACCCTACTCCACTTTCTCAAATACCTAAATTTGAGAAGTTTAACAATATGTCTATTAACGTGTTTGGGCTGGATGAGAAGCACGAAGTGTATCCGATAAAGGTTGCTGATATTGAACTACCTGAACATCGCGACCTGCTACTATTGAATGATAGTAGTGGAAAACATCACTACGTATATATAAAGAATTTTGAGAAACTCGTTCGACGCCAGAAAACTAACCATAATGGACGGGTTTATACTTGTAAGCGCTGCTTTACACATTTTGATGATCGATATGGACTAAGTGGACAGGAAAAACTGCAAGAACACGTAGCCGTCTGTATTCAACATGGTGTTGCGAGGGTAGTTATGCCTACCAAGGAGAAATCAATTGTTCAGTTTAAAAATGTTGAGAGGATGCTGAAAGTACCTTATGTCGTCTATGCTGATTTTGAGAGTATTCTCACTCCATGCCATACGTGTATACCCAATCCTGAAACCTCCTATACAACCCCTTATCAAGAGCACACACCAATGAGCTTCTGTGTTTACGTGAAGCCTACATCCAGTGTTGAACATCTCGAAACTGGTCTTCCTAAGCAGCCCTATGTGTATCGTGGTGCAGATGCTGCTCAGAAGTTTATGCTGTACCTGACATATCTTGCAAAAATGATTGATGGATATACAAATCTACTAAGCCTCTGAAACTTACGGAACAACAGCAAAAGGATTTTGAGTCTTCTACGGCATGCTACTTGTGTGGAAAAGGCTTTACAGGAGAAAACTACAAAGTAGGCGACCATGATCACATCAGCGGTGAATATCGTGGAAGTCTTCATAATGAATGTAATTTAGCCTGTAAAACACCTAAATATATACCAGTCTTCATGCATAACCTTAGCGGATATGACTCTCATTTCATTGTTAAGGAGCTGGGTTGTACAAGTGAACGTGTGGAGGTAATTCCTAACTCTGAAGAAAGCTATATCTCATTCACCAAGTATGTAGGAGATATAAAGCTTCGATTTGTGGATAGCTTCCGATTCCTCAGTACAAGCTTGGATAAGTTGGTAAAAAATCTAACCTCGTATCCTGAAACGCTAAAGTACTTTGGAGAAGACAAATTGAAGTTGATGACCCGTAAGGGTGTATTTCCATATGATTTTGTTACGTCATGGGATGCCCTGAACGAGACCTGCTTGCCTCCTAAGGACTCCTCCTACAATAGATTAAATGAAGAAGAAATTACTGATGCTGACTACGATCATGCTAGAAATGTATGGGAGCTGTTTAATGTGAGAAACCTGGGAGAGTACAGCGATCTCTACTTAACTTCGGATGTACTTCTTCTAGCTGACGTCTTTGAGACGTTCAGAGAGCAAACCCTTAAAACACACAAAGTCGATCCCGCCCATTATTTTACCTCTCCAGGTCTAACATGGGACGCTATGTTACTGTATACTGGAATTAAGTTAGAGCTGTTACAAGATTATGATCAACTACTCATGGTGGAATCAGGTATAAGAGGAGGTTTATGCCAAGTTTCCAATCGGTATGCTGAGGCTAATAACACTTATATGGATAAGTTTGATCCGTCGAGACCAACCCAATTTATCACATACGAGGACGCTAATAACCAATATGGGTGGGCAATGTGTCACGCCCTTCCTTTTGGTGGATTTCAGTGGGTGTCGCCTGAAGAAATCAACTTAGAAACACTACAAGAAGATGATCCTCATGGGTACATATTAGAAGTCGACATCGAGTATCCTGCTGAACTTCACGATCTACACAACGATCTACCTTTCCTGCCAGAGTGTATGAAACCATTGGAATCATCTACAAAGAAACTGATACCTCATCTTGGACCTCGAAAGAAGTATGTAGTGCATTACATGGCTTTGAAGCAAGCTCTTAGTCATGGACTACGACTAACAAAAATCCATCGTGTGCTACAATTCCTACAGTCTCAGTGGTTGAAACCTTATGTGGAATTTAACAACAGGCTACGACAACAAGCTGCAAATGATTTCGAGAAGGATCTCTACAAGCTCTTTAACAACGCTATGTTTGGAAAAACTATGGAGAACCTGCGTAACCGTATGGATATACGACTGGTGACCAATGAAAAAACTCTAGAGAAGCTGATCGCCAAGCCTACGTTTATCGACAGGACGATATATGCTGATAATCTAGCTGCTGTACATATGGCCTCTCGTCAGATTGTATTCAACAAGCCTATATACATTGGTATGAGTGTGTTGGACATCTCCAAGACATTAATGTATAACTATCATTACGACGTTTTGTTGCCTTATTATGGAGCTGAAAACCTGAAGCTTATGTATATGGACACTGATTCGTTCATTCATCGTGTAACAACTGAAGATGTGTACCAGGACAAGCTACGTTTTCTTGAGCATCTCGATACATCTGATTACCCTGCCAACCATATATGTTACTCTTCTCAGAACAAGAAGGTATTGGGAAAATTTAAAGATGAGGCTAATAGCAAAATCATCCTACGCTTTGTTGGACTACGTCCTAAGATGTATGCCTTAGATATTCAAGGGTCAATGATAAAAAAGATTAAAGGTATAAAACGTAGCGCTATTAAGCAGTACATTTCGTTTGACAGCTATACAGACTGTCTTAAAACCTGTGAAATCATCAGAACACCTATGAATCTGATCCTATCACGAAAGCATGCTCTTGCTACAGTGCAAGTGAATAAAATTGCATTGACTCCGTTTGATGATAAAAGAATTATTGCTGAGGATGGGATAACGACATATGCGTATGGACATTACGCCATTACAAACAGTGCTTAAAAGAATGTAAGTTAAAGATAAAGATTTTCTCGTGAGTCTACAATCTTAAAAAGAAGGTTATCTGTGTGCTGTATATGCAGATAGCTGACGCCTGATGAAGAAAGAAGAAGATGGAAGGGAAGGTGGTAACCCTGCCATTAGGAGCAATCCTAGTGCTAGTCTCAAGCCTAGATAAAAGGGGAGAGACATCTATAACGAACTGAAATAAAGGTATGTTGACGCAAAGCTTTTCAGTTTGTAAACCATATACAGTTTATCCCTCTCTGCATCGTACAATAACTGTTTAACATATAAAAATTTGTAAGATTTAGAAAAAAGTATATAAATTGTTGTAACGCTGGATGAGAAAAGTTTTATAATCGAATTACTCTCTATATTACCATGAGTACCTGTGATACCAGTTGAATTGCCTGTTAAAATGACTTAAATACCTGTGATACTACTCGAATCAAGTGAAATTACATTAACTAGCTCAGATACGAATTCCTACTCTAAATTAGTACGAACACCTGTGATACTATCAGAATTATGTGTTAAAATGACTCAAATACCATTGATACAACCTGAATCAGCTGCATTTACCTTAAATAGCCGTGATACAAATCTCTGATAGAAATTATTACGAGCATCTGTGAAACTATGCTGATTATCCAAATACTTATGATATTACCTGAACTATCTGTAAAATACGAAACTAGGCTATAACCAACCCCTGGAACCTACCCTCCTGTAATGCTTGCTTAATTACTCTAAGCAGCTATGTTACTTGAATTATCCTAAATACCTACGATACCCTCTGAAATACGAAACTATGCTATACCCAACCCTGGAATCTAGCCTCCTGTGATACTACCTGAATTAGCCTAAATACCTACGATACTAGCTGAATTAGCTGTGAAATCATGCATAGCTATGATGCAGTTAGCCTCTGGAATCTAGCCTCCTGTGATACTAGCTGAATTAGCTTAAATGCTCACGATACTAGCTGAATTGGCTATGAAAATGATTTAAATACCTACGATACTAGCTGAATTAGCTGTGAAATCATGCATAGCTATGATGCAGTTAGCCTCTGGAATCTAGCCTCCTGTGATACTAGCTGAATTAGCTTAAATGCTCACGATACTAGCTGAATTGGCTATGAAAATGATTTAAATACCTGTGATACTATCCGAATCATGTGAAATTACTTTAACTAGCTCTGATACGAATTCCTGCTCTAAATTAGCACGAGCACCTGTGATACTATCTGAATTACCTGTTAAGATGACTCAAATACCATTGATACAACCTGAATCATCTGCATTTACCTTAAATAGCTGTGATACAAATCTCTGATCGAAATTATCAATAATATCTGTGAAGCTCTGTCGATTACCTCAAATACTTACGATATTACCTGAACTATCTGTGAAATACGAAGCTAGGTTATAACCAACCCCTGGAACCTACCCTCCTGTAATGCTTGCTTAATTACTCTAAACACCTATGTTACTTGAATTATCCTAAATACCTACGATACCCTCTGAAATACGAAACTATGCTATACCCAACCCTGGAATCTAGCCTCCTGTGATACTTGCTTAATTACTCTAAACACCTATGTTACTTGAATTATCCTAAATACCTACGATACCCTCTGAATTACCTGTGAAATATGAAACTATGCTATACCCAACCCTGGAATCTAGCCTCCTGTGATACTAGCTGAATTAGCCTAAATACCTACGATACTAGCTGAATTACCTGTGAAATACGACACTAAGCTATACCCAACCCTAGAATCTATCCTCTTGTGATACTAGCTGAATTAGTCTAAATACCTACGATACTAGCTGAATTATCTGTGAAATTATGCAGAGCCATGATGCAGTTAGCCTCTGGAATCTATTCTGTGTTACTAGATGAATTAGCCTAAATACATACGATACTAGCTGAATTACATGTGAAATCATACACTGCTATGATGCAGTCAACCTCTTGCAATACTAGCTGAATTACTTACCTGTTAGTGTTAGTGGGTTAGCTTTTCCCGTTGCAGGTCACCTTTTTACCTTTATGGCTCACCTTTTTCCCTTTGCTGGTCACATTTTTCCCTTTGCTGGTCGCCTTTTTCCCTTTGCTGGTCACGTTTTTCCCTTTGCTAGTCAACTTTTTCCCTTTGTGGACCTCCTTTTTCCCTGAGCAGTCACCTTTTTCCCCTGAACGAGTCACCTTTTCCCTGAATAGGTTACGTGATGGGTATGTCTAGAACATTGACATGAAACAGTTTTCCACTAAGTTCACGTCTAAAGTCGCTTTCAAGTCTAGCACCTCATATTCCCTATCTCTCCTGTATATAAGTCCATATTCCTACTGCTACACTACCTGTCTAGCCTAACACCTCTCCTCCTGTTCCTATACCTCTCATATAAACCATACTCTACTCCTCTAGCTCTGTCTAGCCTAACGCCTCTCTCGTTTACCTATGACTCTCACATAAACCATACTCTGCTCCTCGACCTCTGTCTAGTCTAACTCCTCTCCTCGTTTTCCTATACCTCTCATATAAACTATACTCTACTCCTCAACCTCTGACTAGTCTAGCACCCCTCTTCCTGTTCCTATACTTCTCATACATATAAACGCATACTCTAAACCTCTGTCTAGTCTAACACCACTCCCCGTATCCCCTACCTCTCAAAAGCTCATTCCCTCCTGCCCCCCTCTAGCTGAGTATCACTCCTTGGTTTCCTATCTAACCTAACTTTAACACCTGTCTATCCTAGCATAGGATCTCTCTCCGTTTTCTCGTCTCTCCTTATAAACACAAACTCAATTCTCCTAACCTAATACCTCTCCTCGTTTTCCTATACTTCTCATATAAACCATACTCTACTCCTCGACTTCTGTCTAGCCTAACACCTTTCCTCGTTTTCCTATATCTCTCATATAAACCATGCACTACGTTTCAAGCCCTGTCTAGCCTAACACATCTCCGCGTTTTCCTATACCGCTCATATAAACCATACATTACTCAGCCTCTGTCTAGCCTAGCACTTCTCCTCATATTCCTCTACCTCTCTCATATAAAGCGCACTCTCCCTCCTACCACTGTCTAGCCTAGCGTCAGTCCTCGTATTCCCTATCTCCCCCATATAAACGCATTTTCCACCTTGAACCGTCGCATCTAGCCTCGTTTTCCCTATCCTTTCCCATATAAACGCAAAAAACTGCGCCAGCTCTCTCCTATATATCCTACTCACTGAATACATATTAAACTTCTCGAGGACGTGTCTCGCGTCCGGTTAGTAACGCTGTCTACAAGCAACTGACTTCTGAATTTGTACAGTTTGCCCTATTTCAGTTTCTGATTGGCTAATCCTACTCCAATAGAATACATTCATTTAACTTAAGCTTTTTTCTGGTTGTTGATTGGCTGTTTTATAAACTGTGTCAAATTTTACATTATTGTTGCTCCAATAATGACTAGTAGCATTATTAAGCTTTCTTAGTCATTATTGCCTCAAGGTTACCTCATTGGTAGCACCTTTTAACCTATTATTCTCACAGCTCCTACATTATTAAATTATGTAATACATTCACATAACATTATTACACATGTATACAATAATATAAACATATACAATAACTATAATATACACTTTTTATACCTTGTTACATACACCTTGTTTTAAGGCGGGGTTGTTATTGAATTTATATATTATATAATTAGAATGAAATCATTTAAGTGTTAAAAACACTGCCTCAACTAAAAAAACTAGAAATGATTTAGACAACCTGTATACTAGAATGCCAACACGCAGGGGAGTCACAATAGAACATGATTGTAAAATAAACTGTCTTTTCATTAATAATACCAGAGAGAAGAAAATAATAACTGTTATTACTCCACAGAAAATACATCTAAAGGTAAGCTAAAACCAATAAATAATAAATTCCAAGCAATATACACACAAATGGCCATGATTTAACAGATTGCTCACGTGGCTCAGTTGGGAGCACCTCTCAACTGTTCCAGGGATTTCAAGTTCGATTCTTCGAGAAATTTTTGTTTTACAAAGATTTCTCGATATGTCCAGAGTTTATGCTTGTGATGTGTTTGCGTGTGTGTTAGGGTTATTGATAACCAGTTAGCCTATATCAGGACTGTCGCTGGGCAGATGTGTGAATACATTTTTCATAGTCAATTATAACACAGCGCAAAACAGGAGACAGTGGGATCTGCTTATAACGGTACGATGTGTATGTACGCTATTCATACTTTAAATAATCCTTATGTAAGAAACTTTAGCAGCATTCCTCTGAATGTAATCGAATTTATTACCAAATAACTGTATAAAGAGAAGAATTTGTTCGCCGATATTTTATAATTAATAACTCAGAAGTTGTTTTTCTCGATTACCATTTCCGAAGCGTTTCACTCGTGGCCCTAGATTAGAAAATCTTTATGTTCACCACTTCCCTCCTATTTGGTTTTATATGCCCGTATTATATGAAAACAGTGTATCCTATAAAATAACTACTGAATCAAGAAAAGGTGTAAAGGTTTAAAATTTCATTGATTGATATCTAGAATTACACAACTATACCGATATTTTTTCTCTCTATTTATTTTACGTCACTTTAACTACGTAGTCATATTACGACGGATCTGTTCGGGGATACCTCGTGGCTCGGTTTGTGGCGGACAGTTACTCTTCTAAGTCTCATCTCTGTAACATACCATTTGCTTTGTCACGTATCCAGATAGGCCTTAGTGCTAGGCAGCGTACCTCGGCTTCTGTGACGGGCAGCTTCGACACGTGTCCACAGAGTCTTTAATACCAGGCAACTGTACCTTTGCTTCTACACGTGCCGGACAGATGGCACTAGGATGCCGTCCAGTCTACCTGCTTTCGTTATCTATGGATAGATAGTAGAGCTTTTATCTACACCTCTACAGTGATAATAGAAATAAAAATAGATGATAACAGTGAATTACTATTGCTTTAGATTCAAAATGGAACTTTGGGTCGTGGTAGTAAATATCCAATCCGATATTTGCTTTGGCGACTGCGGGAAACCACGAAATAAACCCCAATCGGATTGGTCGGCCCACGGAATTTGAACCCGCGTCTTCCCGAATTCGGGACAGTTACTACCTGAGCCACCACGCTCGTTAGTCCGATAATTGTTTTTTCGTTAAAAATTTTCGAGACTATCAGGGGGAGCTTAAGTAAATCAGAAATACATTAATAATATTTATGAGAATATCAAGGAATCCGTAATTAGGAATAACAGGGACTATACGAGATTACAATTTTAATAAACCTAGATATTATTGTATACAGTAATTTCATAGAGAATACGGAGAGGTAAAGGAAATGAAACAGTCATTCGAGGATTAAAATAACATTCCGTACGTCGAGTAAGCCATTAATTAGTAACGAATGAATCATTGACAGAACTCAGAAATTACATGAACACAGGCTCCGAAATGCTGCACAATACCTCTTCAATGTGAAGAGCTCCACTATGAACAGATTTTAAAATCTCAAGGAATCAGCTAGTAAAATAAAATATTTTCCTAGCAATGTTTTCAAAAAAGGCAATGTTTTATTTCTTATACATAAGATGAGGATACAGAAAACATGTGTTTATATGTTTCGGTTCTGTTACCAATGAAATTATGCGGAATCCCACCTTTTTAAAGTGTGAAAGAAATTTTAAACAGCGAAATATGTACATTACTACGTACCAAAGAACCTCTTGCTCTACGGATATTCTAAAATTATATTTAGTTATTTTATTATTATGTAAACAAATGTACTTTGTTACAAATAAGGTCTACAATTTTCCTGCAGGAATTTTTTATCTATATATTGTTTTCCCAGTTGTATAAATTTAAGAAAGGATGAAGACTTTGTTAACCATTTACAGAAAATTAAAGAATACATATTATTTGCCATGCCCGTATTTTAAATACGAGTATATTATATTTGGCTAATAGTTCGGGGCAGGAGGGAAGAAGACTGGTACTAGAAAAAAATAAGTATTTTGCTAACTACTGCACTCTGTAAACTGTCCCATGGAGATGCCTAAACTAGGAAACGTTCGGAGCTAGGATACAAGGTAAGAGACTGTCCCTGGTATACTGGGTTTAATTAACAAATGCCACACTCCCACATCGACAACATTTTTATCACGTAACTGTACTTCAGAACACACTTTTTACCAAGCGGGATGGCTCAGGCCCGCATTCAGGAGGTCCCGGGTTCAAATCCGGTGGCTCGATCAATCTGATTGAGGTTTTTTCGTGGTTTCCCTCAGACGCAAAGGTAAATACCGGGTTGGATATTTAATACACGACCCAAAGTTCCACCTTAAGCATAGAACAATCGTTAAAAACACGGATTATAGCTAATACTGTGCCATCTATTCACATACAATGAAAGCAGGTAGACTGGACGGCACCCTAATGCCATCTGCACGGCACGAAGCAGAAGATCCAGTTGGTATGCGCTAGGGGATATCTGTGACACGACGAAGCGGATGATTACAGGGATGAGACCTAGAAGGCCACACCGCCACACCTCGATCTCAGAGTTATCCACTAACAGATCCGTCGCGATATGACCAAGTAGTTAAAGCGGCGTAAAATAAATAGAGTAATAACACTCTTTTTTCCCCATGCTTTCCCAACTTTTAAACCTTTATTTCTGTTGTTACCCTTTAATTCCCAAACTAACATTGTTTATTAATTTAATTTCTTTTCACAGTTTAACTTTATCAGATGAAGGTATCTCTTGCAGATCACAGCTAGAGCGTGAGACACGAAGGCTCTTCAAATGCCCTTTGGGTTCTAATTAGGTAACTAGGAATGTTATGGACTCCACTTACATCTTGACTCCAACAGTTTAATTAGTCTAATCTCTGTTGGAAATCAGGACGATGATGAAATTCCAAATACCATCTGGTATATCAAAACCACTAACTAGTAACCATGTCCAATTAGCGAAATTCTGCGGAGAGATTCCTTAATTAATTATCTCTACAACTAGCGCAACAATTAGACGTGGATTTTAATTGTTGATATAAGAAAATAAGGCACTATTATTAAGGAACTTACTGTTATGTCTAAAACAACCTCTGTAATAAATAACCTCTCTGGTTACACTAGTAAATTTCGGAGAGATACATTTGTTATTCCTACGATGAACAGAATAAATTACTTTATCTGCGCTTCGGTACCAGGAAGTATTGCATTCATTCCAAAAATCCCATAAGAGATTTCACAAAAATATACATTTTGAGGATCCCTGAAACCAGAATAGCAATGTTAGAGACATAAACTCATGGTACGTTCACAAAACTTTCTCTAACAACAAAAAAATTCACCTATATCCGTTATATATTATAGCATTCATATAAAAAGTGATTCTTCTATCCAAGTTAAGATGTATACGTACGATATATTTTGCTTAGGAATTGTATAAAATTAAACAAGACGCTTAGTTACAACTTGCGAGAACAGTAATCAAACGTTTATTCGTGGTAACAAGCTAATACGAGGGAAAGAAAAGAAAGGGTTGGAAGCAAGAATCGCCAACTTTTAAACATTTCTGTTAGATGACTGTTGCATGGAGTATTTCAACAGGGAATATTTTGAAAACGTTTGACACACATTGTGTAGTTTAAAGACCTCTACATTTCTTCTGGGAAATATTTTGTATTTCTTTTAAGGTTTCCCTGTAATCCAAAATTATACAAAATTCAAGCAAACAAAGGGGGCTTCACAGGCTATTCCCAGAATATTCAAGATATACATTTTTTTAAACTCTTCGCATCTCAAACTTGGAAGTTTGGTATTTAACAGAATTTTCGTTTTCGAATTGTGCTGTTCATACAAACAAACACGCGCGCAAAGACCTTTTCTAAAAATGCTTTTTTTTTAGGTACTGGGGATCCCAAAGCGTGGATTTCCTGTGAAATTTCGATATCGAATTTTTCAGTAGAATACAATACTTCACCATACTATATATAGGTAGGCGGTAGAGAAACTAAAATAAGGGGAACAAGCGTCTACATATCTCTGTGTGTGCCTACCTCCCCTCATCTCTCTCTCTCTCTCTTTCCCTTTTCGAAGAGCGTAAATCAAATCCGAAAAGTCAGATACTTCATACTGGAGGAAGATAAGAATATCAGAGAATCCTTCCGTCCCAAGCAAACCTTTACATGGGGAAATTTTGTTCGCGCTTTCTGTGAAACTTCTGCTTTGATTTTGATTAAAATTCAACATACTTGAGATATTAGCTTAAGAATATAATCTGTATCTTGAATTTTCTGTGAAGAGCCTCTGATAACCTCCTTATTATCACTGAATTTTACAGATTTTGGGAAGCATACAGATAAATTACTGATGATCTTTTTCTTTATTATTTATAGGGCTGACTTTAGATTATTTATTCATCTTTTCTTTTTATGGAAAATTCTCGTTAATTTTTAATAACATTTTTGCTATGATTTTGCCTCATATATATGCGATAACATTGTCCTGCCCTTTCCATTCTTATTGGATTTTACCTAACGTGGAAATCTCTCCTAAAGAAAGTGTAAACATTTTGCCAAATTAAGGTGCGTCATAGAAAAGAACACATGTGAGAATGTGGGATTAACCTTTTATTCCTTATATGACATCATTACTAACAAAGTCGACAAATAAAAATTTGGATAGTTTTTCCTTCGCATAAATCTATATTACCTACTTTGAATCTATTCCTAGGCGCGTATCATGATTAATGTCAATTGGATAATAAAAAAAAATCTGATGTGTTACACTCACATGACTTTCTCTACTCTTGCAAAAACTATTTTTATAAACGCTTATTCTCCATATGCTTCATGTTAATCCAGATATCGATATGTTAGTCTTATTGCTAATTTTCTTGTAGATGCAATTGGTAGGCTTTAGGCTATTGTCAAATATTTTAAGAGCTGGTTGCTATGAGGAGTATTCCATTCTCTTTGCATTACCAGGACAAAAAAAATGAATAACGAATTTGATAAAAAGTACAAGTATTGGAGAATTTAAGGGAATAACAAGTAATATCTCGAAAACGGTTCACTCAACAAAAACAATGTATATGACATAAATTGTGTATTTTAACGCGATCTACATTTTTTTGTGTAGAAAAATTTTGTCTATCTCTTATGGTTTACCAGTTATGCAAAAGTCGTTCACAATGAAGAATACTTTTGGAGTCATTCCCAGAAAATTCGAGATATACATTTCATTTGTCATCAAAATATCTTAAAAATATGATATTTTAATCAAAATCGTTAGCCATTTTTGAGAAAATTAAAATTTTCGAAAAATGTTCCATGTAAAGTGTAATCTGAAGTAGGGGATTTTCTTGAAAACCTTCGTGTCGCATCTCTGGAAGATACTGAACCCAAATACCAAGTTTGGTGTTTATCCGACTGTTCGTTTCTGAGTTATGCTGTTCACAGACACACACAGACACAAAGACACACACACGGACATGTTTCCAAAATGCTTTTTTTTGGATTCAGGGGGTCTCAAAACATGTATTTCCGGTGAAATCTCGGTATCAAATTTTTGGGTGGAATACAATACTTCCCCTACTTACTATACGTAGTATAGAAAGTAATATCATTTTACGTGAATAATATATGGTAACAGGAAAGTCTTGCGATTTTTATATTTGTAGATATGCGAATACAACTTCTTAATACTTTCAAGACCACAATTACTAATTTTGGGGACAGCGGCTAGACTTTTCAGCATTTATAGCTACAAACGCATAACAAATGTAAGATTACTGATGGTACGAGGGTAATTCCAGAAGAAACGACCGCTTGGTTTTAATAAATTAAAAAAATCTGTTATTAAACAGAAACATCTGTTATAACATTGATGCTCCACATAATCACCTCCGTTATTTCAGCATTTATCATATCTGTCTACGAGCTTTAGAACTTCATATAGCAATCGGCTAGTCCATTGAGACAAGATATTCATACAGAATTTCAACAAGCAAAGAATAAGAAATGCTTGAGAAAGAAATCTCGTAACTCATCTACGGTTACACGCCCGTCTTGCACGACTTTATTGTTCACTTGATTCTTCAATTATTTATGAGTGACAGACGTCCGGGTGGAGTTTCGTCATGCGCATTTGTTGGTCCATTGTTGAACATTTCACATCAGTTTCCCTTGTAAATTTCTACAAGTTTCACCTTTCAAGCATTAAAAAATGCCTCTCATCCCACAATCGGCGGAACCTCATATCACATAGTTCATTTTGAACAATCACAGAATGCACAATAACTTGTTTCGACTGGCTCTCACTCAACACTGAGAAAATATTCTACGAAACCATCACCATCGTAGATACAAAGGGCCAGAACCAGGGAGAGAAGAGCGAAAGAGAGCGAAGGATAGTCAAATCGAATAGGTTATGAAAATTACGAGAAATAAAATGTTAAACCACGATTTAATTAAAACTGAAAGGAGTGTGTCGTTCTTTCTGATCGGTTCATTAACGAGTTAATCATTAGAAGAGGGGTTGAAATAACGTGATGATATTTTCAGTGTGCATGTTGGATAATTAACACGTATTTCTGTTTGGAAATGTAAGCAAAACAACAATCGGGATTGAATAAATTATGTCACGCGGGAGTTAGTAATTAAACTATTAAATAAAACAAGCGTAATAAATGACGTGTGTAGAATTAATGGCAGAACGGTGTGAAGTAGTTGCACCTTGTTCACTGCAGTGCTCCGAGCTACATACAAGAAGCGCACCTCTCTTTCTAACGACGCTCGAAAAAGTTGTTCCAAGCGAAACTCTGCCACTCCATAGTGCCGGCTTTCCCACTCTTTTGTTAAAAAAATACACCGAGAAAAAAATAGCCTTCCGTGTTCTACATTCGAAAACACAAACCACCTTGAAACAAGCACATCATTCCGCGAGACCGACAGAAGATAATCTGGATGTTCATTTGTTTGCAATCTTTTTCAACAAATTTAAATTAAATTAGATAAAATTATTTAACGCCAAGCGTATTTGAGGTGCCAAATACGAAAATCCTTTCAAAGCCATCAACAGAAAACGACTGCCGTTTTCTCTGGGAAAAGTATATCTGAAAAACGTAATCTCAAGGTTAATATCAAATTGTGTCTCTCACCAGGAACCTTATGAGGAAATAAAGCGAATACTGTAAAAAAAATCACTCTAACCCACATTATACTTTGTATGAACATTTTTCGTTACATATTTTCTTATAAATTGCCATTAGCGCTGTCATTAACATACCGTAAATGCAAGATCTCGCATAAAAAAGTCATACTGAGTATATGCTATTTTTAGAAAGCTGACAACAATACTACAGCTTTTAACACTCATACTAGAAATTGAACATTATAACACTCAGTGGAATAATATTTTTGCTTTCTCTACTACGTATAGTAAGTAGGGGAAATATTGTGTTCCACCCAAAAATTCGTTACCGAGATTTCACCAGAAATACATGTTTTGAGACCCCCTGAATCCAAAAAAAGCATTTTTGGAAACATGTCCGTGTGTGTGTGGGTCTGTGAACAGTATAACTCAGAAACGAACAGTCGGATAAACACCAAACTTGGTATTTAGGTTCAGTGTCTTCCAGAGATGCGACACGAAGGTTTTCAAGAAAATCCCCCCACCCCAGACTACCTTTACATGGAACATTTTTAGAAAATTTAATCTTCTGAAAAATGGCTCTAACGATTTTGATTAAAATATCATATGTTTAAGATATTGTCATGAGAAATAAAATGTATATCTTGAATTTTCTGGGAATGTCTCCAAAACTATTCTTCATTGTGAACGACTTTTGCATAACTGGTAAACCATAAAAGATAGACAAAATTTTACTACACAAAAAATGTAGAATTGCGTTAAAATACACAATTTATGTCATATACATTTTTTTGTTGAGTGAACCGTTTTCGAGATATTGCTTGTTATTCCCTTAAATTTTCCAATACTTAATACCTTTTCTCAAATTCGTTATTCATTTATTTTTATCTCCTGGACATGCAAAGAGAATGGAATGCGCCACATAGCCACCAGCTCTTAAAATATTTGACTATCGCTTAAAACCTACCATATTCCCCTTGCATCTACAAGAAAATTACCAATAAGATTGACATTTCGATATCTCGATTAACATGAAGCATATGGAGAATAAGCGTTTGTAAAAGTAGTTTGTACAAGAGTAGAGAAAGTCATGTGAGTGTAACACATCAGATTTTTTTATTGACATCTGTTTCTTGCAATGGGAATTATAAGTACAATATTAGGCGGATACGTTGTTTTGATTAGTGTAATGGCGACTTATTTGAATGACTCGGAAAAGGATTCGGCAGAACCAGGAGAAATTTCTCAAGAAGCGGGAAAGATAATGTTGGAATTATTACCAAAGAAGTAGAGGAAACAGTATGGCATTGCTTATCACAAATATCTTTAATGCTGCAAAGTAAAAAAACATCTGATGTGTTGCACTCATATGACTGACTCTACTCTTGTATAAACGATTTTTACAAACGCTTATTCTCTATCTATTTCATGTCGAGATAGACATCTGAGGAAACTTATCTTATTGCTAATTTTCTTGTAGGGGCAAGGGGAATATGGTAGGTTTTAAGCGATAGTCAAATCTTTTAAGAGCTGGTTGCTATTTGGAACATTTCATTCTCTTTGCATGTCCAGGGCATAAAAAAGCAATAACGAATTTCCAGTTGAGAAAAAATACAAGTAGTGTTAAATTCAAACAAATACAAAGGAACATCTCTGAAATGGTTTACTCGACTCCCACCCCCCCCAAAAAAAAACGTATATGACAAATTGTGTGTTTTAACCAGATCTACATTTTTTGTGTAGTAAACATTTGTCTCTCTATTACGGTTTACCAGTTACAAGAAAGTCATTGAGAATGAAGAGGACTTTTGGGGATATTCCCAGAAAATTCAAGATACACATTTCATTTGCCATAAAAATATCTTAAACTCATGATATTTTAACCAAAATCGTTAGTCATTTTTGAGAAAATCAAAATTTTCAAAAAATGTTCCATGCAAAGTGTAGTCTGGGGTGGGGGGAATCTTCTTGAAAACCTTCGTGTTGCACCCTTGGAAGATACTAAACTCAAATAGCAAGTTTGATATTTATTCGACTTCTCGCTTTTGATTTATGCTGTTCACAGACAGACACACGCACGGATATGTTTCCAAAAATGCTTTATTTGGATTCCGGCACCTTAAAGCATGTATTTCCGGTGATAGCTCGGCATCGAATATTTGGGTGTAATACAATACTTCCCCTACTTAATATATGTAGGAGAGAGAAAGTAAACAAAAAAAAATCATAAAATGAATAATGGAGAAAAGCCAAAACTGTATTTTTCCCACGGCCTCTCCCACAAGTAGACTCACCATTGCGCATATCCGAATGTATTTCCCACAAATGGCAACTGGCCACGATTGCCTCGCAGAACATCTCTACAAGATACCATGCCTACCTACACCCAAGTGCACTCTCTGTGAAGAAGATGTCATCCTGAACAAACAACATCTCGCCTAATGCAAAGGATTTAAAAGTGATAACTTACAGACTTTATATTGGGAAGCCAGAGGGAAAATGATGCAGATCAATTAATTCCCAATGCCATTGGCGAACAACAACAACATTTCCCACAAATTTCAGCTATAATTTAATATTCACGGCTGTCTAAAAATAGTATGTGACACGTGTTAAACGTGATTTTATTTTGCTCCAAAGATTGTTATACTCCGCTTTCGGCCTCGTTTCGCAAACATTTCTACTTGCAAAACGATACTCCTGCTTTACACAATAATTATTTATCGCTATATGCTGGCTTTTAAATTTTGTTCGTTGTAAAACCACAAGAAACAAACGAATGCCGACTAAGCACTTCGAAAGAACACTAAATATTTGAAAATTCAAACTAATAACAATAGTTAATGTCCAAATAGCAATTTATTTAAAATAAATTGTGTGTTTTAATGAGATCTACATTTTTGTGGTAATCTTTTGTCTATATTTTTACCAGTTATACAAATTATACAACACTCATTCAGAATGAAGAGGACTTCGCAGGTTTTCACAAAAAATTCAAGGTACACATTTTATTAGTCATACAAGTACATTAAATAATGAAATTTTAATCAAAATCGTTAAGAGCCATTTTTGAGTGAATCCAACGTATATGACGAAATACTGTTGATGCAGAGGGTATTTTGGGGAAGGGAATTTTCTTCAAAAATCTTCTTGTTGATGTACTTAAATACCAAGTTTGGTATTTATGCGAGTTACAGTTGTTCACTTATATGTTCACGCGCGCACACACACACACACACACACACACTTGGATGTTTTTCTGAAAAAGGTTTTCTCAGAGGAACTCAAAATATGCATTTCAGGTGAAATCTTAATATCTAATTTTTGAGTGGAACGAATACTTCTTCTAACTACTAGAAGGTGCTAGAGAAAGTAATAAAGTTGTATTGAAATAATATCTAGAATAGCTATTAAAATAAATAATAGGCCGAGAAAGTCCTGTGAACGTTACTTATGTTTTTTGAGTATAATTGTTGGAATCGTTAACTTTAAATTTTCTGGTGCTACTTTTTGAAATACCCCGTGTATCTTTATTGTGGTTTGCCTAGTTTTTATTTTATTTATTTTTTTTCCCAGATTCACAGCGTTACTAACTTTTATTTCTACTTTATGACTAGAGAAGCATGTTCCATAAGCTCTTTGTGAGCGCCTCCCCACTAAAAAGAGAACGATAAGCAATATTATCATCCAGCTTTGCTTTTGAGGCTCGGGGAGGTAAACACGAGAGTAAAAGAGCTCAAAGAAATATTCTGTCATATATTCCAGCTTTTTATGGTGTTACACCTACGGTAAAAATCCGTTTCTATATCGGCATCCGCTTCAATTGGCGGATGAAATTGAGAAGCTGTTGCGCAGGTTTTGTTTTCATTAACTTGCAAGGGATGTTATATAGCTGTAATACATGCAGGAACCGCAACATAGGGGCCGTGCTGTATAATGTGACGATACGACAGTCAACATTAAAACCACCCTGGGCAGACTGCACCGCGCCAGCCAGACCGGAAATTTACTTTTTCATTACTCTTGGCCCTGTAGCCTATGACCTGTTTAGACAATGTGACTCAAATTTACATTATTACACTACCTGAGAGAGAATTTCATGCCAGAAGCGTGTTCCTATCATAATACACGCTCTGGAAAATTAGTGCTAAGAGATGAGAATTACTTTTCATCAAATGATAAATGGACGGGAAATTTTATGAGCAATAAAGACAACCGCTTGTGGTGCTGGACACATTAACTGTTTGTGTTGATGTTTGTATATATGCTCAAATAATATAAACCTTATTTACTAAAGCATTATTTTTGCTGAACATCCTCTGCGTGTTTTTCCTATTCTGTCTCCCTACACATGGATATTTGTCACTTGCAGGAAAAATAACTGTGTGTAATAATTATACCAGTTACTTCTGGCAAAAATATACGCTATATTTGCTGTGCTGAGCTGTACACTCTCTTCCATTTATGCCGTCACCGCAGCTTCAGGAAGCATTCTATTGGCCTTCACAGGTGGAGTATACATCTACATCAAGGATGAGGTGGCTGTAACTGTTTGTTTTTTCGCAAATGCAGTGGCGGCCTGTTTTCATGCACAATTCTAGATTATTCACATATGAATATATAACTTTGAGCAAATAGCTTTACTCTTCATCACTTCTAATAACCATATTTAAATATATAACTAAATAAAACCATGCTTTGCACAGTATCTCAACGAAAAAAATCTGATGTGTTACACTCACATGACTTTCTCTACTCTTGTACAAAGTATTTTTACAAACGCTTATTCTCCATATGCTTCATGTTAATCGAGATATCGAGATGTCAATCTTATTGCTAATTTTCTTGTAGATGCAAGGGGAATATGGTAGGTTTTAAGCGATAGTCAAATATTTTAAGCGCTGGTTGCTATGTGGCGCATTCCATTCTCTTTGCATGTACAGGACATAAAAAAAATTAATAACGTATTTGAGAAAAAGTATAAGTATTGGAAAATTTAAGGGAATAACTAGCAATATCTCGAAAATGGTTAACTCAAAAAAAAACTGTATATGACATAAATTGTGTATTTTAACGTGATCTACATTTTATGTATAGTAACATTTTGTCTATCTCTTATGGTTTACCAGTTATGCAAAAGTCGTTCCCAATGAAGAATACTTTGGAGACATTCTCAGAAAATTCGAGATGTACATTTCATTTGTCATAAAAATATCTTAAACATATGATATTTTAATCAAAATCGTTAGAGCCATTTTTGAGAAAGTTAAAATTTTCGAAAAATTTTCCATGTAAAGGGTAGTTTGGGGTGGGGGGATTTTCTTGAAAACCTTCGTGTAGCATCCCTGGAAGATACTAAACCTAAATACCAAGTTTGGTGTTTATCTGACTGTTCGTTTCTGAGTTATGTGTTCACAGACACACAGAAAGACACACACACGGACATGTTTTCAAAAATGCTTTTTTTAGATTCAGGGGGTCTCAAAACATGTATTTTCGGTGAAATCTCGGTATCGAATTTTTGGGTGGAATGCAATACTTCCCCTACTTACTATACGTAGTAGAGAAAGTAAAAATACTTTAATGGTAACAATGTAAAACTGAAACACATTATACTTTTTACTCTCAAAGAGGACACATTTACTAGACATTATTTTAAGAATCTGTCCAATCTCCATTCTTGTCCAATACCTGATACAGCACTTAATCACTCGTCGCCCTCTAGAAACATCACGAAATGTGGGAACATTTGCGTTTTGAACCAGAATTATTCCACCACATATGTAAGTGATTCAGTGCCTAGGCGGATAAATCAGGTATTGGACAGGAATGGAGATAAGGCAGATTATTAAAATAATATCTAGCAAATGTACCCTCTTTGGTAATGACTAGTACAATATCTGTCCCTCTTTGAGAGTGAAAACTAACATATTTCAGTTTTACATTATGTTGTCGTTAAAAATATTTTTTCCGGAAATATTGTGCAAAATAGGGTTTTAATTAGTTATATACTTAAACATTGTTATTTTAAGTGATGACGAGCAAAGCTATTGTTAAAGTCATATATTCATAATCTAGAACTGTGCACGTAAAACAGAACGCCACTATATGCGCGAAAAGGTAAACAGATACACACACTTCCTCTTAGCTATAAATATTCATCTGTGAAGGCCGGCAGAATGTCCCCCAAAGCTACGGAGTGTACAATTAAGAGGGTTATAATAGAAACCCACTAAGGTTAAAAAACAACTTATAATAATGCAAACTAGTAGAAGTTGTAGAAATTGAGTTCCAGTGTGCCAAGTCCGAGAAAACCAAGATCATGCAAAAAGGTAAGAAAGAAAAAAAATGTGTTACATTCACATGACTTTCTGTAACGACTCTTCCACAGCTATTCTTATTAAAGCTTATTTTCTATCCACTTCATGTTAACCGAAATCAACTTTCTTACACATATACATTTGAAGTATAAAGCGATAGTCAGATTTTTAAAAAGTGGATCGCTAAATGATAGCTTCATGATCTTTGTATGACCACGAGAAAAGACGAATAACGACATGTCACTTGACGAAAGTATAAATATTTGAAAATACAAACTAATAATAAAGAATATGTTGGAAATAGTTAATATCACTACAAATTCTATTTGACATAAATTGTGTGATTTAAGGAGATATTTTTTGTTTAATAAGATTTTGTCCATCTCTTACGGTTTACCCGTTATATTAAAGTCATTCAGATTGAAGAGGTCTTCACAGCCTGTTTCCACAAAATTCAAGACATACATTTTATGCAATGCAAATATCTTAAAAATAGGTACTTCAAAATCGTTACTGCCATTTTTGAGAAAATAATAAAAAAAGACTAAACTTTTTCCACGGTAAGACAATTTGGGTGAGGGATTTTATGAAGTTCTTGGTATAGTATCTTTGGAAGATTCTGAACTTCATTGCCTAGTTTGGTATTTACCCAACTTTTCGTTTTGAGTTGTACTGCTCGTAGACATACACGTACACAGACATTTTTTTATTCATGTGCCTCAAAACACGTATTTCCGGAAGAAAGTAAAAAGCGTAGAAATAAACAAAGGCAAACAAAAGAATTATATGTTCAAACACACATAGAAACAGTTATTCTATTGAGAAGATAACACCAACATTCTCTACCGAATCTAAGTTAAGACTATTGCAAGGCCCAACTCAATTACATGTGTTGTATTAATGTCCCTATGACGTAGTAATACACCGGAGAAGTTAAGGTAAGGTGTGCAGAAGGAAGGGAAAGACAAACTGGCAAGGTACAATGTACAACATGCACTTTCGTTAGCCATGTTAAACTATTTCCCTTATTACTGACTTTTCCTTTTCCTTTGTCTCTCGTACGCTAAAACTTCTCAATGAGCTTCTCTCTCTCTGCCGGAGAGCTAGCGAGCCACTAGACCGACTGTGCAGCTGCCTTGGACTGAGCGACAGTTACTGCATCTACCGCTAAGCTACTTCTATGCTCATGCCAAACGATACGTACGTTTTATCAGCTGAGTTCCGCAGGTGCATGAGACGGAAGTTTTCCCTTTTTGTAAAAGTACAATTGTGCTGTGTATTTCTGATAAGTTATTCGTTAAGGCTGAGCATAGCTTTCACCAACGCATTCCCCTGTATGACGCGTAAGTCAAATACCCATCCTTCAGAAAGTGCCAGACAAAATTCCATCGTAAATTTCCAGACGTTACAATTTCTAGCAGAGCAGCTGTTCACAATCTTGTGAATAAAGTTCTTGTTTTAAACAAGAAAAGGAGTTCAACAATTCTGTGCGTTGACGGAATTAAAGCTAGGTGAAAAAGGGGCAAGTTGGAACACTAGGACGTCATTTTCAACTTTTATAATTAATTACTGTAAGCCAAGTGCATTATGTTCCATGCACGTAAATACCGCCGGAGTATGCTGAGCTTGTGCTTCTTTAAGTGCTGATATAAGCAGCGTAAGCATGATTTGCATATTTCAAACACGTGTCCTCCCCACGCAAGTATTCGGCACAGGTCCCCCTTAAAATCACACGATACTCCCCTGCTGATATAAGCATCCGGGAAATGACTTGCCAGAATTTCTAAAGCCAATTTCATCGTGTCTCTTAAACAAATTTTGTTCTAAACATCCTTAGCCATATAAAACTATACCTAACATATCCAATAAAAATATAACCGTCACAATATAGTTCATGTAAATGCCAGTCAATTTGCACGTAACATTTCAGCTGTAATGTACGAGTATAGGTAATTCGAACGGTGGGTGCAGCAAATAAAGCCTAATAGAAAAAATTTGATGTGTTACACTCATATGACTTTCTCTAATCTTGTACAAACTATTTTTACAAACGCTTATTCTCCATATGTTCATGTCAATCGAGATGTCAATCTTATTGCTAATTTTCTTGTAGATGCAAGGGGAATATGGTAGGTTTTAAGCGATAGTCAAATCCTTTAAGCGCTGGTTGCTATGTGGCGCATTCCATTCTCTTTCATGTCCAAGACATAAAAAAATCTGATGTGTTACACTCACATGACTTTCTCTACTCTTGTACAAACTATTTTTACAAACGCTTATTCTCCATCTACTTCATGTTAATCGAGATAAACATTTGCAGACTATCTTATTGCTAATTTTCTTGTAGATGTAAGGGGAATATATATTTACAAGGGCAATATAGAAATGCAGTAGCCTTTAAGCGCATACATATCTCTTAACAGCTGGTTGCTAGGTGCAGCACCATTCCCTTTGCCACAGATTAATACTCTTTGCATATCCAAGACAAAAAAAAATGAATAACGAATTCCCATTTGAGAAAATAAGTATTGAAAAATTTAAGGGAATAACAAGCAATATCTCGAAAATGGTTCACTCAACAAAACAAATCTATATAACATAAATTGTGTATTTTAACGTGATCTACATTTTTGTGTAGTAACATTTTGTCTATCTCTTATGGTTTACCAGTTATGCAAAAGTCGTTCACAGTGAAGAATACTTTTGGAGACATTCCCAGAAAATTCGAGATATACATTTTATTTGTCATGAAAATATCTTAAACATATGATATTTTAATCAAAATCGTTACAGCCATTTTTGAGAAAATTAAAATTTTCGAAAAATCTTCCATGTAAAGGGTAAACTGGGGTGGGGGAATTTTCTTGAAAACCTTCGTGTCGCATCTCTGGAAGATACTGAACCTAAATACCAAGTTTGGTGTTTATCCGACTGTTCGTTTCTGAGTTATGCTGTTCACAGACAGACACACACACACACACACACACACACACACACACAAACACACACACACGGACATGCTTCCAAAAATGCTTTTTTTGGATTCAGGAGGTCTCAAAACATATATTTCTGGTGAAATCTCGGTATCGAATTTTTGGGTGGAATACAATACTTCCCCTACTTACTATACGTAGTAGAGAAAGTAAAAACGCTGCACAAGGGTTTAGTGTAACCCTATACTCACTGTATTTTAGGATTACATAATTCATAAGCCATTTATTTTTGTATTTATTTATTTTTCAGTTTTTACTGCAGCTTTAAGTATCCTCACTATAGGTCAGGAACAAAATGTTAGGTGTTGTTCACTGCTTATATGAGGTTATTTTAAATAAATGATTTCTCTAATTTTGAGCTGCCTCCACAGAGAAGGCTTACCAAATAAACATTACAACCATTTCGTGAAAATAAAACCCATCAATAATACACGTTTGAATATATTAATTACACAAAAACACGACTCAATAATAACCAATGATTAAAACGGCATATGTTAAAAAAAGATGATATAAATGCTTTCGAATAACTTCCATGCTTTTAACAAAATTAAAGAATTGTCTAAAACACATGTTTTTACCTAACCTAAACTGACATTAATTGCAGATTAAGAGACTGTATTTCTGGCACCAAAACCCATTACGGTGATGTTTGTCAGTTTCTGTCGGTTCATAAATTTCACACTTGTCTCTTTTCCACTCGACTGGAAAGCTTGTACTTTAAAGAGAACAAACAAATAAAAATAAAACTGGCATTTACTTGAATCATGTTGTATATAATTTTCTTTACGTTTAAGTTATTATTTACGTAATAATTTACACTTTTTTTGTTGAAGATATATTAAGTATGGATGTTCAAAGTTACAAACAGCTTTAAATCTAAAGAATACGCATTGTATACAGATGAAAAGAAACCTAGAAACAGGAATGCGCTAAATAAAAATGCTCTATCGTGTTCATGCAAACACATGCATAAACAATCACATAAACTGACTAGCACATACTAGTCAACCACGATATGAGTACGTTCGGTGGGAAGAGGATCTAAACAGTTACGGAACAAGTGGACGGGGCATCGGAAGAACAGTCAGGTAAAACATCCGCACTTCCGAGTTGCATTTACTAGCGAGGTTGAAGCCTGCAAACGTAGCACTGTTTTCATTGTGGGACTGTACATTCCCCTAAAGCCTTGCCCCACACTCCCCTCTGATTCCATGCCTTCATGGCGTCGGGTATTGTCAACAGAAACAGTGGCGCCCTCCTCCAAGCGCACTCATATCGTAGCCGACTAAACCCTGTTTCTTATAACCTTGCCCCTAGTTAAGTAATACACGCCTTCTAATGGTAACGAGTAACAAACAAGCTGTGTGCAATGCAAGATAGGCAATAAAAGCGATATAAACACACTGTCATGATAGATGTACGTGCCTTCGTCATCCTGAAAAGCAGAATTAAACCGAAGGATCCTGCCATCCATTTGTTGATTAGAATTTACACTATTTCAGATGCATTAACCCTGTTACGTAATATATTTAATTCATACGGTTATGAAAATGAGAATTTGACAATTAACTGCGAATATATTAGGGTAAATCTTCATGTTAAATAAACTATTTTTATCGCATAACGACTTACTCCACAACGGCAGACAATGATAGATGACTAGTGCACGTGACTGTTAAGATATGCGAGCAAAGCTGTAGGAAACAGACCTCAATAAGTCAATGCTCCACGATAGGACTATATTTACACACACACACACATACACACACACACACACACACACACACATCGCAAGCAGATAAACTCGTTTCGATTCCTCCACGTTTTACAATATGGCACGCAGTAGCAGACAAACTTCAGCGTGAGCAGATAAACTCTCCTGATCCCTCACCCCGGAGTAGCATTCTCCTCATCTGTGTACTGTGCGTTATCACTTTGTAACCTTTCATGTTGGTCTAGTACATAGGTTGTATGAAGTATTTCATTTCCTTACACTGTCAATTTCTTTGGAACGAGATTCACAGGAAAAACAAGTTCATCATACATTGAACCCCGTTAATTCACCGCGTATTTAAGTATACCGATGGCACTTTATAAAGAGATTTGGAAATTACTGAATGCCAATTAACATATATTGCTTTTAATTTAGATTTTATTCGCATTATCCGTTCTTGATATCAGTAAAAATATGTTATTAAATTACTGAACCCCGTTTTATTCAAACGATTCCCTACAGCTAATTTAATTCATATACTAAACGTCTAAGGATATCGCAAACGAGAGGAAATACGAGCAATTATATCTTCACTTTTAACTAAAGGAAACACCCGGGATATGTATTGAATTTAAAAGTACGTAAGGATGTATAGAAATATATTTCCATTCACCTCTCTCTTCCAGGAACTTTTGAATTTATATTCCTCAGTGTGGGGAGAAACAGAATACGTAGTTATATGTGCAGTAGCGATAAATCATTAGACTTGATAGATGGAAACGTTTGAAATGCAGAATGCAGACTAGAGCACCTTCTAAAAGCAGAGGTTTATTTCTGGTTTCGGCATTCATTTCCGGTGTTCGTATTATTGTAATTCAGAGCGCGGAGTCCTAATTGCTATCCGAAAACACTATATTCCTAGAAGGATATTAAGACTTAGCAAAAAAAATGAGCACAAAAACGACATATATCAAAGCGCTGCTAAAAATCAGTACATTTCATGTACTTTAATCTAATAGTGGTAAAAATTCCATGCCTTTCATTAAAATAATGTTGTATACAATTCTTGAATATAGATATTATTGTTAATTACTTTCTCTACCATGTACATAGTAGATAGAGAAGGTATTGCATTCCACTCAAAAATTCGATACCGAGATTTCACCGGAAATACATGTTTCAAGGTCCCTTGAATAAAGAAAGTTATTAGAAAACGGTGCGCGCGCGTATGTGTCTGTGAACAGCTTAACCAGAGAACGAAATGGTATTTAAGTTCAGTTCCCTTCAAATATGCGACATGAAGATTTTCAAACACCCCCTCATCCCAAATTACACTTTACGTGGAACATTTTCCGAAATTATTGATGTTCTGAAAATGCCTAACGATTTTAATTAAAATACTATATATTAAATATATTTACGTGACAAATAAACTGTATATCTTGAATTTTCTGGTAATTGCTAGTAAAGCTCTTATTTGGAAGGAAATTTATATTACCTTGCAAACTCGAAAACATTAAGCGATACACGAAAACGTACTGCACAAAAAATTAGATAATTTTAAAACACACAATTTATTTCAAATAACTTTTTTGTGGCATCAGCTATTTCCAAGGTATCCGTTATTAATGATTCAAATTTTTCAATACGTACTGTCAGTCATTCTTTAAAGTCCTGTCGATTTTCGGTTGTTTCTTGCGATATCATGGAAAGAGTATGGAATTTTAAGGCCAGCGTATAGCGTCCAGTTCTAAAACATTTGACTCGCCATTCCAAATTAAATTAAATTGGGTTTCATTTATGAACGCTCTTTAACGACTATGGTCCTTAGCGTTCCATTCTATATTGGGCGTGAAAGACAGAAAGTTTTGCTCAGAGGCCTCTTTATCAGGCTTGAGGTTCTTTTACATGCCGTATATTTACGACACAGGACCACCGGCTTTACTTCCCTTCCGAAGGAAGCATGCTAAGGATTTTTACACCCGAAAAAATCCATCGCCCTCCGCTGGGTATGGCCACTTTGTATCTATAAAGAAATGTGTAATGCAGCTATTTCCGGAAAGGTTTCCCTAGATTAAAATGAAGTAAATAGGTAAATAAAGTTTCATAAGAATAATTTGTATACCCACTAATAAGCGACAGAATGTAACACATCAGATTTTTTCAAAGTACGTTTGAGTTGCGTAGAAGAATTAAACTATAGGAACGCGTAACATTTAACTGTAAAATATACGGAAGTGTTAAAATATTCTGAATATAGAATTCATGACCGTGCACTAAAATATCGGATTATAACGTATTGGCTAGTATTCTTAATGCGTTTAGCTATGGGTGAACAAATCACTATAAGGTTAGTAGCTAGCGTCCCAATTACAGAATGCCATATACAGTGAAATGCAGTGAAAAAATTTGGCCCATCTCTAAGCATTTAACCAAAAATAAATAATTTACAATGTAAAGTTTGGCAAGTTAGCACAACCGAAGCTCATGCAATGGACCACTGCCTGCCATGAAGGCAACCGTCTAATGAATGAAATAAACACCATTCTTGCTCGGTGGAAAGGGGTAGCATGTACGAAGTGTTTTCCTTTGGCTGAATTTTAATCACGAATTAATGATAACAGTTCTACCCAAATGTATGCTATAAATGTTCAAGTTAGATATTAACGAGCATTTTACGCAGGAAAACGAAATTAAACGTGATTGTTTTTGGCAAAACATTCTGAAGAAGTTCAGGCACGTGCATCTCATTTGTGCGCCTAGAATTATTGTGAAAATTGAAAATTACGCTTTGCATCACTATGACAGATTCTCTGTCCTGATTTATAGTCACTAAGAATTTTATTTGTGGTTTAGAATTCCTATTATTCGCATATGGCACACGTTATAATTTTAATGGATTTGTTTCCATCACATTTGATATGTCCGTTAAACAACCCAATAAGGAAATTTAACTTTATTCTTCAACCGTACCAGCCCTGTTAAGAGATACTTACTCTACAAAAATGTTACCGACGCAGCCGAGGCATAAATAATAAATAAATAAACATTAAAATAGTTATTACAAATAAAAATAAACACACAACACCGCTGAAAAGTTGGTTCCTAAACGTGGGGCGAAGAGCACCGGAAAGTTTGTGGGGCCGCATATCTATTACTATTTACAAATTTTAGTCTCTTAGCAGAAGAATGCATTTTACTACATTAAGAATATCTGGGTGTTTGCAGCTCTCTCTTCATATTTCCTGTTTCTGAGTTCAACACGAAGAGATCACCTGAGAACCTTCTGATAAACAATTTAAAGTGTTAAATTCAAGCTAGTATCGATTCACAAGATAATTGCAAAAGCATTACGGATATGCAAAAGGCTCCTTGGTTGAATTTTTTACGCCGCGCTCTGACCTAGTTTCACCTCGATACGACGTACACGGAGACCCAATAAACTACGAACCGGCTGCGCGGTGTTCTTCTGGTTCGCGTTGGTGGCGCACATTGTCTGTGGTTATGCAGTCATACAATTTCCTTTACTCTGTTTAAAGGCTTTACCAACATTATGAAAGGAAGTATTGAAACTGGCCATCGTCATTGTCTATACATTTTTGGCACGTCTTTAAGAAACTATGAATTTATCTCCGTAGTCACATTGCGAAATGCTGGCAATTTCCTGGCAGATATTTTCTTTAAATTCTTCTAGGGAGTGTGGGTTTGTCTTGTATACCTAATCTTTCAATTTAATGTAGAAGTAAAAATCGCAGAGCGTTAGGTAGGGGATCGAGGGGGCCACAGATGTTTATTAACAAATCTATTCTCCTCAAACACACTTTCAACTGTTCTCATCTAATTATTCGCTGTATGTGCTAAGGCATTGTCTTGTTGAAAAAAAGGGGGCAAAGGAGCTCTTCCTGTCTCGTAAACTCTCTAAAAAACGGGGTTATTTATGGATGCTCTTTAAGTGCTGTGGTCCTTAGCGTCCCATTCTATATTGGCGCGAAAGACTGGTAATTTTATTCAGAAGCCTATTCATCAGGCTTGAGATTCTCTTACGTGCCGTAAATCTACGACACTGGACCACCGGCTTTATTTCTCTTCCGTTGGAAGCCATGCTAAGGATTTTTACGCCCGAAAAGAATCCATCACCCTTTGCCGGGTTTGACCCGCGACCTCGGAAACTAGAGGCTAGCGTGGTAATCACTACATCAGGACGAGAAAAAAACGTGGTCAAAATTGTATTCACGTATGTGGGGGCGTCAACTGTGACTCGAAAAAATTGGATACCATACACCATTTTTTTTGTCACGAACAATACTAGCATTATCAGATCTGCAAACATATCCACGAAGGAGAATCAGGCCTCGTCCGAGAAGCATATTACATACGGTTCTAATTCGCAGTTATATACACTATTGAGACTCCACCCACAAAATGCGTGCCTACGCACAGGATCACCCGCTTGAAGAGCATATGACGCAGTTATTTTATACGATTTTAACTTCAACAGTCTAGTAGCTTTTTGCACAGTACCATACGAAATGTCCGCCTTTTGTAAAAGACGCCAAGCGATTTCTGGGGGAAAGTCTCCAAACGATGACCGATGTCGTCTAATGTTTCTTCAGTAAGAATCCTACGATGTCTTTTAGGTTTCTTAGACTGAATACTACCTGTGGCCTGAAATTTATTATGCAGATTGCGGATTGTTGTATGTTTGGAAAATTTACACCCAGAAATGCACGCTGGCGATAATACACATATTGAACCATAATTATGAATACAGGACACAATAATAAATATCTTTGGTAATTGCACCACACCGACTCACGCTGAACTACACAACACGGTCAACGCAATACTGCAGAGCAAAGCCAACTGCAGTAGCGTGACGTTGATTGCAGCAGCCGGGGAAACAGATGTCCACACGCCCAGTGAAGAAACACCGCGTAGCTGGTTCATAGCTCATTGGTTCTCTCGGTATAACCGATGTTACCTACTGGAATACCAAACACAAGCAGTGTGATGCAGGTCACTGTTCAGTCGCGTATGACAGGTACCTCTCTTTGACGCTGTCAAATGCACATGGACATTATGACTCTGAGAAAACTTTTCTAACTTGCTGAAAGGACATTGAATTTTAGTTTCTTCCCTCCAAAAACTTGTGTATACCAATCACACGACTTTCTCTGCGAGTTATATATTTCTAGGTGTTCATAAACATATTTTTGTAAATATTTCTTCCTAATCATGGCAAATATTGGCCACAAATAGTCTCAAAATGTTTCTGCAAGCACGCAGGCACATGATGTTCCACATTCTTTGGATAGGCTGATGGGAAACAAAAGAAAGTACTTTCAAAAGTATATTGCTTAAAATAAAGGACAATTTAATACAACAGGAAATCCCTCTTAAGCAGCCAATGCCAGAGTTATTTTACGTAAATTGCATATTTTAACGAGTTTCATACGTTTTCTGCCATTAGTTTTTGTATATCTGTTACAGCTTCTCAGTTATACGAAACTTAATAAGAAAATAAGGAATTTCATGGCTATTTAGGACAAAATAGTCATCCAAACTGCTCAAATGTTTGATAATCCTTGGAGCCATTTTTGGAAAAACAAAAGTTAATGCCAATGACTTTTTTTCATGGAAAAGGATGTTTGGCGTGGAAGGAATCATTTCTCCAAAAATATTTTTTAGGAAACAGAAGACCTCAAAAAGTTAATTTCCAGTTAAATTTCGACTCAGGTCACCTCAGATATAATTTGATAAACCAAACTTACTGCATGTTATTTAATAATTAAATTTCAATTTACTTTTTCTATGATTCCTTTATATAGTAACTTTATGATATTTTTCGCTGCTTTCTTTCGTTCCGTGTCCTCTGGTTGGTTGCTCTGATTGTATTATCGATGTCACATGGATGATAATGATGATAATAATAACAAATAAAATGTGTTTGTCACAAAGACAAACATACTCGAGGCAGGATTCGAATTCGCCTACGATAAGGGATGCCAAAGCAAATACCTTAACTGGCAAGGTCACAGCCGTCAAAATTAGTGTTCTATACGTTAATTACTCAAAATAAATATTTGAAGATTTTGCATGGTATTAGTAGGTACATTTTTGGAAATGTTGCACAAAAAAAGAACCAACTCTCGTTTACTGATCATTTATAGTTTTACGTTTAGAAACACTAAAACTGCAATTATGGAATACAAATATCAAGTTTTAAGCACTGTTAGAAAATGTACAGTTTTATGTTATTTAGAGAAATGCTGTTTACATTTTAGAAAAAGATTGAATAGGCTTTTTGTGTGTCAAAGTTTATAAATAGTAATATTTGCCGCTCTGGTACTTTCCTCCTGTTTCACATATAGCTTCTTATTCCGAAAGGCACCTAATCTATACGTCCCTTTTACATCAACCGCTTTCAATTCCAGTTCTCAAAGGCTTGTATATTCCATTTTATTTGAAAGGCAGGCCAGAAATCGATTCACGAGGCGGTGTGTAACCCCAATTCCCAACTTCCTGTGGTACACCTTGATCCCGGGGCATACTCCACCTCTAATATTCAGTGTGCAGGGGGCTCCTCCCCGAGGTCAAGTCCACGGGGAGTGTGACCTGACTTCTGCTGCTTGGGTTAACTCGGGAAGGGGGGGGGTCAGTATTTGTCTCTTGGCGCACAGGTTAATGATGGGGCATCATAATGACAAATTGAGATCTCGCTTAGACAGTTGCCTAGATACACGCGCTCTTTCAAACCCCACATTAAACTTTACAGTATAATAAATCTAATTAAGTTCTAGTTGCAGTATAATTTAATATATTATGTTTTTGCGAGACAAATTTATTTACACCATATGGCGTTCTCTCGCATCCACGTTTCCATCTTCCTCTGGCCTTTCAATCATCACCTGTCATTTGTCTACTTTCCATGGACTTCTTATGGAATCACTCCACACCAGTCGTGGTCTTCTTTCACCTAGGAGGTTGGCAACTAATGGCCGGTGACATTCTTTTGAGATAGCCACACAGAATTAAACGTATTCCTTCAACTGTTTCAATAATATTTACTGCTACCACTTGCATCTGCTCTCGTATATTTTGACTTCAGATTTTATGTAGTCTAGAAATACAGCAACTTCTCCTGCAATAATTCATTTCCATCGCTTTTCATTTTTCTAGGGGACCTTCCAGAACTCAGAGCATGCAACGCCATACTTTCAATTATTTGTTTATATATTCTCTTTACATCTTTATGAATACTTTTATTCCAAATTATGGAATGCAATTGTCTTACTGCAGCTCTTCCTTTTTGCAGCCTGTGTCGAATTTCAGTCTGGCTACCTCCTCTATTTGACTCTATCGTTCCTAAGTACTTATACAAGCAATAGTATTTAATGATTGACCCATCTTCCATCACCCATCCTCCAGAAACCAAGCACCGAAATGACGAAAGTGGAAACACTCCACCTGGGGTTAGTTCAAATGGAAGCCTCCGCCTTGTAGTTGATATGCCAAAGGCTAGGGCAAGAATATCTCGAAATGAAATTACGTGGTTCTCCAGGTTGGGGATTGATGCGATGACTCAACTCGACATCCTTCGGAAAACAAACCAGTAGCAAAAGATCCACAAAGATATAAACCGGATGGTTTAAACATAGAGACTAAAACAAAGTGCATCGTTGGCTGTGGCTTCGTGTTACTTTTAAAACACCGTTCGTATATTACCTATACAGGACGTAACAAAAATGTACGGCACAAATTGGAGGACACATTCCTCACACGTAGACGAAGAAATTATGTTATATGAACATGGGTCTGGAAACACTTTGGTTCCATGTTGCAACTCATTTTCTCCAACTCATTAATCATGTGAAACACACACGAGCAGAACGTTAGAATCATGGGGAACATGCACTTTTGGTTACGTTGTCATTATCGTAGGTGCACCGCCAGTGTTTTGTTTTACATGTACCTGTTGCCATGCGACTTACGTCATTGCTTGTTTACAGGTAACATCAACTGTTCCAGTGAGCAGTACGACCTTGGCAAGCCAACGGATTACTGCGTACACTAGTAGAGTTGATCAAAAATTGGCTCGTGCAATGGCGGTGTACACAAATGCAGAGATGGCAGATGCCCATTTGATGTATGGATTAGCAGACGGCAATGAGGCTTACGCTCGTTTGTGCCGAGAGAGATTTCGAGGACGAAGGTGCCCCGACGGAAAACGTTTGAAGCCATCGATCGTCGTCTTAGGGAACATTGGGCATTTCAGCCTGATACTCGCGACCGGGGGAGGCCTAGAAGGACGAGGACACCGCAACGGGTGGCGGCAATTCTTCAGGCAGTTGACGACGACCCTAGTGTCAGACAAGACAAGTAGCTGCAATAATGAATGTTGACCACATGACTGTCTGGCGGGTGTTACACGAGGTCCGGCTGTATCCATGCCATTTGCGGCGTGTGCAGGCACTATCACAGCGGATTTTCCTGCACGGGTACGCTTCTGCGAATGTTTTATGCAACAAACTCGCAACCCAAATTTTAGTGCAACGGTGCTGTTCACAGATGAGGCGTCGTTTCAACGAGATCAGATTGTAAATTATCACAATCGGCATGCATGGGCTGACGTCAATCCTCACGCAACTGTTGAATCAAATAATCAACAAGTACTTTCTGTCAACGTTTGGGCCGGCATTGTGTGTGACAGTTTGGTAGGGTCTCACGTTCTTTCATCCAGGCTCAACGGACAAAGTTACTACAATTTCATAGAGAATGTTCTACCTGATCTGTTAGCAGATGCACCTTTAGCTGTGCACGATGCAGCACCTCATCATTTTAGTGTTAATGTCCGTCGGCTTCTAAATAATAGATTCGGTAACAAATGGATAAGTAGAATTGGACCAATTGCCTCCACGCTCCCCGGACCTAAATCCACTGGACTTTTATTTGTGGGGGCCAGATGTTCAGAGTCTCCGTGCCCGTATTATGGAAGGCTGCGAAAGCATACGCAATATTCCAGGGGTATATCAGCGCATCCGGGATTCACTACGACGGTGGGTTGATGTATGTATCTATGCTCACGGAGGGCATATTGAACATCCCCTGTGAGAAAGAGTTGTATGTGGTATGCTGGTACGTTCTATTCTTGTGCGTTTCCCACGATTAATGAGCTAAAGAAAATGAGATGTAACATGGTAACAAAGCGCTTCCAGACCAGGGTTCATGTAACATAATTTGTTTGTCTGCGTGTGAGGAATGTGTCCTGCAATTTGTGCCGTACGTATAATATAAGGTCCGTTTTGCAATTCATAAAGTAAGAACCACTAAATGTCTTTCGATAGTTAATTTTTACCCAAGTCTTAAAACCTTATACTACTTTTCTACCAGTTATCAATGCTTTACGATCATCTGTGTTATAGTAGTGTAGTTTTTTAGATCATCATCACAGACTTAGCCCGCTAACCCATCTAGGACACGAGTGGCTGTTTCTGGAGGTAAAATTTTCTGTATTCAAAATGAGCTGTAATAATCTCTTTCGGAACATTTGCGGTACATATACGAAAGCTTCTTGAGGACATAAATAATGAGTTGTGTGTTTTTGGTTAACGTCACATTAACTTGCAGATTCACAATTTTTCTTGCAGCTACTCTGTGATGAAACATCTGACTTCCGGACCACTAGTTTGAATCCCTACCAACGATACTAATGATGCAATTGCTTCTGCCACGGAATTTTAAACACAGATAAATGTATTTCAGAAAATGTACAATTGTGTTATGGATTGGCGGCGAACTTCTATTAGAAGGAATCGCTCAAATGTAAAAATCAGAATTAATCGACTGTGAAAAGTATATGGAAAGAAAGCTCAAGCTATATACAAGGGAATAAAAAACTAGTTAACCAAAATGTTCAGGTGGTCTTATTTTATTGTATATGGACCATATTTTAAAAAACATCCCTCGTAAGTTATTTAGCGCAGGTCTATCGAACCCCCTCCTTCTATAAGCAGTTATATGACGTCAATCGAGTGGCTGTCCTCTCCGTGTGGCTTTCCTTATGGCAATACCTTGAATATAAAAAGCTCCTTACACAGGTACGGAAGTGTATATGCCACTTACGTGCGTCAACCTCAAAGGAGAAAACTTCCCTGCCGAAAAACCTCGGTAGGGCCGACAGCGAAGTAACAGGCCATCTTCTAGTTCTCCAATCTGGTACCGGGGAACATTGAGACGTCTTATAACCGCCTGCGCATCACCGCCCACACTATACAATCTCCAATGGGTTTCGGAAATCACTGTCCCGCCGAGTCCAACCCAATCCGAACAAATTCCTTCCGGAGGGGCTCAGATGTTCGGCCGAGCGTACTCCTGTAGCATCAAGAGTACCCCAAGTACTAGGGATACGCAGCGCTCGCACCATGGCAGCTAAGGAAGTCCGAAACCCTTCCTTACGATTGGCCTATCAAATGTATAAGGTTAGACGTATCTCTGGTAACTCAGAAGTACACGAGTGCTAGGGATCCGCTGCGCTCTTACCACGGCAGCTAAATGGGTCGGAAATCCTGTGTAGTTATAGAATTACATTGAAGAAATATTTATTAAATGGCGAAAGTTTCATCGCTGTTGATGTTAATAAATTCAATGTTCCATTAGGATAAACACAAAAATGTAGCATAATTGTGAAATCTCTTCTTTTATTTTTCTTTCGCATACAGTACAACGCAATATTTGACACTTAAAAGGAATTCTTAATTGCGCGGAAGCGACGATTTCAAAAAAAAGCTGTTAATTATCGTTGAGGCGAATTTGTTTTCTCTTTGATAGAAAGGCTTTACTTTTGTAACTCATAAGTCGTTATTCTCTTTTTAAATAGATGTGTGTTCAACTACCAACCATACTTTTCAAAGTTCGCGATTTCAATCACTTCCTTTAAAATAAATTTTGTTTACCATATATTAGCGTATATAAAACCATTATATGTGAAATTATACGCGATGTAAATTACTAAATCATATGCGACTCTTCTTTGATATCTGTGCTTCCCCGTCGACCATTTTGTGAACCTTCCCTCTATAAGACATTGTCTATACTGGTTTCATTCCTAACATTCGCTTCTGCTCATTGATGCTTCATTCCGCCTTCTTGGTAGGTTGCAATGTTGCATACAAAATAAACGAATATAACGCCGTATCCCGTATAAGGAATCTTTCTCAATATTTGAAAAAAAAAGAAAAAAGGTACATGTAATGCTTTAAAAGAAGTTCACTGTTCCCTGCGTAGTAGCCTTAACAATGCGCCAGTAACCGAACGAGATGGCTCCATGGTAGCGGTTGAGGCTCGCACTCGGGAGGTCTCAGGTTCGATTCCTGGCGACCGCCCACTCTGACCTTGGTTTTTTCGTGGTTTTCCCTGGTCGATAGCGAATGCTGGGGTGGTTTCTTATCTGTCATCATTTCCTTTCCATCATTTCCCTTTCATTCCATCTCCTCATTGTTCATGTGTACTTCTAGTTTCGTGGCATATGACGGTGCTGGAAGATGGCGCGGGTGCTTGCTCAAGGAAACGGTACTCCCCGTGGACACTAGAAGTCTGTTTTGTCGACGGGTCGTTCATCGCCCTCTCTAGGCAGCTCCAGCAGTGGGACGGGTTTTCGTCTGGAAGTGTAAGGACCTTCCGTGCGTCTTTGTGGTCTGTTTGACTGCGGCCTGTAGTTTCCTGTGGTTCCTTCCTCCTGGGGAGTGGTAGCCGCAATGGATCTCTGTAGGTCGAAGTGTGCGAGGTGTCCCCCCACTTCGTTGTATAACCTATAACTTCATCAATAGGAACATTCTGTTAACCTGCGCTTCAAAACTTTTAGGTCTTGTTTTTTTCTTTACAAGAAGAAAGGCTAACTTGTGCAGTTCCAAATACGCTCCTTTTGGTACAGTATGCTTCGTTTTATTACAGACTATTTCATTCTTGCAAAAAGTAACCAATCCTCGGTAGAAATCTTACAATTCGCTTTCATTTTATCACCTCTATATGCATCTGTGTTTTTCTTAGTGTCACCAACTGTAGTATCCAGTAAATCGTTTTAATTTCAATCTTCATCGTCCGAATATTAAAATGTTGTAGTGGTCATTCACAACCGCAAGGACATTTTTTATAATTATTAACGTTTTATAAGCACATTTTATAGACATAAAACTTTCATTTTATCATTTTATTTGTGAAATAATCACATGCAATTGGATTTCAATGTTATACATGGAATTACAGATAAAACAGACTGCCAAGTTCACGGCTCCAGGTGTTAAGTAAAGGAATAACTTCACGCTTGTTGGGTAAATCTTATGGTTACGGAAAGATGCGTTTATGAAGTAACACCTCTCAGTAAATCCTATCATCAAACATCCTTATTGATTTCCTTACTGATAGCTAGAGTTTACAATTCCTCAACTTGAGCAGGCAATTTTCTGCATGAGCGGCGTCACTCAAGAGACTAGGTGTGGCGCTTCCTCCGCACAAATCGTATAAAACATAACGCACACAGAAAGGGAAGCTCTCTGAAACAAATGGAGCTGTTTCTCCGCTAAATGGCGCCCAACACAGGGCATAAAGGAAATATGCTGAACACAGTTTCCAAGTTATGCTTTCCAAGTTTAAACACAGTAACAGAGGACTTCAAGAGAGGATACATGACAGCTTTGAATATTCTTTAAGTAATTCTTTGCTTTACTTTGGCGGACAAAGACTCGAATCTAGGAAGGAACACCATTTTTAAGTTTGAGCCATGCTTATGCGAAAAATATTCACAATTCACAATTAGCCCCTATAAACCCTTTTGAGCAAGGGCATCTTCGAAGTGAAAGGGAGGTGTATTCTACAGTCCCGGTTAGCTATTTCGGAAAATATCAACATAGTTTATTGTCCTACTGGCTATGTCCACTAGTTTCTCTCTCTTTGGTTATCATGGTCCACCTGCTGCCGAAGGTCCTCCTCAATTCATCTGCGGGTTCCCCTGATCAATCCTGGGGTCCCAAGAGTTCACTCTGTCCATCTATTAGGTTGCTATCTCTAACGTGTCCTGCTCATCTCCATTTTAGGTAACTTCCTATAGTAATTGGAAAGCGTTTTACGATTTGTTCCAAATGTATATATAGCCTCTATCTTCGGCATAAACCTTTCATTTTTCAGATATTTAAAACCTGCGAATGTATTAGGATACCGAGACACCTGATTGCTGGAATCATTTTTCCACACTACTGGGGCTTAATATAAGAGGAAGGTCCAAACCGATGAGCCATCTAGAACAGAAGATTACGAGAAAAAGAATAGCAACGGAAATCTTACAAAACCGAAAAGATCTGGACGAAAAAAGGCCAGGAATACAAGTGTCTTATCTACATCGGTTAAATGATACTGCTTCAGAGAAGTGAAACTGCGATAATGGTTCGTAATGTAGGCCTACAGATTCCAATAAGTATCAATAATTACGGTGAGAGCTCTGAGAATTAGGAAGTGAGCTGCAGCATTCGCATCATTTTTCTGGCCAAGCGAAAATTTAGCAAAGCTGCATCAAATACGTTTATGTTTAAAATTTGGATTAGCCGATTTCAAGCATCTTAAACGTTAACCCTTTCATGAACCAATTATTTTTCCTTGATTATTTTTATTGTTTTGGTTTTTGAAAAATATTAAGTAGTACAAGTGTGTCTCACTGGACTTCCAAGGGGGATTTTTGGACTTGGGATGAGGATGTTTAAGTAATGATTACACTCCTTTTTGTAAAAAGTATTGCTCTATTCTGTTATTTTTAATACAAAATGTAATGGTGGTAGTTGTGGTGGTGGTGGCCTACTTGCGATGACATTTTTCAAAAATTCCGAAAACATGACAAAATCCTAAAATGGCATGTACCTTGCAAACAAGTCGTCAACCAGACTGTTACACGCTGATACTCTTCTAAAGCGGAGTAAAAACATGGGCTAAAACAATGAAAATAAAAATATAGCACTACTCCTAAACCTGCATTATAAAAATGAGAGAAAAAAATTTGGTATAGCAACAAGATTAACTCCTAGGACTTTGAGTTTAACTGTCAGCCACTTTACCCATTACGTTATGCGAACACGTTCGGGTAAGCACGCACAAAATGCTGTACTCAACACTTGCATACAGGAAATCTAACGTTCATAATAGTAAGAAGCATATGTAGGGATTTATGTTCCACAGATAATAAACTTAGAGACTTTATTGTTATCGTCAGCTTATGCTGCTAGCAAATTTACTTTTTAAACTAAATTTGAGGATATGCAATTCATTTTTCACAGTAGTTGTCAAATAATATAAGTTTATTGGGACAAATACGTTCCATTGGCCATGACATGGTTCATTATGCAACTCTTAGGGTTAAAAACTAATTATTTGTTTTAAGAAGACATTTATACACAAGAAGGTTGCAGAAATCTAAGAGATATATGTGAAAATCTATCATTTATGCAATTAATACACTTACACTGCTTATCTCATAGAAAAATTGGGAAAACTGTTGAAAAAACTACTAAAACCCAAAAACTCACATGACACAAACTGCTAAACATCAAACAATCAACATATGCTCGGCAGGAAAAAGTGTAAACAGGGCTACAACTATTTCAAGCAGTTAAATAGGCTTCCAGGAGATGGCAGCACATGGCAAAGGTGGGATATATAAATCCCACTGGCCATGAGATGCAAAAAACCTAAGTAGGATATATATGTCCCGCTGGTCATGAAAGGGTTAAGCTGGCATATTTGAAACCTACTTGTCGAGATGAGCAAGTTTTCTTTGCCTGTTTAACGGTGATGTCAATACAAAAATAGAGACGTCAGCTATATTTTCTAAAATATAGGTATAGATATTGGTGCATAAGGAACTAAATATGAATTTACGAAAACGATGGAGTATCAAGCAGAAGAAAACTGAGACAGCGATAGTCGCGAACGTTATTAATCTGTAGACTTATGAATCAAATGGCAGCTCAGTTTTCTCTTCCTTTTATAACATGGAACTGAGATGAAGTTTCTAAGATTCTGTGGAGAATTATGAGTCCTTTGGGAAGCATCAATAGGAAGGATATCCATCTTCAGTTTCACAACTTTTTTACTTGGGATCCGTTTTAGTCCAACTCCCTCAAATCCCTAAGTAGCCGTGAAGACATTTGAGAGAACGGGAAAAACGGTTATATTCAAACAAAGTCTAATAAGCTAAGGATTCCTTTACTTCTTGTCGCACAGTCGGATGTAGGTTCACAAAGTGGAAAACCAATTTATACTTTCTGTTCTTGAGGAACTCGGGTGTTTTCGTGGAATAAATCGTGTTGTCGGCTTGCTATTAACCGTATAAACAGTTGAAAAGGAGTTGGTACTGAAATGATATTTTCTTGAGATCTTTTTCAGCGCCAAGAACTGAAGCATTATTCAATGAGGAAATCGAACCAAACCGCTATTACACGTATCTGTACAGAATACCGGGACTTCGGTAACGATTGAAGTAATTATTTCTGCTTCAATTTAGTTTAACTGCCCCACGTATGGGAGCCAACTTGAAGTAATTATTTTGTTACGTAATATTATTATTATTATTACTTGGTAAGCTAACTTGAAGAAATATTGTTCTTGGAGTTTACTTTGTTTAAGAAGTTTGCAACACGCTTTGGGCGTCGGTTTGAAGTTGTTGATTACGTAATAGTTACTGTTGTTACCAATATGTTGCTACGTATGAGAAGCAGATTTAAAGATGTGTTTTTGTTGTTACACTCCAAATTTTACACTATAATATTTAACTTTGTTATTAAAACTGCTTCTATATATTATTTATGTTTGAATTTGCCTCGGCTGCGTCAGTAATGTTTGTAGAGTCATGTATCTCTTAGGCAGAGTGCGGTACGACAATAATTGTATACATAGACAGAATTTAAGTTTTTTTTTAAATTCACTTCTTTTATTAATCCTTGCACATTTTAATAAAGCACTAAACTTTTTAAGAGCTGTGAGATTCTTTAATACTTTCACTTAGCTAACGCGTAGACATATTTTACGATTCACACGTAATATTTCTGTAGAGAACACATCTTCCATCTGGTCACTACCAAGGTTTGCCAGCAACTGAACATTATTTCAACCGTTAAACCCGTGAGCTTCGGTATTTCAAGTCTCTGATTGGCTAATTTTAGTCCAATAGAATATTTGCATTTTACTTAAAGCTTTTTCTTTGCTATTGATTGGCTAATTTTAAACTGTTACTGAATTTACATAATCGTTGCTCTAATCATGACTAGTAACATTCAAACTCTCTAACTCATTATTGCCTCATTGTTAGCAACTTAAAACTTATTATTCTCACAGCTCTTGCATTATTAGAGCATGTAATGTATTCACATAACATTGTTAAAACATGTTTACAATAAATATAAGCATATGCAATGATTGTTACATACATTTTAAACAATTATTACATACATATTGTTTCAAGGTGGGCTGTTATTGAATTTACTTATTATATAATACAACTGAAATTATTCAGGTATTACAAATACTGCCTCACGTTTATCAGCTGTTTTTACTTTCTCTATTACGTATAGTAAGTAGGGAAAGTATTACATTCCACCCAAAAATTCGATACCAAGATTTCGCCAAAAATACATGTTTTGAGGCTCCTGAATACGAAAAAAAGGTTCCGTGTATGTGAACAGCATAACTCAGAAACGAACAGCCGGATGAACACCAAATTTGGTATTGAGGAAGTATAACATTATTACGTTGTTTGCATCACGCTTTGGGCGTCAATTTGAGGAAGGTAGTTTCTGCCCCACGTATGGAAGACAATTTAAGGAAGGAGTTGTATTGTTAGACTACGTATGGTACAATGTTTCCGGTAGCCTTCGCCCCAAGTTTAAAAATATTAACTTTGTAATTTGACTGTTTCTTTAAATATTATATGTTATGTTTGCCTCGGCTGCGTCAGTATTATTGTTATAGACATGAATTTCTTTGCAAGGAGTGGTGCGGCTAAGAATTTAGAATTAAACAGATTATAATTTTTACTTCACTCCTTTTTATTAATTCTTGACACGATTTAAATAAAACTTCACTGTTAATAGACATCTGTAAGATTATTTATTAATTACTTGCACTTTTTAACACGTAAACTATTTTTGTCTCACATTGAATACGTATTAAACTTCTCGAGGACGCGTCTCCCGTCCGGTTAGGAACGCTCTCTGATAGCAACTGAACTGATTTCTACCCACTAAATTTGTAAATTTCTGTATTTCAAGTCTCTTTACTTAGCTTAAGCTTTTTTCTGGTTGTTGATTGGCTATTTATAAACTGTCTCAAAAATTACATTATTGCTGCTCAAGAATTACCAGTAGCATTATTAAACATTCTAATTCATTAATACCTCAAGGTTACCTCATTATTAGCAACTTTTAACCTATTGTTCTCACAACTCCTACATTATTAAATTACGTAATACATTCACATAACATTATTAAACTAGTACATAATTATATAAATATTAATACAATGCCTGTTACATAATTTTTATATTATTTTATACACATATTGCTTTTAAGGCGGGCTGTTATTACATTTTATATCATATAATTTGACTGAAATCACTTTAGTGTTAAAAATACTGCCTCAGTATTTAGGTTCAGTATTTTCAAATATGCTACACGAAGATTTTCAAGAAAATCCTTCCACTCCAGACTACCCTTTACATGGAACACTTTTCGAAAATTATGATTGTCTCAAAAATGGCTCTAATGATTTTGATTAAAATATCATATATTTAAGGTATTTTTATCGCAAACGCAATGTATATCTTGAATTTTCTGGGAAGGTCCCCAAAAGTACTCTTCATTCTGAATGGCTTTTGCATAGCTAGTAAACCGCAAGAGAAGAGGAAGCTTTACTTCAAAAAAATGTAGTTCTCGTTAAAACACACAATTTGTCATATTATACATTATTTTTTGTCAAATGAACCATTTCGATATATTCCTTATTATTTGTTAGAATTTGCCAAAACTTATACTTTTTCTCAAATGGGAATTCGTTATTCGTTTGTTTTTTTTTGTCCTGGTAATGCAAAGGGAATGGAATACTCCACGCAACCACCTCTTAAAATATTTGATTATCGCTTAAAGCCAACCATATCCCCCTTGGACCTACAAGAAAATTAGCATTAAGATTAACATTCGAAATCTCGATTAACATTCAGTATATGAAAATATTCAGTTTGCAAAAATATCTTGTACAAGATTATGGAAAGTCATGTGAGTGTAACACAAGATTTTTTAGTCTTTTGTTTGTTGCGGATCAATTATCAAAGCCTACCATAATCTGCTTCATCCAAAAAAAGTTCAATAGTACTTAGAAACATGTTGTAAACCAATGTTGTCAACATTTTATTCAATTTAATTTTCACTGCACTTAAAAGTATTATTTCATGTAAAAACTACAAATTTGTAAACAAAATGCTGTGTTTGTTACACAATACCAATTCTCTTTAGGAAGATTGTTTCAGCCTTCAGTTGTTCCTACAAAGTAAAAAAAAAAAAAAAAAACCCTTACTCATGTGAGTTGAAACGCAAAAAATATTTAAGTGGCAGTTTTGTGTGTCTCATACATAAAAAATGATTACATTTCAAAGGCTATTTACAGAAAATTCAGTTTACTTTATTTCTTGCGCCAATATCTCAAACATTTGATTAATATAATTAGAATCTCTAGAACAGTTTTTGAAGAAATAAACATTAGCGAAAAAGTATCAGCACAAATGGTTCGGGACTCTTAATTTTGTGGAAAATTTCCTCTTGAATGTTTAAAGTTGTCTGACTTAAAATTAAATTGAGTTTTATTTGTGGACGCTCTTTAATTGCTGTGGTCCTTAGCGTCCCATTCTATATTGGGCGTGAAAGATCGGTAGATAATTTGCTCAGAGGTCTCTTATCAGGCTTGAGTTTCTTTTACGTGCCGTAAATCTACGACAGGGACCGAGTGGCTAGCAACCACACTTTTGTTCTGTTTGGTGACGGACGAGATTTGGCGTAAACCACCAGGAGTAACCTTTTTGGCTTTTTCTAAATCATTTTCAACTCTTTGGTAAGCTACAAAATTTAACCTTTTTACTCTTGGTGTTTATAAATTCACATTTACAGGAGAAGCATTTATATTTTTCACTTCGTGTAACATTGCATTGTATTTGTCGCTGTTTCAGAAATATTCTCAATTTGTACGGCAACTTAAATTGCAGAAAGATGAAAGAGTGCATTACATTGTCATCTCCGAGCATATTATTTGTAAATTACATATATTTTAAAATGTTAAAGTAAGCTGATGATGGAATTGTTAACAAATGCAACACTATAATAAATTGTTAACTTATGTGCCGGTGATTCTTTTCACCTACGCAATAGTCCTTTCCACAATATTTAACACCTCTGGGTATGGAAAAGCCCAGTGGTGCAGGTATAGCATTTAGCTATAAAATTCTTTAAATTCTTAAAACAAACCAGGGATTTTTTGGCCGTGGTCTAAACGATAAAACATCGCCTGACGTTTCGCCGACATTCCGGCGGGTACCTTCAGAGGAGACACTGAACGACTTCTATCACCACACTATCTATCAGTGTCGAGCAACGAATAATGTGATGTTTACCTTAGGGGAAGGTGTATTTAAAACCGAAATTGTATGTAATGAAATTACAGATGGAGAGTTGGAAACGACATATTAAAATGTTTCTCGGCCCTTAAGATCTTTGCATCCAAATAGATCGACATAATTTTCAACATAAGCTTTAATAAAAGCTAACATAAACGTTATGCTTTCTTATTACCTCCTGCTGGAGCTTTATTAGAATAGGAGGGAGGCCTATCTTTGTCATTCATGGTACATGGGTTTACGTATCGTGCGAGAGCTCGATCACATTTCCCAGTAAACGCGCGCCATGCGGTCCGCTAGAATGCTGGCAGGTTTGAAATGGTCCGCACTATATTATATGCAACGCGAAGCATCGTAACCCCTTGATGTAAAGGCAAAATGAAAGAACTGATGCAGATGAAACATCAACTGGGATGGTAATAAAATACACCCCTCTGCAGTAGTTGTCCTGGCATAAATCGCGATACAGATCATCATTCTGCAGGTAAACGAGCCCTGCTACAGATAAACAAGTGAAACGCGTATGCCGCTGCAAGCAGGCACCTTCAGACGAAATGGCAGACATTAACCGCTCCCATTCCATTCCTCAATGGCATACTTACTGCCGTAATGACGCTCTCTTCCACCAAGGCGAGCTAAAAGCCTGTGGCGACAGATGGCGCCAATGTTGACCTGTCACATGCTGATATACCTGTCAAAATCTTTCCACCCTCACTTCTTTCCGGCTTTCTGGAAAATAACACTACCCAAACGCTTTAAAAGCTGCATGTAATGTTGCCTTTCAAAGAATTTTTTACCCCTCCGCCTTCCTCACTTATGTTTCGACTTCGTTGTACTGAAGAGTAGAAAAATCGATTTCCTTGCATGTGGAACACTGAAGTTCTCTGTGTAATTTTAAACTCTCTGGATTTCCTTGGAATAAAATACACTGGCAACGTTAGTAACCAATTAAACAAGCTAACTGCAAATAAATAGCACGAAGGATAAGGATCTGCAAATTCCAAATTAACTAGTCATTTTAAGCAAGAATAAATCTCCCAGCCCGAACTCCATTCTTGCTTTCCGCTTTATCCGTTCGTATGAACGATTTATCTTAACTGAATTTTATTAATATGCTGGAAACTAATGATGGGACAATACCACCTTTTCTCGCTACTCGATACCGATATTGATTTTTGAGCACCGATACTCGATACCCACTTTATATAAAAAAATCTGATGTGTTACACTCACATGACTTTCTCTACTCTTGTACAAAACTATTTTTACAACCGCGTATTCTCCATATGCTTCATGTTAATCGAGATGTTAATCTTATTGCTAATTTTCTTGTAGGTGGAAGGGGAATTGGTAGGCTTTAAGCAAATATTTTAAGAGCTGGTTTCTATGTGGCACATTACATTCTCTTTGTATGTCCAGGACAAAAAAAAACATGAATAACAAATTCCCATTTCGGAAAAAGTATTGGAAAATTTAAGGGAATAACAAGCAATATCTCGAAAAGGGTTTACTCAACAAAAAAATGTATAGGATATAAATTGTGTATTTTAACGCGATCTACAATTTTTGTGTAGTAACATTTTTGCTATCTCTAATGGTTTACCAGTTATGCAAAAGTCGTTCACAATGAAGAATACTTTTGGAGACATTCCCAGAAAATTCGAGATATACATTTTATTATGATATTTTAATCAAAATCGTTAGAGCTATTTTTGAGAAAATTAAAATTTTCGAAAAATGTTCCATGTAAAGGGTAATCTGGGGTGGGGGGATTTTCTTGTCGCATCTCTGGAAGATACTGAACCTAAATACCAAGTTTGGTGTTTATCCGACTGTTCGTTTCTTAGTTATGCTGTTCACAGACACACACACACACACACACGGACATGTTTTCAAAAATGCTTTTTTTGGATTCAGGGGGTCTCGAAACATACATTGCCAGTGAAATCTCGTTATCGAATTTTTGGGTGGAATACAATACTTCACCTACTTACTATACGTAGTAGAGAAAGTAAAAACGATATGTTGTTCACTGAACTATATTCTTCTTAGCAGTTTTCTGTGTATAAACGCATGTTACAAATTTGTTGCATGTAACAAATGCTGTTTCTGTTTAACGTTCTCCAATTGGCAGAAATTATTTTATCTTGGTAATGCCAAGGTTATATATCACCTCTTGTTTGGCAATAATGACAACAATAATAATAATAATAATAATAATAATAATAATAATAATAATAATAATTTATTTCCTTCTCTTTTTATGTAACTATATTTTGTGCTGAAAACTTTCTTTTTGAGGATTTTCTATCCATGGAAAAACAAAAACACTAGAAATTCTTCTTTATTCTGCAATCTTGAAAATATAAACAGGTATATACTTCACAAAAAACTCAAACAACTAAGGTAACAAATATTTTCATGCGCTGTATCTTATCTCTCGTCTTAAGTTCGGATTTGTTTCTGCTGGATTCACAGATTTTGGTCTCCGGAGTAGGTAAATGTAATGACTGGGAGTGAGTCACCAAGCCAGGCTATTGCAGAAACGTGATTTAGTACGTCAGCTAAACCAGCTTCATTCACAACTTAGTTAACGCTGCATGTTTCACGAGTAACTGTACTCCTGCTCCCATTGTTTTGCGTGTTTACATTTAGACACAAGAGTCTATGGAATTCTGCATTCTTTCACCAACAGGAAACGCAGTCAAGGTCTATCAAGAACTATTCCAGCAACTCTTTGGGGACACGTGGGAGGCAACGTGAAGCCTGGACTCCTTTCACTCCTTATCTAGCATAAAGCTAAACGCAACAGCTTTCAATAACAAACTTAAAATTTCAAAAGTATCGAAGGCTTATCTCGAAGTATTAGACAGACTACGATACCACCGAGTATTGAGATCCCACCCGTACTAGAAACATACAATTTTCACATACCCTCTTAATATCGCCCACGATTCATATATATAGTCATCCTCCGTGGTGTAGTGGTTACCATGCTAGCCTCCAGTTCCCGAGATCGCGGGTTCAAAATCGGGCGGAGGGTGATGGATTTTTTCGGTCGTAAATGTCCTTAGCTGGCTTCCTTCGGAAGGGAAGTAAAGCCAGTGGTCCAGTGTCGTCGATTTACGTCACGTAAAAGAACCTCAAGCCTGATAGAGGTCTCTGAGCAAAATTTCCGCCCTTTAATGTCCAGTATATAAATGGGACGTTATGGACCACATCAGTTAAAGAGCGTACATAAATAAAGCTTAATTTAATTTTAACGATTCATATAGGTAATAAATATTCTGTTGCTCAGAAGGTGCCGATCCTATTTCGAGCAGGACAAGAACAGTACATAAGTTTGCACCCGAAAAACTTCGGAATCACTTTCGTGTTCATTTCATTGTAATTCGTTCGAAAGATAGCTACAGTTAACGGGACGTTAATTTAATCCATACAAAACTCTTATGAAACTAAAAGATCTAATATAAATCACGTAATCTTGTCCTGCTGACATGTATTCCTCCGCGCTTCCTTTCCTTGCCCTTTCCTCTTGGATAATGTACACCTTTGAATGGCGTGTGATAAACAAGTCCTGTGCAATGCAAGGTTACAAGGTCAGGCGATAAAAACACTGTCATAATTATGTTAAGGATCTGAGACAAGTTGGCAATCAATGTATGTACAGCATTATTATAGAGTTCGGTAAACACAGTGCTGCTGATGTAAACAAAGACACCAATGCGCTGCCTCATTTTCTACTGTAAACAGTACGGTCTGGTGATGGTGGAATATGAATTAGGATATATACACGGAATGAGAGTTGTTTGTAGTACCTCTAGTCATGCAGAGGAATGTACACGGCCTTGCAGGTAAACATCATCCCCAATGCACCACCTCACTCCACCCTATTTAATGCACAGTATACTTCACTTCACTCCTAAGTTGTCCCGGACCCTTAGCCTGGTCATGATAGATGTACGTGCTTTCGTCATTCTGAGAGGTTTAAACCGAAGGTTCCTTTAATTTGTTTGTCAATAAGAATTCACATGCATTCGGTTACGTAATCTATTTACACGGCTATGAAAATGTAAATCTAGCAATTCCCTTTCAATATATTCAGATAAACGACTGATTTAAATAAGGAGCTAGTTTTTCGCACAACAACCTATTCCACGACAACAGCCAATGAGAGGCGACTAATGAGATGCTGGGAAAAGATATATGGGGCAGGGTTTAGATGATCCAGTAATGGTCTCGATTCGGAAGAAAGAAAGAAAAAAAAAGAAAACATTTTTAAGAAGAGAAATAAAAAAAGGATTGTGTTTTATGATATGGTACATAATTACGCGATAGAAGTGATGATAACATTCTATGCCGTTGCCTCTGTAGGCTCAGACTAATAAGAAAAGTTGTACTACTATATTAAGAAAGTGTAGGTTTAAGAAACGACAGTCTAAGATCTAGATAGGATAGTTTTTAGGAAAGGGGAAAGCAACAGCGGTATATCCGAAACTGGAAGCATTGACGTGCTTCCTAAAGAGCGCAGTCTACTATTACCGCAATTAGATAATCACATAATAGAACTTATACAAGGCATGCAAGAAAAAATGAAACCTAGCGAAGTACACTATGCGAGTACGAAGATTTTGTCAAGCATGATGCGTATCTTTGGCTCCTTTTTCACGGAACCTGAAGATATAAGAATTGCAAAACTCAGGATGTTGTCCATTTTATTGGTATATGATTGTGAGCTCGGTTAAGAGGCACAAAGGGCTCTGCTAGGCTACGCGCAGGCTTCAAAAGAGGTTACTCATGCCATCTTCATCATCACTAACGCAGATGTTAAACGAGCAGTTTTTCGGAAGATGCAAGTTCGAAATACAGTTTTCCGTAAGGACTCCAGATTTGGTTCTACGTAGCCTCAACTGCCGTCGCCTGGTGGCCGCAACAGGTAACCAATAGCCCTGGTTGAGAATACAACGGAGGATATTTGAAACCTGTTTATGCCGACCACATAGCGGAGCACATCTAATCAACGTCAATTAATTTAGGCAGGGATTTTGTGCCGCTGTCAATACACAATGTAGCAGTCAAGTTATCACAATCAAAACTGTGTTTTCGGCTCCGAAATATCGATCTTTAGCTTCTTGAGTTGATATAGTTTCTTTTTTTGACCATGGACAGGTAATCATCAAATGTCTCTCCTGGTCAGAAGCAGTTTATGCACAAGAGCGATTCATAACATCTTTTCTACGTATGCGTGTTTATTAAACATAAATAAGAGATATCACTTAGAGTACCAACACAAGCATTATTCCGCCAGATTTATTTTTCCTTTGGCCGATACAGATTATTTACAGCAGAAGTGTTTTTGCAAGAAATTGAAAGCTTCATTGTCGCTTTTACGTCTACAGAATGGTGAATTAAATAGATGGAATGACGCTCAGAGTAACCCTGTGTATATTGAGCTAAAGTTTACACAGAATTTGTTTTCACAGGATAAATTAAATTTACATTTAAATTGAGTTTTATTTATGGACGCTCCCATTCTATATTGGGCGTGAAAGACCCGTAATTTTGCTCAGAGACCTCTTTATCAGGCTTGAGGTTCTTTTACGTGCCGTAAATCTACGACACGGGACTACCGGCTTTACTTCCCTTCCGAAGGAAGCCATGCTAAGGATTTTTACGCCCGAAAAAAATCCATTGTCCTCCGCCGGGTTTGAACCCGCGACCTTGGAAACTAGAGGCACGGTACCACTAGTCCGCGGAGGACGACTCAGAGGATAACGGAAACCACTGGAAAACCCTTATGTATGCTTCTCTCCACAATAGAGATTTGAACCGAGCCCTCTGGGTGCAGCAGAAACTATATCCCACACCATGGAGATGGGCTATTTTTGGCTGCAATCAAACTAAGATTAATCGTTTTGTTGTCGAGTATGCTTTGGTTATGGCAGCCTCCAATTGGGGAAAGCTGAATTTGCTAATAGACCCTCTCTCTCTCTCTCCCTCTCTCTCTCTAGTCTTACATATATTCAAGTCCAACGACCCTTTATAACTTCAAGCTATACCAATATCCTGCCAACAGTCTATTTATACCGTTAAAGTAAATTTTGAAGTAGTAGTTATTGCACCATTCCAGTTTTTATTAATAATGGGATAAATAAGCTTAAATGGTTTAGATTTATTCCTGTATTGTGCATTGTTTTTTAAAAACCCTCATCGTGTGATATTCTCCACAGGGCGCTTTTGTTTTGACGTTGTTCACGCCAATCTCCAACTGTTTTAAGATAAAAACATCTAATGTTGTATAGTTGCATAGCTTTCTTCACGCATAAATTCGCAGGCAGTCTTTAAAAACCAATTCTTGTATCCACTTTTCGTGATTAACATTCGATTTTTAAACCCCTAAACCCCTAGCTGCTTGTAAGGGTTCTCACACCCACTAGCTAAAACATCGCTGAAGGGACAGTATACCGTTTTCCTCAACTAAACTTTTATCTGTCTTTAAGACACTCTTGTTGTACTAAATTATAAAGAATTCAATCACAATGAACAGAAGTTTACAGAGTATGGAAAATATACCTATACCTTGATACCGTAATTATTGACAGAAGGATATAAGTAATTCAATAAATAAATATAGTAAGATAGAGAAATAATTGTAATAAATAATTTCCGTATATTAAATCAATATATGAAGTAACAAGTATGAGTTGTAAAGATTTGTCCCGAGAAAAAAGGTCATTAGCGAGTCATGTTAAGCAAACCTATTGAGTAGAATAGCCTGAGTAGCGAACGTGTTAGGCATAAAGATTCTTGGAGTGCAGTTATGGTTTGGACTCAGTACGCAGACAGAAATTCTGTAAAAGAAAAGGCGAGGGAAATTCTTAGATTCGGGGAGGTACCGTTCAGTAGCAGCGTCACATAGGCATGCTTTAAGAGTTTTGAGATTGAGCCGCAAGAGAAGTAACGTTGTGGGGGTAGCGATAGGTAGGCGGAGTTTAAATAATAAAAGAGCGTATATTGCTAAAATTAGCGTCTTGTCGTCTTTTCTTTTCTTCGTGCACAGCCTTAGGCTCTTACAGACTTTTACGGTGATCGGCAGTTCAAACGCCTACTACCAGGCTGGTTTAAAGTTACTTGCGGTAGCCACGAGGTGTTTTGCCGGCAAACATTTTAGCGACTCACGGCAAGCTATGCTTTTAGTTTCTTTTATTGCGCAAACAGTTACTCCAAACCGTAAATTTGATACTGCAGAAGTTAGCAGGTATAATAATTCAATTGTTATAGCTTCGAATGCTACAATTCATAGTCAGTTTCATGCTTTATCTTCAAACGGTCGGCAGCTCGCTTCAATTGCTCAAGTATAGGATCGCATTAAATTTATCAGTCAATTTAAACTGATGTTGTCCTTTCCAAACACGTCCACGCATACCCTGAGAGAAAGATCTCATAGGCAACCACGGTAGCAGCCGGCAGCAGAATTAACAGCCAATATTAAAGCAAAGGGTACGGCTTCAAAAAATGACGACCATCGCCCGGCTTCAACCTACTTTATTAGTTATATTGTATATTGTACATTTTAAAGGTACTCGGTACTAATTTATTTATGCACTTTTAAACTAATTTAGTTGAAATATTTATCACGACTTGTTCAATATCATTATAGATAGCAGTAATTTTCATGGTCCTAAACCTAAATTTTCAAGAAAATAATTTTCATAAAAATGAACGTGAACTGTCATATGAAATGCCCCCCGTAATAAAAATTGGTAAATTTCACGCTTATAAATTGTTCATATTATTTATTGAATACAGATACCTACAGTTAAAGATTAAACTTTCAGTAGCATTGAAATATTTTCTGGTAAAATAATCAGCATAATGTATTAAATTATTAAAAACCTAAATTCAGAACTACACTTGATATCACGAAAATAGGCTCTTTAGATCTCTTCATGAACCTTTAAATAACGTATACCGAAAATCTGAGAGTGAATGAATAAAAACTGGCGTATGGGGAAGCTTTTTAAGCTGACAAAAAGATCAAGAAAACAATTTTACAACTTGCACAAACCTACTTGTTCCATTTAACATCACATCGAGGCATTTAAATGGCAAAGAATACAAAACCGAAATTAGGTTCCTGATTCTACAATGTTTGAAGATTTTTCCTGAAATTGTAAAATGTTGTCGAAAATTCAGTGTGGAGTAGATGGTCTTAATAAAAATCGCTAGATTGCAGAAAGGAAAAGCCGCAGTTGAATACTGACTCTACAGCATTTTTGGATTTTTTTCCATTAAAATTAAAAAAAGAAAAAGGTTATTTTCTTCAAAAATCTTCCTCTGACATGCTTAAGCAATGTTTAACGCAAATATGAAATTTATGTTCCACTAAGAGCGTCAATCCGGCTGTCTCTGAGGCTTTTCAGTATATGAAGTGTCCCCTGGCCGCGTTGCGGGCGCTGTGCAGGGTAGGACTGCGTCTTAGAGCCTTCCATACCAAGGCTCCTCTATGTACTAACCCCCATAGAGAGGGGAGCAGTGCCATCCGTTTTGTATGAATGTTAATGTTGGACGCTAATGGTTTTAAGAACGGTGGCGGGCCATGAACGAATAGACAAAAGGAAAAAAAAATCTGAAGTATTACACTCACATAACTTTCTCTACTCTTGTACAAACTATTTTTACAGACTCTTATTCTCCGTCTATTTCATATATCTTAACAGATGGTTGCACCATTCTCTTTGCCACAGATTAATACTCTTTGCATATCCAAGACAAAAAAATGAATAACGAATTCCCATTTGAGAAAATATTGAAACATTTAAGGGAATAACAAGTAATATCTCGAAAATGGTTCACTCAACAACAAAAATGTATATGACATAATTTGTGTATTTTAACGCGATCTATATTTTTTGTGTAGTAAAATTTTGTGTATCTCTTATGGCTTACCAGGTATGCAAAAGTCGTTCACAATGAACAATACTTTTGGAGACATTCCCAGAAAATTCAAGATATTATATTTTAATCAAAATCGTTAAGAGCCATTTTTGAGAAGATACTGAACCTAAATACCAAGTTTGGTGTTTATCCGACTGTTCGTTTCTGAGTTATGCTCTTCACAGATACACAGACAGACACACACATGGACATGTTTCCAAAAATGCTTTTTTTTGGATTCAGGGGGTGTCAAAACATATATTTCCGGTGAAATTTCGGTATCGAATTTTTGGGTGGAACACGATAGTTCCCCTACTTACTATACGTAATAGAGAAAGTAATTAAGACAGAAAAGAAGTAAATATATAAAACTTGAATGAAAGAATAAAAGAATGCTAAATAAACTATTCCAGCACGTATAAAGGATGGAAGATCACTAGATCGCCAATCAGCTACTAAAGTATAGATCAATAGGAAAGAGAACTCCAGTATGTCCAACAATGAGATGGAAAGATCATTTCACAATTTTGAGACCGGAACAGGCCAATAGGCCTAAACCAAGAAGATGACCTATCATCTTCGTTTGAGATATGGTGTTCTCTCGCTCTCTCCCTCCCTCTCTCTCTCTCTCTTTCCCTCTCTCTCTCTCTCTCTCTCTCTCACACACACACACACACACTCACTTTCTAATTGTTTTCTTTGGACCTCAGAACGTGATTTTCGGTGATTGAAATTGAAGTGAACTCTTCGTAAACATCTACTTAGTTTGGAGGCTGCACAAAGGAATAGTTTCTAAATCGTATTATGTCATTAAAATTCAACATATTGAGTCAATAAATCAGCTCAGGAACGCCTGCAATAACATCATAAAATAGAAAACATTTATAGACTCCAACAACTCCTTCTGGAAACACGATGTAAAGCAAGGAAAAGGCAAGACCATTGTGAGTCCTTAACGTGGAAGGCAGGTATTCAAGCCTTACTAGCAATTTCAGGAAGATTGGAATAACCGCATTGATTTTCGCAATAATGAGGCTAAGAGGATCATAGCAGCTCATTCAGCCTTTTCAAGTTTTTAATGCAGGGAACGAGGGAGCGAAGGTATTTGCATTTGATGAAAAACAAATGTACAGCAAAACGGAGAGAACTTGCATTATCCATTTAGCGAGAGGGAAAAGTGAGCTGATGCGGTCCATTGGCGTGTTCTTTTATTTTAGAACGAAATTAGACGATTATGAGCCTTCTGTTACTTCAGCGTGGACGAACTTAAGCTTTTATACTTGCTTCGCAATGCATTACAAGAGAAGGGATGAAAGTCTCTATGGGTATTGCTTTTCTTTCCTTTTGTCTAGACTGACACTGGATTAACATTTACGCCCCATAGAACTGCTCTTGGTAGTTCCTTTGTGCTAGATATTGTACCGGGTTTCAGCAAATATGCATATAATTTGTAAAAATGCTCTGGCTTAAAGCACGAAAAATTACACACCCATAGTACCTACACACTGGACTAGGGAAACTTAAAGATTTCCAAAGCTGAATTAACAATGGAAAACCTAAAATACAAGGATAATGCAGGAAGAAACGACTGCGTAGATCTGCCGTGCTTATATTCAAGATAGAATGATTTCCTCGACATCTATTCTTAGTGTTGTTCGAGTGTCAATCGAAATAATTTATTGGGCATTCTGCGATTGTTCAAAATGAACTGTGCGATACAAAGTCCCGCCGACTATGTGGTGAGAGGTAATCGATTTTTGAAAGCTCGGAAGTTGAAACCTATACAGAAACTTGCAGAAATTTACCGGCAATTAAAGGAAGCGTATGGTGATACAGTAATGTACGAAAGAAATCTGAAAAAGTGGTGTTAAACGTTAAAAAATGAATGAACAAATGTGTATGACGAAACTTAACCCGGACGTCCACCACTCATCACAGACGATTCTTCAAATCAAGTGAAGAACCAAATCGTGCAAGATAGACACAAGACCCTAAATGAGTTATAGACTTCTCCAAACATTTGTTTCTTTGCTTGGTGAAATATATCCGAATATCTTGGCTTAATGGACTGGCGGTAACCGACTACAACAGGAAATTCGTGGGGAGATACTACAAATGCTTAATAACGGAGGTAATTATTTGGAAAAATAAAGTTTCAGTTTTGTAAGGGACATGCTTTTTTAATGACAAATTTTTTCTGAACACATTAAAACCGCACGGTCGTTACTTCCTGGATTCCCTCCTAATAATTACTTTGCGTAACTACACTATAGTGTAACATGTCATTTGAACATTTCATCATCTTATTCACATATTACATATGAAGTTGCGAAGTTTACTACAAGATTTGAAGTCGTAGCATGTTTTCTAATTGAATCCTGGGGGCAATGATCCAAGTAGTGTTGTATTCTGATGGGGAATGTGATTTTGGGAGTTGCTTATCTACAATATTATTATATTCCTAAAGGGAACCTGCAGAGACATGGTTGGTGAATTCAAATCACATTGTCATTACATCAAAAACGGAATCATTATCATTGAAAGAATTTTCAACTGTTCATTACTTCATCTTTACTGAAATGTCAAATTCTAAACAAACATTCAAAGCTGCTGATCTACTTATTATTATCAACATACTGCATATCAGAAATGCTGACGTGGCATATTCTCTTAGTCCTTAAGGGTAAGGCTGAAAATAGTAAAAATATGTACAAAGTTTGGAATTTGTAAAAATCGTTCAATATATGCATATTTAATTTTGATAAACATCTTCGCAATACGAAGACAAATTCCTGATTAGTAGCCTTTTTGGGGTTTGTAGCTGCTAGTGTCACGGTAACATTATAATAATTTAGACTAGAGGACTATTTACAAAAGTAAGAGTTTTGGTAACGAGATGCTCAAGTTAGAACACGAACGAGGGAGTGTTCTAAGAGCAGCGAATTACTAAACCTAATTTATAACCTGTTGTCTACAATATTTTATCTACGTTCAGAGTATTGTAGTATATGTTGTATATTTAGTATATTTAATGAAATTTATTTATTTCGGAAACGATATGTTTAGAGAAAGAGTAATGTGGGCTTTGGAAAAAAAAGGCACGTAAATCAGCAAACTTTGTTGTTATATTCCGCAATTTTGGGTGCTAGTTACATATGTGAATTTAAAGTAAATACGAGCGAAGAAGATGATTTTCACGGTTCATCAGGAAAAATTTTATAAGCAGTCCACAATGCAACTATTAATATACTTCCAGAAAAGTCAAGGAACGTTTACTTATGTAGTTATACGAAATTCAAGGACTGGTGTGTGGGTAATGAAGCAGACGTAACCGAAGATTCTTTGTTGGCGTATTTTTATGAGAAGTCGAAAAGTGTGAAAGCTTCGAGTCTTTGGAGTAAATATTCCATGGCAAGATCAAATGTTTTGATCAATGATAATATTGACATCATAAGTTTGGAGGATTAAAGGCAGTTTTAAAGAGTGTTTTACGTTTTGTTGAAGCTGTATTTTATGTTTTGATAGCGTTATTCCTATCAGTATGCAATATAAAACAACTTAGATACTATTGGTTATAATTTTATGAGCTGTATAGAAAACCTTCGTTATATACTAATGAATAATTGCACAAGAGGATTTTTAACATTTACTTTAAAATGTATTTCATCAATACTGACATTTTAAGGATTTTAATAATTTATAAACCAATTTCAAAACGTTCTTACATATTTTTGACCGTTTATAAGCTTCTAAGATCAAGTTTTTACGTGAAAGGACTCTGAAGTTATTACAATATTGTATGTGCACCTGCATTTCTATTGGTTTCTCAAGATGGGTAATGCACGGGTAGTCTTGAAAATTAAATCAGTATATTAATATTGACTTCAAGTATCATACATTAAAGTATGTATCATATGGACAAAACATTTAATAAAATAGTATTTTCACTCTCACTGCACCTACCCATACTTGGTCACATATTGCATCAAGAGGGGGGGTTAAAAGCACCTAGCCCAACGTACTCCCTCAGTAAAGCTGATTTGATTGCTCTATTAGGGATACTTTTGGCACAAAATACCAATATTTGTGTTGATTATTACCTTCAATTTATTTTATTCATGTTATCATATTTCTAGGAATGTTTTCTTTCCGCATTCATATCATTTAAACATTCTAAATGTAATAATACAATACCCGTATTTAAATTCATACATCTAATCATTTCTCCAAAAAGTATCAGTATTTTAATGTACAAGAGAAAATAAATGAAAAGCCAATCGTCCTTTAAACATAGAACAATAAAAGCAAATTAGAAATTGCCATTGACCTATAGAAGGTGAGCGATTCTACTCTCTAATACATTTAAGTTTACACTAATAAAGGAAGTACAATACTTTTCCTACTGAAACGTGTTTCAAAATGTCTATAAGTGAAACCTTGCGGGTTAACAAGGCGCTATTTAGAAGATCTGCTGTTGCAATTATAACTAATATAATTTTCCGGGCTGTTATGCCGTGGTCTGCTGAAGAAAGATTTCCCAGACGTTTCGTCCACAACTGCGGTGGACATCTTCAGTGGCGCGGACGAAGTCTTCTCGGTGAAAGTATCGCAGCGTCTGATGCGTTGGCCGTTAGTGCCGCTCTCTTTATAGTGTGGACGCTCTCTGCTGATTGGCCCGCTGGTATGAGGGGGCTGGCGCCGGCTGTGTTGTTGCTCTCTTCTGATTGGCTCGCAGTGTTTTTCGGTTTTGTATGACCTTTCTTGTTTTTGATGACTAGATGCCAGTTACTGTTGAGTTTCAATGCTTCTTCTTTCCTATTGAAATTATTGGGATGTTTGTAAATCTCTATTGCTTCGCGTTGTAGCCGGGTATGGTAATGTTTTATGGAGGAAAGAATGTTGGTGTCCTGAAATCTAATAATGTGTTCGCCCTCGGCTTCAATGGCATGTTCGGCGACTGCCGATTTCTCTGTATGGCCCAGGCGGCAGTTTCTTTTGTGTTCGCTGAGTCTGGTGTTAGCGCTCCGCTGTGTGGTACCAATGTACACTGAACCACAGGAACAAGAAATACGGTAAACACCGGCCGATGACAGGGGATCTCGGGGGTCTTTGGAAGAGCGCAGTAGGCTATTTAATTGTCTTGTAGGTTTGAATACTGTTTTGACGTTATGACGTTGAAGTATATGTTCAATACGGTCAGTGACATTTCTGAAATATGGCAGAAAGACAGGACCAACCCAAAAGCAAGTCCATTGTCTACTCAGGACCAACCCAAAAGCAAGTCCATTGTCTTTCTGCCATATTTCAGAAATGTCACTGACCGTATTGAACATATACTTCAACGTCATAACGTCAAAACAGTATTCAAACCTACAAGACAATTAAATAGCCTACTGCGCTCTTCCAAAGACCCCCGAGATCCCCTGTCATCGGCCGGTGTTTACCGTATTCCTTGTTCCTGTGGTTCAGTGTACATTGGTACCACACAGCGGAGCGCTAACACCAGACTCAGCGAACACAAAAGAAACTGCCGCCTGGGCCATACAGAGAAATCGGCAGTCGCCGAACATGCCATTGAAGCCGAGGGCGAACACATTATTAGATTTCAGGACACCAACATTCTTTCCTCCATAAAACATTACCATACCCGGCTACAACGCGAAGCAATAGAGATTTACAAACATCCCAATAATTTCAATAGGAAAGAAGAAGCATTGAAACTCAACAGTAACTGGCATCTAGTCATCAAAAACAAGAAAGGTCATACAAAACCGAAAAACACTGCGAGCCAATCAGAAGAGAGCAACAACACAGCCGGCGCCAGCCCCCTCATACCAGCGGGCCAATCAGCAGAGAGCGTCCACACTATAAAGAGAGCGGCACTAACGGCCAACGCATCAGACGCTGCGATACTTTCACCGAGAAGACTTCGTCCGCGCCACTGAAGATGTCCACCGCAGTTGTGGACGAAACGTCTGGGAAATCTTTCTTCAGCAGACCACGGCATAACAGCCCGGAAAATTATATTAGTTATAATTGTGACACCGGCCGTGAGAGCCTACGTTCTTACATGATCTGCTGTTGGTTTCAATCATAATATTTAGAAACAGAATTTGGAATCTTGCAAAAGCAATGTACTGCGACACGCAGCTGCAAATCCCTTCTTAACCGAGTAGTTTGCGCTAACTTGCTCTCAACCGCACTTTTAAATAGGTAACTATGGTTATCATTTCCACTAAGTTTAGGTACGTTTTCAGAAAACTATACTTAAAATGGCAGCTGAGTTTCCTTCATGAGGAATCGTTTTTACAAACGAGATTTCGAATTTCGTTTTGATACCAGGGGTTTGTGAGAGATCTACGACGTCAGGTAATATAAAATTTGTGCAATTTTTATCAGTGAGAAGAAGTATTTCATCTCAGTACACAGCAGCGAAATGAATAATACAATTCCTTTCCTTTCGCATGATATGCTTCGTGTAATCACGAAGGTCATTTGAAAAATTATTCCAAATGCCGCTATGTTTCTGAGAGCTACCACACAAAAGTCGAAAAATGGATTTTCAGCCTGCCCTCTGAACTTAAGACTATTTGTTTTTGGTTGGCGTCAACCAAGAACGTTATCAGAACCTGCGTGAAACAATTTGTATCCGTCATAACAATACCAGGTCATTTGACATTTAAATGAATGCTGTGCGTGGATCTGAATGGCTCAGTTCTTAAAAGCATACCAATGCTTGATTGGGGAAAGTTCTAAAGAACGGATCAATAAAGAGAATGTAAGGGGAAAAAGAGAAGAGAGGGGAAGAGTAAAAGGAGGGGATAGAGACGGAAAGAGGAGAAAGAGAAGAAGGAAGCATATCCTAAAAAAAAAAAAAAAAAAAAAACCTGACGTGTTACATTAGCATGACTTTCTCTACCCACCATCGTATATTTTTACTTTCTCTACTACGTATAGTAAGTAGGGAAAGTATTGTATTCCACCCAAAAATTCGATACCGAGATTTCACCGGAAATACATGTTTTGAGATCCCCTGAATCCAAACATGTTCGTGTGTGTGTCTGTCTGTCTGTGAACAGCATAACTCAGAAACGAACAGTCGGATAAACACCAAACTTGGTATTTAGGTTCAGTATCTTCCAAGGATGCGACACGAAGGTTTCCAAGAAAATCCCCCCAAACCAAATTACCCTTTACATGGAAGATTTTTCGAGAATTTTAATTTTCTCAAAAACAGCTCTAACGATTTTGATTAAAATATCATATGTTTAAGGTATTTTTATGACAAATAAAATGTACATCTTGAATTTTCTGGGAATGTCTCCAAAAGTATTCTTCATTGTGAACGACTTTTGCATAACTGGTAAACCATAAGAGATAGACAAACTTTTGCTACAGAAAAAATGTAAATCGCGTTAAAATACACAATTTATGTCATACACATTTTTTGTTGAGTGAACCATTTTCGAGATATTGCTTGTTACTCCCTGTTACTATTGCTTGTTATTTTCTCAAATGGAAATTCGTTATTAATTTTTTTGTCTTGGATATGCAAAGAGTATTAATCTGTGGGAAAGGGAATGGTGCTGCACCTAGCAACCAGCTATTAAGAGATATGGATGTGCTTAAAGGCTACTGTATTTCTATATTGCCCTTGTAAATATATATTCCCCTTACATCTACAAGAAAATTAGCAATAAGATAAGAGTCTGCAAATGTTTATCTCGATTAACATGAAGTAGATGGAGAATAAGCGTTTGTAAAAATAGTTTGTAGAAGAGTAGAGGAAGTCATGTGAGTGTAACACATCAGATTTTTATATAGCTTCCAGAAACCATTTTTACAACATTTATTTTTCTATCTATTTCATATTTATCGAAATAGGCGTTCGCAGAATTACATTTTATCATTAATTTATACTGCAACGATGATTATTCTCAACAAACATAAAGACATTGTATTATTATTTTTTATTTTTGGTGCTTGAGATGTCCAGCAATTATACTTGCTGCTAGTTGAATTGTTGAAGTTCCTGGACGAATAATATTTCTAATTGTTTCATTGGCATTTTTTCATTTATTAGCTCATGCTCTGTTTAAAGCATTATGTTTATATGTGCAGGAATAGTAAATCATAATGTGAAAAATTTTCAGAATATTCTTTTATATACCTCTTATATATCAGTTTTATATACCTCTTACTTCAGCTTGTTTTATAATAACAATTTTTGTAGGTACAAGAGGGATACATAAATCGAAACTATATTAATGTTTAAAAAAAGAGGGCTATATGCTGACCTTGAAATTTCATACTCTTTGCCACTCACATGATGAGAAACAACTGAATGTGACAGCACTTCAAAAAATGACAAAGTATTGAAACTGTTGAACCATAACAACGGATATCTCCGAAATGGTTGATGCCACAAGAAAGTTATTTGAAATAAATTAAGTGTTTTAAGAGAACTGCATGTACTGTGCAGTATTTGTCTGTCTTTTATGGTTTACTAATTATACAAAGTATCTTGCGAATGAAAAGTGGTTCATAGGCTATTCCCAGAAAGTTCAAGATGTATGTTTTATTTGTTATGTAAATATGTTAAATTTAATTAAAATCCTTGAGGCCATTTTTGGGAAAATAAAAAACAATGAACAAGTTTCCATGTAAAGGAAAGTTTCGGGTAAGGGGATTTTCTCGAAAATCTTGATGTTGCATTTTTGAAAGGCACTAAATTTAAAACCATAGTTTAGTATTTATCGAACATGTTATTTCTGAGTTATGCTGCTTTCCCTCCCACTCCCCTCTCTCTCACTCACTCACTCTCACTCTCTCTCTCTCTCTCTCTCTCTCACACACACACACACACACACACACACACACACACACACAAAACCCTTTTTGTAAAACAGATTTATTTTCCTTCGGGGGCTCTCAAAACAAATCATTCGGATGAAACCACTGTATCAAGTTTGTGGGTGTAATGCAACACTTCTACCTGGGTAAATGGTAGACAAAATAAAAACAAGAGAATTAGAAAATAAATGTAAATTACAGAGAAAGGAAGACCAGAGAAGAGAACCAAAAAGAGGAAAGGAGTAGAAGAAACTGGCAATGTATATAAAATTCAAACCACAAGTTTTAGCGTTATTATGTGGAAAACTGAAATTTAATCCAAACTGAGAAGTGAAACCACACTTGAAAACTTCATGGGGATCCATGACAGATCTTCCGCCCACCGTGCAGATGCTCTTAACGCTGGTAACAGTGAGATGCCCAACCGCTAAACCTTAAAGCCAATCTCAAACATTGCCATGCCATACCTACCTCAAAGGCAACATTGCAAGCGCTTGTTAATTTCCGGAATTTATACTTAACCACTCTTACTTGCATCGTATGAGAAGTGCACATAGGGGCACCTCAGCGTTTTAATGGTGGTGGTGTATAAGAGTATCGCACGGAGAGCCGAAGATCCGTAGTTCCAATCCTGGACACGTTATTGCAATTATCGAATTATGGCTTTTGCTGCATTACTTTGGTCTTCATTGAAAACGTTAATAAAAGCTAAAGGAAAGTGAATAAATTACCTTAGGAGTGGGTTTTAGGAGTAGTCTGTTCTATAGCTGGCACCCACCTGCCCGCCAGTTTTAGGTGTTTTACTTTTATAGCAAAATTACGGTGTGAAGATAGCAAACCTGGCCATCTTGTCACTATTGCACAAGGAAAATGGAAACTTCCAACCTAAATGACAAGTGAAATCCGCGGAATAAGCGATGTGTTCTTCTTTATTTTCTTTTGCCGCTGATATAAACGCAATGCGTGTTATTAATAGTGCATTACAGGAAACAAAATGGCTGGCGAAGGATGTGAAAATAGAAGATACATGGAAATGAGAGATAAATTAGGTGTGGAGAACTTACAGCTACATTAGTAAACTAAGCTTATTTTAGAAAACTAAATTTAACCTAACCTCCCATGAATCAGGAACCCAAGATTTTATATAAACTAAACCTAATCTAGCCTAACCTCCCGTGAATCAGAAACCTAGACCAGAAGAGTCAGCTGCGCCTATTTATTTTTGAATTTATGCAACGTGCTAAGTGACATTTGTGACTTACGCCTTTCTTGAATGCCTTCTAATGACTGATTTGCATAACACTTTGTAGAGGAGGGATACATAACTCAGTGCATAAGTGTTTTACGCGACAGAAGGCAATCGTTATGTATGTCGATGTAAAAAACATCCCACCCTGACACTGGGAGCACCAGTAACACATTTAGCCAATTTTACAAAGTTATATTCTTGAGCATACATCCATGCGCCCCTTTGAAAACGCCCCTAAAGGAACAACCTATCACGTGCATCGGTTGACAAAACCATTTGAAAACAAAATGGCATAGGTACGCAGTGCGACCAATTGGATTTAAGTCGTTAGTCAATGTACAGCCTTGTCAGAAAATGCTAGGTATTAGGTAGATAAATTCTCTTATTTCACAAACTATGCGTATTTAAGATCATACAGTAATTGTACTGACTGATGCAGTTTATTGTTTGAATTTAAACTACGACACCGAGCTCAAAACACTGTATGACACTGCAAAAAGCGTGTAAAATTCGAGGAGGGGTTTAGTTTCGCGATTATTAATTCGTATAGGAACATCAGCTCGCAAGGTAGCATTGGCCGAATGGTATTATTATGGTTGCTATAACACTGTGTCACTTTAATTCGGGTTCAAATCCTTCGGGTTAAGTTCAAACTTTTTATTACTTTTTGTTTTATCTCTTTGGGCACATGATTTGTTATTATGATATAAATAACATTTTTAATAATATTATAAGTGTGTACAATATAGAATAATCGCCATGTTTTCCACAGGCAGGTGGATAATTTCTACTTCGTAGTAGGTGTTTTATTGTGGTCAGTATTAGCTTGACCGACTCAACCAAGTTTAAAACACTTCCCACATTCAAAGTGGCTTTAGCTATTTGCGCCTGCGAAAATGCCTGGCGTGAATAAATAAGTCTCTCTCCATTGTTACTCAGTATCTGAAACCTTTCTACGAGACACGGCTGGGGTCATAATGTATAGAAACGACGAGTATGTTGATATGCTGTTAATCTATGCAGAAACAAGGTGTAATGCACTATCAGCAAAGCGCCTGTATGAAGAACGGCTTCCAGGAAGGAGGGTCCCTACTGCAGACACTTTTCGAAAGGTTGAAAGACGCCTTCGTGAAACAGAATCATTTGGAAGAGCACCGCCTGCTTGCGATACTCCAGCAACCTCTGGAGGCAATGAAGAAGCGTGCTAAACGCAATAGAAAACAATCCACATACCAGTTCAAGAGCCATAGCAGAAGATGTGTACATAAGTCAGTCCTCAGTGATGTGCACATTGCATCGTAATAAATATCATCCATGCCATCTAAAATTACACCACGCTCTCCACGGACGCGACTTTCAAGCGCGAGTGATATATGGACAATGGCTACAGCAGCGAGCGTAAATGGATGCAGAGTTTTTAGCAAGTGTTCTCTTCAATGATGAAGCCACACTCCACAATACCGAAACTGTTAACCGCCGTAATGTGCACTACTGTAGTATAGACAATCCTCACTGGATGAGAAAAGTTGCATTCCAGGTACAGTGGAGCATCAATGTCTGGTGCGGAATGATAGGAGCCCAGCTAATTGGACCTGAACTAATTTTTTGAAGGCAACCTCACAGGACCACGGTACCTTGCATTTCTGCAAGAAGAATTGTCATTGTTCCTAGAAGATGTGCCACTAGTGAAACTAGTGGTTCCAGCAGGATGGAGCTCCACCACACTGGTCACTGATTGTAAGGAATCACTTACATAGAACATATCCGCAAAAATGGATTGGCCGAAGGGACCCAAGCGCATGGCCCCCTAGATCACCTGATCTCACTCCACTGGATTTATTTCTGTGGGGTTATTTTAAGGAACGAATCTATGCTCAAGAGCCGTAAAGCCCAAATCATTTACGGGAAGTCATACGTGAAGAATGCAGCCAGATTACACCGCCCATGTTACACAACGTACACAAATGTGCATTGATGAAGGCGGTCGTCATTTTGAACATTTACTTCCATGATGAAATCCACGCTCTTTAACAATTTATTATTCTGTTTACCCGTAAACTTAGCACATTTACAACTCCTTTGTCAATAGAAGAAGTGAAGCAAAAGGTTTAAACATGAAACAAAAACTATTAGATTAATATCATCGATATGCGCCCAAAAGAAAGAAAGCCAACTATGTAACACGGTTTACAACACCAGATAAAGTACAGATTATTAGGGTAAACATGATACAAATCATCTTATTGTAATTCTTATGTATTTGGCTCACAGGAGAGTCAGTAACAAAAGTAAATAAATTAGTACACTAAAATACAGAAAACAAACACAAGGAGAGAGAGAGAGAGAAAACAATTTGATGTTTGTATCAGATTCGAACCTCCGAAGCTAACCATTGCTTCACCACATTCCGGCAGCTAAACCACTTGGCCAGAGCCCAGTTAGTCTATCCCGCTCTTCGGAAAACATTCCTCTATCTCCTTGCAAGCATTATATCCATGAAACGCCTTCTTTTTTAAGGCTTTCGCAGCTCTTTAGCTCTCATTCAGGCCTTTAATCATTAATGCTAATTGTGTATAGTACCAAATAGAAGGGCAGAGCTACAATAACAGTTTGTTTCTAAAAGGGTCAATGCTTTCACATTAGACTATAAACTGCGGGTTGCACAGATACGAATAACTAGGGGCAGCTGACTCGCCTGATATATATATACATATACATATATATATAAATAAATAAATAAAACGAAACCTAACCTAACCTCCCTAAAATCAGAAACGCAAAAAACTAACAAACCCAAAATAAACAGTAATTAGGAACGCACGTTGCGAGCATTGGCGGTATCTTACTGGCTTTGGCAGCATTTGTTATTCATATGTTTCCAGCATTGTGTTGGAGCTAGAGGATGACATACGGTGAATTTGTAGGAGATTTAGTACATCACTTTCATCGCTTTTGAAGACCAACGTAATGCAGATTCACCCAAAATTATTATAGCAATTTTTATTAAAATACAAACCAACGACGCTTTGGGGCAAATGATACTTGGCCTGGGGGAAATGCATGCACATTACCTTATCTTACTTATGTTTCTTTTGGATACATGGGACTCAGAATATATATCCCCGGAGAAGTATTACTGCAATGAGAACAGTAGTATACTGCGATACAAGTACAACAATTGCATCTTTGCAAAACGAGGAACAAGTCTGAAATTAAGAGATGAAGTCAAGTATTTTCCGTAAGTCCTTTCTGCAAAGGACTTAGCGTATGCATTGCCTGGTATTTTTTCGACCATAATGAATAATGAAAGTATTTATGTGAAAATAAATGTAATTACCATCGACTGCTCAAAAGCAGTATCAATGTCGACCGCATTGGCCTCTGAGAACTGGTGATCGATTAGACACGCCTGGTTGTATTGAGCAAGCCAGTGAACAACTGAAGGTGAGATGGTTGCTTGCGCCGAAACAGTTATACTTAAATATATGAATTACATCGTAAGTAAATATCAACAAACAAAGGGTAGTTAAGACGATGAGATTTTAACGATAACATTCAACTATCAACATTTGGAGGATTAAATTCATTTTAACACCTGCGTATGCAAAACGTACGGAACTCAACTTACCACGCATGACATGAGGGGGGAATGAATAAAAAAATAATATCGTCGAAAAAACTTATGATAGTTTAAAGTTCCAAAAATGTTAACTATTTGCAAAGGGGATCTAGGTTTATTTTAGTTCAGTTGCATCTAAAATTTAATTTCACAAAGAAAAACATATTACAGCTGGAGCTGAAAGGATATAAAATCATACTTGCATAAAATTAAAATTATCATTTAACTACAGCTAAAAGAGCACGAGATATCTTTTTAAGGGAGTAAAAACTTAGGAGCAAACGCAGATGAAATCTGTTGGGGCTGTTACGCGGTATTTACTTGAAGCAAGGCTCTTGAAAACTTTCTGAACACTTGCATGTGTTTATTTGTGCAGTTGGCAAACATGGAAACAGCCGTCGGTTCCCAGAGAGCAAGAGTCGGTGTAAAAGGTTTAAAAACAGAAGTACAGTGTGAGAGAGCGTGATAACGTTGAAGGCCGCTTTATCTGCAACTGCTTTGATGTTGAGTCACGTGGTGTGTGTTACTGGAGGACTCAAAGCCTGAATCGAATAAAACATCATTTCAAACAGGCTCGGGGTGTTTCCGCCCTTCCTTTCAGTTACGTTCATATGAAAGCCTTAGCAGATCTCAAAGTATTTTTATGGTCACAGATTTTGATAACACAGACGAGAAGGTGGCACCACAGTGTGAAGTTAATGCTTAAAATGTATTAATTTGGAGAAATTAGGAGTTTTTCGCTTTTTATGCTATTTATTTCGCTATGATCAAGGGGAGACATACTGCTAGACATACAAAAACACATCTGGTAATGGTAAAACGAACGCATTTAGGTTTCGTGTGCACTACAAATTATTATACACGCTAGCACTTCAACTACATTAGGAGTATAATATAATAAATAGACCGAGCGAGTTGTCGCAGCGGTAACGTGTGCGGCTCGCATTCGGGAGGTACCGGGTTCGAACCCTGGCAACTATCTACTCTGGTCCATGGGCTTTTCGTGGTTTTCCCGGATCGGCAGGCGAATGCTGGGGTGGTTTCATTTCTACCATGATTCCTTTCCATCATTTCACTTTCATTTCGTTCTCACATTTAAGTTTTTTTTTTAGTTTAAATTTCACTGAAGTTATAAAGAATTAAAGTAAATGAGAAGTGAAACGTGTGGAAGATTATTAAAGATTTAAAGAAGTTAGAAGAAAGGTGTTGGTAAGATTTGTAAATAAGAATAAAATATTTATGGATAATTTATAATGAAACAATATCAAATAAGTAAATTTAAATAATAATATAAGCAATACGTAATATAAGAAATATTAAAATAATATATAGGGAATAAAGAGTTAATAAAATCTAAATAATTTAAAATTAATTAAGGAAGTAGTTTAAAATAATAAAAATAAAACTTTTTAAATATACTAAAATTAAAATAGAAATAATTAAATTAAATCAATTAATTCAATAAATTTGTAATAAACATCATATTATCATTTTCAATTACACAACAATAACCTAAGAAACACACAGAAATTTAAATTTAATTGTAAACTTAAGTATTAAAGTTACACAAATAAAATAAATAAAATGTTTTTTGTATTATTATTTTCTTTCTTTTGTCATACTTGCACGATAATATTTTGTAAAAATGTTTGGATGAATTTGAATAAAATTCATAAGAATTTGGAATGTACGCCCCGATGTGGAAATTAGGTATCCGGAGTGTAGTAGTTAAGATTTTTATTTATTTTGTTTATTTACTTATTTATTTAATTAACTAATGTTCTAAGTTTCGTTCGCAGTAACGTTCACAGTGTCGGACGGATGGCGCGGATGCATGCTTAAAGGAAAGAGTACTCTCCGTGGACACAAGAGGGCTGCTTTGTCGTTGGGTTGTTCGTCGCCCTCTCTAGGCAGCTACAGCAGTGGAACGAGTTTTCGAGCTTGGAAATGTTAGGGACCTCCGCGCGTCTCTGTGGTCTGTCTACCTGTGGCTGTAGCCTCCTGTTGTTTCTTCACTTCAATCCTTTCTTCTGCGGATGGTAGGCGCAATAGATCTATGCAGGTTGCAGTGCGTGAGGTGTCCTCCAATGATTAACCTATACCTATATAATGAATAAATTACCTAATAGGGTTAGGGTTAAAATTGGAGAGGATTTCGGCACCGCCACTAAGGCTAGACCTATTGTGCCTATTAAACGGGGGTGAAGGTATGAGTCGAGAGAGTACAAAGAGTGGTCACAGTTGTAGGCCAGCCCAGTGGGGTCTTCATCTCTTCAGATTGAGAACCCCGGACATCCTTTCGAAGCACCCCCTCCTACCTATCCAGCATCACGGACTGATAAGTTAGGGTAAAATGTTCCGTGCAGGGGAGGAAATAGTTCTCTCCTTACAGCATATCCGCCACATGCAACACACCACCGACCACTCTGAAATCCCGAAAGATGAAAGAAAATGAGAGCAGCTTTACATACAATAGGGAAAGAAATAAACTACGCCTAGTCTTATTTCCCGTCTTGATGTTCTTCTAAAATAATCTTCAGATTGGATGCACATATTTGTTTCAAAACAAATATCTTAAGTGCTCCGGAAAATCCCATACGTTTTCAGTATTAATTTGAGGTCAGGAAGAGGAACCACAAGAATTCGCAGACTGCTTCATATAACAGGCGCACCAACATTCATATAAACATTCAGGATAGACGTTGCCACAGCAAGCACACACGAGAAATTCCTGGAATTCAGGAATTTCATAAAGAAAAACGTAGTCTCCGATAAACGTGATGCTCTAAGCGGAGTTATTTGCAGAAAGAGAACGTACAGGTCACTGTGTAGAGCACGGAGCAAACGAAAAACTTCAGGGCGGATGTACAGGGTCGGGCACATAAAACAGAGTCGAATATTTCTATATTAGTGTATTAAATAACAACATTCTACAAACTATTGAAACACTTATTTAGTATATTTACTTATATAAACTATATTTATTTAGTGAACTCGCCAATATATCAGTATTAATGACAGAACATTATAATTAACACAGTGTCACTGGTCTAACTTGTCCATAGATAGATTTGATTTTTAAGGAGGCTGTCGAAGACACAGGGCACCTCAGCCGTAGGCTTTTTGCGCTCTCCCTCTTTACCTTTATACATGCAGTTATAGATCTATCTTTTAAAAAATATTTAAGATATTTCCTATCAAATCTTATTATCTTCTACTCCTGAAGGTGCAGCCCCTCTGAAGATTGTGAATCTGTATCTCCCTAGATAATTAAATTCTACAAGGAGGTGTTCAACAGTTTCTGCTGATTGTTTACGGAGACGGCAAAGAGAATTGCCATCAAAGAGTTTCATAGTCTGCAGATGCTTCCTGAAGGGTCCATGTCCAGTAATTATAACAATTACTTTCCTAACGTGTTTGCTCTCCCTTAACGTTAAGATTTTGGTCAGATATGTATGTGAAGGTTTGACTATGGTTGTACCCAATTTTTTGTCCAGAGAGGTTCTGTCATCGGTGTGACTATTGATTGTTACCCGCTGGAATAGTGCATTCTAAAAGTAGTTTTATATACTGGTAAGATTCGTCTTTTGGGTGTTTAGCTTCTTCATTGCCCATGATGCCACAATGACCAGGTACCCAACGGAGTTGACCTGATTCCGGCCAGAGATTGTCATTAGAAGTCGTACACAATCCTGGAATTAACTTGGTGGGATTAACTTCTCGGTAGGTGTGTTATGCATTTTCCGGGTAAAATCGGATTCGCTGCCATGTGCCTCTGCTTGCACGTCTGAGATTTTCGGGACTGATTGTTGTGAAGATACGGCGAATGTCTCAGACATCCGAAACAAAGCGAGATTTTCCTTTAGTCAGTTGTTGCATACTGTGAGGTCGGGGCAACTTGGATGCCATGTGCGACTTCCACCTCGTCCAAACGTACTAATGAATTATTCATTCACTCACTCATTTTGTCAATGCGGGCATTATTTTGATATTTTGAGGCCTTCCACTGCGATTAGCATCCAATACCACTTACGAACGTTTTGCTAAAGAAATATCGAAAAATTTTCTGTGTATAGTTAGTTTTAAAATAATGGGCGATTTTTTTTTCTTTTGAAAATCTTCGTGTCACATCCTTGGAAGAAACTAATTTTAAATACCAAGTTTGGTATTTATCGAACCCTTCGTTTTAGAGTTATGCTGTTTACAGACACACACGGATATTTTTGTAATCTTTTTTATTCAGTGGACCTCAGAACATGTATTTTCGTTGAAACCTCGTCATCGTATTTTTGTATGGAATACAATACATGCTCTTACCTACTATAGCTAATGACAGAGAAAGTAAAAAATCAAACTTTTTCTGCTGTTAAAACCCTTTACTTTGTTATTAACGCCGTCTCAAAAAAAATCAGTTTTCCATCGGTTTTTAAAGCGTCAGAGAGTGTAGTGGTGTAGATCGAAAGAGAAACATCGAGAAAATAGGAGAGAGTGGAAAGGGAGAGAGAAGGTTACAAGGAAAAACAGCCAGAAAACGGGAGAGACGCAGAGAAATTTTTCCATGCTTAAAGCAATAAAGCAATTAGCAGAGCTGGGGCTTCTGGTTAAATAAAGAAAAGAATGCTCTTATGGCTAGAAAATAAAACAGAGTTCCGCGAATAGCAAAACAGTAACTTCAACGCTACATCATGTACACCTTCAGCTACTCTCTAAGAAGGAAGAAAACAGAGAGAGAGAGAGAGAGAGAGAGAGAGAGAGAGAGGGAGATAGAAAAAAAGAAATACAAGGATAAACATTCGTACATGAGGACCTCTTTGAAGTGCTTGTTTCAGGCTTCATCTTCATTCAAGATTCTATAAAGTATTGGCTGTAAGGAACCTATTACAGAGTCGTCCTCAGTAGAGTAGTGGTTACCATGCTAGCCTCTAGTTCCCGAGGTTCAATACCGGCGGAGGGCGATGGATTTTTCCGGGCGTAAATATCCTTAGCATGACTTCCTTCGGAAGGGAAGTAAAGCCGGTGATCCCGTGTCGCTGATTTACGGCACGTAAAAGAACCTCAAGCCTGATAAAGAGGCCTCTGAACAAAATTATCGGTCTTTCATGCCCAATATAGAATGGAACACCAATGACCATAGTAGTTAAAGAGCGTCCATAAATAAAACTCAATTTAATTTAATTTTAACTATTACAGCCATTGTGTCTACAACGAGTTCTGCCATGTTTTTCCATGAATTAGATATACTCGTAAATTATCATTAGCAGTTACCTCAGCAAAACAAACACAGGCGCTCGAATGAAATTTGTTTACTGTGTAATTATGATTTCTAGCCATTACAGTGTTCTCGCAACACTAGGTGGGAACTTGTACCTGTCGGTTATTCAAACCAAATTGTGAATGATAAAACTTGTTCACCACATTTGTGTACCACGGCCATAAAACACATGCAACCGCTTAGATCAGTAATATCCTCTAAAATGTTATCAACATTTTCAGACATCCTGTACAAATCGTCCCTTCCACTTTTCAAAACAACCCTTCTAAATCCTCTTTCGAGATCAGCCCTGCATCGTGGAATTCTCCTTAATCTCATCCGCCGTCTCAAATCTTTTCCTTTCCTACGGTTATTTTAACTTCGGTAAAACCCATATATAGAACAGATCCAATTCTTGTCTTTAAGGAAGCTGGTAAACCTGGATGATGCCTTGTTCTGTCAAAAATCTCTTTCAGAAGTGGGGAAGAAAACTTTTTTATTACAACATACCGTTGAATGAATTGCAGATTTGCATTTCTGAAGAATTTCCAAGACACATTTTAATCAAATCTGATGCAAAACTCTATATCTGCATATTTAAAACGTTGTTTATATAAGCTACCCTTAGCTTTGGATAAATTTCAATCAAATTTGAACTCTTACATAATTATCAGTGACTTTCTATCAGCCTTAAACGCAATACAAGACACGTTCTCTACCAATAGCATTGTAAACGAAATACATAATCTTGTTACCATCCTTTATAACTTAGAGAAACACTCAATTTCATTTGGATACCATCTCATAAAAACATACCCGGTAATGAAAAAGCCGATACCGCAGCAAAACTACAAACACAAGATACTGATATCAAAATACCTCTCCAAGATGCAGTCACACATTTTAAGAAGAAAATACACAAAGAATGGCTGACCAACTGGATGGACAACTCTACAAGTAAGCTTCATGATGTACTGGAACTTCAACTAAAGTATATCCAATAAGACAGTTAATACAGCGGTCAAATTCTAATATTCCGATTACGAATTGGGCATACCAAACTGACACACTCTAGGAATTAATTATTCTTCCACACTAGCCGTGTGTTCGTTGGAATTGGTAAGGTAGAATCAGGCGACTGAAAAATTCAATGCCATAGCCGGGATTTGAACCACGGATCTCCCGGTGTTCGTCCGGTTATCTAACCACTGAGCTACCATGGCAACATGCCGGCACAACAGTAAATTCTCCAGCTGATTCGCATTTTTCGCGTATAAACCACAAGGTGATCTCAAATTGTATTGAGATGATATACTATAATGGCGACTTACAATATTCTAAGTATTTTAAGTCCCGGGCTTCATAGTTTCAACCACTATTAGCTCAATTATAGTCAACCCCCCAAAAAGATGCTTTATTACAGAATTTTTTAAACACATAAGACGTTGTATTATACTGTACATTGCACAAAGAGAAGGATAAAGAGAACAGAGTGGAACAGAATGACAAAATTGTAGAATAGAAAGAAAGAGAGGGGAAGGGGAGCAAAACAAAGGGAAAAATGAGAAAGTGAAAGAAAGCAAATGAGCAGACACTCTGTAATTAGCAGCAGAACTACGGGTATAAAACAAACTATTATTGAGAATTACACTTAAAGGTTACGACTATTACTTTCTCTACTACATATACTAAGTAGGGGAAGTATGCATTCCACTAAAAAAATTCGATACCGAGATTTCAACGGAATTTCAATAAAATTTCCGTACCCCAGACTAACCTTTACATGGAACAATTTTCGAAAATTTTGAGTTTTTCAAAAATGGCTCTAATGATTTTGATTAAAATATAATGTTAAGGATACTTTGATGGCAAATGAAATGCATATCTTGAATTTTCTGGTAATGTCCTCAAAAGTCTTCTGCATTCTGAATGAATTTTGCATAACTGATAAACCGTAAGAGATAGACAAAATTTTACCACAAAAATGTAGATTTCGTTAAAACACACAATTTATCTCATATACATTTTTTGTCGAGTGAACCATTTACGAGATATTCCTTGATATTTGTTTGAATTTTGCAATACATAAACTTTCTCTCAAATGGGAGTTTATTATTCTTTTTTTTTAATGTGCTGGGCATGCAAAGAGAACGGATTGCTGCACATAGCAACCAGCTCTTAGAAGACTTGGCTTGAAACTTACCATATTCCCCTTGCACCTATAAGAAAATTAGCAATACGATAGTTTCTGCAAATTTTTATATCGATTAACATGAAGTAGATGCAGAAAGAAACACATTATTAACAGAGGTAACTATAGGAACTAAGGCTCTACTTTAAAGGTTATTGTACTCGGCACCAGTGGAAAATAACTGAAACTCCTAAAAAAATCTGATGTGTTACACTCACATGACTTTCTCTACTCTTGTACAATCTATTTTTACAAACGCCTATTCTCCATATGCTTCATATTAATCGAGATATCGAGATGTCAATCTTATTGGTAATTTTCTTGTAGATGCAAGGGGAATATGGTAGCTTTTAAACGATAGTCAAATATTTTATCGCTGGTTGCTATGTGGCGCATTCCATTCTCTTTGCATGTCCAGGACATAAAAAAATGAATAACGAATTTGAGAAAAAGTATAAGTATTGGAAAATTTAAGGAAATAACAAGCAATATCTCGAAAACGGTTCACTCAACAAAAAAAATGTATATGTTATAAGTTGTGTATTTTAACGCGATCTACATTTTTTGTGTAGTAAAATTTTGTCTATCTCTTATGGTTTACCAGTTATGCAAAAGTCGTTCATAATGAAGAATACTTTTGGAGACATTCTCAGAAATTTCGAGATAAACATTTCATTTCTCATGACATTATCTTAAACATATGATATTTTCATCAAAATCGTTAGAGCCATTTTTGAGAAAATTAAAATTTTCGAAAAATGTTCCATGTAAAGGGTAGTCTGGGGTGGGGGGATTTTCTTGAAAATCTTCGTGTCGCATCTCTGGAAGATACTGAACGTAAATACCAAGTTTGGTGTTTATCCGACTGTTAGTTTTTGAGTTATGCTGTTCACAGACACACACACACAGACACACACACACACAGACACACACACAGACACACACACAGACACACACACGGACATGTTTCCAAAAATGCTTTTTTTGGATTCAGGAGGTCTCAAAACATGTATTTCCGGTGAAATCTCGGTATCGAATTTTTGGGTGGAATGCAATACTTCCCCTACTTACTATACGTAGTAGAGAAAGTAAAAATGATACATTACAATGCTGTATAAATATCATCAAATTCTGGCTGCAACAATACCAGTTGAAAGTATTAAGTTGATTTCAATATTGCTACTGCGTAAATCAATACGTGTCGCTAGTACTTATGGAGTTAATAAACAGGCAGTGCATATATGTCCTAGGTAACAGCATTTTCTGTTGGAAGTTACATGTTAGTAGAAGGTTAGAAGATACACAATAGTTAACATTTGCTTTCACTTTGGTAACCGTTCGGGACAACCTCTGAAACACTCAAAACAATATCTGTACGATGCATCAACGAAGAGTGGAGAACTGGATCATTGGATACGGAGAAAGAAAAGGTGAAAAAAATACACATAAAGCAGTACCTAAGCACTTCAAAAAAGAGATAGCCCATGTTGGTGGTTCAGTTTCGATTGCAGTACGAGGAATTCTAGGCACGTCTGAGAGCCGAAATGACTGCTGGAGTGTTCTCCGGTCAGGGCGAACTTCTGTTGTTGTTTCCTTAGTTTGATTTCGAGGTCTTAACCTTCCTGAATTCAAATGCACACATCCAATAATATGACAGCATATATCATAGCCACTTATTTGCTCCTTTTTAGTTTTTATACTAATCTGTAGTATGGGGTGCATATATATTGGGTGCATTCCACCCAATAATTCGATACCGAGATTAGACTGGAAATACTGTAGCGTATGTGTGTGCTTTGTCGCATCGGACACATTCTTCCTGTGTAGCATGACATTATCGTGTATAATCATTTTGATTGGGAGTTTGAGTTTACATCCGACGTGGCATTTCCCTCCCACCTCCTCAGTCTGTTGGCGTCACTAGTAGCGTCAATCTTGTGTGTGTCTTCAGAGTGAGTGGTTTGTGTATGCAGAGTGCGTGGTCCGTGTGTGTGTGTGTGAGGAGCATCTCCCTCCAATGTTTGCCTGTAATCTGTTGTGTACAATGTAGTGGCACCATATCAATTATAATAAACCTTAGGTAATGTGCTAAATGTGTATTTTCTTATGAAAATCCCACGGCTGCTTTAAATTTGTGCAGCAAGTTCCTGGTATCTCTCATTTGCCTCTGCAGCTACGTCCCCCAATGTTTATGCCGGGGTAACTAAATTTAATATTTAAGTGCAAAACCTTTTGGCCTCACCCCGGTGTATAACAATACACTATTTGAGGTCCCCTGAATAAAAGAAAAACATTTTTAGAAAAAGGTCCGTGTGTAGCTGTGAACCGCATAACTCAAAATGAAAACTTGGTTAATACCAAACTTGGTATTTAAGTGACACGAAGGTTTTCAAGAAAATTGCCCCTCCCCAAACTACCCTTCACAAGGTAAAATTTTGCTATGTTTTATTTTCTCAAAAATGCCTAACGATTTTGATTAAAATATAAATTAAGATATTTGCATGACAAACAAAATGCATATCTTGAATTTCTTGGGAATAGTCTGAAAAGTCATCTTCATTCTGAATGAATCTTTTATAAGAGATGAACAGCTTACTGCACAACAGATGTAGATCTCCGTAAATCACACAGTTTATCTCAATTTCTTTGGAGTTAAGTATAAGCTATTTATTACAGGTTTGAACGGTGAAATACTTGATGCATTCTCAATGCAAAATCCCTATTCGTTTTATTTTTTCTCGCGGTTATACAAAGACAACGGAATTGCAAAGCCATCACATAGCTACATGTTCTTAAAACATTAGACTATCGCTTAAGCCTATATTGATTTCTTTATACCCGTGAATCTACGAGGAAATTTGTAATAAATCCATTTCCGCAAATGCGTATCTCTACGGGCATGGAATAGTTCTTGAAGAATGGGCAGTGAAAGTAATGTGAATTTAAAATCAGAAAGAAATTTATGTACCACGTACTTACACGAGTGGAGCAAGCACTGTATTCCACCCAAAAATTCGATGTCGAGATTTCACTGGAAATACGCATTCGCATTTTTAGAAAAAAGTCCGTCCGTGTTTATGTATGTGAGAATAAATATCAAAAATGAAATGTTAGGCAAATATTAATTCACATTTAAGTTCCAAAGATGGGAGACGAAGTTTAAAAAAATCCCCACCCTGAAAGTATGCTTTAAAAGGAAAATGTTTCGAAAATTTTGATTTTCTTAAAAATGGCTCTGACGATTTTGATTAATATGCCATTAATTTAAGATATTTATATGACAAACAAAGCTTTTATCTTGCATTTTCAGGAAATGACCTGTGAAGTACTCTTCCTTCGGGAGTAATTTTGTATGATTTAGTTCAAAGACACAACCACAATATATACATAGCCATATCCGAGATATTCGTTATTATTGATGTGCATTTTCCCATACTTTTCATTTTTTTGAAGTGTTACCACTATTCAGTTGTCCCTCGCAATGCCATAGGCATTTTTTATTTCTAAAAGTGCCTCTTTTGGATTCAGGAGAGCTGAAAACATTTACAATGAAATATCAGTATCGAACTTATTATTGGAATACAATACTTTGTAGCAGAAAAGATATGTGATACATTCACATGACTTTCTCTATCCTCAATCGTTTATTAGTTGGTACACAAACTAGTCTTACTAAAGCTTATTTTTTCTACCTACATCATTTTAATTCAAATACACGTTTGCAGAAATAGCTACATTACACATACAAAGGGAACAGCGATAATCAAATGCTTAAGAACTGTACGTTACCTTAAAATTTCACGGTGTTTCAGTGACATCACAAGAAACAACTGAATGTTGACAGGATTTTAAGAGTAATGACCAAGTAATGAACAATTCAAACCATTAAGAACGGATTTCTCAGAAATGGTTGATGCCACAAAAACTTATTTGAAATAAATTGTATTTTAAAGAGATCTACATTTTGTACTACGTTTTTGTCTGTCACTTAACGTTTACCAGTTATACAAGATTATACAAAATTCCTTCCGAAAGAAGAGGACTTCACAGCTATTCCCAGAAAATTTAAAGTATTCGAGGCGTATTCGAAAACTAAGGTCCGGTGAACATTATTTAACGAATGGTACATCTGAATGACGTTTCATGCCTGCAGCGCTGTCTACCGACTCCTGAGGAACCTACCGCAGTAGGTTTTTGCCAGTCGGTGAGAGCAGATCGCAATGGCCACGGCAATCGTAAATCCCGCCAGTTGTGAAGTGCGTGGTGTGATTAGATTTTTGCTGACAAAAGGATCGTCAGCTCCGGACATCCATCGTGAGTTATGCCTGGTGTGTGGACCAGACATCATGAGTGACAAAAGCTTCGACACTGGTGTCGATAATTTCGAAATGGCCGCACAAATGTGCACGATGAACAGCTGAGTGGTAGGCCCAGTATTCGGACGGACGACATCGTTGAACAAGTAAACCAAAAACTTCGAAGTGATCAGCGTTTGACGATTAGTGGTCTGGCTGATGAATTCCCAAATGTTGCTCGAACCTTACTTTACCGTATTGTCACTGAGCAGCTTGGATATCGGGAGCTTTGTGCGAGGTGAATATCAAAACTGCTCACCGGTTAACACAAAGAGAAATGAATGCGTAGTGCACGACAGTTTCTGGAGCGCTATGGACACATTGTTACGGGCAATGAGACATGGATAGCTATATCTACATAGAATCGAAGTAACATTCAATGTAGTGGCGCCGTTCCGGTTCACCCAAACCAAAAAAGTGTAAGCTTCCCGTACGAGAATCGCAAAATGATGGCTACCGTGTTTTGGGACGAAAAGGGCGTTCTTTTGATTGATTTCTTGGACCGTGGGTCAACAATTACAGCTGAAGTCTACTTTGCAACGCTTACCAAACTGAGATGTGTGGTCCAAAATCGACGCAGCGGAAAATTGTCGTCTGGCATCATCCTCCTGCACGACAACGCACGCTCGCACACCGCTGCCGAAACCAAATAGAATATTCAAGAGTTTCGTTGGGACCTCTTTGACCACCCTCCGTACAGTCCCGACTTGGCACCGAGCGAGTATTTCCTCTTCTTGCACTTGAAACGGTGGCTGGAAGTATAATGATGTTAAACTGACAATGAACTAAAGACAAGCGTTACCAACTGGTTCAAGTCCCAGGCGACGCTTCTATACCGAGGGGTTAAACAAGCTGGTGCAGTGTTTCAGCAAGCGTATAGATGTGAACGGCGATTATGTAGAAAAGTAAAGTATATATGTAGGCACATATTACTGTCAATAAAAACCTTGTCTCATGAGCGATATTATTATGCCCAAACAGAACTTAGTTTTGGAATACGCCTCGTACATATTATTTGTCATGTAAATATCTTCAATATATGTGGTATTTTAATAACAATCGTTAGTGATTTTTTTTTAGAAAATCAAAATTTTCGAAAAATGTTCCATGTAAAGATTGGTTGGGGTGGGGGAATTGTTTGAAAATCCTCGTGTCGCATCCTTGGAAGATATTCAACTTAAATATAAGGTTTGGTACTACTCCAAATTTTCGTTTTTGAGTTATGCTGCTCGCAGACAGGCGCACACATACACGCATGCACGCACACTCACACATGGACCTTTTTCTAAAAGTGCTTTGTTTTTTATTCAGGGGACATCAAAACATGTACTTCCGGTGAAATCTCGGTATCGAATTGTTGGGTGGAATACAATATCTTCTATGTCTGCTATGTACGTGTTTTTTTCCGTTTTTTTATTTATGGACGCTCTTTAACTACTGTGGTCCTTAGCGTCCCATTCTACGTATATTGGGCGTGAAAGACTGGTAATTTTGCTCAGAGGCCTCTTTATCAGGCTTGAGGTTCATTTTATGTACCGTAAATCTACGACTCGGGACCACCGGCTTTACTTCCCTTCCGAAGGAAGCCTTGCTAAGGATTTTTACGCCCGAAAAAAATTCATCGCCCTCCGCCGGGTTTGAACCCGCGACCTTGGGAACTAGAGGCTAAATGTACGTGGTGGAGAAAGTTAAAAGGGGTTAATAGTATTTTGGATGATCGTTATGGACAGCGTACATGTTGAGCTGCTTATTAGGAGGAAATGTTTACGCATGTTTTGTAAAGTATGTGATAACAAAAGCAAGTTATTTATTGAAGGGAGACCTCAGCTCCCAACACTGAACACACTAATAAGGCTAATCCTCTGCAAAAGATGATAATCATGACAAATGTAGTGTGTCCTCTCAGCGTCCTCAGTAATCCTGAGAGATGAATGACGCCCTCTTGCAAGGAGCAAGAAAATAAAGGTCAAAAGAAGAAACGAAAGTAGGACGCGAGAAGGAAAAGAAACAATGCTAATTTCGACAAATCCCCTTGTGGCCCAAAAGGTTGTGAACATAAGTTCTTGAGGAAAGTTAAACATTGCACGCAATGATAAATGGACTACGTCATGCATGCATAAGAGTAGTTAGAGATGTAGGTGTTGCTCTTCGTCTGCAGGGAATTCATTGCTGTAATATTGGTATCTTCAACGTTTTCTTTTCAGTTTTGTTTTACGCTTTTCTACGAACGCGTCAAGTTTGCGTAAGGCACCTTTTACTATTAATCAACTTCCTCACAACCCCAGCAGCAAATAAATAAATTTGATGTGTTAAATTCAGATGACCTGTGGCAGCTCTTCTACAAACTATTCCCACAAATGCCTTATTGTTCAGCTTCTTAGGTTTACTCGAGATAAAAATTAGCAGAAATTAGTTTATTACACTTTCGATTTAGGTAGATACAAGAGGGACACAGTAGACTGAAGCTATAGTGAAATCTTTAATAAGGTTCCCTTATTTGAAATTAAACTTTTTACACACCACGAGAAACAAAGCGAATAGCACCTTAGCATCTGAAATAAAAAGCAGTGCTTCAATCTTCAAACAATAAATACCTCGAAAGTGGTTATCGCTACAAGTTTTTTTCGGGCGTAAAAATCCTTAGCATGGTATCCTTTGGAAGGGAAGTAAAGCCGGTGGTCCCGTGTCGTAGATTTACGGCACGTAAAAGAACCTCATGCCTGCTAAAGAGGCCTCCGAGCAAAACTTCCGGTCTTTCACGTCTAATACAGAATGGGACGCTAAGGACCACAGCAGCTAAAGGCGTCCATAAACAAAACTCAATTTAATTTTTTACCACAAGTTTATGTAACGTAATTTGCGTGCTTTAACGAGATTTAAAGTTTTTGTGTGCTAAATAGTCTATCTCTTACGGTTTACTAGTTATACAGAATTAATAATAAAGGGACTTCATAGGCTATTCGCAGAAAATTCAGGATTTAAATTTTGTTTTTCACCGTCAACATATCGCATTTTAATCAAAATCGTTAAAGGGTAGTTTTGAATAAGGATGTTCTTGAAAGTCTCTGTGTTGCATCCTGGGAAGATGCTGAACTTACATCCGAAAGTTTGATGTTTACTAGATTTCGATTTTGACTTGCCTGTTTACAGTCACACGGACATTTTTCTAAATTTTTGTTTGTTTTCCCCTTCAGGGCATCTGAGAAACGTACTTTTGGCGAAATCTCGGTACCAAATTCTTGGGTAAAAACCCCACTGAACAAGTGAATAGTTTTAGATACCTAGGTTGTGATATCTCCTGTTTTAAAAGAAATCTGGCGTATTTCACTCACAGGACTTTCTCTTTTCTTGTACAAACTATTTTTACAAACGCTTATTCTCCATCTACTTCATGTTAATCGAGATAAACATTTGCTAAAGCTGTCTTATTGCTAATTTTCTTGTAGGTGCAAGGGGGAATATGGTGGCTATAAGCGAAACTCAATTTTTTTAAGAGCTGGTTACTATGTGGAGCATTCTATTCCCTTTAAATGTCCAGGACATAAAAAAATGAAATCTCATTTGGGAGAAAGTATAAATGTTGGAAGATTAAACAAATAACAAGGAATATCTCAGAAATGGTTCATGGACGAAAAATAAAATGTATGTGACAAATTGTATGTTTTAACGAGATCCACATTTTTTGTGTAGTGAAATTTTGTCTCTCTCTTACGGTTTACTAGCTACGCAAAAGTCATGCAGAATGAATAGGACTTCTGGGGACATTCCCAGAAAATTCAATATATACACTTTATTTGTCATGAAAATATCTTAAAACATATGCTATTTTAATAAAAATCAGTATGGTATGGAATAGTGACGGTATCCTCCCACCGCTATTAATAAGCTTAGCAAATTTAATTAATTGTGGCACAATTAAGAGAACGCTAAAACACTAGAAGAGAAACTAAAATAATCTCGCAGGTGATGTCCCTGTATTTCGCCCTAAAATAGCATTTCTCCCGTTTTTACTAAAGATTGAATTTTATTTCGATGATAACTATGTTTCGTCTTTTATTGTTACTATTTTATATAATAATTCATGAAATACTAAACTTTGTCTATGTGGCAGTCCCTATTTTTCCTTCTCTTTCTGAATAAATGCGAGTTTTGAGTTTTAGTCGGAAAAGAAGAAACTATCATAGAAGCAGTCGAAATGAAACTTTTGAGAAGTGTGGCCGACTGTGCAGTTTTGGTAAGCAGAAAGAATGAAGGTTTCAGAAATGAGTTAAAAAATTTTAAACTGATGCATAAAATAAAATATCAATTTAGAAATAATATGAAAGAAAATGTCTGAAGAATAAAAGAACATCGCTCACCAAAGAATATTAGATATAAGCCGAAAGGTTGGTAAATCAAGGAACAGATGAATTCACTTTTTGACTGAAAGCCTATGAGACCGGAACAAGCCTTAAAAAGCTAAGCCCCGTGAATGTTGTTGTTGATGATGGAGACTATCCTCTGAAACAGCTATTACCAACTGATCGTCGTTATCCTCCGTGGTGTAGTGGTTACCATGCTAGCCTCTAAATCCCAAGGTCGCGGGTTCAAACCCAGCGGAGAGCGATGGAGTTTTTCGGGCGTAAAAATCCTTAACATGGCTTTCTTCGGGACGTAAAGCCGGTGATGCGGTGTCGTAGATTTACGGCACGTAAAAGAACCTCAAACCTGATAAAGAGGCCTCTGAACAAAATTACCGGTCCTTCACGCCCAGTATAGAATGAGACGCTAAGGACCGCAGCGTTAAAGAGCGTCCATAAATAAAAACTCAATTTTTTTTCCAACTGAAATCAGTGAATAGAAGGCGTGTCAAGTCAGATTTATAGAATTTCTATGCAGAATCATTTTACTGAATGAAATAAATTATACTTTTGCGAAGTGTTCGATGCTGAGGATCTATATAGGGCGGGGCGGCAGCAGGCAAGAATGAAACACTAACAAGACGTCACAGCACATCAGACTGCTTCATTTGCTACATCAGACAGCTGCAACTTTTCTGCACCTTCTGCAGCTCCGAAGACGACGTATGTCACGCCGCTTACACGCCTCAATCCGATTACACGTCTTTCTTAAAGAAGAGGACGCGAAGAAGCAAAGTGACTTTCGCTCCAATCAATAGTACCAAAAACTTCCTATGCTGGCTTACGGGCGCTTAAGAATTTATGGAAGTGATGAAGAGCAGAAAAGCTGCAGTTAAGTTCCTGATCCGATCAAGGAAAACAACAAAATATGTGCTGCAAATTCTGAAGCATTCAGTTACTGAGCTTCTGAAGGATGTACCATAAATCTACGGCGTCTTTTATATTCGATATTGTTTGTTTGTTCCATTTATATAGCGCCTTTAACATCTAACGTCATATTGGCGGCTTTGCCTTTGGAAGAATTGTTCATCGGCAATGACGTTCACTTCTTTTACTATTATGTATATTTGGGTTCGTTTACGTCGTGTTTTCTTTACAAACAATAAATTAATGCACACATTACACTATCGCTCATGTTTTCAGACTCTAGGGAGTATGTGGAATAATCCTAGCTAAAGAAAATCCCCATCTTCCAACTGGGAATCGAAACCGGGACTTCTGATTTGGAAGTTAGCATACTAACCACCAAACTACAGAGGCAGTCACATTCCATATCACTGAATTAAGAAGCAGTAAATTTTTGCATATATTAATGAGCCATAAGGGGTTGAAGAGTTCTTTCCACAGTTTTAGTTATCTTATAATACACATATAGAACCACCAAGAAAATCTTATCAAACTATATGATAGAAGAGCAACAATTATGTTCACTACCTTAAGTGGCTCGTTTCCCCACAGTTGAGCACTTTTTTTATACAAATCGTAACTTACGCTGATTAAGTCGCAACAGCAGAAAATAAATGACCACACACACGCCTCACATGGCTATGACAACCTTCGCCCGTTAAGTATCACGCACTGATATCTTCAGTATAACATCGCTACCAACATTGTTTGTGCTTTTATTGCATTTTACTGAATGTTTAAATTAACATTCACATGACTTTCTCTACTCGCTATCATTAGCTTTTATATAGCTCTAAAAGGTATTCTAACAAAATCTTATTACTTTCTCTACCACATACATAGTATAGAGAGAAGGTATTGTATTCTACCCAAAATTTCCATACTGAGATTTCACCAGAAATGCGTGTTTTGAACCCATAAAAAGCAGTTTTAGATAAACGTCTGCGTGTGTGTCTGCCCAAAGATGCGACACGAGGATTTGAAAGAAAACTCCCCCACCCCAACTACCCTTTACCTGGAACATTTTTCGAAAATTTTGATTTTCTAAAAATTGGCTCTAACGATTTTAATTAAATTACCATATATTAAAGATATATACATGGAAAATAAAATGTATATCTTGAATTTTCTGGGAATAGCCTGTGGAATCATCTTCATTCGCAAGGAATTTTGTATAATCTTGTATAACTGGTAAACGTTAAGCGATAGACGAAAATGTACCAAGCAAAAAATGTAGATCTCTTTAAAACACAATTTACTTCAAATAAGATTTTCTCTAGCATAAGCCATTTCTGAGGTATGTCCTTTTACAGGTTCGACTTGTTCTTATTCTTTTAAATTTTCAGTTGTCTCTCGCGATTGCATGGAAACAGTATGGAATTTTAAGGCTAGCATATAGCGTCCAGTTAAACATTTGACCATCACTGTTCTCTTTGTGTCTAAAACGAAATGTATGATGTAGCTATTTCTGCAAAGCTTTATTTGGATTAAAATCTAGTAGTTAGAAAAATAAGCTTTATTAACAATAGTTTGTACACCCTCTAGTAAAGATAGAGGGTAAAAGAGTCATATGAATGTATCACAGCAGAAATTTTTTCAATCTACTTCTTGTTGTTTGAGATAATAAACATTTGTAGAAAGTTTCATTACACATTACCTTATAGGTACAAGGGGAAAAAAACTGAAGGAATAGTGAAATGTTTAAAAGCGGATCACTATATTTTGACCTTGAAATTCCATAATCTTTCTATGACATCTCATGAATGCCTGTAAATGACGACAGTAAGAGTAACAAAAATGACAAAAGTATTGAATTCAAACCGTTGTTGTTAAACGGATATCTTGTAAAGCTGACCTAAAACATTATATTGGAAATAACTTGCCTGTTTTAAAATAAACTGCATTTTTTTGTGGTTTATCGATCACACAAAATTCTTTCCGAGTGACGACTTCATTGGCTATTCCTAGAAAATTCAAGATACACCTCTTGGTGCCTCCTCTTTGGAGGATACTGGACTTAAATACCAAATGTACTATTAATCACACATTCCATTTGTGAGTTATACTATGTGCGCAAGCACGCGTGGGTCCTTTTTCTAAAACTGTTTTTTACTTAGTGGACCTCAAAACAAGAATTTCCGAAATCCAGATATAGAATGTTTTGGTGTAATGCAATACTTCTTCTACTTGCTAGTTAGTTGATAGATATAGTAAAGAGATTTGTTGTTAGATCTGTTTATTAAATATTTAAATCAAATTACCAGTTTGCTTTATTACATTTCCCTAAATTAACTAAAAATAATAATTTTACTTTATTTGTTCCTCGGGAACGCTCTTTTGTATTTGACAATTATAAACAATTGCACCTACTTGATTTATATGTAGGTGCACTTATTTCCTTGTACTGTTTAAAAAAATCGAAAGCAGCAAAAAAGTGTTTTTCCATTTCATTTGCTTTCGTTCAATACTAAACATTTCACTGTAAATGCACGATGGATATTTCTTGGAAATTAGAAGACCACCAGCAAGGTTAACTACGATCCCGTAACGCAGCAAAGTTTCGCAGTGGCATCAGATATACAAAGTGTATTCTACTCCGCTGCGTGCCTGATCTTATCCACCAGGTGAGACTTTCCCAACCTCCTAAAAGGAAAGCGCACTGTTGCCAAACGTCTCGGAATTTCAAAGCGTTTTCCCCATAAATATATGAAAGATATAACAAAAGCATTCCTAGAATTTCTTAAAGCACACAGCGAGATAAATCTATGTTTTAAAGAATGACATCTAAACCTCTTTCAACCAGTTTCTTGGAAAAAGGCTTAGGGGAGCAACAGACCATCGGCACAATATGTAAACTGTAGTGTAGGCACGTTCAAATTTTCCGCTAGGTTCCTGGTTAGAACACATGAATGAAACGGATATGTATATTACTGTGACGTAAGGTCACTTTGCTCAAACCGGTGCCTACACAAGATGGGACCAGGACGGGAACGTAGTTCAGATTTCCAGAGGGAGAGCAAAGCCTGGAAGAGGGGCGATCAAGAAGGAGCAGTGGTAAAAGGTGGCAAATTATTGATGTAACTCTATTTCCAAATTTAGTATATCTATAGTACTAGAGTACACTACACTACATTAAGCATGTCAGCAAAATTTAGTTCGTTAAGTTCTACTCTACACGACCACCAGTGATAAGGCTGCAAGGGACAAGGCTGCGAAGAGGGTTGAGTTTTCCACGTCTTGCGGTGTAGCTGAAGATTAGATCCAAGATTAAAAGACTGAGTGTCGCATATTCCTGTTAGCACGTATCTAGCAGAGCCCGAACTGTCAAAAGACTTTAAGTTTAAATAGCCGAGGAGTATGCCGACTAGTGCTTTAGGCAGCACTGACATAAGCGTGTTTCAGCATAATTTGCGTAATCCACCCACGTGTTGAACCTGAGGTGATAATTTCCCCTTAAAATCATACCACCAAACCCTTGATACATAAGCATCCCGGAAATGACTTGCAAGGATTCTAAAGCCAATTTCATGGACTTACTTAAACTTTGTCATGAATATCCTGAACTTCATAAAATTAAATTTATCACATTCTTGTTAAATAAAACCATAACCGTCACATTACACGTATTCATAGATGGCTAGTAGTAGAGCCGGTAGCTGCGCTCACGTTTTCCCTTTAGGCGATCAGATGCACCTCTCTCTCCTTTCTACTGCAGCTCTAGATACATATTTGTCTAATATAGACTCACATAATGTTTCCAAAATCAGAAGTATAACACACGCAAGTAGTTTAACGCTCTAATATTAAGTGAAAGTGCAGAACAAATAAAACACGATAAACATTTTTCTTCAACTACGAGAATTGTCATTGTGATGTTCACAATGCAGAGTGTGGATGAAATATTATCTAAGTAATCGTAAGTCCACAACAAAGTTCAGGCTGTTAATCGAGAATGTTAAATCGAAACATTTCTGTTAAACTTCAATACTCTGCGCACACCAAAACATAACTGTTTGGGCAAGTTAGAGTAGAACAGAATCAAGAAAATGAAAATATTCCTGCGACACTTATTGCAATGAGTAGGATTAAAGAAAATTAATAGATATAAAAGGTGGCAAAGAGGTATATTTGATATGCGTGCAGAGTTACGTTTAGAAAATAAAAAAATAAATATGTATACCTCGTATACTTGAACTTATAATTCATACCCAGCAGGATTGACAAAAATTCAACTGCGATGAGCCAGAAAAGCAGCTGTACTGAGTACTACCATCACCACTGAAATATACAGTGCTTTTCTTTCACAATGTGGCTGTCGTAGCTCGAACTCCCGCAGAAACACCTTTATTCGCGCAACCCCCTAACATTCTCAAAGTTACAGGTACAATTACAATGGTAATAAACACATGCCGCATCATAAGAGATGTTGGAAATTCTGTCATTCTCTATCCATACGTTTCTGACGTCCTCTAAGGAAAGTTTCATTCACATTTGAGAGTTCAATATGCAAAAATGAGTGAATTTATCACCTGATGTTATCTTTTGTGTTTTGTATAATCTTTGTTTTTTAAGTTTCCTGTTGATGAAAATTGCATACAGTTAAATCGGGGGATGTCCCATTAATCTTTCACTAATTACCCGATCTTCAGAACCTGAATTAAACTTAATGACTCATCAGCTGTAGGCTCGGTAGCAAAAGTCTTGTTGTGAGAAAGATATTTTGTTATTTATTTATTAGCTCCACGTATGGACGCCAATTTGAAGTTGTATTGTTGTATTGTTATTTGCCTCACGTATGGAAAAGCCGATTTGAGATGTAGTTGTATTGTAGTTCAACTGTTGGGGAGCCGAACTTGAAGTTTGTTTATAACCGCACGTATGGTACCCGTTTTCCGGTAGCCTTTGCCCCAAGTTTAAAAAATATTAACTTTGTAATTTGACTGTTTCTTTAATATTATATATTTATGTTTGCCTCGGCTGCGTCAGTATTTATTTTAGAGACATGGATATCTTGGCAGGGTTGTGATAGACAAGAATGTAGGCTTACAGGGATTATATTTTTTACTTCGCTCCTTTTATTAATACTTGATACGATTTAAATGACACTACACTGATTTAGAGAGCTGTGAGATTCTTTTTATTAATTAATTACACTTTTTAACACGTAAACTTATTTCTCGTCTCACACGAATACGTATTAAATCTCTCGAGGACGCACAAGCAATGCATCCAGTTATGAGCACTGTCTGCAGGCAACATGTCTGGTTATGAGCACTGTTTGGAGGCAACTGAATTGATTTCAACCGTCTAAACTTGTAAATTTCTGTATTTTAAGTCTTTGATTGGCTAATACTACTCCAATAGAATACTTTCTCCAATAGAATACTAAAGCTTTTTCTGGTTGTTGATTGGCTATTTTTAAACTGTCTCAAAATTTACATTATTGCTGTTCTAATAATGACTAGTAGCATTTAAACATCCTTACTCTTTATTGCCTCAAGGTTACCTCATTGTTAGCAACTTTAACTTATCATTCTCACAGCTCCTACATTATTAAATTACGTAATATAGTCACATAACATTATTACACATGAATACAATAATATAAGCATATGCAACGACTGTTTGCATACATTTTACATATTATTACATACACATATTGCTTCAAGGCGGACTGTTATTGAATTTACATATTATATAATTTGACTGAAATGATTTAAGTGTTAATAATACTGCCTCAGTTGAAAATACCCAGAAAATACATTTAACATCGGTCAGCTGTTCATAAAACAGTGAGTAATTCCTATACCTCTCTGCATATATTGCTTGTTCAGCCTATTATTTTGTATAGTTTACTGCACACCACACACCAATTTTTGCGTCATGCAAGGGAATCTCGTGTATAAAATCGGGTTTCTCTATGCTTTAGCATGTTATTTTACGACATAACATAACCATTTAAATGCAACCATGATTATTCCAACCCAAAAATTCCATGTCGAGATTTCACGGAAATTCACATTTTTAGACTCCCTGAATCCAAAAAAAAAGATTTTTAGAAAAATGTCCAGGCGTGTCTTTGTTTTGTGTCTGTAACACTGTAGCTCAAAAACGAAAAGTCGATGAAATACCAAACTTGATATTTAGGTTGAATGCGTTCCAAGGATGCGACACGAAGATTTTCAAGAAAATCCCCCTAATCCAGACTACTCTTTATATTGAAGAGTTTTCGAAATTTTTTACTTCCTAAAAATGGCTCTAACAGTTTTGTTTTAAATACAACTTATATTAAAGATATTTACATTACAAAGAAAATAAATATATTGTACTTTCTGGGAATAGCCTGTTAAGTTCATTTCACTCGGAAGAAATTTTATGTAATCCCATATAACTGGTAAATGTTTAAGTGTTAGACGAAAACGTGCTACGCAAAGAATGCAGATCGCTTTAAAACACAATTTATTTCAAATAAGTTTTTTTGTGACATAAGCTATTTCTGAGACATCCGTTATTAAAGGCTCGAAATGTTCATTTCTTGGTCATTTTCTATGTTCAGTCAACATTCAGTTGTTTCTGGCGATTGCCTTGAAATGCAATTTTAAGGCCAGCATACAGCGCCCAGTTCTAAACACTTGACTATCGCTGTTCCCTTTGTATCTATTCGAAATGTGTAATGTAGCTATTTCTGCAAAGCTTTATTTGGATTAAAATAGCGTAGATAGAAAAACAAGTTTTAGTAAAAACAGATTGTATACCCACTAATAAACAATAGAGGGTAGAGAAAGTAATATGAATGCATCACATCAGAATTTTTTTATATACTACATGATATTTTCATCGAAGTATGATTTAAACGGGCGGAGAAATAAATTTGTGTAGTCGTAAAATTTGAAGCGTTAATGAGGAAGCCTAGGAAAAACGTTGAAAATCTCCAACACTGATATTTTATTCTTCCTAAAATCAAAACATATTTCCACCGCAAAATCACGTATTGCACAAAAATTAATGCATGAGAACTAATTCTGTATACACTAAGTTTAAAAAAAGTGAAAAATCGGTGTATTTTTTAAACAATTGTAAAACTAATAATATGCAAGATACTGAAAGCTGCCAAAACAAATAAACTGTAATACTATCTGCTCTGTCTATTTAAAACGAGAATTTTATCTCCATTAAGTTGGCTATGAAACGGCAACTCTAGGCCGAGCCCGAGAACTGTAATTATAGATAATTTATTAATTAATTTTTATTGATGTTAAATCATACTATGTACATATATTTTTCTTTTACTGCTTGTATATTTTAAGAAGGTTGATTTAACGTTATGTATGTATCTAGGTTACTAATATTAGAAGAGTTATAAATGGTTTAATGTAAATAATTTAAGCGCTATGTTAAAATACTGTCCACGACGAAATGTTTTAGCTACAGGAATAGTGCCTTCGAAGGCAGAAAATATAGTTTTATGACGTCTCTTTGGTCGCAGGGCCATTATTCCTACAGCGAGGGTGTAGCGCCTTTGTCCCTTTATTTGATAATTCGCCGTGACCAAGTGAGAGAGACAGATAGCTTAACGGTAAACTTAGGAAAAGCCGCGATTTATATTAAACTTGGACCAATGAGATCCCTGGAAGTTTATACGAAATAGTTAGACGCGTCGGGTGGCGCTAAAAATGGACCAATAGGAAAGAAAGCAGCCTCAGTAGCCTGCGACTATAAATGGATCTGTTTGGAGCAAATTCGAGACAGTTTGTCATGGCAGTTTAGCATTTTAGTTTGGCAGTTGGGCATTGCAGTTTTGCATTTCATTTCAGTTTGGCATTTTGTCATGTGTGGTCAGGGAGAGATGCTGCAAGATGTGTGAGATATCGCGCCAAAAAAGGGAATAAAGACAGTTTTAGAAACACACCTAAGAACCGCTACTCGTAAAGAGATAATAAGCATATTCGTGTCATATCCGCGCCGCATTTTAACAGCGGGGGACAGTATTTTAACAGCGGCAATACCAGTGTTGTATACTACGTGGGTTAGTTAAATAAAAAGAAACGGCAGTGTCATCTTTTCATAACCAAAGCACGTCTATGTCTTCCTATATCACCACCCGAGATCTACGCTTCCTTTACCGAGGATAAGTCCATGCTCCCATATAGTTTAAAGAAAACTACCGCAGCTAGCCGAGGATAAAATTGCAGAGAACTAGCACACTGCGAACTTCTGGAATTCACATGGGAGATGCATCAAGGTAAGCCTACAGCAACGGACGGAGGAGGTGACTGCAGCTACTAGGTTTTTTTAAAACTGTATACGGGTACTTTTGTCCGCCTCTGTACAAGAAGTTATTTTAGTTGATTTTTACAATTATCTGCCGAATGACGTTTTCCTCGTTTGAAAGACTGCACGAGGGCTAATATCAGTGCTTGCATCAACCTAAATCTGTGAAAAAGACATGAACATGTCAAATCAAAATATAGATCTGCTCTGACTGATGAACATTTAAAGTGCATTTTGATGGTAGGCAACATAAAATTTGAGGCAGTATTTTTAACACTTAAATAATTTCAGTTAAATTATATAATATAAAATATAATAACAGCCGGCATTAAAGCAATATGTGTATAATATAATATATAAAATGCGTGTAACAGTCATTATATTAATGCTTATATTATTATGTACATGTTCAATAATGTTATGTGAATGTGTTACGTAATTTAATAATGTAGCAGCTGTGAGAATAATAGGTTAAAAGTTGCTAACAATGAGGTAACAATGAGGTAGCCTTGAGGCAATAATGAATTAGGAGGTTTAACAATGCTATTAGTCATTCTTGGAAACAATGTCATTTTTGAGACAGTTTATAAAGTAGTCAATCAACAACCAGAAAAAAGCCAATCAGAAACTGAAATAGGGCAAATTGTACAAATTCAGAAGTCAGTTGCTAGCAGACAGCGTTACTAACCAGACGCGAAACGCGTCCTCGAGAAGTTTAATGCGTATTCAGTGTGAGACGAAAATTGTTTAAGTGTTAAAAAGTGCAAGTAATTAATAAAAGAATCTCACAGCTCTCTATATCAATGAAGTGTTATTTTAATTGTTTAAAGAATTAATAAATGGCGTGAAGTACACATTATAATCTGTGTAAGCCTACATTCTTCAGCCGCACCACGCCTTTTAAAGATATTCATGTCTCTACAAATCAATACTGACGCAGCCGAGGCAAACATAAATATATAATATTTAAAGGAACAGTAAAAATACAAAGCTAATATTTTTAAACTTGGGGCAAAGGCTACCGGGTACCCTACGTGCGGTTACAACTACTTCAAGTTTGGCTCCCCAACAGTCGAAATACAATACAACTCCAAAAATTCTCCTTCTTCAAATTGCTTCCATACGTGGGGGAAACTACCTTCATCAAATTAGAACCACAAATGTCGGCAATTACAGCACCGAGAAGTCAATTTCATTCTACTCATTGAATGGGAACTACTATTTTAAGGTAAAGATACTTCATGTGAAAGGTGTTAATATATACTGCATTTTCACGAGAATATGAATGACAGACTAATTGTTTATTAAATGTTTAATTCCATAAATTAAGTGTAGAATTTAGTTCTACAAAACACTAGTTTGAAAACTAATCTTATCTATGCGCCTCGAGCCTGTGAGTTTATTGTTCCTATTTTAATTTGTGTGGCTTCGACCGTGATTCATGCTTAATGTGACCCCTCATTATGAAACGTTTGACAGCTCTGTACTAAAGGACCATGAAGGCGGTGATTGTGGGATGGTTCTTGCAAGTTATGGTGAGCTATCATAAAATTCTAATAAAGAAAGTAGAATAACAGCATCAAATTTAAAGTGGAATAAACAATAATTATTCTTGTTGGAGTTTCGTCACTAGCTGCAGCCTAAACTTTTTTTCCTAAAATATTTTGACGAAGATTATGGGTATTCATAGCTGAAATTTGGTCAGCATTTTCTGAACATGCCAAAAGTTAGTTATATCCAAAAAATCTGATGTGTTACACTCACATGACTTTCTCTACTCTTGTACAAACTATTTTTACAAACTCTTATTCTCCATCTACTTCATGTTAATCGAGATAAACATTTGCAGACTATCTTATTGCTAATTTTAGATGTAAGGGTAATATATATTTTCAAGGGCATTATAGAAATACAGTAGCCTTTAAGCACATACATATCTCTGAATAGCTGGTTGCTAGGTGCAGCACCATTCCCTTTGCCACAGATTAATACTCTTTGCATATCCAAGACAAAAAGATGAATAACGAATTCCCATTTGAGAAAGTATTGCAAAAATTTAAGGGAATAACAAGCAATATTTCGAAAATGGTTCACTCAACAAAAAAAAATGTATATGACATAAATTGTGTATTTTAACGCCATTTACATTTTTTGTGTAGTAAAATTTTGTCTATCTCTTATGGTTTACCAGTTATGCAAAAGTCGTTCACAATGTAGAATACTTTTGGAGACATTCCCAGAAAATTCGAGATATACATTTTATTTGTCATGAAAATATCTTAAACATATGATATTTTGATCAAAATCGTTAGAGCCATTTTTGAGAAAATTAAACTTTTCGAAAAATCTTCCATGTAAAGGGTAATCTGGGTTGGGGTATTTTCTTGAAAACCTTCGTGTAGCATCTCTGGAAGATACTGAACCTAAATACCAAGTTTGGTGTTTATCCGACTGTTCGTTTCTGAGTTATGCTATTCACAGACACACACACACACACGTTTCCAAAAATACTTTTTTCTATTTAGGGGGTCTCAAAACATGTATTTCCGGTGAAATCTAGGTATTGAATTTTGGGGTGGAATACAATACTTCCCCTACTTACTATACGTAGTAAAGAAAGTAATACGTTGAACGTTTAGCTTCAATTACATACTATGGTTTCAACATCTGACAATTTAAATGCCCAAGAACACACGGTCTAATGGTCTGTATTTACTTCCAATGCTTTTTACTCGACTCGGATTTCTCTTATACTTTTGCACATTAAAACTGCTCCACACGATGTAGTTAGTAATCAATCTGGTTCAAATTTTCAACATAAACTCAGAGAGAATGAACTTACAAAACTGATATTATGGTTTCTGCTATACTTTTAAATTTCTCAAAGTATAACATAATTAATTCGAACACTGAGGATACATTATTAAAAAAATTATAATTCAATGTTAAAAAATGTTTTCCGAAACAACCAGGAGAGTGAACATAATTCTATATGCCAGTTTTGTATATTAGTATTTAAATAATATGGTAGTATTTTTGGTTTTTCAAAACACGATTTCTGCATCATGTGTAACACTTGATTATTTAGCATAGTAAGAGTACAATCATTTTTTTTCACAAAAATACTCAAGATACTTGCAGGAAATTTAAAACAATGTTTATAACTGTGGTAAAACACTATATGACAATATTTGGAAAGCATTTAGATAAAAAATACCACATTTAGAAATTTTACCTATGGTTACCCTTAAAATATTTCCTAATAGTGTTTTAATATAAATTCTATGAGAGGTAAGTGATGAGAATAATGTATTCAGAGAGTAATATTTGATTATCGTATTATCCGTTCGTCCATGCGTTCAATATTTATTACTGTTATACTTCCAAAGGCTACCTATGTGTTGCATAATTAGATATTTCTTTGTTGCTCTAAGACGTTGCTGTTTTAACTGTAAATTATGTATGTATACATCATGGTAAAACGATAGACTCAAAGCGGGCCTAACTTTAAAAGGACCTCCTATATAGTTCCACAATGAAACCAGGCCCACTGTGTGAATGTAAACAACAAACGCAATCTGTACTTTTGTCCTTTGTCAAGTGGTGTTTGTTTTTTTCTCAACCTGTCGTAAACGACATTCGCGGATTGCTTTACGTTCACATTGTGCTTTGCGGCCGCTCAAAAGGCCATTTCTCTTCTTCGGAAGCAATCGACTTTTGTGATCCCCCGACGACAGCTTTTCGATAACTTGCCTGCCATACGTGACGTGGAACTCAAAGGCTTCTTATCTCACGCAAGGAAATACATTCCTGGCTTTGGCGAAACCGAAATTTATGTACCACATAGTGTCGTTTTTCAGTTTTGGACGTTTGATTTCCTAAATGCCTTGCGCAATACGTGATTTATCGCCAAAATTCCACGATGAAAATAGTTTTGAGCTTTCGGTAGATCTGGTATGCGTTTTTCTTTCTAAGCTTAACTGGAAGGGTCCTCACCGCTGAAATCACATTTCTCTTGGCAACGAGCCGCCTAAATGGAAAATGGCTGCAGCTGGATAAACTCTCTTTAACGTCAAAGTGAAATTTATCTAAAATTATAAATGTCATGTTTTAAATGTTATATTTAGGAGATTTTAATTTGGTACCAATATTTAAATTAAGAGAAGAAAGTGGAATAATAATTTATGTAATATTAGGTTTAATAATTTTTGCAATGATTGGTGGAGGAATATTAAAATGAATAATTTTTTAACTCCTTATTTTATTTATTTAGCATTATTTGTGAAAGTTATAAATAAATATGTTATGTTATTCCAGCCTTCCTCTGGGGTCATATAATGGACATGATTGAAAGTTTGCGGATTTGTCTTCATTTTCTATCATAAGAGGTTGTTACCACGAATAAAGATACGAATACTGCTTCCACAACTTATAAGCTTGTAACTACACTTTTATTTAACCTTCAGACTACCAAGCGGGGTCAATCGAGACCCCAAAGGTATAATTTTTCTTATTTTTACATGAAATTGGCGGTTGTATTTAATGAGCTTTTTGTTATTTTGAGATACGCTCGTCACCTCATATCTCTTGTGTTGGTTAGATAACTAAGTGAATAAGAAGAAAATAATATTTATTTTTATTGAGCGTATTCTCTGTTGACTCCACTTGGTAGTCGGCGTTTACAAAAATTTCCTTTTCAGGATTTGATTTCTCTTCGTTCCGTTGGCAATAATGATGCCGCCAATAAGCATTTCAGTATGCTCATTGTTGGCAGTTGAGGCAGTATTTTTAACATTTAAATGATATTAGTCAAATTATATAATAAAAAAATATAATAACAGTCCGCCTTAAAGCAATATGTATATGTAACAATATATAAAAAGTGTATATTACAGTTATTGTATATGGTTATATTATTGTATATATGTTCAATAATGTTATCTGAATGTATTACATAATTTAATAATGTAGGGACTGTGAGAATAATAGGTTAAAAGTTGCTAACAATAAGGTAACAATGAGGTAACCTTGAGGCAATAATGAGTAAGAAAGTGTAATAATGCTACTAGTCGTTCTTGGAGCCACAATGTAATTTTTGTGACAGTTTATAAAATAGACTTTTAAATAAATAAAATTTATGCATAACGAGTATATGTGAATTTTTTCATTGTTAGAGAAAGGCGTGTGAATGCATCATATACAGTTTTAAATTTATAATACCTATTTTAGATACAAAACGCATAGGATGTTCCTGAACTTCTTGTTAAACGAATAGGCAAGGCAAATACATTACTCACGTAAAGTGCAGCACAATGACTCTGGACATACCTGAAATCAGAGAAGACGCACATTAGCTGAAAATTAACAGAAGACAGTGTTGAAACACCTATCTATTTGACAAGTTGCGAAAAGACAGTGTTTTAAGCACGAGAAATGTGGCGAACGCGCCGAGTGCTAAACGCAAGCTTCACACGTGTTTCATACACAATTTTTAGATATTCGCTTGAAAATCCTTACTGTGTTATATTTTAAAGGGAACAAATTGTTGATTCGTTCTTTCGCACTTTAATTTAATCTGGCGAATTTCTGATGTTAAAGACGAGGGAATAAGGCAGTCGTATGTAGATAGATTTCATGGCTTTTGAATATGTAGTAGGCAGCGGTGATTGTTTTGCTGGTTATTAGGTAGTTGTTTAAGTGGAGCTGTGCTTATCACGTAGTTTTTTAATTATTAACACAAAGTGATAAATACAAATAGGAAAATGAACGATTCAGAACGAATTCGGACATAGAAAATACAGCAGAAGTCTCGGTGGATATGTTGATTCCATAAAAACCAAAGAAGCTGTACGGTAATAAATACATAGTTGCAAATTATGTTCCCAGTATTTCTAATCAGAAATTTACGCACGTTAATTTATGAATGTGAAACTCAACGATTCGATATTAAAATGAGAATTGAAGAATCATTATTATGAAAGGAGTGTCTAAAAGTGTATATTCTCGTTTCAAACCAAGCCACTCTATCACGAAGCATCTGAAATCATCAAGATGTGGAAAAGAATATATGAAGGCCTCTCCCCTGTTCCCAATATGTGAAATAGAAGGTGAAACTGCTGCTCTCTGTTGTAACTGGTAACCTGTAACTTTAAAATTCAACCATTTGATGTCATGATGCAGCTTATCAAATCAGCTCAGCGGGAGGCGAGACATGGATGTTCCCTGATGTTGTTTCAGTACAGATGGAAACAAAAGAAAATCATCCAAGTATAGCAAACAGTTATAATAGATGGCAAGAATTTCACCTTCTACTTCGCATATTAGGGTCAGAGGAGAGGCGGACTAGTCGACATATTCAACTGAGGATGAAACGTATCTCCTCCGTGGTGTACTGCTTACCATGATAGCCTCTAGTTCTCGAGGTCGCGGGTTCAAACCCGGCGCAGGGAGATGGATTTTTTTCGGGCGTAAAAATCCTTAGCATCGCTTCTTTTGGAAGGGAAGAAAACCCGTGTCGTAGATTTACGGCATGTAAAAGAGCCTCAAGCCTGATAAAGAGACCTCTGAACAATATAAAATGGGACGCTAAGGACTATAACAGTTAAAGAGCGTCCATAAATAAAACTCAGTTTAATTTAATTTTTAGGATGAACGGACTTTCCTCTCGAAAGCGCTACTGCTACGGCCATCAACACCAAGTGCCTTTGTGATGCGTAAAAGAACAGTCGGCTCAGTACATTTTTATAATGTGAAAGGGAAGTTATTTACTTACCCGTGAAGAACAACAACAGATATTCTTCAGTAATATCACCAGTGCTGATAGTTTTTCGGTAATTTAATTAAAGGTAAACGAATGCTTGTTGTCATGATAATTACTTCTCGATTTTCGGTCTCGAAATAATTATTAAATAAGAGCAAGCACGAGTATGAAAGTTCAATAAATTACCTAAGAAACATTATAAGAACGGGGAATTCGGTAAAATAACTACAGTGCGAGAACGATGCCATTTCGTTCGGCACAAAACTCTAAAACTTAATTAAGTACCCCACCTTTATGCTTCTTTTGTTTTATGCAGCGTTTTTTTGTTTTTTCAAACTTCATTTAAGATGTACGACAGTTTGCTACGCACTATATGATGAGTATTCTATTTGAACGAAGGCCTGAATAAGCGTTAACCAGGCTTTCCCAAGGAAGTATACTTTAGAGTGATTTTGTCAAAGGAATAACACAACCGCACGTTAGATTTGGTTTCACTGTTTCAGCGAATAATACAAGAGCAGAAGCTAAAAATAAATTAAAAGTCTAACTACTAATGGAATATATTAAATACCCTTAGTTATATTTTTGCCATGCAAGGATCTCTAAAGTTCACCGGATTACTATAAATGGTATATCTTTACTGTTAAGTGTCTTTGGAACTATCTATACAAAATGAAAGCCTATATTTAACAGTATGGCAATAAACAACTAAGGTTGTGTAACTTTAGCTTCTGCTCTTGTATTATTCGTTAAAATAATGAAAATGCAGCTTAATTGAACAAAATTTAATGTGAAACTTTAAGATGTACATTATTAAAAACAACAAATGTGCTGTTATTGGAGATAGAAGTGGAGCATGTTGATGTAAATTCTCTTGTACGCTCTGGATTTTGCTATTACTTTCTCTATTATGTATAGAAAGTAGAGGAAGTATTGTATTCCACCCAAAAATTCGATACCGAAATTTCACCGAAAATGTTTTTCAGACTCCCTGAATTAAAAAAAAAGCATTTTTGGAAACATGTCCGTGTGTGTGTCTGTCCGTCTCTCTGTCTGTCTGTCTGGGTGTCTGCCTATGAACAGCATAACTCAGAAACGAACAGTCGGATAAACACCAAACTTGATATTTAGGTTCAGTATGTTCCAGAGATGCGACACGAAGGTTTTCAAGAAAATCCCCCCACCCCAGACTACCCTTTACATGGAACATTTTTCGAAAATTTTAATTTTCTCAAAAATGACTAACGATTTTGATTAAAATATCATATGTTTAAGGTATTTTCATGATAAATGAAATGTATATCTCGAATTTTCTGGGAATGTCTCCAAAGGTGTTTTGCATAACTGGTAAACCATAAGAGATAGATAAAATTTTACTACACAAAAAATGTAGATCGCGTTAAAATACACAATTTATGTCATATACATTTTTTTTTGTTGAGTGAACCATTTTCGAGATATTGCTTGTTATTTCCTTAAATTTTCCAATACTTATACTTTCTCTCAAATTCGTATTCATTTTTTTTGTCCTGGTAATGCAAAGAGAATGGAATACTCCACATAGCAACCAGCTCTTAAACGCTTAAAGCCAATTCCCCTTGCATCTACAAGAAAATTAGCAATAAGATTAACATCTCGATATCTCGATTAACATGAAGCATATGGAGAAAAAGCGTTTGTAAAAATAGGTTGTACAAGAGTAGAGAAAGTCATGTGAGTGTAACACGTCAGATTTTTTATTATTCTCGAATGATGCTGCTCGTTAATTTATTACTGTACCGATAGTTTAGTCAAAGAAGTCATGTGCGAAGATATGTTTCATTCCAAATTTTAACATTGAAACCGGCAAATGAATTTGTGGTGGAAACACTGATTGGAAGTCTTAGATTATCAGAGGAAGCTGTAAATTATCAGGAAGTAGAGCTAAATAACCGTTAATAACTATTAAAATTTAAAACGCATTTAGTTTTATAATGATGGAAACCTCCCGTAATCGCCTAAGGTTCGCATAAGCATCCGTTAAGAATAAATAGGTCACACGCACGGTTTGGAAATGTAAAACACAGAACGATATAAATCTTTGTTCATGCTAGAGCTCGCTGCTGAAGTCCAGCCATTGCCAGTAACCAACATGCGTGAAGATTTACTCTACAGTAGCCGCGGTCAGAATGTCCCATACGTATGCTCCAACTACACTGGTCAACAAAAAAGTAACGATTGTCTCTTTCCTTTATACAAGTAGTCAATTCTAACCAAAATGGGGTCGAAGGACCAGAATATGACGTCAGCACATTTTTATTGGCTCTTGCTTTCAACGTATACCGTCCGTGCATTCGCGTACTAACATATCAGAGTAGTATTTTTGGAGCAAATATAGAAGCAGTATATTGCAGTAAGTGCATCATTGGAGAATGGGAAAGATTTTGAAAATACGAGACGAGGTCCACTGTTATCTATTTCTGGAATTCTCCAAGATACACAACGCATGCGTATTGCATACTATTTTTTCGACCATAGTGGATAATAGAAACAGTATAATTAATTGTTTTCCACACAAGGCATGTGTTGGACAAGGTTGGAAAGGTTGATTCAGACGACTGAAAAATTCAATACTACAGCCGGGATTTGAAACGCGGATCTCCCGGTCTCCGTCCGGTTGCTCTAACCACACAGCTAGGCAAGTAGATGTTTTCAGTCATCTGATTCTATCTTTCCAACCTCGTCCAATACACCGCTTGTGTGGAAGAAGAATTAATTCCATTAATTGACCTAATAATGCTTCAAGCTATGAAGCTTGAGACTTAAAGTACTTACATAATTGTAAGTCGCCATTGGGGTACGTCATCTCAATACAATTTGAGATCTCCTTGTGGTTTACTGGTAAAAATGCAATTCAGTTGTGGAATTTAACGTCGTGACGGCAAGTTTCCATGGTAGCTCAGTGGTTAGAGCAACCGGTCGGAGACCTGTAGAACCGTGGTTCAAATTCCTGTTATGGCATTGAATTTTGCAGTAATCTAATTCTACTTTTCGAATAGAAATAGTACTAACACGAAAATAAACATTAATCACTTACTAAAAGCTGTTACACATGGTGTTTGAGTAGCAAAGTCACCGACATTAATCTTTGTGTCAAATTGGCGATCGCCTAGTTGTTGACCTTAAACAAATGTCTAATGTGTTACATTCACATGACTTTCTCTACAAAACATTATTGCAAAAGCTTATTCTTCTATCTACTTCATGTTAATGAGATAAACATTTGTATAAATGTTGCATATTTCCTTGTACATACAAGGTGATTAGTGGAATACAGTAGGCTTAAGCGTCAGTCAAAGCTTTTAAAAGCGGGTCGCTATGTGACGCCTTTAAAATTCCGTTCTGTTTGCATGATCAAGAGAAAAAAAAAACTGATGTGTTACACTCACATGACTTTCTCTACTCTTGTACAATCTAATTTTACAAACGCCTATTCTCCATATGCTTCATGTTAATCGAGATATCGAGATGTCAATCTTATTGGTAATTTCCTTGTAGATGCAAGGGGAATATGGTAGCTATTAAGCGATAGTCAAATATTTTAACGCTGGTTGCTATGTGGCGCATTCCATTCTCTTTGCATGTCCAGGACATAAAAAAATGAATAACGCATTTGAGAAAAAGTATAAGTATTGGAAAATTTAAGGAAATAACAAGCAATATCTCGGTTCACTCAACAAAAGAAATGTATATGACATAAGTTGTGTATTTTAACGCGATCTACATTCTTTGTGTAGTAAAATTTTGTGTATCTCTTATAGTTTACCAGTTATGCAAAAGTCGTTCACAATGAAGAATACTTTTGGAGACATTCCCAGAAAATTCGAGATATACATTTCATTTCTCATGACATTATCTTAAACATATGATATTTTCATCAAAATCGTTAGAGCCATTTTTGAGAAAATTAAAATTTTCGAAAAATCTTCCATGTAAAGGGTAGTCTGGGGTGGGGGGATTTTCTTGAAAACCTTCGTCTCGCATCTCTGGAAGATACTGAACCTAAATACCAAGCTTGGTGCTTATCCGACTGTTCGTTTTTGAGTTATGCTGTTCACAGACACACAGACACACACACACACACACACACACACACACACAGACACACACACGAACATGTTTCCAAAAATGCTTTTTTTGGATTCATGAGGTCTCAAAACATGTATTTCCGGCGAAATCTCGGTATCGAATTTTTGGGTGGAATGCAATACTTCCCCTACTTACTATACGTAGTAGAGAAAGTAAAAAAGAATTCAAACCAATAACCATGAATATCTGGCAAATAATGTGGTTAATTCCACAAAACATGTTATTGTACATAAATTGTGTGCTTGAATCGAGGGCTTCATTTTTTGTAGTAACGCTTTATCTATACAAAAATCATTCAGTATGAAAAGGACTTCATAGGCTGTTCCTAGAAAATCCAAGATATACATTTTGTCATGCAAATGTCTTAATCATATGATATTTTAATCAAATTCGTCTGAGCTGGTTTTGAAAACAGCAAAAAAAAAAAAATGAAAAATGTTCCATGTAAAGGGTAGTTTGGGATGGGGGGAGTTTTTTTTAATGTTAGTATCCATATTTGGAAGATACCTCTAATATATCAAATTTGGTGCTTTTCGGACTTTTTATTTTTTCAGTCATGCTGTAAACAAAGACTCGGACGTTTTTCTAAAAATGTTTTTGGGTTTACGCGGCCTCAAAGCATTTATTTTCGGTGAAATATCGACAACGAATTTTGGATGGAATATAGTACTTCCTCTACATATCGTAAGTAGGTACGTATAGAGAAAGTAAAAAGTAAATAACTTGCAGTTAACAAATACTTAATTGCTACATAAATTAAATCCAGAGTAAATATTTACAAATCAAAAGGAAGTTATAATATTCAGGTAAGACTTAAAAAGTAAAATTCCCCTTTCAAATACCGTTATATTCCATGTATGTAATAATAAATAAATGCAAAGTTAGAGGATTTAATATAGATCATACACATACATGCAGTAAATAGGAAAAACACGTAGGTAGGTTAGGTTACCAGCATAATAGGAGAATCAACTTGCCACCATGACAGCATGACCTCAAAAAACATTATCGTGGAAAAATGTTATGTAAATTATCTCCTCAGTGTAGCAGTTCTCAGCTTAAAAGAAATTACGAATTAAAAGGTGCGAATAGCATTGCACGCCCACGCCATGAGCTTCATAGGCTGCTGTTAACATTTAACAGTCCAAATTACTATTCATCGTTTTCGGCTAACAGTCCCTCATTCCCTTTTTAATATTTTACGGAGCACAACTATGTAGTATTACCATGCATTGAAAACTTAACCTAAAACTTAAGCTTCTTAGCAATAATTTTTTGGGGGGCGTGAAATTAAAATACTTTTAATAAGTTGGTAGCAGCTTCTTTAGTTAAATTTTCAGCGACATTCTTATGCTTTCCATTTAATTCTGAATCTCTCTCTTTCCTATTTTTTCCCATCTTTATTTTTTCTACCATATACATATAGTAGGTAGAATACACTTAGGTATTCTAATACATATATATAGTAGGTAATAATATAGTAGGTATAATGCAACTGAAATACACGTTTTGAGTTCCTTGTTATCCAAAAATGCACTTTTAATAAAAGATCCATCAGGTTCAGTATCTTTTAAGGATGCGACACGAAGATTTTAAGGAAAATTGTTAAAGCCCAAACTACCCCTTACATGGAAAACTATTCGTTACTTTTTTATTTGCTCAAAAACAAAAACACCTCTATCCAGTTTGATTGAGATATGTTTTACATACTGACATGAGATTTATATCTTTAACTTTCTGTGAAAGTTAATTGCATTTTGTATAACTAGGATTCCTTAAAATAGAGACAAAAACTTACTGAAGGAAAAATTCAGAGCCGGTTAAAACACAGAATTTATGCCGAATGCTTCGAAACATTCCACGTTGCAAATGTAGACCTTTCCCAAGTTTGAAAGTCCCGGATTCTTTCTTTCTTTCTTTCTACTGGGAGAGCTTGTTACCACGATACACATATTTGGAATGCTGTTTCTTCAAGTAGTAAATAAGCACTTTTTTCTTAGTTTTAAATAATTCATAAGCAGAATCACATTTTATATGAATAGTAGAATACATAACGGATATATAATAGTATGGGAGTTGTCATTGGTAGAGAAAGTCCTGTGAGTGCATCGCATCACATTCTTATAAATTGAAAGTACATTGTCTTGCTATTATATACGTATAGCGTACATGATATTGCCATTAACGACCATTGTCGTAGTGCTGCAAACGCTAATTGTAGTTATTATTTCTGTTTAAGAAGTAGTAGCTGACGTCTTGCAATGACGTGGAATTACCTATAATTTATAAAAACTTCAAATTCAATTTTGTGGATCCGACAGTTAAAAGACAGAGCAGCAATTTATAAAACAGTTTTCTTATAACCCAAAATTAGTCTGCTCCTACAAAGTAATGCCCTCTAAAGTAACATATGTTGTAAACTGTTCTTTTGTATAGCTTTAGTGCGACTGTTTTATCTAACAAAGTATTAAGTAAAATTATGAGCACTTTATGGTATAATTGGTAAACCCTATGGGTGAAACTGTCAAAGTTTGTAGCTCATTATCGGCATTGTTGATATTTTTCCCTTTAGGCTTCATATTTTACATGAAAACAACCTACAAAATTCCAGAACTTTAACTTCAGTACTTTTGAAAATGTTAATTTAAAACTTCCTTTTAATTGACACAAATTTTTTAAATTAAAACAAAAGAAGTGTGAATTCTTCTTCTATTACGGTAGACTTTGCTTATAAAAATGCAGGAATTTGCAGACTTGCTCATTTATAAAACCTTGTGCGTTTACTTCTAAATATACTAATTTTGAAAAAAGAGTTTTAAAATTAAATGTATCCTAAGAGTTCAAATAAATTAGATTTTATATAAATATTTTAGCACATTCCTAATAATACCATGAGAAACATTTAAATAAGTCGGTTTATATAACCGAGGGATATTAAGAAAGGTGATTTAATATATAAATTAAAGACACACCTTTTCATTTTTTATAAAAATCAAATTGTCTTAGTTTAAAGGCGTCAATGTAGAAGAATACCATGCTTAAATCCACGACATCAGAAGACATAGAAGAATGAGTGGTTCCTTATTACACTCCAGAATTCAGTGAAGGCCAAAGCCAAGTGCGGAATATCAAAGACTGTCCAGTGCAAGGCACAGTAGTTATTTGGGTTCCAGGTCACGTGGGTGCAACGGAAGAAAAGACTCTGATAAGATGAAGGAAGGGTGCATACCCACGATCACCACAATAGATACAGCATTCCAACACGAAGAACCTCCGCAGAGGCAGACGGTCCTCTCGGAATACATATCTTTCATCTGTCATTATTGGAGAGTTCTTGCCCAAGGCGTATTTTCGTGTTATGCCACGGGCAAACGAGTTATTGCTCGCTGCTTCTAAAGTTAATTAAGGATGGTGAATTGTCAATCAGTTCGAATAACTAGAGGAAGTTCTAAATGGACATTTATATTGCCAGTAAGACATCTCTCACATCCATACGCTGAGGCACCGTTATAGTGGTTTGCTCAAGCCTCATTGCTCTATATTTCAGGTTAACAGTGAGTATTGGCTTCCCGGTAATGTGTGAGGCTTGCATTCCGGAAGTCCCGAGTTCGATTCTTGTTGGGCCAGCCACTCAGGAAGGTTTGTTCGCGGTTTTCTCTGGTTAGTAGACGAATTCTGGGTTGGATTCATATAATGTGAATTTTGTGTCCCCTTTTCTGCCATTTCATTTCATTCTTTTTTTTTTTGTTCTGGGTCAAAGGGTCAGGCAAATGTACGATAGGCGAAGGCTGTGTCGGCGTGACGTTCGGTGCGTGACGGGCCCCCAGAGAGACCTGTCTGTGGGGAGAGCCAGACCTATAGGGAGAGGGTTCCGCCGGCGTCAGGATTTATCTGAAGACGTTAAGGACCCCACCTGCGTCCGAACCTGCCGCCTCGGATCTTGTCGCTCTCAGTGTTCTTCGCTTCAACCCTTGCTCCTGAAGGTTTCCAGAAGTACAAGAGGCAGTCATGTGCACTTTAAGCGCCGAAATTCTCCTTAGCTTCCTGATAAACATAACCATCCTTCGGGTTGAAAGTGACGTTTTTTTGTCCGGAAGTAGTGTTGTTTCTCGAAAACTTTGTTCAGTAAAAGAAGCACATGACGTAATGTGTGATCCTATACCGGAAGTTGTAGACAACTAATAACTCCTAAGCAACCGGAACACGTGGATTTATTCATGTAATGTTGCCTTTAAGGAAAATGCTATTTAAAACAAGTTCAGTATGGTGTGTATGTTTCATTGACCTCATTTTCCTGCCTGATGGGTTGGAGTAGAGAGTAGTAGAGCGAGATCGGCTATACGTTTATCGCTCCAGGGTAACTCCGTGTTAAATTTTATCCCTGAAATACCAGTTTAATAAATTCACACCATTTTAGAATATTCAGTTGTTTCACATGACTTTAATCTCGTCTCTGTTTTACGTTTTCTATTACGTTTTTACACGTAGAGAAAGTATTGTATTCCACCCAACGTTGGACACCGAGATTTCATCGAAATACACGTTTTAAAGGCTACCTAAATAGAAAAAGCATTTTTAAAAAAAGGTCAGCATGTATATAAAATTTAAACTGAGTTTTATTTATGGACGTTTCTTAACTGCAATAGCTCTTAGCGTTTCATTCTTTATTGGGCATGAAAGACCGGAAGTTTTACTTAGAGGCAAATGATACTGACATGGCAAATTAAATATTGACAGATAAAACCTTAGTAGACAAGGATGTAGAGCTCGTTAAATCACACAAATTATGTCAAACTGTTTTTGGCATTACCCACTTCCGAGATATTCTTTATTATGTTTTGAATTATCAAATAAATACTTTATACCTTTTCACCTGAAAGTCGATATTCGTGTTTTTCTCGCGATCAAGCAAACAGAACGGAATTTCAAAGCCTTTACATTGGCGTCTCGCTTTTGAAGGATCTATCACTAAGCCTACTGCATTCCCCTATTCCCGTTGTACAGTTCGGTGCAAAAGAAGTGCCGATGCTTTTAGTTTCCTGTAGTGTTTTCCGTTATTTCATGTTGGTAAATTCCCCTTATCAAATGTTCTCTACACCTTCACGGATGTGCTAATCTCTTATTGGTTTGAACAATGTGGGCGGCGAAAGGGGTGGGAAATAGAAGGATTTTATCTGAATGGCTGCAAGGTACTCCCCAGACACTCGCCAAATCTGTCCTCTCTTATCGGTTGGATGTCAAAGGTCTGGCACTACAACCCTATCAATAAACAATGGTTTATTTCCATTCAGGAGCAAAGGAAGGTGTTAAGACAAACATTAAGCGATAGATTGATGTTTATTGTTTTTATCTTAAAGGGCTTAAAAGCTATAAGATAAATCATATAAAATTACAACTTAAAAATAAGTGCATGCAAATCTTAAGGACACACTTTAATTACAAGTAATTAATAAAGCGATATAATTGGCTTGTAAACAATGCCCTTTTCATTATATATGTATTTGAAGGGAACAAAAGGTATGGACAAAAAACCGAAAATTATTGCCGTTAATGAGCGAGATTATAGTGCAACGAGGGATGCAGAGTATCTCCAGGATAAGCGTCAACCTGGTGGAAGAAATACCTCGAATGTGGTTACTTGACTCGCAAACCAGATGGTGTATTGAATTATAAAAGCATAATGCAGTTCTCATGAGTCTAGAAGCCTAAAAAAAAATATCACTAGGGGATAGAAAGCAACATTATTTTTTCGTGATTAAAACTCCTTAGCATAGCTTCCTTCGGAAGGGAAGTAAAGCCGTGGTCTCGTGTCGTAGATTTACGGCACGTAAAAGAACTGCAAGCCTGATAAAGGAGTGTCTGAGAAAAATTACCGGTCTTTCACGCCCAATATAAAATGGGACGCTAAGGACCACATCAGTTAAAGAGCGTCCATAAATAAAATTCCATTTTATTAAGCAAACTTAAAGGAACATTGAAGTAATGAGTTTAATAAATAAAGTTTTCAGGGGAGATAAAAGCATTTTACTTTGAATAACACATTTAATAGATTAGAGGTCAGTTATTATTATTATTATTATTATTATTATTATTATTATTACCTTGTACTGATAATAATCGTTTGCAAAGCAACAAGAGCAATGGACATTGGTTTTTAATTATATGCATGTTAAACAACTGAGTTTTGCGCAGTGAACCACAGAAAATTAAAAAGATTTACAAAAAGTCGCAAAGTATAGAATTTTCACACTACCTGAAAAGGGTTGGCAACCTTCTTTATATTCATTTTCTTGCAAAACCCTGATAATAAAATTTATTTAGGATAATACTAATTTTGAATCAACTATGGAAAGGAAAAATCGGAATAAAAAATTCAATGTCATAGGTGGGATTCGAACCACCGATCTTCAGCTTCCCGACCTCTGCTCCACCTCATTGCTACCATATTGATATGAGAACACGTCGTGAAAATCTCCATGTGGCTAATTTCCCGGTAAAAAACAAGGCATCCTTAACTACTCTTCAGACAACATACCCCAATGTCGACTTATATACTTTTTCATTCTGATTCCGCCTTTCCAGCCTACTGAAGAACAATTAATAAAACTGAGTTGATTATGTTTCCTCAATGAATCTAACACTGTCTTCGATTATAATGAACAGAAGTATTATTGATTGTGATGTTATATGATGTTTGAAGTGAGTCGTTACATTTTAATTCACATCAAAGTGGCGCTTGATGTTAACTGTGAAACGCTTTTGAGAGACCTGTTTCCCTCATCATCAGCTCCGGCCGACTGTCTTTTGATCCTAGCGTCTGGTGCGCATTCGCCATCGCGAAATAAAGGCTATGCAAAAGCCGCCAATCAACTTAGGTTGCTAGAACTAGTTAAGGAGTGGGGTGGAGTCATGAATGAGGCGGAGCTGCTTTACGAATCCCTTACTAACTTAACAGGCAGTTCATTATTTCGGAATGATTTTTTGCACCCAAGTGTACCTACAAGGAAATATGTATTAAAACCACTTTTGAAAATGTTTATCTCGATTAGCTTTAAGTAGAAGAATAAGCTTTTCAAAAAATATGTTCAAGAAGAATAGATAGAGAAAGTCATATGAATATTACACAAGGTTTTTACGTTAGGTTAGAAACAGAAGTCATCCTGCATAGTATAGCAGTTACCATGTTAGCCCCGAGGTCACTTAGTCCTAACCGTAGAACGACGATGAACGTTTTTCACATGTAAAATACTTCACATCCAAAATATGCTTGTCGCTCTAGCACCATCGCTCATCGCCTACAGCTCTAATGGCAGATGTGGGCTCTATTAGGTAAGATGGTTGACTACAGAGATCTGTGTTCAGATATACCTTTAGTCACCATTTTGAAACATGTAGGTAGCTATGTAACCAATGTAATGTACACTAATTATCACTTTGCGCATTTCCTTTACGTTGGGCATCATGGTGGGGCCAAACGGGACAAGCTTAATGGGGAAATAGACATGTTCCTTCTATAGGACAAAGCACTTGCTTGAAATTAATCAATGACTCAATCACGACCCGGATATTTAGAACCAAAAACTGTTTGATAAATTACATATAAAACGACTTTAAAGCCTTTTTAAAAATCTGATGTGGTACATTCACATGAGTTTCTCTGTCCTCAATCGTTTATTTCTATAGCTAACCTTTTTATCTACGACATTTTTAACCAAATAAATATTTAAAGAAATAGCTACATTACACATTTAAAGAGAGCAGCAATAGTAAATGTTTAAGAACTGGACGCTATATGCTGCCTTAAAATTCCACTCTCTTTCCAAGCAATTACGAGAAAAAACTGAAAATCCATGGTACTTAAAAACAGTGACAGAAGTATTGAACAAAGCAAACCATTAATAACGGATATCTTGGAAATGACTGAAAAAAATGTTATTTGAAATAAATTGTGTATTTTAAAGAGATCTACGTGTTTATGTGTGCTATGTTTTCATCTATGTGTTAACGTTTACCAGTTGTATAATATTCTACAAAATTCGTTCCAAATGAAGAGTACTTCATAGAATATTCCCAGAAAATTCAATATACCAGGTAGTCAGGTGCGCCTATTTATTTTTGAATTTATGCAACGTGCTAAGCGACATATGTATGTGACTTAGGCTTTTCTTGAATGCCTTCTAATGGCTGATTTGCATAACACTTTATAGAGGGGGGATACATAACTCAGTGCATAACTGTTTTATAAGGACACAATGCAATCGTTATGTATGTCGATGCAAAAAACATCCCACCCTGACACTGAGAGCTTCAGTAGCACATTTTGCCAATTTTACAAACTTTTATTCTTTATCATACATCCATGCACCCCTTTGAAAACGCCCCTGAAGGAACAACCTATCACATGCATCGGTTGACAAAACCATTTGAAAACAAAATGGTAGATGTACGCAGTGCGACCAATTGGATTTAAGCCGTTAGTCATTGTACAGCCTTGTCAAAAAGGGCTGAATATTAAGTAGATAATTTCTCTTATTTCACAAACTATGGCGTATTTCAGATCATACAGTAATTGTAATGACTGATGCAGTTTATTTGTTTGAATTAAAACTAGCAAACCGAGCTGAAAACACTGTATGATGCTGCAAAAAGCCTGTAAAGATTTGAGGTGGGGTCTAGTTCTGCGATTACTAGTTCCTATAGGAACCTCTGCTCGCAAGGTAGCATTGGCCGAATGGTATTATCATGGTTGCTTTAATGCTGCGCCACTTTAATTCGGGTTCAAATCCTTCGGGTTAAGTTCAAACCTTTTATTACCTTTTGTTTTATTTCTTTCGGCATATGATTTGATATTATGATATAAATAACATTTTTAATAATATTATAAGTGTGTACATAATAAATAAACACCGTGTTTTCCACTGGAAGGTGGATAATTTGTACTTCGTAGTAAGTTTTTTATTGTGGTCAGTATTAGTTTGACCCACTCAACCAAGTTTAAAACACTTCCCACACGCAAAGTAGCTTTAGCTATTTGCGCCTGCGTCAACGTTTGGCGTCAATAAATAAGTCTGTCTCCATTGTCTACTCAGTATCTGAAACCTTTCTACGAGACACGGCTGCGGTCATAATGTATGCAAAAGACGAGTATATTGGCATGCTGTTAATCTATGGAGAAACACGGTGTAATGCAGTGTCAGTAAAGCGCCTATATGAAGAACGCTTTCCAGGAAGGAGGACACCTACTGCAGACACTTTTCGAAAGGTTGAAAGACGCCTTCGTGAAAAGGATCATTTGGAAGAGCACCGCCTGCTCGCGAAGCTCCAGTAACCTCTGGAGGCAATGAAGAAGCTGTGCGAAACGCAATAGAAAACAATCCACATACCAGTTCAAGAGCTATAGCAGAAGATGTGTACATAAGTCAGTCCTCAGTGATGCGCACATTGCATCATAATAAATATCATCCGTACCATCTACAATTACACCAGGGTCTCCACGGACGCGACTTTCAAGCGCGAGTGATATATGCACAATGGCTACAGCAGCGAGCGCAAATGGATGCAGAGTTTATAGGAAGTGTTCTCTTCAATGATGAAGCCACACAACACAATAACGGAACTGTTAACCGCCGTAATGTGCATTACTGTAGTATAGGCAATCCTCACTAGATGAGAGAAGTTGCATTCCAGGTACAGTGGAGCATAAATGTCTGATGCGGAATGATAGGAGACCAGCTAATTGGACCGTACTTTATTGAAGGCAACCTCACAGGACCACGGTGCCTTGCATTTCTGCAAGAAGAATTGTCATTGTTTCTAGAAGATGTGCCACTAGTGAAACGGACAGAAATGTGGTTCCAGCAGGATAGAGCTCCACCAAACTGGTCACTGATTGTAAGGAATAACTTAAAAGAACATATCCGCAAAAATGGATTGGCCGAGGGAGCCCAATCGCATGATCACCTGATCTCACCCCACTGGATTTCTTTCTGTGGGGCCATTTAAAGGATCGGGTCTAGGCTCAAGAACCGCAAAGCCCAAATCATCTACGGGAAGCCATGCGTGAAGAATGCAGCCAGATTACACCGCGCATGTTACAACATACAAGAAGGTCTCTCCGGCAACGTACACAAATGTGCATTGATGAAAGGGGTCGTCATTTTGAACATTTACTTCCTAGATGAAATCCACGCTCTTCAACAATTTCTTATACTTTTTACTCGTGAACTTAGCACATTTACAACTCCTTTGTCAATAGAAGGAGTGAAACATAGCGTTTAAACATGAAGCAAAAACTGTTATATTTAATATCGTCGATATGTGCCCAAAAGAATGGAAGCTAACTACGTAACACGGTTTACAACACCAGATACGGTACAGTTTATTAGGGTAAACATGATACACAATTATCTGATTGTAATTCCTATTTCTTTGGCTCACAGGAGAGCCAGTAACAAAAATAAATAAACTAGTACACTAAAATACGGATAATAAACACAAGAAGCGAAAAAAACAAACCAAAATAATTTGATGTTTATATCAGATTCGAACCTCCAAAGCTAACCTTTGCTTCACTACATTCCGGCAGCTAACCCACTCGGCCAGAACCCAGTTAGTCCACCCCGCTCTTCGGGAAAACATTCCTCTATCTCCTTGCAAGCATTATATCCATGAAACGCCTTCTTTTTTAAGGCTTTCGCAGCTCGTTGGTTCTCATTGAGACCTTTAATCATTAATGCTAGTTGCGTATAGTACCGAATAGAAGGGAAGAGCTACAATAACCGTTTGTTTGCTTAAAACGTCAATGTTTTCACTTAGACTATAAACTGCGGGTTGCATAGATACGAATAACTAGGGACAGCTGACTCAGCTGGTATACAGTTTATTGGTCATCTAAATACATTTAATATATGCTATTTTAACCAAAATTGTTAGAACTATGTTTTAGAAAATCAAAACTTTCGATAAATGTCCCACGTAAAAGATAGTTTCGAGCAGGGGGATTTTCTTTAAACTCTTCGTGTCGCAACTTCCAAAGATTTCGTTTTTGAGTTATGGTGTTCACAGATACGCACAGGACTGTTTTCTAAATTTGTTTTTAGTAAGGGGGGCCTAAAAACAGGAATTTCCGGTGAAATCTCGACATGGAATTTGGGTGGAATGCAAAACCTTCTCTACCTATGTACGTGGTAGAGAAAGTAAAAAAATTGCATAACAATTACAAAATTACATAAAACTGAGATTTACTGAATTCATTAAAATCCGTGTTACAGAAAGTTATGAATTAATTTATGCATGGATATAACTGCTATAGAAGAAGTAAAAACAAGTATAGCAATTATGAGATAATTTAGAAAATTAATTCAAAATATGTTTGTTCCATGCCATTGTTTGAAGGCTCTGAAAAGAAAAATAAGAAAAAACATGTTTTTGAAGTGTAACATCAATTTTTGAGTTCTCAGATCATACGAAATTCACAGCCAGTGAAGAAGACTTCACAGACTATGATACGACTAAAGGACAAGGACAATAGTAACCTGACTTTGTGCACTTATTAATGCGAAAAATGGAAAACTTACCCGTCACCTCCCTAGTTTGGGATCTGAATTCATAAACGTAATTATACCTGCTCCCCTGACAATAGCCACTCTTCCACCCACAAAAACGCTTTCCACACTAAACATTAAATACGAATTATCCCTCCCCCTAAGAATGCGAGTAAAGGATATACAATTTACTCTTATTTCTCAGATGAACAGCAAAATTTCTGATGTCTGAAAAGTTATCCTTATATAAACGTCAATGAAGGTCTTTATATACTCAATGCAAATGTAAGAAAATTACTAGAGACGCAAAGGGCAATAAAGTGACAAAATAATGATGTAAAATGAAAATAAAATACCCTAAAATAGAAAATGTTATAACATCAACCTATTAAAAATGCATTTTTTATAATTTGGGACCTATGAAAAGAATTTATTTACACGTCATCAATGGCTATGAAACAAGTTAAAATATGAACATGTTATGAGAATCCGAGCGCTGGTTATAATACAATTATAGTATATACGTCTTCATAGAGACCTAAATGAACCTAATTGATTCGCTTCGTCCTCTAATCTGACTTACCCACAGTAACTTTATAGGAATTTGAATTAGATCTGAAACGTATCAATTTTATTGCAATCCTTATTTAAGGGAAGATAAGCCTTAGTTAGGGAATATAAGTCTTAAAAAATCAATTAAAGTTGTGCAATCCGTGCTGAATACAATGGGTATGGGTTTACATGTAGCAATATTATTGACGCCCTTCAATGGCTACTTTTAAATGTCTGCCACGCCTCCAGTTTAAATTCGTTTATCTCAAAACTGCATTTTCCTTGCTTTATGTACCTTTCTCTCTGAAAATAGTGGGCCAATCATAGCGAAACCTTTCAGCAACATATAAAAATAATGGCTCCTTAATTTTAACTATAATCATCTGTATATCTTGAATAATATGGACATTAGTGAATATTATTAATAAAAAACTATGCATTTTTTTTTCAAGTATACGTTTTTCATGAATTATAATTTTTTTGTGAAAGCTGTAATGAGGCTTTGGATTCACTCTAGTTCAAATTAAAGAAAATACTGCTTATAATTTCCGTACTAAATTTCAATGTGTATTATTAATAGTTTCTGCAAAAAAGCAACAAAGTTCTATTACAAAAAAAATCTGATGTGTTACACTCACATGACTTTCTCTACTCTTGTACAAACTATTTTTACAAACGCTTGTTCTCCACATGCTTCATGTTAATCGAGATATCGAGATGTTAATCTTATTGCTAATTTTCTTGTAGATGCAAGGGGAATTGGTAGGCTTTAAGCTATAGTCAAATATTTTAAGAGCTGGTTGCTATGTGGCGCATTCCATTCTCTTTGTATGTCCAGGACATAAAAAGTCTGTGATGTTACACTCACATGAATTTCTCTACTCTTGTACAAACTATTTTTACAAACGCTTATTCCCAATATGCTTCATGTTAATCGAGATGTTAATCTTATTGCTAATTTTCTTTTAGGTGCAAGGGGAATATAGTAGTATTTAAGTGATAGTCAAATCTTTTAAGAGCTGGTTGCTATGTGGCGCATTCCATTCAATTTGTATGTCCAGGACATAAAAAAATGAATAACGAATTCCCATTTGAGAAAAAGTATATTGGAAAATTTAAGGGAATAACAAGCAATATCTTGAAAATGGTTCACTCAACAAAAAAACTGTATATGACATAAATTGTGTATTTTAACTCGATCTACATTTTTTGTGCAGCAAACGTTTGTATATCTCTTATAATTTACCAGTTATGCAAAAGTCGTTCACAATGAAGAATACTTTTGGAGGCATTCCCAGGAAATTCAAGATATACATTTCATTTGTCATGAAAATATCTTAAACATATGGTATTTTAATTGAAATCGTTAGAGCCATTTTTGAGAAAATTAAAATGTTGGAGAACTGTTCCTGTAAAGGGTAATCTGGGGTGGGGGATTTTCTTGAAAATCTTCGTGTCGCATCTCTGAAAGATACTGAGCCTAAATACCAAGTTTGATGTTTATCCGACTGTTCGTTTCCGAGTTATGCTGTTCACAGACACACACGCAGACAGGCAGGCAGACAGACAGACAGACAGACAGACAGACAGACAGACACACACACACACACACGGACATGTTTCCAAAAATGCTTCTTTTGGATTCAGGGGGTCTCAAAACATATATTTCTGGCGAAATCTCGGTATCGAATTTTTGGGTGGAATACAATACTTCCCCTAGTTACTATACGTAGTAGAGAAAGTAATATATAACCTCAGAATTAAGCATTCATTCATAAAAGATATGTATTAGATATACACTAAATTTATACTGTATATGTAGCAGGTATTCGTATACATGCATATGAAATTTGGTATGCATATCTGTAGTAGCTTAAGAGAAATTTGCTTATTTCATTCACCTATCTTTTCTTACAGAATTTCGATTTTCCAAATGTCCTGGTCCTGGTAAAATTAAAATATAAGCGTCCGGATGAGAAAAAAACAGAATAGATGTTGATAAAACTTGGATCCAGTTCTTGCAGGAGCAATTACTATACCTTTAACTGATCGAAATATAAATACACCATTTTTGACTCAATTGTAAGATGAATTGATAAAGCTAATTTTATTATAGGGAATGAGTAAGGTGAAATAAATTTTAATTTTAATGTATAATTAAATAAAGTTAACTTATCCAGTTTTATCTTCCGTATCAGGGTATATTAAAGTTAGTACGAGCAAACAGGGCAATGGTAGAAGCTCCTCGGTAGCGAACGCCCCTAATACGGATGTTGCAACCTGATTAGAAAGGAAAAGAATCAAGAGCAAACATCCCAGCTTTCCTAAAAATGTAGAACGAACTTGACATTTGTTATGCAAGAGAAAAACAACCGACTGCAGTCAGGAAGAACATTCATAGTAACGGATAAGCAATTCAGCACGTATCTCAAAGAGTCGCTTTTCTTTTGTTTTCGCTGGTTTGTAAAATTTTATTTTGTATTCACTTTGCACGCGGCGTAATACGGTCCTCGTATGAGCTGCAGCGGAACGTGAAATCTTCCAGCAGATGGATCTCAAGAGATAATCCTACAGCGTGATATAAATGTGGGATTCCTTGCAGCTGTGAGCTACCTCATCTAGATTCATTACAAGAACACAGACAGCCTGCGGTGGAGGGAGAGGGTGACCTCAGCGTGCTAATTAACTACAAGTCTGGTTCACCACAATCAGCACGCTTCGCCTTCCTCTTTCTTGCAAGAAAACGACATATCGCCATTAACTGAGGCACTTTCCTCTTTGGACCACTTAATACTGACAAATGTAATCAATATTTTTCTTAAGAGAACATTCATCAACACATTTCAGGATACCAAGTAGTTTAAAACGGCAAAATTTAATTTAACGACTAAATAAAGAGTAATCCAGAAAGTAACGACCGTTTGGCTCCAACAAATTTAAAAAATATATTTTTAAAAATGTCACAAAACAGAAGCTTACTTCTTATTTCCCTACATAGGGCCTAGGGCACACAATGGAGGGGGACACCTCGAGCACTAGCACCTATACTGCGGCTACCACCCCTCCTCCCGAGGAGGAAGGGATGAAGTGAAGGGACTACATGAGGCTACAGGCCAAAGGTACGAGCGGAAGTCCCTAACAATTCCTGGCTCGAAGATTGCCTTTCTACTGGAACTGCCACAGAGGGCGATGAACGACCCATCGAATCAGCCAATGCTCAAAGGTCCACGGGGAATGCTCTTTACTTAGAACAAGAAATCGTAACATCTGTCGGCACCATCCTATAACACCTGAAGCATAGAAGGAAACTGAATGTAAGGGAAATGAAATCGTGGTAGATGAGAAACTACTCCAACATTCGCTTACAGGCCGCGGAATACCACGAAAACCCAAGGTTAGAGTTGGCGGTCGAGGGGAATCGAACCCGAGACCTCCGATGTTACCAAGGAGCCAACTCACTCGATATTTCTCTTCATAATCACCTAAGTTAGTTAAGCATTGCCATATATGTCGACGATATTCAGAATTTCTGTGTTGTGTTCGGCTACCACCAGTCCATTAACCCAAGATATTCGGACACAATTTCAGCAAACAAAGAACGAGAAATGTTTGGGAAATAAGTCTGTAACTCGTCTAGGGTTACGTGTCTATCTTACACCAAGCTCACTTTGTTGCTCGCTTGATTCATCAAATCATCTGCGATGAGTGATGGACGTTTGGGTCGAGTTTTGTGATGCACATTTGTTCGTCCATTGTTGAATATTTCACACCACTTATTGACATTACCTTCGTTCATTACTGTATCAACATACACTTCGTTTAATCCACGGTAAATTTCAGCAGGTTTCAACTTCCGAGCATTCAAAAAACCGAATAACAACTTTCACCTCACAATCGGTGGGACCTCGTATCACACAGTTCATTTAAAACAATGACAGAATGTACAGTAACTTGTTTCGACTGGTATTCAAACAACACTGAGAAAAGATGTCGAGGAAGCGATTCAACCTTCGAATGACGCCCGATATCTAGGCAGCGGAAATGCGCGAATGGTCGTTACTTCCTGGATTACGCTAGCATATACATGATAAATCTCTTGTGGTTATGCCATTCTTTAAATCGGACGATTAATGGTGAGTACATCGAAAACCGTCTATGTCTAGGGGTAACGTGCTAGCCTCTAGTTCCCGAGGTTGCAGGTTCAAACCCAAAGGAGGGCGATGGATTTTTTTTTTTGGGGGGGGGGTAAATATCCTTAGCATGGCTTCATTCGTAAGGGAAGTAAAGCCGGTGGTCCAGTGTTGTAGATTTACGGGACGCAAAAGAACCCCAAGACTGATAAAGAGGTCTCTGAGCCAAATTTCTGGTCTTTCGCGCCCAGTGTAGAGTGAGATGCTAAGGTTAAAGAGCGTAAAGTAAAATAAAATAAAATAAAATAAAATAAAACAAAAAATAAAGCCCGTTTATGAGCTATTTTGTTCTCCTAATTCCATACGTTTTATTTAAAATGCCATGAAAAAAAGAGATGTTTGACAGCATGAGCTTTTTCTACAGCGTGAGCCGAGTTTCCTATGCTGGCCGATAATGCTATCATTTTGGTATTATTGCATGTCTCAACGAAATGAAATTTCCTTTCAGTTTTTTAGAAAACTTTGTCGGAAATAGAAGAGTGAATCTCTGGAAGATGCTCATTCATTTCATGTAATTGCTGTAAAATTGCTTTATAAGAACAATGACAGTCGTACTACTTCAATGTGATCAGAAGACAATCGGAGTCCAGATGCTTGAGAACTTTTCTCACTACCGTACCTGCTACATTTACCTTTGAGGAGCCAACATGGTTTAAAAAAAATTCTGATGTGTTACACTCACATGACTTTCTCAACTCTTGTACAAACACGTTTTTACAAACGCTTATTCTCTATATGCTTCATGTTAATCGAGATATCGCGATATTAATATTATTGCTAATTTTCTTGTAGATGCATGGGGAATTGGTAGGTTTTAAGTTATAATAAAATATTTTAAGAGTTGTTGCTATGTGGACTATTCCATTCTCTTTGCATTACCGGGACAAAAAAAATGAATAACGAATTCCCATTTGAGAAAATAAGTATTGAAAAATTTAAGGGAATAAAAAGCAGTACCTCGAAAATGCTTAACTCAACAAAAAAAGTGTATATGACATAAATTGTGTATTTTAACGCGAACTACATTTTTGTGTAGTAACATTTTGTCTAACTCTTATGGTTTACCAGTTATGCAAAAGTCGTTCACAATGAAGAATACTTTTGGAGACATTCCCAGAAAATTCAAGATATACGTTTTATTTGTCATGAAAGTATCTTAAACATATGATATTTCAATCAAAATCGTTAGTGATTTTTGAGAAAATTAAAATTTTCGAAAAATGTTCCATGTAAAGGGTAATTTGTGGTGGGAGGACTTTCTTGAAAACCTTCGTGTCGTATCTCTGGAAGATACTGAACCTAAATACTAAGTTTGGTGTTTATCCGAATGTTCGTTTCTGAGTTATGCTGTTTACAGACAGACAGACACAGAAACACACACACACACACACACACACATGTTTCCAAAAATGCTTTTTTTTTTGGATTCAGGAGGCCTCAAAACATGTATTTCCGGTGAAATCTCGGTACCGAATTTTTGGGTGGAATGCAATACTTCCCCTTCTTACTATACGTAGTAGAGAGAGTAATATGGTGACACAATGCACATAAAGAATTTCTAACGCAGGTCTTCAGAAATCACGTCACCTCCATGCAGGGATAGGTACTGACCTCCCAAATCCGCAGGTTTTTGTGGATTCGATTACATGGTAAATTTGCATTGATACATTCAAGTCGTCCTCAAAGTTATGGTGCACTGAAACAAATTGAAAAACAGGATTCGGAGCGAGGTTTTACTGCTGTATAATATTGTATTTTAACGTACTATTTTGGAGATTAATTTCCCAATATTTATTTTAAGTATTTTTGAAATAGTTTGAGATACCTTGCATATAAAATTTTGCTCGTGATATATTCAGAAAATTTCTTTCACGGGGGCCAAGTTTTAATGTTTAATGAAAGTAACTAAAACAAAAAAGACGAAAAGAAAGAAAGGACAAAAATAAACAAAATAAATGGTTCTACAAACTTTGTTAAAAAAATGCAGTAAATTTTCATACAGAGACAAAGTTTGTATGTTTACCAGCATTCCATGAAAATGAATAAAGGCAACACGAATATTTTGTTTAATCGTTCTATTTTTACATTTATTTATAAAAACTAAATAAAATTAACCAATGTTGTTTGAATTTAAGTATTCAATAAAACAAATAAAAACAATATAAAATAATAATAATAATAATAATAATAATAATAATAATAATAATAATTCTCTCATTAGCTGCTTCAGCGTAGCTACAACCCAGTTAAGCTCACTTAAATTATGAACTAAACAAAACAAACATAAAAATATTTATATGCTAAATTATGGCGAAATGAGAAGTTTAAGGAAGAAAATGATAAAACATGCAGATTAGACCCAGTTCTATCACATTACGTTCAATAGAACTTAGCTAAAAGGCATGTCAGAAGATCTCTCTCTCTCTCTCTCTCACACACACACACACACACACACACACACAGAGTAGCATTGAGTTCGAGATGAAATAACCAGGTAAGGACGAATCAGACGGATAACGTTGATTTTGTTCACTTTCTCTTCCCTATGATATCCGAAGTTTTACATTCCACCCATTTATTCGATAACGAGATTGAACCAGATTGCATTTTGAGATCCCTTAAAAAGTGTTTTTATAAATTCGACTGTGTGTATGGGTGTACGTGAAAAGCATATCCCAAAAATTGTGCTAAATTCCTAATTTCATCTTGAGTCGAATATTTTTAGGCATGCTTGACGAAGAGTTTGGAAAATCGTCCCACCCAAAACGATCCTTACTTAAGTAAAATTACTTCAGGCTAAAGTAATAGATTTTAATAACAATTGGGTGTAAATAAGAATAAAAAGTCAGATTTTCGTTAAACCCCATTATATTATGAAAGTAGTTCAGTAAACACAGAAGGCATAAATCTAAATTTCAGTCATATGTTAAATAGTTTGAGATAATGGTTCATGAAGTTAGCAAATTTAATATTGAGGGATAGGAATTTTAATTTCTCCTTAAGAAAAACGCAATTGCAATTTCATAGTTTTGCTTCCTTAAAGAAATAAAAACATAAATTCTATCTACTTCCACAGGCGTGCACTTGCACATGACAAGTATTAAAACTTGTGTCAGTTTTACGCAACGAAACGGTGGTATATGGTTCACGTTAACACGCCGCTTGTCTTACAGTTGCATTTAATCAACAGGTGACTTGTGACAGTTCACTCGTAGCAGGGAAGTGGAGATCAGCGTTGCCGGGTTGTATTAGAAAGCTAGTAAACAGTATGAAATCACGTGTTACGATGGTATAATATGTAGAGCTAGGATAAAGTATCCATTGAGCGAGGATTCAACGTAACTACCACCCTACCTAGTACACGTGACGTCGTACTGAATACACGAACCCAGGGCAGTCGACAGTCAGTAGTTCGCTTGCGTTAGTGGAATGGTAGAGTTGCTCTCTGTGAGCTCTGTGTTTATGTTTTGTTCTATCCCTATCAGTTGGAGGTAACCTGTAGCATCCCCTTCCCCTCGCCGCACTGTCGATACAAACTCGCTGCATGCACGCATTGGATATTTGCCCTAGCTCTGATAATATGGCAACATGCTAACCTTAAAAGTTCAGCTTATAGGCAAAGAGAAAGGAGAATGTTGGAATCTTACTGGTTAGAGCAGTAGCAAAGGGTATAGTGCCATGGAAATCACACAAAACATGCCCCTCCAGTAACTGCTACAAGTCACTGCTTGTTTAAAATAATCTGTAGCAATAGCACTCGGTTTTATCAGAACTGTTTCAGAACGTCATAATTGCGCAAAACATGCTTAGGCCTAATATCAACTACCTTATGTTTTCCGTATTTACCTCTCTATGCAAGTATACAGTGCAAGCCTGTGATCATAAGCAATTCCATTGAACTCCTCTGTTAAACTGTCGGACCTCGATACTTTGTTCCGATGTATAAATGCACAACCACCTGAGAAATGGGCGCAATTTACAAGAAACACTTTAGCAATAATCCGTTCAACGAATGTTTAGCGATAAAAAGCGTCATACAGATTAAATATACAACAAAACATTACCTCTGCTAGAAACAAAAGAAAAGAAAGAATCCTTAAGTCGAATCTCGCTTTCTTCCACCTCATTCTTCGGGACAGCATTAAGGGAAATCCAGCGTCCTCACGAAGCGCTAAGACCGACTGCACCATGATCATTAAATCCGTTCACCCATTTTCTTGCGGATAATTCCTTTCTTCTTCCCTTTTCCTTTCACTACTGCCGCAGTGTGAATCTCTCTATCTGTGTGGTCCTGGAGGGCATTTCCGTGCTTTAGTAGAATCGCATGCACTTATCGTTACTACTTCCCAGGACCTCGACCCGTTAGTCTCGCCATTATCCAGGTTGTTACCTGACGTCCTGGCACCTACAGTGATCCAGGCCATTTTAACCGTGTTCATTGTCTCCTAGACTAGAGAGTGCTCTCAGGATATACTAGAGGCTATCAAAAGGTAACGGGATTTATTTTATTCCTTCAAATAAGCGCATACGAACGTTCCTAATAGCTTTTATTTCGAAGATAGTGTTCTTATCCACTTCCCGCTCATGTTATCTTACGTGGGAGTTGAAATTCTTCTACTCAGCGTTCTGCATTCTATACATCATACGTTATAAATACTATGAATATGTACCTATATTTATTGTTGTACAGAAGCAATATAATCATATTGACAGTTTAATTTTACCACTTAAATCTTAATCTTTATTTGTTAACATTTACTCGTGATTTAATTCATGCAGCATTTAAATTTAACTCTTTCGGCGCAAGCTGCCACCTTACCATCAGATGTTCACTGGCTTGGTCAACACTAGCAACATCATTTCGCGGTCGACCTTGATACTACTAAACGCGATAGTAATTAATTTTATATTCGCTTAAATATTTTTATTAATCGAAAAAATAGAATGCAATAAATTTCCGGTTAAGTGCTTTGCACTTTTCACTCGGAAGTGAAAATACTGTAGCGTATGTGTGTGCATTGTCGCGTCGGACACATTATTGCTGTGTAGAAGGACATTGTTGAACTAATTATTTCGCTTGTGGCTTTGAATTCTAGTCCGGCGTGGCATTTCCCTCCACCTCCTAGTTAGGGGAGGTGAAGGCAAGTTGAGGGACGAGTCTCTCATCTGATTGCGTGGTTCAGTCTGGTAGCGTGGCGTCAGTCTAGTGTATATCTTCAGAGTGTATGGTTGCGTGTAGGAATGCGTGGTCCGTGTGGGTGTGTAGCATCTCCCTCCAATGTTTTTCTGTAACCTTTTGTGTACAATGTAACAGCACCAGGGTAACTTTATAATAAACCAGAGTAAAATGTGAATTAATGTATATTATGTTATAAATATACCACGCCTGCTTTAGCTTTGTGCAGTAAGTTCCTGGTATCTCTCATTTGCCTCTGTAGTTACGGGGGTAACTAAATTTAATATTTTAGCTGAAAAACCTTTCGGCCTCACCCCGGTGTATAACATTTTGAGACGATGGTATTTTAAAACTGTTTCCTCGTTCTGAAAATATGCACTTACTGCACGTTGTATCGTTTGTTTGTTTGTTTTTTTGTTTTTGAGTGTTATTTGTGCAGCTCTTTAACTGCTGTGGTCCTTAGCGTCCCATTCTATATTGAACGTGGAAGACTGGTAATTTTGTTCAGGCGCCTCTTTATCAGGCTTGAGGTTCTTTTACGTGCCGCAAATCTACGACACGGGACCACCGGTTTTACTTCCCTTCCGAAGGAAGCCATGCTAGGGATTTTTACGCCCGAAAAAAACCATCCTTCTCCGCCGGGTTTGAACTCGTGACCTTAAGAACTAGAGGCTAGCATGGTAACCACTACACTACGGAGGACGACATTTTTATATCGTAATACACTATTCTGATGAAATAAAGCCAGCTGAAAAATTCAGTGACATAGCCGGGATTTGAACACGGTTCTCCCGCTTTCCGTGCGGTTGCTCTAATCATTGAGCTACAATGTCGATAGGACAATTTGCAAGTTTGTTCCTAGGAAATATTATTATTACCTAAGGTAGGACATTGGTAATAATAATAATAATAATAATAATAAAAATAAAAATAATAATAAAACATTAGTCCGTAAGTGTTCTAACCTACATACATCCCAGGAACAAAATGCTTACAAATTACAAGTTGTCGTCAAGAATGCTACAAGAATACTATCTCTAATGTGAGACGCTTGGTTGGTCTACCTGGATAAAATCCGAGTCAGTTGGGCAATTCAATGTCCTACCGGCATGTCTTTAATTGTCAGCAGTTCAATTGTTAGAGTAACCGCACGGAAAGAGGGAGAACCGTGTTCAAATCCCGGCTATGACATTGAATTTTTCAGCTGGCTCTCTTTCACTAGCCGGTCAGGCCGTTAAAAGTATGTATAATTAATTCATTCCATTAATTGACATAAACTACTACTAATAGAACACTATTATGATACTAGTGCTTAAAGTGGAGTTTTATTTTTCTCGTAGAATTGCTATAGGTACCTGACTTTCAGTCTCGTTCTGCAAACATTCCTACTCGCAAAATAAAGTCGCTTTTTACTTGTCACAGACACCCCTGAAGTATTAAATTATATAGTATTCTGCTGAAATTTGTATGAAAATAGCATTATACATTCGGACATGCGCAATGATGAGCTCTAGTTTATTGTTGTTTGGCCTTCGTTGTTTGATCTTCATAGCACCATAATCGCTTACCAGCCTTACACATCATAGCACACTATAACATATAAAGGCACAAAATAATTCAACAGAACAAGTGTAACAATAACTTTATTAATAGATATGTTTTAATTAACATTATTATTCCTTTGATATAATTGTGATATTGATTGTGCAACATGTAAGATTATAACATGTTAGATTAATTCTTTGTTATGTATTCGCAACATATATAAAGACCTGCAACATCGTGGCAAAGAAGTGATACTCTGCTGGTTGCCATCCCATGTGGGTATAACAGGCAATGAAATGGCAGACGTAGCTGCGAAAGAAGCCACCAAACACCCAGTCAGTAACTATTCAATGCTAGTGACACACAACGATCTGTTTCATCATATTAAGCACCATCTGAGGCAACGCTGGAACTACATTGGACAAGTTTACCGCCCACCAAACTTCACGAAATCAGAATTTACCCTGAAACAGTCTCAACTACGATGCCTGCCATAAGAAGAGAACAAATGGCATTAACAAGACTACGTATTGGACATAGCTCATTGACACATGTTACCTGTTGCACACAGAAGACTCACCCATTTGTCCAAACTGCAATACTCCTCTCACAATCAAACATGTCATCACCGAATGTTCCAAGTTTAAGTGAGAAAGAAAACTTCACGGCATCTCCACAGATATGGTTACAGCGCTCAGGAACTCTTTAAGGATATACAACTGTACCATAGGCCTTAGCTTTAATTGTTAACAATTTTATTATGGTTTATCTAAAACGTTAATGTAAATAATTGACACTGTATACTGTTAACGTTTATGAACTATTGATTACAGCTGAGTTATGTATTTTGTCTAAGAAAAAAATTAATTTTTGAGATTAACATATGAATGTGAACACTGACCATTGTATCTCCTGTAAACTATGATGTATGCGCTATGTTAATTGTAAAACGCTGGTCGCGCTGACTTTACTGTTTAAGCGACCATAAATAAATACATTGAATTGGAAACAGCTGAATTCATTGGAACAATCCATTCTCGAGTCATTCAAGTAATCCACCATTACATTAATCGATACAATATAGTAATCGCTTAATATAGATTAAATTTCCATCGCAAACAAATACCACACAAGATGGTCACAATGGAATGTTATAAAAATATTATTACACTGAGTGTTATAATCTTCATTTCCTAGCTCGTGTGGCTCGTTTTAAAAGCTCTGCTTTTAGTGCCAGCTGTCTAAAAATTGTTTTCTGGAAAGACGTCACATATGCGTCGAACTCTTTTAATAGCTTAGTTGACAAGGTGCAGGAAAAACTCTGGCTCTAAACGCAAATGTTCCCAAGTTTCATGTCAGTATTCTCAGAGGGCGACGAGTGATTCAGTGCCTAGGCGTGGGACAAAAATGGAGATTGGGCAAATTATTAAAATGTCTAGTAAATGTGTACTCTTGAAAATTAAAAGCATAATTTACTTCAGTTTTACATTATGTTGCAATTAAAAACATTTTTTGTGGAGATATTGCTTAAAGTTATAGTATATTCATATGTGAACAATCTAGAATTGTGCATGTAAAACAGGACGCCACTGCATGCGCGAAAAGGTAAATCGATATACACACCTTCCCCTGGCTAGACATACTCGCACCACGTGTGAAGGCCAGTAGAATGCCTCCCAAAGCTGCGATGACGGCATAAATGGAAGCGAGTGTACAAATGAAATAAAACAAAACTTTCTTACATGATGATTTTCAGAAGTCTTTGCCATCCAGAAACTTCAGGGCGTACATCTATAGAACTAGAATAAAGGTTATTCCGAGGTTTTAGCACTGTTTCATTACGCACATATCTGCAGTATTTGTTAAAAGACAATTAAAGAAATAAATGTAATATGCGATTCACGCCGTTATAATTAAGGGGCAGATAAGAGTGACTGCTTTTGTGAGGTAAACTTACCTTGTACTGTATGGTCTGTTTATGTTGGAGAGAGGGCGAGTCCAGATGTAAACAACGGGCGCCTGCAGTGCTCGTACGTGTATCAAACATGCGGAGATTGTCAAAAGTGAACATTCTGCGTCTCTCATTTAAACAAAAGCTGTGTCGTGAGAAACTCCTTTCGACATCTCAAGAGGTGATAGGTGCATATGAATAATATATTTATACCACTGTTGATATATTTCTTAGTCTGCGAAGCGGAGCGTGATGTCTACTACGGTATGTTTCTTTACCTACTGTCTGTACCCCGGGGACACGTACCAAGACACTATGTTCTCTGCATTTGGCAACTTGAAATCACGAACCAGGTTACTTTAATTTGTTCTGTCTATGGAATACAGCAATTAACCGGCTTTTGTTTCTACACGCATTCTCGCTGGAGTCAAAACATTTTCTACCATGGAGTCAGTTTATGTGACAATCGATAATAAACTTTTTTCACATCTAACTGTTTACGTGAAATGTTTTGGATTTCACTCATTCTAATGCCCAATGTCGCCCGAAAAAAGCCATAAGATGTCCGTCGATCTTCTACAACCAAGCCTGAACAGTGGTAATCTGTTCACCAATAACAGACTTCTTGGGCGTCCCTCACGAAATTCATCACTAAGAAATAACCGATCTCTTTTGAATTCGCTGTACCAATTATAAATTGCCTTAGATGGGCTCCTTCACCAAATGCATTTCTAAGGCGATCTTCACATTGTTTAGGCGTTAATAACTATTAAGATCGTAAAAAATCATAGCCTGGAAATGTTATCTAGTCTAATTCATTTTTGGAGAACACCAAATTTTTAAATGGTGATAATTAACGAACTATTAGAGCAAATCGAACAAACTACACGGCAATCAACTCGCAAAAACATTAGAAAGCAGATGTTAAATACAAAAAAAAATTGATTTGTTTTTAGAAACATCATATTCTAAACATTTTCAGTGTCATCCTCGCATAGATATTCCTTCAAGTTGTGTAGTGGTTACCATGCTAGCATCCAGTTCCCGAGGTCACGGGTTCAAACCTGGCGGAGGGCGATGGATTTTTCGGCATAAGAATCCTTAGCATGACTTCCTTCGGAAGGGAAGTAAAGCCGGTGATCCCGTGTCGTAGATTTACGGCACGTAAAAGAACCTCAAGCCTGATAGAGGCCCTTGAGCAAAATTTCCGGTCTTTCAGGCCCAAAATAGGTAGGAACGCTAAGTATCACAGCAGTTAAATAGCGTCCATAAATAAAACTCAAATTTAATTTCTTCAGGTGATTAATTTATAAAAAAAAGTTATACATCACAGGGGACACGGACTTTCCTGCTAAGATTAACCAATTACATAAGGAGAAATTTATCAATTTTTTTTCAATATTACGCCACGTTGTATGGCTTTCACAATACAAATGACTATGAAGGCGCAAACTCGGATAAACCAAATATCAGTTAGCTATTATTCCTAATTAAGCCCAAAGGTGGCACTGTTGTCCCATAGGCATTTCCACTATTTTTAAACACAAGAACTGTGTTCAATGATGCTACCCAAACAAAGGCCATGCAGACGTCCTGTTTGCTTTTTGAAGGCACAGTAAATATTTTGCATGATCAGCTACAAATCAACCCCGGCCCATATTTACATAGTGCCGATTGACGCAAATTTGTAACTTAGTGAACGTTGCAAGAGGAAACTCTTGTTTCGGCTGAGGTCATCTTTCCGTATAAACTTTTCTTCTACAGATAAAATGCCAGTAGCTGCAACTTTTGGAAACAGACAGAACTGCAAAGAAAAGAAAGAAGCACTTTTATAGAACTTCCTTCCATAACTAGCGAAGCATATTCAAGCAGAACTTGGTCTGGGTTGCCATTGGAGAGTAATCCGGATTACTTCAATCCTCTCAGCAACATGGTCTACCCGTCTCAGACCACATGCTATAATTCGCCGTCTAAGTGCCATTGACGTATTAAACCATCAGCAAGCAGGAAGAATCAGACAGACTGATCACCTCTACTCTACTCTATACTAATATTACGTACATGGAGAGATTATTTATATGTATATATGTTTTAGGACAATCTGAGGAACCACTCAATAGAATTTAATCATTCTTTCACCACTGTTCCTCCTTACAGATACAGGGTATAAGATTATTTCTAATTTAAATTCTTATACGACTATAAAAACTAAAAAGGATTTTCGAAGCCTCTGTTCTATAGTATAAACATGTTGGTGTCATAAAGCAATATACATGCGCCTGGCTCCGTAACTCAGTCGGTAGAGCACTTGCCTGCTATTCGAAGGATCCCGGGTTCGATTCCAGCCTGGAGGATGGAGGCAAAATTATTCTCTATCCTACCCACAGTCTGGAAGTATGAATGAGAGCGTGGATATGTGTATGTGTATGTGTATGAGAGATATAATGTACAAAACCAAAAGTTTACCAGAAATCCAATGACGAGCGAATACGAGTTACAGCTTGTGTAATTTGTCGTGACACTCCATATGCGCAAGAGAGGAGAAATGCGGAGTAGTGGTGGGGAGCAAGTGATATCAGAACTCGGAGGCAGCCACATACACAACGCATTGTAAACAAATGTGTAAGATTACCTTGCATTTGAGCTCGCAGCAGGTGCAACACTGATCCCCACCTCTCTTATTATGCAAGTGGACTGGTCAGTGCTATTGCGCACATATACTTCAGGAGTGGGGGACTCTCACGACGATTTACACAAACTGCAAACACCTTGCCTATGGGCATTAATATGTACTAAAGGAAAGGCCGCCGATAAGACCACTGTAGTTAAAGCGGGGTACAATTGGAACTTTAAAATATTGCGAAGGTGGCTTTGAGTTTTCATTGGGGATACCAACAAAACAAAGACAAAAGCCGCGATGGCAATGAGTTTTCAACTAAGAAAACAGTAGACACAGGAAAATAAAAGACAATTCGAGTTTGCTTCTAACGGTATGATATTTTAACAAATGAGAATACCAGTTTGTTAAGCACACTTTGTCACTTACACTCAGCGTAGCACAAACATTACACTTGAGTAACTTTTGGCACACACTCGGAACACAACACAACTGATCCGTCGAATCACAACTGACTACTGAACTGCTGAGTCACAACTCAACTGCGCTGGTACTGTCCACTTCGTAACTTCTTAACTAACTGGACTGAACTCACTAGTCAGAGCAGTCACTTATATAGGTCTCGTATACAAAGTGGGAATTTCTAGAAGAGGAACCTACTCGAGACGGTCCAAAAGGATCCTCTGGAGCGGGAACACAATAGCTATTGTTCTGTAGGGAGACGGGCTATTAGCCTCACCCGCGGCCAGGTAGATGAGCCGGGGGACGCTCGCGCGAGATTACAATATTTATGCAATACATATTTTTGTAATTTAGATTTTATTCAGATACTTCAACGGTATACTCAGGATACTAATCCTATAGATTAATGTTTTGGACTTCAAAAACATTGTAACAATTTTTATGTTTTACTGTATTTCTTTTGCAAGTTCATTACAAGCGTATTCTAAATAAGTATATAAAGCGAGATAATTATCTCCAGCGTAATTTCAGAATTAGGTCATCCGATATTTATCGTATAATTAATAATTGAAATTAATTTTCTGGGCGGTTACAGTACGTTTAAACTGATGGGCTGATAGCGGAAAATCTTCAAGTTTACTAGTTTCCATTAATTCTTCCATTGCTAAGAACTACCTACTTACATCACATCCAGAACTAGAAAAATGCTGGAGGGAAGTTGAAAATCAAAAGTACAACTACTACTATTACTGTCTGTTCAGCGACTTTTAACTAGGGGATGTGGTAGCTTATCTCTCAGGAAGAGTTTTAGTTGACGGGAGGGGTACACAGTATGCTGAACTCGTACCGCGCGAAACGTGTACAGTGGAAAATAATCATCAGTTTTTCCTCTGTAGCGCTTATTTGCCCCTCACTTGCTTTAGAACATGTAATACAACCTGCTTCCATTAGTTAAACCCCTACCTCCTTGGAAGGACATCCCCACCCCTTAGCTTAAAAATGTCGCTGAACAGATAGTATACCGTTCATTTACTTGAGTATTAGGGAACTTCCATTCTTTAATGGAATGTTACAGGGTCTTTACGAAATTAAGGAGTAAAGGAGGAATTTACCATCAAGTTATTGCATAATCATGTTATAAAAATAAAGGAAACGCACATGAAATTAATTAAATCATTCGAAGCCTGTAATATGTACCGATTGGTACCCTCTCCTCTGCATCTCCTACGAGATAACATGTTCCAGCCTCGTAATAAAAGCGCCAATGGTGTTAGCATGCTTGGCTACGTCTTCCTTATGACATCAGAATTATTGGTGACCTTAACACGATACAAGACACCTGATTGGCTGCTTGGCGGACGACGGCGATAGCAGTCCCAACGGTCAGCGGCCTGTCTGGTGGTATCCCAGGAACACAGGACAGTGCACATCTAAGCAGCGAGGCGGGTTCGTTTTCCGAGGCTAACAGCTCCTGGCGGTGTGCATGGCATATTTCCGGAATTTTTCAAATTTCATTTTCACCCTATCTGGATGAGTGATTCTCTAACTTTAATTTTTGTGCCGGCAATCTATACACATTTTCTGTATTCAAACTTACTACTGCAGCGAAAAACTTAAAATTGTAATGCTAACATACGACTATAACGTTAAAACTACTAAAGGAAAACTTTAATGTGAATGTCATGAGACCAAAATACTATTCAAAAATTTAAATAATTAATTCGCATTGTTCATTGTTTGTTACGAATTAATAAAATGTTGTAAAGAACAATGCTGTAGCACATTACAACTTGTTGGTAATTCATCCACAATTTCTTGTCATAAGACCTTTAGTAATCCCAGATTTGACATCCCTTGGGAGTAAGGGAGACAGTTCTAGACGTATAACCATTTGGTTTCAATACGGACAATAGTTATGGTACGTGCCAGGGATTGATCCTATCCTTTTACAGGTTAAATGATCCGACAAGCAAAGAAATGATACAAAAGCCAGACTAGCAATGCTGGATACAAAGGGTGAGTAATGCACCAAGAAGAATCTTATGCAACGGGCTCATTTTGTGGATTATTGAGGTAAACAGAATAGTTTCAAACAATAGCCAGTCGTGTCATTTAAGATAAAACCGATCGTACTTCTGTAGACGATGCAAGTGATGCCTTTGTCTAGGATCAATCGTCAAATACTTTTTGGGTGATCGTGATTTTTCATGGGCCTCTTCTATCATGATGCGCGTTTGTTGCAGCCAACCTAAGCTACCGACCTCTTTTCTGTTTTTACAGCTTATACTGCTACTCATATCATGGCCATGAGTTTTTAATATTTTATTACCATAGACATAAAGTGAACTCGTGTCTTTAGTTAAAATGTTACAAAGTAAGTCTTTTCACTGTCTTATGTTTTCATTTCTTGAGTATACATTTAATTCGTACATTTGCTGATATTCACATTAGCATACCTGGAGAAATTAGTCGAATGATTTTATTCTTACTACTATTTGAATAGAGCCTATGCTCTTATCATACCTTGATTTCAATTCATTAGGAAGCACGAAAAAGCACATCCTATTTGCCATACCTCTTCAGTTTCTGACTCAAGGTTTTCCGCCACGATAAGTTCTTAATATTTCCCTAATGCCAGCGAAAGTAATCGATTGCAATGAACTTTCGTGGCTCAACTTCAATTGATCTGCTTTTATTTGACAATAAAGTTGGCCACGGAGCAGGCATTGATATGCAATATTTTAAGGTTGGTGCTGGCCAGTCATTTTGTTATCTTCTTCAACCGGCTGTGTCATTAATTTCCCCCAAACTAGCTACAGCGTTGCAACATGTGTTAAGTACATAACAGAATCTCGGAAATAGAAAATATTCGACTTCGATTCGCATTTACAAATTTTTCCTCGATTCCGCTATAAACCACTTATCACCTTTGTATCGCAATGAGCTATCCTACATTGCTATTTTGCATTTTATATATACTTTGGAATGACACTGCGTCGTTAAGTACAAGGGCGGATTCATAAGAAAGCGACGAGACGAGAGATAACCCAGAAATTCGTAATTTGTTTCTTAAAACATTGTTGAGAGCGTCTAAATTAAGCAGATGTGTGCTGCTTCGTAAAAATGGAGAAAAGTGAATTTCGTGTTCTGATAAAGAACTATTTTTACGTGGTAAGACGGTTTCTTGTTCAGTATTATGGGGACGCTGATCCATCACATGGCATGGCTCACAAGTGGTTCGCAGAATTTCTATGTGGCCGTTCGAGCACAAGAGATGCCGTGCGCTCAGGACGGCCGGTTCAGATCACAACAGAGGAAATGGTGAACAAAGTTCACGATATTGTGTTGGAAGACCGCCGAGTGAAAATCCGTAGGATGGCTAAGACCGTAAACATCTCGAGTGAACGGGTGTATAACATTCTGCGCGAATTTTTGGGTATGAGAAACCTGTCAGCAAGAGGGTGCCGCAACTGCTCACGTTTGAGAACAAGCGGAATCGTGTGACCATTTCACAGGGATGCTTGAACATGTTCCAGCGCAACTCAAATGAGTTTTTACGGCATTATATCACGGCTGATAAAACTTGGATCCATTACTATCAACCTGAAACCAAACAATAATCAAAGCAGTGGATTTCCTTCGGCGAACTGCTCCAAAGAAAGCGAAAACTATTTCGTCGGCAGGAAATATCATGGCAGCTGTCTTTTGGGATTCACAAGGAGTGATAGACATCCACTACCTGGAAAAGGGCAAAACGATCACGAGTTCATTATATACCGCAATGCTGTGTCAGTTTCACAAGGAATTGTTAAAATAAACGACCCCATTTGGTGAAGAAAAAGGTTCTCTTTCACCAGGATAATGCACCCGCACACAAGTCAGCCATTGCCATCGCAAAATATGTGGAATTGGGCTCCGAACTGCTACGTCACCCAGCATATTCTCCAGATTTGGCTCCGAGCGACTTCTTCATCTTCGCAAATCTGAAAAATTGGCTCGCTGGGAAGAAATTCACGCCCAGTAAACACATCATTCAGAATATTTTGCAGACTTCTACATATGAACATATCATATTTTTTGAAAGGTTTAAAAAATTGGAGAAACGTGAACAACGTGTATTGAATTAAAAGGAGACTGTGTTGAGAAATAAAATGGATTTTTTTCGGAAAAAATTGTTATTTTCCTTAAAAAGTCACTGACTTACCAATCCGCCTTCATATGGTAAACCTTCAAGATGACTCCTGTATAATAATTATAATAATAATAATAATAATAATAATAATAATAATAATTATTATTATTATTATTATTATTATGTTGCTGCTGTGGCAATAATTGCAGATACGTCGCTTGAAGTGGACAAACGTGAACAATATTTTAATGCAAGAAATTATTCGAAGATCCGCAACTATTTCGTATTCGCTGCATAGGAAAAATAACCGTGAATGATAAACACTTTGGTTTCTCATCCTTTAAATGTAAAGGAGCACGATGACTGGATGTTGCAGTTTACGCTACCTTACCCAAGCAAAGAGGTCGAGATTGATAGTGCAAAGTTGAACAGTGTCGAAGCACATCTGTTCCACTCACACGAGCAACATTAAGGAGAGTTACGGACCGAATCACTTTGTGCTCATTAATAACTCATACCTTCCGTCCAGACCAAGGCCTTCACTTCCGTGTAGCGGATTTCGGTTGTTATACCACTAGGACAGTCAAAAGGCGCTCGTGGAATGTTTATCCTGTAATCATGACCGCCTTTAGGCTTTCAACTTCCAGATGCACATTCCGACCAAAACACCGAACACGTTGCTCCCCAGTTTCAATTACGGGCATTTGTACAGCATACCTAGCCTGGTGCAGATCTTTCACTATGTCATTTTTCGTATTGAAGCTCTTTTCCTATTAAGAAAGCAATCATCTTATGGTGTTTACACGCCTATTATAGACTTGGGTACAAGTGCGTGCAGTGGGAAGAAGAACTAAACAGTTAAGGAACAATTGAGCGGAGCATCGAAGGACCATCAGTTCCGAGTTGCAACTAGCGAGGCTGCGGCCTACAAATGTAGTGCTGTTTTTATTGTAGAACTGTGCATTCCCCTATAAACTTGTCCCTCACTTCCCTTTGATCCCTAGCCATGATGAACTTCGCATTGACAACAAAAACACTGAACCCTCCTCCAGCCGCACTCATGTCGTGACCGACTAGTAAATGCATATAGGCTTGTTTGTACAGAAACTTAAGCTTCAGGAGGGAGAGATGAATGGTAAAAGCCGCACGGGGGTTTGTAACAAGAAGTGATTCCCTGTGATGTAGATGAAAACAACTCTTTCCTTACTCCATGTACACTTAGATGGGGGACACAGTTCATTCCCAGGAGTTCCAGAGGGGGAAGACCTTCACTACTGTCACAGACATCATACGCAATCACTACTTACTAAATGCCCTTGAGAGACCAGTATCATGGAGGGGGCTCCGAAACGGGGGCAGAGCACCGAACGTAGGCCCTTTGTGCTTCGAACGACCCCTAGGAGGAAGGGATGATGGAGAGAACCGAAAGGTGGACAGATCCGGGAGACGATGCATGCAAGCGTGGACGGGGATCGTAACGATTCCAGATTGAACGCATTCGGCGCCTTTTAATCGTGCCGACGGGGGATCCGACAGCAGTCCGAAAGATGTCAGGAAAACTACTTCAAAAGCGCACCACCACCAAGCCGTAACACAGCGAACACCGTGGCCTGGCCCTTTAATCCTGAAACAGATGATGCTGAAGGAAATAATCGACTGTACAGTCGTAGGAGGACCCCCCAATATTCGCCTACCAAATCCGGGGAAACCACGAAATATCCATGGTCAGATTGGGCGGGCACCGGGAATCGAACCCGCGATCTCCTGAAGCCTCACACGTTCCCGCGGAGCCATCTCATTCTGTATTAAAATGATAAAACGACAGGAAGTGTAGGAATGTAGACATCTTGGTAATTAGAGCCCAACATGGGGTTTAACCTACGAACTCCAAAATTTGCCTTTTCCGCGTGGTTTCTGCTAGATTAGACTTTTTGACGCATTACTTATTTCAGTAATTGTAACAGTTTAATCCAATTATTTCCTACCTTGTTTACACTACGCATGGAGAAGTTGGTATACTAGATGATTTACCGTCCACTGTTTAAACTGAATACATACAAAAGAAATTCTGTTGAAAAGGGCGAAATAAACTTAAAGAAAAACAAACTAAAACATTGGAAAAACAGTTGCAAGCCTTGTTGATATCATGAAATAAAAACAGACGTGAGTAAAGTATGGCACAGCAACATAATTAAGTTATGGCATCTTCCAAAATCTTAGCTGTTGCAAGTTATTCTTGACATGTTACCCGCCACCATCCACCGCCCTTGATACTACTGAAAAACGTCAAGTCGACATTATGAAGCAAAGAGCTTTAAGTGTGCCTTACTCGAATTTGCAGAACCCGCAGCTTCGCTCGCATTACTGTATTAACTGCTGCTATTTTTCTTCTTCTGCTCCTCCTGATTCTCTCGCCAACTCCTCCCTCACAATCTCCCATTTTTTCTACCTCTCCGCTCCGATTCTTTCCATCTCTGTCTCTTTTGCTGTCCCCTTTTCACTCTCCATCTCCGTTGCTCTATTCCTCACCTGGCCCTGTGGTAAGAATTGTGGTTGAGTCCCAAGAGTATGCACTGTAGTTATACCATCATTGTAAGGCCCATAGTTTCCCATGAAGGTGTGGTATGGTGGCATAAGGCAGAGCAAGTTATAGCTGTTAAGGAGCTAGAGTAGGTACAGAGATTGGCCTGCCTGGCAATGCCTGACGGAATTAACAGCACGCCGACAGCAGGGAGAACATGGTATATCTATGCCTCCACTACACTTACGGTTGAAAATTGAGGCAGCAGACGGAGCATGTAGACTTAAGGCTGGTAACTGATAATCCAATGGATACCTAAGAACTCACACTAACATCTAATATGTAGTGAAATTAGATCCGATAGCTCAAATGTCATTGGGCCAGGGTAAGCCTTCCGATTATTCTAGTAAATCCTTTGATCTAAAGTAAACAACAATGGAAAGGAAAACAACACCAAAAGGGGAACATTATTTGGTTCACCGATGGGTCAAGGATGAACTGGCCTGGAGTATATAGAGCTCAGTCAGAACTGAAGAGTTTTATTCTCCGGGAAAGCTGACCACAGCATTTCAAGCGTATGCAATCACAGCTTGCCTGGAGGATAATATTTGTAAGCGATACAGGAATTGAAGGGTCTACACCTATTCAGACAGCCAGGCAGCAGTGAAGGCACTATCTGCACCAGTAACGGAACCAAAGATCGTTAAGAGTTGCCAAGGAGTCTTCAAGTGGCTGGGGAAATGCAACAAGGTTACCTTGGCATGGGTTCTCAGTCACTCAGGTATAGGTGGCAATGAAAATGTAAATAAAGTAGCTAAGATAGAGGCCACAACTCATTTGTAGGGCAAGAGCATGTCTGGGGTATTACTAAGAGGACCATAAGAACAAATCTGCTAAACTGGATTACTAGGCTACATGCAGATTATTGTATAAATGTCCCTAAACAAAGACATAGCAAGCTCATGATTCCCACCCATGTCCAAACAGAAGTATTGCGATTCTGAAATTGGACAGGAAGCAGATGAAACTCATGCTGGTTCTAATGACCGGCCTGGGAATTTCAACAAACACCTGTACATAATGGGGATTGAGAAAAAGTCCCCAAATTTGGGATATGTACCAGAAAAGAGGAATTACCCTGCATTTAGTACTTCCAGTGCGATGCATTGGAAAATAGACGATACGATCCTTTAGGGAGTTCAGACCCCAAAGTAATAGTATCCAATAAGCATCTGGTTGAGGGACTCTTGAAACTCTTCAGGAGAACAGGATGCCTGAACTAGCACAACTGGGGGAGATACTGCACAATAAAACATTGGCTTCGGTACGACCAAGGTGGATAAAAATTGTTTTGCCTTCCAGCTTTCATCAATCAATCAATCAATCAATCCAATCAAATCCATCACCTGCGCACGGACGTCAATGATATTTTGGGTGTGCCAGTAAAAATTATATTTTCCAAGAATGTTCATAAAAATTCAAAGGTTTTTCTACTTCTCATGACTGTTAATTATTTGGTAAATACCTGAAACTGATTGGTTTAGATCTGAACAAAGAAACGGAATGTCAAAGTTAGTAATGATCAATGCTTTTACTGACCGTCCCCACTCACATCTTAGATTTTACTATTCAAAACTGTAATTCTCGGCCAGGTTCAAATAACACATCGATGACATTATCAGGTATTGAATAAAAAACTAGTCTACTAAATGTACGTAATAGCTGGAAACATGCAACGTTAAACCGTGGTTCAAATCTTTGCTATAGCATTGAAGTTTTCGTTCCGTTTCTGCCTTTACAACTTTGTCACACACCCAGATTGTGGGAAGAAACATTTAATTACCATATGTAATGGCTATTTGTGATACAAGTTTAAAAGTGGAGATTTATTTTGCGGAATGAGACCGAAAGCCGAGTGTAGCAATCCCACAAAATAAAATTACTTTTAACATGTGGCATGTACTACATTTGGACATGCGCAATGGTGAGCTCAGGTCCGTTGTTTGGCGTTCGTTGTTGATTTCATAACACCAGTGTTGACAACATGGTCACTTACACAATCATAACATTCTATAACATATAGAAAGACGTGGCAAAAATAAATCAACAGAATAAAGGTAACAATAGTTTTGGTAATAAAAATTTATTTCATGTAACATAATTATTCCTTTTATGTAATTGTGATTGTGCAATTTTTTCAATTTATAACATTGATTCCATGTGCTGAGGAAGTAGCATTAGTAGTGATAGCTTCAATGATTACATTGTTTGGATTGGAATCCGGTACAAGGGTCATTCCCGCCATTATTTAGAATACAAGGCCTCCGGTTAACACATCTACATATAATTTCCATCGCAAGAAACGAGCGTGGTAAGGATGGAGTATTATAAAAATGTTAGTCCATTGTTATAATCTTCATTTTCTAGTATGATTATTTAAAAGCTTTATACTTTTAGTGCCAGATGACTGAAAAATAATTATACAAATATGAAGCATGAACAAGTTAAACAATCCGTTCAATTTATTATTACTATTATTATTATATTCTGCCTGTTCTGCCTGAACACGTGAATTGTACATGGTTTTAAGGTAAGTACCGATGATTTTTTAAAAATAGTAGAACGTTATTTTCCAAATATTTTACTACCATTCACTAGCTTACACGTTACACTAGTTTTCCACATAGTCACCGTTGTTATTCAAGCATTTGCGTTAAGAGGAAATCAGTTTTTATGTCTTCGTCAAGGAATCGCCTATAAGTAAAGCCAGGTCTGCACTTGTTGTTTCACATCATCGTCGTTGTAATGCTTTCCACAATAGAATTTCTTCAGATGAAGAAACAGATGAAAATCTCTTGGTGCCAAATTCGGACTTTAGGGAGGGTGGTTGAATTGTTCCCAATCAAAAAATGCGATCAGAACTCCAAATTGTTTGGCTGTGTGTGGCCGGGCATTGTCACTCATTGTTTCCCCATACACCTCACACATTTGGCGATGAATGTTACGGCAACTTTTTCGCAATCAAAAAACGAATCGCTGAGCTGACTTCACAGTCGGCTGGTCGTTCGATTCTTTTGAACATTTCGAGATTCTCTAACAACAGGAAAACACAAAGTGATGATCGCTCACGGCTGCGTCTGGCTTCCTAATGGAGAAAGTGATCGGTATGCTGAAAAGCGGCAAAGTATTAAAAGCAGAATTAGTTTTATTAAATACAATTCCAAACATAAGTTCGACTTGAAAATGTTAATGGGACTAGAATACCGGCCCTAGTATAAGATTGCATTCCACAAAAGCGGTTGAGAGTAGCAATAAAACAGACGAATAAAAGAAAGGCACGCAAGAGCAGCGTGTGCGGTAGGATATAATATACTGAAGCAGCAGTATTCTCACAGATATCTGATACAGCTGCACGTTTGTCTTCTTCTCTCGAGCTTGCGTGTACTTCTTGCTTCCAAATTACCCATGAGATGAATTTCGATATAACAGCCAAGGTTTCCCCTGGAGATTTTTCCTCGCTATCATCTAGCCAGAAAAGAATCTGCAGCTGGAGCTTATCTAGAATTCCTCTTTCTATTCTCTGCGCTTTCCTTATAGCCTTGGTATTACTCTCTTAGGGGGAACTCAAATTGGCACAGACCTCCTCTGTACCATATTTACTGCGCCTAATGTTCCTAGACATATGTGGAGTATTACTCCATTCGTTATTCTTTAGTCGTTTGCTTATCTCAAAAATTCAGTTTCACTTTCTCCATTCCTCACAACGCAAATATTGGAACTTAAGTCGACGTCGTGATTTTACAGCAAAATGAACCCACAGGAAGGTTTCCTATAAGTATAGGTTATACAACGGAGGGGCAAACCTCGCGCCCTGCGACTTACATAGATCTACAGGGTTATTCAAAAAGAAGGAGCAGACTTTAAAAATTTATTTCTAAGGAACGAAAATAGAGGCGACACATGCAATATATCACTGATAGAAAAAAGTTCAAAATTTTAGTTTGTGTGTTCAAAATTAATACAATCTGTTATGTGAGGACGACCAGTGCTTTTCCGTTTGCATACGCAAACATCATCTGCAAATTAATCGTATCAATTGTAATTTTTTATGACTAGGCTGCTCGTTGTTGAACTTGCAACGAAATACACACTGCAATGAAACAATGGATTCACTCTTTGCATACTGCAGCACACAAAATGACTTTTCCTGTGGCGTTGCCATTTTCTATCAAACAAATCCAGCGCAGCTGTAGGCACTGAATGGAACTAATAGGTGGGGGCTTAAAACTTTGAACTTTCCTCTATTTAATGATGTATCGTATGTGTCGCTATCTATTGTCGTTCTTAAACATGAATATTTAAAATCTGTACCTTCTTTTTGAATAACCCTGTATGGGCTGCTACCCGCACTCCCACAAATTGAGTTTCATTTATAGACACTCTTTAAACACTATGGTCCTTAGCGTCCCATTCTATATTAGGGTGAATGACCGGAAACTTTGCTCACTCCTCTATCAGACTTGAGGTTCTTTTACGTGCCGTAAACGTACTATACGGGACCACCGGCTTTACTTCCCTTCCGAAGGACTTTTTACTCCCGAAAAAAATCCATCGCCCTCCACCGGACTTGAACCCTTGAGCTCGGGAACTAGAGTCTAGCATGGTACCCCTAATCCACGGAAGATGACGCCACCCGCCCCAGGAGGAAGGGATAAAGTAAAAGAACTACTGGAATCTACAGGCCACAGTGACGTGCGGAAGTCACTAACAGTTCCAGATTCGAAAGCATGTACCACTGCTGGAGCAGCCTAGAGAGGACGATGAACAACCCGTGGATCAGGTAGCCCCCTATTGTCCACGGGGTGTACTTTTTACTTTGGGCACTCATCCACGCCATCTATCCGACATCCTCATACATCACATAACCTAGAAGCATATCTGAAAGTTGAGAAGGAAACGGAATGAAAATGAAATGACGGAAAGAAAATCGTGTTAAACAAACCACCCCTACAGTTGCCTACCAACCAGGAAAAACAACGTAAAACCTAAGGTCAGAGTGGGCAGTCGACGGGAATCGAACTCAAGATTTACCGAATACGAGCCTTGCGCTTTACCGCGGAGCCATCTCGTTCGATAAAGGTTTCCTGGAGAAGAAAAGTCGGATTTGTAGCATTCGCGTGACTTTCTCTACTTACGCTTGTACCAACCATTCTTACAAAGGCTTATTATTTTATCTAAGCACTTCTAGTAAAACGACATAAATGTTCATTACACATTTACATACTTCATACAGTAGGTAGCAACGATTGTCAGATTTTTATTAATCGATATGTGACGACTTTGAAATTACATGTTCTTTGCATGATCAAGAGAAAAAAACCAAAAGCAAATTTTCACTTGAGAAAAGCATATTTGGAACGCATGGAACTTGAATATCAGGTTTAGCATTTGTCGGACTCTTCATTTCTATGTTATGGCGTTCACAGACACACACGTATACACACAGATCTTTTTCTTAACCTCTATTGGGTTCAGGGGCCTAAAACGTGTAATTCCGGTGGAATCTTGGTATCGAACTTTTGGGTGGAATAAAATATTTCCTCTAATCGCTGTAGGTAAGTACCAAGAGCGATGGCTAAGGCGGGAACGTCTGTGGCTGCATTCGAGAGCTCCCGGGTTCGATTCTCGGTGATCGCTCCCTCTAAACATGGATTTTTGGGGGGTTTTCCCCGGGTCGCTGTGAAGGTCCATTAAATCCTCCGAATTCCCTGTCCCTCCATTCTCATTTCACTTCAACTTTAATCTGCTTGGCTGTTTCAAGGTTGAAAGTGTACGCAGGAGTCTCAGTGTTACATAGCAGGGGAAAGGATGTTCTAGGTAACCCTTCGTCCCCCTGAATGGATGCAATCTCCGAGTCCCAGTGGGATTTTGCAAGCTTGTACAGGGAGGGGAAGCAGCTGCACCAGCTGCTATCCGGTGAGTTTCAATCTGTAAAAGATAGGGACCCTGCGCTATGCCCTGACGTGCCTCCTGGATAGGGAATAATCTTGCTATAGAAAAGTTTCGACCCCAACCAGGAATCGAACCGGGTCCACTCGCACATTAGGCAGGTGTTCTACCTACTGAGCTACGGGAACAGCCTGTCCTTAAATCTTCAAAAGTATCAGGTAAAAGTTACTGAGCTTACACCAAACATGTGCTGTACACAAAATAGACAAGACTTCCAGGTATTTTACCCAAAGACGAAATGCAGTAGTTTTGTTTCAGATGTCAGTTTTATGCCATTATACAAGTCACTTAATACTGATGTAGATCACTTTAATAATAACAGTAATAACAATAACATCGCTCGACATTCATATTTATACAGTTAATTATTTAAATCTGCGATACCCGCATTCTATTACAGATATTTCTATTAAACATTTATTAATATTATTTTACGTTATTAGAAGAATATAAATTTTCTCAGTTTAAATGCCTTTTTAAAAAAAATTATGTTTCAACATGCTCTAACACAAACACCGTTAAAGCGATTTAGAACTTTCAGGTTTAGCTTCATCACCATTCGCACTTGTGATGTAAGCATTAAGCAATAACGTAGAAAGAGGCTTTTAAGCTCACAGCATTTCTAAATATGATACTCCAATACGCTTAAGAGCTGTGCTATACCAACATTTGCTACAGTTTAAGAGAGAGTATTTGCAAACAAACAGTGGTAATAATTAATAGGGTATTAGTGTAAGCACTTGCTGTGAAGCTGAACTCAGAAGTTGTACATCGTCACTTTCCAGCACAGAAGTGAAATTTTCCATTAGCAAGTAGTTAAGGCTCTTTAAATATGTACATCTGGGGAAAGCCAAATGTCCCGAGTTATTTTTCAAATGGCTACGAACTGTTGAGGAATAGCACATTTGTCACTTGTTTGGTTCTTCACCCTCTTATAACATTTTTAACCAAAGTTTTAAATGCATACTGCTGTGTTTTTAAATTCGTAAAATGAAAACCATATGTGAATGTTTCATTAGATTTCTCGACAACCTCGTACATTTTTGAATCAATAAATATTGAAAGCACAAGCTGAAAGTTCAACTAATATCATATTGCCAACGTTTCTCCACATAGCACCGGTCCGAATTAATATCCTAAGCCTACTGCCAAGATCTTTAGGATAGTGAAATGAATAATGAAGGGAATCCAGGGGATCAAGTAGACTTAATGTTGAGGAAGCAGTTACATTAAACTTTAATTAGACGGTTTCATCCGAGGGGAACTCGATCCCTCATTACCCTAGTCTATGGTCTAGCAAGATGCATGCCCCAGCTGCAACTTCTATGAAAGGGCCAACGTTTTCCCCTCAATATTTCGTCTTAGGCGTAACCATACCACGAAATCGAGTTGAAAATATTTACTGCATTAAACTTGTTATTAAAAAATATGATGCGTTACATTCATACGACTTTATCTACTTATTCTTCAACGAACTATTCTTTCAAAAGTTTATTAATCTAGCCAGTAGCAACTCGTAAGTACGTATACGTGTTGAGTGATCACAAAATTAGCCAGCCCTCAAAATGTGAAATAGCATTTGTTGCAGAAGTTCTGAATATGAACAAATCGATACAACTGCATGCACTACTAACAAATAATAACAATAATAATGCATAGGACAAGGATTAAGAGCGGAGGGGGTTTAGCACCACGACCTACGCGAATATTTTGTGCCTAGGCCCTTAACGGGGTGCCCCCGGGGAGAGAGGGGTGAGATGAGAGGAGACGGAGGGCGGCTGGATCAGGAGACACGGCAGAACAGAGGGCAGGGTCCCACATTTTTCAGATGGTAACTCCCCGGGTGATAGCTGGTAAAACCGGCTCCCCCTCCTCCTGCAAGCTTGCACATCCCACTGGGGTTCCGGGACTCTGAGGCCGCACCCATTCAGGGGGCGGAGTGTTCCAGAGAGCATCTTTTTTCCCCCTGCCCAAGACTCCCGCCGACACTTGCAACTCTAAAACGACCCAAGACATGAAAGGTGAAGTGAAATGAGAATGGAGGTGAAAAGGAGGGACAGCAAATTCAGGGGATGTAATTAACCTTTAAAAAACCCATGGGTCAGGAAGGTCGCTGTGGGAATCGAACCCACGACCTCCCGAATGGTGGGCCACAGACCTATCCCACTAGGTATAATAATGCATAACTTGTCTGACGAAAGAAAAAGTTAGTTTTTGTGGATGTTTATTGTGTGCATATTTAAGTACACCGTGTTAAGGCAAGAAAAAGCATATGTAAATTAAATTGTAGTTGAGATTATGGATGGTACACAGAAACCGGGAGAAGTTTCCGCGCTTGTACACGTTACCTACTTTTGATACAGTGACTAACTTCTGCCGTAGTGTGCTACCACCTAGTGGCACTGACGTAAAGTTGTAGTGATATTATGGAAATAGAGTACAAGAAAAGCTTCGACAGGACATACACTGCATGTATTGGCTCCATAAGCTAATTACCTCATACCAGTTGCGCATGCGCAGAAGCTCTTTAAAATGTGCACAGTGCAACATTATGTGCTAGTGATGTTGCCATGTCTCTACGTTTAATAGCATTGAGGGAAAAAATAAGCAACAAATCCACAAGGTGTCAAAAATTAGGGTGTCAGTGTGCTCTTGTGTTCTTATGCAGCAGCCACCAATGAATCTAACTACGTCCTATTAATCCAGATCAGGTTTCAATTCAAATTTTCACATCTCGTTTTGAGGAGAAGAATTTATTGAAAAATTCTGCTTCTTTACACTGAAGGCTGCTGTATACAGAGCTTACACGGATACAAAATATCAAAATATTAAATAGACATAAATAAATAGTTTTTATAGCGAATAGCTTATATGCGATTTAAAGTTTTTGGATAATTTCTGGCACATAATTTAATTCATAAATAACAAATCTAAATTAAAAAATTAATTCCTAGAAATAGATAAGATTTTTAAAATGTTGATATTCTACATATTGTACAAATGAGTCCTTAATATGAGAAGTGACCCTTTAAATACCGTAAGAGCCACATTTTTATAAATACATTATTTTACCTGAAACGTTTTGCTAAACTGTACAAACAAACTTGGAAATAGTTCCACTAGCTCCTATCATAAGCCCAACAACTTGAATTGAGGTCAAGTGATATTTTTCGCAGTAGTATACCCTGGTTGGTTCGTAGATGTTACATTTTTCCTTGTGCACTTCTGCTGGTTGTCCTTCGTCTATCTCCCATCTGATAGTAGGGTCAATTATAATGTCAGAGGATGAGCCAGGTTTTATGGCTATTGTATCTATTCTTCTATGAGAACCGTTTCCTGCCACGCCATGAACTTCTTCATAGACCTGATAATGCTTCTTTCTGAGAGCCCTCGGCAATTAAGGAGCGCACTTTATGATGCCTACTATTTCTGAGTATTTCGCCGTGTGGACAAATTTCAAGGACATGAGCAAGAGTTTCAATCTTGTTGGCGCAACGGTTATTGTCCTGGGAACTGCTTGGCACGGCTCTAGCTTGGCATACCTTAGATGTCACATTAAGGGATTTTTCCGTTCACCTCTGTTAAGTCCATCTCATCGTTGAACCCAGCTATTAGCAGCAGTAAATTGTTTGTATAAAATCACTCCTTTTCCATTTTGAGGCACAGAGCACCATGAATGGAATTCTTTTTCCGGAAGAAGTCTTCAAGGTGACGACATTGGTACCGACAATTGTTAGTTTCTCAGAATAAAGATTAAGTTTCTGCAGACATGTACGAGTATTCATTTCCTGACTTATTTGTAGGTGTTAATGCCATGTATGTTTCAGATCTTAAGAGATTGAGTGCTAAACATTCCAAGGCATTTATATTTGGTTATCTGAACGGATCATGTTATTGGGAAAATCAGTGGGAAGGTTTAATGCATCTTTAAGTGTATTTCTGAACATAATATCGGCATTTGCAATAAATTTCCCAGGTATTCTACCAGATGGAGTTGTCTGAAACTTTCATATAAGTGTAGGACACACAAAACTGGAGGTGAGGCTGTAACAGGGATGATGTTGCCAAAGTGTCTTTGTGTATATGTTCCTTTGAGTGAAATATAAATTGGTTAGGAAAGTTCACACCAAGGTAACGGATGCTTTCATTTCAGCTATTAAGGGAATTGTTTGAAATAAATCTAATTCCAAAGAGTGATGCTGAATGTTCCCTTTTTTAATTGAAATGCATTTAGATCTTTTAAAGTTATTAATTAAGTCCTATTTCTTTAAAACCTTGAAGTGCTATCTTTGTAAACTTTTTGGCAGAACCTTCATTATTGGGTATTATAACCGTATCTCTGCAAATCCCATGACGCTAAGTTTGGGAAGGTCAGGATTAATGGAATATCCATGCTCTTCGATGTTTTCATCTGATGAGAGTTCATTGATGGTGTGGTCGGTGGTTAGATTGTACAGAATAGGTGAAAGTGGTGATCCTTGCATTACTCCTTTTTGTATACTAATGGGTTTTGACTTCTTTTGGTTAGCTTCTATCTGAGTGGTATTATTTCGTTGTAATGCTAGGATTAGGTTCATTAGCTTGGGTGGTAGAGAAAGTGCTACAAGTGTATTAATATGTTTGTGTCCCATATGATCAAAAGCTTTGCTGATGTCTAAACATGTAGCATCAACCTTAATATTCTTGGCAGATGTAAGTATGACTTCTAAAAACACGATCTGATCTCGGTGCGATGTTAACTGCAATGCCACTAACTGCAGTAGATATTTCATACTTGCTGGTATTTATATTCTCTGTTTCTTCTAAAGTTAGCGTCTGTGTATAGGAGATACTTCAAGGATAGCCATATATCACACAGTCAATGGGTACAGAGAATTGATTACAAAAATGTTGGTAAATTTTTTTACATCAATTTTACATATGCCTTCTTTGGAGGTGTTTATTATAGATCGTACAGCTTTCCTCCTCTGGTTATAATATAAGAATTGTATCTTTTGATAAGTATTTTTCAGGGCTCTTTTCTCTGTCTCGTTTAGTAACTCAGAAGGTTTTCATCACCTCTCTGGTTTTTGCAGGCTTGTTTCTTTTTTCTTGCTTCAAAATATCGTACAGCAGGTTGTTTGGTCCAGAAGGTTGATGCATAGCCTTAGCTAAAAATACAGAAAAGTCTCTTACGTTATTACAAAATGCGTTTGAATCTTCTGATAAATTTTGAAATTGAGAACGCCATTTTAATAGTCCATTTGGTTTATGATTGAACAGTTGGTCATCTTGTAAATTATTATTTGAGTTGGTAATGACAGTAATGTTTAGTTTTTTAAAGAGGATAGACGTACTATGTTCGTGCTATTCCGATTGTCTTGAAGAAATTACAGATTTGCGTTCCTTAGGATGTGCTCACTAACATGAATGATAGCTCGGTGTTTTTCTTTATAATATTTTCCACTAAATGGACGTGGTTCATCAGTTATAATACTAGTGTCTTTTTCTGATGGCACATTAGACAATGAATCCTTATTTAGTTCATCAGCTTGTTGTGTTAATGGTGGGTGTTGTTCCAGGAAATAATGGTCAATTTTCTGAGAAAATCCACAAAAATAATTAAATATAAAGTCACTACATCAGTGTGACACACAATAGTGACACCAATAATATCACTAAACACAAAAACGATATAAAAGCATACAAAGTGGTTTCCAAGAGTAAACCAATGACCTCCAATACATTCTGAAACAATTCTATGAAGTTTCGTTTACAAAACAACTAATAAACATTCACAAACTTTGTAACATTAAGTTATCACTTCAAAGATCTTGAGAATCAGTTCGTAATTGTATTTGAATGTATCATACTGTTAAAATAATACACAATAACAGCAATCTGTCAAAATGGGCATATGCGGCAAGTAAAGCACAGTAAGATTTTGAAAGAGCGCGTCGCTGTGTGATGTCTTTGAAATTCAATGCTCTTTGCATGATCACGCGGAGGGAGGGGGGAGAATAAGGACTTCCCATTTGAGAAAGTATGAACATCTGAAAATTCAAAACAATAATAAGGAATATTTCTGAAATGATTAACTCGACAGAAAAGAAAATGTATTTGTCACATATTATATGCTTTAACGAGATCTACATTTTTACTTTCTCCACTACGTATAGTATGCAGGGGGAAGTATCTATTGCATTCCACCTAAAAATTCGATACCGAGATTTCACCGGAAATACGTGTTTTGAGGTGCCCTGAAACCATATAAAGCATTCTGGATACATTTCCGTGTGACACAGAACTTTTTCTAAAAATGCTTTTCATTTATTTGGGGAACCTCAAACTGCGCATTTCCGTTAAAATCTTGGAATCGTATTTTTGGGTGGAATGTAATACTGTTTCAACTTACTATAGATAAGCAGTGGAGAAAGTAAAAATGTAAGTTTCCAAAACTGCTCCTTACCTAGCAGAAGAAAGAAGAAGAAGAGTAGAATGAGCAAGGCCCATAAGGGATCGAGCGAGATGGGCCGCGGTAACGCATGCGACTCGCATTCGGGATGTCCTGGGATCGATTCCCGGCGCCTGCCACTCCGACCTATGGGTTCTTTTGAGCTTTTCCCGGGTCGTCAGGCGAATGCCGGAATGGTTTCATTCAGTCCCCTAATTTCCTGTCCCTACATTTCATTTCATTCCATTCATCCTTCACCCCGTTAGTCTGTTTCAGGGTTGGAAGTGTCGACGATGGTGTTTCGGAGCGGCGTGGCAAGGAAAAGCAATGCTCTCTATGGAACTTTCTCCGTCCCTCGGCTTTCGCCTGGTTGCCGCGCTCCTTCGGAGCGGCATATGGGACCCTCTATTTGGGGCGGGGATCTCCGGTCTGCCCGTCCGACTGCCGGGGAGTCTCAATCTGGAAACTGTGGAGGCCCTATCACTGCTGTTCCGTCACTTCTTGTTCCGGCCGCCCGGTGTCTCCTCTGTCCTCCTCTCTCCCGGGGGCGTCCCCTTGTGGAGCATAGGTACAATATTCTCACTGGAGCAGTGCCGAGTCCCCGCAGAAACAAAAGGCAAAAAGAGGGAGGAGCTTCATTGGTGGTAGTGGTGGTAAAAGGATGACAACAACAGTGACTGCTTGATTAGGTTTCTGTAAGACCGACTAAGTGATCATAAAATAACAAAATGACGAGTATAGACGGTCTGGACTGCAAGCAGAACTGAATACTTTTGAGTATGAATTCAGCTGAATTTCACTGACTCCTAAGCTGCATAAAAGACAGAGTATAGAAGTAATAAAACCGGTTTAGAAATGTGAAAATGATGTGATTTCAAAATGACATCACAGTCTAGTTCACGCATGGATATAGGAGCTTACGTTTCAGCCTCAAAATTGGAAGTAAATTCTGATCGAATGTTAAGACAGCCATTTAATAAATTTTCCTGAATCGAACAAAGTAAAATTATCGGTGTGGACACGATTATATAAATATACATAAATCCATAACATTTGTATTTATTAATTAGCTTTTTAATTTTGAATAAGGAGTTTTGGTGTTAATCATCCTGCATACGCTGACTGTTTTTCATAATTTTTAATGGGTTATAACCCCTTACTAACAAACCAGGAGTCCGCATTGTTAAGGAGATTCAATGAATTATTATGAAAAAGAATTGCTAAAATGCAAATGCCATCTTTTGTCACTACCGAACTACGTTTTACACCATTTACTGCCTGTTATCCTTCCAAAGCAAAACAACTGATGATTCCAGCGCCTTGCACATATGAAGTTGAGACGCACCCTTAACCCTACGCACTCAACAAGATGAGATTTACTTCACCTGCAAGTGATAAGATCCCAAACCTGTGCTTTCTCGAAGGGAGAAATTACTAGACACTGAAGCAATAAACTTGATTCCCCACCTCACACTGGCTGCTAATGCTTAGAGATTTGGTTTCCCTCGAGCCGTTAAGAAGGAACTGCAATTTAAGGCATCGTTACATTAATGATAAGGAAGACGAGATAGTGAAGACTCGGTATTTACTTCTGCAGTGTACTCCCATGGTGCTTACAGAGTAAGTACATCAGCAAGCAGAGACGGCACGTTGCGGAATCTAGTTTCGGACCATACTGCATAATAAACTCAAGAACTTCCTCGGCACCTTGCTGCTGGCCACCGCTCGATAAAAGGTTGGCATCTCTAGGTTTATCACATTCCATTCCGACGGGATATTATGATTATCGGCGTTATCAGCGGCTGCGAGCGCATGAGTTGTTTTTGTACTGGTTAGTATGGTCTACTATGCTGTGAGTTCTGACGTGTGCTAAAGCAAAATCAATGTATTCTACAGAGGAACGTGTGGTTCTAGTGGTAAACGTTTTTAATGAACGTGGAAATTATACTGAGAAAGTGAAACAAAATTTCGTTGTCAGGTTCCCCAACTCTAAACTACCGCACCGAGAAACTGTGCGTGATTTAATTAATACATTTCTAGAGTCAGATCCCGTGCATGATGCTGTTAGAAGTGGAAGATCCAGTGTGCTAACAGAAGAGAAACTATCGATATATCGGATAGAATGCTTAAAAGTCCACAGAAATCAATAAACAAATTGGCCCAACAATGTGATATTTCTTACGGTTCCGCATACAAAGCAGTCAAAAAAGAACTAGGTTTGTATACATATAAGGTATCAATCGTCCACGAATTAAAACCCACAGATCACAGGAAAAGAGTTCAGTATTGTGAATGGTTTCAGAGGTTTATTTTGCACCATGGAATTGACGTGTTAGATAGGACATTTTTTTACTGATGAAGCTTGGTTCCACTTATCAGGATGCGTAAATTCACAAAATACGCGAGTATGGTCTACTGAAAATCCTAATGCAATTCAGGAAACCCCTCTACAATCAGAGAAAATTGGTGTATGGTGTGCGATCTGTCGCTCTCGAATTATTGGGGCAATTTTTTTTCCATAACTCAATTCAGATGTTTATTGCTCGGATATTCTTTTTCCATTTATTTCACAGCTAAATGAAGACGAAGTAAACGATTTTTTCAACAAGATAACGCCACTGCTCATACATCACATAAATCCATGGGACTGTTAGTGGATTTTTTTTGGGAAAGACTAATTTCTAAAGGTCTGTGGCCTCCGCGGTCTCCTGATCTTACCCCTCCGGATTATTTTCTTTGGGGAGCCACTAAAGCTTCGGTCTATAAGGACAATCCAAAAACAATCGATGAGCTGAAAACGGCAATAGAAGATTACATAACATCTGTAACAAAGGAGACATTAATTACAGTGTTTGAAAATAAATTAAAACGAGTGAATTTGTGTCATTAAGAAAATGGTCAACATTTTCAACATCTTCTTTAAACAGGTTAGTTGCATATTATTTTCCTACATTACCTTTCATGCATGAATATAGTGAACCTAGCAGTTTTCTTAACCAGCGAAACGTTTTCACCATACGCTAGCGCCAGCCAGTGCTGCCACCAGAATTCCCTACTAGGGGAATCTTGGTTACATGGGAGGTGCGGAGCGACTTCTCGATGACCCGTTACAAACTATCATTGCTAGTAAACTTACTTCAAATTTTATAAATAATTCTGACGCGTAAATGTTTAAACTAATCATAAGAAAAATGAACAGGCGTTTGATGCAAAATACCTTCTATTATTTCAAACTATTTGCTAATACTTTTTCTGCAAGTCGCCAACCTTCCTTAGAAACAGTCAAAGAACGTGAACAATCTGATCTTCTGTACCATCAGAAAATGAATCTACGTATTTTCATTCCTGGTTCAAGTTCTTCTATTATCTATTTTCTTGGTATGAACTACATGATGTATTTTACAAACAAAGGTATTTTACTCTCGTCGAAGGCGTCATTCTTATGTCGGCAGTGCTTTTATGTAACCGCGAATGCAAAGTTCGTAAAAAGTCGTTATGAAGTTAGAGTGTGAAAAATGCAACGGAGTAGGTAAATATTCTTTGCTTTATTTCCATTTATGATGAGAATATATAAGAAAAGAAGTCCCAGTATTTACAAATATTGCATTAACTTTTTCTTCAATTCAAAGTTTGAGAGGCTGCGAAGATTATCACATAAGCCTGGTTTGCAAATAGCCGTTACAAACTGCACATTCACGTAGCCATAATTGGTATTAATTTGAGGGATTTACTTGCATTTTCCTAAAATTGGCAGTAAAATGTTATGCTTTATTCAAGAGAAATATATACATATATGTATTACATATAATAAAAGCGCTAACGAATTTTTTTCTGGTAATTCTGGAGCTAAAAGCGAATATTAAAATTTTGGGAATGAATACTGTGTATGTGTGTGTGCGCATTTCATGCAAGAATTGCGAAACTGTATTTTGCCACCATGTAAATAATTTTATTGTATGGTTCGTTTTTATATGTATATGTAGTCTGTTATTGTTGAAGAACACCTATAATTATTACTTTTTCATGACTGTAATGTCCCTGATTCTTTAGATAGGATGCCTTAAAAAGTGTCGTTTAGATTGTGGCAGTATTTTATATCACAACAATGTAAATGCCAGAGTGATTGTAGTGTAAATAAGCATTATTGTATGACATTGATTTGAGATGTTTGTTAATTATAAGCATTGTTAGGAAATAAGTTTACACGACCTCACTGAAACTGACAATAGGAGCGGATAACAATGAAACGAGGGGGTGAGTTGTTTATCAATTATAGGAGATAAACAAATGACGTCAGAGTAGCGCGCTTTTCTGTAGAAATGGAGGGAATATTTTCCTTAAAGCATATGTGTTCGTAATTTTGATTGGATATAAAAATAGACGCTAATGTTGGCGCGTTTTATTAACCAATAGCAGCTCGATTATAATGTTTAGGCATATTGGGGTGATGGAGTATAAATTCCGTGCCAGAGACGGGTAACGCGCATTTTGACAGAATAATTCACAAGGCAAACGTCGTTCAGTCCAACAGAAGCATTCGCGGGTAATACGTCGCTCAGTTCAACAGAAACATTCGTGCATTACACGTCGTTCAGTCCAACAGAATCATACACAGGTTATACGTCGCCCAGTTCATCAGAATCATTCACGCGTTAAACGTCGCGCAGTTCTACAAAATCTCTCATGTCGCGCAGTTCTACAAAATCTCTCGCGTCGTAAAGTTAGTTAAAAGATGTGAAATACGCGAATAAATAATGTGCGGCAAATAAGTGATTATAGTTACATTCTAAAATATAACAGTTTCAGTCGGACGTGTATCAAGAGTAAATATGTGAAATCAATAAAATGTGACGGCAATAAAAGTGTAAAAACAAATTCTTTATCAGCGTTATCTTTCAGTAATAAATCCTTTCCGTTTACACACCCTGTTTAAGAGATATGCTCGACTGAGAAATAATAGCTAGTCGGAGGACAAAGAACCCAAATTTAAAAATAGTAATACAATAACAGGCGCTCAGAAATAGATAACACGAGATTATCGCGACAAATTGGCTCCCATACGTGGGGCAGATAAACATGAAGCATCTTCCAACTACCAACAAATATTCTACTTCAAGATGTGTTTCTAGTAGCATCAGCTCGCAAACCTTTCGTGTTTTTTTCGAGGGGGGAAAAGTTCTTTATTCTATTGTTAGCGCTCCAAAAGGTGGTGGCATAGTAGGCGAAATATTGAGTGAAAGAAGGAACATCCCATGTAGCATAATGTCATATGATTGAGCACCTAAACCAACGAGAATCAAGTATAATTACGCCATTGTAAACCCACGCTAACAACGGCGCGAAAATGTAGCTAATCAGGAATTAGTTTTAAGTTATGGTCCACGTGTGCGGTAGTCTTGTATATATACCAGTGAAAGTATCTTGTCATGTAACGCATGCTGAACCCACGTCGCTACGCGAGAAAAAGTTCGCGTGCAAAAGTTAGAGCAGTATTCCGCGGGAAGTTGAAGTGGCGACGTATGCATTTCGGCGGGATTAACTTGAAACCGCGAAGGTGATGAACATTATTGCACACAGTGTCGCGTAAATCAGAAATAAGTCACGTAAATTAATAAGAATGAAATTCAGTGCGCGATCGTGAATAAAAATTCACCCGGAGCATTATTAGCCGTGGCACGTGTTAAGTGGAAGTGTTCAAAGAAAAGACAACAGATTCAACTAGTACATGTGTGCGTGTCATCACCCCTTCCAGCATCCCGCCCATGCACCGAGATCTTTACCGCTCATAATTCCCATAAATAAAGATTCTTGTCTCTCCACTGAGGTGTATCTAGCCAGGGTCTGTATTTTTTGTTGTAATAACACCTGGGTGAGGAGACTAGCAACGGAAGGAGATGAAACAGCGGACTTCGAACGAGAGACACCGACGCGCCGAACCAGCCAGCCCCTCCGACGCAGCCTTCAGCGACAGATAACCAAACAGGGTCGCCGTATCAATTGCCATACCGATTATTATGAAAGTTGATTACAAGAAATAAGTGATATTAGATTTTAATTACTTTCCCCAAGGGAACGGGCGCATAAAATACCTAAATATATCTTTATTACTAATGTTTTTCCACACAAGCCGTGTGTAGGACAAGGTTGGAAAGGTAGAATTACACTGAAAAATTCAACATAGCCGGGACTGGAACCAAGAATCTTCCGGTTTCCGTTCAGTTGCTCTTATTCCAATTTATTGAAAAATGACACGTAACAAAAGTTTGAAGCACAATATTTTTTAACAAATTTTATTTACAGGAAAAACAGCGTAGTTCCGATCGCAATGCAAGCATAAGAAATGGACACAGGTTTCAAAATTGCTAAAAATTTTAATTGTTTTAACTTTTATTCATACCAAAAAGTTAGTTTAATTACCGGTTTTCAAAATATCCTCTCATGTGCAGAGAGGAGTAGTGAGTGTGACAGGCGCTGAGACTTACGGAGTGGAAAAGAAGGGGGAGAGAGTGTGAAAATAATTTCGACTTTTAATTCACCAACGCGAACAGAGCTACGGGTTCTGCTCGTTATTGACATAATAATTCGTGATTTGTAACTTTTACCTAACAATATCAGTAAATTGTGCAACAGACCCCTAGACTGATTTTGGAAGGTCATTTCCCGTTATGAGTAGACATAGGATTTATATGCAAATGCTTATTTAATTTGTTTTAACTTGCAATATGGAATTAACTTAAGCAGTATGTTTCATGTTCTTCTGTGCTTGTGGGTAAAGTTTTATAGCACATATAATCGCATTTTTCCGATATTGCTGCCTATTTTATCATTTTCCCATGCATATAGTACACGTATTTAAATTAATATTAAGCACATTAATGACAAAATAATAAAGTCCTTTAATGGAGACACACCCATATGAAGGTTCAACGTAAACTTAAGAGTGTTCCTTTAAAATATGCAGGAAAATTAAGCGGTAAATAATCAATGTTTTAGAGAGAGCTCCTGACATTAGAAGAGTTTTGTTCTGTGGATAAATATCTTCAAGGTGAAAACGTAGTGCTTGCTGAAGAAATTTACTTACATCTTTATGATATCCTTATCAGCACACAAACTTGGGTTAACCAACAAACGTGCTAAACTTGTATCTGAACATTTGGAGAAAATGATGATTGTATACTGTAAATCAAATTACAGCGACTGGAATGATGTCTAAACAAGAATGTACATTGTAAGTACCAAAAGTATAATCTAAAGTTAACGATTTTAAGCATGATAAATGCATATTTTTGAAATTATAAAGGGTATATTAAATATTTTGACAGCATAAATCCGCTCGTATATTAAATATTTAGTGCATACAAATCCGATGTTTGCTGGTGAATTTCGAGATTGTTTCTGTTGACTACAGTGCTCTTGGAAAGGTAGAATCAGACTTGTGAAAACTGCAATGCCATGGCTGGGATTTGAACCATAGATCTCTCGGTTACCTTACGGTTGCTCTAATCAACTGAGCTACCGTGGCAACATACCTAGGTCTTTTAAATCTCCAGCTCTAACTCGCATTTTGCTCGGTAAACCACAAGGGAGTCTCAAATTGTTTTCAGACGACACACCCTAATGGTGACTTATAATGCCGTAAGTACTTTAAGTCCTGGGCTTCAAAGTTAAACCTCCATTAGCTCAACTAATGGAGAGCAACCGGACAGAAACCGGGAGATCCGTGGTTCAAATCCCAACTATGGCATTGCATTTTTCAGTCGTCTAATTCTACCTTTCCAACCTTGTCCTACACACATTTTGTGTGGAAGAACAATTAATTACATACAGTGCAAAATAAAACTCCTGCTTTCCTCAGCGAGCAACAGTCAAAGTAAGCAATGCCGCAAAGGACTATTATCACAGAGATCAGCCTCCAAGACAATTTTCACGACATTCCATTCCTAGTGATGTTGGCAATCCTCTGCTATGTTGGTGGTCTTCCAGGTAGAGAAAAGGACCTTCAGAATGTGGAGGGTGCTCAGGAATTAAAATACTCAGGTAACACTCCAGTTAGCTGAGAGAGGAAACCTTGACAGAAAACCATAAAAATGACAAGCGTTGAAAAATGGAACATGGCGGAATATAAACAACACATTTCTTTTGTTTCTTTTATAGACAGCTTTTGTGTACTGTGTTTTTGTCGGGTAGAAAATGCAAGACACATCTGGCGCCACTGCATTAAATAGCTTTTATGGATAAATTGTTAAATATTCAAACTTACGGCCGTGTGCACCATTCTCTTTAAACAAACCCTTAAGGGACCTTCAGCTTACCGCGGTAAGTATTTGACCAGAGTAATCATCACGCAGCGCAGTCGTCCTCCGTGGTGTAGTGGTTACCATGCTAGCCTCTTGTTCCCGAGGTCGCGTGTTCAAATGGATTTTTTCGGGCGTAAAAATCTTTAGCATGCTTTCCTTCGGAAGGGAAGGGGCCTCTGAGCAAAAACTACCGGTCTTTCACGCCCAATATAGAATGGGACGACGCTAAGGACCATAGTAGTTAAAGCGCGACCATAAATAAAAACTCAATTTCTCAATCACACAGCGATTCATCAATGTTCACCACGGTTTAGGTGACCGTGCTTAGCTGGCAGGCGCTCATCTTGGTTGAACGCACAGTTCATTGCACGTAAACTCTACTGAACGTACTTGGAAGTACATCAAGTCGTCTCTTTTTAACTTGTTCTACCTCTTTGCTGAAATGCATGTACTTGTTCAGCGTGCAATAGAGGAAAGCAAAAGTAACCCAAGTTTCTCTAATATGTTATTAAGTTTAACATTCAATTCTTAAAAAAAGATACAGTACAGATATAGAAGCAATCATTTTAAGAAGGACATGTGGGAAAAGCTGGCTTTACAAATGAATAGAAAAATATTCTGAACTTTTATATTTTTCTTTCTTTCTTTCTTTCTTTCTTCACACTGGTTATGTTCCATTTAGCTAAGTCGACATTCACCTACCGAAAGAGAGGCAAATAAAGAAATAAAAGAATATATCACCTAACAAGATTTGAACTCAGAAGCTCTTGAACATGAGGGGCACACGCTACCTTTACACCACAGATTTTAACACTGACCTCTTTAAGTTACCGGATTCCTATGTCTGCGCAATTAATGCATCCTAATATTCCTGAAACTGTACTGTACTAATTGCATTAAATACATTCATTGCTTACCTTCTTCCTGCCTTGTTCTTGGAACTATGCCTGAACTAATAAAATTATGATATGTCTGTGATTGTGTGGATTTTCGTTACGTCTTGGGTCAGAATATTTAAGGCACCTGTCGCACTAAAAGCTTTAAGGCATTAAAAATTACGAAGTAATTTTATTCAGTGTGCATTCATTGGTGAAATGGTGTGTTTTTTTTTAGTTGAGACTTCTAACCTAACCGTTCTGCCATTTCAACATTTCAACACAAGTGAAGTTGGAGATAATCCACGAAAACCGGCCGTCTACCGCGGTAAAATCCTCGATGAACTTTTACCGTTGTTGATGCACCACAAACGACTGTTCATTGCGGTAAAGTCCATATTTTACCACGGTAAAATCTTGATCGAGAACGGTGCACACGGCTACTAATGTTAGAACTTCATTGTCCCTTTTATAGCTCAATACTGTAAACGTTCCAGTCACAAAATTATTTCTCAAAATCAGACTAAAATGAGAAATATGTAGTTTTTCACTAAATTAAGTAGATGGAATATATTATCTACAAGCAAATTTATACAATTCGTGAGCAATACACAATTAGATGTATGTAGTGTTTTACCAACATTCTCATTAACACTGTCGATAAAGGAAACAATGTTATGATCGTTTTATTAAGACTGAAAATTAATTATCACATTACGTTAACATAATGTATGTTTTCTTCAAAATAAGGTACACAGAATATGAATTTTACTTCCATTTTTAGCAATAACACAAATTAAATACCACATAAGGAAATAAATCTAAAAAGCTTACATTATTTTATGCTCTAAATTCTGATATAATGATTCTTTACAAAGTTCCTCTGATCAACTTGCGGACATTGGTCCCTTAAACAAAGCCTCAAAGTTTCATTGCTGTCCTTAAATAGTTTTACACAAAAGATTTTTAAACAACTGTGAAATTGTAGAAAGCTTGCCTTGGCAGAGTAATAACAAATGTGATACTACTGCATAGAAAACTACTAAACCGATTTAATGAAGTTGGAAACAAGATATATGTATGCACAAAACTTCAGAATTATAATCTGTGATATATGTGCTATTTTATCAGCAAATATACTTTTTTGGCCCTGTTTTTAGATTTTCTTTAAAAATCGTAGTTAACGTTGGGAAATGTTTTTAGAATTCTGACACGAGATAAAAACAGAGAAAATGTAATATTTACAAAAGAATTATACAATCTAGTTCAACAGGTTTCGATCTAATGTAATTCAGAAAAATGTTCAGTTTTCATTCATATCATAACATCCGGTGACAAATTCAACAGTGAAAGAATCGTTAACATTGGTAGAGGGGCTTCCAAACTAAACAAAAACAGGGAGATACTTTTTCCTGTTTAGAATTCAACCCTCCCTCAATTGTACCCCGTAGAAATTAAACTTCTTAAAACTTCCAATTGCATTCCTAATAAGGAAGAAAACATTTCCTAACATCAGTATACATTTCATCATGAGAAATATAGCATATTAAATTTCTTGCCTTCTTAACATTCCACCTTAAAAATTACGGTATAGTCACATAGCATATGGCAACGAGGAAAAATGTTATATTAAGTGGTTCCCCTCCCAAAAAAAATTATAAAGCTAGATTGGTAGTCTTAAGTACTGCTTCGATATAGGATCATGGTCAAAATTGATGCTTTTTACTTACGAAACCGGTGTTTTTTTATCCACAGTAATCCTTATTTAATGAGGAACATTTTGGTGTAGTTGCACCAGTGGTAATGTTATGCTCACCTATCCTCTCAGCAATCGAGAGCAGGTCGCCCAGGTTTACCTGGACGGGATGTTAATTGCCACAGTACCTAGCCGCAAGTGTGGCTTTACCTCTGCGATACAGAAGGCGAATAAAGATTTTCGCACGTTTATATTTGTAGTCAATGAGCGGCGTTTAGTTCCTGCATTGCCATTGGCTGGATCTCGGCGAACACACTTGGGTGGTCATGCGACCAAGTGGTGACCAAACTCAATAGTGCTTAACTTTGGCGGCCGCTTACGTGGTTGCTAAGTTAAGCAGGCCGGCTGGCAGCGAAGCAGGATGGAATTTGGGTAAGGGTTTGAGGAGTATCCAAGTTAGCAGGCGGGCGGGTCACCGCTAGACGGCCACTCATCCAGCTAGTGACCAAGCCCGATTTTGCTTAACTTGGAGGGCTTGTAATGAATAAATTAAAAAATTAAATTGAGTTTCATTTATGGACGCTCTTTAAATACTATGGTCCTTAGGTTCCCATTCTATATTGGGCGTGAAATACCGGTAATTTTGCTCAGAGGCTTCTTTATCAGACTTGAGGTTCTTTTACGTGCCGTAAATCTACGACACGGGACCACCGGCTTTACTTCCCTTCCGAAGGAAGCCATGCTAAGGATTTTTATGCCCAAAAAAATCCATCCCTCCGCCAGGTTTGAACCCGCAACCTTGGGAACTAGAGGCAACACGGTACCACTAGTCCACGGAGGACGATTTGTAATGAGTAGGAGTGGTAGCCTTTAAGCCCGGGGGCCCAAGGCGTCCTTAGGTAAAGGTAACTCCTCCGTCGTCTTGGTGCCCTGTGATCTCTCCCGCACCATGTCTACTATGTATGGGAGAACCCATCCTCCCTTTTATGCGGCCGTTCTCATATAGTCTTTTTGGCGACTTTTGGAAGGAATTGCTGCCAACTTGAATCATTCATGTTTTGGACGCGCAGATCCCTCGGCTTCCTCGGCCGCAGCTGCTCCACTCCTCTCCTTCTAAAAAAACATCCTTCGGCTACGCTTTGAGGCTGAGGGCCCTTAATCGTATTAAGCTATGTTGGCAATGAAAAGACAACGCAACCTACGTTCCCATGATGCCACGGGTGAGGTGCATGCGATGCGACTTCTGATTTTCAGTAACAAAAGTGACAAACTATGCCATAAATGCATGAAAATAACTAAAGCACCATGTTATTTGTGCTTTATTACACCTAATGATATTCTGAAATCAAGAAAAGGTCTGCAGTGTATGCGTGTTACATATGAATAGTGATACCACAATCCAATATCAAAGTTTATCCGTGGTCTTATATTTAAGCAGTTAATAGTTTATCGTTAGAGTTCGGATAGCATAACAAGATTAAACAGACAGACGTTGGTGTACTATAAAAGTAATTCACTTGTATTTTAGTTTTCATTAATACCCCAAAAGCAGCACTTAGACCGGTTTTCAAAACATCTTAAGTTACACAAAGAGGAGGAGAGTGTCTGGTGAGGACGATAGAGTGAGAGTGAAAAAAGAAAGAGGGAGACGATAATGGAAATATATGGAGAGAAAGATGGAGATGGGGCGAGGGAGGGAAAGACTTAGAAAATGTATTGAGAGAGGGGAAGAAAAGACGATTCTGCATTTAGCGCAATGAGCTGAACAGGGTTGTGGGTTCCTTTAATATATTATCTACTCATGACTATCAGAGAACTGCTATTTATTCGAATACTCAGGTATATCTCTAAAGTCTAACATTCCGCCATTTTCCAGTATCTCAAGTATTTCGTTCACACATTATAGATGATTGATAATTTGAACATTTGGAATATGTGCAATAAATTATATTATTAGTCTCCGCTCTAAAAAATTCTAGCAGCTCGAATACCGTAGGAAAAATATTTGTTTTCAGTATGCAAAAATAACAAACGATATTACAGTTTACGGGTTGTTGTTTTGAGGATTTTTCATTGAATTAGTTATATATTTTTTTATTTTATGAAAGCAGTATCAAACTTTTTAATACTTTTTAACTTTTTCCTATCCTGCGTTTAGAAAATTATTTTACATGGCTTTAGGACAGAACATTGTTAGACTTAATGGCTGAAACTGCAGTGAGAGTTAGTCTCGGATCTACGGGAAATTAAATTATTCAATATTTCTCCATCATTTTAAATTATATGTCGGTAACATTATCCGAAAATTAGAGCTTTTTAACACGCGATTATAACGCTCAGTGGAATAACATTTATATTGCACTCCATTGTTACCACCTTTGTTTCTTGCATGGAAATTAAGCAGAGACTTTGTATCGATTGATGTAATGGCGGACTGGAATGGATTATTCCAATATATGCAACTGTTTCCAATCCAAACAGTGTAATCAATGATGTTACAATACCAACGCTACTTCCTGTGCACAATGAATTAATATTAAATCTTGTAACAATTGCACAATAAACACACAATTACATCAAAGGAATAATAATGTTACATAAAATAGTTTATTAAAAAAAATTAATTATTGTTACATTTACTCTGCTGATTCACATTTGCCACAGCAAATGTTATGATTGTGCAAGTAAACATGTTTCAGCACTGATGCTATGAAGGTCAAACAGCAACGAAGGCCAAACAACAACAGCTAAGAAGACCTCACCATTGCACATGTCCGAATGTATAGTGCAATTTCCAAACAAATTTCAGCTGGATGCATTCTAATTTAATATTCAGGGCTTTCTAAAAATATTATATGACAACACATATTAAACGTGATTTTATTTTGATCGTAGAATGCTAGACTCAGCTTTCAGCCTCGTTCCGTAAACATTTCTACTCTCAAAATAAAACTGCACTTCTTAACACTTGCGTAACCATTTGTAAACATCACATATGAAAAAACTGAAAAATTGGAAAACTAATGAAATGACAAATCTTGAGAAAAACGCCAGAACATGCATTATTATTTCGATTTTTCTTTCTCTACCATGTTCATAGTAGGCAGAGAAGGTATTGAAGTTCGATACCGAGATTTCACTGGAAATGCACGTTTTGAGGCCTCTAAATAAAAAAAAATTAGAAAAAGTTCCTGTGTGCGCGTGCGCTCGCTTGTGTGTGTGTGTGTGTGTGTGTGTGTGTGTGTGTGTGAACAGCACAACTCAAAAACTAAAAGTCGGATAAGTACCAAACTTGGCATTTAGGCTCAGTACCTTCGAAAGATGGGACACGAGGATTTTCAAAATATCCCACAAGCCAAATTACCCTTTACCTGGAACATTTTTACGAAATTTGTTATTTTCTAAAACATGGCTGAAACGGTTTTGATTAAAATACCATATTTTAAAGATATTTACATTACAAATAAAATGTATATCTTTAATTTTCTTGGAATAGCTTTGTGATATCCTCTTCAATTAGAAGAAATTTTGTATAATCGTGTATAACTAGTAAACGTTAACATTTAGACGAAAACGTACTACACATAATATGTAGATCTTTTAAAACACACAATTTATTTCAAATAACTTTTTATGTGGCTTCGGCCATTTCCGAGATATCTGTTATTGATATATTTTATTCAATGCTAAGATTAATGCATTGGTGGCTACCCTGGTCATTACTGGGTATACCACCATAATCCATTTGATAGATACACTTCCTTACTACAGGACCTCTACATTTATTATTTGTATTAAGTCACCATACACAGAATATGGCTATCATCAGCCCAGGCTGTTATCTTAGCCATACTCAAAACGCAGGTTTTACTCGTCGCCGCCGCCGCCACCACTACCACTACCACCAATAATAATTTTTGCTCAATATTCTAATCAAAAGACTCTCCCACTTTTTGTCCACTCTTGATTCTTATCTTCTAGCAGCAAACTGTAGAAATTTCTACTACTTAAGTACTCCTGCTTTGCCTCATCGCCTCCTACCTCTCTCCATTTAACTAATGTCTGCTTCACCACTCTTTTTGCTAATTTACATTCCTTATCGAACCACATGTCTCCCTTTCCTATCCCTCCCCTCCCCTTTCTCATCCCATTTCTTGCTCTTTGCATTAATGTATTGAATATGTTCAGCGCCTTCTCTATTTCCTGATTCTCTAGCATGAAATTTACCCCCTGTTGACAAATGTTCCCGTACCTAGAGTCTAAAATAAACTTAGTTATTTCGTTGATCCTCACTCCATTTAAACTCAGTATACTGCCCAGTATCCCCTTCCACTGACAATTTCTTGTCTTCCTTATGTCGTATTTTCATTTCTACAATTAATGGGAAGATATCCGTTATTAATGTTTGTCATTCTCAAGTCCCGTGGAATTTCAGTTGCTTCTCGCAATTGTATGGAAACAGTATGGAAATTAAGGCCAATTCATAGCATCCAATGCTTAAGCATTTGGCTATCACCGTTCTCTTGGTATCCTGATGAAATGTGAAATGTGTGTAGCTATTTCCGTAAAGGTTTATCTCGATTAAGATGGAGTAGATAGAAAATAAACGATATTATTGCTACAATTTGTTTAAATTGGAGACGGCTAGTTTCTAGAATCACTGCAGATAAATTTTACAGCCCCACTTCGAGGCTCTTGAGCTCAATCTTTGGTTACTCTAATTTCAACTAGCTTTTTACAGCGAAAGTTTGGAAAAGAGGTTTGCTTACATCATTAAACAGTCTAGGAAGTTTCTATTGGCTGATTATATACATACAAAATAATAAAAACTCTCCTCATAAAATCCAGATCGAAAGAAATGTCATTTGATTCGCGGAAAGTTGCCGGGAAATGAGAGAAACTCATTCGGAAAAGGAGAGGGGTTCAGAAATAAGGGTGAATTAACGAACGGAGTAGCAAGCAGCAGAAAAAGTAATTAGTTGAATTAGATTGAGCTTATCGGACTAAGAAGTGGGTGAGGAGGAAATTCCTGGCCTCACACAAAACAACTCTATCGATTGCAGAACACGTGTTGCATGCTATAAGTAGTTCGCGCTACCTTACTGGAGCCACGATTACTGCAATTATACTGCCTCAATTTCCCTTTAAGTCAGTTATTTAATAGAATCAATAAATCACATATACCAACTACAACAGAATTCTCAAACAATAACTAAGTGCAGGGCATTATTTGTATCTGATTTTAACTGTGTTAGCAAAACATTTTTAAAACATTCCCTTAAGTTGTAATGTTCACTATAAGCTTGATTTATGAGACACATTTATTTATCTTTCTCCACCACCATTATCTCAGCAGATACAGAGAAATACAGACATTAAAAATCTGATGTGTTACACTCACATGACTTTCTCTACTCTTGTACAAACTATTTTTACAAACCCTTATTCTCCATATGCTTCGTGTTAATCGAGATGTTAATCTTATTGCTAATTTTCTTGTAGATGCAAGGGCAATTGGTAGGCTTTAAGCGATAGTCAAATATTTTAAGAGCTGCTTGCTATGTGGAGTATTCCATTCTCTTTGCATTACCAGGACAAAAAAATGAATAACGAACTCCCATATGAGAAAAAGTGTAAGTATTGGAAATTTAAGGGAATAATAAGCAATATATCGAAAATGGTCCACTCAACAACAAAAAAATGTATATGACATAAATTGTGTATTTTAACGTGACCTATATTTATTGTGTAGTAAACTTTTGTCTATCTCTTATGGTTTACCAGTTATGCAAAAGTCGTTCACAATGAAGAATACTTTTGGAGACATTCCCAGAAAATTCGAGATATACATTTCATTTATCATGAAAATATCTTAAACATATAATATATTAATCAAAATCGTTAGAGCACTTATTGAGAAAATTAAAGTCTTCGAAAAATGTTCCATGTAAAGGGAAATCTGGGGTGGGGGGATTTTCTTGAAAACATTCGTTTCGCATCTCTGGAAGATACTGAACCTAAATATACCAAGTTTGGTGTTTATCCTACTGTTCGTTTCTGAGTTATGCTTTTGACAGATACACACACGACACACACGCGGACGTTTCCATAAATCCTTTATATGCATTCAATGCACCTCGAAACATGTATTTCCGGTGAAATCTTGGTATCGAATTTTTGGGAGGAATGCAATACTTCCCCTACTTACTATACGTAGTAGAGAAAGTAAAAAAAAATCCATCTTATCCTTTTTGTTCTGTTAATAATGAAGAGGTATCAGCATTTCATTTATTTATACCGAAAAGTACATCATGTGGAAGAATTTCAAAATAACAATGTGCTGACAAAGGATAACCCAAGAAAAGAGAGTTGAAAGATTAAAACTTTTTGGGACTTATACTGTTTAAAAAGCATTTAGGGCATCTACAGGCCCTCTTTCGTACTTTTCTGCTCCTTTGGAGCTAATTCACTGTTTGAAAATTCCTGATGCCACTTTTATATTGGTAAAACTTTTCACAATTTTACAGGAAGCTAGGCTTATGGCAGACATTTAAATTGAAGTATTACGTGCTTTAAAATACGCACAGCTATAAATGCTACATCGAACTAAATTAGAAGGTGTATAATGCTTAATAACAGTAATATCCACATTTATGAATTTTGCCAATTTATGGTCTTTTTCACAAATTGGGTATGCTTAAAGGGACGCAAAAGCTGAGTAAAATGATGGTGCATCTTCCTGTGCCCACACTACTGTTCTCCAGTTTTCCTGTCTTCCCAATCTAATCATATAATCCTTTCTGTCACATGTCTTTGATGACTTGTTCCACCCATATAACTCTTAGTCATCACCTCTTTTTCTCTTTCCGCTTAATTTGTATAATCAGGATACAAAGTGACACAGAGGGAAGATATATAAAAGTCTTTAAAATATGCAATTTGTGTCAAATGTTTTCGTAGCGTTGGCCGTTTTCGAAATATTTCATGTTGCAGGTTTACACTTTTCCCAAGTGAGCGCGTCATCTAACAGACATACTCGAAAGCTTGCGATTCTTGTTTTTCTTTTACATACTCTGTTACTTACCTACAGTAAATAAAGAAAATGCTGTATTCTATTAAAAAATTCGATATGTAAATTTAATTGGAAGTACACATTTTGAAGTCCCTGAATCCAAAGTAAAAGGATTGTTAGAAAAAAGGCTCATGTTTGTGTGTGTTAACAGCTTAACTCAAAAACGAAAATTCGGCCAGATACCGTAACTTCCAAGGATGCGACACGAAGATTTAGAAAAACAACACCAAACTACTCATTACATGGAAATCTTTTGTTATTCTTAATTCCTAATTAACAGCTCTAACGATTTTGATTAAAATATCAGATTTTAAGATATTTGCTTCACAAATTGAATTTTCTGGGAAGAGCCTATGAAGTCTCCTTCGTTCTGAATGACTTTTATATCATTGGTAAACCGCAAGAGATAAGCAAAATCTTACTGAAAAAAGTAGATCTCTTTAGAGCATATAATTTATATCAAAACGTTTTGTAGCGTTAGCCATTTCCGAGATATTTCTTGTTATTAGTTTGAATTTGTAAGTACTTAATTAATCACATAGCGACCCGCTCTTTAAAAATCTGACTATCGGTTTAGCTTGCTGTATTCTTCTTATATCTATAACGAAATGAGTAATGAAGGTTCATCTTGATTATAAAAAAGCATATAGAGCTTTTGTAAGAATAGTTTGTAGAAACTATATATATATTAAAAAGAGAAAGTCTTGTGAATGTAAACCATCAGATTCTGTATTTTCGAATGTTCTATGTAACCATCGGAATTTACACTGCCACTGAAAATGTCTGCCATAGTTTGCAGACGAAGCGCCTGGAAGAAGAAACTTTACCGTTCGACCACGTTCATGTAGCCCGGAAGGCCTGCTTTCTCATACGGACTCCGGCCGTGAAAGCCTACGTACTTTGAATGTTATTTCCGCATATTGTAACTAAGTACTTCTTGTTTAATCTGAAATGATTCCTAGATAAAAATATATTGAATTCTGAGCAACGTAAAGTGTATAGAAGAAACACTTCTTACTTCTTATGTAATTTTTTCTTTCGATGAGAAAATAGTATGCATCACATCGGATATACAGAGTTATTCAAAAAGAAGGAACCTATTAGTCCCATTCAGGCCTCCAGCGGCGCTGTGTTTGTTTACGAGAAAATGGCGAAGCCAGGAAAACTCGCTTTGTGTGCTGCATTATGCAAAGAGTGAATCCATTGTTTCATTGCAGCGTGCAGTTCAACAACGAGCCGCCTCGTCATAAAAAATTTACAATTGATACAACAAATTCGTAGAAGATGGTTGTGTATGCAAACGGAAACGTCCTCGCATAACAAATGGTGCTCATTTTGAACACACAAAATAAAATGTTGAACTTTTCTCTATTCAGTGATGTATCGCATGTGTCGTCATCTATTGTCGTTCATTAGAAATAAATATTTAAAGTCTGTTCCTTCTTTTTGAATAACCCTGCATATGTAAATAAATATTATTATATATTATATATACTTTCCAGGTTGAATACCAATATTGAGATTTGACTTTTTATTTACGAACTAAGCTGCGCGCGCTCAGACACACCTTATTCCAAAGATGCTTTTTTGATTCCTTGGTCCTCAAGTCGCGTATTTTGTATTGAATCATGACATCGAAGTTTTGTTTGGAATACAAGACTTTTAACATAATATCTACACAAGAGGTAGAGAAAGTAATAACCTGCATTATGGGACGCGCATTGTGGAATATTTCGGTACTAAAGGGGGCTAAAAGAGAAAAGAGGAGGATTATTTTCAACAGCAATGTCTAGAAACACACATTTTGTCATTACCCACGGTGTATACCCTGCTGTGTAGCTAAGGTTTAACTGTAGATGGGACTTAATCCGAACTAATCCCTCACTAGAGCAGAAGAAATTTAATATTTCCATGTTTAGTGCCAGATTTTTAAAGCCGTTAAGGTAACATGCATGTTAATTTCTTTCCTGCCACAACCACATGGGAAATATCTTTGTGATTACTTGCACAGAAACAGAACAATGGGTCTTTTCTAAGGCCGATAATGAAAGCAGTCGCAAAAACGGCCGCATGTAATTGTTTTTTACATTCGCTGTTTTTTTTTTTTTAACATTTCAGTTTTTCCTTGTACTTTGTTTTATGTCCAGCAGTTGTATCAGCAGGTAAAATTAAAACAATTTGAAGGAGATACTGACAGGCTTAATTACCTGATCTCAACTTCCATACAGGATAAAAGCAAGTATTAAAATATACCCAAATAGAAATTTAAAACAGTAGATCACTGTTAGTTGAAGTATGCAATATGGTTTCATCTAATTTTAACCACATCCAGATCAGAGTACGGTTAGGTGCAAAAGTTCTTGCCTATATAGAGACATGGCACTTTCACTTCGCACTGAGATTTCAAACATTCTCTACCAACTCTAATGCCGATCTTCTCTCCATTGTGCATTCCGAAACGCAATATTATATTGGGAATCAAGTGCGGTTAGTGCATCTATGTATAACGAGGAAGAAGTTTAAAAACACATAGTGTCTACATAATGGGCACTCCCAAAAAACATCCACAAATGATGATATTCGCTTACTAAATGCAAATTACTCTTTTGTTATAATTGACCGACCATGTTTAGAAACTAGAGATAAATATATATGTATATGGTTTACCGAATATGACTTACGCATTATGGCAATAAAATTGGGATATATTTTTGTCTATAATCGTGTTGTATTCCTAGGATCAACAATATGCTAATAAAGGTATAGTAATCAATTATAGTTTGAATTAGAGGGAAAAGATGCTGCTTTATTTATTTATTATTTAGTTGTGTTTGCCTCTATGTAGCAACAAGCATCAGTATCACTGTGAGAATACGTTATGTTTATTTTTTGTTATAAAGTGCTGCCTTGTTATGTATTTAATGAATACCATCCAAGCTTTAATTTGCATCCCCAAAAACCTTCTCACACTGCACATTCTACATTTCGCTAACTTGGGTGCTCATCAAGTTTTCTCCTTAGCTTTTAACCCTTTCAAAGGCGTGTCCTACACGCGCACCCTTTCCCGTGGCCTAAAGCAACCAATGACGTGGCCATGGCTTCGCAAGGCCGTGAACAACGATAAATAATGTGACATAGTCGTGAGGTGCAGTGAGATTTTCTTTAGCGCTCTTTGTACCACACTTTCTTACGGAAGTGAAAACTGGGCCTAAAAACGGAAAGATCAGAATGACATTTTTTACACCGCTAAACTGATGTCAATAAATAATTTCAATATCGGATCGAAGATTCACAAAAGCACTCCTAAATTATGAACCCCATGGATATGGGAATAGAGGCAGATCTCCTCCCATATGACAAGACCAATTTTAACTTTCTTTACTGCAGAAAAAGACCGATGGAATCCTTGATTAAGAAGACAATTCGAAAGCGTAATTTAAAACACAACTTAAAAATAACGTAGCCATATTTCCTTTTGACCCGTACACTCTGCAGAGACTTCCTAAGCCTCTTTCTGAAATTGCGACACGAAAATGGGGTTGTTCTAACGCATGCGAAGTTATTCTAACCAGATCACACACAAATATGCAACTATCCTAGAAATAGCGTATGATGTCTTCTGCATATTATGCATAAACATGCAAAATGCAAGATCATTTCCGCTTCCGCTACAGCTGTAAAATATTTCGTAATCTTTATTCCTTATAAGGAATAAGGATTCTAATCTAATTCCTTATAAGGTATTCAATTTACGTAATCCTAGGTAATGAGTTTCGCACAAAAAGATCACTCAAGAGGGGGTAAAATTGAATATGATTTACTCATTGCTCCAAAAACATTCTCAAAACAGCGCTGCGATTTATGTAAAATTGACTTTTCGTAATTCTGTAGCTGTAATATATCAACCCGTTTGTTTTGCTAATGGTTAAGTACCTGAGGTATTCAACCTAGAAATTCGATATCGAAATTTCATCTGAAATACTGGTTTTGAAGTTCCCTATAGTGTATTTTCATATTAGTTCTACAAATTAGTTGCTTTTATGTCTACTTGGTGTTATGTTGACTGAAATGATTTCAATTTACTGCTTGTTGGGAGCATATTAGAGGGAGAGAGAACATCTAAATATTTGAAAAGCAAGTCACTGTATTCTGCCTGCTGTGCGAGGGGTCCAGGTTTCGATTCCCGCTAGGGAGTGGAAATTTTTCTCTAGCCAAGATTATTCCCTATCCTCCCTAGAGTCTGGAAGTATGAATGGGAGGGTTAATATGTAAGTGATCTAATGTATAAAACCCAAAGAAAAACCTAATATCCAATGGCATTAGATCAATTGCCGATAGGCAACATGTGCCAAGGTAAAAAGTCGCTGTCGTCCTCCGTGGTTTAGTGGTTACCATGCTAGCCTCTAGTCCTCGAGGTCGCGGGTTCAAACGGCGGAGGGCGATGGATTTTTTCGGCGTAAAAATTCTTAGCATGGCTTCCTTCGGAAGTGAAGTAAAGCTGGTGGTCCCGCGTCGTAGATTTACGGCACGTAAAAGAACCTGAAGCCTGATAGAGAGGCCTCTGAGCAAAATTACCGGCCTTTCACGCCCAATATGGAATAGGACGCTAAGGACCACAGCAGTTAAAGAGCGTCCATACAATAAATACATTAATAAATTAAAAAATAAAAGGCCGCCGATATGACCATTAGAGTTAAAGGCGGTGTACGGTAAATGGAACAACAAAAAGTCGCAGTTTGAAAAATATCAAATAAATGAATGCAAAATGTTAAAAAATGACAATAATCAGAAAAAACGGGCATTTATTTAACTTATTAGAGAAAGTTATAAACGAATTTATACCTGGGTATAATTGCCAAACAAGCAGATAAAGTAGTTATAAGATGATTGATGAAATAATTTAGAAATTAATTCAAGATATATATATATATATATATATATATATATATATATATATATATATTTGTTCCATGTTTTTGTTTGAAAAATCTGAAGTTAGGGTTATTTTTGACGCAGGTCTTACAGAACTATAGCATTAACTTTTGTTTTCTCAGGTTATAAAAACTCATAGGGAATGAAGAGGGCTCAAAAGCCTATAGCACCACAGAAAGAGGGCAATGGTAACTTGATTGTACGCATTCATTAAAGCAAAAAAGGGAAAACTGACCTGTAACACCCCTGTTTAAAACATGAATTCTGATATCTTCTCCTCTCACCCACAAGCAATTGTTTTCAGGAAGGGAAAATTAAATAGCGATTTTTTCCCCACGTTTGAGAGTAAATGATGTACAAAGGTACTCTAATTTCTTAGTTAATACTGAAATCGCTGATGTTTAAGTAATTATCCTTATAAAATGTCAATAATATAAACACTCTTTACATACTCAATGCAAGCGTGAGAAAATTACTAAATCGAAAAAAATCTAAAATAGAAAACTGCCTAAAATGGCCAAAAATGAACAAATAAATTTGAAGTTTTGTAATCTGGGATCCATGAATAGGATTTATGTACACGTTAGCAATACCCACAATGGAACAATTGAAAGATGACATGTCATCAGAATCCAGGTATTATTAAATCACTTGTGTTAACTATAACGTTTACTACATTGTATTTAGTTTATGTAGGAGCCTTTTAAATGTACTGACTGCTGGAGCGTCCTATATAAATACCCAGAATTGTATTATGTTAAACACGAAACCCACCCAGTGGAAGGTGAAATGAGTATTTGCCATATAGCAAGACGGGTCTGTAAATGTCTGAGGTAATCATCCCCGTCATGATAAATACAGTATAGTTTAGCGGCACGTGAAACTTCCATCAATCACTTTCTTTTGGCACTACCCATCCGCCCAGACAAGCATTTCCTTTTACTACCTTCTCGGTTAGATCAACTGGAAAAACAACATTTTGGGAGTGTGCTTCTCGCAAGTTACGAGTACGCAGTCCAAACTTTCCTAATATTTCTTTCTTAAAATTGCACTCCTCTTCTAAATATAACGCTTACTCTTAAGGTATTCTTGTTGAATTCACATTAAATCCTTCCTACTGTAGATTATTCTAGTACACTAACTTATGTTTCTCTACAAGCGATATCTATAGCTGTACCAAAGAAGGTAACATTTTTACCTTCTCTAATTACCTGTGTGTTACCCTTTGTGTGTCCAGGACATAAAAAAAAACGAATAACGAATTCCCATTTGAGAAAAAGTATAAGTATTGGAAAATTCAAAAAATAGCAGGGAATATCTCGGAAATGCTTCAATCGACAAAAAAATTTATATGACATAAATTGTGGGTTTTAACGAAATGTGCATTTTTTATTTAGTAAAACTTTGTCTGCCTCTTACAGTTGATCAGTTATGCAAAAGTCATTCTAAATGAAGAGGACTTTTGAGGACATTTCCAGAAAATTCAAGGTATACATTTCATTTTCCATAAAAAGATCTTACACATATTATATTTTAATCAAAATCCTTAGATCCATTTATGAGAAAATCAAAATTTTCGAAAAATGTTCCATGTAAAGATAGTCTGGGTTGGGGGGGATGTTTTTGAAAATCTGCATGTCGCATCCTTGGAAGATACTAAACTCAAATACCAAGTTTGGTATTTATCCGAATTTTCGATTTTGCGTTATGCTGATCACAGATTGACAGACACACACGCGCGCGCACACAGGGACATGTTTCCAAAAACATCAAAACATGTCTTTCCGGTAAAATCTCGGTATCGAATTTTTGGAGGAATGCAATACTTTCCCTAGTTGCTTAGTAGAGAAAGTAATCAATTAATCAGTTTTTTATGTATAATCTGTAGAAGAATGGGTAGAGAAATGCATGTGAATGTAACACACGACATTTTTCATCAGCACTAGGGCGTAAATAGACTTAGTTCCCCAGCACACCTGCAAGAATCGGTTTTCTATATGCGAGACACCCGATGCCTAAAGTTGGGCGAACCACCGTACGGTATGTCTGTGATCGGTCTGCGCGATCTGGTGGTGTCACGTGCAGAAATTAGGTCACTTAGCCACAGATGTAGACTTCTGCAATAAGGGGCGGTCGTTAACATGTGTTCTAAACCCAATACTTCGATTTATGCACATGTTGCAGACCAGAAATTTCGGTGGAGTATCAGAGCAGCGATCATTATCATCCGCATTTAGTTTTTGCAGATCTAATTGATTCTTGATAGAGACAGGAAGAGGGAGAGGGTTTATTGGGAGCAGCTGACATCAGCATCAGTTGCAGCTTCTTCCAATTCAGTAAACCATTGTATAGGAAAATGCTTGCCTCGTCATTTGCATTTGTAAGTTACGAAAGTAAAATTTTCTTGCAAGTGCCTTTAACATAAAGAAATGCGACCACAGAAAACTACATTCAGGAAAGAAATTAGATATACGGGACGAAAGGAAGATTATCCTAATAATTTGGTTAATGTAACAAAAGTTTCATTTTAAACAATCTAGTGTTTTTATCTAATAAAGGATTAACATATACAAAATAAATATAATAAAATGGCATGCTTGTGTATGTGCCAAACCTTTGAATTTGGCACATACACAAGTGTGCTAGTTTTTGTATCAGAAAAAAAAGGAGAGATGTAAACAAAAAAATCTAACTCTTCAGTTTTTATAGAACTTACCGTTCTAAAACAGTTCTTATACATTCAGTTATTGTCAAGGTATTTAATTAGAACTCAAAAATCAATGTGTGTGTGTGTGTGTGTGTGTGTGTGTGTCGCGATACTAGACACTAAATACAGAACGTTTCTCCCCCCCTCCTTATGTTACCTCCTCACTTTGTCTGGTATCTGAACAATAAACGTACACTAGACATTGTGTCTTAACGGGTACGTAGTAGATTTTCAGAAATATCTGGACCTGCTTTTTAATGACCTAACGTTGGATTGCACACTGGCAATGAAGATAACACTGGCGGACTTTGGGCTCCAGTTCGCCAAATCGGATTTAAGTAATATTTCCGACTAAAGAAAAGGGATGGGAGAGGAGGGAGAGCGTTTTCAGAGCTTGGTTACCTAGTAAACCATCCTTGGATTAAACTGCGAATTTCTGAAACGTTGATTATATAGTATTGCTTTATGAACTTAACTTTAAAACAATTATTAAAACCTGAAATAATCCAAATGATTGTCTAATACATAACGTCCAAACAATACAAATATGTGTTTTGTATTAAAGGTTAATATCAGAAACAGGCTATATTAGACATCTTTTATTATTATGAACACTGTCAGTAAGTTAATTTTTATTCTTTGTTTCACTTTTCATCACTGGTTGTTAAAGCACACTTTGAATTCTTCATGTATTATTTTTCTGCTGTTTGAATGCTTCAAGTATCTACGTTTTCTGTTTTGGGATGAAGTCCACTTAAAATCACATAATGATAATTGGGAAAACACTAAAGTCGTTATTTCTTATTGTTGGTCCCGTGTCCTCCGTGGTGTAGTGGTTACCATGCTAGGCTCTAGTTCCCGAGGTGGCGAGTTCAAACCCGGCGAAGGTCGATGAAGTTTTTCGGGCGTAAAAATCCTTAGCATGGCTTCCTTCGGAAGGGAAGTAAAGACGGTGGTCCCGTGTCGTAGAGTTACGGCACGTAAAATAACCTCAAGTCTAATAAAGAGGCCTCAGAGGAAAATTTCCGGTCTTTCACGCCTAATACGGAATGGAACGCTAAGGACCACAGCAGTTAAAGAGCGTCCATAAACAAAACTCAATTTAATTTTTTTGCAGGCTTTGTGCCTCGCCTCCAGTTCACCATTGTGGACGGTGATCTTCCTCCACAGGTCCAGAAACTACATCAGCTGCCTCTTATGTTTCTGGACCAGGGTTCCTAAATTGCCCCTCACAGTTTTGGCAAAACAATGTCCTTTTACTCGTATAATTCGCTCCTGACACCTGTTGCTAAGTTTGTTTTCATACACATATGTATCTGGCATGTTTAAAAATGTGTCACTAGTTCAGTATGTGATTAGGAGCAAAATGTAGCGCAAATGCGAAAACGAGATGTTTTGATATCCAGAGGTGTCAGTAGAGAATGGGAATCTCTTTATGCAGGAGTTGTTACCAGAACGAAGTGATTTTACCCACCGAAGCATCTACTCTCCCTTTTCAACAGCCGTTCTTATATAGGGGCTACTGGCGATATTTTGTGATGAAGAATTGCCAACGGAGGAAGGAAAAATACTGCCAAAGGATTGTCGCCATATAAGGTAGTACATATATACACTCATGGATAATTGGGGTTTAGCCTTACAGATCCTACGATTACGTCCTGTCGTCGCTCGGCAGAGGACGATACTGCTCCACTCCTCTGCTTATAAAAAACATTCCTTGGCTACGCTTTGCGGCTTAGGGCCCTCAATGTTGGCAACAGGACAATACAAGCAACGCTCCCATAATGCCCCCAGTGGGATGCATTGATGGGAGTTCTGTAACGTGTTAATGCGAACAAAACTGACAAAATATAATTAAATATGCTAACCACAACGTGCAGTATTGTTTCTTATTTCAACAATGTTATGAAAACATGAAGATATCCTTTGGATGCGTGTGTGCTATGTGTACAGCGAGTGTGACCCCTATTCATATACCGCACATTATCGAAAAATGCTAACATAATAAACACATTAAAATATTAAAATGATTATTGTCGTATTCCATCACTCGAGGATTTATCGAAACCAAATTTTAACCTTCGATGATGTACACTGTCGACCATTTTTGCTTGTGCTAACGCTGCGCTGCGGTAACTTCAGCCACGGAAGGTGTAACATAGTCATACAATGTATGACCAACCTTTATTTTGGAATATCCGTGTAATTTCCATAAGATGTTGTTTTTCTTTAACAAGTGAACTGATGTCAAACAGCGAGAAATTTGAAGTTTTATCTTCTGAAACAGAAGAGAGGAACTTTACGTTTTAACCAAACGAGATCGCTCCGTGAATTAGTCACTATTTAAGTAAGTTTAGGTTTCTGAATTCACAGAAGATTAGCCTTAGGTTAAGTTTTTCTTATACAATTGTATGTTAATAATTACCCAGTGTTACAGCAAAGCATGCTTGCACTCGGGATGTCCCGTGTTCGATTCCGTCGACCGCCACTCTGACCTTGGGTTTTTGATGGTTTTCCTTGGTCGGTAAGCGAATACTGGGGTGACTTTTTTTTCTCTTATATTCCGTTTCCGTATCTTTGAGATGTGCTTGTAGGTTTCGTGGCGATGCCGGACAGATGGCGGCTACCCTCTTTAGGATCTCCAGTAGTGCGCGTGTTTATGGCCTATCTACTTACGTCCTGTAACCTTCTATGGTTCCTTGACTTGATTCCTTCCCTCCTCCTGGAGGGTGTGGTAGCCACAATAGATCTAATGTACCTATCTCCCTCCGTTGTATGACCTATGCTACTACTGAAACGTTTTCCTTAGCGACAGGTGGTGTTCTTTGCTTTCAGAATTTCTGCAGCACTTCCTTTTTAGGCTTTTTTAACACAATTGGAGTCGTTTCACGAACAATTATGACGGTTACGCACAACACATAACACGCACTCGATTGCTTGTCAATGTACCTTATTTTATTGTTTCATTTATATAGTTCTGAGGCAGTATTTCTTATCCCTTAACTGATATCAGTCTAATTAGACAGTATAAAATAATAGCCCGCCTATAAGCAATCCGTGTATATTGCAGTATATAAAGTGTATATTACAGCCATGTATTATATGTATTTTACTTTATACATATATATATATATATAAAGGTTATATGAATGTATTTCTTAGTTTAATAATGTAGGAGCTGTGAGGATAGAAGCAAGCAGGTTTTCGTAGCAGTCACAAAGTGCAAGCAGAAGGTTGCTAACAATAAGGCAACCCTGAGACAACAACAACTTAGAAAGTTAAAAAAGGCTACCAACAGTCCATGGAACAATACTGATGTAACGTCCAAGAACGTTTGTAAATGGTCACGAGGGTGCAAAAGTCAATAAAAATAAAACTAAAAGTGTTCTGTTAGAGTAGGCTTAGCCAACCAGAAACTAGAAAGATTAAAATGTGAAAATTTAAACTGTGGACGCTAAGAGATAGTGTGCCCAAGCAGTTCAGTTCAGTGGTTGTATCTCAGAGTGTGCAGATGTGAGAATTTAGTGCAATGCGTATAATAGATAAATTTTGACCTGTAAAAAAATGTAGTTAGGAATAATATCTCACAGCTTCATATTTAGATACGTCAGTAAATTGTTATTTAACTGCCATGAAGAAGTAATAAAGAAGTAAGAATTTACAACTATAATTGGTGTAAAGTGTGTAAAATTATTCTGCAGCCGTACTACCCCTATTTAGAGATACTTGCTCTACCAAATATCACTTACGCAGCCGAGGAATAAAAAAAGTCATAATTAATAAATTCAAAATGTTATTACACAAACTTTATTAACATACTACACTGCCGCAACTCCTTTCAATTTCTATGGTCATATATGGGGCGTTGACTTGATAAACCAGTGATGGTGCGTTTTTGTTTATTGCCACAGCCCCCTTTGACTGCTGTGGTCGTACCTGGGACTTTGACTGAAACATTTGATAGCGTTTTCACTCTTTCATCCTTTAGGTTAGGTTACTACAGGTTTCGTCGTTTTTAACTTATTTTCGCACGCATATTCACTCTCACGCATATTCTAAACTCTGTGATAGATAAAGAGCAATCCTAATTAAAGAAGAGCTCCCACCCATCATGGGAATCGATCCTGGGACCTCCAGGTGAGGAGTGAGCTCGCTGAACACACGACCACGGAAGCAGTCAACTGGTGGTGTTATTACTCGAACTATAGGTTTTGTTAACGGTTTTAAATATTTCTGCTATTAAACATATAATTTACACCCACATTGAGGCAGCATTTCTGGCCTTAAGCTGTTATCATGATGATAATATTTATATTAATGTCATAAAATAATAGCGCGCCTACAACTGATTAATAATCCACGTATTGTGTATGTAAGAGATACTGTATGCAGTATATTATTGGAAATAAGGGTAAAATATTTTTTTCAATGCATTTACGTGTATAAAAATTGGCTACTCCATCTACTAGCAGAACACTGTTTTTCTTATCTTATTGGATTTTCACTTATACGTGACTATATTCAAAATTCTTACGTTGGCAACGTTCTCTGCTGCTGAATGTTAAAGAACTTTCTAGAAACATCTTTCTATTATACTCCCACACCAAGATTAACGCTATTGTCACTTCTCCTAGATTTTGCTTTTATGGCTGTCGTCTTCACACAAACTGATGCCTTCTTACCATCTTACAGCTTCAATTTTTACACACATAAATGCCTATTCGTCAATATTTCGAGTAATTAGGCCTGAGGTGCATCAGTACTAGTAGCTCGAGCAATACTCTTATCAGGGCGTGGTACGTGTAAGGAAAGCTTAGTTCTAGTAACATACAAATAATAAGATCGACGGTTCAATTTAACAAAATCATCTTTCACCTTTATTCACACTGATGTTAACACTACTAAACACTGTTCCACATATAAATGCAGAGAATTGAAGTTGTAAATTAATTTAGAATTGTAGTTTTGCCTTAATTTCCAACATGTGCAGTTAACCGTTAGACTTTCTAAGTTAGCTAGCTAACTTGAATAATTTGTCTCTTGTACTACATATTTATATCCGTTATATAGTTAGTTGTGTATATTCACACTGTTGTGTTTTATTAATCTGACTACGACTTCGGCGGAACTTAATCATTCTCAATTTACTAATTTAACTATCAAGACATTACACGTTGCACACTAACAGATCTACAACACAACTAACTTGGCTTGGGTACGCTCTTCCTGGCGTCCTATAGGCACTTAAATTTTTAAATCTCCATCATGTCAAAATCGTGAGCGGAATTTTTAGAAAATAAAAAAATGTTGAAAATGTTCCATGCAAAGGGTAATTTGGAGTGGGTTTCTCATCTTTGGAGGATACTGAATTTAAATACCAAGTTTTCTATTCATCTGAGACTTCGTTTGTTGAGTTATGCTGTTTACATACACACACGAAAGGACATTTTTCTAAAAATGACTTTTTTTATGCATCTATGGTGAAATCTCGGTATCGAATTTTTGGGTGGAATACAATACCTTCTCTACCTATTATGCACGTGGTAGAGTAAATAACAATAAAAAAAATCAACGGCCACCCTAGGACGCAATTTATGTGTGCATAAGCATTCATCTGGACCTGCAACAGGCTGCATTAAGCTAATTCTGAAGTGTAACTTACCAAACCCCGATTGCGCATCTAGAAGTATTTATCCCAATCAAGTGCTTACCTGAAACAAAAAGAGACAGTGATTATTTGTTTATTTTGTTTTCTAGTTGGTTTAATATTTAAATCTCTGTATTTTATGTAGCAATTACTGTTGTGAGAATTCAGCTTCTCTACAGCAAAGCGGAATGATGAACAACGCATAAATGGATGAGTAAACACCAACAATCCCGAGGATCCGTGTTGGAACTCCTTCCTTAACTAACCACTACGCTAAGGAGCGGCAATTTCTGTCTAAGAACCACCCCTAAAAGAGTGGAGATGATAACAGTGATTATATTAGTGGCTGGAGTAAGTGGCGTAAAATGAAGGCAATCACCACAGAAACGCAAAGTTTGAAAACATTTTCTCTGTGCGATGAAAATAAAACAAAAATATCGCCGCTCGTGCTTCTGGTTTTGTGGGTTATCCTTTGAAACAGCAAACACCAAAGAGGATGAACTGGAGCGTAAGAGAGACAAGGCTACCAACGGCTAAAACGCTATAAAAAGACGAAAAGGTATGTATACCATGTATTAAAAATATGAAATATATCACTCTGACACGCTTAATGTGAGAGTAAGGTCAACATTCCGTGAAAAAGATTTTCTTCCTAGTTTTGGCATGCCTTACTGTCCCATGATGTGATGCAAGTGTTCATTTATTTTAGCTCCTTTTATCCTAATTTTATTTTCTATAAAATTACGCAATTTTAAGTCTGACGCAATTAGAAAAGTTGGGGACTTTGAGGCAGTGTTTTTAACACTAAAAAGATTTCAGTCAAATTATATAAATATAAATTCAATAACAGCCCGCCTTAAAGCAATATGTGTATGTAACAATATATAAAAATCTGATGTGTTACACTCACATGACTTTCTCTACTCTTGTACAATCTATTTTTACAAACGCCTATTCTCCATATGCTTCATATTAATCGAGATATCCAGATGTCAATCTTATTTGTAATTTCCTTGTAGATGCAAGGGGAATATGGTAGCTTTTAAGCGATAGTCAAATATTTTATCGCTGGTTGCTATGTGGCGCATTCCATTCTCTTTGCATGTCCAGGACATAAAAAATGAATAACGAATTTGAGAAAAAGTATAAGTATTGGAAAATTTAAGGAAATAACAAGCAATATCTCGAAAACGGTTCACTCAACAAAAAAAATGTATATGATATAAGTTGCGTATTTTAACGCGATCTACATTTTTTGTGTAGTAATATTTTGTCTATCTCTTATGGTTTACCAGTTATGCAAAACTCGTTCACAATGAAGAATACTTTTGGAGACATTCCCAGAAATTTCGAGATATACATATCATTTCTCATGACATTATCTTAAACATATGATATTTTAATCAAAATCGTTAGAGCCATTTTTGAGAAAATTAAAATTTTCGAAAAATGTTCCATGTAAAGGGTAGTCTGGGGTGGGGGGATTTTCTTGAAAATCTTCGTGTCACATCTCTGGAAGATACTGAACGTAAATACCAAGTTTGGTGATTATCCGACTGTTAGTTTTTGAGTTATGCTGTTCACAGACACACACACAGACACACACACAGACACACACACACAGACACACACACACAGACACACACACGGACATGTTTCCAAAAATGCTTTTTTTTGGATTCAGGAGGTCTCAAAACATGTATTTCCGGTGAAATCTCGGTACCGAATTTTTGGGTGGAATGCAATACTTCCCCTACTTACTATACGTAGTAGAGAAAGTAAAAAGTGTATATTACAGTCATTGTAAAGTTTATATTATTGTATCCATGTGTAATAACGTTATGTGAATGTATTACGTAATGTAATAATGTAGGAGCTGTGAGAATAATAAGTTAAAAGTTGCTAACAATGAGGTAACAATGAGGTAACCTTGAGGCAATAATGAATTAGAAAGTTTAAATGCTACTTGTGATTTTTGGAAGCAATAATGTAATTTTAGTGACAGTTTATAAAAATAGCCAATCAACAACTAGAAGAAGCTTTAGTTAAATGAAGGTATTCTATTGGACTAGGATTAGCCAATCAGAAATTGAAAAGGAGAAAAATTTACAAATTCAGAAGCCAGTTACTAGTAGACCGTGTTCCTAACCAGACGTGAGACACGTCCTCGAGAAATTTTATACGTATTTTGTGCGAGACAAAAAAAAAAAAGTAGTTTACGTGTTAAAAAGTGCAAGTATTTAATAAAAAACATATCGCAGCTCTCTATATCAGTGAAGTGTTAATTAAATCGTATCAAGCATTAATAAAAGGAGTGAAGTAAAATTATAATCTGTGTAAGCCTACATTCTTGTTGCACCACAATCCTGCCAAGAGATCCATGTCTCTAACAATAATACTGGCGCAGCCAAGGCAAATATAAATATATAATATTTAAAGAAACAGTCAAATTACGTGCGGTTGCAAACAAACTTCAAATTCGTTGAAATATAATACAACTTCTTCAATACAAACTACTTCAAATTGACGACCAAAGCGTGGTGCAAATAACGTAAAGATACCATCTTCTTCAAACTGGCTTTCCATGCATAGCAGCAACAAACAACCTTCTTCAACTTTCAATTTGAAACTTAAGCGCACAAAAAGTGGTCCATAATGGAACGCAGCTGTTTATGTTGGTACTAACTAGTGATGAATATACCACCATTTCTCGATACTGGATATCGATACTGATTTTTGAGCACCAATACTCGATACTTACTTCATAAGAAACTGTAAAGGCGATAGTTTGTTCACTGAATTATGTTATTAGTAGTTTTCTGTGTATAAAGGCACGTAACCAATTTTGTATTGTATGCTAATTCCATGTTCCTGTTGATATTCTACAATTGGCAGCAATTTTTTTATATTGATAACTCCACAGTTATACATATATCTTAGTGTTAGTCAATAATAATAATAATAATAATAATAATAATAATAATAATAATAATAATAATAAATTTATTTGTTCCGCGTTAATGTAAATATATTTTGTGATGAAAACTTTCTTTTAAATTATTTCATATCCATATTACGGAAATTAGTCGTAGGGTATACATATAAGCTACGCCCTTGACCCGATTTTGTCTTGCGTAAACACAAACTAACAAATATTTTTATGCGTTGTAATATATCTTGTCTTAAGTTCTGATTTGTTTCTACTAGATCCACAGATGTTGGCCACGGAGTAGATAAATGTGATGGCTGAGAGCGTTTCACCAAGCCAGGCTATTGCAGAAACGAGATTTAGAGCGTCAGCTAATCTGCTTCGCTTACAACTCGGTTAACGCTGCATGTTACACGAATATTCCTACTACTCCCCCCCCATTGTTTTACATGCTTTCAATTGTTACACTACAATATGGGATGTAAACACAGAGCCACCCTTCAAACCGGATGGACATCGAACGAAATTATGAGTACTGATTTTCTATCCTTTATAGATTTATATAAAGCGCCTTGAAAAGCACACTTGTAAACCGCGCATTCTGCCTCAGATTGGATAAGAAATTTGCACGCCGAGTTTCGCAATCTTTTTTTTTTTTTTGCAGCATTATTGTATGAACTTTTGCTATTAGTATTCAACTTTTGAAAGAATTCTTTCGTTTCATTTTAGTGAAATCTTTAGTAAAAAGCAACTAAATTCGAAACAGGCTTGTTTTATGTTTGAATCAAGATAAGTAAACAAATATTTTAACTAAAACAATAAGCTATACGCACTTAAAGTAAAATACTAAATAGGTTCAGTAGTTCGTAACTATCAGATACAACGAATACAATTGTTTACCAAAGCACGAAATGAAGACAAAAACAAACTGGGTATTCCTATTTAAGACCTTAAGGAAGGGCAACAAAATCAAAGACATTATTTAAAAATAGTAAACAAAACACTGTGAGGTCAGTTCTTCAGATCGCTGTTGCAGTCTCTAACTTGAGCGTAAATTACCATTCACACAAAACAAAACTGTTGAATTATGGTACAACGGGCTGCTTAGAAATAAAGTGAAGATAAAATATCATATAGATTAACTATTTTATCATATATTTAGGTCAGACCTGGCTTAATTGTCCGTAAAGTGCGCAAATTAATTTTTCTCTGCAGAAATAAGCGATTTTAGACAGCATAGCCTAAAAGTAGAACTTCTAACACAGAGCACACGAGCTAAAAGCTTTAGATTATCACACTAGTGCGATAATAATCTTCAGTGTGACAAACTTTGATTTCAAGTTCAATCACATGGCAATTACCCTTGTATTTGCAAATGTTTAACAGCTTGACTTGGTTTGACTAGGTTTTACTTTTCATTGTGTCTTTCTGCAGGATTAATTTCTCATGGCGCTCGCATTATCTGTTCACAACACAAATCTACGTACTTCAGTTTATCGGAATTCGTTGTGGAGTTAACCTGTACGTTATATTGGCAGCCTTTTTCTTTCTTTAATCTAAAGATTATTTTATCTACTATAAACTACATAAAGATTAAATGGTGGAAATTATGAATTCAGAAGAAACTGAAATGAAAGAGCCAGAGAAATTACAGAAGCAGCAGAAAGAACAAATCTAGAAGTACTTACGCAAAAAGTCCATAGAGCAATATGATATAGCATTTAGTCGCTTCATTGGCCGGTGTAAGGCAAAACATGGTGAACATAATTCCACTGAAAATTACGGCTAATGAATCAACAAAACATCAAAGCATCCGACATTTCTGCACACGAGAGCTGATCTGGTTCTAAACGCGATTTCTCTTAGCTTCAAGAATCAATATATTATGATTTTATTGATGTTTTACAAATCCCAGCGCTCTCTAAAAATAGTATATGCCATACGTGTTAAAAGTGGTTTTATTTGCTCGTAGGGTTACAAACAAAAGTCTTAGACCGAATTTCGCAAACACTCCTACTCGCAAAATAAAACCCTACCTGTACCTGTCTACTATTTTCTACTGAAACATGCGTGTAAAGTCTAATATTTCACTTCATTATTTCTTCGGCATAACATTACCTCCTAATGTGACATTTATGTCCCTTTTACCGAGTATATTACATATTAAATTTAGTAATTTATAGTTTATCCACATAGGGTGAAGAGGAAACGTGCACCGGTCTGGGTTTTTCAAGGTCTCATCAAGGTTTTTCGAACCATTCACATTTAGTTTTATGTTAATCGTAATATATTTTTGGAGAAATAGTTTTGTTAAACATTTCGTTGTAGGTACAAGGGGATAGAGGAAACCTTAAACGATAGTTAATTCTTTAAAAGCGACCGGTATATACTGACCTTGAAACTCCATACTCTTTCCATGATAATACGAGAAAAAAACTAAATAGCAACAGCACTTTAAAAATAAAAATTAAAAAATTAAAACAATAATAATGTATATCTCGGAAATGGTTCTTGCCAAGAAAAAGTTATTTAGAGTAAACTGTGAGAGATCTCTGTGTAGTGCATCTTTTAACAATTACCAGTTATACACAAAATTGCTACCGAATGAAAAGTACTTCACAGGCTATTCTCAGACAATTCAAGATATACAGTTTGTCATGCAAGTACCCTTAATAACATGGTAGTTTGATATGAAGTCGTTTTTTTGGCATTTTTGAATTTCGAAAAGTTTTCCACGTAAAGGATAGTGTGGGTGGGGGATTTTCTTGAAAATCTTAGTGTCGCATCCTTGAAAGATACGGTACTTAAATAGTCAGTTTGGTTCGTTTTTGAGTTATGCTGTTCACACACATGAGCCTTGTCCCAAAATATCGATATGAATTTTTTTTATGGAATGCGGTACCTTCTCAACCTACTAGATAGGTGGTGGAGAAATTAAGTAAACTCAGATAAATATCGAGCTTTATGCTGCGTTAGGCGCTGTTTACGGTTGCCTGGAGATTTTAACAACCTTTTATATGATACACTTTTTTTAATCTGTTCCATTTATATGCAGCCTTTAACGTTTAAGGTCATATCGGCGGATTTACCTTTGAAACTGTTGCTCATCGGCAATGATGTTCAGTCGTTTTACTTTGGGTTTGTTTAATTTGGATTTCCTATATAAAAATTAATTTCATATATAAGGTCTTGTTTACATTTCCAGGCTCTAGGGAGGATGAGGAATAATCCTTGTTAAAGAAACATTCCATCCTCCATCGGAGGTCGAATATAGGACCTCTGGATTTTGAAGCCAGCATGCTAACCATCAGACCACAGAGGTAGTCAATATTTCTTTTTCTCAAAAAGTGTTATAGTGGTTTTGATTATAGAGATACTGCTTTGCTTTAAGCATGGCCTTAGAGGTATTACTGTAATCTCCAAGTTAACTTTATTTACTACTTCTCGGGAACAGAGCGCAGAATAACAATGTTACGTGCCACAATCGAGTTCCAGTGTATTTTGTGCGGAACACAGTTTCACTCTGCTAACTCTTCGAGGGGATTTGCCGTCAGTTGAAGCTACAAAAACAGTTTTTCCACGTCTCGTGTAGTTTGGGGCAATTGCTAGAATGGATGTCATCGAGCTCCTTGCCACATAAAATTTTATTTTTCTTCGTAACGCCAGCAAAGCTCCACGAATCGACGTCAAAGAATCGTGGCACAATGTTCTATTGTGTGTCTACACTCCCGCACTGAATGTACATTGTGCACATATACTACATACCACCCTAGAAAAAGCACAAAACGAAAAAAACAAGAGGGATAAAAGCCGCGAAATGTCTCATTAAAGCCTTTAATTTAATTACATCTGCAGTTCCATTAGTGAAAATTTATGCGCATACTAAACAGCACATAAAATGCCCATTTACTTTAAAAATTGCAATGCATCAGTGAGTACACTGAGTGAATAGTGATAACCAAAAATGGCACATCCACGGTTGAATTTGCAATATTTCTGCATGATGCATTTAATACGTGTGCGCATACAGGGTGTTGTTGAAATGTGTGCTTTCTTTAAAACGTTTTACTGATTCTTTACGATCTAGCGTTTAAATGTATTTTCAGCTAGAGTATTATACATATTAGTGCCTGTACGTGCATATTTGTTACTTTTAAATAAAGAGAAAACAGCGGCTCCAAGCTTCCATAATAAGCCTAATAAGAACGCTATATACCCAAAAAAATATCTGATGTGTTACAATCACATGACTTTCTCTACTCTTGTACAAACTATTTTTACAAACGCTTATTCTCCATCTACTTTATGTTAATCGGGATGTTAATCTTATTGCTAATTGTCTTGTAGATGCAAGGAGAATTGCTAGGCTTTAAGCTATAGTCAAACATTTTAAGAGCTGGTTGCTATGTGGAGTATACCATTCTTTTGGAATTACCAGGACAAAAAAATGAATAACGAATTTGAGAAAAAAGTACAAGTGTTGGAAAATTTAAAGGAATAACAAGCAATATCTCCAAAATGGTTCACTCAACAAAAAAATGTATATGACATAAATTGTGTATTTTAACGCGGTCTACACTTTTTGTGTAGTAAAATGTTGTCTTATCTCTTATGGTTTACCAGTTATGCAAAAGTCGTTCACAATGAAGAATACTTTTGGAGACATTCCCAAACTATTCGAGATATACATTTCATTTTTCATGAAAATATCTTAAACATATGATATTTTAATCAAAATCGTTAGTTATTTTTGAGAAAATTAAAATTTTCGAAAAATGTTCCATTTAAAGAGTATTCTGGTGTGAGGGGATTTTCTTGAAAACCTTCGTGTCGCATCTCTGGAAGATACTGAACCTAAATACCAAGTTTGGTGTTTATCCGACTGTTCGTTTCTGAGTTATGCTGATCACGGACACACACACAGGCATGTTTCCAAAAATGTTTTTTTATGATAAAAAAACATATATTTCCGGTGAAATCTCGGTATGGAATTTTTGGGTGGATTACAACACTTCCCCTACTTACTATACGTGGTAGAGAAAGTAATTAAAATAGGGCAAGACGAGATAAAGTATGTAAGAACCAATAAATTTTTGGGTTTAGTTTTGGATTAAAATTTCAGTTGGGAAATGCACCTAGACAGCCTCATTAAAGGACTCAGTAAGATGTGCTTCTTAGTAAGGTCAGTGAAATTTATGTCCAGTGTGCATATTCTTAGGGTAGTTTATTTTGCATACTTTCATAGTTTACTAGTATATGGCATAATCTTCTGGGGGATTTCTAAAAACAGCATTAAGGTCTTCAGGATGCAAAAGAAAGTGATAAGAATTATGGCTGGTATCTCTAATACAGCTAGCTGCAAGTCATATTTTAAAGAATATAAAATTTTGCCATTACCATGCAAGTGTATATATGAAACACTAAACTATACATAAAAAACTTAAATTCCTTTAAAACAAATGCTGTAGTTCATTCACATGACACTAGCGCAATAAACAATTTATTTGTAAATTCACACAGAACCAATCTCTATTAAAATAGCTTCACATATGCTGGTCTACACTTATATAACAAACCACCTCAATATATAACTGATTCTGAATCCCAACAAAAATTTAAAAAGGCTTTATTTAATTACTTAATGGAATATAACTTTAGATGAATTCCTACATCATTAAGTAGTTAGTGTAAAACGTTAATTTGTAACAAATCTGTATAGTCTTTCATGTATGTTGTTATTCTTTTCCTTTGTGTTTTAAAATTTTGTTGAATCTTATATCTCTGCAATTGTAATTATTTATGTATCGTGGTACATTTTCTTTGTATCTTAAACTGACGTGTCCTAAATATATGTATTATGTTTTTATGGATGAAATAAATACAATAAATATATGTTTAAGCTCGAAAAATCTCACCATGTGGTGTTAAAATTTCATATATACATATAAGGCAAATAATCTACCCCTTAATTTTCTGGAAGTTATGTAAATCCTTCATCCTTTCACTACTAAATGCTTATATGAGGTATTCACATTTATTCGGCCGTTACCGCCAGTCGATTGTCTGCGCATGACATCAATACTTTGAAGTGAGTTTATCACCAGTGCTTCTTGCAGAGGACTAGCAAAAGATGAGTGGAAGGGGTGGATGTCACCAGTTTCGAGGTCACCTTAGTGAAATGGGACTTGTATAGTACCTTTTTAGTATTTGCATTTGGAACGTCTTTCGCTTGTGTCTAGTAAACTCGCAATCTCAGTATGTATGCTGATAGGGAACTCAATCGGACAGTTTTTGCAACATAGAGTGTCTTGGTTTAGCACTCAATCATGCAAATTCTGTGATCGGTGGTCACTTAAAGCTCGCGTGCAAACAACGCACAAGATGTCTTAATATAAAACAGTTCTGCACCGCCGCAGTACATCAACCAGTTTGCGAAGTCGGAAACGCATGCAGCCCGAGTTCCAATTCCGCACCTCCCCTTTGAGACAACTAATAATGATGTCATTCATTTAAAGCGACTGTCGGTAAAGGCCGAATAAATATGAAGACGCGGTATTACTTACCTGTTTTCATCTCCCGACAAGTATGTTTGTTGTGCTGAAATCTGGCATGACTACTATTAGATTTCTGTGAATGTAAGGGAGCTATAAGTTACGCTATGCCTGTCCTGTTTGTCTCACCTTGCAGAAAGCAGAAAGAATCATATCAACATTCAGAAAATATGGCAGGCTTAACAAACAAGTTAACACTGTATAATAAACACGAGTATAGGTGGTGAAATCCAACACCATATCCATCTCCAAAATAAAACTCAAATCCAGCGGCCGTCATGAGAAGAGATGGTATTTCCCAGAGCACATGGAAAAGAAGAAAGAAAATTGAATCGTAGATTACGACCACGAAACATGTATCGTAGGGTTAAACCATAAATTACAAGATGGTCGACGGACAACTTCAAAGAGTTTTCGATTTTTTTTTCTTCTTGTCGGCAGGAATTGTCATGCGATGTATTAGATCTTGATAGTATTCATGATAAAGCCTCTGTAGAATTTCTACGATTATAGCCAATGACGCAAACTTCTTATTTTAAGTTTAACGTCCTTAGCCGGATAGGTCATATCGAATAGTGAATTTATACTAAAATAATCCTGTTATCTGTAGAGCATAGAATTACCCGATATTTAGCTTACAATGATAAGCGAAACATAATTAATGAGAAAAAATCATCCATATCACCTCAAGCGAGATTAGAACTCGCCTTCTTCAATGTGAGGCTTAGGGGCTAGAATTTTTAAGGTTAATCCTTGTACTATAAGCATGAAGTATTAGAGAAAGATGCGACATCCCCATCAGTCTACCAGACGCCCTAAATTCAGCACAACAAAGAACTTTAAACTTTCCGAAAGCGACAGAATTGCATAACAATGTATAGCACAGCTTTTTAGAGAATTTAATATTGTACGTACTATTACTGTTTAAAATATTGTATTTTCATTGTAATCATGTTCTGTATTTTAAAGCAGTCGCGATGTGTCTTTAAAGCTGAAGCGACAATAAGGAATATCTATAATAATAATAATAATAATAATAATAATAATAAACAAACACGTGGTGCTTAACCGGTATCAGAGCGCAACCTCTGATGCTTGTTAGGTGCGGAAGTGTATTATGTTCCCTGCGCGTGCCTCAAAGTAAGGTGGTTACGACTCAAGTAAGCTCGTCACGGTGTTCTGGGTAATACTTATCTAACAACTGATTTAAAAGAAAATGTTTTCTCTTTTTTGGGTTTTTTTTGTTTTTGTTTGTTTTTGTTTTGAAGCTGTTAACCACTAAATTCACAAAGAGACCAAATATGCTCATTTTAAAAATCACAAGAAAGCAAATCAAAACATAGTGTTTTCGTTTTTGAAACAAATTTTTACTTATTGTGAGAGTAAGAAAATGTAATTTTCTTCCGTGTTAAAATTTCCAGCGTAATTGGCTATAAACAAATGGATACATCGAAGTAGGGTATGGTGCTAGTCGGCCACGATATGAGTGGAGGAGGGTACTACTGTTTCTGTTGATAATACGTAACAAGACTAGGGATCAGAGAGGAAAGAAGGACAAGGCGATAGGAGAATATACAGTTGTACAATGAAAGCAGTACTACATTTGCAGGCTTCAGCCTCGCTAGTAAATGCAACTAGGAACTGCGGAAGCTTGCTTTACCTAACTTCCTTCCTATGCCCCGCCCGCTTGTTCCGTAAATGCTTAGTTCCTCTCCCCCTCTCTCTCTCTACAGAAAACTAGTGTTGCACATATTATATAACAAGTGTAAAAAATGCCACAATATAAATTAAGTACAAACAGCGACTTCTTTATGATGTGGACATTTTAAACAATCCTATTGTCATTCCTCTCATAAATTAGGTTAAAGGCATGTACTAAAGCAGGAGTAACAAAGCATTATCCCTTACAAGCAGCGATAACAGCGAATCTTTTGGCATTTACCGAACCACTTCTCCCGGTTTGTTAACCCCCGAGACTATTAAGGCTCTTGATTCAATGTCAATGTAGCTCATTTATAGCTAAATTTAGACTTTTTGAAAAGAGAGCCATTAGTTTTCGAAAAAAAACACGAAAGGCATTTCCAGCCATTCTACAAAATTATTGTACCAATTTTATCCATTTTCAAAATATTCAATCATGTTTAGCCATTTACAATTTTTATTGTGCTATTTTGAAACTAAAGTCACAAAAAACATCAAAGAGGAGGTGATTATATATCGATTGGAAATATGGATCGATCAGGTAAAAGATATAATCCCTTACTTCCAAAGTTCCACACTGAGGGGTATGTGCAGAGGAGAGAGAACTGGAAGGTTCCGAAGTAAATAATTTCTGCTAAGTTGCTGCCTATAGACATTTGCAAGCTCAAATTAGAATGTGTGTGGATAGAACGTTATGGGAGCAAGAAAATTGCTTGAGACATTATATAGATAGGAAAACCTCACCAGAATGAAGATATTCCACCTCACAGCAAACTTGAGGCTGCTTCGAAAACCGGGGCATATGGTCATCTTATCAATGTGAGGTGACAATTAAGTTTGCCTTTTCCTTCTAAATGTACTACTAGCAGTAGATCTGCTGCTATCTAAGGAAATTTTTACCATATTGGTTTGATATGAACTTAAATAAGCAAAACTGTCAGAAGTTTCGGGGTGGGGAGTTGAACCCTAAACTCCCCCTCTAAATACGGCCCTGATTCTAGCATAACCATATGCTCTTGAGCATCTTGTAATGAAAAGGAAGAAAACTATTTCTGAATGAAATAAATATCTTTGACAAATTTGGAGAATACCTGTCCTTTCCTTCATTAATGTGAAACCTGATATTTATAAGCTCCCCTTAGCCACTTCTAGCTTTTCTGACAATTACTTTTTGATCAATAAAAGTTGGCATTACTGCTTGGTTGCCAACTCGTGCAGATAAGCAGTAACTCTCTGCTGTTTCAGTGTTGTATTTGAGAATGTCGACTATAGAGCTACGAGCAAATCCATTTTATGTTCTGTTACAGAATTCTCTGTAGTGATTTTAATAATGCTTCAAAACTCTGGTGCACCAGCAATGAAAAAAGCACAGATTCCCGTCTGCATGAACATTTCTATGAGTATCACAGACGAACCGCGAGCATTAAACAAGTTTGTAAATCCGACGAGAGAACTGAGAATGCATTCACAGAATCGTTCCCAACAGTGCTTCCAAATACCATTCACACACCGCCAAAAGTGTGTCACTGCATGAGGGATCTATTCTGAAGAAGTGATGTGTAAATTAACGTATAGTTATTTATTTTTAGGTAATTAATACGCTCCGGGGAACTTTTAAAGCTGATATGTACTATTAATCCAAGCAGTTAAATACTGGGAATGTTTATAGCGGTATAGCAAATGGTCAAGTATGGTCAACAATGGTCACAAACATCAATGGAGGATGAAAATAATTATTCTAGAAGTAAAGTAAATAAATGTAGATACAAAATCAGACTTCAGCCGCATTCCTTTTGTCGTAGAAATAACGCTATCAATGGTAAAATTTATTATTGTAGTCATTTCAGGAAATAATGTCCAAATCTTAAGGGATTCTCTTAACCTTAATTTTACACCGCTTTAACGGGATTCATAAGACTTAAAACAGTCACCGTTGCAAATTTTCAATTTTTCTTTCATTACCACTTTCCTATGGTAGTGGTAGAGGAATTACTACGTTCCAAACAAAATTTTGTGAAATGTGGAGATTTCACCAAATGCTTTTCCGTCTCCTGAATCCCCCAAATTATTTTACAAAAAAAAGCGTAAATCTCTTTGTGTGCATGTATGCGGGTGCGCGTGAACAGCGTGATTGAAAAACTTGGTATTTTGAAGAGGTTAATTTTAGGAGGAATTGTATTTTATTTCGACTGTTGGGGAGCCGAACTTGAAGTATTTGCAACCGCATGTATGGTAAAGTGTTTCCGGTAGCCTTCGCCCCAAGTTAAAAAATATTAACTTTGTAATTTGACTGTTTCTTTAAATATTATATATTTATGTTTGCCTCGGCTGCGTCAGTATTAATTTGTACAAACATGAATTTCTTAACAAGGCGTGGTGCGGCTAAAGAATGTAGGCTTACACAGATTATAATCTTTACTTCTCTCCTTTTATTAATCCTTCACATTATTAAATAACACTTCACTGATATAGAGAGCTGTGAGATTATTTATTAATTACTTGCACTTTTTAAACTCGTAAACTATTTTTGTCTCACACTGAATACGTATTAAACTTCTCGAGGACGCGTCTCGCGTCCGGTTAGGAACTCTGTCCGATAGCAACTGACTTCTGAATTTGTGCAGTTAGGTCTATTTCAGTTTCTGATTGGCTAATCCTACTCCAATAGAGTACTTTTATTTAACTTAAGCTTTATTCTGATTGTTGATTGCCTATTTATAAACTGTCTCAAAAATTACATTATGTTGCTCCAAGAATGACTAGTAGCATTATTAAGCTTTCTAATTCATTATTGTCTCAAGGTTACCTCATTGTTAGCAACTTTTAACTTATTATTCTCACAGCTCCTACATTATTAAATTACGTAATACATTCACATAACATTATTGAACATGTACATAATAATATAAACTTTAATACAATGCCTGTTACATGCATTTTTATATGTTATATTATGCACATATTGCTTTAAGGCGGGCTTTTATTATATTGTATATTATATAATTAGACTTAAATCATTTCAGTGTTAAAAATACTGCCTCAATTTAAATTCACCATCTTTCAAGAATATGACACAACAATTTTAAGAAAATCGCATTACTCGAACTCGTTCACATGGAACATTATTCATTATTTGTTCTCTGATAAATGACAAACAATTTTGATTAAAATACCATATGCTTAAGATATTCGTACGGGAAAGAAAAGAATAAATATCTTGAATTTTCTGTGAATAGCCTCTGGTCGTCTTCATTCGAAATTAATTTTGTAGAACTAGTAAACCATACGCGAAAACTTACAAGAAAAATGTCGAATCTGTTGAAACACACAATTTATCTTACATAAACCTTTGTCATTTGCAATTCCCGAGGTAAAATTGCTAGTAGATTGAATTTCCAATAATTTGTCATGTATTTTTTAAAGGTTAAGGCGCCAGCCTTTTATAAGAATTGTTTGATGAGAATATTTTGAAGAGATAAATATAATTGATATGCGGAAGAGAGAAGTTCATGTGAATTTAACTTATTGTTTTTACCACTACCACAACCACCACCACCACTACTCCTACTACTACTATTACTACTACTCCTACTAATACTGTTGTAGCTACGCCAGTTAAATTTACGACATATGCAGACACACAGCATGTTCCTGAGAACTGAACTTTTTTAAGCATTTTGTGACCATTTACCTATGCTTAATCATTATCATAAAATAAATTTCATGCACACCCAACAGTTTATGAATTATCAAGAAAACCGGGTCGGAACATCCAACCTGTAGAGAATGAAAGGGGATATACCATATGTATGTAAGAATTGTACATAGTAATAATATAATTCACCAAGAAACATGTTAAAATATTCAACAACCAAGAATTGTACAAAGCAGATTGTAAGAAACGGGCGAGCTAGCAAATTGGAGGTAAACGATAATTCTAACTAGAGCCCACCTTACACCAAGCTAATGAATATGGAGCCGGTAGCTGTAAGGAGAAATAGAAAGAGACAGAGAGATAGATAAAAGAAAGTGGCGGAGATATTGACGCGCCATGGTGACGCGCAAGCGCAAAACTCTGGAGTAGAATATTCTCATACATGTTAAGGTAACGCGGTCTGAGGACCAATTAGAAACACCGTTACATTTTGAGGCGCAGAGATAAGCGTTACTAGGCTCAGGTATATAAAGGCGTACAAAGCCCCAGATTTTCACTCTCTTCTAGAATTTCGTCGACACAAAGTGCTACGCTCTTGACGACAGATGCACGTGTGTGCATATGGGAGGGAAGACGTGTGCAGTTAGCTAGGATCCTGATTTGTTCAAAAGGTAGGATTGGTATAATGGTAAAGGCTAGCTGCCCATAAATATTTAAGTTGATAATAAACCACGTTTATTAAGGGAAATGCAGTACAGTTTTAATATGCCTCACCAACCATAACCCTGAGAACCAAGAATTAAGCTATATAGGGAAATATACGGAATGGAAAACACACCAGCCGACGAGCATCCATAGCCAAGGACAAGAACATTGCAGCAGAGAGCATCAACCAGAGAAACGACGCTTTCCAGATGCTACTGAAACGATTTCCCGCTACAAGAATTAGCAATAATCACTGTTATGTATTGCTCTAGCCTCTTTCAACATAGTAAGTTGGAACGATAAAAAGAAGATTTTTTATTTTCACTATTGCTTACTTATAGTATCGCATTCCACCCAAACATTCGATAGATTTCGCCGGATATACATGTTTTTAGAGATGCTGAATAAAAAAGAATGTTTAGAAAAGGGTTCACACTTGTGTGTGCGTGTGTGTGTATTTGTGTGTGTGCATAATTTAGAAAAGAAAAGTAGTTTAAATACCAAATCTGGTACGTAAGTCCACCATCTTCCAAGGATGTGACGAAGATTTTCAAGAAAATCCCCCACATTAAACTACCCTTTACAAGGACAAATTTTCGACAATTATGGTTTTCTCAATAATGGCTAACGATTTTGATTCAAATATGGCGTGTTTAAGATATTTTAATTACAAATTAATATGTATATATTGAATTTTCTGCGAATTGCCTCTGAAGTCCTCTTCATTCTGAACAACTTTTGCATAACTGGTAAACCTTAAAAGGTATGGCAAAATCTTGATAAAAAGGAATATATATATATATATATATATATATATATATATATATATATAATAGGCCATTTTGAATTACTTTGGTCTTCCTTGAAAACGTTAATAAAAGCTAAAGGAAAGGGAATATAATTACCTTAGGAGTGAGTTTAGAAGTAGTTGTGTCTCCATATCTGGTGCCCACCTGGCCTCCCGTTTTACGTGTTTTAGTTCTATAGCAAAATTACGACGTGAAGACAACAATCGCTGCCATTTTGTCACTATCGCACATGCGATGGAACTGCCAACCTAAATGAGAAGTGAAATCCGCGGAAAAAGCGATGTGTTGTTACTTCTTCTTCATTTTGTATTGACGCTGACAAAAACGGAACGCATTATTATTAAAGACTTTCCACCAGAAGTTTAATTTTTTATTGTTATAGCGAAAGTTGTGTTGTGTTATAATGTTATTTGCATTAAAACTTTAATAAAGAAGTTGCTTTACAGTAACACTGGTAGATAGTTGACCTAAGCTTATATAATAAAAAAAAACTACAAGCTAGCCTAACCTCCCGTGAATCAGAAACAAACGCAAGGAACGCACGCGAGCGAAACCACTGGTAACTAATTAAAACTACCTTACATAAAAAACTAAACCTAACCTAACCTAACCTAACCTCCAGTGAATCAGAAACCTAAGCTTATATTTAAAAAAAACTAAACCTAACCTTCCGTGAACCAGAAATCTAAGGTTAGGAACACACTCTCGCTTCGTTCGCGTGCTTTGATGTAACCACTGGCAACTAATTAAAACAAGGTTTATATATATATATATATATATATATAAACCTAACCTCCCGTGAATCAGAAACTTAACAAATTAATAAACTCAAAATAAAAAGTAATTAGGAACGCAGGCTGAGATCGTTGGCGGTATCTTACTGTCTTTGGCGGTATTTGTTATTCATATGTTGCCAGCACTGTGTTGGAGCTAGAGGATGACATAGGGTGACATCTCTAGGGCATGTAATACATCACTTTCATGGCTACTGAAGACAAAAGTAAAGCAGAAAGTCGACATAATATATTAATATTAATTAGGAATTTATTTGCGAGATATTCCTCGTTATTGGTTTGAATTTACAAATACTTTCACTCTCCTAACCTCTTTAGTCATTCATTTTTCTCTCGTGGCCATGCAAAGACCATGGAATTCCAAAACCATCACAACGATACGTTATTTAAAAATAGGACTATCACTTTACCTACCGTATCCTACAACAATATGTGTAAATGTAATTGAAAGTTTATTGGGATTAACAAGAAGTAGATAGAATAATAAGTTTTTGTAAGAATGGTTTGTAGAAGAGTGAGTAGAGAAAAATATGCAATTAGAAGCATGCTGTATCTTTTTTTTTTTCCTTCAGTGTAGTCTGTGATTTATATTTACATTAGTTCATTCATCAAAAACTGGAACTGGTTTTAACCTTTCAGATTTCAGTTTTATTATATTTTTAGATTTAAGGCGTCCTTTTTGAAGTTTTTCGAAAATAACGCGTTCTCGAATTAATAAAGCCCAGTATGAGCTTCTTTGTAACAATGCATTAAATTAAAGGGTTACTTATGGTTATTTTTGTCTTCCCTGTACAAAACAATAGCTTCTTTCTTTAAAAATTAAGTACTTGCTCAATTATCGTGAAGATACAATTGACGCCTCAGAGGCCAAATTTCATCTGGTTAGTTATTGTCTGTAGTCAAGTGAGAACAACGGAATAAAATCTGGGTCACCGCTTCGAACAGAGCAAAATGACATGCGCTTTTTTGGTGTTTCTGTGAAATCTGATAAAATTTAATGTATTCATTCCCACTGCAGACCGAGCGAGCTGGTTCCGCGCTAACGTGCGAGGGACGCATTCAGGTTGGATTCTCGGCGACCGCCCGTCCTGACCATGGGAATTTTGTGGGCTCCCCGTGTCGGTAGGCGAATGTTGGGGTAGCTCTTCTACTACGACCTTCTTGTCTCTCATTTCCTATAGATACCCATAATTTCATTCATCATCATCATCCGTTTCGGGGTTGAACGATCAGGGGACGGCGTTCGGTGTGTTGCGACTGGGCGGTGGAGGTGTGTTTTGTAGAGGTTTTTTCCTGGCGTCGATCGGACTGCTCAGCCAGATTCCGTCTTCGGGTGTTCTCTGTGGACCCCCGGGGTGTATACGCAGTTGAGCGGCGTCAGATGCTTTGAACTGGAAACGTTAGGAACTCCAACCATGCTTTGCACGTCGTCACCCGGATCTGGTCGCTCGCCCTCCAAAGGGTTCAAGGTAGAAGCACAAAGGGCCCATTCGCCTACGTGCAGTGCTCTGCCTCGGTTACGTCGGCCCCTCCGCATTGTATATATTTACCTTTACCCACTGCAGAATGTACATTACTGTATGTGGTTAATTGTAATCGCCTACGCTACAGTGACCAAGTCTTTGATCAATACAGTAAAAAAAAAAAAGTTGTTTGTTAATGACGCTGTCAATTACCAGGATCACATCAGCATCGCCGGCGTGCCTGAATTTCATCCCGCAGTTCTTTTACATGCTAGTAAATCCACTGACATTGGGCTGACGCTTTTAAACACACTTAAAAGCCAACATTCTGGACCGGATTTGAACACATGACCTTGGGATCAGAATGCCAGCGCCTAACCAACTGAGCCACCCAGACCGACTTGATGCAGCACGTTTTAATCTTCTGTATTACTACTTAATGACTTCTCCCCAAGTTTTATTGCCAAAATGACATTAAGTATAATATATAATGTTAAATATGGAATTGCAATAAGAGTAATTCTTCTTCCTTCTCTGTTTACCCCCACGTTGCTAGGATTTACACCCCCAGGACTTACAAGTGGATGCCTGGGATCAGACGCCTGTCAGGGAGCACAGACCATGTATCAGAGAACAGCCAGAAAGAGTGATCAGCTCGAAGCCTGGTATGAGAGCGAGGAAGTAGATTATATGAACTGACGGTGAAATGAACGAAAGAAAAGGTGACGATGGAGGAATTGGTGGATTGAATGGCGGGGGAAACCGGAGAAGCCGGGGAAAATCCGCCCAGACGCCGCTTTTTCTGCCACAAATCCTACGTGCTGTTCCCTGGGCTCCCAAGTGTACGTGTCATATAAGGCTTTGAACTGAAACCGGATCTGAAACTGCCTTTGCTGGGATGCTAATAAAAATGAAAACAAACAAAGCATTTACAACAAAATGAATTTGTTCTCTTCCTTATATTTACAATGCGATAGTGTTTCCCATGATAACCGGCTGAAGTACACAAACAATAAAGGAAAATTATAAGACCATCTTGAACATTTACCTTATTTTGTAAATTAGAAACCTGTCAGAAGCATCGTGGTTATAAAGTTTTGAGGCATTAATAATAAGGTATCTCTCCCTCTTTTTTACTTTCTGCACAAATATGCCATAATTATAGTCTCATCTCTAGATGGTATCCAAGATCTACACCAAATTTTATAACAATATCCGGCCATTTTTTGTAAAATATAACAAGCGCATAACAATTAATCAATTTGCTTGCGCTCCCTTTCACTGATGATTGTTGAAGGACTTTCATGAATGTATTGCGTTATTATTTTACCTATACTGCGCAGGATCCGTCTTCGCGGAGGGAAGGAGAGGAAGAGTTACAGGAGGTGCATGGGTGAAATGATGGATCTCTTTCCTCAGGTCATGTTTTCCGATGCCAATACAGATGCGGTTTATGGATAAATAACTTTATTCACGTCCAGATTATAGTTCCCTTTAGCTCCACTCACGCGGTTCGATCATGATCACAGAAACAATTGTATCTTCGCGTCAGAGGACGATAAACTTCCTTTGCTAAAACTCAAAACCTTTTACATTCGCCGGAACTATATAACAACGCGTAGTCTCACTTCATAAATTACATTGTCGGTCTTAGAGTCATCCAGTTTATAAGTATCACGTGTCCGCATGCGCGTACTTCTAAATTACAAGTGTTTTACATGTCTGCCTCCGTACAGATTCCGTTTAGTGTGTTGCATCTCCGCCCCTGAGTACTTTCAAATTGCAAGTGCTATACATGTCCGTCACGGCACACATTCCGTTTAAAGTGTTACATGCCCGTTCATGAGTACTTGCATATTGCAAATGATCTAACTCGTTTATTTCATATCTCGCCATTACTTCTTGTGTTTCTCCTACCAAGTCAATTTACATCTTCCATTAATATTATTCGTTGACAGAATTCCCTTAACATTGTAGCAATATTTCCGCCTGATTACGCATATACAAAAAGGAACTGTAATAATTATAATTTAGGAATTATTAATAATTAACATGCAGTTTGGTAATTTTCCATAATTTTTAAGTACTGTGATTCAAAACTACATCAATCAAAAGCCCTTCTGAAGTTATAAATATGTTTTAAGTTTCAATACTATTGTCAAATAAATAAAGACGTAATTGTCTAAGAAAAACTGCAAGATTTAGGCAAAACAAGAGCAGCTTCGTTTCAGACTGCCCATTATATATTCCGAGCGTGGGCCATAAAAATAGAAAGCTTCTTGGTACTTGGAGGGGATGAGGCAAGTTTTAAGAGTAAACAGACGCTATGAGGCAATGTACTTTTCTTACAGTTAGGCTTTGAATTTTCAACCAGGGAACCAATAAACGTAGAGTGTAAGTATTAAAACCAATGAAAAGATAGGAAGATGTAGTACATGTACAAAATTTGGAGGCAAGCAGTGATTGCTACATGTGAACGCGAGCGTGGATTTCAGACAGTCTGCCGTGATTCTCCGTAAAGGAAACACGCATCAGTTAGAGTCAAAAGAAAAAGTATAATAACTTCCGAAATTTACGGAGTGCCGCACTACGGTGTAATGGTAAAGTAATGCTTGTGAAATAATTATATAGCGTGTTACAGTGTTCGTTGAAATTATTTATCCAAGATAATAGATAACTTAACACACCGCAAGTAATTACTTCAAGTTCGCGGGAATCAAAACAACGGTGATATGATACTAAAGAATTAGCCGAAGCAAAACATTAGCGGACCAAAGGGGGAAGATATTCTATATAAGAACCGTACGGGGTAGAAAAAAAAAAACAAGAATTTTGCAGGATTTCTGGCAGGAATACGAAGTATAGTGAGGAAGTGAAAACGTGTTTTCTTGAAGAATAATATCCTAGTGTCACCACTCCCGCATTCCTACCCTGACAATAACAGTGGGGAATTTCAGACCGATTCGCCGACAGTTGACCCTGAGATGCGACGTTAAGTGCTTCTTGACTGACATCGGCGATCTCGAGTCCTGAATACTACACCTACAACGACGCAGATGTGATACCCACAACGAAGTAGCTGGGGAAAAACGCCACTACAAACTGTAATTTTCCTATTGGTGGATAATTTAGCAACTCCCACATTTAGTTATCTTACATGAGTTTGAGGCTTAAACATTCTAAACGTTCTCATGGGAACTGATGCGATCTCAAAAGGAAACGCGTCTCATTAAAACCTTACCTTGGCACCTATAAACCTAGGTTCTGTTGTCCTTGTCACGTACACCGTATCTATAAACACTTCTTACCGCCGACATGCTGGCGCCCTAGAGAAAACTTGCCAATTGTATTTCCAAAAAGGTGTCTTTTCGTAGCGAACATATATTTTCATCTGTCTCCGATAACATATATGCTTCTAAAATTAATATTAAAGTGATATAAGAATACATATTATCTATCACAATAATTTGCTTCTGCATGTTATGTGTAGTTTCAATACCAAATCAGAAGTTTTAGAAGAGTGTAGGCCATTAAGATGAAGGTTGTTCAACTAAAATCAGAATTACTAAAGTGTTGTAAGGACAGTTTTATTATATGTATAGTTCAATTGGCTACACAATATCACGACATCATACGCTGTTAAGGATTGCATTTGAGAAAGAACCTTTTTAAAAGCTTTTGTTTATTGGCTTACACCGACCTCATATAATGGTAGAAAAGTATACAGTAACCTGAAAATAACGAAGTTCATAATGAGGAAAAGGAAACAGAAAATCTCACTGAGTGAAGGAAAAGCACCAGTAGGTCCTGAAAATGGCGAGAAATGAAAAGAAACCCTGTAAGGCGCTATAAAATTAGAGGAAGAAAAGTGAATATAAAAAAGAATAATAAAGAAAAGTAAAGAAAATCCTGCACAGGAACAAATAGAATAAACGAGGGGTGAAACAATTTAAGAATGGATGAATAAATGAAAGAGAGAGAGAGAGAGAGAGAGAGAGAGAGAGAGAGAAAGAAAAGGCAAGCGTAAATAAAACACTTTTGCTTTTCTCCCAATTAAGGTGCGCAAATACCGGAGGTGTATGTATCAGTGACCAGCCTTTGATGCTCAGTTACGTTAACTACGCCTGGCAGCACACAGCGCTCATACCGAGATAAGCACAGAAAACTTCCAACACAGGAATCTACACAGAGGTAATATGGAACCCTGTCTGCGACACGCAAATGTCGAGAAACATGGCATTCTAATTCGGTAGTTGAAAGACAAAACATTTTAACTGCCACTTTTCCGAAAATACACCTTTAGAAAGGGCCCCACTAACAATTACACCCCAACGAGGGAGGATGGCTCAGGCGGTAACGTCTGTAGCCGCATTCGGGAGGTTGTGGGTTCGATTCCCGTGGCCGACCTTTCTGATCTATGGGTTTCTCCGAGCGCCAGGACAATGCTGGGAAGGATCATTACATTCCGCGAATTTCCTGTCCCTCCATTTCATCTCTATTCTCATTTCACTTCGCCTCTGTTTGGTCTCTTTCAAGGTTGCAAGTGTCGGCGGGAGCCAAGGGGAAACCTTCGTCACCCGGACTGCAAGCAGTCTCTGGGTTCCTGGGCCCCCAAGGGATATATAAGCCCACAGAGAGAAGGGGGCCGGCTGCACCAGTCAGCATCCAGGGAACTTCAAATCTGTAAATGGTAAGGACTCTGCCCTCTGCATGTCATGCCTCCTAGTCCGGCCGCCCTCTTTTTCTCTCATCTCATCCCTTCCTCCCGGGAGCACCCAGTCAGGGGCCTAGGTACAAAGGATCTGCGAGGTCGAGATGCCAAGTCCCCCTCCACTTCTAGTCCTATTCTGTCCTATTGTAACAATTACATCGCAGTAAAAAACAAACAAACAAACAAACAACCTTCGTAAAGAAACGTCTCCTCTAGCAAGAGGCAGTTTATTTATCTGCAGAACAAAACAGTTAATTTAATTAAAAAAAAACAGTTTAAAATCTTTAAGTTCCCGAATTTTTATTGCACACTGCGTTTAACATTTTTATAATGTTGATGGCTATAGTGTGTAAACCTGCATAAAACGTTTGTCTTTAAAACGAATCATTTTAGCAACTGTTTATAAGGGATCATAAATCATTTACCTAACAATAACCTAACGGTTTGATTGTCTTGATGGTTAGTATTTTCTTTATAACTTACCTATAGTAAATAGAGGAAGTATTGCATTCCACCCAAAAATTAGATACCGAAATTTCAATTTAAAAATCTGATGTTACATTCACAAGACTTTCTCTACCCTCTATAATTTACTAGTGGGTCTACAAATTATTCTTGCGAAAGTTTGTTTCCTATCTATTTCATTTTAACCCAAATAAACCTTTGCATAAATATAAACGAGTACATTACACATTTCGTTACAGATGCAAAGAGAATAACGATAGTCAAATGTTTAAGATTTGGACGCTATACGTTGGCCTTAAAATTCCATACTGTTTCCATGGCATCGACTGAATGGTGACAGGACATTAAAAGAATGACCAAGTATTGAACAATTCGAACCATGATCTGATATCTTGGAGATGGATGATGTCACAAAAAGTTATTTTAAATAAACTGTGTATTTTAAAAAAATTTACATTTTTTGTGTAGTACGGTATCGTCTATCGCTTAACGTTTACCTGTTATACAAGATTATACAAAATTTCTACCAAATGAAGAGGACTTTGCAGGCTTTTCCCAGAAAATTCAAGTAATTCATTTTGTCATGTAAATATATTTAATATATGGTGTTTGAATCAAAATCCTTAGTCATTTTTTAGAAAATCAAAAATTTCGAAAAATGTTCCATGTAAAGAATACTTGAGGGCGGATTTTCTTGAAAATTTTCCCGTCGCATCCTTGGAATATACTTAAATACCAAGTTTGCTGTTTATCATAATTTTGAGTTTGTTCACACTCATGGACCTTTTCCTAAAAATACTCTTTTTTGGATTCAGGGGGTCTCAAAACATGTACTTCTGATGAAATCTCCGTGTCAGATTTTTGGATTAAATACAATACTTCCCCTACTTACTCAACATAGTAGAGAAAGTACAATTTTTTTTAAAAAAAAAGGTTGTTCATTTTAGTTGTTTGTTAGTCTCTATTATAAAGCCTAAATCTTAATTCATTCTGTGATTCCTCCTATTTATTAGCGAGTCCCTTCAGGTTCCATGTCGCGATTCTTAACTGTTCCATCTCTCCATTCTTTCTCTTACTATTCGTTGCGCATGAAATTCATGTCATCGCTTTTTAAAAACTTAAGTATCGCTTTAGCCTACTGTATCCTAGCATCTACAGCAAAATGCTTAAACGTGTAATGAAAGCTTATTTCCATTAACAAGAAGTAGATAGAAGAAATCATTTTTGTAAGAATAGCTTGTAGAAGTTCAAGTTTCACAATTACAGTCAAGTTGCCGAAGAATATTTATGCATAGTAGAAAGAGCAAAATATTCTTGGTCCACTGTTACTTACCTCACTCGGTTCTTTCCCATCAAGTCGTGATTATTCGCCCCGGTATCGAAAGAGGATGTCCCTTCCCTTCTTCGCAACCTTAAACTATGCACGCACGAAATCCTAATGCACACTCGGTCAATTTAAAATGGCCGGCGTCTGAAAGAACGGAGCTCGAATCGGGTACTTCCCTGATAGCTCGGAAAGCCACGCTTTGTTCATAAGACCGCATATATTCTTGTAGTAGTTATAATGGGGAACACAACTTTAGTCTTCCGAAAAATAATTCATATACCAGATTTTAAACAGACAGATGTTTCAGAGCATTTCAACACTTTAAGGTACTACATGTCATGGTGTGCTTTGGTTTCCCGTGTATCACGGGCTAGTTAATGACATGTGTTTATATCAAGTTGGGTTCTAAGAGTGGAGCAATTATAGTGCCACAACCCGGAGTTTTAAGCTGGAAGCCATGGTCTAGCATTGTGTGTTAGGGTACAACTGAATCAACCATATTAAGTAAAGTAAGTGTTTGTGAACGTTTGCGAGTATGTACATCATTTAACGTTTCTAAATCGCTTCGATTCCAGTTGAAAATCTATGTTAGGTCCTAGCAGATACCGTCCATTACCTGACCTTTACCATTCACGGATTTCAGTCCACTGTTGCATTAAATATTTTTAAAAATCCCACCATAGGAAAAAAATACTTCTAAAAAAATTGTTTCAGTATGAACATAAGAAATGTATGAATGTACTATAAAAACTTTGGCCACTTTTTTGTGGCTTACTCAGCAAACCTAAAGTAACCGAATATTTCTTTCAACAAGGAATTGGTAAAGTCCCAAAACTTGGGCTGAAATTTTGAATACACATAGCGTCACAGATTGCAGATCGGTGTGTTATGGATAAACGTACTTAAGAGAAAATTTCAGTGTTTTGTGAAAATAAAACTCCAATATTTCTATAAAATGTCTATATTACACACACATTTCTGTTCAATTTATTTCTAGGAGGCTAATTGGGCTGTAAATACGGGACCGCAATGAAAATTAAGTTAGAAGATATCTAACCTTTCCCAATGTGCCAAGATAGTTCAAATTAAAATTTGTTAACCACCTACAGCTAGTGCACTGAACCTGTGCTTCTTCCTGACTGGCAAGCCAAGTTACTGCGACGTATATTAAAACCAGAACCATGGTGTTATTCACGCTCTGCTGTAAGAAATATTGCTTTAGTTTACAAGTGTCGACTGTGTTGGGATGCTTAATTTTCTGGCGGTGATGACGTTGCATTCCACACTGACGAAAATATATCTCTCACCAGCGCGAAGAAAAATTAATTGCTCATAAGCTTCCTGTGTTGCGTTTTTGTGCTCGTGCTGCTGCCTTCACAATCCAATGAGAACTATATTAAAGGGGTTTCAAAATTCGGTAATCTACTACCATGCAGACAGCTTCGATGCTCGTACCAGTCTTTTTAATGAATTTAGTAGCAACGTCTCTGATAATCAAAAATAAAATTGTTACGGTTGCCTGGAGGTGGGAAGAAAAGAGATTTAGAGGCTTCCTGCTAAACCCTTTTCTTATACCAAGGAATATAAATTCTTCAGCAGCTGGCTTCAAGTTAATTGCACACAAACTGTATAACAATAAAAAGAATGTAAACAACAGCGGCCAAGAATCAGCGACGGACAGGTAAACACGGTCTGGTGAGTGCTGTCTGCGAACGTCAACAGACTGTGCGAGGAATGAAGGGGTGGTATGTTACCTGTGACACCACTGAGTGAAGTCCAGTAACAATTTAAGGGGACGATAGTCTGAACACACGGAAATTACACCTTAAGTGTGTTAAATTGCCACTGCTCTTAAAGTTCTCAATGGTGCTTCCTGAAATTTTTATAAATCATTCTATAAATCATGATAATTATTTCAAGTGGTTATTTACATTGATAGCTTATGTAGTTGAGTCCATAAAAATACTTCATTCAGCAGAAAAATCATAGAATTTACTCTTAAAACATGTGAATGCATGTACCTATTTCTCTGATACTACTTGCAATACAGAATTACACCTTTGCGTGCTTGTTCTTAGTGTAATCAGCTATCTTCTGAACCTCAGTTATTTAGTTCTGTATATCAGTTGACTAGAAACTGAAAAACAATTATTTTCAAAGTCAAAAAAGAAAAAAAATATGGAAAATGTGCATTTTTTGCTCTATTAATATTACTGATATACATTATAAAATTATGATTGTGGTTCAAAAAGTTTAACTATGTGTTGTATACGTGTACTAAAAATTTCAGCTTCCTACCTCTCATACTTTGAGAAAAAGGTACATAAGTATCCAAAAATGTTATTTTGAGAAAACTGAACTTAAAGTTTGAATATTACAATTCTGGCTCCCCTCAGTACATTCCAGGGTCGTAATCATCTTCACCTTCATTCCTGGATTGCTTCAGATTTTCTGATTGCTTTCTCTTGGTCCTGGTCTCTTTTGTTAAGTGCTAAACGACTCGCTGGGCATGATATACTCGTCCATTGTTGAAAGATACAAAAATGTTCGAAAAGGGGCGTTGCACGACTGCTTTAAAGGAATGCAGAACGACATTTAAATGTTTTAAAAACCTCTTAACGTCCAAAAGCATATATTTTCTGAAACTGGAAATAATAGAGATTCTATTAGTGCCTAAAACAAACAAATGTAATACTTGACCATCTCAGAGAACCTTGTCCCCTTAATGAATATCTCTGACAATCAAAAATAAGATTGTTATGGTTGCTTGGAGGTGGGAAGAAAAGAGATTTAGAAGCTTCCTGCCTAAACCTGTTTATTATACTTGCAATAGGAATTCTTCAGCAGCCGGCTTCACGTTGATTGCACTAAAACTGTATGACAATACAAAGAATGTAAACAACAGCAGCCTAGGTCAGTGACGGACACGTAGAGCTATCTGCAAACGCCAATAGACTGTCCGAGGAATGAAGGGGTAATATGTTACCTGCGACGTCACTGAGTAGTACAGTAACAATTTAACTTTATTTACTTTCGCCCTGCCTTTAATGCTTAGAAATTTCTAATCCTGCTTATAACCTTGCCCCGCTGACATGTATTCCTCTGCACTCCCTTCCCTTTCCCTGATTGACTATTGTACACCTTTGAATGGCGATGTATGTATATGGCAAACAAACCCAGCGCAATGCATAGTCAGGCATAAAAGCGATGCAAAGACTGGCATGATAAGTGTACGTGCTTTCGTCATCCTGAAAGGCAGGTTTAAACCGAAGGATCCTTCTACCTATTTGTTGATAGGAATTTACATGCACACTGCATTAACTCTTGTTACGTAATATATTTTATTCATAAACGGTTATGAAAATATAAATCTGACAATTCTCTTCGAGTATATTAAGATAAATGATCGTATTAAATAAGGAACTAGTTTGTATCGCACAACAGCCTATTTATTCCATGACTGCAGGCAATGAAAAGTGACTATTACACGTGACAGTTAAGATACACCGTGCAAAGTTAGATGAGATAGGACTTAAATGTTATGAAATGCTGATTACGTTTGAAACATATGACTTAGATTTAATAAAAGAACTTAAGACAGTTACCTACATATTCTACTAGCCTACAAGTATAATAATTCACTCGCGCGACTTTCTCTACCCGTTACAACTTAAAAAAATCCTATGTATATTATAGTATACATATAAAAAGTTATTTTTCTTTTCTAGTTATGCAACTCGCGATATACTTTTGGCTAGAAAAAAGATGTTTTATAGATGCCACATGATAGTCCAACCTTAAAAAATCTGATGTGTTACATTCACATGACTTTCTCTACTCTTGTACAAACTATTTTTACAAACGCTTATTCTCCATATGCTTCATGTTAATCGAGATGTTAATCTTATTACTAATTTTCTTGTAGGTGCAAGGGGAATATGGTAGACCTTAAACGAGTCAAATATTTTAAGAGCGCATTCAATTCTCTTTGCATGTCCAGTACGTAAAAAAAAAAAAAAAAAAAAAAAATAGAAGAATAACGAATTCCCATTTGAGAAAAAGTATTGGAAAATTTAAGGGAATAACAAGCGATATCTCGAAAATGGTTCACTCAACAAAAAATGTATGACATAAATTGTGTATTTTAACGCGATCTACATTTTTTGCGTAGTAAAATTCTGTCTCTCTCTTATGGTTTACCAGTTATGCAAAAGTCGTTCACAATGAAGAATACTTTTGGAGACATTCCCAGAAAATTCGAGACATACATTTCGTTTGTCATGAAAATATCTTAAACATATGATATTTTAATTAAAATCGTTAGAGCCATTTTTGAGAAAATTGAAGTTTTCGAAAAATTTTCCATGTAAAGGGTAATTTGGGGTGAGGGGATTTTCTTGAAAACCTTCGAGTCGCATCTCTGGAAGATACTGAACCTAAATACCAAGTTTGGTGTTTATCCGACTGTTCGTTTCTGAGTTATGCTGTTCACGGACATGTTTGCAAAAATGCTTTTTTATTTTTATTCAGGGGGTCTCAAAACATATATTTACGGTGAAATCTCGGTATCGAATGTTTGGGTGGAATAGAATACTTCCCCTACTTACTATACGTGGTAGAGAAAGTAAAAGCTTGAAATATGTAACGATCATCGTTGTACGACCATCATTGAATGGGTCGCTTTAATGTTTTTAATTAAGGAATTTATTATTGCGCCGCCTAACTATTGTTGCGCACGGTCGAGCGCGCATCCCTAAGCAGGGTGTGATCAGAAAGAGCTTATAGAGATAAGACTTATAAACATTTGCTTTTAATTTTTTGTTGGTCTTCCCACAATGTAAAATACATATGGAGTTATCAAAATAACCCAATATACGCCGGCCTAGCTGGAACTGTTCCCGTCTTTAGAATGTGCTGGTTATGCATCACACTAAATTGATTAACAGCTGATAAACGCTTCATGTTGTTTGTAGTGGTTATTTTACATTTACGTAGCTGCTGTGTTATCTTGGCATGCACTATTGAAAATATATCTATGTCCAAATTTAGCGCTTAAAAAGGCTGTAGGGAGTATTTGAGTATTTGACGTAGTGCATTACTTGTGGTTTAAAAGGTGAAATTAAGTGCTTGGTGTATTACTAGTAGTTTAAGAAGTAAAATAGGTGTTTTGGTGCTTTACTAGTGGTTTAAGTTAGGTAGACGCGTATTAGATTATCTCTTTGTAAGTGTACGTTATTTCTGCATGTGTGTGTGTGTGTGTGTGTGTGTGTGTGTGTGTGTGTTGTAGACTAACTTATTAAGATACAGCTGTAGGTGTATTATAAATTGGTAAAAGTATAGTAGTTTCTTTGGATAACTGCGACATAATAGTGGTGTTTTAATATAACCCGTCCCGCCCTTGCTTTGAATGTAAACAAACCAAACTGCTGGTGTATTTTGGAAAAACGTTGTAGTCGTAATATAAGTGCTTGCAGAGTGTACTAATCTTCTTACTGTGTTAGTTTACCTTTATTGTATTTGTCAGTGTAGTGTGCTAATAATGAGCGGTAAATGTGATCTTAGTGGTAATTGTGGTGCTTGTCGCCGGAGGGTTAGCCAGGGTGTTTTCTGTGCAGGATGTAAGTTTTGGTTTCATTGGGAGTGTGTGAACATTGTTAGTGAGAATGTGAGTAATTGTGCGGAATGGTTTTGTGAACTTTGTAAGTATAAGGCACTGGTCAGAAATCACGAGGAAATATTTCCAACCTAAGAAAAGAACTAGAATTTTTCAAAAAAGAAACTAGAAGCACTATTTCGTCTTCAAATATTTTGGCTAATAACCTTCAGGACTTCAGGCTGGTATCTAAGGATAATCTCAGGAGGAAAAGGCGTTTCTCCGCAGATGATCAACATCTTGTCCAACTGAGCAACAGATTCGGTGTTCTTGAAACGCTAAATGTTGATTAGGCCACAAATCTCCAAGAACAGGTCTTAGATGAATCTGTAAGTTACACAAAAAACAAGGTCTCGTTGCTTGGGAGTAGTCATGGGAGGGGCATAGCATCGCTCAAACGGGACTTGGAGTGTGATTATGATGTAGTTAAACCCAGTGCTGCGCTCTCTGATGTCACTGAAGACCTGGTAAAGCTAACTGCAGGTTTTACCAAGAGGGATCATGTAGTGATAGTGGGTGGGCCAGGGAATAGCCTGGATAGAAATATTGTTATGTTATTGAAAAGGATCTGTGTGACATCAGTGAGACCAGCAGTCATACTAATGTGAAGGTAGTGGGACTTTTTCATAGGCATGACAGCCTCAGCTTCATTGGAGGGTGAGGGATGTGATTCTGAGACTTGAACATGTCCTGTTAAGTCCTGCAGCCTCTCACATGTGTATGATAAATGTCGACGGTATAGGCAGGGATGCTTATACATCTCATGGCCTACACCTAAATTCTAGAGGCAAAGAGAAGTTTTCTCTTCTTATTGCTGAAAGAATTAAGGGTAAAATTCCTGTTGTCACTAGTAGGAATCTTTTTTACTTCCTCTACTACGAATAGTAAGTAGGGGAAGTACTGTATTCCACCCAAAAATTCGATACCGAGATTTCACCGGAAATACATGTTTTGAGACCTCCTGAATAAAAAAAATGTATTTTTGGAAACATGTCAGTGTGTGTGTCTGTATGTCTGTGTGTGAACAGCATAACTCAGTAACGAATAGTCGGATAAACACCAAAATTGGTATTTAGGTTCAGTATCTTCCAGAGATGCACAGGAAGGTTATCAAGAAAATCCCCCCACCCCAGATTAACCTTTACATGGAACATTTTTCGAAACATTTATTTTTCTCAAAAATGGCTCCAACGATTTTGAATAAAACACCATAAGTTTAAGATATTTTTGCGGCAAATGAATTGTATATCTCGAATTTTCTGGGAATGTCTCCAAAAGTATTCTTCATTGTGAACGACTTTTGCATAACTGTTAAACGATAAGAGATAGACAAAATTTTACTACACAAAAATGTAGATCGCGTTAAAATACACAATTTATGTCATATACATTTTTTTGTTGAGTGAACCATTTTCGAGATATTGCTTGTCATTCCCTTAAATTTTCCAATACTTATACTTTTTCTCAAATGGGAATTTATTCTTTTTTTTGTCCTTGTAATGCAAAGAGAATGGAATACTCCAAATAGCAACCAGCTCTTAAAATATCTGACTATCGCTTATAACCTACTATATCCCCCTTGCATCTACAAGAAAATTAGCAATAAAATTAACATGAAGCATTTGGAGAATAAGCGTTTGTAAAAATGGTTTGTACAAGAGTACAGAAAGTCATGTGAGTGTAACACATCAGATTTTTAGGTTAAGTATGCCCCATAGTCAATATAATCATCGACACTTAAAGCAAGTTGAGATAATTATGCCAAATACCTCGTATCCACAAGTTACTATAGAAATAATGCTTCTGGCATCAACAATAGTGATGATGACAATAATAAAAATAAAAACTGCTTGTCTGTAGTTCATCAAAATATAAGACGCTTAAGAAACAAAGTAGACGAACTTTAATTAGTCTTAATATTGAAAACCCACTGCCACATTTTACGCTTATCCGAACACCATTTGACACAACAGGAATTTCAGCCAATTTTATTGCATGGGTACTCTTTAGCAGCAGAGTTTTCAAGTAAAAACGTACATAAAGGTGGGGTTTGTATGTATGTTAGAGATGATGCGACTTATAAAGTTTTGGATTTATCCAAGTTTTGTACTGAACAAAACCTTGAACTCCGTGCAGTTCAACTAAATGAAAGCAAATTGAATTTAACTATAGTAGCCCTTTATCGATCTCCTTTAGGAAATTTTGAAATATTTAGAAAGCAAATGGAACATCTTAAATTCTTATTCAAACCAAAAAGAAAATTAATAATATGTGGTGATATAAATGTTGATTATTTGAAAATTAGTCTTCAAAGGAAGCAGCTCAGTCTTTACTTACAACATACCACATGACGCATACAGTAAACGTTCCAACAAGAATCAAAAAAAGCTCTTCTACAGCTATAGGCCGTATATTTGTAAATTCAGATAGCATTATTTTTTGTAATGTCTCAACAAAAACTAATGGCCTGTCGGATCATGATGCAAAAGTTCTACACATTAAAAGTTAAATTTAAAATCCAAACCTAAATATACTTATCAGAAATCTAGGGAAATAAATGAAAACACTCTTAGTGAGTTTAGTAAAAAACTTAAACTTGAATCATGGAATCATACTTGCCAAACGAATAGAACCAACAATAAATATAACAGTTTTCTTCAATGTTTCAAAACCCACTTTGACGCTTTCTTCCCGGTCAAGTTAAACAAAATATCTAACTTAAAAAGAGAGAATGCCTGGATCACTTTAGGAATTAGGACGTCATGCAGACGTAAAAGAGAATTATATGAGCAAGTAAGAATTAGCAATAACATATATTTAAAACACTATTTCAAAAATATTGTAAGCTTCTAAAGAAGGTAATAAAAGCAGCTAGAATATTGCATTATAATAAACAGATTTAACTCTCCGACAATAAAATAAAATCTACTTGGAATATAATAAAAAGAGAAGCGGGTAAATCCTCATTACAAAATGACAACACTAAACATCGATAATCAAGAAATTAGGAAATCTCATGAAGTTGCAGAAATTTTTAACAAATTCCTTTTGGATGTAACAAACAAACTGAGTATTAATTACGGAAGTATGTAAAGAGGTAGCTTTGGAATTTCTAAAACAAAAAATTCTTCTGGTTATGATGAAATAACAATAAAAATCTTAAAATCATACTGGTCTCAAATTTCCACTCCCCTTAGTTATTTGTGCAACGAGTCAATAAGGTCAGGAATTTTTCGTAACGAAATGAAATTTTCCATTGTTAAACCACTTTTCAAAAATGTATCAAATTATAGACCAATATCTCTCTTGCCAATTTTTTCAAAAGTTCTTGAAAAGGTGATGTTTAATAGATTGTATAAATACCTTGAATATAACAACATACTTGTCAGGGATCAGTTCGGGTTCAGAAATGGAATGTTGACCAATAATGCAACTTACAAACCTACTCATAAGTGTTAACTGCATTAAACAAAAAATGCATGTAGGTGGGATATTCTGTGACTTAGAAAAGGAATTTGGCTGTGTTAATCATTACATTCTGATAGCAAAATTGAAATTCTATAACCTAAAAAATGAAACTTAAATTGGTTCGTATCATATCTAAATAGAAGAAAACAAAGTGTTGAAGTAGTCAATGATATTGGATTTGGAAAACAGTAACACATGGAGTACTACAAGGTTCAGTCCTAGGACTTTTACTCTTTTTGATCTATATAAATGAACTATCACTTTATATAAAGGATATTGCAAGTATCTTTCTGTTTGCTGATGACACGAGTGTTCTAGTGACTAGTAAAAATGAGTGCGTAATTAAATTGAATTATGTTTTGAACTGTATGTCACACTGGTTTAAAGGTAACAAATTATCTGTAAATCTAGACAAAACAAAAGTTGTTAAATTTATAACCCATCGATCACCACACACTCCAATAGAAATTGGGATTAATGACATGTTACTGGAAGAAATAGACAACATTAAATTTCTGGGCCTCCAAGTAGACAGATATTTAGATTGGAAAGTTCACATTAAGTATATCTTACCAAAACTCAGTTCTGCCTGTTATGCTATCCGAGCATTGGTAAATGTCAGTTCTATAGATACGCTTAAATTAGTATACTATACATATTTCAACTCTATCATTGAATATGGAATATTATTTGGGGGAAACTCGGTAGAAAGTAAATGAATATTCCTCATGCAAAAGAAGGTTGTAAGAATCATTTCCAGCACACATAGCAGAAGCTCTTGCAAATATCTTTCTGGAAGACTGAAGATATTAACCCTACCTTGCATGTACATATTTTCAATCCTAAAATTCTATGTATGCAATCGAACCACATTTATTACAAACAGGGAAATTCATGAGATAAACACTAGACGAAAGGGTAACATCCATCATCCCAGTGCAAAGCTATCTTGCTTCCAGAAAGGAGTATATTATGAGAACATAAAAATATTTAATACTCTCCCTAATGATCTTGAGGGAAAGGTTGACAATTTCAATGTCTTTAAAACTGTTGTTAAAGAGTACCTATGGTCAAAAGCATATTATTCTGTACAAGATTATCTGAATGACAAATTATCCTGATGATAATACATATATAACTCTCTTAAGTAATATTAGTAATATTAATGACCATTGCCTGTTCTAGAATTAATGAAGCCATTTAAATGTATGTATATCAAGAAATGACAGTAAATGCTATGCATTACAAACCAAATAGAACAAAATGATGAGACGAACAAAGGAACAAGCCTACTGGAAGTTAAACTAACGTTCTTGTCTATAAATATAATGTTAACGTTATAACGTTATGGAGGAACTCGATTTTGTACAAAATTACATCTACTTTGTTTCATTTTGTATAAAATATGTCTTTATCTTATTTTAAATGTTCTGCGTTCTATGCAATAGTTTATGTATATACATATATATATATATATATATATATATATATGTAACTATATTGTACATTTCCTTGACACGCATATAGTGTGTGTCCTATTTTATTTCAAATGTTCTATATTTTGTATAATATTTATGTTTATATGTAATTCTTGTGCATTTCCTCAACATGTTCTATGTTCAGAAGCCTTTATGGTTTCTAGTGAACTCACAGAATGCTATCCAATCTGATCTAATCTAATCAATTGCGTTAAGCTTCGTGACTTACGTGAAAATTACACGTTGTATTACATGATATCTTATCAAAGATAAACACAAATTCTGTGGGGCTTTTAGTACGCTCCCAAAATTATACAGGTATCCTTATTGGTATCATATATTTTGGGGACGTGTTATTGACATCAAAACAGTAAAAAATGTTCATATGAACATGGATCTGAAAATTATTTATGTCAGAGTTACAACACAAAATCGAAAGTTACAAAAATTGCTCGAAGTGACTTCCTCTTGCTTCGATGCATGCAGTAAGCCTGCGTTTCATGCTCTGGCGCACTCTGTTGAAAATTCCTGGTGTGTTTCGTATTTGGTCAAATCCAGTTTGGATACGTCCTCTCAAAATGTCAATATCAGGTACAGGAGTAGCATAAACCAAGGATTTCAAATGTCTCCAGACGAACAAGTCCATTGGATTCAAATCAGGCGATCAAGCAGGCCATGCAATGGGCCCCCCTCGACCAATCCATCTTTGCGGAATTCGATCATTCAAAAACTTACGAACTATCATACTGAAATGAGCTGGAGTACAATCGTGTAAAAACCACATTTGTGGGATGATGTCCAGAGGCACATTATCCGTTAAGTGATGCAACTCATTTCTGAGAAACTGAAGATAGGTTTGTCCATTCAGACGCGGAGGGAAGAAGTAGAGACCAATAAGGTGATCATGAATGATTCCACCCCAAACGTTGGGAGAGAACCTCTGTTGATGGTTGTCCTATCGTACTTCATTAGGATTTTCAAATGCCCAGTTATGAGTGTTACGGAAATAGATGCCGTCACGAGTAAAACCACCTGATCCGTGAATAAGATACAGGCTAGGAAATTGATGAACACAGCGCACTGCTGTAACATGCGTTGATAGAAACGTCTTCTTGGCTCAAAGCTGCCTGATTTAAACCTTGCACACGTTGAAGGTGATACGGGTGCAGAAGATTTTCATGCAAAATTCTCCAGATAGTCATATGACTAACTCTTGCCCTCGCAGCCATACGTCTTGTACTTTGTAATGGGTCTGCATCCACAGCTCGAAGAACTTTTTTTTCAAGCTCAATGCCTCATACCGCTGTTGGTCTCCCAACATCCCTAGTACTCCTCTCAAATGCGCCATTCTCTCTCTCTTTCTCTCTCTCTCTCTCTCTCTCTCTCTCTCTCAACATTCGTGCGAATGTTCTTGCACACGGTAACTGCCTGTCAGGCTACCTTTCTCAAAGTTCTCGTGCTCGTGCTCGTGCTCGTGCTGCATTATCGTCTGTACGGCCATACGTGTAGTGTATATCCGTCTGTTCACTCATGGAATACATTTTCTTTGACCTATAACAACGAAACGGTTGATTTCCAGACCGATGTACATATGAACTTTGTTTACTGTTTTGATGTCAGGCAACACGTCCCCCAAATATATGACAGCAATAAAGATATACACTGTATAGGCTCCCGCCTGATTTTCCTAGACGCTTAACAAATTCTTCTATTGGCTTAAAATTGGCGCACCTTTTCATCAGCCAATCCCTATGTAGGTGACAACCTCTTTTGGTTGAGAACCAATGCGTAACTTTCTAAAAATCTGGTACTCTGTTAAGCTACTCCCACACTGTGTTCTTTTCAACTCAAGGTTTTTTTGTACTGTCTGCCTTGCCATCCCTCTTCGTTGCTTTGTTAAGATTTTCTAGGCTACAACTTTCTCTTCAAAGTTTCAGCATTGGCCTACTTCTAAAATATTACATCTAGCATATATCTATTTGCATTCACATTGATTTATATGCTTTTTAATATTTACAAGTGGAGTGGTGTGATTGATGATTGATAATTATTTTATCAATATTGTTATTATAATACTGCCACAAATTGTTCCGCAAATGGCTTCGAATTTAATAACTTCCATCGCTAATATCACACCCTAATATTGTAGCGTTTTTTCCTCGCTGCTTCGTTGTGGGTATCTTACCAGCATCGTTCTCGTCTCGTTGTATGTGTAGTCTTCAGGACTCGAGATCGCCGATGTAAGTCAGGAAGCACTTCTCGTCGTATCTCAGGGTCAACTGTCGCCGAATAGGCCTGAAATTCCCTATTGTTATTGTCAGGGCAGGATTGCAGGAGTGGTGACACCAGGATATTGTCTTGAAAGAAACACCGTTTTTACTTTTACACTCTTTATGCTAGAAATCCGGCAAGATTCGTTGGTATTCCCTAACACGTGTGATTCTTTTAGCACTGTCTTCCCACTATTGTCTCTTGGAACACTAAAGTTTGCTCGGGCTACTTATTTAATATCTCGGTGCTCTGTCACCGTTCTTTAGATTCCTGCAAACTTGAAGTAGTCACTTCACTAAAATTAATTCGTTCATGAGCTTGGATATAATTATATCAAAGAATATCGTTAGCACATTATATAAATATTTCACTTACATCATTTTAAATTACATAATTGCGCGGCACTTAGCAAATTTCGGTACTTGCGTCGTTTTCTGACCCGGAGTGCTACGTGTTACCTTAACGAAGAATCATGACAAACTGTCCTAAATCCACGCTCGCGTTCACATATATCAGTCACTGCTCGCCTCCAAATTTTGTACATGTCACTGCGTCTTCCAATATTTCCATTGGTTCCAATACTTATCCTCTACGTTTACTGGTCCCTTGGATGAAAATTTAAAGCCTAACTGTAAGAAAAGTCCGTTGCCTCATAGTCTGTTTACTCTTAAAACTTGCCTCATCCCCACGAAGTACAAAAGAAGCTTTCGAGTTTTATGGCTCCACGCTCGGAAAATATAATGGACAGTCCGAAACGAAGCTACTCTTATTTTGCCTAAATCTTGGTTTTCCTTAGGCAATTGCGCCTTTATTTGACAGCAGTATTGAAACTTAAAACAAATTTACAGCTTCAGAAGGGCTTTCGATTGATACAGCTTCGAATCATATTGATTTAAAATTATGGAAAATTATCAAATTGCAAGTTATTATAATTATTACAGAGCTCCTCCTTGTGTATGCTTAATCAGGCGGAAATATCGCTACATAATGGAGGCGAGATGCTTGTTTTCTAAAATTAACCCATTGCTATTTTCTTAAATGCCAATGTGATCCCTAAATATTGCATACCGCGAAATCTTTAGCTTTTTACCTTTTTATTCTAATGATACACTTCAAAGGTTTTTTAAAAGCTACGGTTTAAATTAAACTAGAATCCTTATATCTGAACAGAATTTACGCAACTAAAGGAGGAATGATTGAGAATTGCCACAAACACACTGTGTAATAATTTTATTTTGTAGTTAGTTATACTGGTGTGGCTTATTTGAATCTCTATTCTCAGCTTTGTCGTATAGTAGTTTCCACTCCGGTGCATAGTGAGAGATTGCTTTATATACGCTATGTAAAGTGTGTCTTCAGGCAATAAGATGAAGCTGGAAGATGGGATTTAGATGTTAGTATGCAGGAAACTTTGTTACTGGCGGGGAGAATGTACCCTAATAGAGAGGAATTAGTGGATTAAAACACGAGCAGAATTTAAATATCTTGGAGCTATATTCGCTGAAAGAGGAAGGAAGGAAAATCTTATTTCAATTAAACCAAATACAATAACGCACGTATTACGATATGCAATATTTGCAGAAAACTCTCTAACTGCTTAATAATATTAATTATTTCGAAGCCTTCAGCCCATTTTATGTTAAAAGGAAAATCCCAACGGTGTATATTTTGAAAGAGGACTTTAAAACCATTATTTACGCAGTTCTATTGAAACAAAACGATTTCAAAAACGGTTGTCTTATTGAAGGAATATATCGTTTGAGTGACGTCATCCAGAGTTGAGTGTATCCGAATCACGGCAAAGAGCTTTGGTTTAGAGACTTTGGCAACGAAAAGAAAGCATTAATAAAACCGAGTTTGAATTTGCTTTTGGAGCGCAATTAATCTATGTTATGCAATGCTGCCATTATAAACCGGTTGTTACTGTATTAAATATGATGCATAATTGGCTCTTATGGCAGGTGGATCAATAAAAGCAATGCCATACCTCCTATAGCAATGACATAATATCTTTATTCCAAGTTGCCTAGGCTTATACAGAGAAGGTGAAACCATTTTGTGATATTCTTGTTTTTCTGAGCAACAAGTATGCGAAAATCTCAATGTATTATTGAATGCAGAATAATAAAGATCTGAATTTATAATTGCTTACTATGCTGTGCTAAAAATAGACTACATCACAGTCCGTAACACCAGCTCACTTCTCTCTCAGGAAGGGAATATATGCAAGTGGCTATCTTATTTATCGTTTCAACACTCCAGGCAATAACAAATGAAATACTGGAAGAGAAGGTAACGTCTCATAACATATTGGTACAAATCAGAAAAACAGTTGTTGCTAAACACACTTTGCCAGATAGGTGCTCAGCGTAGCACAAACTTTACACCTGACACACTTTTGACACACAAGAGAGTTCCGCGCACGGACAAGAGCAGTCCCCTTATTTAGGCTCCGCATATAAAGCGTAATGTTCTGAAAAGGGAAGCTACTCGAACTGCTCAAATGAATCCTCTGGAACGGGGAAGCGGTACATAACGTGCTATTGTTCTGAAGGGCGATCGAGGGCACCCCAAATGTCGGGCCGGAATGCAGTTACGATGGTCCGCAGGTAGTTTCGCACGCGCGGTCACAGTATGGAGGTGCTCTCAGTTTGTCGGCAAAGAGTGCCGAATTATTTCATAATAAAAATACATTCTACAATTTATAAAACTAAGATTGCATAAAAGTATCCAACTCGTAAATACTCTTAATATGGCACTCATGAAAATTGTTGCACTTACTGTCGTTCCTGAGACAGACATTCACTCCTGCCACAATCATCAAGATACCTGTTGCATAAATTACTATTACACAACTTCTGATTAAAAGGAACACACTATTGATTTGAAATGGGAATTTCGTTCATGTAGCTGGCTGGGGGGTGGTATGCTATGAAATTGAAACTGTTTCAACCTGGTGCGATATTTAGGGTTATTTTGAAGTCATTTTTTTTAAGTATCGCTCGAAAAAAGAACACTGAAGTGCGACACATTTATTAGTTGCCAGACGATCAAATATAACAATGATCAATATTTACTGAGAAATAAGGGTAATTACAAGCCTTTTTAGAAACGTTATCTTATTAAGCTTTAACATGCAGCATTTTTCACAAAACTCAGAATTCTGTGCATCTCGTGTTCTGCAACTCTTTGGGGAAGTGGTTAATGTGCAACAAGGCCTAATCTGCACTTTAAGATCTAAGATATATTGCATAGAAAGTTGCATAGCATCCCTTGGGTGAAAAGGCTCCTACATGCACGAACAATCTCGTAAACATTTATTGGTCGACCACGCTATAATACGCTGACTACATGTGACGTAATTGAACTATAATGATCAGGGTTAGGATTTTTAGGTGCGCACCTTTTTTTCTTAGGGTAAGCTAAATATGTGCGGAATTTTGTTTCTAGTTGCGAAAAGAGGCACTTTTCCTTGCACCTTTTTCCCTTTTTTGGGACCTTACTCCTTTTTGGCACCTTTATCCCATTTTCCCCCAAACATGCCCAAATCCCCTTTTCTCCCCTTTTTTCTTTTAAGTTTCATTCCAATTTATTCTTTAACCTTCAATTAACGTCTCCTCAGCTTGCTGTGTACGTGCGAATAGTAAGCCTACCTTTCAGTAAATGCCGCGCGGGAATTGAAAGCACACCCGCAACAATGGAAAATAATTGTGTGTTCTACGTAAACCTCTGTCTCTCACTTTACCGCTATAAAGTAGCCCGCAATAATGCAATTAACAATGAGTGATTCTATCCCACCAGAATCAGCAGCCTGCTGTTCGTGAATGTGAGTTTGTTACTGTGAGAGACGTCATCTGTTTGCGTGGAGGCGAAGGCTGGCACGCAGAGACGGCAGTAACCTCACCCGTGCAGTTCCGAGAATTATTAAGACTGGGTTCTGCTCGAAAGTACTAGAAATCGCTGAGACTGAAGTTCCAGCATGAATGAGAACATTCTAGTAATTGACGCGGTGTTATAAGAGAATGTGGACAGGAATGGGCGAAAGAGTGAGTTGTGTGACAGTCGCATTGTGCTAGCAAGTGAACAGTTGTTAGCTCAATGTAACATTACCAAACGAGTGTACTAGTACTAGTTTTTACCATGCCAAGGGTGTCCAGAGCTCGATTTATTGTTCTGGCTGAGGAATTCAAACAAGATTTCATAGACACTGATGGAACTGTTATGCAATGTTATTTGTGATTCAGGAATTTTGTTAGATGAAAAACACCAACGAGATCGCATCAAACAACACATTTCCAGCACTAAGCATCAAATGAACAAGACTATTCAAGTAAACAAATCACAGCAACCTCTATTACAAAATGCGTTTCAACAGAGTTCTTCAAAAAGCCAAAATGTGAAGGAATTAAGCATTGATTTGTATGCAGTTCTTACACAAGCAGGAATTCCACTCAATAAGCTGAACCACCCAGCCTTCAAGGGATTTAGAAAAATACACCAAGATGTCAATGCCCGATTAGAGTACTTCAAGAAAAAACTATGTGGAGCCTGTTTACCAAGAAACCATAGAAAGAATCAAGGAGAAAGTGTCTGATTGCAATGTGGGAATCATTGTTGATGAAACCATAGACTCAATGGAACGATATGTTTTGAACACTTTAGTTTTTCCCTTAGCAGGGGAGGAAGCTAAGCCCATGTTGTTAAAAATGTACGAGCTCCAGAAAAACAATGCCAGTACAGCCAATCCCTTATGGACTTCTGCTAAAAACTCTGGCCTACTGGTATCGAGTTTGAAAACCACCTTCTTGTGGTTACGGACCAGGCTCCATACATGGTTTCAGCTGTTAACCAATTGAAAACTTTATTTCCTAACTTGAAGCATGTGACATGCTTGGCTTATGCCCTTCACAGGGTTTGTGAATCCATAAGGAACGAATACGACATTGCAAATCAATTCATCTCTGCCCTGAAGAAGATTCTACTGAAAGCTCCGAGCCGTGTTGTTTACTACAGGGAAATCACTGGCCTGCCCCTTCCAAATTTCCCGATCGCTGGGGATCTTGGATTAAGTGTGCTGCTATGTTGTGTGAAAATTTTGACAAAATTAAAGAGTTTGCGCTTTCTTTGGATCCATCCGACGCAGGTGCAATTTCCAGGGCACAGCAACTTCTGTTACCGGAGAAAATACATAATTTGCAACAGTACTATATTGTGCTCATAGTTACAAGTACCTACCTACAGCTATTAAACGATTGGAGGATCAAGGTCTGGAAAAGGAAAAACAATGGGATATTTTTACTTCCGTGAGGCAGCAGTTAGATGGCTTTGCCAAAGACAAACTTGAATCTAGTCTTCAGTCTACCGCTCGTTTCATAAACATATTCGTGTCTTAATTACTACCATTATAGTCTTGTTGCATAATATACCAGCTAGAGTGTCACACTCGCACAACTTTATATCAGTATCGCATTTTTACATAAACTCTTACAATAATAAAGTGGAAACGCGCACAAGTGTGCATTGAATGTCAACGTATTTTACAGTAGGTAAGATTTAAGTTGAAACATGACCATTTTGACGCTACCTGACCGGTCTAGGAGGGGAGTGCGCTAATGACGTTCGAGTGCTGAGAAATCCAACCAGTCAGAAATCCTAGTCTCTCTGTATCAACTGTAGTGTTGTTGCCACTGCTCTTTAGGCAGTCAAATATGGAAAGTATCCTCACATCTTCGGCTGTCCTTGCTTCGCTGCCTTCCGTATTGTTACAAGCGGGTGTTGGTTGTTCTCTTCTAAATTTCATGTTTCAACCTAACCCAGATTTTAAATAGTAAGTTTCAATAGTATAGGTTTTGAGATTTGGCAGATTATCAAATGTGATGTGGGGTATAGTGTTAGAGAAGCACTGTTTATATTTTGAACCTAATAACTAAAACAAAGTAATTTCTGATTGAAAACTGCTTTATAGTTTTTCAAAATATTCTCCTTCATGATCAATACACTTTTGCATCCTTTGAAGCATTTGTCAAAGCATTTATTCCAGTCTTCTTGAGACAGGTCCAAAACATGGTTTTTGAAGGCATCAACGGCTTCTTCTGCCAACAAAAATCGTTGTCCACGCAATTTATTCTTGATGTTCGGGAACAAAAAGAAGTCATTGAGTGCCAAATCAGGACTGTATGGCGGATGGCCCATCAATTCGATTTTTTGAGCCTTCAAATACTCTGTTGTTAGAAGAGATGTGTGCGCGCTCGCATTGTCTTGATGAATGATCTTACGGTTCTTTTTGGTTTTCCTTACTTCACCGAAGACTTCCGGCAAACAAATGGTTGTGTACCATTCGGCATTGATCCTTTTACGTTCCTCTAAAGACACTGTTGCCACATGGTCAGTTTTGCTGAAAAAGCAGGCGACCATTTGCTTCGAAGTGCTTCGAGTGCGAACAACTTTTGTTGGATTTGCTTCATCTTGAAACAACCATACAGTCGACTACTTTTTACGTTCCGGCTCATGCGCATAGATCCATGATTCGTCACCTGTTACAATCTTATATACGCATTGTATTTCTTGAGATTTTTGTACACCAATCGACGCGAGCATCTCTTTGAGATTGCGTCAAATTATGTGGAATCCAACGAGAGCAAACCTTTTTCAGGCTACATAATCGCGCAATATTTTATATATGCAGGTAGAACTAATGCCTAGGGTTGCCTCAATCTCACAATATGTCGCATGACGATCTTTCATTATTAGGTTTTGCACAGCATCAATGTTTTCTGGCACAACAACTGATTTTGGACGACCTTCACGAACTTCATCATTGAGCAAACGGCAGCCACGATTAAATTCGTTATACCAGCGTTTCACAGTGACAAAGGATGGAGCTTCGTCGCTAAATGTGGAAGTTAGGTGATCAATGCACTCTTGTCTTTATAATCCACGTCGAAAGTCGTTATAAATCATTGCACGAACATTTTCACGAGTTAATTCCATGTTTTTGTTGACACACAATTTTCAAGTTAGTGTAAACAAAACAAATGATGCTCTATTGACAAAATGTTTGAAGTAGATTATGGTAAAAAGGTGAAGCTTTCCATTGGAAACGTCAGATGGCACCTACAACATTCAGGGTTGCCAAGGCTCAAAATATAAGTAGTGCCCCTCGTAGCTCTTCCTACTTTCCATGTTTCAACTTAAAGCAAATGCACTATAGTCTTTTAAGCTGCGTTCCATGATTATTTTGGTGTTTTTCTTGTATGATAGAACATGGTATTTAGCACACTTTTCACTACACAGAATACACACGCATTCTTTATAGTTGTACTGCACACTTTGTGACGGAACTAGTGGACTAGTGGATCAGTTGATTGGGTTTTCTTCAACTCCTATCGATCATAGCGCTCTGCTTAGAAATGATCGTCTACTTTCTCTTCTGTTGCCTTTCTGCTAGTAGGTTGCTGTATGTTTCAGTGGATGGCAGAAGTAATAACTACCAGGAAACATACACTGGTAAGTATTTGGATGAAGCTTGAGTTGATACTTCGAGTAATTTCTTCAGGTATGAGGCTTTGACATTTTCTATTATTTTCAAATATCGGGTATTCCTATATTATGTATCCCATAGCTCAGTGTGGGTATTATTTAGTCTCTGAAGATCCTAATTGCTGTTAGTAGAATATTGAATGTATTTTCTAATATCCACACAGTTGTGATGGCTGTTATTGCTTTTTGTCTCACATGCTTGTTAAATGAGTTTCCTGAGTATCGTAGGGCGATTCCTAGCTACTTGTTCAGGTTGATTACTTGGAGTTCCGAGTTTCCTAGCTGTAGTTTCTCCATCTATGCGACTCTTCCCCCTTTTCTGAAGATTGTATGCACTTTTATGTATTACGGCATTCACATAAAAAGTAATTATTCTATTCGTGTTATGTTATTCATGATGCATTCTTTACTAACTTGCATTACAATGAGCAACTTATCCAACACAGGATATAAACAGGATAAACTATGGAAAAGTGATACATCTAAACGTTTAGCGGATTAGTTTCTGAAACAGATAGTAAAGTCGCAAAAATTCCGTATGCCAATTTGTTTTATATTGAAATAGCGTATAAATATTTTCATTCTTCAAGGTTATAATTTCTGCATCGCGTAGAACTTTTGAATATTAGCGTATTGAAAGTGTGATTGTTCTAAACGGCTTTGTTCATTAACGGCTTGGTAAGCTCCGGAGAAACCTAATAGAAATAATCTTCAATTAAGCAATTAACGCTTGGTTACCTGCACGATAGAAAAACAAAAGAAGTCTTGAGTATCCTAAGTCAGTTTTATTTACTAATGAACTCGCGAGGAAGAAAAATAATCACTTTGGGCTGTCTCTGTGGTGTGGTGGAAAGTATGCTAGCCTCAAATCCAGATATCTCGGGTTCGATTCCCGTCTGTATGGGAATATTTCTTTAGTCAGCATTATTCTCCATCCCCCCCTAGTGTCTGGAAATATGAATGAGAGTGTAAATGTATGTGTGTGAACTCAATGTTTGTAAAGAAAACCCAAAGACTGACTATTAAACGAGTGAACATCATTGCCAATGAGCAATTGTTCCAAAGACATAAGCCACCAATATGACCTTAGACGTGAGGCAATATTTTATATCACAACATGCTGTGAATGCCAGAGTGATTGTAGTGTAAATTAATATTATTGTATGTACATGATTTTAGATGTTTTGTTAGCCATAAGGACTTGTTAGGAAATAAGTTTGCACGGCCTAACTGAAACTACATACATTAAACTGAAATTTTTTATATACGGAATTTAAAACAATCAGAAACATTTTGGTTAGTTTTATTATAATAATGTGGCCCCTCTGAATGCTGAGTTATTTTAGTTTCCGTACTCATGAGCATGACGTAAGCTCAGTTTTGGGAGTCACTGTAGATTTTTGATACACCCTGTACGTTATTTATTACACATAGTAGGGGCAGAAAGAATAGGGCCCGTGAAAAACGGAAATATTAATTAGGCTTTATAAGTCCCCTGCCACTGTAAAAAGACACGTTTTAAGCTGAATGTAGCGCTTGCTGCACACACAAATTGGATTGAAATTGGATTCGTTTTGGCTGTTGCGACCACCTGGGAATTACTTTACTTCTCTCCCATTCTGATTCATCTTACTTTTTTTCTGTCTCTGTCTGCGTTGGAGACGGAGCGTCGCGACGGAGGAAACTGGATACAGCGGGGAGAACCAGAGGCAGGATATAACGTAAAAATACACACGCGCATCCCAGCAATGACCGGAACTCTAGCTAAAAGCTCACTCCCATGTGATACGGTTATTTACTTTCCGTATTTCTTGATAACAGTTCAAACTAAGAAGAATTTCTAAGAGCCTTCAGAGCAACGAACAAAGTTTTGTTCACCTAGGAATACCCATCCCTGACCAAACAGAGCGAGATAAAATTGTAAGTATGGATTTTAATGTTATTTAACACTATCTAGTACATTTTATAGCTGTACGACCTTTCATAGCATATCATAAAGCGATTTAAATGTCTGTCTGCAATACCAGCTTCTAATAAAATTGTAGTAGGTAAAAGCTGTAAGCTTTGCCAATCTAAAAGATTAGAAGTCATTCAAGAGAAGAATTTTTAAAAACATAAAATCAGAAACACTGTTATTTTAGCATTATAATTTTTAAACCCTCCAATCTCGGTTTCATTTGTGGGCACATTCTCATTTTCAAATTACTCCACACAATGTACGTTTTGGTATAAATAAACAAAATTTTGTGTACCTCGCTGTAAATTTGAGATGAATTTTTGTTAGCATGCTTAGTTGTGATGTTATTAAACAATAATACTCATAATGTGTAAATTTTTAAGCAAAAAGTTTGTCTCAAGTTTAATGCGTATTTTCTGCAAAACTATTATGATAATTAAAAATTAATCTCTAAAGTTTATTAATATATCATTATAGAATTTAATTATAAAACAATATTTTTTAAAAAATAGTTGAATAGCGTGAAGGAATTTTTCAAAATACAAAAAATGATAAAAAATGAATATCTCGGGAACTAATTTAAAAAAACACGCCTGACATTTGGTGTACACTTACATTAAACCCTGACTTCTGTACTGAAACTTCAAATGAATTGAATTCAAATTCCATGTTTTAGATATTTCACAGATGGAAATCCTTAACTGAATTTCACCTTCTTTTCGCTCTGTCTTCGCAGAGTCGTTAGAAGACGTGCAACTATCACCGGGTTTCTGTAAGCATAATCGTTGTTACTTTCTCTACTACGTATAGTAAGTAGGAGAAGTATTGTATTCCCCCAAAAATTCGATACCGAGATTTCACCGGAAATACATGTTTTGAGACCCCCTGAATCTAAAGAAAAGCATTTTTGGAAATATGTCCGTGTGTGCCTGTGAACAGCATAACTCAGAAGCGAACAGTCGGATAACACCAAACTTAGTATTTAGGTTCAGTAACTTCCAGAGATGCGACACCAAGGATTTCAAGAAAATCTCCCCACCCCAGATTACCCTTTAAATGGAACATTTTTCGAAAATCTTAATTTTCTCAAAAATGGCTATAACGATTTTGATTAAAATATCATATGTTTAAGATATTTTCATGACAAATGAAATGTATATCTCGAATTTTCTGGGACTGTCTCCAAAAGTATTCATTGTGAACGACTTTTGCATAACTGGTAAACCATAAGAGATAGACAAAATTGTACTACACAAAAAATGTAGATCGCGTTAAAATACACAATTTATGTCTTATTAATTTTTTTCGTTGAGTGAACCATTTTCGAGATATTGCTAGTTATTCCCTTAAATTTTCCAATACATGTACTTTTTTCTCAAATTCCTTATTCATTTTTACTTTCTCTGCTACGTATAGTAAGTAGGGGAAGTATTGTATTCCACCCAAAATTTCGATACCGAGATTTCACCGGATATATATGTTTTGAGACCCCCTAAATCCAAAAAGCATTTTTGGAAACACGTCCGTGTGTGTGTGTGTGTGTGTGTGTGTGTGTGTGTGTTTGAACAGCATAACTCAGGAACGAACAAGCCGATAAACACCAAACTTGGTATTTAGGTTCAGTATCTTCCAGAGATGCGACACAAAGATTTTCAAGAAAATTCCACCACCCCAGACTACCCTTTACATGGAACATTTTTCGAAAAGTTTAATTTTCTCAAAAACGGCTCTAACGATTTGGATTAAAATATCATATGTTTAAGATATTGTCATGCGAAATGAAATGTATATCTCGAATTTTCTGGGAATGTCTCCAAAAGTATTCTTCATTGTGAGCGACTTTTGCATAACTGGTAAACCATAAGAGATAGACAAAATTTTACTACACAAAAAATGTAGATCGCGTTAAAATACACAATTTATGTCATGTTCATTTTTTTTGTTGAGTGAACTGTTTTCGAGATATTGCTAGTTATTCCCTTAAATTTTCCAATACATATATTTTTTCTCAAATTCGTTATTCATTTTTTGTCCTGGTAATGCAAAGAGAATGGAATACTCCACATAGCAACCAGCTCTTAAATGATTTGACTATCGCTTAAATACTACCATATTCCCCTTGCACCTACAAGAAAATTAGGAATAAGATTAACATCTCGATTAACATGAAGCATATGGAGAATAAACGTTTGTAAAAATAGTTTGTACAAGAGCAGAGAAAGTCATGCGAGTGTAACACATCAGAATTTTTTAACAATTATTCCATAACGACGACTGTTCAATTCTTATTTTCATATTCCGTCTGATTTTCGCAGCCACAAATTATGGGTAGAATAAATATCCAAAAAAAAGGGTCACCAGTATGGAACTCCTACAGAATACTCCTAACAGTAAACTACATCCTTAAAGAATGCATTACCTACAGTACGTCTAGGAAGAAACACAGAATATAAGAAATTACTACAGCTCTTTCATAATACTAGCTGTTATTTTAAAGATATTTCTATGTATAAACCAATTTAAATTGCAACACCTTACTTTATATTCCTTAATGATTTGCCAGGCTACTGTTAATTACCCATGTAATATTCTATGTCCTAGCAACAGTTTTGTAACTTCATTATTGATTTATCTAATCTATTTTATTGCTGAAATATTGTGGCCGAGAAAAAAAATTGAGTTCTGCTACCTTATATAATACTTTAAAAAAGTCCCATCCTGCCAGTATTCAATCTGTTAAATTCGTGCCTTCTAAGGCCACTGACGGTTTTTCATACAGTAAGTTTGTTTATTAAAGAATATGGGTATTTTTTTCTCACTTATACAATTTTTGGATTACAACTTATCAGCAATTATTTTTTCTAATGGCCATTGATGCCATTAATATTAAATTAGATCCAGAACACTTGAATATTGTTTTTTTATCATCTTGAAATTTAATTTAGCGTAGATGAGAGAACATTAGAAAATGTCACTCACAGAAAAAGCTGTTCAAAGTAAAGATGTAAGAAGAGAAATTTGAAAATGTCTGCAAATAAAAAAAAAACACATGACATGAGCACACAAGCTGCTATACTTAACAGAATACTGATTTGTTGAGCAAAACCTCCCCCCAAAAATGGGCTAAACTTTGCCTCACTATTCCAAAGTGTTTAAGAGTTACGATTCTTTTTCTATGAAGTGGCACAGAAGTCACAGTACAAACTGGAAGATGCAGTACCATTTCTAAAAATATGTTTAAAATAAAAGCATCTTGCTTATAATAATAAAGTATATATCAAATTAATGAGAAAATTCCAATTAACAAGACTGCACAAAAAACAACAAATTCCTTTGTTTTGGGGCAATTTTCGCCATTTAATTCTCCCCTTCAATAATCTACTGCAATGAGCTACTTTTATAAATTGACTAGCTGGCTTACCCGACATTGCATGGTTAGCCTTTTAACTTCAGTGACAAAGTAATTGATTCCATTTACCTCTCACCGTTGTTTATTGTAAAATGATTTGGAGGCTTTTACAGCAAATCCTTCCCTTTACCCCTTATAATTGTAATTTCGAACAGTCCAACTATACTAAATAACGGATGAAAATCCCCCTATATTCACGCAAAAGAGTGTGAAATATAGGTAGAATGATCGAGTAATTTTTCAGATAATTATAAAAGGTTAAGTTTTAAATCTTTGTGCCCTTTTTGTCCCATAATTATTTAATAATATCAAAGTTACATAATGTTTACACAATGCAGAAACACTTGACATATACAACGAAATAAGATTCTGCACTCCTAGTCCACCAAGTTTAGAAAAGACATGCGACCACCAAAAAAAATAATTTTCTCAGTTTAATATAAAATATCGGTTCACTGTTTTCTAATGCTAGCAGTTTTCCCTCTTTATACAATTATTTAGCATGTCCTACTAACGAACTTGATTACAATATAAATACAAAGGAAATAAATCAAAACGTTCTTATATGAGGGTTATTAGAAGGTTTTAGTATCCAGAAATTTCAATGGATACGTCTATAGAATTAGAATAAAGGTTTTTTCAGAGTTTTCTACACTGTTTCGTTGCATACACATTTGCAGTATTTGATAAATGCATTTTAAAGAAACACATGTAACACCGGATTTATTGTTGGTTTTTAAATTCTGTCTTCTATTTGTTGAAGTGTTACATCATGGCCATCTTCATTCCTTGCAACAAAATGTAGCTGACTTTTGTTTTTATGCTCTGCGGAGATAGGCAACTGTTTATACTCTGTGGAGTTACAACTATTTTTTCTACTCCATGACATTCTCTACTAGAGGTCAACGCCTTTTTTGTAAGCATCTTTTTCTATATCTCCAATGTTTCTTAATTAATTACAAGGACTTTTTAAATCGTTTTTAATCTTTTAGTAACTTATAAAATGAAACTGAATGGTGCTTTATAGCCCCATGTACGTCAGAATGAATTGGACTTTCCAATGGTAAAAGACTATCAAATCAGTTGTGTGGCTTTGAGATTATTCAACATACACAAAAGAATTTTCTCTCTTTACATCTCCAAAGAGCACACGCTTCCTCAGTTTATCCCCAACTATTTAATGAACTAAATGACAGATATGGAAAACATACAGCAATTTGCACAGATGGATCAAAGTGTAATGATAGAAATGCTTTTGCTGTTGTTTATCCAGACCACACTATGTTATTCAGACTTCTTGATTTTTATATCATCTTCTCAAGTGAACTGTTTGCAGTTAATCAAGCTGTGATTTATGTTTGGAATACTCGATGTTCAAAGTAATTTGTGACATACTCACATTCTACAAGTATACTACTTGCAATAAACAATCTGTCGTCAACCCATATTCTTACACAAGAAATTCAATCACTACTTCATAGAGCCAATAAGCAAGGAAAGCAAGTGTCTTTAGTATGGATTCCATCTCACATTGGAATACAAGGCAACGAATTGGCCGATCAGGCAGAAAAAGAAACCATTAAATATCCACTAAGTAACCCAACTATAACTACACCAGCCCATTATGATATCTAAACCATTAAAAAGAAGCTCTACCAACAGTGGAAGACAGAATGGCTTGACTCTACGAGAAGCAAACTCCGTGATATAATATCGAGTTTTTCGACACATCTTCCCAGTAATTCTCTTTCCAGACAAGATCACGCACAGTTATCTTCTTTCAAAGGACCAACCACCCATCTGCCACCAGTGTAACATACTGTTAACGACGAAATACGTAATCGTAGAATGTCCACAATACGATCAATGGAGACAACACTACCAGATACCCAATGATTTACAAACAGCACTCAACTATTCGATGTACCCTAAGAAAGTTAAATTTTTTTAAAAGCATAAATTTATATAAAAGTATATAATGTTTAATCAATTTGATTAGTTATAGTGTCACAATTTTATACTAGTTCGTTGTAATGGTTCAAAACTGCCAGTATGTTAAATAACCGTATTTTTTATTGTTAAATACTTATTTTGAGGCAGTATTTTATATCACAACACTGTGAATGCCAGAGTGATTGTAGTGTAAATTAACATTATTGCATGACAATGATTTGAGATGTTTGTTAATTATAAGCATTGTTAGGAAATAAGTTTACACGGCCTCACTGAAACTGACAATAGGAGCGGATAACCATGAGCGAGGGGGTGAATTGTTTATCAATTATAAGAGACAAGCAAATGACGTCAGATTAGCGTGCCTTTCTTTAGAAATGGAGGGAATATTTTCCCTAGAGCATATGTGTTCGTAATTTTGATTGGATATAAAAATAGACGCTATTGTTGGCGCGCATTATTAACCAATAGCAACTCGATTATGATCTTTAGGCATATCGGGGTGAGGGAGTATAAATTCTAAAGCCAGAGACAAGTATTGCCCAGTTCAACAGAATCATTCACGGGTTACACCGCCCAGTTTAAGAGAATCATCCACGGGTTAAACGTCGCGCAATTCTACAGAATCTCTCGCGTCGTAAAGCTAGTTACAAAAATGTGAAATACTCGAATTAATAATGTGCGGCAAATAAGTGATTATAGTTACATTCGAAAATATCATAGTTTCAGTCGGGCGTGTATCAAGAGTAAATATGTGAAATTAATAACGTGTGACGGAATAAAAGTGTAAAAACAAATTCTTTTATCAGTGTTATCTTTTAGTAACAACTCCTTTCCGTTTGCACACCCTGTTTAAGAGATTTGCTCGACTGGGTAATAATAGCTAGCCGGAGGACAAAGAACTCAAAATTCAAAATAGTAAAACAATAACAGGCGCTCAGCAAATAAGATAACACGAACGATACCGCGACAATTTTATAAAAAGTTGTAAAGTCGCGATATGACTAATATTTTAACGTGATTATAAACGTTCAAAAATATTAGTACTATATATTTATATGTTTCCAAATGAAATAGAAGGAGGTAACACTTCCGGCAAAACGTGGAAAGCAAAGACACTCGCTCGTCCACATTCTGAAACCTCTGTACTTCGCCACAATCCATAACCAGTGCAGCACAACCCAAATAACCGAACTTTTCACGACCTTGGTGACTTCCTACCGGAGCATTTAAAAATAGAGGAACAGGTGTTATGTGAGGTAATGCTCTCATTAGCGTAGAGAGCGTTCGAAGACTGATCATGCTTCCTCCTCGTGTGAAACGCAAAATACACGCAGCCGGTTAAAAGCAGCATTTGTTAGCTTTGTCAAACTCCACGGAATCTGTGAGTTATATTGTTTTCCTGGGGTCTTGTGAGTATGTTTATTTAGAGTGGCAAGGGTTGTTGTTTTAAAATTTCTCTTAGTCAAGACCTTTTATATTTTAACTCCCGTCTGGAAAGATTTATAGTTCCCATTTACGCAAGAAAAGCCTAAATCCTTGTCATGCTATCTAAAGTAACTTAATTTCAAATCGCTAGTATGTATACAGCAAAAAGAAACAGAACCAAAAGAAAAACAAAAGCATATAGAAAGTAACAAGGGCGTAAATATACACAATGAGCTAAATTTTAGATGCGTTCGCTTTGATTTAATAAAATTCTGGGTATATATTCTGGAAAAATAATCTTATACATCCATTCATGAAAATTAAACATCAGTTTGCATCGATTTCAACTACATGACTTAAGTCTACAAATTTTCTTCAAATTTAATTTTAAATAAGCCTTCCCTAAGACACGTTTTCTTCAAAATCGTATAATTATTTCTGTTTGCGTTATTGCTTTGAATGCGGCGATTGTTTACTCTCTCCTTCTACCCCTCTCATTCTCTCACCTTTTTCTCACCCTATCTCTCTTTCCACTTTCCTATTTTATTTCCCCTCCATCAGCCTCACATCTTCCTCTCTCTGTAAATTAGATGTAATATGACATTTTGAAAAGTGTTTTTAAAAATTGCTTTTTCTGTGGTGTTATTGTAATTTTAAAACTAGGTAAAGGATTTAGTAGTCCACAAACTTGCCACTTCATTATACTTGTAATGCGATCGGAACTGTACGTTCCTTGTATACGAACGCTAGTAACCAAAATTTGGCATAATTTCTTAACTATGCATCCTATAAAATTTTTGTAATTAACATAATCGTAAAAAATTATTACGTTTGTAAACTTTTGTTATGTGAAAGCTTTGAAAAATAAAATCTGAATAAGCGAGATGTTTGTCCTTTCTATTTTGTTTATGTCATTATACTTCTTCCTTTTGGAGAAATTAAGATTTTTAAAATGCGATGTAGGCCTTCAGTGCAATTATGTTGCACTCTTCTTAGGTTTTCAGAAATAAAGGAAACTTTTACCAATTCTACAAAACCTACAAACATTCAAATCAAATGTTATTCAATGTGTGTGTGTTTGCCAAGTGCAGCGCTTTCCAATCTGCAGATTGTTAAGAACTGTTGGTGGTTGTTGCTTGCTCAAGGGGTTGGGTTTGAGTACCCGGACTTGGAGTAGAGCCCCCGGAACTTTAATCCTTATGCAAGTTTGGCAAATATTTTAGCAGTTGCAACTCGCGAAACTTTGGGCATTGCAAATACACCTCGGGCACTCAGAAATGTCTTCCACCGCGTTCTGGAGGCGTTCGCATTTCCACCGTCCATTTCCTATCAAGATTGTTTGTTGTATATTCGCAAAACTTCTACCTTCACCGAGAAAGGAGTGGACCGAATGAAAAATATAAGAAATGCAGACGCTTTTAGTAATACAACCTTTGAAAACATGGAAGGCATTTTACCGCTCCAATTTCTGAAATGCTATTTCTGGGTGTAAGAATTTAAGCTAGAGTGAAATACAACGCAGTGTAGCTTAATGGAAGGGTTAGTAGATAGATAGATAGATAGATAGATAGATAGATAGATAGATAGATAGATAGATAGATAGATAGATAGATAGAGAGAGAGAGAGGGAGAGAGAGATAGATACGGTATCTTTATTGGTTTCAAATTATTGAAGTTATTACACAAGTATTTAGTGCATGGGTCATTGACCGTACATGCATATTTAAGATACAAGTATGGTGACAAAATAAACAACAGAAAAAGAAAACAAAACAAAAGGAACAAGAAAAAGGAAAATAGAGATAAATTTCCTTTGTCTAACTGAACAAACTTGACCTAGCTTCGCGCACTTTAGCCAAGAAGTTGCCCATGTTTTGCCAGTTCTGGTCAGCCAATAGATCCCAGTATGCCAACCTCTTTCTTGACGGACTTAGGAATTTTTCTTCTTCTTCTTCTTCCTTCTCTGTTTAACCTCCTCTTATGTACGACTTACACCCCCCAGGACTTATAGGCGGGTTCTTGGGGTCAGAGGCCCGTCGAGGAGCAGACAATCATGGAATAGACAGAATATCCAGGATGGGTGATCAGCCCGATGCCTGGTATGGGAGGAAGGAAGTAGATGAAACGAAATGATGGTGAAATGGATGAAAGGAAAGGTGATGATGGGGCAGTTGGTGGAATGAATGGCGGGGGAAACCGGAGAACCCGGAGAAAACCCGCCCAGACGCCGCTTTGTCCACCATAAATCCCACATGCGGGTCCTTGGGATTGAACCCGGGCCTCGGTGAGAGGCGAGCGGTCTAACCACTCGGCCACGGCGCCGCCTAAGAATTTTTCTTTGAGTTTAATTGTTCGCTGTGCACATTCCGCCAAAATATGTACCAATCCTCATCCAAATCACAGAATGGGCAGATTCTCCTGTGCCCTCCAGCCCCCCAGTCTAAACCATGCCATTCTTGATTTTTCCTTTCTTCCTAAGTTAAGTATATATGCCTCTTTACCCCGATTCAATTTTATTTCATTTGCTAGACTTAGAAAAGTTTTAATTTTACAATCCGATTCTATTTAAGGATGCGGAGTTTTAAATTGGATAGGGCTTGGCTAAGACTTCAATTTAGTTCTGCATTATTTTTTGTGGTTATTATATAAATTAATTATACTTTTAATAGACCTTAGCCTGGTCTAGGGAAAGTTTTTTTTAATATAGAGTCAACTGAAAAATTCGACGGGATTTGAACACGGTTCTCCCGCTCTCCGTGCGGTTGCTCTAACCTTGAGCTACTGTGACAACATGCCGGTGGGGCATTGAATTCCCCAATCGACTCAAGTTGTTTCCCAGAGATACCTACATACCTACTAAGGGATACCCAGACATACCTATTAGTTCTGCATTTTTCCTATATATTTACACGGAAGGAAATTTAGAATTCCAACAGATGAATTAGTTTCTAAGAAAATCCTTGCCTACCAACACAAATTTGGTAGTTGTAATAACATATAATATACACTAGCTGGGAATTATGCGGTACAGGGTACGCAACGGAGAGGGACACGCCGCGCACTGCAACCTACAGGAGATCTATTGGGGCTACCACTCTCAGGAAGAGGCAATGGTGTGAAGGAACACAGGAGGACACAGGCCACAGGCAGACAAGTCTCAGAGACGCGCGAAAGTCCCTAACATCTCCTGGCTTGAAGACCCGTCCCAATACTAGTACTGCCCAGAAAGGACGACGAACGACCCGTGGAACCAAGTAGCCCGCTAGTTTCCACTAGGAATACTCTTTCCTTGGAGCAGGTACCCGCGCCAAGGCATCTGTCCGGCACCGTTACACGCTACGAAACCTATAAGTTCACCTGAAAGATGAAAAGGAAACGAGGAAAAGGAACTCGTGGTAGATGAGAAACCACCCCAAAATGCATCTATCGACCAAAGAAAGCCATAAAACTCCCAAGGTCAGACGAGGTCACAGGAGCTGAACTCGGGAACCCGCGAAGCGAGCCTCACACGATACCGCTAATCCAACTTGCTGGGTAGGGCGGGAAGTAACGTACAATCCAATTTTTCAAAGATATTACATACTTGTGTCTTGCGGTGTGCAAATCCTGTTGTTCTCCAATTGTTCCATTCAGCAAAGTAAGTATACTTGTCGATAACTTAAGCGAAACAAGCGATAATTGTGTCAAATCGTGGGGAAGGATTCAGCTTAGAGCGAAGAAGGTCCGCATCCTGCGGTCGATGTTTGGGAGACTCTGGCTGGTGGCCTAGATTAATTACAACTAAAGCGGTTGGAATAATAAAATGCATAATTAAAGTTCAACATATAGTGTAACAAACAGACCGATATCAGCTTCCCAATTTAGCCTTCAGAACCATATTGTTATCGCGAGCAAGCTGAATTATTTGTTTCCTTGTTCTACTGCAAGAGCGAAAGCCGTCTTCCAAGAGTCTTTTCTACTAGCGAGGCGGCAATGTGTCATTCAAAGTTTTGCCCTCCACTCGTTTCATTTACTCTTTTTTTACCCCCTCCCTCTCTCCAAAGGACGTGCCATTGCGCAAATTTAATGAAATATTGCTCCTGGAATTACGCCAGAAAGTGAACCCACTACACAAGAGGAAAAAGCGAGCTCCGGGCGACATCGAATTAGATTTCCCGTAATAAGAATGCTGACAAGTTGTTAACATTTTCATAAAATGCCCATTAGCATCATTCTTTTCTCCATTCCCGAGAAAATTATTCTTTCTTAACAGTAATGCAATAACGCGAGACGAAGCAGGTGAGAAAACTGCTTGAGGAAATTAAAATCTTGGCGGAGTTTATCAGAACGTTATTCGGAAATATCTCTTACAGCATAAACTCGTTCCCGAGAAAATTAGCAGGCCCTAGATGTGTAATTGGAAAACTTCGATGATAATTATTTTCACTGGCAAGGGCTGCTCTTGAAGCTTGTGCTAGCGATTCTCTGAACATTTTACATTTAAGACAGAATGAGGAATTATAAAGCAAAGTAAAGTATATTACACTCACATCCGGGGAGGTCATTCAGTGGGGAAATTTTGATTATACTTCCCGCCAAACAAATCTACTTTGGTCATATATAGGTTTTTTTGCTAAAATAATTGTCAACTAATATATAAATACATATTAAACAAATAATAGACCACATTAAACAAAAAGGATGAAAAATTAAAGTACAGATAGGATACTTAAAATTTGAGTTGGTATGTGTTAATTCACATCACATAAAGGCGCTAGTTGTTACCGTAGGAGCGCTTTCGAGAGATTTGTTTCTCTCATCCTCAGCTGAGACCCAACTGAATCTCTCGAAAGCGCTCCTACGGTAAGAACTAGCGCCTTTATGTGATGTGAATTAACATATACCAACTCAAATTTTAAGTATCATATAACATCACAATAAGAAATACTTCTGGTTTATTATAAAAAAAATACAGATAGGATAACCGGCGCCGCGGTAATGTGTGCAAGTCGCATTCGGGAACTCCCGAGTTCGATCCCAGCGATCCAGTTCGGAACCCCGGGGTCGGCAGGCGAGTGATTTCTTCTCTACCACGATTTCTTTTCCATAGTTTCCCTCTCATTCCGTTTCCTTCTCGACATTCAAGTATACTTCTGGGTTTCGTGGCGTTTGCGGTACCGGTCGCTTGATCGGTGGGCGGTTCATCGCCCTCTCTGGGCGGCTGCAGCACTGGGACGGACCTGCGAGCTTGGAAATCTTAGGGATTTCCGCGCGTCTCTGTGACCTATTGGCTTATAGCCTGTAGTCCCCTGTGGTTCCTTCATCTCATTCCTTCCGCATTTGAGGGTAGTAACCGCAATAGATCTGCACAAGTCGCAGCGCGAGGGGTGTTCCTCTCATCACCTTTACCTCTAGGTTATACAAGTATACAATGGAGAGGTTTACCTCGCGCATGGGAAACTACAAACGTATATTGTGACTTATGCCATTTTCTACTCCTTCATCGTCAGCTGGCGGATGGAAATTAAAACAACTTTTAAGACACTCGGCATGAGAAATTCGTAAACGCTCTCTCTAAGAGGTGGGGGTTAGCCCGCTGGAGAAGTCGCGGATGACGTCACTCGACAGCAGCACTAAATTCTACGCATGAAGAGGACGGCAAGCACCTCCCGGGGCAAGCATCACAGCCGGCAGACATACATTGACAGCAACTTGAGGCACGTCCTACATCGTGTAGTGAGGGTAGGCAAAATTCAACATTTCGAAATAATCTAAATTCTTGCTCATCCATTTGGTAATTATACTCAAAATTCCCTTTTCGTGTTCTGAGCTATGCGTATATTAGTAGAAGGTATACGTTTCTAAGTATGTCACGAGTATTAAATTTTACAGAGTTAATTTAAAGTGTGGTACAAAGAGCAAAGAACTTTTAACATGTTAGGCTGTTAAAACATTTACTGTTATAGTTGCCAGGTGGAAACAGAAATGTACTAAATGAAATAAGAGTTTTAGATTTGTTAGTTTAATTGTATTTAAAATGCCAGTTAAACTTGCTACGAAAGTTTAAAGCTATATTGTAATAAAGTAAAACATTCTTTTGTAGCATTTGCTTGGAAATTCCTTCATAGTAAACCTTTACTTCGCACTTAGGATACCATATCGTCTGGGCAGACAATAAAGGTCAAGGTTCAGCACTGTTAATTAAGCTTCCTATAATTATTGTGAACTCAACATTACAAACATGATGGTAGATAGCGTGGGATTTTCTCTCGCTTTAGTCTACAGGCTACCAATTCCCAGGAGGAATGAATCAAGCGAAGATACCATAGGAGAGTATGGGCCACAGGCAGACAAGCCACAAAGATGCGCAGGAGTCACTACGAATTCAAGCTCAAAGACCCGACACACCGCCGGAACTGTCCAAAGAGAGCGATGAACGACCTCTGGTGTCCACGGGAACTATCTTTCCTTTGATCAAGGAAATCTTCAGGCACAGCCTCAAGCCGCGAAGCCTGAAAGCACGCCTGAAAAAGGGAATATAGAAGTGGCAGAAGAGAAACCACTCCTACATTCGCCGTTGACCAAGAAAAGCCACGAAAATGTAGAAGTCATTAGTGGGCGGTCAATAGATAATGAACCCGAGTCTCACTAGAGACCTCACACGTTACTACGGAGCCAATTCGCTCGGCTTACAGTGAGGTTAAGTCTGGTTTACAAAAAATGGAATCAAGAACCAGACTGGGAATCACACAGATACCTGTTGAGGTTGTTTTTATTTTAGGAGGAATTGTATTGTAGTTCGATTGTTGGGGAGCCGAACTTGAAGTAGTTGCAACCGCACGTATGTTAAAAAGTTCGGTAGCCTTCGCCCGAAGTTTAAAAATATTAACTTTGTAATTTGACTGTTTCTTTAAATATCATATATTTATGTTTTCTTCGGCGGCGTCAGTATTAATGTTAGAGACATGGATTTCTTTGCAGGGAGTAGTGCGGCTAAGAATGTAGGCCTGCACATATTATAATTTGTACTTCACTCCATTTATTAATTCTTTAAACGATTAAAATAACACTTCACTGATATAGAGAGCTATGAGATTCTTTTATTAATTACTTGCACTTTTTAATACGTAAACAATTTCTTGTCTCACACTGAATACGCATTCAAATTCTTGAGGACGTGTCTCACGTCTGGTTAGGAACGTGTCTAATAGCAACTGACTTCTGAATTTGTACAATTTGCCCTATTTCAGTTTCTGATTGGCTATTCCTACTCCAATAGAATACTTTCATTTAACTTAAGCTTTTTTCTGGTTGTTGATTGGCTATTTATAAACTGTCTCAAAATTTACATTTTTGTTGCTCCAATAATTAAACAATTATTAAACTTTCTTACTCATTATTGCCTCAAGGTTACCTCATTGTTAGCAACTTTTAACCTATTATTCTCACAGCTCAACACTATTAAATTACGTAATACATTCACATAACATTATTGAACATGTACATAATAATATAAACATTAATACAATGACTCTTACATCCCTTTTATATATTATATTATACACATATTGCTTTAAGGCGGGCTGTTATTATATTTTATATTATATAAAATGACTGAAATCATTTAAGTGTTAAAAATACTGCCTCACTATGAGCATTCACAACTAACGAGAGGATTGCCAGAGCTTTGGGAACGGGAACAGGAACGGTAGACTGTTGAAGTTTCATCTTTCGTTGTCGTTCGCGTTCCCCACATATATTCTTATCGCTATAATACCTATTTCAGGAGACCGTTTCTAATAATCACTAGAGATCTCTCTAGTCATAAGATTGTGGAAACCAAATTGTAGATGCATGTGATTTCGTTCATTTTATTTCTACAATCGACCGCACTTTTTTGTGCAATAATAACAAAACAAAAAAAACGTTTTCTGCATTGCATTTTGTAGTAGTCTGAATTGATGACTATCACTGGAAAGATATGAGCAATAGACATTCCAAAGCACAAAATCGACTTTCTATAGATACATAAATCATACATGCATTCTGTTTATGTACTCAGTTTGTGAATCAAAATCCCAAGAGGTTTCTTGGATACCTTACCTAGTTCATTGTATATCAGCTTTAAAAGTTATTTTGTAAAAACTTCGCTGTCGGATGCCTTTGTTGAATACTAACACTCTCCCACAAGATGGCATATGCCAAACATTTCCTACCAATGCTTTGACAACCTATTCGTTCAGATGACGTTGAAATTGTAACAAAAAATCGCCTCCCGCAGCCTAAAAGGTACTTTTAAAGAAAAATGGCACCAGAAACAAAATATGTGTAGAAGTTAATAACGTAACCAATATTTCAGAACGGTAAAGATACTGAAAAAAAAGACATAACCATAGCTGAATCATACAATTCCAAAATAACAGCCCACGAATAGCTGTAAATCTCTGATTGTAGGTGGTCCGATGAGCTACAGCATAATGGTTATAAATGAGTATATGATGGTAGACCTTTTAACCCTCCCTGCTTAGTGCTTCCAAGTTTCAAAAGAGGGCTCCTATACGCTCTTTGTTTGGCAGATACAATGTAGAGCATATAGGATTCAGAAGTTAATATACAGGTTAAAAACGCGGATCCAACGCAGAAATCGTTAGTTCTTGGCGCTATTTCTTCTCCTTAGAAAGAGGGAATCTTATTCCAATACACTTGGAACGGAACGTAGAATCACGAATTGATGCGAAAGAACCCGAGTGAGGAAAGTAACGGCAGATTAAATAATAATTTAGTGTTAAGGTTACGTAAGTGGTAGATACCTGTGGACGTATTTGGCTGTCACTTTGGAATGGTTATTCACAATATATTCAAAACATAGTTCTTTTCTTTTCTGTTTTATTTTTTAAAGAGGTAATTAGAACTTTCAAAACCGTTACTGAAGGATAATTAGTTTTTCAACCTGAAATGAGATAAACGTAAACGATTAATTATTAGAATTGTAATGAAAACTTTATAAAATTAATTAATATCTTCGTGTTCTAATGCGGACGGACAAAAAGTGCTATGTTTTGTTAGCATGCTTCACGCCGCTAGAACATAAATGATGCATGGTGGGCTAACGTGTACGCGCGTTTAATTCTATCGGCATCTGCAGGAAGACGCCGCAAAGAAAAGGAAATGGCAGATCAGTAAAGCCAGATGTTTGAAATCAGATTAGTTCCATTCTGAACTCCAATAAAAGCTAAAAAAGGGAGGATGATAAAAAATAACAGACACCCGTGCTGATGAGAGTGCAGAGGAAGATAAGGACGTGGAATCAAACAATAAAGATGGAAATTACAGTTCTTGCAAGGCGAAGTATTGTGATCACCAGGACTCCGATTGTGATGGCCTAAAATGTTTGAATAATGACCTATAATGGCTCTAACATTTGAAAAAATTACTATAAGGCGAGGTTTATTTAATTTATTAAAATTAGCCCTTAGAAAGTTATAATTTAATTTTGAATTTGCTACATTTAGATATAAGTAGAAAAGTAGGTGTGAATAATGAGATAATTTAGAAAATTAATTCAAAATAAATATTTGTACCATGTTCTTGTTTGAAGAACAGGAAAACAAAATTAAGGACATTATTTTTGAGGCAAATCTTACAAAATTGAAGCATTAATTCTTTTGAGTTCTTAGATTACAAACAATGCATTGGGAATGAAGAAGACTTCATAGCCTATGACACGACATAAGGAAAAGGACAATAGTAACCTGACTATACACCCTCGTTAACGCAAAAAGGCGAAAACTGACCTGTCTCATTATTAGTTTGGGATGTATAACAGTAATGATACCTGCACCCTGACATAGCCACTCCTTCATCCTCAAGTAAGCCTAGTTAGAAATGTGGTTTGTTTTTTACAAGAATGCGAATAAAGGAGGTGCTAAGTTATTCTCATTTCTCAATTGAATGGTGAAATTGCTGATGTTTGAAAAGTTACCCTTATGCAAAATTCCAATAATAAAAATCTCTTTATATTCCCGATGTAATTGAAATAAAACTGGTAAATAATATTGTAGCATATGTATCCCACGCTAGCTTTAAATTTGTGCAGCTAAGTTCCTTGTCCTCTCGTTGCCACTGCAGCTACGCTCCCCAATGTTTATGTCGGGGTAACTAAATTTAATACCTAGCTGCAGAACCTTTTGTCCTCACCGCGGTATATAACATTTTAACAAAGAGAAATAAAATTATGAAAGAACGACGTAAAATCGAAAAAATGGCCTAAAATAGAAAATGTCATAGAATGACCAAAACATTATCTAACAAACACCCATTTTTATAATATGTGGCCCATGATACGATTTATGTACACGCTAGCAATGGCTGTGATGCAACAATTAAAGATGACATGTCACATAACATGCTGTCAGATATGCATGAAATACATCAATTTGTATAGTATAATCGGGAATATCAGAGCTTAACAAATTCTGCAGTATCTAAGCGACTATGCTTGTTATTTGTCCATCTATTGCTGGACACTCACGGTATAAAGTTTTAAAAACATAGAGAAGAAATATGTTGCTCTAATGCGAAGCAAATTTTAAAATTTCAAGGATTTTGAAGTCTGTCCCCTTGCCCCATTCTAAATGAATGACAAGGGAGTGCAGTGAGAAATTGTACCAACTTAACGAAGGTTCTTTAAATAAAACGAATTAACCCCAATTAAATTGTCTGCCCTTTCTATAAACTTGTCTTTTTTAATTCTGACTGTTTATAGCAACGGGAAGTAGTACTAACTTAGTGTTGTAATGACAACTTATAAATTTTGTACAAGCATAACGGAACGCGTTCGCATCTATATTGTGATAAATTTAATTTTATAAAAGTTCGAGATATTCAGAACAAAATTTGTTAAGTAAATCCATGAAATTGGCTTTAGAATTCTTGCTATTTTATTATGCACTTTAAAATCTTATACCCTTAAAGGCAATACTTAAAAGTGTTTTTGTCTGATTGAAACTATTTAACCTTGACGCAGTAATTTGTATCCCAAATTATGTAAATGTCAAGAGTGATTATAGTGTGAATATGCAGTATTGTGTGACATTGATTTGAGATGTTTGTTGATTGTAAGCATTGTTGAGAAGTGGGTTTATACGGCCTTACTGAAACTGACAATAATAGCGTGCAATAATGTAGCGAGGGGGTGAGCTGTTTATCATTATTAGAGACGAGCAAATGACGTAATATTGGCGCGTTGTTCTTAGAATTTGCTGGAACATTTTTCCCTAGAGCATATGTTTTCGTAATTTTCATTGGATATAAAAATAGACGCTAATGTTGGCGCGTTTTATTAACCAATAGCAACTCGGTTATAATCTTTAGGCATATCGGGGTGTAGGAGTATAAAAAGGGCTAGGTCAGAGTCAAATTTGTTCAGTCCAACAGAAACATTTGTACATTACACGTCGTCTCCAGTCCATCGGAAACATTTGTACATTACACGTCGTCTTCAGTCCATCGGAAACATTTGTACATTACACGTCGTCTCCAGTCCATCGGAAACATTTGTGCATTACACGTCGTCTTCAGTCCATCGGAAACATTTGTGCATTACACGTCGCTGAGCTCAACAGAAACAGTCATGGTGAATACATTCGCAGGTTACGCGTAGCAAAGTTATAAAAAAATCTGAAGTGTCGTAAGGTTAATTAAACAATAAGTTGAAGTACGCGAATTAAGAATGAGCGGTAAATAAGTTATTATAACAGTTTCAGTTTGGCGAGTGTCAATATTAATATGTGAAAGTGCATAATATGTTACGACAGTAAAAGTGTAAAACAAATTCTTCATCAGTGTTATCTTTGGATAAAAGACTCCTTTCCGTTTACACACCTGTATAAGATAAGTGCTCTACCAAAAGGATCATAGCTAGCCGGAAGACAGTGAACCCAACAATTAAATACAATAATAGGCGCTCAGTAAAAGATAACACGAAGTGACCGCGACAAATTGTCTTTTATACGTGCGGCAAATAAACAGTAGCATTCTTTCAAACAAACACTAATACCACTTCAAAAATGGCTACCACAACGTGGAGCTAACAAACTTAACAAAGAATACCGTCGCAAATTGGCTTCACAACGTCGGGCAAAACACAAGTAAACACAAATACATTAATACCGTCGCAAATTTGGCTCCCAAACGTGGGGCTCAATAAATAAATAAACATAATAACGTCACAACCTGTGGTCTGTTTAAAGTAAGTTTAAAGTAAGTATACTTATTATAAAGATGTTGCACATTTGCATATTTTGAAGAATCGTGAGTATTAATGATGTCGGCTCAATTATGTGTTTTATTACATTATTAGGCAGTTTTATTTTCGTTTGAAAGGGTTAGAACGTTATGCGTTTATAGTACCTGTAACAATTACCTAATCGTACAACATTATTGAAGGTCTTATATTGTGACGGTATTACTTGTAATGTATTTGTATATTGAGCCCCACGTTTGGGAGCCAATTTGCGATGGTAAATTTATAATGTTATTTGTGTATGTATGTTTACTTCACGTGGTGATGCCATTTTGTGACGTAATTCTTTGTTAGGTTTGTAGCTCCATCTGGTGTTAGCAATTTGCGGTAGTATTAGTGTTTGTTTGAAAGAATGCTACTGTTATTTTATTTAATTTTGGTTTACTGTCCTCCGGCTAGCTATGATCTTTTGGTCAAGCACTTCTCTTTATACAGGTTGTGTAAATGGAAGGGAGTCTCTTATCCAAAGATAACACTGATGAAAGAATTTGTTTTACACTTTTATTGTCGAACACATTTACTATCACATTTACACATTGATCTTGACACTCGCCAAATTGAAACTGTTATAATAACTTCATTACTGATCACTCTTAATTCGCGTACTTCAACTTTTTGTATAATTAACTTTACAACACTTTAGATTTTTCATAATTCTGCTACGCGTAACTTGTGAATCGATAGCCGACGTGTAATATTTCTGCTGGACTGAAGGCGACGTGTATCATACAAATATTTTCGACGAACTGACGGGGTCTATCTCTAACCTAGCTCTTTTATACTCATACACCCCGATATGCCTAAAGATTATAACTGAGCTGCAATTGGCTAATAAAACGCGCCAACATTACGTAACTTCCTCGTTTCCAATAATGATAAACAGCTCACCCCCTCGCTGCATTATTGCACGCTATTATTGTCAGTTTCAGTAAGGCAGTATAAACTTACTTCCCAACAATAATTACAATCAACAGACATCTCAAATCAATGTCACATAATAATGCATATTCATACTATAATCACTCTTTACATTTAAATAATTTGTGATACAAATTACTGCATCAATATTTGCAACTTATTTTGCATCGATTTAAACAAATCGTATATATCACGCCTTTAATCATAACTGTCTCTATAAGCCATGCTACCAAATGACCTCTCCACCATGAGATAGTATTTTCAACACTTAAATGATTTCAGTCTAATTATATAATATATAAATTCAATAACAACCCGCCTTAAAGCAATATGTGTATGTAGTAATTTGTAAAATGTATGGAAGTCATTGTATATGTTTATATTATTGTATACATGTGTAATAATGTTATGTGAATGTATTGCGTAGTTTAATAATGTAGGAACTGTGAGAATAATAGGTTAAAAGTTGCTAACAATGAGGTAACCTTGAGGCAATAATGAATTTGAAAGTTTAATGCTACTTGTGATTCTTGGAAGCAAAAATGTAATTTTTGTGACAGTTTATAAAATAGCCAATCAACAACCAGAAAGAGCTTTAGTTAAATGAAGGTATTCTATTGGAGTAGGAATAGCCAATCAGAACTTGAAATACAGAAATTTACAAATTTAGGCGGTAGAAATCAAATCAGTTGCTTGAAGACAGCGTTCATAACTGGACGCGTTGGTTGTAGACAGTGTTCCTAACCGGAAGCGAGATGCGTCCTCGAGAAATGTAATACGTATTCGTGTGAGACGAAAGTAGCTTACGTGTTTAAAAATTGCAAGTATATCAGTGAAGTGTTATTTAAATCGTGTCAGGAATTAATAAAAAGGAGTGACTAAAAAATTAAAATCTGTGTAAGCCTACATTCTTCAGCCCACGACGTCTTGCAAAGAAATCCATGTCTCTAACAATAATACTGACGCAGCCGAGGCAAACATAAATATATAATATTTAAAGGAACAGTCAAATTACAAAGTTAATATTTTTAAACTTGGGACAAAGGCCACGGGAAAGTACATTTGGGACGAAGGCTACCGGGTACCATACGTGCGGTTGCAACTACTTCAAGTTCGGTCCCCAACAGTTGAACTACAATACAACTCCTACTTCAAGTTGGCTTTCCATACATGAAACAACAACCTACTATAACCACTGTGCTTGAAACATGAACGGATAAAAATTTCAATCCATGTCAATCCCATGCATTAAGTAGGATAAGCTATTGATACTACACGTAGTCAGTATGAGTTAAAAAGAGGGCTCTAATCACGTATATCAGCTTATTAAATAACGACTTATGTGGCATTTAATGTGTTATCATTTTTCTGTGCCGTCTATTTAATTTATTTTTTTTTTCATTCGTGAGTAAAACATTTTGGAGTCATGGTAGTGGATTTCCGCACCGATATTTATCTGTGATTGTGGAAAACCAAAAGAACCGCAGTCAGATTGACTGGTACGTGGCAGTTGAACCAGTAATCTCCCGAATGTGAACGACAAACGCTATCCGTTTAATTACGTTGCTCGATAATATTTGCTTGTTAAAACCCTTTATAGGACAGCATAGGTATTGTGGGCAGTAAATATATATATACACTTCACCTCTAGAATGTTTTTATTTCGTGCCACGTATCTATAGTAGGTAAGAGGAGCTAAAACGGAGAGGCCCCGGTAGTTGGGGCAAAGCACTGCAAGTAAGCCACAAAGGCCCTTTTTGTTTCTACCGTCACCCCTGGCAGGGAGGAATGAGGAGAGCCTCTCGAAGGGCGACCAGATCCAGGTGTCGACGGGCGCAAGCATGGACGGGGTCCCTAACGTTTCCAGTTTTCAAACGCAATCGACGCGGACCGGGCTCACTGAAAAGCGTCCAAACCCCCGGCGGCCCCCCCTGGTGAGGCCCACTTGGAGACGAGTCTTAACTGAGCACTTCCGCAACGACGCCAGAGAAGAAAGCGCACATTCCACCGCCCGGCTTCAACCCGCCGAACACCATCGCCTTGTCCCACAATCCTGAAACAGGTAATAATCGAGGAGATGGAAATACGGGGTAGGCACCGCCCCAGCATTCGTCTACCGACCCGGGAAACCACGAAAAATACCCGGAACCTCCCGATCGCGAGACTGCGGCGCCACCTTGATCGGTTAGATAAGAGGAAGTATTGTATTCCACCCAAAAACTCGATGTCGAGATTTTATCGTAAATGCAGGTTTTGAGGCAACCTGAACAACAAGCATTTTAGAAAACGTCCATTTTGATGTGTGCGGGGGGCTATGAACAGCATAACTCAAAAACGAAGAGTCGGTTAAATGCCAAACTTAGTATTCTTCCACCCCAAACTACCGACTACTTCGATTATCTCAAAAATGTTTCTTATCGATTTTCAATAAGATACCATATATTTAAGACATTTACATGTCAAATAATATATATATATACATACATACATATCTTGAATTTTCTGTGGTATGGCTGTGAAGCCGATTTCACTTTAGAGGAATTTTGCATAATTTTGTCAACCTTGTATATCTTATAAGACATACAAAGACGTAGTACACCAAAAATATAGAAGTCTTAAAACACATAATTTGTTTCAAAAACATTTTATGGCATTAGCCATTTCCGAAATATCCGTTAATATTGCTTTCAGTTTTACTTTCTCTACCACGTATCTAGTAGGTAGAGAAGGTTGGGGCAGTATTAACACTTAAATGATTTCAGTCAAATTATATAATATAAATTCAATAACAGCCGCCTTAAAGCAATATGTGTATGTAACAATATATAAAAAAGTGTATATTACAGTCATTATATATGTTCATATTATTGTATACATGTTCAATAATTTTATGTGAATGTATTACGTAATTTAATAATGTAGGAGCTGTGAGAATAATAGATTAAAAGTTGCTAACAATGAGGTAACCTTGAGGCAATAATGAGTAAGAAAGTTTAATAATGTTACTAGTCATTATTGGAGCAACAATAATGTAAATTTTGAGACAGTTTATAAACAGCCAATCAACAACCAGTAAAAAGCTTAAGTTAAATGAAAGTATTCTATTAGAGTAGGATTAGTCAATCACAAGCTGAAATAGAGCAAATTGTACAAATTCAGAGGTTAGTTGCTTGTAGGCAATGTTCCTAACCGGACGCGAGATGTGTCCTCGAGAAATTTAATACTTATTTTGTGTGAGATAAAAATAGTACGTGTAAAAAGTGCAAGTAATTAATAAAAAAAAATCTCACAGCTCTCTCTCCCTATACCAGTGAAGTGTTATTTAAATCGTGTCAAGCATTAATAAAAGGAGTGAAGTAAAATTATAATCTGTGTAAGCTTATATTCTTCAGTCGCACCACTCCCTACTAAGACATTCATGTCTCTAAAATAAATACGGACACAGCCGAGGCAAACATAAATATATGATATTTAAAGAAACAGTCAAAATTACAAAGTTTATGTTTTTAAACATTTGGGGCAAAGGCCACCGGAAAGTACATTTGGGGCGAAGACTACCGGAAACTTTTTACCATACGTGCGGTTGCAACTACTTCATGTGTTCGGCTCCCCAACAGTCGAAATATAATACATCTTCTTCAACTGGCTTACCATACGTAGCAGCAACAAATCTTCTTCAAATTGGCTCTCAAAGCGTGGGGCAAATAACAATACAACAAAACATCTTCTCAAGGTATTGCATTCCACCCAAAAATTGGATATAGAGATTCAGCGGAAATACACGTTTTCCCGCCCCCAGAATACAAATAAATCCTTTTTTTCTGTTCGTGTGTGTGTGTGTGTGTGTGTGTGTGTGTGTGTCAGTATGTCTGTGAGCAGCTAACTCAAAAACGAAAAGTCGAATAAATACCAAACTTGATATTTGAATTCAGTATCTTCCAAGGATGCTATACTAAGAGTAAAAAAGAATCGTCTCACCCCAAACTACCTTTTACATGCAACATTTTTCGAAAATTTTGCTTTCCTAAAAATGACAACCATTTTTATTAAAATACTATATAGGAAAGATATTCACTTGACAAATAATCTGTTTATCTTGAATTTTCTAGGAATTTTGTATTGTCTTGTATACCTGGTAATCGTTAAGCAATAGATGAAAACGTACTACACAAAACACTCTTAAGCACACAATTTATTTCAAGTAAGCTTTTGTGATAAGCCATTTCTGAGATATCCGTTATTAAAGGACTCATTCTCTTAAACTCCTGTCAACAATCAATTGTTTCTCGCGCTTGGATACAGTATGGAATTTTGAAGTCAGCCCTGTTCTGAAACATTTGACTATGCTGTTTCCCTTGTATTTATAACGAAATGTATAATGTGTCATTTCTGCAAAAGTTTAGCTAGATTAAAACGTAGCGTGTAAAAATATAAGCTTGAGTAAGAATAATTTGTATACATTGTTGTTTCTCATGTTTTCAAGGAAAGAGAGTGGGATTTTAAAGAAGTAGGGAGCCGCTTTTAAACACCTAAACGATCGATTCGGACCAACAACAATGTGTGTAATTTAACTATATCTGCAAATGTGTGTTTCGATCAACATGAAACCTCTCCCCCCCCAAAAAAAAAATTAGCTTGCATAACAATAGTTTGTAGAAGCTGTATAAAAATAAATGAATGTAGATAGGGAAAGCAATGCGAATTTAACAGATTTTTTTTGTATAATTGATCGCTCTTCCTTATTACCCAAGCAAATGCTAGCAGCATGGAATCGAATCCCGGACCACAAGCAACGTTAACGGTTGAAGAAGTTATTTTGTTGTAGGAGTTATATTGTAGTTCAACTGTTGGGGAGCCGAACATGAAGTAGTTGCAACCGCACGTATGGTACCCGGTAGCCTTCGTCCCAAAAATTTAAAAATATTTACTTTGTAATTTGAATGTTTCTTTAAATATTCTACATTTATGTTTTCCTCGGCTGCGTCAGTATTTATATTTTATTTAGAGACGTGAATGTCTTAGCAGGGAGGTGGTGCGACTTAAGAATGTAGGCTTACACAGATTTTAAGTATTTTCTTTACTCCATTTATTAATGCTAGACACGACTTAAATAACACTTCACTGTCAATAGAGCGCTGTAAGATTCTTTTATTAAATACTTGCACTTTTTAACACGTAAACTTTTTTTTCACACAAAATGCGTATTAAATTTCTCGAGGATACATGTCGCGTCCGGTTAGAAACACTGTCTACAACCAACGCGTCCAGTTATGGGCGCTGTCTACAAGCAACTGACTTGATTTCAACCGCCTAAATTTGTAAATTTCTGTATTTCAAGTCTCTGATTGGTTATTCCTAATCCAATAGAATACTTTTATTTAACTTAAGCTTTTTTCTGGTTGCTGATTGCTTATTTTATAAACTGTCACAAAATTACATTATTATTGCTCCAAGAATGACTAGTAGCATTATTACACTTTCTTACTCATTATTGCATATTATAATATACACTTTTTATATATTGTTACATACACATATTACTTTAAGGCGGGCTGTTATTGAATTTATATATTACATAATTTGACTGAATTCATTTAAGTGTTAAAAATACTGCCTCACGGTTACTCTGGAGTAGGATGGCAGTGTTCCTACTACAAAGGGCAATGCCATCACCATGTTCCACATGTCGAAAAATCCCTTGATATAAAATTTAATTGAAATAGAGCGACATGGGATTAGTCACCGCTTTCGGTATCTACCCATCCCTTTTGAATGTTAAATCAGGGTAGAGCGGGGATGCACACCAGTTTAATGCCCGCTAAAGATTAATTTTTCAATATTGTACAAATAGATGAACGTCGAGGTAGAAAATCGATTTTTTATGCTTCAAGAGAGTAAAATTATCGCAGCAGAGTTTGTCGATATTTTAATGTAACTCGTGTCTTTGCTTAGCCCTAAAAAGCATTTATTTTTACTTCATAGAAAACGCATTGGCGAAACACTATTCTTTTTGCATGCATGAGGGTTGATCAGACACACAGGGATTCTAAATTAAACGACAAATTGGGTCGGTAGTTGTTAGTATACACACTTTTGGTTAAGGAAATCATTAGCGATTCACTGTGATGTTTCGTTTCGGTACAACAATTTATATATTCTTAGTTGTCACTTCAACTCTAAAGTCATATAGTGACTACTTTAGAATACAGAACATAATTACAATGAAAATACAATACGAGGGCTGTCCCAGAAATACCCGGCGTAACAAAGAAAGCACAAAAATGTTGAGAAAAACATCTTTATTTCTCTACATAGTCTCCTTTCAGCTCCATACAATTTTCCCAGTGTTGTTCTATAGTTTGGATACCCTGTTTATAGTGAGAACCGTCGAGTTGTGAAAAATAGCTATCAACTGCAAACTTCACCTCTTCATTGTTGGCAAATCTTTTACCACCAAGGCATTTCTTCAACTTTGGAAACAGAAAATAATCAGAAGGGGCTAAGTCTGACGAATAGAGTGCATGAGGAAGCAACTCGAACTTAACTCATTGGTTTTGGCCATGGCGATAATGGATGTGTGAACTGGTGCATTGTCTTGATGAAACACAACTTTCTTTTTCACTAAAGGCGACCGTTTTTGCTTGATTTCATCATTCAAACGCTGCAATAAGTTTGCATAAAATTCGACATTGATTGTTTTTCCTTTTTGAAGGTAATCAATGAAAATTACCCCAAGCGTATCCCCAAAACCTGACGCCATGACCTTGTCTGCAGATGGAACTGTCTTCGCCTTCTTTGGAGCCGATTCTCGCCTTTAAATCCACTGTTTTGATTGTTCCTTCGTCTCAGTATGGAGTGATGGACCCATGTTTCTCCATGGTTACGAATCGACGCAAAAACTCGGCTGTAGTGTAGCGAAACATCACCAAACACTCGACTGAATCATCTTCACGACGCTGCTTTTGTTCCATTGTAAGTAAACGCGGCACCCATCTTGCGCACAGCTTTCTCATGACTAAATTTTCGTTTAGTGTGCGATGTACAGCACCTTTTGAAATGCCTACGATGTCTACTCACCTTCAGTCGACGGTCATCCAATACCATTTTGTGGATTTTCTTCACAATTTCTGGCGTGGTCACCTCATTTGGTTGACCACTGCGATGTCGACTTGGTAGCTCGTACGGCCTCGTTTAAACTCTGCCACCCAATTTTTACTGTTGTAAACGAAGGAGCAGGCTCTCCCAGAGTAGAATCTAGCTCAGCTTTAATATTAGTTGGACTACGACCTTTCAAATGAAAGTATTGTATCGTATAACGATGGCCAGTTTTATCCATGTTTATAAATTCGCTGAGAGAGTTCACTACTAAAGGCTGCCAAACAATTACTAAACAACAACCTAGCATCGTCAAGCTTCAAACTTAAGCTTTATAAGGGTGGTACTTCTACCGTAGACATTTGTTTGAAACAACCGCTATATATACGCCAGGTCGGGTACTTCAGGGATTGCCCTCGTATTTTAAACAGCAATAGTGCATACAACATTAAATTCCCTAGACAGATGTGCTATACATTATTATACAGTTTTGTCGCTTTCATAAAGTTTAAAGTTCTTTGTTGTGCTGAATTTAGGGCGTCTGGTAGGCTGTTGAGAATATCACATCTTTCTCCGTGTTGTACATAGCGACGGCAGGCTGTAGCGAAATGATGAACTGTCAGGTTGGATCTCCAGAGGTCGCACCCAGGAGGAAGGTCACGGTTGAGGAGATGTTTGTGCGCTATAGAAGTATATTCAATACGTAGTCGAATTAATACAACTTGGTCTTTGCGGTTGTAATGATAGTGTTGAAGTTTGGACTCGGAAATGTAGACATCGTGTAACTTGCTTCTAGATGTGGCTTTTCATGTTTGTCTCCATTGATTAATGCAAGTCTTGTTGATGAAGTCCGTGTGTGGTATCTTAATGTCCTAAGGGGGATGTTTGGTGGCTTTTTTGGCTGCCTGATCAACTGATTCATTTCCCAGAATTCCGACATGAGACGGAGTCCAGGCGAATGATACTTATTTACCAGAGACTAGTATTTGTACAGTTTCTAAAGTTCTTTAACATTATTTTGGGGGGTTGAGGTTTGTTGAAGGGATGTTAAGGCACTCAACGAGTCGGAGAATATTATGTAATTATGTAGGTCATTTTTTTAAAGTATGTATTCCGATAGGAGTTGAATTGCGAACAATTTACAGGAATAGAAGAAAGATAGTTGGGGAAAACTATATTGTATGGTGTAATCAGGGAATATCGCTATCGCGAGCTATATTTAGTTCACCCTAAATAGAAACAAACACAAAAGGAAAAGGAAAGTAACAGAATTCAGTGTCCAATATTCTAACATCCAGAGAAAAAGTTCCTTCGTAACCTCTCAGAGAAAGCACTTTCCCAACTTCAGCTTCTGCACCTTTTGTGAATGCTACAAAATCTTTTTCGGAATCAACAGGGGACTTCATAAGACCAGTCTTAGAGCCGGTTTCACAGTTTAAGCTTTGTGAAACCAACTTTGGCTTTACTGGGCTGAACAATTTCACGGAACAGTAAAGTTGGTAACGCCTGCGTATACGCATCAAGTGAATTCTCATTGCTTGTTTATGGCAACGCTGTTTCTAAAATCAGCTTTTGTAGGTTATCCAGCAATATAAAATTAAAATTAGCGAGAGTAAAAACCTAGAACTTCTCAGGAAGTCAGCATTCTATAAACTGTGAAGCAGCATAAGTATGTAATAGAGTGCAAGCAAATTATTACTATGGAGCAACAAAAACCAAACGCGGGGAAAAATTGCGATACGAAAGGTGGATTAGAATGGTGTGATGCAAGTAAAATATCCAGCTGCAATTAGCATGCTTTCACTTGCATATAACTTAAATGTTAAGAGAAGAATTGTTTCTGACGAGAGGGTTTTGTTACTGAAATACACAGCAATATGTTATATGTATATGTAACGGCAATGAGTGGGGCAATATAAGCGATAAAATCATGAAGTATTAATTTAAAATTAATGCCTGCCAAATTATGTTTTGCCTCTTGCCACTCGAATTTATTGTATCATAAATAATTTCTGGTACCATCATTGCAGACCGTTTACTTAATCGAAATCTCTCGTAGAATTCTTGCTCATTCCACACGTGAAAATGGTTTGCACACAATTTAAACATTCTAGATCGTCTTCTGTTGTGGTATGAGGTAAAATAATTTGCATTTCCTCATCAGTAATATCGTCTTCTTAGATAACTCGGCGATAGCTTAAAACCAGATAAGTACGGTTTAAACTAAAGAACGTATAAGCTCATTATCGCTTGAACTACGAACTGTAGAACTCCATTGTAGCTTAAGCCTCCGCTTAGGTCCGTTTTGAAGCTGAAGTTTAAACTGTGAAACCGGGCATTAATATGGCCTCACAGAAATGAAGTGGTTTATACTCATGTAAGCGTGGCGGCCAAGCAACGTGTCCAGCTCGACCTTTCCATACCCATGCTACTGAGGTGATGGCGTAATACGTTGTGAAATTGGCAAGTTAGAGTCCACCACTGTAATGATCGACATCCTTATAGTTGCCCTTTCACCCTCCCATTATTTAGTTGCTATCGTATTTTTGCACTAGAATGAAGCCACGCTTGATCTAAAACACTGTTATCTATCCATTCCAAAGGTTCCTCACTAATTTTCCTCCACAATTTCCAGCACATACATTCATTTCTCCACAACTTACGGATTTCTGCAATTTAATGGATTGTTTCCTTGTTTTTATCAAAAAATACGCACATAATTATATGGATGAGCCTGCAAATATATAATAATTGTCAGGAACTTTCCTTTGGTGTCGCCCTTCAAATGCTGATATATTAATAATTGTTTCAGTATACCAAACAAACTGTTTTTGTAAGAATTAAAATCAATTCCCTGAGAAAATACCCCAGTTGTCTCTTATAATGTAAGGAAGACATGTTTTTCTGTGCTTTAGATGTCATGAGTCATTGCTGTAGTGTTACTTAATACGCACAGTAATTAACTCTGGTGGTGCACAGTTAAGTAACTGTTCTAGCTGCTCACTAGTTAGGATGGTAAACATTTCACTTGATTTCCTCTCTTTCGTAAGAAACATTATTGACGTGCTTCATTATCTTGAGAGCAAATTGACGCATCCATAAACAGATGGAGGGGGAAGGCATGGGCGGATTTTCGCGCAATTGCGTCCCGCCAACAGGCGGAACAGCCACTTCTGTCCAGCTTTACTCCTAGGTCCTAATTCACTCCTTTACGTTCATTGGTGTTGTAAACCCTTCTACCTAGCTGCACAGATGGTGCTTCTGCTATTATGAATTTGCAAATGAGGAACAAGTGTTCATCAGTGTCTCTCTAGGGAGAGAGGGAATTCTCTCTTTTTAAACTCTACCTTTCAGCGTGATTGGGCAAATGAAAGGAAGCCACTCTGATTTGTTTCTGTACGCATGCGTATTCTCTCAACTTTCCCACTAGCAGAGTTATGAGCCTACAGTTTAGACAGTACTCACCATACAGCATAAGCAAATTAATTGTGCTATTTCTGGCTCTTATTCGTCTGCGCAGTTATTCTGCAAATCGTGCATTTATGAACCTAAGTTTGTATAACTTCTTTGCTTCTTCTTATTCCCACTTTTCATCTGCGCTTCAGAGAAGGTGATTTTGATTCATCCGGTACAAGAAAATTTGTGTATTCGACTGTTAGGCGATCAGAATTTAAAATTTCCTTGCAATACTTAAAATGAAAAAGGCAACGTAATCTAAGAAATCTAAGGTTTCTTAGCATTATCCATTTTCTGGAAACCAATGCAACGGATTTGCACGTTACTTCACAACTTAAGACCCCCTCCTTTTTTTTCATAGAACGTCCTTAAGCCGAAATTCTGCCAGTTTCAGATTTATAGTACATTTTGATTACCATAATTTTATCTATTTCCTCATATTAAAAGATTCTGAACTTAAAATAGTACCGCCAAGTGGAACGTTCATTAATGTTTTATTTTTACAGGTGAAATACTGTAATAGAAGAATAATGCTGACAACGGAACAACGTGTAGAGCTGATATTTCTCTATGAAGACCACCATTAAATATCTCGAGAAGCTGCAGACGAATTTTATCGCCCTGATATTCCCAAGGCCTCCCATCAAACTGTGAACAGATTGTTGAATAACTTTGAAACAACGGCCACGATAGTCGACGCAAAATGCAGTGGTCGGCCAAAAATAACCATCAACGAAGATCACCTGCCGATGTAATTTTCAAACGCACAGTAAGTCCTACCAAATCACTCCGGTACGTGGTCAAGGAAAGCGTAAACATTCTGTACACCGAATGTTGAAGTCTGCACATTTCCGTCCCTACAAATTGCAGCATAGACTGAGGCAGTATTTTTAACACTTAAATGATTTCAGTCTAATTATATAATATATATAATTCAATAACAGCCCGCCTTAAAGCAATATGTGTATGTAACTATATATATATATATATATATATATATATATATAAAATGTATGTAACAGTCGTTGTATATGTTTGTGTTATTGTATCCATGTTTAATAATGTTATCTGAATGTATTACGTAATTTAATAATGTAGGAGCTGTGAGAAATAAGTTAATAGTTGCTAACAATGAGGTAACAATGAGGTAACCTTGAGGCAATAATAAATTTGAAAGTTTAAATGCTACTAGTCATTATTGGAGCAACAATAATGTAGTTTTAATGGCAGTTTATAAAAATAGCCAATCAACAACCAGAAAAAGCTTTAGTTAAATGACGGTATTCTATTGGAGTAGGATTGTCCAATCAGAGACTTGAAATACAGAAATTTACAAGTTTAGGCGGTTGAAATCAGTTCAGTTGCCTGCAGACAGTGATTGTAACCGGATGCGAGATGCGTCCTCGAGAGATTTAATACGTATTCGTGTGAGACGAAAAATAAGTTTACGTGTTAAAAAGTGCAAGTAATTAATTAATTAAAGAATCTCAGGCTCTCTATATCAGTGAAGTGATATTTAAATCATATCAAGTATTAATAAAAGGAGTGAAGTAAAATTATAATCTGTGTAAGCCTACATTCTTGTCGCACCACAACCCTGCTAAGAGAAACGTGTCTCTAACAAATACTGACGCAGCCGAGGCAATCGTAAATATTTAATATTTAAAGAAACAGTCAAATTAAAAAGTTAATTTTTTTAAACTTAGGGCAAAGGCTACCAGGTACCATACGTGCGGTTGCAACTACTACAAGTTCGGTTCCCCAACAGTTGAAATACGATACAACTCCTTTTAAAATACTCCTTTCTCAAGACACAGGATGTCCCATACTGATCCAAGAGGAGACTTGAGTACTGTAACTGGATTCTTCAAGCAATAGAGAGGAATCCACATTTCCTTCGAAATGCCATGTTCAGCGATGAATGTCTTTCTTAGATGGCCATGCCCATATACAGAATGCCAGATACTGGCCAGATATTGGATGAGCCCTTCCAATAATCCAGGTGCTCCACAGGTTATGGTATAGTGTAGTATCAATCCCAAACCATTGTGGCCCGTACTTCTTTAATGGCCATGTAAACCAACACACCCATGGTGAACTACTCGATACTGTTGTAATGGACTTTTTGAATGACCTGCCACTTAATACCCGGCAAAGGATATGGTTTCAGTTTGATGGTGCAACACCACATTATGTGTTGGCGAGTCGGGATCATTGGATTAGACGTAGTGGCCCTATCAGTTGATCTCCACGTTCACCAAATCTTAACATCCCCCGATTATTTTTACTTTCTCTACTACGTATAGCAAGTAGGGGAAGTATTGTATTCCACCCAAAAATTCGATACCGAAATTTCACCGGAAATACATGTTTTTTGGCCCCCTAAATCCCAAAAACTTTTTTGGAAACATGTCCGTGTGTGTGTCTGTGAACAGCATAACTCAGAAACGAACTGTCTGATAAGCACCAAACTTGGTATTTAGATTCAGTATCTTCCAGAGATGCGACACGAAGATTTTCAAGAAAATGCCCTCACCCTAGATTACCCTTTACATGGAACATTTTTCGAAAATTTTAATTCTCTCAAAAACGGCTGTAACGATTTTGATTAAAATATCATATGTTTAAGATATTTTCATGCCAAATGAAATGTATATCTCGAATTTTCTGAGAATGTCATCAAAAGTATTCTTCATTGTGAACGACTTTTGCATAACTGGTAAACCATAAGAGATAGACAAAATTTTACTACACAAAAAATGTAGATCGCGTTAAAATACACAATTTATGTCATACACATTTTTTTGTTGAGTGAACCATTTTCGAGATATTGCTTGTTATTCCCTTAAATTTTTCAATACTTATTTTCTGAAATGGGAATTCGTTATTCATTTTTTTGTCTTGGATATTCAAAGAGTATTAATCTGTGGGAAAGGGAATGGTGCTGCACCTAGCAACCAGCTATTAAGAGATATGTATCTGCTTAAAGGCTACTGTATATCTATATTGCCCTTGCAAATACAAAACAAGGGTAACATAGTACGGCTTAAGCGATAGTCAAGTATTTTTAGAACTGGTCGCTATGTGTAAAATGTAATTCTCTTTGCATGTCAAAAGATCGTTTCTGCAAATGTTTATCTCGATTAATTTGAAATAGATGGAGAATAGGAGTTTGTAAAAATAGTTTGTACAAGAGTAGAGAAAGGCATGCGAGTGTAACACATCAGATTTTTTTCTACGTGAAAGAGCAGGTGTTTTAGACACAGCCTGCAAATTTGGATGTCTTAAAGGAAAGAATCACCAATACCATTAACAGCATTGCACCAGCTACACTTTTGCGGATGGTTGATGAAAATGTCATGTAAGACATTGCGAGTGAACGGTGCACATTTTGAACATGAACGATATGCTTGCGGGGCCGTGTGAACATAAAATCAATATCTATAAACCTATCATTTGGCACGGGACTTCTGAGACACACGGTATATTATTCAACAAGTCTATAATACCAGTAATTAAGATGCGAGTATGTTTTCAAAATTTTCATACAAGCGTCTTAATTACCACTATAGTCAGGTTGTATAGGTCAAGTTGTATAAGATTGTTTTTGGCTGGACACACTATATTTTCAAAACTTTGAGTTTTTACAAAAATATCTTATGTTGTTAATTATGTGTAATTAAATGCTGATCGCAGGGCCTTGAGTGTGTTTGTGAGTAGTGGAACAGATGGTAGTACTGCTGAGTCAATGCCATATTTATAGATTTTTTGCAGGTAACATGAGAGCAACTTACTGAAGCAAAGGAAATGAACTGAATTTATTAAAATATTAAAATTACAATGAACAGAATTTATTTTATTTTAAATACACTATTTCATACGGGAAATGGATACAGAAGAATGTTTGAAGTTCGGTTAATGCTTATTTGATTTTAACCTAAAAACAACACATTTTAAATAGGTACACATTGTGAGACAGTATTTTTTAACACTTAAATGATTTCAGTCATATTATATAATATAAAATTCAATAACAGCCCGCCTTAAAGCAATATGTGTGTAATATAATATATAAAATGTACGTAACATTCATTGTATTAATGTTTATATTATTATGTACATGTCCAATAATGTTAATTTAATAATGTAGGAACTGTGAGAATAATAGGTCAAAAGTTGCTAACAATGAGGTGACCTTGAGGCAGTAATGAATTATAAAGTTTAATAATACTACTAGTAATTCTTGGAAACAATAACGTAATTTTTGAGACAGTTTATAAAATAGCTAATCAACAGCCAGAAAAAAACCTAAGTTAAATGAAAGTATTCTACTAGGGTAGGATTAGCCAATCAGAAACTGAAATAGGGCAAATTGTACAAATTCAGAAGTTAGTTGCTAGCAGACAGCGTTCCTAACCGGACGCGCCTCGAGAAGTTTAATACGTATTCAATGTGAGACAAAAATAGTTTACGTGTTAAAAAGTACAAGTAATTAATAAAAGAATCTCACAGCTCTGGATATTAGTAAAGTGTTATTTAAATAGCGTCAAGCATTAATAAAAGGAGTGAAGTAAAAGTTATAATCTGTGTAAGCCTATATTCCTCAGCCGCACCACACCTTGTTAAAAAATTCATGTCTCTAAAAATAAATACTGAAGCAGCCAAGGCAAACATAAACATATAATATTTAAAGAAACAGTCAAATTAAAAAGTTAATATTTTTAAACTTGGGGCGAAGGCTACCGGAAACTTTTTACTATACGTGCGGTTGCAATACTTCAAGTTCGGCTCCCCAACAGTTGAACTACAATTCAACTACTTTCTCAATTGATGATTAAGCAATTTGTGAAATGTACCTGCTAGTGTGAAGCTGTTAATGGGCGACGTGCGCGCGCCGCCGAGTAAGATCATAATGAGTCACTGAAGTATACTGGATGCCATAACCGTTCAGTTACGTCACACGTAATCAGACTATTACAGTGTAGTCGACCAAAAATTCATTATCATGTCACTCCAAATATTTTGTTTTCTTTTTTTCGAAGTGTGTTAATCGATGTTTTATTTGTTATTTACTCCCATATTCGACTATACTCAGTCATGCACACAACATAATTTTAATGTACTTTGATTTATAAACCGGCACAACGCTTTTTCGGACTTTAAAATTTTTAGTTGTAGATTTCACATTCCGAAATCAAATTTACATAGCCACAGGACGCGAGAGAAACCGCAGATGTTTACGAAAACATTGTTTCAAGAAGAATAGGTCGATATGCGAGCCGTAATTCAAGCTAACAAATCACTTCGCTCGTACAAGGTCCGAGATTTCAGGAATTCATTTACGCAAGGCAACTAATCATGGCGTAATGGATTGGAATGCTACATAGATGGCAGAATCCAATATCCACCGACCAGGTACCTACGCCAGAGAGACGTTACGCATTTTATTTGTCCCGCTTCACGAATGGCGCGCAGTCAGTCAGTCGGTAATGAAGTGACCAGGCAATATCTGCATTACGTAGCCCCTTTGAGCACCACCTGGTCTCCGTAGTCCCTAGCTAAACCCTGGACTGCATCTGCGCTTCCATATTTACTACTGTACAATAGTACCTTGGTCATAGTTATCTTTTGTTTGCTTCTGGTGTCATTTTTATATACTTTTGCAAGATACATTTAATAAATGTATATTTTAAAATCTACTTACAGAGAAGTATATTGTATTAACACTTACGTAACATATTCCCTTATAACTGTACTGTTCATGTAAAAAGTGGTCCCCCTATCCACATTACATTAATCCAGACAAGCGTTTGCGGTTATATGACATCACTTACATGAAGCAGCCAGTTTTTACATCTCAAGCACGTTCTTGTTAGTAATGGATTAATGGAAAGATGAAAGTCGCACATTTTCCAACATAACCAAGAATATTTTGAAAACGATTAATGCTACGAAAATAGTTATTCTAATGAGTTCTGCATTGTTTCTCTAGTAATTTTTCACCTGTCTTATGTAATAGTTTCCTAGTTATATATGTAAAACACAATGAGAATAAAAACCACTTCACAAAAAATTTACAGAACATTCAGAATGTATCTTATTCCTAATCCCAAAATCGCAAATGTAGCACTTTCATCCAAATCCTTTGAGACATTTTAAGAAAATAAAAAATAACGATTCTTCCCATATAAAGGCTCGTTTGGGTTGCCGAATTTTTTCAACATCTCCGAACTATTGGATTTTAATTGACTTTTTTTATTTATCCCATTACATTTCTGTACACAAGATCGTTTATTTTTACATATCCTCTACAAACTATTTTAAAAATGCTCATTTTTCCGTTTACTTCATTTTAAAGGACCAAATGTTTGCAGAAACGGTATCGTTACACATTTAAGTGCAAGAGATATAGAAGGCTCAAGCAATAGTCAAAACTTAAAAATGTGTGTCGCTATATACTGGCTTTGAATCCCATGTCTTTACCAGACAGACAACAGAATGGTGGCTTTGCAACATGTGTATGACAAAGTATTGGAAAACAGGCAATAAAAAATAAGAAATAATTTTCCATGCAAGGGATAGCTTGGGGTGGGAGATTTTTTCTTGAGAATTCTTCTATTGCTTTTCGAGTTATGCTTCTTTTCTCCCTCTCTTTCTCCCTCTCTCTCTCTCTCTCTCTCTCTCGCTCTCATGCACTCAAATATTGTTCTACAATTTTGGGGGGGGGGTTACCAGAAAATTCAAATATACATTTTATTTGTCATGAAGATACAGCTTAAACATAATGGTATTTTAATCAAAATCGTTAGAACCATTTTGAGAAAATAAAAATTTCGAGAGATTCTCCATGTAAAGGGTGTGGGAGCTTTCTTAAAATCTTTGTGTTGTATTCTTGGAAGATCCCGTACTTGAATACCAAGTTTGGTACTTAACCGAATTTTCGTTTTTGACTTATCCTGTTCACTCACACACACACACACACACACACACACACACACATATATATATATATATTTCTAAAAATGCTTTGTTTGGGTTCATAGGGCCTCAAAACAATTCCTGGAAATCTCAAAATAGAGAAATCTCGAAGTTTTGGGTGGCGTATTTACTGGTATGTATTGACCGAGGTGGCTCCGCGGTAACGTGTGAGTTCCGTCGCCCACTCTGACCTTGGAGTTTCGTGGTTTTCACTGGTGGGTAGGCGAATGCTGGTTTGGTTTCTCATCTATCACGACTTTCATTCCGTTTCCTTCTCATGTTTCAGGTGGTTTCGTGGCGTATGGCGGTGCCGGACAGATGACGCAGATGCATGCGTGCTCAAAGGAAAAAGTACACCAGATACTTCTGGTCGACGGGTTTCATTGTCCTCGCAGCTCTAACAGTAGGGCGAGAAATGTTAGTGATTTCCATACGTCTATATGGCCTTCATCCCTTTCTCCTAGGAGGGTAGCGAGTAGATCTATGCAGGTCGCAGTGCACGAGGAGTCCCCCTCCGTTGTATAACCTATAAAAGGATCCCAATCTAAGTCAAGAATCGAACTCGTGATCTCTGTATTTTAAGGTTACCTCGCTGACTAACAAACAGCAGAGGATGTGTTCCAATTCATCTGAAACGAAAGTAACATAAGTCATGTTGGCTAGTGAACAGGGGATATGTTATTTAGATTGGATTAAATAAAAACCCCTCCCAAAGGAGTGCACTAAAGGATTCGTACCAACAGTTTGCGTTCACAACTGCGGCAAAATTAACAAATCATGACAGTGCTACTGCCGCGCTGGATTCTGGCTGTTTTTCGCCAATGTTACTGAGGATATAACACGGTTTACCGCATTTGAATACAAAACGATTCATTGCTTTTTTGTTTCTTTCTTACCCTTTCTCTTTGTTCATAATTTTGGTGCTGTAGTTTTTTGTGTTGCACATTTCCATGTCTATTGTTCTATCTGCAAGAAACAAAGGAGTCATTCCAGAAAGAGACAAAAGAATGGCTTGAATATAAACGTATATGATTAACTTTTTGTGTAATTCTGAATGAACGGCAGAGGACAAATAAGACGCAGAAATGCCGAGTGTTTCTCAAAGGGAAGGAGGAAACAGTGCTGCCATCCTCAGGGAAATCAATGTATCCAATGTGAGAATGGAAACAGCTCCACTGCGACTCTGAGAGCTTTCTGCATTGGGGCGGCCTCCCTCTGCTTGCATGAGTATACTCGTTTTCCTTACTACTTCTAAAAATGCCAGCCTTGTAAACAAAAAAATATTTAATTAACTTTATTTAACAAAACATACAACCCTGTTTTGCAGTCAAAGGCGTTATTTAACTAAGGACCAAAGCAATCCATTCGATTGCAACAATAATAAAAACCTCACATTTGACTTGAGGCTGTCAACATTTGCTATCAGGTGTTTCAAAAGTATTTGATATGCGAGTATACAACAGGCATTCGAGGTTTTTTACTTTCCTAGTAGGTACAGAAGGTATTGTATTTAACCCAAAAATTCAATACCCAGGTTTCACCGAAAATGTATTGAGGTCCCGTGAATCAAAAACAATACTTTCTCAAATACGTATATAAGTAGGAGAAGTATTTCATTCCACCCAAAAACTTGATAACGAGATTTCACCGGAAAATATAGTTTTGAGGCCACTTGAATTAAAAAAAAGGAAAAAAAAAACATTTTAAGAAAAATGTCCGCGTGTGCGTTTCTGTGTCTGAACAGGATAACTCAAAAACGAAAACTCGGATAAACACCAAACTTCGTGTTTAGGTTAAGTATTTTTCAAAGATGCGTGACGAAGATTTTCAAGAAAATCCCCCAACCCAGAACTACGATTTTACGTGAAACATATTTTGAAAATGTTGATTTACCCAAAAATAGCTCAAACGATTCGAATGAAAATGTCATATGTTTAAGGCATTTTATGGCAAATGAAATTATAACGAATTTTTTTATGAATGTCCCCAAAAGTCCTCTTCATTCTGAATGACTTTTGCATAACTGGTAAACCATAAGAGATACACAAAATTTTATTACACAAAAAATATAGATCTCGTTAAAACATACAATTTATGTGACATACAATTTTTTTGTGGAGTGAACCACTTCCGAGATATTCCTTGCTATTTCTTTGAATTTTCCAATACTTATTTTCTCAAATGAGAATTCGTTATTCTTTTCTTTTTATGTTCTGGACAGATAAAGAGAATGGAATGCTCCACATAGCTACCAGCTCTTAAAATATTTGACTATTGCTTAAAACCTATCATATTCCCCTTGCATCTACAAGAAAATTAGCAATAAGTTTCTAAAAATGTTTATCTCGATTAACTTGAAGTAGATGGAGAATAGGCGTTTATAAGAATAGTTTGTACAAGAGTAGAGAAAGTCATGCGAGTACAACACATCAAATTTTTAAAAAAATGTCCGGTTGTGTCTGTGAACAAATAACTCAAAAACGAAAAGACATAAATAACAAACTTGGTATTTGGTTTCAGTACCTCTCAAATATGCGACACGAAAATTTTCAGAAAATCCCCCCGCCCTCAACTACCTTATACATGGAACATTTTTCGAAGTTTTTTATTTTCTAAAACATGGCAAACGATTTTGATAAAGATACCATATATTATCTGGGAATAGCCTATGAAGTCCTGTTCATTCGGAAGGAACTTTGTGTAATCTTGCATAACTGGTAAACGTTAAGAGATAGACGAAAACGTACTACACAAAAAATGTAGATATCTTGAAAACACACAATTTATTTCAAATAAGGTTTTTTTTCGTGTCATAAGCTATAGTAGAGGTATCTGTTAGTAATGGTTCGAATTGTTCATTACTTGGTCATTCTTAAAGTTCTGTTGTCTCTCGCGATTGCATAGAAACAGTATGGAATTTTAAGGTCAGCATATAGCTTCCAGTTCTTAAACATTTGGATGTCGCTGTTCTCTTTGTATCTATTTTTCTATCTATTCCTTTTCTGTTATTGTTTTTACAAAAAGCAACTATAATGCATTCAGAGATAATAAAATCGTACACGATTAATCAGCAAGAAATCAGAGGAATATGCATGTTATAAACCAAATAAATATCTTAAGTCTTCAACATACATCTTGAGTCAGATTATTAACAAGGCGTCATTTATAGTAAAGCATTATGAAATAAAACTAAAACTAACTATTTTTACTTTCTTTTCTATGTACATACACTAGGTAGAGAGAGTATTGTATTCTACCGAAAAATTCGATATTCATATTTCACAAGAAATACACGTTTTGAAACCCGCTTACCCAAAGAGCATTTTTATAAAAAGAGCCACGTGGTTGTGTGAATAGCTAACGCAAAAATTAAATGTCAATAATTACCAAACTTTGTATTTAGGTTGCAGCTGCTAAAGATACGAGACGACTATAAAAAATCCTATTTTCAAACTACTTTAGATACACTATTTTTTAAAAATTTCGATTGTCCAAATTGGCTCTGACCATTTTTATTAAAATACCCATATGTTTAAGCGAATAGCCTGCAAGATCCTCTTCATTCAGAAGGAATTTTGTATACTTTTTTTTGTAACTGATAAACCCTACGAATATACAAAAACTTACTACGCAAGAAAATGTAGGTCTCTTTAAAGGACACAATTTATTTGGAGTAACTTTATGATATTAGACACTTCCGAGATATACGTTGTTATTGGTTTGAAGTTTTCAATACTTTTGTCACATTCTTAGAACGCTGTAGCTATTGTTTCTCGCGATATCATGGAAAAGTATAGAATTTCTAAGTCATCATATAGCGACTAGCTTTTAAACAGATATCGGCTCATTTCTGCCTTATACCTTCAACTAAATGAAAATAAACGATAGTAGGTAGAGAAAGTCATGTGAATGTCACACATCAGATTTATTTAAATACTCGTGCATATGAAATTTAATGTAGTATTCCGGGCCTTTTTGTGTCCCTTGAGATGCGCGTGGTTTTTTTTTAAATTTGTTTCCATATTACTCACATTTGCCTATGAAATAGATTGCCGATTTTGCTAAGTTTCATTGAAAAGCTGCATGCTTCTCATTGTGTCCATCTTCTGCCAGCAACTCCCATATAATAATAATAATAATAATAATAATAATAATAATAATGTAATTCACTTCCGTTCTGTTAAAAATAGTTAATATTGTAACGATGCTTAGAGGGATTCGATCCACGCCTGGGAAGTTTCATTAGATTTCATTTAGTGGTGTAATTGGAACAAAGCGAGTAACGGGGACAACACTTTGCTGATCTGTCTTTACGAAGTGTATTTATTGGCTACGTTTGTAGGCTATCCCTCTCAATCGTCACGCTGCCGCATAGAAGACACACGTCTACCTTAAACTTGGGACCCCCAACCTAGCACAGTATTTTTTATTAAGTGAACTAAGCAGGCTTTACTCACTTCTATCTTCAGGTAAGTCCTTGTGATGTTTATCAAAGCTCCTGCACCTCAGGGCTGTCAAGAGGTCCCCAAACCTCAACTCCCTTAATTAATTGAACTAGCCGATAGCTTTTGATAGAACCTCGTGTTGTTATTTTCTACTACCCCCAGTTCTCTCAATGGCACTCTCTCATCTTGGGTAAGTGCGACTACACTCAGAATAATATCCTCCTGTTAGTTTACTACCTCGGGGCTCGCGATATTATGGCGAATAAAACACTTTTCTTCACAAAATCTGATATACAAGTCAAGAATTAAATTTCTCTGATAGCAGCCAAACCATTTCAATGAATATTTGCATGCAACTGAAGAAAATATGCCATCTGCACGGCATGAAGCAGGTGGTTACAGGGATGAGACCTAGAATGCTAACTGTCCTCCTTGTATATGGGAGCGGTGGTTGGACTGGACGGCACCCTAATGCCGTCTGCACGGCACGAAACAGAAGATTCGGTAGCTATGCGCTAGGGTCTCTGTGACACGTGACGGAGCGGGTGGTTACAGGAATGAGACCTAGAAGGCTAACTACCCATCACATATCGTTCTAAGAGTTATACACCAACATATCCGTCGCGATATGACCAAGTAAAATAAAACAGAGTAAATAAAAAAATAACCCTTTCATAAAAAGAAAAGAAGTCCTGTGGAATAATGGCTGAACATTTTTGTTTGCTTTTTGTAAAATATTCCTCTCAACATTTGACGAGTCAGAGCACTTTATTAAAAAGGTTTATTTTTGTTTATTGGCAGTCCACACTGTTGTAATGGGCACCTGCGCCGCGATGACATAATGGTTTGGAGTAGTGCTACAGTTCTCTGCTGTGGAGTGCGCACGAGTTGAGCCCCTTTATGTCAGTCCACTATAGGTGTATAGGTCTAGCGCCCACTAGTGTACAATCAGAGAATTCGAGGAGCTACAGTAAGTTGCGATCTGTGAGTGTAGTAAACCAACATTCCGGCTGAAGGAAGCTTGGTGCTAATTACATATCTCCCCGTGTTGGTTGGATGATCGTCCACCTCCCGTGCGCATGTGCGAGTCCTGGTGTGACCGTGCTCTTGACATTGAAGGCTTGCCGCAGGTATAAAAAATAAAGTACCTAGCACGTTTTTTAATGTATTTTCAACTTCAATTTTTGTAGTGCAACAGTCTTGGGAAGTTCCATATAACGAATTATATTTAAGACCAACATGCGAGGTGGCTCAGACGCTAACACTTTGGCTCGCTTTCGGGAGGTCTCGGGTTCAATTAACGTTGAATCGGCCACCCAGTTTTTTCATGGATTATACACTACAACGAATTTTCCTAATGGACATTTATTTTCATTTCATTTCCTTGTGATTTGTTTCAGAGTTGAAGACCGGTGGAATTCCCTTTGTGAGAAGGATTTCTCCCTAGCTCCCGATTGTCTACTCCTCCCCAGGATACCCACAATCTGGAATCGTTAGTGACCCCACATTCGCTTAGCGTTCCTCACCTTTCGAGTCCGACCGCCCCATCCCTTCCTTCCTGAAGGTCGCAGTGAGACACAATGAACCTGCGTGTGCATCACTGGTTCTAGACCTTCTCCGTGTATTCCCTATTTCTATTCTACATATAAAATGTAATAAATTGTTTAATTAATAGGTATTATGATCACATACAGTAATACTCACTTTTAGATACGCGTTCCATTGTTTCAATTGCCACAGATAAGCTCTGTCGTTTAAAAGAAACACCTGTCATATAGCAAAGAGCTAATGTCAATAGAAGAAAATGAGAACAGATTAATCTCAAGAGTAACAGAAGCAGAAATCCCTCAATAAGAAAATAAAATACATAATTTTACAAAAAATATATTTAAACATATCCTAAACTCGTACAGCAACCAAGTAGAAGTAACTGCAAATGTGATTCTCCAAACTGATAAGAGTTAGAAAGCAAGGCAATGGTGAAGAGTTTGTCGCTTCTAAGAAAGTTAGAATAAAAGGAATATTTTTTTTCACTGAATTGTGGCACTGGTTAGTTGACATCTAACATACTCTTAACTTGGATGACATAGCTATGTGTGGAATTGCAAACCATACGTCCACCCTTAAGTGTCTCCATCTACCCACTCTCCTGTTAATAAGTGCGATATAGGGAGCATCTATGTGACTTAAAATTCATTAAACAACAATGTGGAAGCTATAGAATGTATTTAACAACATTTGCATAATTTCCAGTAAATTACTTGGACCATTCTGATGATGAAAGTAACTAAACTTAAAACGTATTTTATTTTTCAAACACTACTACAAAAAATTGTCTAAACCGAATTTTTGCATCCTGACAAATTTTTAGATGGTAATAAGAGGCCAAATAAGTCTTAGGCTCAAAAGTTAGTGGGAGTTCCGTGACTTCAAAGTTGGCAAGATGACGAACTTTACTCATGTTTACAGAGAAGATGTAACTGGGGAGAACAAAATGGCGTAATATAAGCTGTGAAAATTTGGAAGATAAAGTAGTTTGGATTAAATTTGTTGGTTTTCGAAATTTTCAAAATTAAATATAACTCAAGAAAGAAGAATGATTCAAAGCTTGTTAAATCAATGTTAAGGATGGAGTGATAAAACTAGGGGAAAAAAGTTGTCTTAAATTAAAAATACAAGATGATTTAATTCAAGGAAAGTGTTACAGCTAGAAGGATTCAAAAATAAATATTGAAGTTCTTATCAGTACGAGCTAACAATAAAAGTGAAAATAAAGTGTTAATTAATAAACGCAATATTACCATTGCATTTAGTATTATTATTATTGACGGTAAAAGTGAAGTTTGTTTTTAAAGTGGAAATGTGATATAATAAATATTCATTCATTTGAGACAAAACAAAAGGTATCTTTAATAAAGTAAATAAAGTATGCGTCCATAAGCACAACACCAGGATTTACTAGTAAATGAAAAAGTGGTAAAACAAAGGAGAAAAAGGAAGAAAAAATATAGTTGTATTCAAATAAGAGATAATTGAAGTAATTAATCGGAATATCAAATGGATTGATACTGAAAAATAAAATATAATTTAATGTATTATTTAATATTGTTGGTATAAGACGTTGAAGAGATCAAAGCTATCTTAGGACGTCCTTAAATAATAATCATAAGAAGAAGAAGAAAAAGAAGAAAAAAGAATGAGAGAAATATATAACTGATATAAAGTGTTATAACAGAACAATTGCTTATTCTCTACTCGTACAACCTGTTTACACTGAAATATCCTTTATACCTATTACTTTCTCTACTACGTATAGTAAGTAGGGGAAGTATTGTATTCCACCTAAATATTCGATACCAAGATTTCAGTGGAAATATATGTTTTGAGGCACCCCGAATACAAAAAAGGCATTTTGGAAACATGTCCGTGTGTGTGTGTGTGTGTGTGTGTGTGTGTGTGTCTGTAAACAGCATAACTCAGAAACGAACAGTCGGATAAACACCAAACTTGGTATTTAGGTGCAGTATCTTCCAGAGATGCAATACGAAGATTTTCAAGAAAATCCCCCAGCACATTACACGTTAAATGGAACATTTTTCGAAAATTTTAATTTTCGACAAAACGGCTTTAACGATTTTGATTAAAATAGCATATGTTTACGATATTTTCATGACAAATGAAATGTATATCTCAAATTTTCTGGGAATGTCTCCAAAAGTATTCTTCATTGTGAACGACTTTTGCATAACTGGTAAACCATAAGAGATAGGCAAAATTTTTCTACACCAAAAATGTAGATCGCATTAAAATACTTAATTTATGTCATATACATTTTTTTTGAGTGAACCATTTTCGAGATATTGCTTGTTATTTCCTTAAGTTTTCCAAATACTTATAGTTTTTCTCAAATGGGAATTCGTTATTCATTTTTTTCGTCCTGGTAAAGCTAAGAGAATGGAATACTCCACATAGCATCCAGCTCTTAAAGTATTTTACTATCGCTTAAAACCTACCAATTCCCCTTGCATCTACAAGAAAATTAGCAATAAGATAACATCTCGATTAACATGAAGCATATGGAGAATAAGCGTTTGTAGAAATAGTTTGTACAAGAGTAGAGAAAGTCGTGTGAGTGTAACACATCAGATTTTTTTTATCCAGTAATGCAAATTTTATATCCGAAAGATGCAAGCGTTTCGGCAGTAAGAAATAATGGAATTGTAAAAGTAACCGCAGCAAGACAACGAATTCCGGAAGTTGATAACGCCAAGTGTAACAAGAAGCTAATTAGTTTCTAAGCTAGATTTATTGAGTAATTTGCATTTGAAAGCATGCTGTTGCTAACAAATTTATTCTATAGTACTTACAACTTCCAAACTGAAGATGGGAAAACATTGGCACGTTTCTTTTGTGCACATCTTAAATTCTAAAAGAACATTGTCTTTGGAAAAGAAGTCTTAGAATTTTGCACTACACTGGAAAGACACGGCGCGCTTAAGCAAAGATTAGGCGAATAATATACCATGATGGAGGCTTTAAAATAGCCTAATTATTGCATAAATGGAATTTTATTTATGGACGCTCTTTAACTGCCGTGGTCCTTAGCGTCCCATTCTATATTGGGCGTGAAAGACCGGTAATTTTGTTGAGAGACCTCTTTATCAGACTTGAGGTTCTTTTACGTGCGGTAATTTTACGACACGGGACCACTGGCTTTACTCCCCTTCCGAAGGAAGCGATGCTAAGGATTTTGACAACGGAAAAAATCCATTGCACTCCACTAATTGTGGAAACAGTACATATGGAGTATCAAATCTGCAACGAGTATGCCATACTTTTAGTCTAAAAAGAAAGTAAAATAAAGAGCAAATTTTGACCATTTTCTAGTTTTCTTCATAGCGTCCCGTGTAATACTTTACCTCTGACCAGTAGATATATTTGATGTTCATGGTCTAAGATAGGAACTTTGATAATTGAAAGGGGATATACATCACACACACACACACACATACACACAAGTATATATATGAATTGTACATAATAATAATAATAATAATAATAATAATAATAATAATAATAATAATATAATTCACCAAGAAACATGTTAAAAATATTTAACAACCAAGAATTGTACAAATCAGATTATAAGAGACGCGTGAGCTAGCAAATTCCAGGTAAAAGATAATTCTAGGTAGAGCCCACCTTTCACCAAGCTAATGAACAGGGAGCCAGTAGCGTTAAGGAGAAATAGAAAGAGACAGATAGATAAAAGAAAGAGACGGAGATATTGAATCCGCTTCCTGACGCATCATGGGGACGCGTATGCGCAAAACTTTGGAGTAGAATATTCTCATACATGTTAAGGTAACGCGGTCTGAGGATCAATTAGAAATGTCGTTACATTTTGAAGCTCGGAGGTAAGCGTCACTAGGCTAAGGTATATAAAGGGGAACAAAGCCCCAGATTTTCACTCTCTTCTAGAATCTCGTCGAAACAAGTGCTACTCTCTCTTGGCGACAAATGGGTGGGAAGACGTGTGCGCTTAGTTCAGGCTCCTGATTTATTCAAATGGTGGGAATTGGTATAATGGGAATAGCTAGCCGCCCATAAATATTTGAATTAAGGGAAATGTAGTATATTTTAATTTTCCTCACGTACGATAACCCTGAGACCCAAGAATTAGCTATATAGGTAAAGATTAGGAATGGAAAATACAGCAGCCGACGAGTATCCATAGCCGAGGACAAGAACACTGCAGCAGAGAGCATCAACCAGAGGAACGACGCTTTACAGATGCTATTGATCAACGATTTCCCGCTACAAATGACGCCCTACAACGATTTCCCGCTACATAATGTAAACACGTAATAATTCGATATGGCAGGAACCCCACTCCCCCGCAATAAGAATGAAAAATCCCCTGATATCCACGAAATAGATATGAGGTAACGGCGTATGTTATGTTTCTGATTTCCTTAATCTCGCTCGGACAGTCTTTCTAACTCTAGAAATGTTAGGAATATCTTTTAACGAGCCTGTACCGTCTGTGACCCGCATTCGGGAGGTCCCGAACTCAAATCCCCGGGGCTGACCAAACCGAAAGTGTTTGGCGGTTTCCCTTAGTGCTAGGCGAATGTTGGTTTGGATAATTTCATCTGTGAATCTTCCTATCATCCCTTTCATCAGTACATTTCATTTCCTTCTTCACCGTCATACCAGGCATTGGATTGATCACCCATACTGAATATGCTATGATCCAATATCCTCCTCGACAGGCTACTGCCCTAAGGCATTGGCTTGTAAGTCCTTAGGGGTGTAAGTCCTACAACAAGGAAGAAATCCGTTGTTGAAAACGAATATCCTTTAGCTGTGAAACAATTATCGGAATGGTACAGTAATTTTTAAATAATCACAGTAGGTTAAGTTTAGAATCATTGTATCTTTCTCTTTGTCCACTTAATATAATAACCCAAAGGCTACACAGTTTTGGCATATTACAGAAAACCCTAACATCAATATTCCGTAAAAATGGGACAGAACTGATGATATGAGTTACTTCCTTCCCAAAACCACCTATTTAAACATTTTGGAAAAGGCACTCACTGTAACCATCATTAATTATAAATATTGGTTACCACGTTCTGAATTTACGCTGAAGGCAATTTGCATCTCACTTGATTTGAAGCCAAAATCTTCCCAAATGTTATTCGAGTCCAACTCTGTATTAGTATTCAGTATATGCCAGTAATGAACTTTATTACAAAATACGGAAGAGAAACAGCAAACGTTTCTTACATAAGTGATATTACAAAGTGGCTTTAGTATGACATACATACCTACAGTATGAAGGTTATAAGAAGGTCCGATTGCCTTTTGTTTTGCGTGTCCACCGTTTTCTCAGTTGTTGCAGCGCTTCAGTCGCGATTTTGAGCATGCACGATCACTTCATTCAGTAGGAAGCCAGACGCAGCTGTGAACGATCGTCACTTTGTGTTTTTCTGTTGTTGGAGCGTTTCGAATTGTTCTGTTATTTTTTTAAAAAAAAAGTTATCGGTAATTTAAAAACTCGTCGTGTGCACATTGCTTGTAGTGAAACCCCCGCGGCTTTTGTCTTATTTTTACGCGCATTGTTGTTCTACCAACAACAAAAATGTTTGCTACTCCATGATATTCTCAAGAAAAGACAAAGCCATCTCCGCAGGTATGTTGTTGTTGGATCCAACATGCTCGTATTCTAGATACAGGATTTGTTAAACCTTTTTAGTATTTTAGACATTTAGGAGTTCCAATGGAAAGTTGCCTTATAGCCTATGTCCGTAAGGAAGAAATGCTTCTTAATGACTAAAGAATTATCGTGTAGTGGCTACATAGATTACTCTACACATACACACCTACACATTTTCTCTATTTATAATATTATTAAGATATTGCTGATTAGTTCACAAAATTTGAAGTAAACGATCAAAAAGTACATAGCGTTTGCACATCTCCGAGTTACTCTTAAAATAGAGAGTCAAAATCGACAAAACAAAATCAATTTTAGGACTTTTTGAATATTCAGGTTGTGTACAACAAGAATGCGGTCAAAATTATAATTTTAAGCGTATAAAATGGTTAATTTGCATATTTATTTCAATCATATTTATGTAGGACACGCCCCCTTTTACAAACTTTTTATATACCTATACTTCCTAAGAGAAACTTTCTGAAGAGAAACCATAAAGAAAACAAAGAAAGACAGAGAGAACCCTGACTGTAGTTCCTGAACTACTCTAAATAGGCGAGTAAAATGTTTTAATAGACTCTAAAAGCTGTTTTTCTCAGTTTAATAATTTATGCATTGTAAGTGCACTAACGAAGTAACAGGTCTGAAATTGTTACCTACTGCTTATTAATATCACTCTGTGACTACGATCAGAAAACAAAGGAGACCCTCACAGTTTGAGAAAAACGAATATTTTGCGTTTACCACTGCCAGAAGGAAAATGAAGTGAAGAAACCTTTGGAGGCTATAGGCCCAGGCAGACCGGTCGACAGATCCCTATTGATTTCAAGCTTGATGGCCCGGCAGACTGCTCTGAGAGGCTTTCCTCTGGCGGAATCATCTGAAGCGGCTCAGAGAAGGCTGTTATATGGCAGGGCCGAGAAGAGCTTTCCAACGAGCAAGTTTCTGCATCATCTGTCGGACGCCAACCAGGGAAAGCCACGAAAAGCCTATGGTCAAGATTGGCCGGTCCAGGAATAGAATCCAGGACCTCCCGAATGCGGAGTCATCCCTTTCGGTTTAATATCACCCTAATAAGCGAAATCATGAATGGGATTTGCTTAATGCCAAACGTTTATTATTTTAAAATTAACCTTGAAAATTTTTAATAATTTAATAATTAATAATTTTCTTCAAAAGAATATCACATTTAAAAAGATACGATTTAAAAAAAGATTCATATTAATATAAATGAATGATTAAAAATAACGTATGCTTTAAGGAACATAGCTCTAATACGGGGTATTCAGATTTATTCGGCCACTTCCGCCAGCCGGTTGTCTGCACATGGCATGAATACTTTGAAGCGATTTTATCACCAGTGCCTCTTGTGAAAGATAAGTAGAAGGTTGGATGTCAACTGCTTCGAGGTCACCTTAGTGAAATGGGACTTGCATCGTACCTTTCCAGTATTTAAATTTGTAACTCCTTCAATTGCGTCTTGTAAACTCCCAATCTCAGCATGTATAGTGATATGTAACTGAAATAATTGGACAGTTTTTGTAGCATAGAGTGGGTTTAATGGCACAACTTAACTTTTTTTAATAAAAAACAACCAAAGTAACCTTTATAAATATTTTAAATGTTTTAGCAGTTTCTCTTTTTTTGTTAAAAAGACTTTATCGTGTTTTGTCTCGGAACTTGGAGAAATTCTGGGCAAGAGCGGAGGAAATCATTCACACTGTGGCCAATATCGTAACGATAGACTTCCCCCGTATCCTTCCAGTTCGGAAGTAGCACTCACCCATGCATATTCTGTGGTCATTTCCATTTCGGGTGCAAAGAATACACAGAATATCCTAGTAAAAAGCAGTTCTGCACCATCACAGTACATCAACTGTTTACTAAATCCTGAAACGTATGCAGTCCGAAGTTCTGCACCTCTCCTTTGAGACAATGGGCTTGCTGAACAAATAATGACGTAATTCATTTAAACCGACTGGGGTATATAAATGTGAACACCAGTTAGTTATTTAAAGAAAGTTGAGGCAGTATTTTTTATCCCTTAACTGCTATCAGTTTAATTATATAATATAAAAATAACAGCCCGCCTAGAAGCGATCAGCAATTGGTATAAAGTGTATTATAGCCTTTGTGTTATGTATATTTATTGTATATGTGTGTAAAATATTATGTGAATGCATTTCTTAGTTTAGTAACGCTGTAAGGGTAGAAGCAAGCTGTTTTCTGTAGCAAACAGTGTCATAAGGTGGAAAGCAGAGGGTGGCTAACAATAAGTTGTAACCTTGACAATTAGTTAGAAAGCTAAGGAAGGCTACCAACAGTCGATGAAAAAATACTGATGTAACGTCAAAAAGTTTGTAAATAGTCACGTGGGTGCAAAAACCAATGAAAGTCAAGCCAAAAGTTTTCTGCAAGAATAGTCTTGGCCAATCAGAAAATAGAAACATTAAATTTAAAATTTTAAGCCGTGGATGCTAAGAGGTAGCGTACCCAAGCCAAGTCAGTTCAGTAGATGAAGCTCAGTGTGTGCAGAAGTGAAATATTAGTGCAGTGCGGAGAAGATAAATTTTGACCTTTAAAAATGTAGTTAGGAACAGATAATTACTGCAACCGTAAAATGCATTTCATTATATATTTGCAGAGATATATATTTGTGTGATTTACAATTTTTTAACGCGAATAAAGAACTTAAGAAATGTTTTGCACATTGCAGTTCGTTAGCACATTCATAGAACTTAATATCTTACAGCTCCATACGTAAATACTTCAATTGCCTTCAAGAATTAATAAAGAAGTGAGAATTTAAACTATAACATGTGCAAAGTGTGTAAAACTATTCTACATCCGTACCACCCTTGTTAAAAAAGACTTGCTCTACCAGATTAACTGACACAGTCGAGGCTAAACATTAAATAAAAAATAATAATTAATTAAACAATCACAAATTACCACATATAAACTTTACTACACACACACACACACACACACACACACACACACACACACACGAGACCCAAACGCAAAGTGCACCATAAGTATGTAAAAATAATATGGGTAATACAGGAAAGGTTGTGTTGCCTTAAACTGGAAGAAGGTCTAGAAATGATTGCTAATGACGACGTACAGCGTTTGCTTCCTACGCACCGCCCAGTAACGAATTTTATTTGCCACATTACTTTCTATCAACGTCAGTTTGACGTAAGGCAAGAAAGAGATAGCAGGTGCAAAACAAAGCTTCTGTTCTCCCCTTGGCAAGAGCGCTAAGACAGGTGCTAGCGCTGAGAGACTATTTCGGGTGCTCTCCGAGTAGACGAAGGGATGCGGTTAAACGCCTTCGGATATCACTCCCTTTAGTTTTTATTTTCCTTCGGTGAATAGGAATGTGTGTGCGATAGAGAACAAAGAACAACTGTCGAGAGTGAATGGCTAAGGAAAGGGAGAAGGATAGGAAGTAAACAAACAAAAGAATGACTCTCTCAGAGTAACGGGGAAACGTGGGAGTGAATTAGTGTCAGACCGAATTTGTGAAAACTATCCATGATCTGCACATACAATGGCTGAGGAATGACGCAGATTCAAAGGAAAAAGTGAGAGTAGACGCGCACAGACTCAAGAATAATGGAGGCGAAAATTGAACTTCATCTGCCTTCGAACCCGAGGCGAGTGGTGCCAAATAAACTTGTTGGCAGGTAATCGCTGTGCGGTGTAAATAAGCATTCCTCGTGAAGTCATCTGCAGCATCAAAAACAAAAGAGGATGCGAAGAACTTCATTAACCCTTTCGCAGATACAGTGGCTCACAGTGCTGACTTTGCTACAGAGGTGGAAAAACTGGTTCCTACCGTTCCAATTCAAAAAAATATTAGGTTCCAAATAACCCTTTCAAAACAACAGTTAAGTACGTCCATGAATATTTATGCATAGCTTGGTCCATTGTTATACCTTGGTTTCGCTTTTGCATGAACTACCGTTTCGTTCCAAGCTGCGATATTATTAATATAATATTGAGACTCTCCAGTTTTTTTCCCTGCCTCTTCACTAAATTCTCACTGTGTCACTTCACTAATGTGAGTTAGTTATTACTGTAATATCACTTGGTTTTCACTGTCACTTCACTTTCTTCATGACATAATGAAATACGCACGACGTACTGTTCATCCGCTGGGGAATCAAATACAAACCTCTGTGTTCTCTTGCAGCAGCAGCACGTCATAAACTCGCTCGGAGAACAGCACCTTTTATCGCACCAGAAATGCAATCACTAGCTCGCGAATGCGCTGGCTTATATAGAAAATGGAATTTTTCACAGATATTCTCGAATGTTCTGGAGGTGAGAGAAGGGAAACTTTCAGAAGATTCTGGTTATCTGTCGATAGCGCTTCTGATGTTTACGCTGGACGAGAGCGCTACCGCGTCTACTTATCTCTATTTATCTCTCCATCTGCCCCCATCAACTCCCGATAAGCTTGTGCATTAGGCGTTGCGTCACAATGTTATAACCAAATAGTGACGAGCTTATTGTACCAAGAGATGCTCATTTAATGGTTTTCTCTTACAACTAACATGCAAACTTTAGCAGAAAGTAAACATTGCTGATGACAATCATCAGGTGAAACCGCCTCCTCAAAACAGCAAGTAGTTCAAGCTCATGATTAAGTTATAATGGTCAGCGTGGTCTCACGCACATAGACCTCTAAACGGCTATCCCGAGACATTGAGAAAGGCTTGTCTGTGGAATTCGAAGCCCGGGCAACAACAACTTAATTCCGAACCTTGTCTCCGAGATGTTACTCGAGGACATGTAATGTAAACGTATGTGTTTAATCCTGTATCTAATTGGGTGGGTCGCAATTCAACTTTATAATAAATTCATCATTTAAAGTCCTCAAGATTACTGCACAAATGGCATGGCACTGTGTGTGTTTCGCAGTAGCAAATAAAACTGTTAAATTCACGGAAAGCCAGTCTTATTCTTCACTGCACCCACGACTCCCGAGATTCATCGAAAGCCACCGAAGCTCTGTAAACCTAGCCCAGTATCTCGTTACAGTTTACAAAGAGTATTGGACGATAATCCTTCCCTCTCTTCTCACCTTTTCACCGCACACATATTAAAAAAATCCTCTCCATCAACATTATAGTAAGTAGGGTTGGAACCTCAATACCTCGATACTCGGTGGTTTCAAAGTATAGATATGTAATAGTTTGAGATAAACCTTATATACTTTTTCGACACTTTTAAGTTTTTAAGTTTTGCATTATTGAATGCTGTTGCGTTTAGTTTTATGGTAGATACAGAATGAGAGGAGTAGACCACGTTATTGCCTCGCACATGTCCCCAAACTGTTTCTGGATTATAGTTCTTGATGGACTTTGGCTGCGTTTTTCCGTGGATAAATCAATGCAGCTTTCCATAGACTCTTGTGTCTAAACGAAAACATGTAAAACAATGGGGGAAGGAGTAGAGGTACACATGTAACATGTAGCGTTAACTGAGTTGCGAATGAAGCTGATTTAGCTGACGTACTAAATCACATTTCTGCAATAGCCTGGCTTGGTGACTCACTTTCAGCCATTACATATACCTACTCCGGTAACCAAAATCTGTGAATCCAGCAAAACAAAATCAGAAATCAAGACATGAGATAATAAACGCATGGAAGTATTTGTTCTTTCTTTCCTTCCATCTGTTAGTTTGTCTTTCCGCAATCAAACTCGGATCACGGGCGTAGCTTACAGGTATACTGTACGATTAATTTCCGTAATATGGATAGTCAATCCATTATTATTATTATTATTATTATTATTATTATTATTAGTATTATTAGCCTTGACTAACAATACGGCATATATAATGAAGCTGGTTATCGAGACCCAGGAGAAATAATAATAATAATAATAATAATAATAATAATAATAATAATAATAATAATAATAATAATAATAATAATAATAATAATAATATACGATCGAACGTAGCGACGAAAATGTGCTGAATTCATATTAGAAATGGGTTTTGTAGGGAAGACAGAGAAACAAAGTTTGCTTCCTCGAAGCAGAGGTATTTTACCTGCGATGGTCAACGAACCTGCATACCGGAAGTCTCGCCTTTATACTTTTGGCTCGGACAGGGTTACAAAGCTTAAAAGGGTAAGGGAGTATATGTGCCTTATCTACGATCTAAGAATGTTCGTGGGAAGATTTTAAAACTCAAAATAAGCTATAAGAAGCAGATGTGAAAGTTGTCAAGTGGGGGTAGCCAATAACAAAAAAAATCATGAAACAAAATGATAGCCAATCGAAAGATCGCGTAGGCATCACATGATACGTTTGAACTTAAAACAGAACGAAATTTAAGAAAGGGAGAGGGAAAAAATGCTAAGTTTGGCGAAAGGCGTGAAGGAGGAAAGATACGCCGAGACAGTCGGGTACAAACTAACCATGAGGACGGTTGACGAAGCAAAATAAGAAGAAAATAATCAGAAAAGTTTATAGTGTAAAAATGAAGTTATGAAATCTAGGCAATTCGAGGGCTAGTCGGAGAAACACATAAGTAGCGACTTCGAAAGTGATAAGAATAAGAGTGGTTTCGACGACGAAGGTGGCGGGTTGACCAGATAGGAATCTACGTAACCAAATAAAGAAATAACTCAAACTTCTCCGGCAGTATTATTAATATCACCAAGGCAGTGTCACCACCCCTGAACAAAACAAGAACCTCAGCTCTACCGAAACAAATTCCAAATCCCTGCCATCCAACCATCGAACCCAGGACTCTTGAGTCCATTGAAGCAACTGCCAGAAACAACCCAGCTGCGTCAGAGGTCAGCGTCATTTGGCGTCCACTACGTTGGGGCTCGAAATACTGCCAGCGGATAACGCAACCGGAGAACCGACAACGGAAGGAAGACGACGCCGATGACGACATCAGCAACCACCAGCAGCAGAGTGTACCGATAGACGTGGGGCAACAAGCGACATCGACGCCGCTCCATTACAACAAGGAAGCAGACATTCAGCGCAGACATCATCAGTGTTCAAAAAGTGTGTAAGTGTAGTGAAGTGTTTTGTAAACTATTACAACACTTCGCAGCAGCTCAACCCAGCACCGAATAAGTGTTAACTGCATGATACATAAGTTAGTAAAATTTTGGAAGGGAGTGTATATGCAATAGATATAAGTAAACTGGGTTATGTATGTTTGTAAATGCTGTTAAGAAACAAGAAATTAACCGGCAACGATATGGAAGGTAATAGCAATGAACAAGGGGAAAATTTCACTAACGATAGCACGCGGGTAGGTGTAGAAAATGGAGATAGCGAAACATTAGAAAACCAAGTTACCGGATCACTTAACACGAGCGAAATGCTGCAACAAATGTTGGCTCAATTGAGCCTCCTAAACACTAAGATAACAGAACAAGAGCAAACACTTGGGCAAACTCTGACTCAACGATTAACAGAACAAGAACAAACACTAACTCAACGATTAACAGTACAGGAGCAAACACTTGGGCAAACCCTAAATCAACGATTAACAGTACAGGAGCAAACACTTGGGCAAACACTGACTCAACGATTTTCAGAACAAGAGCAAACACTTGGGCAAACACTGACTCAACGATTAACAGTACAGGAACAAACATTGCAGCAGCAGATAGCCTCACAATTAAGCATCCAACATAAGGAAATCAGTCAGGGCTTAGAAAATAAAATACAGGGTGTCTTGTCAGAAATTAGAGCAAGTCAAAATGTAATCTACGAGGATGTAGAATACATAAGAAACGAACTAAAAGCAACACAGAATAGTGTAGAAGTAGTAAGGAAGGAACTTGGCGTGGAAATAGACGCCATTAGGGCCCAACAAATTGTAAGCAATGAAAACCTAATATGTAAAATTAGTGATAAGGCAAGGGAAGAAGCAATGACAGTCTGTGTAGCATTACAGAACAAGCAACAGGCACTTGAAGCAGGGGTTGACAAATTAAGGGAGGAGCTGACACAGACCGTCAATGCTCGCAGGGACGCGCTAGAACAAATCGAATCGCGATCCCAGGGAACCACGGACGCGCGAATTACCTCTCAGGTTTCCGCGTTTTCGTCGTTCCAGTGTAACAACCCGAGTAGCGAACCGAGGTCGAACGAACCTGCCTGCACTCCTTCGGCCTCACCGCACCCGGCAAGTGAAATGTCAAGCACCGTAGGGCCCCTGCAACAATGCAATATACCTATACAATTTTTGAATGAACTGACAATCCCCAAGTTCAACAGTGAAGTCGATAATGCGAAGCAGTTCATTAATGATCTCGAATCTTATTTCGCGCTTAGGGGAATTCCCGACCGTTTCAAAATGGTAATTATAAAAAGGAGCTTGATAGGCCCGTCCCTGAGTTGGTTTCGATTGACGGTAGGCGAGCATGCACAATATGAACATTTTAGGTCTGCATTTTTGGAAAAATATTGGAGTGGCGTTGCACAATCCAGGGTGCGCGCATAAATAAATAATGGCCGATACAGGGAAGAGAAGCGTGAGTCGATGGTTGACTACTTCTTGCGACTCGGCCAATTAAGCCAATTCCTGGACCCACCGATGCCCGAAGGTGAATTTGTATCCCTCCTGATACGACACTTCCCCGACGTCATATGTCATCACCTCGTGGTAGCACGCCCGAGGACGCTGAGCGAAGCCATAGAACTACTTACCGCTCTGCAGGGGTACGGAACGCGGGAAGAAGATAGGCCCAGAATCAGGACTGAAGGCAGACACATTGATCGGATAAATTCGCATCGTAATGATGGGACGAGGGCACAAGGTGCGTTGAACAGTTACTCCACAGTCCGACAGCGTTATCAAGAGCCATTTGCAAGAAATCGGGAGAGAAGCTATAGGCCCTGGAACCAAACGGGCACGGGTAGGCCACCGAGGCAACATGAGGAGTATCCCGTTCAGTACATGAGATTCTCCAGGTACCCGGCGAATGGTAGGCAACACCGGGGAAATAACCTACACAGTGGAGCAGCGGATAGGCCAAGAACGCCTCCGAATCGCCAGAAACTCCCCCGAACCGACTTGGAAACACCCCGGGCAGGCCAAGGACACCCCCGCACAGGCCAAGAACACCTCCAAGCCGGCCAGCGACCCCACCCCGTAGAAACGAGAGACACGAGCTCTGAAGCATGCCTACGTACAGCCACGCAATGACGTCGAGCGGGTACCCATCACAGACACGATAGCCGCAAAATGTCCACCGCGAAATGGATGACGCGATAGGTCACCTAAGCGGGGCAATGGCAGGACACAGCACAGGCCAATGGATAGGCCCCAGTCAAGGATCGTGGTCACGACGGTCGGAAAACTGGAGACAGGGAGAGTCGTAGCGTTCCCAGACTCCACTCAGAGAATGCGCGCAGGGTCTCGCATTACACAGGGAACGAAAAACAAAAATACAAGAAGAACAATTTTTTTATTGAATATTTGCACATTGGGGGAGGCACTAATTGGTTAGAATTTTTACGCAACAACTGTGCGAAGGGAGAGATCTTAACGACACGCCACTGCAGTCAGCTGATAAGGCAGAAGTAGGTCAAGCACCCCAGTATGGTGGGTTAAACATAGAAAATGAAAGTGTTTATTTTGGTGAGAGACCGGACGACTCGCAGGTAGTCAGTGATCAAAACATGTCCCTATCAGGTATACACGAATACGTAGCATCAACAGACTGCTTAAACCATCAAGAGAAAGAAGCAGTACAGACGTATGCATATGTGTTGGAAAGGTCATTATCGGATATCACAAACCTTCGGTGACAGGGTATATCAACTCCAATCGTCCATTTAAGCAGGATCAATGAAATTTAGTAGAGTCGGATAGGGAAAAGGTACAAATGCACTCGGAACACGAGTAAGGAAAGTCATATATGCGAACATTGTTTACAAACAAATTGGTAGCTTTGGGATAGCAATGTCCTGTTAAAACAGTGTGCTTGACATTCACGATGTTAATGACATACCGTAAGAAAACCGGACAGAATGTATACCTGGCAAAAAAAAGGTACCAAAAGGTGTCTTGAGTGTGGGGGCAGCTAATAGCCTCAAGAAAACCAGTATTGTATATAATGTGCAAGAGAGAGAGAGAGAGAGAGAGAGAGAGAGAGAGAGAGAGAGAGAAAGATGGAACTAAGATGTGTAATTAAATTAAAAAAAAATTGTTTGAAGAATGTATTGTGTGTGTATAAACAGATTTCTTAAATGTAAATGTTTTGTAGCCTGGTTGTTGACGGCCAGATATTATGTAGATTGTTTTCCTTTACGTTGTGAAAATACTTGTGTCAAATTTGAAATTGCATTGTGTACAGTGATTGAAATGTATTGTGAACAGAATAAATGTGTAACGGTGGGCTCGCCATCAAATCGTCGTAAGCCACTAAATAAATGAATAAATAAACAACTAAAATGATAAATGAAAGGAACCGAGGGAGAGAGGGACATTAGATTAGCTTAGATGGGACATTAACGATAAACCCATCATCCAACCTAAAGGTCCGATGATAAATTTACCGTCAGGGCATATGAAGATAGTTATCGAGACCCAGGAGAAATAATAATAATAATAATAATAATAATAATAATAATAATAATAATAATAATAATAATAATAATAATATACGATCGAACGTAGCGACGAAAATGTGCTGAATTCATATTAGAAATGGGTTTTGTAGGGAAGACAGAGAAACAAAGTTTGCTTCCTCGAAGCAGAGGTATTTTACCTGCGATGGTCAACGAACCTGCATACCGGAAGTCTCGCCTTTATACTTTTGGCTCGGACAGGGTTACAAAGCTTAAAAGGGTAAGGGAGTATATGTGCCTTATCTACGATCTAAGAATGTTCGTGGGAAGATTTTAAAACTCAAAATAAGCTATAAGAAGCAGATGTGAAAGTTGTCAAGTGGGGGTAGCCAATAACAAAAAAAATCATGAAACAAAATGATAGCCAATCGAAAGATCGCGTAGGCATCACATGATACGTTTGAACTTAAAACAGAACGAAATTTAAGAAAGGGAGAGGGAAAAAATGCTAAGTTTGGCGAAAGGCGTGAAGGAGGAAAGATACGCCGAGACAGTCGGGTACAAACTAACCATGAGGACGGTTGACGAAGCAAAATAAGAAGAAAATAATCAGAAAAGTTTATAGTGTAAAAATGAAGTTATGAAATCTAGGCAATTCGAGGGCTAGTCGGAGAAACACATAAGTAGCGACTTCGAAAGTGATAAGAATAAGAGTGGTTTCGACGACGAAGGTGGCGGGTTGACCAGATAGGAATCTACGTAACCAAATAAAGAAATAACTCAAACTTCTCCGGCAGTATTATTATCACCAAGGCAGTGTTACCACCCCTGAAAAAAACAAGAACCTCAGCTCTACCGAAACAAATTCCAAATCCCTGCCATCCAACCATCGAACCCAGGACTCTGAGTCCATTGAAGCAACTGCCAGGAACAACCCAGCTGCGTCAGAGGTCAGCGTCAATAACTTGTGGCATTATCAAGATAAAAGTAGCTGCCAATTGGGGAATGTCAATCAGGACAATTCGGAATTAGCATAACAATACAAAATTAGAAACGTAGAATCAGATGACTGAAAAATTCAATACCATAGCCGGGATTTGAACCACGGATCTTCCGGTCTCCGTCCGGTTGCTCTAACCACTGAGCTACCATGGCAACATGCCGGCACGCTATTAAATTCTCCAACTGACTCGCATTTTTCCCGGTAAACCAAAAGGAGATCTCAAATTGTATTGAGATGTAGTTGTATTGAGATGTATGGGGTATTACATCTCAATACAATTTGAGATCTCCTTGTGATTTACCGGAAAAAATGCGAGTCAGCTGGAGAATTTAATGGCATGCCGGCATGTTGCCATGGTAGCTCAGTGGTTAGAGCAACCGGACGGAGTCCGGGAGATCCGTGGTTCAAATCCCGGCTATGGCATTGAATTTTTCAGTCATCTGATTCTACCTTTCCAACCCTGTCCAACACACGGCTTGTGTGAAAGAACAATTAATTCCATTAATACAAAATTAGCTAAATGCTTTTTGTACACAGAAAACTACTAATAAGAACATAATTCAGTGTAGAAGCCTTTTATAGTTCTTTTAAAAAGTAAATATAGAGAAATAGCGGTATCGTCCCATCACTAATAGTAATCCTCATGTATCCCTTTGTACATTGCTAATACTTATGTGTTTCAAAACGGCATCTTTTTGAAAGTTGCCTTTTACATGTGATTCATAAGAGCTCAGTAGCTTAATTAACTCTGATGATGGGAAGATTTCTATTGAAGCTTAGAAGGTGGGACGGTTACAATGTCTTAAATAATATATACCTGTAACTGTTCTATTGCAACGCAATGAACTCTCTATGCTGAAAGGGTAATTTTTGGAAGCAGTTATAAAAACGCTCAAATGATTGCATTAGTGCAGATTTGTACTGATACTTTGAAACTGTATCACTGAACCTATGATTATTTATTGGGACGGTTTCATTCTCGGAAATGTTCCAAAATATCGGTGACGTATTTATTTCCCTTGCTCTTTACGTCTGTTTGTGTCGAATATTGTGAAGTCAGTAGGAGTCTTGTCAACGTCCAGTAGTTGCATTTCGACAACATGAACGAAACAAGTAACATTTATATATAACGTATACAAATATGACACGATATTGTGTAAACGGCAAAATAAAAAAATATTGTATCAGATCCTTAGCAGAAAAAATCTAATGTGTTACACTCGCATGACTTTCTCTACTCTTGTACAAACTATTTTTACAAAAGCTTATTCTCCATATGCTTCATGTTAATCGAGATATCGAGATGTTAATCTTATTGCTAATTTTCTTGTAGATGCAAGGGGAATTGTTAGGCTTTAAGCGATAGTCAAATATTTTAAGAGCTGGTTGCTATGTGGAGTATTCCATTCTCTTTGCATTACCGGGACAATAAAAAATGAATAACGAATTTTCATTTGAAAAAAAATATAAGTATTGGAAAATTTAAGGGAATAACAAGCAATATCTCGAAAATGGTTCACTCAACAACAAAAATGTATATGATATAAATTGTGTATTTTAACGCGATCTACATTTTTTGTGTAGTAAAATTTTGTCACTCTCTTATGTTTACCAATTATGCAAAAGTCGTTTACAATGAAGAATACTTTTGGAGACATTCCCAGAAAATTCGAGATACACATTTCATTGGTCATGAAAATATCTTAAACATATGATATTTTAATCAAAATCGTTAGAGCCATTTTTGAGAAAACTAAAATTTTCGAAAAATGTTCCATGTAAAGGGTAATCTGGGGTGGGGGGATTTTCTTGAAAACCTTCGTGTCGCATCTCTGGAAGATACTGAATCTAAATACCAAGTTTGGTATTTATCTGACTGTTCGTTTCTGGGTTATGCTGTTCACAGACACACGGAGATGTTTCCAAAAACGCTTTTTTTGGATTCAGGGGATCTCAAAACATTTATTTCCGATGAAACCTCGGTATCGAATTTTTGGGTGGAATACAATACTTCCCCTACTTACTATACGTAGTAGATGCGGCAGTATCTCCTCCTGTAGTTCGCGGCTTACCTTTCTGCAACCTCCGCGTTGACTCCAGATGTTCGAAGTATGCTGGTTCTCTGCATTTTTTTTTATCCTCGGCTAGCTGAAGTAATTTCTAGAATATGTGAGAGCATGGAATTTTCCTTGGTAAAGGAAACGTAGATCTCGGGTGTGGTAAAGGAGAAAATCGACGTGCTTTAGTTACTAAAAGACGACACTGCAGTTTCTTTTATTTAGCTACTTCTGGTGGTACACAACATTGATATTGTCGCCGTTAAAACACTGTCCACTGCTGTTGAAACACGGCGCTGATATGACGCGAAGTTGATATACTTATTAGATCTTTTTACGCGTAGCGATTCTTATGTGTGTTGCGAAAACTGTCTTAATTTACTTTTGGCGCGATATCTCTCAAATATCCTGCAGCATCTCTCCCTGCCTGCAGTTTGGAAAATGACCCCGAATTTGTTCCTAATAGATCTATTTATAGTCGCAGGTTCCTTGGGCTGCTTCATTTCCTATTGGGCCATTTTTAGCGACACTCAACGCGTCTCCTATTGCATATAAACTTACAGGGATCTCATTGGTCCAAGTTTAACATAAATCGCGGTTTTTCCTAATTTTACCGTTAAGCTTGTTGTCTCTCTCACTTGGTCACGGCGAATTATCGTACAAAGGAACAAAAGCTCTACGCCCTCGCTGTAGAACAATGCCTCTGCTACCAGAGAGACATCGTAAAACTAGACTTTTTGCCTTCGAAGACACGATTCCTGCAGCTAAAATATCTCGTCGTGGACAGTATTTTAACACAGCGCTTAAATTATTTACATTAAACAATTTATAACTCCTCTAATATTAGTAACCTAAATATAGACATATCGTTAAATCGCCCTTCTTAATCTACACAGGCAGTAAAAGAAAAAGATTGTACATAGCATGATTTAACCTCAATAAAAATTAATTAATCAAATTATTAATAATTACATATCTCGGGCTCGGCCTAGAGTTACCGTTTCATAGAGAAAGTAAAAATGGTAATGAGGAAATGATAACAGTCCGTTCAAAGGAGAAGACCGTACACCTGGGGCAAAAGTAGGACCCGTATAGAAATGGAACGATTTACACTGATAATGAAATGTATGGCTCCATCCTATCCAAGGGCTATCTTTTTACCTCCCCTCTTTCAAAATTCTAGGCGCTTGATTGATAAGTTGTTTATGACATCTCAATAGATGCGCACTTCTCCAGAATGCGGATAAGTAATGGCAAATGTTTTCTGTTAATCAGACGATTTGCAAATTAAAGCGAGCTAGAATAGAGACGTCCCGATTGACTCGGTCCAAAACATGTCATAACTAATTGTATTAACACTTAGCTTTTAAAAGTCGCAGATACACTAACGAGTCTGCCACAAACAACACAGTAAAATGATAACAATGTGCCAGTGGGCGATAGCCATGCGCCATGGAGATTGGGCATCACAGAATGTCTACCTGATCAATCAAAGATTGGCACCCACCATGAGCAGTGCAATAAACCTATATTTTGCAGCAGTATTCTAAGGATTGCTGAAGGTAGACATGTGGCAAAGTGTCTATCCAACAGGTGCTAAAAGCGACTGCAGAAGGAAAGCGATTGCAGTAGTTCATTCCTTTATTAGTTTGTCCTTTTGCTTTGGCAGATGCAGAATGGAGAGTAGATATTAAAAGAGGTGTCTTTGTGAGAGGAAACACTTTGTGTATTTCTTTTTCAGCGCTCAATAATTATATTTAAATTACTTATGCACAGTAAAGTTCGCAAATTTAATTTTAAACTGACGGAAACTGAACAAACCCGCTAACACAATGTTTGCCTCAAAATATGATTACAGCTATCTATGCTACAGCTATCACCTGACGTTACGCTCCTGCACATAAATAAAAAAATAATACGCACAAATAGGAATGGGAAGAGAGGAAAACAAAGCTTTTATTTTGGAAATAAACTAACATATTCGTTTTAGAAGTTATACGAAGCATTCTGTCTCTGTAACTTTTATCGTCGCCATACCTTGCTCTGTTTACAGGACAACTCTTGAAAGTTAATATTTAACTACAGAACATTTGTCTAAGATGGCTGTCGTGTAAATACATATGTTTATAAAGACAGCAACGATTAATTCAATTGTTCCGCATTCCCCTTAATGCCTGAATTATTATTTTCACTTACAATTTTTTAAAAAAAAGTGATGTATTATGATGGGGTTGAACTGATCTCATTTCAAGTCGAACTAAAAGGGGACTTTGTGTTTCCAGGACACCAAACTTTGTTAAATTTTTAATATATTACAAAATTTTACAAAATGTGATATTTTAACTTTCTCTACCATGGGCATAGTAGGTATAGAAGGTATTGCATTTTACCCAAAAATTCGATACCGAGATTTCACCGGAAATACATATTTTGAAGCCCTGATTCCAAAAAAAAGCAGCTTTAGAAAAAGGCCCGTATGTGTGTGAACAGCATAACTCAAAAACGAAAAGTCGGATAAGCACTAAACTTGGTATTTATGTTCAATATCTTCTTAAGATGTGACACGAAAATTTCTAAGAAATTCCTCACCCCAAACAATGCTTTGCATAGAACATCTTTCGAAATTTTTGATTTTCTAAAAAGTAGCTCAAAGGATTTTGATTAAAACACCATATATTAATGATGTTTACATGGCAAAATGTATATCTTGAACAATAGCCTTTAAATTCTCTTCATTCGGAAAGAATTTTGTATAACCCTGTGTAACTTAGTAAACGGTAAGCGATAGAAGAAAACGTAATACACAAAAAGTATAGTTCTCTTTAAAACACACAATTTATTTAACATAACTTTTTTGTGGCATCACCATTTCCGAGATATCAGTCATTATGTAATAGTTCGAATTCTTCAGGTCTTGGTCATTCTCTAAAGTCCTTTCAACATTCAACTGTTTCTAGCAATTGCATGGTAACAGTATGCAATTTTAAGGCAGCATATACGTCTAGTTATAAGATATTTTTCGCTGTTCTTTTTGTATCTATAACGAAATGTGTAATGTAGATGTTGCTGCAAATCTTTATTTGGATTAAAATGAAGTAGATAGAAAAATAAGCTTTAATAAGAATAGTTTGTATACCCACAAATAAGCGATAGAGGACAGAGAAAGTGGTTTGAATGCAACATATCAGATTTTTCATCCAAGTTAGCTTAATTTACTTTTTTAATAATTTTTTTAAAATAAACAAGACTAATAACAAAATTACAAAATAGCAGTTTGATACAAATTCGCGTCACTGGGCATTAAGGGAATATTTAGAATTTTGGAAGAGTAAATTGGAGGAACGAAGTGAGAAGCGTAATATTGGACGAGCTTTCTCAACTACGTATTAAACGACTCATAAAGACAATCATTACGGCGTCGCGGACAAAACTAGGCAAGAACAAGAATCTGGGACGATGCCTGCGGTTGTCTTCAACAGTTATTTTTTTTGTTTTGTTTTATTCTCTGCAGACCAAGTTACCGCCCAATGCAAAACGGAAACAATGAATAACACTACAAACTCCTCCCAGCGATGCACTGGACGGAATTCAATTTCCACGCCCTCAACACTCAACAAAATTATCAAGCAATCATTTCAAAAGACCGGCGATGTGTCCTTCAACGTTTCGAAATCGTTTTAAGAGGGCGGGGCAGTATGGTCTCAAACCCTAGACGGCGCACAACCAAATAAACTGGCAGAATCCTCTTCTCCTTCAGGTTTGAAAAGAGGATATGAAAACCTTACCAAACTGTGGAAAAAGTTCAAAGAACCATCACAGAAATTAATATTTTCTATTAACCTTATTAAACAGGATGACGAGCTTTAAGTTTGCCATAAATTTGTCTTAAAATGGCACATTCTTACTTTTGAACAAGGATATATATATATATATATATATATATATATATATATATATATATATTGTCTTAAAGGATCTGATGTATTACGTACACATGATCATCTTCACCCACTATCGTTTATTTTATATACTGTCTACAAACTATTCTTATTAAGCCTTATTTTTCTATCTACTTCACGCTAATTGAAATAAACCTTCGCAAAAACGGTTTTAATAACATTTCGTCCTAGATACGAGGGGATACAGAAAGCAGAATCGATTAATGTCACTAACAATGGCCTTGAAAGTCCATACTCTTTCCATGACATCGCGAGAAACAACTGAATAGGGGCAGCACTTCAAAGAATGACGAATCACGGAAAAATTCAAACCAGGAATAACGATATCTCGGATGTGGCGGATGCTATAGAAAAAGTTACTTCAAATAAATTGTTTTTCAAAGATATCTACTTTTTTGTGTAGTAAGTTTTGTCTACTGCTTATGGCTTAGCCGTTTTACGAAATGATACGGAATTCTTTCCGAAAGCGGACAGGCGATTACCAAAAAAATTTGCATTCATTTTATTATCCTTCATTTTTTAATTATAATTATGTATTAATTGATTTTTATAATCAAATAGGAGATACATTTTTATTTTTATGTTTACGTTTATGTAATGTTTGATTTGTCTTGTGGAATCGATTTCGTCTCGTGTTTTCAAACTGTTCGTTTTCCAATTACGCACTTACCACAATTCTATCGCTATATGAGACATTCCACGCGAAATCGAACGGCAAAACACCTCGCACTTTTTGTTTCCATTGTAATTTATCCTATTATTAAGGGGTGCTAAGGCACATTTATCAAAATTAGCATCAAAACCCAAAAGTTGTCGCCGTGTTTAACGATATAAGTATCGTATTAATTCATTTTGTCGCATTTTAAGTGCGCATAGCTCCGGAACTGTCTATTTCAGAATAGTGTACCAAATCTCAGTTTGTAGATAAAAGTCTGCATTTCATTACACCGTATACGAATTATTTTTATAATATTCACAAAAATCTATATACAGTTTTTAATTATTTAAGCATCTTTGGAATTTTATATAACTAAAATAGTAGATTGAGATTAATCCATAGTGTCATTAAGAGAAACCGACAATGTTGGTGAAGTGTTAATGTTGGGGTGTTCATAGTTATAACACAAAATGTGAATAAACGCATCGATTTACGTGGTTGACGCTTAGTAAGCGTTCTCATTGTTTAACCTTGCTCACAGCAGCTTGCTTGACCTGTAGTTCAAAACAAACATACGAGAGCGATCTGAGCATGTGTTTTACTACTCCCGCGCATAAAGTAATTTACTTCTCAATCATTTTAGACGAATCCTTATCAGCCACCATTAGAGTAAAATATATGTTTGATTGTGTTTAAATTAGGAATCTTGCCACATATAATACAATTATTTTTCTTAATTCGTTATCGCCTACACTTGAAAAAATTTAAATAAACATAATATCATGTTTACTTATCAGTATGAAAATAAAGTTTAGGGAATCAAATTAAAGCTCGATTTAAATAATTAGATTTAAACACTTTAGAGTTATAACAGCCTGAAGTTGGAAATTTTAGGAAGATACAATAAACCTGAACAATTTTAAGTGCAAAACTATGATGTTCTGAATTTTAAGATTTTGCATACAGCATTGTATCAGACTTGTCTCCAAGTACAAAAACGTTTTGTCTGTTTCGGACGATTTGAAATGGAATGTCTCATATACTAGTAGCTATCGGCGTTAGGAGAGAACTCCTGTGCCCTTTTCTACGCAATGTGGAACAAAGCTATTATAATTGCAGTTATTATCAATTACTATGCAGTTCCGCAGTCTTCGGAGCAAGTTCGCATACCGGAAACTGTTGAAGGAAGCAATGGGCGAAACCTGTAGACCTGCTGTTGCTTCTTTTCGTTTTCATTTTGGGAGAAGCCTCTCTTTCCTTTTAGTGTTCACTGGACCGGAGTTCCCTAACTGCGAAATCTTTTAACTAAACCGCTATCACATCTCAGAGATGAGCTAGCGTCATTATATGTATAGATTTCTGAACAAAGTTTGACTATTTTATTATCCTCGAGTACCGAGCGGGATGGCTGAGGCGGTTACGTCTGTGGCCCGCACTCGGGAGGTCCGGGATCGATCCTCGGCGACCTCCCACTCTAGCCCATGGGGTTTTCGTGGTTTCCCTGGGTCACCAGGCGAATGCGGGGTGGTTCATCTTCTGCCACAACCCTCCTTTCTCTCATTTCCTGTACTCATCTTCCTTGTCATCTGTTTCAGGGTTGTAGGGCCAGGCGACGCTGTTCGGTGTGTTGTGGCTCGGCGTTGGCTTGCGCTCTGCGTATCTGGGGTTCCCCTCAGTTAGGTCTTTCCTCAGCGTGAGGCTCTGCTTCACGGGGCCCTGGAGGTTGGTGGCTTGTGGGCGGGGACCATTCGGCGTCGGATGCATTCTATCTGGAAACGTTAGGGACCCCCTTCATGCTTGCGCCCGTCGGCATCCGGATATGGTCACCTTCGGGTCTCTCCTCTCATTCTTCCATTCCAGGGACACGTTGGAAATACAATGGGCCGTCTGGCCTGCATGCGGTGCTCTGCCCTGGTTCCGAGACCCCTCCGTGATACGTACGTTTACCTTTACCTTTATCCTTTTGAGTAAACAAAGTGTGTATTCGCAGATGTGGATCCTTAATCAACGTGAAGTTAATTTTCCTTTAACTTCCTGAAGTCCTCAACAAATACTACTTCGCTGTTTACTAGTGAACACAAGCATACTGTGATGGTGGTTATACTTATGCGAGCAGCAGCACCTAAAGATCTGTTGGAAATGTATTCACTACTTGCGTGTTGCGAACCAGTATCATCAGCTTCATTCATGGCGGATGTCGGATTGTCCGGAACCATAAACTTCACCATGGATACATACAATAAATCTGTAACCAAGTATTTGTCCAAATTTTCGATTTTAGACAATTACTTATATGCAATAATTATTCAGGTGTTGCATACGATATCGAAATTTTAATTTTGAAAAAAATAATACATTATTTAAGTAACAACACACGAAAATGGCATATAGAAATGTGTTCAATCTTCCAGTTGCTAGATAAAAAATTTAAAACTTTAAATATAATTTATTCTCGGTCGAATTAATTGAAAAGGGCAGTAAAGCCATACACACACACACACACATATATATATATATATTTTGATACAATCTCTCCGAATTTCGGCTGAAAATTTGAACATTTGTTACAAACTATCTGGTATAGAACACCTTTAAGGCGCAAGAGTGTAAGAAAAATCGAAGATAAGTAAAAGACATTGGAAGTAGCTAGAGGCCATTAAACCCCTTGCTCTTGGGCATTTAAATGGTAACGTGTTCTAGTTTTGAAGAGCTCTGAGAGCAAAATCCATAGTATGTAATTGAAGCTAAAGGTTCAAAATAATTTGGTCATAAGAACTAATCTTTTAATTCTTTGAATATTTGACCAAATTTCAACATGGGGACCCTGAATTGCTTCAACAAAGGTAGAGGTTATACTGGGGTACGAAAACAAAGTACTAAGAGTCGCGCTTATTATTGAGTTTTGTGGAAATTACTATATAACGAAAGATTATAAATTAAAGTTTCCGGCCAATTTTGTTAAGTTAATAAATCTCGATATGATAGAATTATGCTTTTCTTTGTTATTTATGGGGGTATAAAACAAATTGCTTAGATAAATTTTGTTATTTTACGGTTACTTGGGAAATAGTGTGGTTCTGAATGAATACGATTCCTGTTTCACGTTGCCGGGACCTAAATGGAGATTGGAGAGAGTCGGAAAGTAAGACAGTGTCATGGTGGATGATAACGGTGTGTGTGTGTGTGTGTGTGTGTGTGTGTGTGTGTGTGTGTGTGTGTGTAAATGTAATGTAGCTAGTGCCGAGCTATTAATGGGATGGCGCCGGCCGTGGTAGAGATACGGAGAGATGAGTAGCGTTCCCGCCCGACGTGAACACCATAAATACTATCAATAGATAGCCAACATCTGGAAGTTACCCTTTCCCCGCCTTTCGAACATTCAAGAACTCTGTATAAAACTCCAGCGGCTATATAAGCGAACGTTCTCGCGAGTGAGCAAGGAGTTGGCGAGTGCGCTTCTGATGCGACATCAAACCAGTTTAAATGAGTTTGTAACAAAATTGCGATGTACAGTGCGTGCTGCTACCACGAGATATCAGAGACGTCTATGTGTTCGACACCCCAGCGCGTGAAGTATAAGAAAGAAGATACTGCTTCGCGCGTATTTCATTACGCGGTACGTCACGAAGAATAGTGAAAGGGAAAATTGAACTATATCACATTAGTGAAGTGACAGAGAAAATTGTACTAGATCGCATTAGTGAAGTGACACTGAAAATTGAACTATGTCGCATTAGTGTACTGACAGTGGAAATTGAACTACATCGTATTAGTGAAGTGACAGTGAAAATTGAACTATATCGCATTAGTGAAGCGACAGTGAAAATTGAACTTTATCACACTAGTGAAGTGACAGTGAAAATTGAACAAGATCACGTTAGCAAAGTGACATGCGAAGAATAGCGAAGGAAAAATTGAATTCGATTGCATTAGTGAAGTGGCAGTGAAAATTGAACTAGATTTGGGACCAGCTAAGAAGGCGGCCGTCTGCTAGATGCGCAGTAAACCGGAAATGTCACGTGACTTCCGCAACCAATGCGTTTCAGTTCAGTATCGGCGTGCAAGCAGAAGTTATTCGATTTTGTTCTCTTTCGTTTTGTGCTAAGTATGGTGAAAATATAATTCTGATATGAACCATAATGGAAGATAAAACAGCACATCAGGTATTACATAAACAAGCGAGAGAAGTTGTGTACCGTGTATGTAATTATTTCAACAGTCGGAGGTACAATGTAAAGTACCACGTGGTTCTGCCTCCTGCGTTGCCACAGCTCAGGAGAAGACAGCAAATGCATGTGGCGTTTGGCTACGAACAGTGCAACGAATTTGTAAAGAAGCCACCAATGCTGTCAAGAGTAATGGGGTCCCAATATTCAAATCACCAGGCAGGGGAAGCAAACGCAGTAAGCAAGTTACGTGTTTAGACAACCAGCAAAAATGCTCTTCGTCGCATTATTATTGATATGTATGAGAAAGGAGAATACCGCACAGCAGGCAATTTGGTTGTAAAGTTGAGAGAAGCTGAAAGTCTTCAGGGTGGAAAAGTCTCAATGATACGCAGGCGGGGGATTTAAGTAAAAATGTACTAAGGATGGCAGGAAGTTCATAATGAAACGGAGCGACATTGTTACAGCAACAATGATATTTTTACGCTCCATGCACGAAATAAGGAAACATGTAGGATGTACGTGTTAGTAGTGCACGAACCTTTTTCTTCTCTTTATTTTATGTTTATTCCTTTTAGCTGGCCGCTATTTAATCTGTGTTCTGATAGAACGTTTTAATTTTACAGTAATTGTGCTCGAATAAACGTTTAATAATATATAATTATCATGCTTGATCCTGTCTCTGCAAGCGGAATGATATGGCAACACCGATTGCTATATATCTGTCTCTATGCGCGAAAGCTTAACTTCCGCCCGCCTTCTATATCACATTAGTGAGATGACTGAAAACTGGACAAAGTCTCTATAAGGAATCTCCTCAGTTGAAATGACGCGAGCGGGGCTCTTCTAGGATAAATAAAAGGGGAATACCACGCGATGCAGTAAATACCACCTGTCCGCAATAAAACTTGCAAATATCTCCTTTCCCATTTAAATACCCTTTCCAATTTTAAATCGTGCAGCACAGCATTTTCGTTTTGCCCTCGGCGATCCCAAATGGTGGACGTATTGTTTCAATAATTACTGTACAACCAGGTTACGAAGCTTCTGCCATTTCCATATTTGCGCCCTTGGGGGAGAGAGGCAAAAAGAATAGTTTAACTCTCTGGCCGAAAAAGAGAAATAAAATCACAATTTGTCTCTGCTCCAATTAAGCAGTTAGAATGCAATAATCGATCCAAAATAATGGGATTTAACTGGGGTTTAACAGGTATTTAAAACGAATTGCCTCGTTTAAATTCTTTTATATCCACATTACCAAGTGAAGCTAGTTATTTCAATTACAAATCCTTCGCACCATTATGTTAGAATGCAGTTTCTGGCGATATTGTCAATCTTCTGGTCGATTCTTTTCTGAACTGCCAAGGATTTACACTATTCTTTAAGGTAGAGAACTCGCACATAATAAAAATAACGAAATGTTCAGGGAATTTCGATTTTAGGCAGGGAAAAAATAATAACGCGCATAAAAGGTTACCGTAAAAACAAAAACCACATTTTTGGAATGCTTTGCTTGTATGCCTGTGCATGTCTATGCGTGCCTGTATGCTACCTTTTCACCCAAGGAAGATTGGACCAATTTCTGCGAAGCTTACTGTTACGTTACGTCCTGTTTACAGAAAGAGTAAATTAACCAACCGCGCTACCTGGGTCCTGGTCAGACTTCCGTATGTCCAGTACCCAGAAACCCTCGCAATGACGTTTGCGCGCGCTGCGCGCAGACTAGCAATGTCTGTCCGTAACCAACCGGGGTGCTCAGCGGAACCCAAACACTAACGGATGCACTACACTAACAAACACACCTTGCTCTTGTGTGTCAGCATGATCTTAGCCTAACAGCATGTGCATGGAGAGACGATGTAGCCTCTGAGGATGATCGTCACCGGGGGCGGCGGGTGTGGGGCCGCCCCTACTATGAAAAAAAAAGAAAAAAAGCTAATTATAACCCCCACCCCCACAAGGGACAGCCATAATGGAGTGTGAATCCATAACATGGAATTTAATATTGAGTTCTTAAAAATATCACATCATGTTTATAAACAACGCTTTGTCTAAAAAGTTTTTTTTACAGAATGTTTATACGATGCGTACTTAAGGAGCTACACGAATTTTTCTTTGCTATAGTTCTTGTTTATAATCAGCTATATGCATCATCTTTCTACATGTTTTATTTCAATAAACGGGTTCAGAACTGGTTAGCTAAGGGAAACACTTTTGATCGTATGACTAGCAGCAATAAACCTATTTCTTGTGTTTCTTACTCTATTTCCTCTGCAGTTGTTGAAGACACTGGACTCATTGCAAGAGCACCCTTACCTCGTCATTTTAGTCTATACAGAGAGACCCACATAAAGTGTTACAGGTGAATGTCTCTTAAACAAATAATAAAAAAAACAAATGTAAAGAATTCCAAATCTTATATGAGCAAGGGGCCTTCCAAACTGTGGTATAGAAAATATTTCCATGGAGCTCGTTATGGGACACACAACCTCAGAATTTTAAATAAAATCATAATATTGACGTGCGCATATTGCAAAATGTGATGGTGCATCATCCTGCTGATACCATGTTTCTCTTCTCACATTGCAGGACACGTTTTCCAATAAGGGAGATAATTCATGGTTGAGAAAACAGCAATATGATTCAACAGAATCTGTGTCTTCAAAGAAGTAAGGGTTGATGGCAAGGTTATCAAGAATTCCACACCAAACACTTAGCGATCAACGATGCTGAAAAGGTACAGTTCTCATTCATTTGGGTTTTTTCGAATGCTCAGTAATGCATATTATGCCTATTAACTGTCCAGTATTTGATAATGTTGCTTCATCGGAAAATTTGTTTGCCAAGAATGAACCATCCTCTGCGGTGCCTCTCTCAAAATTTAACTCGAAGCTGAAAATCTCTTTGTGAGAGCTCTTGATGCAAACGCACATATAAGGATGGTGTTTCTTCTGCTTTAGTATCCGCTGTGCGGCTATTCCCACTATCTTTGCACAATTCACGTTCACTTGTCTGTGGATTTACTTCTACAGCAGCAAGAATATTAATGGTACTTTCATTATTCACTTTTGACTTCACCTTCAAGCTATTATTGTTTTTTACACTTCCATTCTTACGTAATCGTGTTTCCAGTCGTTTGAATTTCATATGTGACGTGTTCATCACACCTCTACATCAAAATCTGCCATATTTTTACTTTCTCTACTACGTATAGTAAGTAGGGGAAGTATTGTATTCCACCCAAAAATTCTATACCGAGATTTCAACGGAAATATATATTTTGAGACCCCCTGAATAAAAAAAAAAAACATTTTTGGAAACATGTCCGTGTGTCTGTCTGTCTGTGAACAGCATAACTCTGAAACGAACAGTCCGATAAACACCAAACTTGGTATTTAGGTTCAGTATCTTCCAGAGATGCAAAACGAAGGTTTTCAGGAAAATCCCCCCACCCCGGATTCCTTTACATGGAACATTTTTCGAAAATTTTAATTTTCTCAAAAATGGCTCTAACGATTTTGATTAAAATATCATACGCTGAAGATATTTTCATGACAAATGATATGTATATCTCGAATTTTCTGGGAATGTCTCAAAAGTATTCTTCATTGTGAACGACTTTTGCATAACTGGTAAACCATAAGAGAGAGACAAAATTTTACTATACAAAAAATGTAGATCGCGTTAAAATATGAAGAATAAGAGTTTGTAAAAATGGTTTTTATAAGAGTAGAGAAATTCATGTGAGTGTAACACATCAGACTTTTTAATTTTCGAGAGCCGCAGTAATAATCAATATGATTAACTACACCGTGTTGTATTTTAGGAGTTCAGGTGGCTTTGAAACCACAATGCCCATTTCCTTAATTTGTTACTCTGTTTCCTCTCCGAGTTCAGAGGTGTAGCAACTTCAACAAAAACATCCTATAACAGCTCAAGAACTCATTTTAGAAAAAAAAATTTTAACAAAAGTTTCTTAGTTTATTGAGGGGAACCAGAATATTAAAAAGATTATCATGGTTTTATTTAAAATTCTGAGGTTGGGCCCCGTGTGTCCCATATTTTCCATATCACAATTTGGCAGCCCCTTACTCCAATAGGATTTGGAATTATTGGCATTTGGTTTTTTTATTCTTTAACACTTAATGTGGGGCAACCTGTATAATTGATTATTTTTTTTAGTAAGTCTTTCTGTTGACAAGCCATGGGCGTGGGATTTTTGTCCATGCTTATTTATAATACATAAATAACGTGTCCCTAGGTACTAAAACATCTCACAACGAGGTCGTCAAGGCACGGACTCGTGAGCAGAACCCGCTAGGACTGCCCTTTCCAGGTTTGTTTCAGGCCAGAAAATGCTCAGGAGGAACACTAAACTTAGGCGTGCAACGTTTCCTTCCGAAATTTCCTTTCCCAATTATTTCTGTGGTGTCTGCTGTAAGAAAAGGCACAAAACAGATAAAACATTTCTTGTACTATCAGTTCTTGCGACAGACACTGCAGGTTCTAAAATCGAGCGGGATGGCTCAGGCGGCAACGTCTGTGGTCTGTATACGGGAGGTCTCAGCTTCGATTCCGGGTAGCCGCCCATTCTGACTATGGGGCTTTTCGTGGTATTACTCTGATCGACTAGGCGAATGCTGGGGTGGTATGTTGTATCACGATTTCTCCTTTCCCTCATTTCCTCATTTCACCTTTCAGGCATATCTCCGGGTTCTGTAGTGCGTCTGGTGATGGCCAGATGGCATGGTTACTGTGCTTTGGAAAGATTTCTCCCCACCAGCTCTTCGACTTGACAGAACTTAACTTCGTAATTCCTTAACCGAACTGAACTGAGCCGCTTATACAAGCTCCGTCTACAAACAAACTTTCTAGAAAAGGAATCTACTCGAAACGGCACAACAGAATCCTCTGGAGAGGGAAGCAGGACATAACGGACTATTGCTCTGCATGGTTACTGCTCTGAAGGGGACCGGCCATGAGTCCCATTCGCGATCGTATAGACGAGCTGGGAAGCGCTCGCACCGCCAGTGCGTAAGTAATTCAGCGCGCGCGGTCACAATGCATGTTTTATTACCAACTCTTATTCCTGATTAAAGCTGTACATTCGTTTTAAAATATCATATTTTGTATATATTAAACAAACTCTTTTCTTAACCCTGGGTTAGTCCCATGTGTCCCTCTTGTTTTAAATCCAGTGTCTATGAACTATTATATTTATATACTTTCTTTATTGCTTCTAAAAGGCATTTGGGTAATACGTAATATTTCCCTTTTGTCTTAACTCCGTCGAAGGCTTTACCAAAGCCATTGAACCAAATATGTGTTCTAAATTGTTTTGTCTTCCTTTTTAAATAAATTGTTACAGTGTAAAAATACTGTCAATACATGACTCTCCTTTCCTAAATCCACTCTAATTTTTTTATCACTGCCGCATTATTATAGCAAACATGTGGGAAAAATATTTTGAGAACAGGCTGTCACAAAAAGTGTTCCAGAATCTCTTTTACACCCTATTTCATTCACTTCTGTTATATGCTAAGCAAACATTCCAATGTATGCGTCCCTTTATTGTAAGAGGGGGTTGTTGTATGAAAGAGAACTTAAATGGTAATTGCATAAAATGAATGTTACACAGAAAAGAATACAGTGATTTATGGGCTGTACTGCCAACAGCTGTGGTAATTGTGGAAATGATACAAAATTATAAACACCACCCTCGGAACAAAGAATAGCTATGACCAGGGACACCCACAATACTTTTCCCAGGAGGGATTTATTCACAATTTTTAAAATAAATGATACAATAGGGCGCATACAGTTTTTTCTATTTACATACTCGCATAATGTTTTCAAACCTTATCATTGTCCTATACACAGTATTGTTGCGGTCACACCCATTCTAATTGCTTAATCGGTAAGCCATTTACGCCCCCCCCGCGCTAAATTCCCTCTGCGGATACCCAAGCCTGGACTACATACAGGCTGTTTCAGATCTTCGTTAAATTATACATGGTGGAGAGGACAGAAACAACACGTTTTAAAAGTATATAGTTTGAAGTAGTTAATTATTTGCCCCACTTTTGGGCGTCAATTTGTAGTAGTTAGTTTCTGCCCCACGTATGGAAGCCAATTTGAAGTAGTTATTTTGTTGTAGTTGTATTGTAGTTCAACTGTTGGGGAGCCGAACTTGAAGTAGTTGCAACCGCACGTATGGTACCCGGTAGCCTTCGTCCAAAAATTTAAAAAATATTAACCTTGTAATTTGACTGTTTCTTTAAATATTATATATTTATGTTTGCCTCGGCTGCGTCAGTATTATTGTTAGACACATGGATTTATTAGCAGGGAGGTGGTGCGACTGAAGAATGTAGGCTTACGCAGATTATAATTTTTAATTCACTCCTTTTTATTAATTCTTGACACGATTTTAATAACACTTCACTGATATAGAGAGCTGTAAGATTATTTTATTAAATACTTGCACTTTTTAAACACGTAAACTATTTTTCTCACACAAAATACGTATTAAATTTCTCGAGGACACATCTCGCGTCTGATTAGTAACACTGTATGCTAGCAACGCGTCCAGTTATGAGCGCTGTCTACAACCAACGCGTCCAGTTTTGAGCACTGTCTAGAAGCAACTGACTTAATTTCAACCGCCTAAATTTGTAAATTTCTGTATTTCAAGTCTCTGATTGGCTATTCCTACTCCAATAGAATACTTTTATTATACTAAAGCTTTTTCTGGTTGTTGAGTGGCTATTTTATAAACTGTCTAAAAAATTACATCATTGTTGCTCCAAGAATGACTAGTAGCATTATTACACTTTCTTACTCATTATTGCCTCAAGGTTACCTCATTGTTAGTAACTTTTAACCTATTATTCTCACAGCTCCTACATTATTAAATTACGTAATACATTCAGATAATATTATTACATGTATACAATAATATAAACATATACAATGAGTGTAATATACACTTTTTTATATATTGTTACATACACATATTGCTTTAAGGCGGCTGTTATTGAATTTATATACCTATTATACAATTAGACTGTAATCATTTAAGTGTTAAAAATACTCCCTCAAGTTCTTCTATGTACATTCGAAATAAAGAAAAGTTGTTGCTTAATAGTAATTTTTGTGTGATTGTGGCACAGTGAATGTTTATTTTTCACCAGTATCACGAACAACTGGCATGAGTTGCGTACAACGTTTTATGCAATCCTATTTTAAATTGTAAGTATACTTTACAATTTATGTTTATAAATAAGTTAAAATGCAAATGGTAAATGTGTGCAACATAATTGTTTGACGTCACTGTTGAGTCTCCAAATTATTGATATCTGTTTACTTATTCTTACCTTCGGGATTTTCGATGACATTTCAATTGAAATTAGAGAGAAAGCGAAGACTGCGGAATATCCTTTAGTTCCACAAAAATCGAGGGCAGTATATGAGAAAAAGTATAAGTTTGTGTTTGGCGAAGTTCAAAAACGACTACGTATTAATCAGTGTAATATGATTTTTACTTTGATATATTTTACATTGTAGCTTGTATATTTTAAAATTTAAGCAAATTTTAAGTTTAATATTTCACATTGCTCTCAAATAACCGAAAATATACTTGTCTTTGTTCAACTTCATTCATATAGTTGCTTAGAAGACGGTAAATGACGTCTAGTGTGAGGATTTTAGATGAACATATTTGTTTATTTGTTGCAGATAATTTGAATAAAATTGCGTTTAAGGGCGGTAATGACGTCATTTTCTTAGCAACCTTTACGGCATGCATGGCATAATTAGCAATTTATGCATGATTTTGAATATTATAACCATCTAACAACGGTTTTAGAAATTACATAAAGTAACTTTTAAATCAGTAAATTGTGCAACAAAAATGAAGAGGCTAAGACCGTGTACATTCTTAAGATCCCTATTTCGAAACCTGAGTGAAGGCCTGTCTGGCTAAGGTAAATACCCTGATCGAAAATCTCGCTTTCAAATTCAATAACCAGAGTAAAAAATGCTGGAACAGCAAGGTAACTATGCATGTAATGCCATCTGTTCACAGGTCACGCAAGCATATGTTACAGGAAAAAAAACTTAGGCTATTTGTTATACCTGACTCATTTGAATCAATCCTACAGAAAAGAACTACAATAGCACCGCCTAGATGTTAAGCAACGTAAAACAAGGGAAGGGGTAATACCTACTTCAAACTCGCCACAGTACATTAGTGGTTAGTAAATTGCTAAAACCACCACCGGCACTCACTACTCACTTCAAACTTGTAAAATTTATCCTTCGAGACTACCTAATGTAAAATAATCAGATACAAATGCTGATTTCTTTGCACACAAGAACCTCGTTTATCCGGACTAGGTGGGACCGGAGGTAATTCGGAAAAAACGAAAATTCGGAAATATTCTATTAAATGCAAAAACTCTAATATGTACTACAATATACAAACCTTTTATGTATTTTGGCGCTCACAAATATCTTTTTTGGTACTTAAACTCCGTATTTACTGTACTTACGTTTATTTACTGAAATATGTAATGTGTAAATTTCTTTTGTTTCAAACATTTGTGACATTCGAGAGCAGCACGATCGCGTAGACGTTTCACTAACATAGTTCGGCTGACGTTCTAGGTAAATCGTTAGTTTTTACTTTCTCTACTACGTATAGTAAGTAGGGGAAGTATTGTATTCCACCCAAAAATTCGATACCGAGATTTCACCGGAAATACATGTTTTGAGACTCCCTGAATCCAAAAAAAGCATTTTTAGAAACATGTCCGTGTGTGTGTCTGTGTGTGTGTGTGTGTGTGTGTGTGTGTGTGTCTGTGAACAGCATAACTCAGAAACGAACAGTCGGATAAACACCAAACTTGGTATTTAGGTTCAGTATCTTCCAGAGATGCGACACGAAGGTTTTCAAGAAAATTCCCCCACCCCAGACTACCCTTTACATAGAACATTTTTGGAAAATTTTAATTTTCTCAAAAATGGCTCTAACGATTTTGATTAAAATATCATATGTTTAAGATATTGCCATGAGAAATGAAATGTATATCTCGAATTTTCTGGGAATGTCTCCAAAAGTATTCTTCATTGTGAACGACTTTTGCATAACTGGTAAACCATAAGAGATAGGCAAAATTTTACTACACAAAAAATATAGATCGCGTTAAAATACACAATTTATGTCATATACATTTCTTTTGTTGAGTGAACCGTTTTCGAGACATTGTTTGTTATTCCCTTAAATTTTCCAATACTTATACTTTTTCTCAAATTCGTTATTCATTTTTTTATGCCCTCGACATGCAAAGAGAATGGAATGCGCCACATAGCAACCAGCGCTTAAAATATTTAACTATCGCTTAAAACCTACCATATTCCCCTTGCATCTACAAGAAACTTAGCAATAATATTAACATCTCGATTAACATGAAGCATATGGAGAATAAGCGTTTGTAAAAATAGTTTGTACAAGAGTAGAGAAAGTCATGTGAGTGTAACACATCAGATTTTTTTCAGCTCTATCGTTGCCTCCGCATGAAGCTTACTTCGCTCACGCACTCAAAACACAGGAACAAAAGAGCAATACCGGTACAGCTTCTTAAATCTGCAAGGAACAGATCCACACTGACCGTAGTAACGGTAGCTGGAAGCGTGGGACTGGCGATCTCTATGCTACCTGCGGGGTCAACATACTGTACACATATCGCACCGTATCAACTGTGTACCGCACATTTTCGTTTTAAAAAAAGGAAAAGGAAACAAAAAAATGAACCCGTATAAATCGGTGATTCGGATTAATGAGGGCTGGATAAACGAGGTTATTGCGTACTACAATAATACGTTTCATTATCCAATAAAGTAGTGTTTGGTTGTATACAAGCTGGACATTGATAATGTGGTGGAGCGCTATCATGTACATCAAGTTGAAATTATCGTAATTAATTTGTAGTTCTGGAATGACAAACAGTTAACCCTTCCAGGCATTTCACTCCGGTGACTGTGCCATCAAAAAATCAAGAGCCAATAACTTCATGACACGAGATTCCACCCAAACAGTAACACCATTGATTCCGCTGCTACTCAAAGACAATTCTGTACCATTAGGCACAGTTGTGTAAGTTTGCGTGGTCTGATAATTTGAAAGATGCCTCATCATATTCAATTATTTTAAAACAAAAACTCGTCTTAACCCTTATTTCATTTAACATAACATAGCAAAACTGAAACATACGATCAGGATTAGCTTTCAAATAGGCCATGTACAAGACCAATGTCAAATGAACATCAGCTGTTTGATTGAATACCAATGTACTGTTTAAGGTCCACACAAAAAACGTGTAATTTAAATCGATGAGAAGAACGCAACCAAATTTATTAATTCTGTTCAGCATAGGCAGTGACATTTGGCACAACGTGTTCATGTGTTCCCCATTTTGTGTGTACTAAAAGTGTGAAAATGACATTATTATTATATACCAATTATTATTAATATTATTTACTTTATCATCATAATCCTTTACTATTTAAGTAATTTTAACAGAGAAATTACACAAACTGATTAGATATTAATTGATTTCTTCTTCATCTTCTTATTTGAAGACGTTCGGAGTTGATTTGGCAAATCTTTAATGTTTAACTATTGGTTTGTTCTTTGTTTTTATTACGTTTTTCATTTCTTATTCGTTAACGTGAATTAAGATGCATTTGCTTCGAGCATCATAACAGACATTCTGTAATTTTTGGTTACCTAGGAACAGGAGGGCGACTTAAGATTCTCACACATAGATCTACGGCGTGGGGTATCGGAAAAGAAAGGAGAATATAACAAACCGTTTGAAGATTTCTTACAAAATTAAAGTTTTCTTTTCTTGTTTTTCTGCATGAAAAGTTTTGCGTGTAGCATTTTCTACTCCCGCTGCTGCTTCTTTCCAGTGTTTGCAGCGAAAATATCGGATTGTCAGCAAAAACTGTAACTGGCAACGGCTTTCCGAAAGTGTGCGCGAATCCCAACAAATACTCTTAAGAAAAGAATGGCCGCATTGGGTAGAATGAAAGAACTGCAGAGGCGTGCAGCTTTCTGCTTTGTCTAGTTCTGTTTCACAATGTATAAAAGAACTTGCTGAATCTCAAGTTATGGAAACTAAAGATCAACATTTTTTAACGCAGGATAACAAACAACAAAAAATAAAACTTCTGTTATATGCTGATCATATGGCAGTTATTCAAGAAAGAGGAAGATAATTTACAAACATACTTATATTATTTAAATCAAGTAGGTATGTAAACAGCGCGATCTCCAAATCCTCAAAGAAAGCAGAAAAAGTGGCGTTTTGGGGTAAAAACCTAGTCAGATCCAAAAAATAGTAGACATCATTCCTCTAGGACAAGTATCTCATTTTAAATATTTGGGCTGTAAAATAGGCTTCCACCCAGAAAAGGGATATAAATATAAAATTAGCAAAATTTCAAACAATATTTGGGACAAAACGTTGAAAAATGAAACAAGACGGATTCTAGAATAAAATTTTCTATAACAATGGCTAAGTGTATGTTAATGTATGGATCTGAGACATGGATGCATGTTAGAAAAGTTAGGAATAGAATACAAAAAGCACAGATTAAACATATAAGAAGAACAAAAGGATGCACTTTATTGGATCACATAAATAATTAGGGAAGAATTAAAGGTACATGAAATAAATGAAGATATAACAAAATACACCTCTAAATGGTTACACCAATTAGACAGGGTAATACAGGACTTCCAAAACAAATCTACAATAGACCTTCTGGTAAATGTGACATAGGCAGATCATAATATAGAAGATGGGAGGATTACTGTGAAGATGGAACAGACCAATATGCCCAACTATGAAGTGAAGTGATGATTTAAATATTCAAGTACCACATTAAATACCAAGAGTTTATGGTATACAGTAGAGGTGACAAAAATATTATATGCATGCTTTCGTTGTGGTAGACAATAGAAATCTTCCACACAATGGTATTCATAAAGATTCATCCAAAAATCTATCTACATTTGAAGACTTCAGTGGCAAACCTTGATACATTGCTTTCCGATAATCAGCAGTTGGCTTCAGGTTATGTATACTGAAACCATCCTGATACAAAGAATTCAAGCAACAACGTAGATGAATCTCTGACGGGCAGGTAAACGCGGTTGGTGAGTGCATCTGCAAAAGCCAACAGATTGTACAAGGGATGGGAGTGATTTGTAATCTGCAATGTCACTGCGTTAAGTCCCTTAACAGTTCAACTTCATTTTCTTTCGTCCTAGCTTTAATACTCAGTAATCCCTATGCTTGCCGATAACAAATACAACTGAGATTCTAAAATAGATTTTTAGTTGTGTCATCATCTCTTCATGGGTTAGGAGATGTATCCTTTTCCGACCTTATGTTTCTTTTCATCTTCTTATCGGTCTTCAGTATCTATTTTTCCAGTTGGTTGGTATTATTTTAATTTGGGATATCGGTTTATGTCCATCCTCTGTAAATGCTTTATCCATCTTTCTCTATATTGCTTTATTTTTTTCATTTATACGACCAATACTAGTCCTCTCCGATTTCTTTTTTTTATTTGATTCATTATTGTATACACCCTTTAATTATCGTGCTTCCTGGAAGGGAAGCAAAGCCGGTGGTCGCGGGTCGTAGATTTACGGCATGTAAAAGAACCTCAAGCCTGATAAAGACGTCTCTGAGCAAAATTTCCGGTTTTCACGCCCAGTATAGAATGGGACGCTAAGAACCATAGTAGCTAAAGAGTTCCCACAAATAAATAATTGAACTTTAATAGTTCTGAGGTATCTCATTCCCGCCGCATTTATTTGTCCTATTCTTTTCCTTTATAGTCATGTTTCACAACCATACATTAGGGTTGGATTCGCTGCTATGTTTATACAATTTTAAGCTTTTCTCTTTTATTGTTCTTACTAATATTCGATAATTATTTTGGTGTTTACTTTCTTTATTAATTAAAGCTTGATACCTTATATTACACGCTGTACAGTTAATTTTGTTTTACTTGTTCTAGTATAATTACGGAAAGAATAATTATAATTTGAATAAAGAATTGTTGATGGTTATACAGGAAATCGAAATTCAAAGTATCTGAAGTAACAATTTCTTAAATTCAATTTCAAGTATGTTTGAATCACCAGATGACTGAAAAGCAAGTAATGATCTCTTAAGCCAGATTATAGTAACGTAGCAATTACTCCTGATGCTTCTGTTATTTATAACTATTTTGGATCGTAGATGGTACTTTCCTTGGAAGTCCATTATTTCTATTTATTACCTGATATCTGTAGTCTATGTTTTTCTAGCACACTTCCTAGTTCAAAAGCATTTTCTGCATGTGATTTTCTGTTTCTTGAATTACTGTAATATCGTCAGCATAGATGATATTCATTACATTATTCTTGTTTAGCCAGATTCCTGATGGTATTTTTCCTTTTATTTTGTTTAATTGTGTCTCAAATCACAATTACAAAATTTAAAAACTGAATATAGAGGTGTGATCAAAAAGTTTCCGGAATGGCATCATAAATACTACACAACATTTGGTTTTGTCTAATCTGCACTGTCACCCTGGAAGTAGTCTACTTGGAAGTTGATACACTTGTCCCAGCGCTTCTGCCACGCTAGAAGCACCTCTGGAAGTCCTCTTCTTTCAACATGTTCAGAGCCTTCTGCGATTCGCGATGGATGACATCAATGTTTTCAAAACGCTGTCCCCGGAGCCGCATTTTAAGTCGCGGGAAAAGAAAACAGTCCGCTGGTGCCAAATCTGGAGAATAGGCGGGATGGGGAACAGTATTCATCCTATTTTTATCCAAAAATTGGTGAACAGAAAGGGCTTTGCAGACACCCCTTCCTCCTGGGTACTGATCACGCCAGCCGGAGGCACTTTGATGTTGACTGGGATGAGGTCACTCCTGGCTGGTAGGTTTTTCGCTGGCCACGAGTGGTGGGGATATAGCGTCAGTCTTGCTGAGTATTCTTTTAGAAGCGGATCGCGCGTGCAAGCCGGCCTTTCATATTTAATAATGTAGTAACCCCAAACTGTTGGGAAATAAATCTATGAATGTGTAAGTAGATTTGTGTTATGGATTTTGTGCAGTGAAAACCCACGGCTTCCTCTTATTCTCCACACGTTTCGGTCCTCCGCATCCAAGTGAGTACAGTCCCCTCAATGTACGTGCTGGGTACTAAAAATTAATTTTATTTTTCATGTGAACCTTTAGGCCTCTACCCAGCATGTAACAATATCTATATTTTATAACAAATAACTATGAAAAAAGCATTGCACCGTATGTGTTTGTGATGTGCTTTACAAAATTTCAGAAATAAAAAGCACACTCCACGCAACGATGAAGAAGGCTGTGGAGCAGTTCTAGCATGGTTTAGGATTCAAGGAAATCATCTCGGAACGATTTGACCACAATAATACGCCATTGGTCAATAAAGAATGAAATACGATTCCAAGTCGGCTCTCACTGGTCACTCACGAACGTTCTTGATTAACAGTAGCATGAACTACCGGAAGCACTGAACTACTGAATGAATTGTTAGTTCAAAATGGACGAAGCAGCACCAGCTCTTTTGAACGATTCATTCTAATGAACTATTCGTTCACAAAATATGCATCTTCAGCACTAACGATCAAACTTATACTCTTACTTACACAATTCAGAAACAGAATTTATAAAATAATGTATAAATGGGAAGAAATTATGACACGCTTCCGAGATCCAACGACTCAAACCTTTATTTACTTGCACTTCGTAAGAACCACAGATTTGTCACATAGATACGGTGAACTGGAAAAGCTACGGTGCTGCTGTGAATACGCCAGAACTGTGTTATCGTTACTAAAGATCGTAAAACTGAAGTTCAAGCAACGTGTGAAGCCTGCAGCATTAACCTAATAGAATTAACGATTCCGAAAATACACGGCCTTGTAAGATATCTGTTCTGCAACAGGCAGATTTGCCTCGCCAGGAAAAGGTTTCCTTTCATCGCATCGTTAGAGAGAAGCCCTAGAGTACAACGCCAAACAGGATTACAAGGTGTTGGTGTATCACGGAAACTTTAAAAAGATTCACGCTTCTTGTTCCATCTAAACTGAATACCCGATCGATATAGCCTTTGTCGACAATGCGACGTCCTTTATCTGCCAATCGCTTTTTAACCGAAATAGCGGTAATCGCTTCCAACAAGTCTGTTGTATTCTAAATTTTAAAAACTTTAAAAACTAAATTTCCTTTTACTCTGAAAAGGCAACCGTTAAAGGCACTGGGAAGTGTTTTGGATGACTTTTCCACATAAATATGCTATTCTCAAATCTAACATCTGTGTGTATGTGTGTGTGTGTGTTTGTGTGTGTGTGTGTGTGTGTGTGTGTGTGAACAGCGTAACTCGAAAACTAAAAGTCGATTAAATACCAAACTGGTATTTAAAATCAGTATCTTCCAAATATGCGACGGAGTTTCACCCCTCCCACCCCAAACTACACTTTACATGGAACATTTTTCGAAATTTCCGAATTTCTAAAACATGCTGAAACAAGTTTGGCTAGAATACCATATAATAAAGATATTTGACAAATAAAACATATATCTGAATTTTCTGAGAATAGCTGTGAAGTCCTCTTCATTCGCAAGGAATTTTGTATTATCTTATGCAACTGGTAAACGTTAAACGATAACGGAAACGTACTATTCAAACAAGTTATGTCTCTTTAAAGCACGCAATTTATTTTAAATAACGTTTTTGTGCCGTAAGTCATTTCCGAGATATCCGTATTAAAGTTTCGAATTTCTCAATACTTTGTCATCTTTAAAGTCCTTTCGACATTCAGTTGTTTCTTATGATTGCATGGGACAGTACGAAATTTTAAGGCAGCGTATAGCATCCAGTTCTTAAACACTTGACTATCGCTATTTCCTTTGCACACTTATAACGAAATGTGTTATGTAGTTATTTCTGCAAAAGCTTATATCAATTAAAATGAGGTAGATAGAAAAATAAACTTTCGTAAGAATAATTTGTATACTCGATAAAAAACAATAGAGGGTAAAGAAAGTCATCTGAATGTAACACATAAGATTTTTGTCGTTATATTGTATTGTTTTTGTATTTGAAGGGAGATTTATGCATAGTTATTTCTTCACCTACATCACATGGCTATATATTAAATTCTTTAATGTAATAATATGTAATTGCTATTAATTTTAAAACGATCCAGTAATTACAAATCAGTGGAACTCCTTAAGCATTCACTCATCTGAAATGTTATTAACAACACTTTCAGTAGCGTTTAACGACAGTTTTTAGTTTATATGACACAACAGGCGGTGAACACAAGCCTTAGTTTAGGGTATCTATGAGTACTGAGTGAAACCTGGAAAAAAACTGTCAGGGGGTTAGGAAGAACGGACCTGGCGGGCAAACCTCCAATTCACGAGCCCGTGCTTTAACGACCTCGGCTACACGTGTGGGCAATAACATTTGTTAGGGCAACGACGCTAGCATGTAAAATGTTCTAAAAACTCGTTAATTAATTATTCGTTAATTAAAACGATCCAGTAATTACAAATCAGTGGAACTCCTTAAGCATTCACTCATCTGAAATGTTATTAACAACACTTTCAGTAGCGTTTAACGACAGTTTTTAGTTTGTATGACACAACAGGCGGTGAACACAAGCCTTAGTTTAGGGTATCTATGAGTACTGAGTGAAACCTGGAAAAAAAACTGTCAGGGGGTTAGGAAGAACGGACCTGGCGGGCAAACCTCCAATTCACGAGCCCGTGCTTTAACGACCTCGGCTACACGTGTGGGCAATAACATTTGTTAGAGCAACGACGCTAGCATGTAAAATGTTCTAAAAACTCGTTAATTAATTATTCTTGCATACAAGTCGAGCGTAGAACATGGTAATATAGGTAGGTTCAGATTGAAAAATTCAATGCCACAGCCGGGATTTGAACCACTAATCTTCCGGTTTCGTCCGGCTACTCCAACAAACTGAGCTACCATGACAACATGCCAGCATGACATTAAATTCAACTGTTAATTAGTTAATTATATATTTAAAACATTTTGTTTTACGCCTTTGTTAAACGCCTTTTTTAGAGAAAGCTATTAGCATAGCACTTATTATAGCTCAAAACGGGAGCCAATTCAAATTACACACACCTTTTAATATCAACAGGCTTGGTGGTTAATGAGATATTAGTGTAAATATTCTGTTAAAAATTAATGACACAAAATATTGTCAGCGTCTGAACAATGTATGTCAGCAAACAGAAACCGCCAGCTGCAGGTACTCTGCTGCCCTTTACGACAATGTGAAGCCAAGTCTCCAATGCTATAGTATGGTACCGCATTCCCAACGGAACTATCGAGCTGTAGGCCCCCAAGGCACACAGGTACCATAAAGCTTGGCCTCTGCGAATTGCATCTCGCTCTCAAATATCAGCAGTCGGGAGATAAAGGTTTCATCTGCAGTAGAGCTCGCATTCTACAGTCTTCTTTTACAAAATGTTGCAAGGCAAGCAATTTGGAATACCAGATCAGATCCTACTTTCTCAAAGGGTGGTTCAAAATGTAGTTCTAACTTTAAAATGCCAAACAACTGGAGGGAGGCAGAGGGAGAGGAAGGGAGAGAGAGAGAGAAAATTAGCCTCTTTGGGCAAATTTTGTTGGACAGCTTTCCTTTCTTCGCTCACATCACTTGAAATTTGTTAAACCATCAATTAGAAACTCCAAATTATACCCAAAACGTCTTCAACAAACCTGAATACTGTTTTCTGAATGTTATAGTCTGACAATGTCCTGCTATCTTCAAGCTGCTTTGCAACAAAAAGAATTCGCAGCTGTCTGAAGCATTCCTTCGTTATCTTGGAGTTTTACTTTAACATCTTCATTTGTTTCAGATGCTTCGATCTCCAGTGTGATGGTTTTGCTAGTAAGCGTCTTGACAAAGATGTGCATTCCACTTCTTAGTCGCTGTACCAGAGGGGGTACAGATTACATTAGATATTTGACAGGGAGATTAACAGTCATACCCTTTACCTGCGCGCACTGAAACCTGCTTTTCCAATGATAAACTCCCTAAACTTAAGTCCATTGATTAGGCTTTTATTAGATACTATATCATTTGAATCAACAGTTCCAAATTGTATCTATTGACTTCCAGTACTTCACACTTAGATATTACGTGCGACGCCGTTTCCTCCTCTACACCACACATCCTGCATCTTGGGTCTTCTGAAGGCCCCATTCATTATCCGCAGAAGTTTCTTTTTCTAAATTCCCATAACCGGTCATAAAATCCAACGTGAGCCTCATCTGCTTCCTACTTAATTAAGGACTGCAGTACTCCTGGTGTGTAGATTTATTCTAAATATTGTAATCTGACAACGTGCGTTATCTTCAACTTGTTTAGATTAAACGCTGCTGCTCTGGAGAAATGCTTTCTTTGTCCTGTATTTCAGATTTTACGTTTTCAGTTGTGTCTGATGCTTCAACTTCCAAAGCCTGTAAGAGTCTAACAAGATCTGCATATCACCACGAAGTCACAACACCAGATGGTGTTCTTTTTTGAATGTTGCAAATTGACAATGTACAGCAATTATCTGATTATTACTTTAAATAAATTGCATTACTTATTATGACGTCGCCATAAGACCTAGGAGTTCCAAGATAAGTTGTAAATACGAGGTGAGACAGTATTTTTAACACTTAAATGATTTAAGTCTAATTATATAATATATAAATTCAATAACAACCCGCCTTAGAGTAATATATGTATGTAACAAGATATAAAAAGTGTATATTACAGTCATTGTATATGTTTATATTATTATGTACATGTTCAATAATGTTATGTGAATGTATTACGTAATTTAATACTGTAGGAGGTGTGAGAATAATAGGTTAAACGTTGCTAACAATGAGGAAACCTTGAGGCAATAATGAGCAAGAAAGTTTAATAATGCTACTAGTCATTATTGGAGCAACAATAATGTAAATTTTGAGACAGTTTATAAATAACCAATCAAGAAAAAGGTTTAGTTAAATGAGCGTATTCTATTGGAGTAATTAGCCAATCAGAAACTGAAATATAGCAAAATTTACAAATTCAGAAGTCAGTTGGTTGTAGACAGTGTTACTAACCGGTCGCGAGATGCGTCCTCGAGAAGTTTAATATGTATTCAGTGTGAGACGAAAAATAGTTTACGTGTTAAAAAGTGCAAGTAATTAATAAAAAAAATCTCACAGTAGTATTTAAATCGTGTCAAGCATTAATAAAAGGAGTGAAGTAAAATTATAATCTGTGTAAGCCTATATTCTTCAGTCGCACCACTCCCTGCTAAGATTCATGTCTCTAAAAAATAAATACTGACGCAGCCGAGACAAACATAAATATATACTATTTAAAGAAACGTGAAAATATAACAAATCTTCTTCAAATTGGCACCCAAAGCGTGGGGCAAATAACAATACAACAAACCAACTTCTCAGAGGGTTGATCAATATAGACAGACTGATTTTTTTTCCATAGATATTCATTACTCTATTTCAATGTTAACATGATCTTTTTCAAAGTAGTCCCCTGCTACTTGAATGCACACTTTATAGCGTCTCTGCCAGTCCTAGAACACATGGTGCAGACCATTCTTTGCCAGGTCTTTGAGAACCACCTCACCTTTCTTCAGCACTATTTCCATGTTCTCAAATCGAATGCCCCGGAGCTTTGCCTTTAGTGATGGGAATAAAAAGAAATCATAGGGGCTATAAGGCGGATGCAGCACACAGATAATGTTAAATTTAGTCAAAAATTCCTGGACTTGATTTGCGATGCCGCGCGATGTCGCGATGAAGTCGTCACCCATTCCGATGAAGTTTTGGTCGTTTCCTTGCAATGTGCTTCCTCGGTGTAGCCAATACTGGCGTGTAGTACGCTGCTGTAACAGTGGTGTGAGGGGGAACTGCATCCTGGTAAACCATTCCATTCCGTAACCCCAGGCCCACCTTCCTTAGCGCAAAGGACTCGCCCTCCTTTGAAGTCCTTGAACCACCTAAATATTGTTGCACGAGGTAGTGCGTGCTTCAGCTTTTCGAAAGTTTCAGAGGCTGTATGATTTAAACGAAAACAAAGCTTTATTGCGCTGTATTGCTCCTCTCGTGTCACCTCCATTTTGTGGTATGCGAAATTCAAGTAGGGTGAACAATATAAAGTATTACTATCAACCTACCAATAAGAGAGTGCTGTCCCCTATGAACGTTATACATGAAAGCCCGCTCTTTTCAAGTACTCATGGTAGAGACAGGAAATCATCAAGGAAGCTACAGGAAAAAATCAGTCTCAGTCTTTATTGATCAGCCCTCGTAATAATCTTATCTTCCTTAACGGAGGAGACTCAGCACCGATCCAGAGGGGATACTGTACCTACGCATCACAAGTGGATTTCAGAATGAGCCGAGAGGGGACACCGGGCGGCCGGATCCAGGGAAACAGTAATAATATTATTACACACTGCTTTAAACAGTTTTGAACAGAATTTTGGTAACTGTTTGAAACAGTTTCTACCCATTGGTATGTGTTTGCAGCAAAATTTGTGTTTCCACAAAAAGAACGGAAATATCTCAAAGATTTCGATGTCTGGTGTTACGAATATACACATCTCATAGAAAGGTCAACTTCATATATTCATGACTCGAGTTGAGTGTATCACAATGATGGACGTGTTTTCCAACAGAAGAAACAGAACAGAAGTGATGTCTGGGATCAGTTGAAAGGCATTTCAAAGATATAAAAAAAATAGTTTTGTTAAATTTCCCTAAAACTTGGTATTCCCGAAGCTAAGTGAGAAAAAAGTGGAATAACCTAAAAACCCTGTTTGCGACATCCTACTAATCCGGTTAGATTTGTAATCCCTAATCAAAGTCATACCGTCATTAAAATATTCCGGAAGTAGGCAGATCGATTTAAAATATTGTTTTATAAAGACTTCTTCAAAGCAAGAAAAGAAATGTATGTAATATGTGGCTCATTTATTGCAGCTAATATACTAGAAACTCTTTATCTATAATTTTTCAAAGGTGTACCCTAGAAAGAATGCAATTTAGGATTGCACACAAACAAATCGTGCTACTATCCACATTTCACCAAGCGGGATGGCTCTGGCGGTAACGTCGCGAGGTCGTGGGTTCGATTCCCGTGGCCCACTTTCCTGACCCAAAGGTTTCTTTTGAGATTTCCCCGGGTCGCCAGATGAATGCTGGGAAGGATCATTACTTCCCCGGAATTTCGTGTCCCTCCATTTCATCTCCATTATCATTTCCTTTGACCTTACATCTGCTTGGTTTCCTTCAGGGTTGCAAGTGTCGGCGGGAGTACCCTGCGTGGGAAAAGGAAACCTTCGTCTCCCGGACTGCGAGCGGTCTTCGGGTCGCGGGGCCCCAGAGAAAGGGGCGGGGCAACTGCACCAGCCAGCACCCGGGAGTTCAAACCTGTAAATAGTAGGGACCCTGCCCTTTGCCTGTTACGCCTCCTGGTCAGGCCGCCCTTTGCCTACTCTCATCTCATCCCCTACTCCCGGGGGGCCCCATTAGGGGCCTAGGCACAAAAGATCTGCGTAGGTCGAAGTGCTTAGTACTTGCACCTCCGCTTCTAATCCTATCCTACCCTAATCACATTTCATTGCAATTATTATTTATACCATTCCTATCTACGCTTCAAATGTGGTTTCGTTAGTGTCAACTGTTCGCTGCAGTTCGTTTTAAAAGTAAAGACTCCAGCTAATGCCAACAGTGAATTTTAATTCAGTTGCATTTATGAATACTATCCAGCGATTCTTTGCATCTTGAAAGACGCTTAAATACTAACTTTATCTCTCTCCCACCACACCCCCACACATACACACTCTCTCTACCTAGCACAACTTCTCGTAGTGTATTCATATAAAGCTGTTCTATTCACCTTACGTCACTCAGGATACACTGACTAGAATCTCACAATAAGCAATATACTGTGGTAACCTGTACAATATGGAAAATCAAACACAACTGATAGCATAAAGTAACTTTTAGTTAGTATGAATCCATGGGAGGGGGGGAGAATACTTAAAGATGCTTCATAAATACTGCCGGACAGTTTGTTTGTTCGTTTGTTTTGTTTATCTCTTAGATTCAACAATTACACAAAAATATATAAAATTAATTTCCACTAAAGAGGACTTTTCCAAGACATACGTTTTATTAATCATCTACATATCTTAAGCATATGGTGTTTTAATCCAAATTGTTAAAGTGTGTTTTAGAAAAATAAAATAAATTTTGCAGCCCATCCACCCACTCAACCAAACACACGTGCGCGCGTAGATATTTTTCCAAATATGCTGTTTTGGGGTTTAGAGGACCTCAAGACATGTATTTTCGTTGAAATCATGATCTCTAATTTTTATAATCAATATTATAAAATAATAATTTATTCTATATTTGAACAAGGTTCTTCCTAATCATAAAAATAATAGGGATAATATTGATAATGTAAATGATAAAATATATTGTTCATAAATTGGAGCCTATGACAATACCTCCTGTACTTATCATAACTAAGGGTTAGAGAAAGTAATACTGCTTTTGAAGAGGGCATTCATGTGGAATTTCAATATTAATTTTTTGAGCAGACTATAGTAATTGCTCCATTTATCACTGGTAAATGATAATGAAGTAAAAACTGTTACTCAAAACTTTCTATGGACGGTGGGCTAATCACCTTTTACCATGTGCGCCTAGTGGCCAATCAGTGATTTTAGAAATTTGCAACATTACAGAACGCACCGCTAGTGTCCCTATACGCCTCCCTATGCCAAAAGCGTAAGAGGAACGTAAGTAATTAACATTTCAAGACACGAATTATCGTTAAACGCACAAAATTCACAAACACAGTAATTTTCAGTGCAATAAGGGAGGGTAACTTGATTGTTCGTCTCTAGAGGAACTTCATATGGGAAAGAAAAGAATTTGATGTTTACATCTATGTGAGAGAAGGGTGCAAAGAGAAATAGGGGAGAAACACAGAGACAATAGAAAATTCTTTGCTGCAGCACCAAAATTGTATTGAGAACGAAATGAAAGAGAGGGGGGAACTGGTCTGCTATATTTCGCCAGTGCACGCACGCACAAAAACACATTAACAGAGGAGAACCGCAATAACGCGGCCAGTCGATCTCAAATGGAACTTCGGGCTATAAATTCAGACTTTTCGTTTTAAGGGCAAAAAGGGGATGAGGAGGATATCTCACTTTGGGGACCAATTTGAAACACTTGCATTATTCCTTATAATTATGCACGAGGGGATTTGAAAACTATGAGAAATCAATGTTTGCAGGCCGCAGCCAAGAGGTTTAAGCAGTAATTCCTGAATAAATTTATCATTCCCATTAAATAGAAGGGTTTTCTCTGTAATTATAACATGGTCCTCCGCTATTTTGTTAACTGTACCACTGTGTGCACATGTCTGAAGTTCGACGTCAAATAAGACTTTGATCTGCATGGAAAAAAGAATGAATATATACATTAACCCACTCGAACAGAGATAATATAGCTATCTGACTTAACCTGAAAGATATTCGTCGACAATGCAGTGCTCTTCTTATGTATTTCACCCTACACTACTTTTCTTCTTTTCCTTTTCGTTTATTCCATTTTTTCTCTGCCACCTACTTATAGCAGGTAAGAGCACGCATCTATATTGCATTCTACCCAAAAATTTGATCTCGAGATTTCATCGGAAATTTATGCTTTAAGCTACCCTGAATCCAAGAAAAGTGTTTTTGTGTGCAACTTGGGTTTGGTGCTTAAATTCAGAATCCTCCAAAGATGTGACATGAATATTTTCAAAAAAATCTCTCCACCTCAAAATCTCTTTTGCATGGAGGATTTTTCAAAATTTTCGATTTTCTCGAAAATGGCTCTTACAATTGTGATTAAAATACAATTTGTTTAAGATATTTAAGTACAAATAAAATGTAGGTATATATTTAATTTTCGGAAAAAATCTGTGAAGTCCTGTTCATTCAGAAGCAATTTTGTGGTAAGTTTGTATAACCGGTAAATCATAAGGGATAGACAAATACTTACTATACAACAAATGTGTATCTCTTTAAAACACACAATGTATTGCAAATAACTTTTTTGTTGCATCAGGCAGTATCGAGATATCCCTTGTCATTGGTATGAATTATCAGTACTTTGTGGGGTTATAAAAGTGCTGTCGCTTTTCAGGTGCTTCTCGCAATATTATGGAAAGAGTATGCAATTTCTAACCCAGTATATAGCGACCAGGTTTTCTAACATCTGACTATCGATTCGGCTTCCTCTATCTCCCTTGTTTTTTCAACGAAATGTCTAATGCATCTATTTTTGCAAAGGCCTATCTCGATTAACGCGAAGTAGATAGAAAAATAAGCTTTTGTAAGTACAGCTTATAGAAGAAGTATATAGATAAGCGATAATGGGAAAAGGAAAGTCATATGAATTTAACAGATCATTCATACATAAGGTTGGACCATTTAAGTTGAGACTGTATAATAACTCCAAACTTAAGCGTTGCAGAAAGAAATGTCTTTAATAAAAGTTCCTTGATATTGTTACATGCTGGGTAAAGGACTACAGGCTCACATGAAAAATTAAATTCATTTTTAGTACCCAGCACGTACATTGAAGGGACGTATACTCACTTGGCTGCGGAGGACCGAAACGTGGTGTAAAGGTAAAGAGGAAGCTGTGGGTCTTCACTGTACAAAATCCATAACACAAATCTACTCACACATTCCTAGATTTATTTCCCAACCGTTAGGGGTTCCTACATTATTAAATATAGAAGGTGAGGGGAGATTTTCATCGATCCAATGGCCGGTTTGCACGCGCGATCCGCTTCTCACGGAATACTCAATAAGACAGATGCTATCTCCACCACTCGTGACTAGCAAAACTGACAGAGACGAAAACAACAATATGTCTGGTAGCGACAATGGAAAATGATAATATGTCTGGTAATGATAACGAAACCCCCAAATTATTAGTACGCCACAGTATTATGGGGGAAAGTAAATGTCATTAGTCGTGTTTTGTTTGGAGGACATTATGTTGGTCATTTTTGGTTGAATTTAATTTTTTTTTACTGGGAATCTACAATTAGGATCAATTTAAATTATATATGTATATATATTACAACTCTTGGATGAACTACATCCGAAAATGTGTTACTCGAATTTAACACCTGTTCACCCAATGACCGAACTTCCATACCAGAGATATTTGTACTCTTCCTTATTAAAGTGTTGATTTAAAGTATGTGAAATAAGTCACTGTGTTATTTTATCACACATTCTTTATTACGAACATTTAAAACATTGTATGCATTGCATTCACGTGATTTTCTCGACTCACTCTTCTTCAAACTGTTCTCTCTCTTCCTGTTAATCCAGATAAACTTGTTCACAGAACCAGGTAAAGTGAGTCAGATTTTTAATGAGCGTGTTGCTGTATGATGGCTTTGAAATTCCACACTCATTGCATGAGCACGGAAAAACGAATAAACCGAATAGGACTTTTCAGTTGAGAAATGTATTGAGTATTTAAAAATTGTAACAAAAACAGGAATATATCTGAAGTCGTCTTACATAAATTGTGTTTTTAACTAAATCTTCATTGGTTTTGCAGTAGATTTTGTTGGTCTCTTACGGTTTACCAATTATACAAGTCATTCAGAGCGAAGGAGACTTCACATACTACTTCCAGAAAGTTTAAGATATACATTTTGTCATAAAGTATCTTAAAGATACTTTAAGATCGTAAAGTATCTTAAAAATCGTGAAGAGCCAGTTTTGAGAAAATAAAAAATAGCGAAATATTTTCCATGCAAAGGATAGTTTGAAAACCTCCCTGTCCTATCTTTGTAAATACTAAGTTTGTTAGTTAACCAACATTTCGTTTTTGATTTACCCTGTGTGTGTGTGTGTGTGTGTGTGTGTGTGTGTGTGCGTGTGTGTGCGTGCGCGTGCGCACACAAACATTTTGCCGAAAATGCTTATCTATTTATTTGTTTATTCAGGGAGTCTCAAACTGTATATTTTCGGTGAAATCCCGGTATGGATTTTTGGGTGGTATGCAATACTTCCTCTACTTACTATAGGTTTATAGATATAGGTAGCTCAGTTGGTTAGGCACTGGCCTTCTCATCGCAAGTTCTTGGGTTCAAACACGGCCAGACCAATGGTTTTTAAGTGTGCTTACAAGTGACAGCCCCGTGTCAGTAGATTTACTGGCATGTAAAAGAACCCATGCGAGACAAAATTCGGGCACACCGGCGGCACTGATATTGACATCATCGTTAACAAACAAAATATTTTATATAGGTGATACAACAGAGGCGGACATATAGACATATTGTGCTACCACGCCCCAGGAGGAAGGGATGAAGCTAAAGAACCACAAAGGGCTACAGGCCGCAGGCATACAGCCCACAGAGTTGCGCGGAAGTCCTAACAGTTTCAGGCTCGAAGACCCATCTCACTGCTGCCTAGAGAGGATGATGAATGACCCGTCGAAAACAAACAGTCGTTTAATGTCTATCTCGTTCCTTAGAGCAAGCATTCCCGTCATCTGTCCAGCACCGCCATACGCCACGAAACCTAAAAACACACTTGTAATATTAGAAGGAAACGAAATGAAAGGGGAATTATATTGTGGTAGATCAGAAACCACCCCAGCGTTCCCTATCGAGCAGAAAAACCTAAGATCGATTGGGAGTCGAGCCCTGAACCTACTGAAGCGAGTCTGACACGTTACTGTGAGCCACGTTACTAAAGTTAAGTAGTAGAGAAAGTAAAAACGGATAAAAGCGTCATTTTTTGGAAACGGATTGAAGCTTCCAGTTAATTTAAGCGTTCCTTCACATAATCACATCCAGCCACAAACACACTTCCATTTTACGCCGTAGCTGGTTCCGTAATGCATTATACATTACACTACGATGCGGTGTTACACCAACAAATAACGTGCTATGTATACATAACCGAGCTGGGTTACACTTCGAGATTAAGCCATTTGTTTTCAAACTCGGCTTGTGATAATAACCCTTAATGGCGGTGTAAATTGTAATTATCCGTCTGCACATATTTAATGATGATAAATCAACCACAGGAGGCAATGCTTTTAAATTTTCAGCAGACGTAAACAGAATTGCGCTGGTGGAATTAATACAATATTCCAAATATGCTTCAGATCGCTGCCAACTATTAAACATTGAAAAATAAGCCAACAACTCCACGTGGGAAAAAGCTTGTAATGCAGAGGTAAATAAAACGACTGTATTACCATGGTCTTGTACATCCAGCAGCAGCACGGCAGTATTTTAAAAGAAAGAAATGTGCTTCACACAATTCTCGCTGACAACAGTGCAGCCAACTGTAAATCCGTTAACACCAAAATGTAATTTCAGTCGGAACTCATCCTGCAATTTTCCAGCTCCTTTTGCTGAGCATATACAGATCTGCTGTTCTTTTATATGTGTAAAATAATTTCCTTTGTGCTTTTGCAAGGACATTTAACCACAGTCATGACCAAGTACTGGAATTCATATTGTACGTAGAACCGTTTTTAACTCATACTCGGTAAGAAAAAACAAATCTGTTACATCCACAAGCGTTTCTCTACCCTCTTATTGTTTATTAGGTGTATACAAAACTATTCTAACGAAATATTATTTTTCTGTCTACTTCATTTTAATTGAGATAAACATCTGCATAAATAGCTATATTACACATTTCGTTAAAGATGCAAAGGGAACAGCGATATTCAGATGTCTTTAGAACTGGGCGCCGCTCTATACTCTGGTCTTAAAATTGCACACTATTTGCACGCACTCCCGAGAAACAACTGAATATTGACACGAGTTTAAAACAATGACAAAGTATTGAACAATTGCAACCATTAATAAGGAATATCTCGGAAATGGCTTTTCCCACAAAAGTTATTTGAGATACACTGAGAGTTTTAAAAAGATCCACATTTTTGTGTGTGGTATATTTTCGTCTATCACTTAACATGTTTTACCATTTATTGAGGCAGTATTTTAACACTTAAATTCTTTCGTCTAATTATATAATATAAAATAAAATAACAGCCCGCCTTAAAGCAATATGTGTGTAAAATAGCATATAAAATGTATGTAAGAGTCATTGTATTGATGTTTATATTATTGTGCACATGTTTAATAATGTTATGTGAATGTATTATGTAATTCATCTAATAACGTAGGAGCTGTGAGAATAGTTGCTAACAATGAGGTAACCTTGAGTCAATAATGTACTGGAAAGTTTAATACTGCACTAGTAATTCTTGGAGTAATGTAATTTTTGAGACAGTTTATAAATGCAACAACCAGAAAAAACCTGAAAGTTAAATAAAAGTATTCTATTGGATTAGGAATAGCCAATCAGAGACTTAAAATAGATGAAATTTGCAAATTCAGGTGGTAGAAATCAGTTGTTGCTTGTAGACAGTGTTTCTAACTGGATGAAAGACGCGTCCTCGAGAAGTTTTAATACGTATTCAGTGTGAGACGAAAATTCATTACGGTGAATATTATAAAGTTTACGTGTTACAAGGTTCAAGTAATGAATAAATAATCTCACAGCTCTCTATATCAGTAAAGTGTTATTTAATCGTGTCAAGAATTAATAAAAGGAGTGAAGTAAAAACTTATAATCTGTGTAAGCCTACATTCTTTAGCCGTATCACATCCTGTTAAGAGAGACATGTATCTACAAATTAGTACTGACGCAACCGAGGCAGATCTAAATATATAATATTTAAAGAAACAGTCAAATTACAAAGTTGATTCTTAAACATTGGGACGAAGGCCACCGGAAACGTTGTACCGTAGGTGCTTGCGACTTCTTTATTATACAGGATTACACAAATTCCTTCTGAATGAAGAGAACTTCAAAGGCTACTTCTAGAAAATTTCAAGATATACATTTTATTTTTCGGTAAATATTTTTAGCATAGATACTTTATTCAGAATCTTTATAGCTATTTTTTATAAAATAGAACATTTTTAAGGGTCTCCGATGTAAAGGGTAGTTTGGGGTCCGAATGGGGAGATTTGTGAAAAATCTTAAGTGTTGCATCTAGGAAGAGCGAGCGCGCGCGCGGTTGGATATAAGGTGCCGTCTCGTGGTGTGGGATGATGACGGTTCGTGTCTGGCTCCTGTTTGATATTCTCGAAGCTGTCGATATTCTTGTAGACGCGGAAGCGTAAACTTTGAATGCCTCGATTTGAATTTACCGCGCCACTAGCGCAGTACGTAATACAAACTTATCTCTGGCATGACAGAATTTGTTGGCGGATATTTTCTTATTCAGTGACTAATGAGATGTTGCGTATGTTACGCGTAACAACTTTGCTAATGTTTCTTATCGTCTGTTAAGATTTTTAATACACTACAAGCTCAATTTGTAGCAATGATAACTCTTTTCTCAGAATCTCGTGTTTGGAACGGTTAGATAGTTATTTAAATAAAAAATCCAATAAATTAGCTTTTACTAGAACGTGTGTTTTCTTTCACTGCGAAATGTGCCTGTTAACGACGAAATATATATATTATACACATTCACACACACTTAAAAATTTTTTATTACATAATTAATAAAAATACTTGGTTTTTTTGTACAATAATTAATTCTTAACTATTTCTTGTTTACTATATCAAGGCTACCTCACACATCCCCTCTCTTTACTTTCCTCTGTACAACTTACAAGTTGTGATGTTTTGGCAATCGGCGATAAAACAGCTTTTTCTGGAATGTTAACATAAAATAATAAATATGAACAAGACGAGGAGATTGAGGATATTCGTGTTCTTTATTATCATTACTTTATTTTTTATTTTATTTTCTTTATTTGTGACTTAAGGTATCCCTCATTCTTAATTATACATATGAGGGACAGACAAAAAACAGAATACAGTAGAACATCGATTACCCGAATAGCGATCAATCGAAACATCGGTTAACCGAAAGCGTTCCAAACGATAATTTCAAATTTGAGTGCGAGCCATGTAGTTCTGATCGAGAAAAAAAAGCGACTCAGCAACTGTATAAAGAAATTGATTTGGAGGATGGTGTGTACATGGCAGCGGAAGCTTGGGCTACTATCAAGGATACTACTTTACCAAAACTTGGAATTAGCCTCTTCCTTCAGAGGAGTCTATCACTGGATCTGAGGAGCCACCAAACAGCCAGTTTGTACCAGAACTGGCTCGGCTAATTAATGAATCTTCAGGATTAGAAGAATGCGGCCAGGAAAACATAACTGGCTCGAATGTGGTGTTGATGACTGGCTATGAAATACTGACAGTCGATGAAATCATTGCCAGTGTCATTGACGACCAACGACGACCATGCCGAAAAAGTTCCATCCACTGAGGAAGCTTTTTTGCTGTCTTGAGACGGATATGAAATGAAGAACAAGAAGAATGTGCGCAATTACAGTTTTTAAAACGTTTAGCTATCCCCCCCAAAGTCTCAGCAGAAGTTTAAGATGGACTTCTTTTTCTTTGGTATAGGCCTATTTTAATTACCATTTTGAACTTGTCAAACTATGCTAGTCAGTTCTCCGAGTTATTTGTAAGACGTGTAATACAAAATATATATGCACAGTTGTGTTTAATATCATGTTTCTTTGTTTCATGTTGCTCCTATGACACCTGGTACAATTTGTTTTCATAAATGATCGGTTATCCGAAAACTCAGTTATCCGACTACTACTCCCCGTCCCCAATTGTTTCAGATAATCGATGCTCTACTGTAAAGAAGTGTATTGAAATAAAATAAGACAAATGATTCCTCATAATCATATATTTTATGGAGAAACTCTAATATGTGATATTGCCGGGTGTATCGATATTAACTTCTACCTCATTATTCTTATGTAGGAGTATTTTAGCAACTTTGATAATTTTTACTGGTAATAGTAAACCAACAGAAACAATGTTTCTGAAACAGAACCAGTAACAATAATCTACTTTACAGATGACATGGTATTAATAGGATAGGATTCTGAATCTATTAATATCTTGGTCACATTGGTATTGGCCTTCAAGAGATTGGCTTAAGCATTTATAGCGAGATGTCTAAAGCAATTCTGATAAATAAGGGGAAAAAACTTGATTTCGGGATAGTTAAGACCACACATGTTGAGATTAAAGTCATTTATGTTACATAAGGAGTCAAATATCATGGTGTATGTTTTAATCAATCCTAAATGTTTAATTCTGACACGTTTTGATAAACTTAAAAATAATCTGGACGCGCTGTCTTCTACTCATCTATTGCTGTCAGTAATAAATCACTTAATTGGACCATCTATTAATTTATCCATTTCAAACTGAAACTGTAAGTAAAATCCATAAAAATTTTATACCGAAAGCAGACAAAATGATTTGTAGTTCTGTGAAAGAGATTATCCAACTACTAGTGACACTCCGAATTTGTGATTTATACCTCTCATAAATGTAAAGAACTTTCAGTACTGGAAACTTCTTGGGAAGTGTATCTTCAGCAACTGAATAATAACATCAAACTGCAGTCACTGAACGATCCACATGTTAACGTGGTGCGGAATTATGAAGTTGCCACAAAAGTGCATTTTCTGCCCTACAATTATAACGACCTGGCTTTAAAACAGTCAAGACAGTTGAGAAAGACCTTACGGAATAAACCATATGAGGCTTGGTGTACCTATCCACATATAAAGGAAAAGGAGTGCAGCTGTTCTCAGAAGCTACAGCCGAAATGGACATGTCCTCAGGGAGAACTTCTTAGAATTAAGAGGCACACCACCATAAGCTCATCTTGACAAACGCTCGGAAGTTTACGAGGAAGTTCACTACCTAGCTGATGTTGGCAGTACTCGTCGCGATAAGCAGAAGAAAATCCGAAGCAGAGCCAATGGGCCCAGCCATCCGCTTTGAGTTGAAAAAATACCAACCTCAAGAATTCCATCTAGAGAGGTAGAAAATGCATGAGCTTACCATACCACACTTTAAACAACATTATAACCTCAAGAAAATAACAGTAGTAGGCCTATTTATAAGATCCCGAGGATCGATCACAAATATACAGAGAGACCCAAAAAACTACAAACCGGCTGCGCGGTGTTTTTCCTGTCCGTGTCCTTGGCGCTCGTTGCCGTCTACCGCTACTATAGAAAGGCGCGGATGAAACCATACAGCATTTTTAAAACTACTTTTAAAGACTTTACTTACCAGACGGCAACGAGCGCCGAGGTCGCGGACAGGTAAAACACCGCGCAGTATTTTGGCTGTCGCTGTATTTGTGAAGTGGTGTGGAAAATATAAAATTGATAAAAGTGTTCAAGATGCAATCACACAGAACATTCCAAAATATTCTGTAGCCTACTACCGGAATCATGTGTATAGCTTAAACAGCATGAAAATTTATTATCGTTTAGAAAACAATTTAGTTTTGAATTTTACAACTTTTATTGTTGTTACGCACTTTTTGTAATCATTGTTACAATTTTTTCTCATAGTTTAATTTTTATGTAATTGTTATAGTCTAAGGTAATTTTTTGTTGTTATAATATCCACTTACAGCTTTTTTGTTTAAAATCACTAAATTTATATGTTCATTTTGTGTCACTAGAAAGCTAGTTTATCAACCGGCTAATAAATAAACAAATAAATGTGACAATTTTTTTTCAATGCGCCGGGTAGAAGCAGAAGAAGAAGAAGAAGAAGAAGAAGAAAAAGAACAAACACTGCTATTTTGTTTTGTTGGACAGTTGTTTCGCTTAGCTATTACCTATATAGCTTTCCTATAGCTGATTCTTAATGAAATGAGAGGAGAGGGGAGAGAGGAGGAGGAGAAGGATTTAATTTGATAAATGTTAACGCATTTTTGTTTCATTTTAAATATTAAAATACTGTACTTAACTAGTTCAGGTAGTCATTTCGAAATTATTCGTAATTCCGTTCTCGTAAGAACCGCTTTCTAATTATTTAAATAAACAACTCTCAGTACGTACGTAAGTGGCTGTCTCCGGTGTTTTGGTTTGTTGTGGGAATCTTTTATTTTGTATCGTACCGCGGTTAATATCGACTTCACAGTGCTCATTTTTCCAGTGCGGAGTAATTTTCAACTTACTGCGCAGTAAATGATACACCAAGGTAATTTGCTCTAGTGGTTTCTTTCAACTGCCGTGAATGCATTCGTTCATTTTAACTTTTATTTTCCTTGGGATTGCTTTCAACGACCATGTTCTTTATTTTCTCGCACATTTATTGCTGCAGTTGTGGCTCACTTTTGGCTATTGCTGTATGAAACCCATTTTCAACAAATGTTTATCACCTGTTTTTCATTTGAAGTATTATGTATAGATAAAGCTTGCTTCACAAGCTAAAGGAACTTCCAGTTGCTTCCTTACCTCCAATATCTATGTGGTGTTCGAATTTCCGGAGGCGTATGAATCATCTTGGACATTCACCGAATATAGGAAAACGTGCATATTTCATCTACACTTTGATAGATAAGTGTAATAAAAATATATTGAGCTGTTTCTCATGTACATATGCGCAGTAATTCGTATTTAGAATATTTATATTACCTTACATTTAATTCTAAAAGAAGAATATACTGAAAGAAAAATGAGAAAAATATTAACCCTTCTCACAGTAACTATCTGAAGCAGAAATATAACATTTTACATTAAATCCGAGGCATCTGAAAAAGAAGAATTGAACTACTAACAGTAACGCTATTTTTAATTCTATCCCTCTTTCAAGAAAATGAATTAGAATGTTTGCCTCGCATTCCAAGATACATGCACATACATTTTGGAATAATTATACCAAACAAATACGTTCATAACTTTATGGGATATTTATTTTTTTGGCTTTTGAGAAAAGTTATTTTTGGTAAAAATTATCTTCTGGTTTATCTCTTGAAATTTACCTTTAGAAACGTTATCCAATTTAATGAACTTCATAATAAATGCGCAGGCTTCCATAGTGAAGTAACATTATTTGTATTTGTTAGCCCCACATTTGGGAGCCAATTTGCGATGGTAAATTTATAATATTATTTGTGTATGTGTGTTTACTTCACACGGTGAAGCCATTTTGTGACGTGATTCTTTGTTAGGTTTATAGCTCCATCTGGTGTTAGCAATTTGCGGTAGTATTAGTGTTCGTTTGAAAGAATGCTACTGTTATTTTATTTAATTTATGTTCACTGTCCTCCAGCTAGCTATGATCTTTTGGTCAAGCACTTCTCTTTATACAGGTTGTGTAAACGGAAGGGAGTCTCTTATCCAAATATAACACTGATGAAAGAATTTGTTTTACACTTTTATTGTCGAACACATTTACTATCACATTTACACATTGATCTTGACACTCGCCAAACTGAAACTGTTATAACAACTTCTTACTGATCATTCTTAATTCACGTACTTCAACTTTTTGTATCATTAACTTTACAATACTTGAGATTTTTCATAACTCTGATACGCGTAACTTGCGAACCGATAGCCGACGTGTAATATTTCTGCTGGACTGAAGGCGACGTGTAGCATACAAATATTTTCGACGAACTGACGGGGTCTTTACCTCTAACCTACCTTTTATACTCCTTCACCCAGATATGCCTGAAGATTATAACTGAGCTGCAATTGGCTAATAAAACGCGCCAACATTAGCGTCTATTTTTATATCCAATGAAAATTATGAATACATATGCTCTAGGGAAATGTTCCAGAAGATTCTAAAGGAAAACGCGCCAACATTACGTAACTTCCTCGTTTCCAATAATGATAAACAGCTCACCCCCTCGCTGCATTATTGCACGCTATTATTGTCAGTTTCAGTAAGGCAGTATAAACTTACTTCCCAACAATAATTACAATCAACAAACATCTCAAATCAATGTCACATAATAATGCATATTCACACTATAATCATTCTTTACATTTAAATAATTTGTGATACAAATTACTGCATCAATAGTTAATGTCAATGTTTTCATTTTGATCCTCTATCTGACATTTTGCCCATTCTTTGACGAGCTTTTTCTCAGGCAACATGCAAATAAATTTTAACCGCGGTCCATTACTTGTGTCAATTGAGGCAGACCTCTCGGCTGCTATTGGCCAAGAGCAACCATTGATAACGTTAACGAATTAATAGCAGATGCCAGATGAGATTTAGCTCTCTTTCATTGTCGCGATTAAGTTGTTTTGGGCGTCTCAATCCCAAAAATCTGATGTGTTACACTCACATGACTTTCTCTACTCTTGTACAATCTAATTTTACAAACGCTTATTCTCCATATTCTTCATGTTAATCGAGATATCGAGATGTCAATCTTATTGGTAATTTTCTTGTAGATGCAAGGGAAATATGGTAACTTTTAAGCGATAGTCAAATATTTTAACGCTGGTTGCTATGTGGCGAATTCCATTCTCTTTGCATGTCCAGGACATAAAAAAATGAATAACGAATTTGAGAAGAAGTATAAGTATTGGAAAATTTAAGGAAATAACAAGCAATATCTCGAAAACGGTTCACTCAACAAAAGAAATGTATAGGATATAAGTTGTGTATTTTAATGCGATCTACATTATTTGTGTAGTAAAATTTTGTCTATCTCTTATGGTTTTCCAGTTATGCAAAAGTCGTTCACAATGAAGAATACTTTTGGAGACATTCCCAGAAAATTCGAGATATACATTTTATTTCTCATGACATTATCTTAAACATATGATATTTTAATCAAAATCGTTAGAGCCATTTTTGAGAAAATTAAAATTTTCGAAAAATGTTCCATGTAAAGGGTAGTCTGGGGTGGGGGGATTTTCTTGAAAACCTTCGTGTCGCATCTCTGGAAGATACTGAACCTAAATACCAAGTTTGGTGTTTATCCGACTGTTCGTGTTTGAGTTATGCTGTTCACAGACACACACACACACACACACACACACACACACACACACAGACACACACACACACACACAGACACACACACGGACATGTTTCCAAAAATACTTTTTATGGATTCAGGAGGTCTCAAAACATGTATTTCCGGTGAAATCCCGGTATCGAATTTTTGGGTGGAATGCAATACTTCCCCTACTTACTATACGTAGTAGAGAAAGTAAAAAGGCCGCGGGGCCTGACGGCTTCATGCAGTCATGTTGAGCTGCCTTCGCTTCAGGGCTGTGTTCTTCCGATCAAGGTCTTCAGCATGAGTCTCACCCTCTGTCAAGTGGAGGGAGGCATTCATACATGTGTAACTCATTATGCAAGATATACAAGACTGACGTTTCTAACAGACGAATATGCCCATTTTGTGGTTCGGATAAAGACTGCTACATATTTTGGCGGAATGTTAACAGTGGGAAGACCAGAGAAAAATTCAACTCATAGAAAAACTTCTGAAGTCCAGCTAGAGAGATCAGCATGTTCGAATCTACTGGCTGACAAAGGACCTGACAAAACATGGGTGATTTCCTGGCTAAAGTACGCGAAACCAGATCAGATAAGTTCAGTTAAAGGCAATTTGTCTCAATTTTTTCTTTCGTTTTGTCATCTTTAACTTGTATCTTAAATATTCGTGTTCTAATTCAGGATCTAAGTCAAAGTTTCATAACGGAGCCACATTAACTGTCAGAGAATGAAAAGTGAGCGAAGCCAAATACCTTTAAGACAGCAAAAGTAACTCGCAGATTAGTTTTCAAACACGGTGTTTCAGTGAATTAACTCTACACTTGCATATTAATAACTTATGCAATTAAATACTTAAAAAATTATTAGTCTTTCATCCATTGTCGCATGACAATATAACTCAGACAATATATATTAACACCTGTAACATGAAGTACTCGTATTTTTACGTTAATATGAGGCAGTTCATATTCAATGAGAAGGATGAAACTGGCCTTTCTGGGCTATAAGTGGAGACATCTATGGTTCTAATTGTGTGCTGACTATCATAAAATGATTGTTAAACGTTCATCAGTCATAGCAGAATTATACTTTAGATTTGACATATTTAATTTTTGAAAATGTCTTGACAGATATACATTGTTGCCAACACTGATATTAAGCCTCGCGTGAAGTCTTGCAAACGAGGAAACGTATCAGCCGACAGACAGTTGTAAAAATAAACAAATTAATTTCCTTGTAGTTGTCAGTAGGTCATCACACTGTATATCAATTAAAAATCTGAGCGTTTAATTTTATATAATCGTTGGAAATTCGTGAACAAATTAACTTAATACACGCGACCGCTTCCTTCTATTTATACTTTATGAAGTTTGTAGGCAGCTCGCGGGCCGTAGTTTGGTTAAACCCTGCTCCAAGTGTTTGTATAATAACTAGAGAGTGGATTAGAACGACCTGGTCCGAGATTTCAAGTTACCCATGCAGAGAGCATAATGTCTGGCACGTGCCCCCTGAATACAGATGATGGGCAAGAAAATATACCGTAGGCATGATGTTTCCTTTGCAAAAAAAGTAAGAAATACACCAGACAGTGATATAAGTGTATTGTTCGTATGCTCCTATTACCTCTTGCGATGTCGAAAAGAGTTTCTCACAATCTTTGTTTAAGTGAGAGACGGAGTACGTTCAGTTTCGACAATCTGCGCATAATCTTTTGATGCAACCTGTACGAGCACTGCAGTCATGCGCCCGTTGTTTACATCTGGACTCGCCCTCTCTCCAAAATTAACAGATACAGTACAAGGTAAGTTAACCTTATAAAAACGGTCACTCTGATCCGCCCCTTAACAATAACATTAATAATTTGACATCAATACAGATATCTACTTTTATCTTTTCAACTTGAACTCATCTATATTATATAATTGCATTCATTACGATTTCTGATGGTCAGAACTATTTTTCTTTCTCATTATTTGCAATTGGTGTGAAATTGTATTGTGCTAATTTAATTGTAGGTTTAATATAATGATATTTATAATATTGATCTTCTCTGTGGGGTTAACGCTTGTAAATTAATTGTTTCTGCCGCATATTGTACATTTTGATTTTTTGTTTGCCTGTGGTCTCTACAGCTCAGTACAATGTACCATTTGTTTGTTGTGCTATCACATTCAAAGAATGATAAATGTTATAAAGCGATGAGTGGAAAATAAATATTGACACTTCGCCAAAAACAGTGAATGGAAATTATTCGTTGCCTCTGCTTCTCTTATTTTCTAACGGACAATTATTCGAATGATCAATAGCCAATTTTTATTTTCCATGCAATAACGCGGTTATCTTGGTTCTTGTTAACATATCCACAACATGCGCTTTATTATATTCAGAATTTATTCTGCGTGAGGAAACAACGAATAAGCTTGTAAAACATACAATGTACATTACATGCAAGAGTTCTGTTACACCTACTGGCGTAATAGCTGGCAACTACGAATGTGGATGTAAATTATCTAATGGAGATAAATTTAAGCCATGTATTTACGCCACTTTTAAAAGAGTGTAGTATGGTACAGGAGTTTTATTTTCATTTCAGTTGAAAAGTGGCCTCCTGTGATACATTCAAATGAGAAGCAACCCTATCCGTGTTCGCTAATGCAAGCATACTTAAAATAGACATGTTGTAAACACTGACTTTTCATGAAAGCATTTTCAATACAATGATTTATATTTACAGAAATAACACACACCCCTCTTCTCTTAAGTTGCAAAATACTGGCCAGATTATAGAGTATAAAAGTGTTTTATGATTTTCTGTCTTCCTTTCATACTATATAAGAATTTACTTGTTTCCGAAATAAAACAACTGAATTAAACGCAACTTTACGTCTCAGCAAATGGTTTGTACACCGTTAAATTAGTACTGGAATATTACAGATTACAACAGATACAGAGTGGGCCAAATTGTAGCAATTCAGAAAACAATTTGTCACTTACGTGCTCAGCGTAACACAAACTTTACATTTGAGACCCTTTTCACACACGTTCAGAACACAAATGATCGAATCACAATTCAACTGCTGAGCCAGTGCACTCTGTACTGTCTACTTTAATGGCCAAACTTGAAGCACTTAGCTTCGTAACTTCTTAATGAACTGTCCGGGCAAGAGCAACCCCTTATATAGGACCAGCATACAAAGCGGAATGCTCTAGAAAAGTAAGCTACTAGAATATGCCAAAAGGAATTTTCTGGAAAAGTTAAAACTGCGGGAAAGCGGCACATAATGGGTTCATGGTCTGGCTATTGTTCAAAAGGCCGATAAAGGTCCAATCCAGGTGCCGGACCGTGATCGCTGGCCCGCAGGTAGCTTCGCGCACTGTCACATAATCGATGGGGTGCATTACAGACATATATTTATAGAAATTAATGAAGCACATTGATTAAGCACTATGCAAAACTTGTAACTGGAATTTAACACTATGCTCTTCGTTTAAATATTACAATCCATAGATAGGACTCACCTCGACGAGAGCATTTTAGACTCTACTAATTATACTCTCCATAACATTGGAGCAAGTGGGTTGGAATGCCGGAACTCCCTTTGACTACTTTCTTGAGTTCAACATTCGTTCTTGTAGGTTATCTAAAGGAAAATATGTATATCACAAGACACAATACGATTGTTGTGCTCAAAACATCAAAAGGAAAATAGAGACCATTCCAACCGATTTGGTGCACCACAATGGATGATCAAAAGAACCTAAAAAGATCAACATGATGCCCTTCAAAGGGGCGTGATATTCAAACGATCACCATAGTGTTGAACTCCAGTACTTTGCTTAACTAATAGCATAGTGTTTAATAAATATTAATGAACTTTTCTTAAATTACCAGCTGAAATGCAGCCCATCAATATGGCCCACGCTTTATTACAAACACAGAAAATGTGAAAATATGATAATTTCGAAAATCACTCAACCGATTGCAAAAATTCTTTCACTACTGTAAATCTCTATTCTTCCATATGTACACAGCATATGTAGCATTTTCTAAACATTTTCAGTATGTGGTTTTAGGGGGAATTTTCATATTGATGTCACTCCGTTTTAATTCCGTTTCATTGACTGAATATCGGAGGATACTTTATGGCCCTTTATTGTGAACATGGCAGATTTTTAATGACTTCCAGGTCAAAGCGGTAAAAGGCGGCTTGTAATCTGTAAAACTGTTTTATTAAGGGAAGCGAGTTGCATATCGTGTCGTGTTGAATGACGTTATCAGGGATTATTTTGGATACGATTTTGACTTGGAACGCTTGAGTTTTACAATCCGACTAAATGAACTACTCTATATCTGTCAAAAAATATCACTACATTTAGTTCAAATTATTTCTTTTGGGCTATCCAGACAAAACGTTGTATACTTAAACTACTGGATCCAACACAATAATTATAGGCTACCTTATAACTCTCGAAAACTATCCCTGCCTTATTACTAACCCCTTATATGGAATCCTGCATTCGTAATCTTATGTGGTCAAAATTCTGTACAACTATAGAAATGGACGTCCTGCCACTTGTCGCTGAGGACTGGAGTGTGGTACTCTGGTTCCCGGGCACGGATGCGCTCGGGTTCGTTCCCATCCATGGGAGTGCGGATTTTACGTCCCGGGTATAGGTACGGTGCCCACGCAGCATCGTGAGAAAAGTGAGAAGCTGCGATAGGCAGCGGTCCTGGCCTCGTGAGCCAACTTTGCGGCTGGAGATGCATGACATTGGCCACATCACCTCCCCGTATCAATTGGATGATCGCCCATCTCTGCCGTGCGTACGTGGGCGTGAGTTTGGCACTCGGGTTGGTAGGCCCAGGTCCTCCGCGGGCTGTAGCGCCACAAGATTTATTTACAGTACTGGACATAACAAAAGTCAGATTGATCATACAGCTTATTTTCAGCCCCTTATACACAAAACTACAAACAGAACACAAATGTGTGCACTTGATCTATAGGACTCGCAGAAGTTATACGCAAGCCTGCAACTTTCAAAAGCTTTAGACGCTTACGCTTTAGGTTCAGCGAAAATTGCAACCCCTTAAGACTTTCAAAAGCTACCCCTTATTTAGAGATTTCCCAATTTTTGACCTGTGTAAATAGGTCTTTCTATGCTCGCGCTATTGCACCAGGTTAAAGTTAAGCTGCCCTACAATTTCCAGAAGTTACTTTAACCCATATTTTCAACTCTTTATGTAGAAATCTGCACTGTTTAACCTATCCAAACAAGATCTTGTACAGTTATACAGTTCTGGACAAAATATAGCGACATTTTTTACCTGGGAGAAGGCAGACAACCTTCCGATAGCACCAATAAATGCTATGACACCAAACGAATGTTATGGTACCAAACCCATCAGAATTTTAAAAAAAAACGCGGTTGTCAGATACAGAAAATTGAAACTTATCAGGTCCTACTTGTATGCTCTTATGTGCGGATGTGTTGAAAGGGAATAATAATTATTAATTATTATGCCTTTTATATTTCGACCGCGGTTAAGTGGGGAAAAATCTCCCAAAATATCACGGAGGATCAATATCCTGTTCCTTCGAAAAGGATTTGACTTATATATATATATATATACATATATTTAAATATTCATACTTTTAAATAACAAACCCAGCTTGAAAATTTATGCTTATCAGCTTTTGTTATCTAACAGTAAAGGAGATATCTTCTTTATGACCATTTATAAATTTCATAGTGCACCATTCAGTTATTCTTCAGTGAAAGGGTGGTAATAATAATAATAATAATAATAATAATAATAATAATAAAACTTCATACTAATGCAATTTGAGCTTACGGTTGATCATCAGTTATTTATCCATAATCTAAAATCATACAATTTTGATGGAAATAGATTATTATTACCATTGTTACCTATTATAAATATCATAATCATCACCTTTCGAATTATTACATCCATGGCACTTTAAACGTATGATCAAATATAAATACGTTATATTAACCAACGGTGTGAGAAAATTCACGAAAATAGAGCAGTTGAGAGCAACTCCATTAAGGCACACACTATGATCCTTAATGTATGGGCAGGGGGTGGGAGCATAGTGAGGAAGAACGCTATATTCTGTCCAGAAGTATACTATGGAACATGAATTGAATTGAGTTTTATTTATGAACGCTCTTTTATTGTATGGTTCTTCGCGTCCCATTCCATTAGGTTGAAAGGCGGAAATTTTGCTCAGAGATCTCTTTATCAGGCTTGAGGTTCTTTTACGTGCCGTAAATCTACGACACGGGACCACCGGCTTTACTTCCCTTCCGAAGGAAACCACGCTAAGAATTTTTACGCCCCCCCCCCAAAAAAAAATCCATTGCCCTCCGCCGGGAGGGAACTAGAAGCTAGCGTAGTACCCCTAGACCACAGAGAACGACTACTGTAGAACATAGCAAAAGTAAATAAGTTATCTGACGACTTTCAAAAACGGCCCTTACTCCAAATTGTACAGCACCTCGAATTTTAACTTCATATACCGGGTGATACAAGGGTCGTTCACTACGTTTCAAGTAAATAACAACAACTTTTTATGTGACAAAATTGATGTTTTATCCCCTAGGGTCGCTGATAAGGTGGAGAAGATAAGAGGTCTCAGAACGCGCATCCTGCATTACACCGCTAATGCTACATTTCATAATCAGTCTGTTGCTGTTTGCAGAAGAACACCGTGTGCTTGGCAGCGCAGTGTCCACAAAGAAAGGTAAGTGATCATGTTGTACTATCCGATTACGGGAACTTCCATATCGAAAAAAAAAATGTAAACTGACAGCGACAGATAATGTTAATGGTAGTAAAACATGCAGTACACTACTACAGTGCGCTCGTTTTACGGTGAGGCAACGGATCACGCGTATGCGTTTTGCGCACAGTTCTAAAACACTTGTTTTTTTGTTCCGTAACTCCCGCGTTACTTACGAGTAACAGTAGCATGCACTGTAATGAGTACTAACCTTGTTATAAGTGGTGTTGGAAGGGTGTCCATCTGCGTAAAGACATTTCTGATATCTTCCGATGAAATTCCCGTTCACACAAGTTCTTCTTGCGTAATGTTCATAATTTATGTTTTTATATTGTCCTTAAGTGCATCTATGGTGTGAGGATTGTTCCTATTACTTTATGTTTTAGGGTTCCCTAAAACTAGATGCGCCAATTTCGTCAATTTTTTCCTACGTTAGAGCATGTGGTTTTCGTTTCTTAGGTTTAGCTTTAGCAATCCCGTTTCCTAAACTTATTAACCAGAGATCTAACCGTTTTTCTACCTGGAACTGGAATACCAGGAAATTTCTCCTAAAATTATCTACACACCCGGAAAGGTAGAATCAGACGACTGAAACATTCAATGGCATAGCCGGGATTTGAACCACGGATCTCCCGGTCTCCATCCGGTTGCTCTAACCACTGAGCTACCATGGCAACATGCCCGCACCACATTAAATTCTCCAACTGATTCGCATTTTTCCCGGTAAAACACAAGGAGATCTCAATTTGTACTGAGATGACATACTCCAATGACGACTTACAATATTGTAAGTACTTTAAGCCCCTGACTTCATAGTTTCAACCACTATTAGATAAATTAATGGATAAATAAATTGTTCTTCCACACAAGAAAAAATTAATGATCCATTAATTGAAACTATAAAGTGGTTGAAACTATGAAACCCGGAACTTAAGTACTTACAACATTGTAAGTCGCCATTGGGGTATGTCTTCTCAATACAATATGAGATCTCCTTGTGGTTTATCGAAAAAAAAAAATGCGAATCAGTTGGAGAATTTAATGTGGTGTTGCCATGATAGCTCAGTGATTGAAGTAACCGGATAGAGACCGGGGGATCCGTGGTTCAAATCCCGGCTATGACATTGAATTTTTCAGTCGTCTGATTCTACCTTTCCAACCTTGTCCAATCACGGCTTGTGTGGAAGAACAATTACTCTATCTACACACCTGTCTACATAATTCGGTTTTTACAAATGTGTTATACATAAAAATTCGTTATTGAAACGTTAATTTGCCACCAGACATTGTAGTGTACTGATAAGACGTTAACACTCTTAAGCAAATCACAAACAACACAGATGAGATGCAGCATTTTTTAGATGTACAAGTCTCTTTACAGCACGAACACACAGCAGCTACGAAGCATAGCTGATAAATATAACCTTGAAAGCATCATGCACCGACAGTTGCGCATCAGAAAAGTACAGAGGTCACTGCAATACAACGTGCTACGCACATAGCCAGTCGTGGCCTCACCTTAAAACGACCATACTGTACATGAACTACTCTACCGTAATTAAATGTTTACTGAGCTAAACCAGTAGTAAATTAAAACCATCAACTGCGGCTTTGTTGACATTCTTTTCCGATACGAAGGTCTCTTTGTCGGAAACTACTGTACTGTACGTGCCGTTGTCACAGCTCTGGACAGTTCGTTATGTTTACTGTACACAACAATAACATTGCCATTTGTAATAGGTTTTGAATGGCAACTTCACGTTCTTTGACCTTTAATGCAATGCTGTGTAATGATTGTAACTTGCGTTTTGGTACATTAAAACATTTTGTTCATCTTCGCCTTCTCTACAGTTCCTTAACATTAGAACGCGTTTTGTTTTTAAGTAATAGCTATGTTTTACAGAATGATTGGAGCAACATTTCCTTTTATAAGTTTTATTCATTTGGAACGTATTTTCATTATACTGAAAAATAGCGCATTTCGCACAACTATTTATAATTTTTTTCAGGTTTTACCTTTAACGCCCAGTGGTCATATTAACCCCTTTAATATAATACTACAGTTTTGTTTATTCATATGCCTTACGTTTATTCCATGCGCTCCCATACTTCAGTGCTCTACTTTATGATATAATAATTAACTTTTATTGATATTATGGTGTATAAATGGATAAAAACAGACTAAATCTGATTTAACTTTGTCACTTCCTTGCAAAAATCAGTTTATTTCACGCACTCCCTTATTGCAGCCATTTTATTTTATAACATAATAATTAACTTTTATCCAGATTATTGTGGTATGAACCAACAACAATGTTCAATGTTTGTTATTCCATTGCAAGGTTCAACAATTCTAAAGGCGATAGTGAGGTGAAGGTTGAAATGAATCGGAAACGTTATTTACGTGAAGATAATATACTTTCAGAGTTACAAACAGTTCAGGAGAATGATTCAGATGTCAGTGAACTTTTTTCTTACGACTCAGAAGAAGAGTTTATACAGCAGACAACTAGAGAACGTGAATCATCTAATAGTAATGATACTGATTCCCAGCAACTTGCAAATTGATTGACTTTTTTTATTTATGGACGCTCTTTAAGTGCTATGGCACTTAGCGTCCCATTCTATATTGGGCGTGAAAGACCGTAATTTTTCTCAGAGAGCTCTTTATCAGGCTTGAGGTTCTTTTACGCGCCGTAAATCTACAACACGGAACCACCTGCTAAGAACCGAAGGAAGCCATGCTAAGAATTCTTACGCCCGAATAAAATTCATCGTCCTCCGCCGGGTTTGAACCCGCGATCTCGGGAACTAAGGCTAGCATGGTAACCACTACACCACGAAGAACGACTCGGCATTTTCCAATGAGTGGGTTGCGAGACTAAGAGGTTTTCATGAAAATTGCTATATCCATCTCTTTCTTGGGCGACATAACAATCGATCATAGTTGCACCATTTCCTATTACGGATATTTATATCGTCATACATGCTTGTCTTTGCATTTAATTGTACTTTGTTTCATCTAGTAAAAGCTTCTTTACTAGTACTTTTCGGAACCACGGCTTTACTTCCCCTCCGAAGGGAAGTCATGCTAAGGAGTTTTACGCCCGAAAAAATCCATCGCCTTCGCGGGGTTTGAATCCGCGACCTCGAGAACTAGAGGCTAGCATGGTAACCACTGCACCACGGAAGAGGACACAACTTGCAGAGGAACTACGCTCTCAGTATGTGAAGAGTCGCTCATTTCATAGGACCACAGAAGATTATGAAAATAATGGAGATGAAAATGAAGGCGAAATAGCACAGAAACATCGTAAATGTCATGTTCTTAACTTTTGCAAGTGTAATAAAACTTCCAAGTGTACTGTTCGTAAGAAAATGTTTTGTGGAAAATGCACAAAGAAAACTGAATACAAGTGTGTCATTTTTGTAGAAGTATCAACTAGCTAACATTGCTGTAAACATGAATAATTCAATTTTTGAATACATTTAAAACTAAGCAAACACCTTCATTTGCTTACTCTTGTTTGAGCTTTAAAGGTTTCAGTGAAATTTATTTATTTTTAACAATGATATAATTGTATTTTGTTGCATATTTATACACTATTATGTATCTTAACTGGCATACAAATCACGTAAAAACATTAAAATGTAATAATTGAATACGAATACAGTTTTGAAATAATAGAACATTAATGTTAATGTAGATAATAGGGTCAAAATGACCCCCCTGGTCGTTAGAGAGGGCAGAGAAAGTCGTCTTAGTGTTAAATGCTGTAAACGACCTTTTGATCATGGAGGATGCGGACTCCTAGATTCCTATCTGCTCTACCTTAATAGCGCTCCTAGAGACAAAACACGGATGTGCATGATTTTGTCACATAAAATACTTGTTCCTCTCGACTTCCTCTACCATCTCTGAAGCGTAGTAAGCGACCTTTAGTACCACCCTCTAGTCACAAATATGTTAAGCGTAATATTTATCGCTAAGGAGAAAGCTCCAGTTGTACCTTTGTTTTATTTCATGTACATAAACAGATCTTATTTAAAGGCAGGGTACAGTGCTCGGTAACAAGTGTTCACCGTGGCGTTTGGGAAGTTGGGTAACCTTACTTGGCGTCTGACGTAAAGATGTTAGTTTCAGAACACTGTTTAATTTCCTAACTTATGATCGGACAAAACAGGGTACTTAATAACTAACTTCAAATATCTTATAAATCATGCAAGATACTTTGTTAATTATTTAATGATTAATTGCCTGAAATGTCTACTTCAAATTCGTAGTGTGCGGCGGTACCATGGGAGGTGCTGTGCGCCAATTTTGCGGCACGGGATTTGCAGGAATGGTCCAGGGTTCGATCCTAGCTCAGGCACTTGCATGGATCCTGGTTCTAGAGTTGGTGGTTAATACGACCGGTTCATTTTCCTGCCCGTTTATTTCCCGTCACCGGTTTAAAATCTGACTCCTGATATTACCTCGCCACACACACGCGCGCGTTTTTTTACTGCTGTGCTTCATACCATCCACCGGCACTCACATTTATTTTGTTTTCAGAACAACCTCAAGGAAATATCATCAAGAAGAACTGTTTTCTAAACTCTCCTGTTTCTTTATTTCAAATTTCCTATTTCCCCATTTCACTATCACATGATTTCTATCTCTTTCTTATTGGATGCCTGGGGCTCTGAGAGCAATGACCCTTTTCTACACATCTGATTTTCAAGCGACCTAACGGTACACTAACAAAGCGTATTCTCCTCTCGCTTGGCTACAATTGAGAGGGGAAAACCAACCCCGTTTCCTGTCTACTGCTGGCACTATCTTTTCAACCCATATTCACCTTTACAATAATACTAATTTCCCAATCTTATTTAATAATGCCATTCCTACTGTTATTAATATTTATTTTCCCTATGGTTATCATTTTATATTTAGCCACGCAGAACGTACTGTCCCAAGTAACAAAATAGTTTTATAATAAGCATAACCATAGACAATAATTTTTTCTCAATTTATGTCAAAGACCCCGTTTTGTCAGACTAATGGGATAAAACAGGTACCTGAGGTTAGTGTAAATTTCAATATACAAATAAATTTTAGAAATGTTCAAATTCACTCAATGCACAAAAATCAAAAGTATAAGGTCATCAATGTAATACATATTCATGAGCCCTTTCACTACACTTACATTTCAACCATCCCTCTTCAGACTTAAGAGTTAGAACATAATTCGTTACAATAAATCCAAGCTATGTTGTTCTTTTCTGATGAAGTGTTACAATCGTGTACTATGTGATGCAGTAATTTGTATCATAAATTATTTAAATGTAAAGAATGATTATAATATGAATATGCATTTTTGTGTGACATTAATTTAAGATGTTTGTTGATTGTAATTATTGTTGAGAAGTGGGTTTATACGGCCTTACTGAAACTGACAATAATAGCGTGCAATAATGCAGCGAGGGGTGAGCTGTTTATCATTATTAGAGACGAGGAAGTTACGTAATGTTGACGCGTTTTTCTTTAGAATTTGCTGGAACATTTTCCCTAGAGCATATGTATTCATAACTTTCATTGGATATAAAAATAGACGCTAATGTTGGCGCGTTTTATTAGCCAATAGCAGCTCAGTTATAATCTTTAGGCATATCGGGGTGTAGGAGTATAAAAAGGGCTAGGTTAGAGGTAAAGTCCTTCAGACCGTCAGTTCATCGAAAATATTTGTACGTTACACGTCGCCTTCAGTCCAGCAGAAACATTTGTACAGTATACGTCGGCTATCGATTCGCAAGTTACGCGTAGCAGAGTTATGAAAAATCTCAAGTGTTGTAAAGTTAATGATACAAAAAGTTGAAGTACGTGAATTAAGAATGATCAGTAAATAAGTTATTATAACAGTTTCAGTTTGGCGAGTGTCAAGATCAATGTGTAAATGTGATAGTGAATGTGTTCGACAATAAATGTGTAAAACAAATTCTTTCATCAGTGTTATATTTGGATAAGAGACTCCTTTCCGTTTACACAACCTGTATAAAGAGAAGTGCTCGACCAAAAAGATCATAGCTAGCCGGAGGACAGTGAACCAAAATTAAATAAAATAACATTAGCATTTTTTCAAACCAACCCTAATACTGCCGCAAATTGCTAACCAGATGGAGCTAACAAACCTAACAAAGAATCACGTCACAAAATGGCTTCACCACGTGGAGTAAACACAAATACACAAACATTATAAATAATACCGTCGCAAATTGGCTACCACAACGTGGGGCTTAAATAAATAAACAATACAAGTATACCACTTCAAATTGGCGCACAGCGTGGGGCAGAATGACCAGGAAAGGAGCAAAATGACCAGGAAGGAGCAGAATAACCAGGAAGGAGCAGAATAACCAGGAAGGGGCGAAGGAACCACGAAGGACCACGAAGGACGTGGAGCGAATGGAGAAGTAAACTGAACTACAAGACGCATATTCCAGAAACAACTACACGGACGACAGACTACGCGGATGAGTGGACATCGTAATTCCGAGATTAAAAGGCAACAGGGGAATTCAACTACAGGACACCAAGACGACGTAGATTCATCATAATACAACGCAGAAGCTACATATATTCTAGGGGAGAGGGGCAGAAATACAGTTTTGCCTGGACATCAAAGCAACATCAGCAGATAGCATCAGAAAGGTTAGAAAAGTGTGATTTTTATTCTAAAAAAAAGTGTAAAAATTTATATGTACTTCAGGAGCGGTAGGATAAAGAAAATAATGGCTACTAATAATATTGAAGAAACAATGATGGAAGGGGATAGTGTAACTGTTAGCTGTAATTCAATACAGGTTACAGAAAATAGCTCAAACAATGTAGGATTTGAGGGAGGAAATGTTAGTAAAGAAAGTAAGAATAGAATAGCAGGAAATATTAATATTGATGCTGGTATGATGATGGAAATAATGGAAAGATTAAGAAATCTTGGTAAAAAATAGATCAGAGAAATGAGATATTAGAGCAAAAAGTAAATCAACACAGGGAAGATATGCAAAAGAATAATAGGGAATTGAGAGAAGCTATAAAAAAAGGTCATAGGAAATGAATGGAAAATATTGATAGGAGGAATGAGATATTAGAGCAAAGAGTAGATCAAAGCAGGGAAGAAATTGAAAAGAAAGTTATGAAGCTAGATAGTAGTATGCCAAAAATGAGAGATGAAAATCAGGAAGTAATAGCAAGTGAGATAGGAGAAGTTTCAAAGAAAATGCTAGACATGAGCAGGGAAATAGGTAACAAAAAAGTGAGGTTAATACTAAAAGTGAACATGTTGATTTAGAATGTGCAGAGTTAGGTAGTAGAATGAGTAATATTTCAAGTGAGGTAAGAGAGATGAAAGAGGTTATAATGTAGATGTGAATCAGGCGCAAGTTAATTTCAGAGGGGAGATATCAGAAATACAGAAGGAGTCAGTAATGCAAAGAAATAAATTGTACGAAGAAGTTAAAGTTTTGCCTGTAAATAATCAAAAGCTAACTTCTGAAACTAACAAGTACCAAGCTGTTCAGAATGAAAACTCCAATCCAGTACAGTTTATTACAGATTTGTCAGAGTACTCTCAAATTAAAGAGATAGTAGCAGAATTGAAAATGACAGTTGTTAAAAGATGTGTTGTTCAGGAAACTTTAGATTGTTTTCAAATTATATCTTGGGACGAAATTTCATATGAATACAAGAGGTTATTCATGAACAAATTTTGGAAGGTTAGGATACGGCTACGAGTAATGTTTAGGCACAGACAATTTGATCCAGGAGGGGAATATCAATAAGTTGTAAAGTAAATGCTGGATAGTTAAAGATGACCTGCAGAGCAATGTATTGGAATGTAAGAGGGTTAACTATTTATATATGTCATAGGTAAAGAGAAATAAATTATAAAAAAAGTGTTTAAAAAAATAAATTCTTAGTAACTGTAACAGCATTTGAAATGAAGCAAGTAATAATTAAAACTAAATGTTATATTAAAGTAAAAGTACGTAGATCTAATTCCAAGAGTATTGTGAATATGAAGTACAAAACAACAAAAATGGGGTAAAAATAATTAAAAACAAATACTTATGTAGCAAACATAAAATGTGAAACAGTGTCTAGATTTAAGTGATGTAAATATATTTGTGTAGAGGGAGAATATTTTTGGTAAATATGTTTAATAATTACAAAAATTCTTGAATGCATAAATTTTGTCAACAATATAAGAAAGTAAACCATTTTTGTAACAGTAACTAAATAATTCAGGGTACAGTATTTGCTATAAAAAAATTGTAATGTCAGATTAATGTCCAAACACATTAAACCAGAGCCAGTAAATAGTGGCAAGATAGAGGAAAAACATATGTCGTGTGTTAAATGCGTGTGAAGTGTTAAGTGAAAGTGATAGTGTGTGTTACAAGATTTAGGAGACTAAAAACTCAATTATAAAATTTCCAAACAAGTTTTAAATATTTATAATTATGTTTCTAGTGGGGCATATAATGCAGTAATTTGTATCATCAATTATTTAAATGTAAAGAATGATTATAATATGAATATGCATTTTTGTGAGACATTAATTTAAGATGTTTGTTGATTGTAATTATTGTTGAGAAGTGGGTTTATACGGCCTTACTGAAACTGACAATAATAGCGTGCAATAATGCAGCGAGGGGGTGAGCTGTTTATCATTATTAGAGACGAAGAAGTTACGTAATGTTGGCGCGTTTTTCTTTAGAATTTGCTGGAACATTTTCCCTAGAGCATATGTATTCATAATTTTCATTGGATATAAAAATAGACGCTAATGTTGGCGCGTTTTATTAGCCAATAGTAGCTCAGTTATAATCTTTAGGCATATCGGGGTGTAGGAGTATAAAAAGGGCTAGGTTAGAGGTAAAGTCCTTCAGGCCGTCAGTTCGTCGAAAATATTTGTACGTTACACGTCGCCTTCAGTCCAGCAGAAACATTTGTACAGTACACGTCGGCTATCGATTCGCAGGTTACGCGTAGCAGAGTTATGAAAAATCTCAAGTGTTGTAAAGTTAATGATACAAAAAGTTGAAGTACGTGAATTAAGAATGATCAGTAAATAAGTTATTATAACAGTTTCAGTTTGGCGAGTGTCAAGATCAATGTGTAAATGTGATAGTGAATGTGTTCGACAATAAAAGTGTAAAACAAATTCTTTCATCAGTGTTATCTTTGGATAAAAGACTCCTTTCCGTTTACACAACCTGTATAAAGAGAAGTGCTCGACCAAAAAGATCATAGCTAGCCGGAGGACAGTGAACCAAAATTAAATAAAATAACATTAGCATTTTTTCAAACCAACCCTAATACTGCCGCAAATTGCTAACCAGATGGAGCTAACAAACCTAACAAAGAATCACGTCACAAAATGGCTTCACCACGTGGAGTAAACACAAATACACAAACATTATAAATAATACCGTCGCAAATTGGCTACCACAACGTGGGGCTTAAATAAATAAACAATACAGGTATATCACTTCAAATGACAGCTTTCTTTGACTTTTACTTTCCTCCACCTTCTCTCTCTCCCTCCCTCCCTCTCTCCCCTCCCCCAGTAGATTCTGTAGCATTTGTTTCCTTTTTGCAATATTTATGGAAGAAATGATTCGTCTTTGTAAGGAAAACTTCTTAGAATTGCTATTTTTCCTATTCCTTTTGCTGATTTTCTTTATACTTTCCACCAGTCTTCCTTGCACAGCGCGTTATAATAACAGCCGAGTTGTTAGGTCCTATGAATTACAATCATTATAATTATGATGATAATAATCATGATAGTAATAATGTTCTCGAGTAAATCAGCAGTTCTACGATTGCGAAATGCAATTTTAAACCTGTTGAATAAAACTGTCTTGTTCTATCCAACTCTCACCATTTTCCAAAAATTGAATTGAGTTTTATTTATGGACGCTCTTTAACTGCTGTGGTCCTTAGCGTCCCTTTCTATATTGGGCGTTAAAGACCGGTAATTTTGCACAGAGGCCTCTTTGTCAGCCTTGAAGTTCTTTTACGTGACGTAAATTTACGACATGGGTCCACCGACTTTACTTCCCTTCCGAAGAAAGCCACGCTAAAGATTTTTACGCCCGAAAATAAATCCATCGTTGAGTTTGAACTCGCACCCTCGGAAACCAGAAGCTAGCATAGCACCCCTAGACCACAGAGGACGACCCTCTAATGCTTTGAATCGCTCGTCCGCTGTCACTCTGTCGTTAGCGGCTTCGTTTTTCTTTCGCTAACATAGAAAAACAGGAATAAACCACAATGATCAACACCAACACTAAAACAAAAAATGGGCCTCCGCAATGAACGCATATGCACACAGTTAACACTTGTTATAATGGTACAATATTTCTTGGGATGTGCGATAGGTGGTGACCTGCATACAATTCCAAATACCTGAGTTGGAATTTAGTTGGGTGCAAAAGAACATTGCCAATTCTCGCAGCAAAGTTGCCAGCTTGTGTTTGTGCACTTTGAGCATTTCGAATTTTTCCTTCACATGTTTTTACTTTTTTTTCCTCTGTCTCTGTCGTTTCGGTTAAACAGCTTTGTAATGTGTATCCTAGATATATACTCTTGGGGTTAGTTAATTTCGAAAAAGGAGTTGTCTTTACGTTGTTTGCCCCACGTATGGGCGCCAATTTGAGAAAGGTTTATTTTAGGAGTTGTATCATATTTCAACTGTTAGAGAGCCGAACATGAAGTACTTGCAACCACACGTATAGTACACAGTTTCCGGTAGCCTTCGCCCCAAATGTACTTTCTGGTGGCCTTTTGCCCCAAGTTTAAAAAAAATATTAACTTTGTAATTTGACTGTTTCATTAAATATTATATATTTATGTTTGCCTCGGCTGCGTCAGTATTATTGTTAGAGACACGTTGCTCTTAGCAGGGTAAAGGTGTGACTCAAGAATGTAGGCTTACACAGATTATAATTTTACTTCTCTCCTTTTATTAATGCTTGATACAATTAAAATAACACGTCACTGATATAGAGAGCTGTGAGATTGTTTTATTAATTAATTGTACTATTTAACACGTAAACTTACTTTTCGTCTCACACGAATAGTATTAAATCTCTCGAGGATGTGTCTTGCGTCCGGTTAGGAACACTGTTTGCAGGCATCTGATTGGCTAATCCTACTCCAATAGAATACCTTCATTTAACTAAAGCTTTTTCTGGTTGTTGATTGGCTATTTTATAAACTGTCACTAAAATTACATTATTGTTACTCCAAGAATCACAAGTAGTACTGTTAAACTTTCTTACTCATTATTGACTCAAGGTTATCTCATTGTTACCACATTGTTAGCAACTTTTAACTTATTCTCAGAGCTCCTACATTATTAAATTACGTAATACATTCACATAACATTATTGAACATGTTTACAATAAAATAAGCATTTGCAATGACTGTTACATACGTTTTACAAATTATTACATACACATATTGCTTCAAAGAGGGCTGTTATTGAATTTATATATTATATAATTAGACTGAAATTATTTAAGTGTTAAAAATACTGCCTCAATTTGCATTATTTAATTACTTCGGGCGCGAGCACATGTGGTTTCAAAATAATTGGTGATAAGCTACATCCCTGCCTAGAATCTAGATTAACATTACGAGATTATGATTATGTTTAATATATAAATACTTAATTATTGCATAATGCTTTTGTTGCATTCAGCATTCACAAAGTTCATTCCCTAGGTATAGTACATTTAAATAGTGTCCAGGTTAAGCTTTACGTAGTTCAATGTAAGTTATTCACTCGATCAGAAAAATCCAATTCCTGAAATGTCTCTGTAGATAAGGGGTTTTATTACCCTCTGATGTCCACGCATAAAGGAGCTTTTACCAAAATTACACTGTGATGTAACAACTTTTGGGTGCTGCTGTACGCAAATGCTGTTCACCCCCGCATGGATGAACAGCGGTGGTGGTGGTGCATTCCTCGTGGGGAAGGTTATCTCGGGCAAGGGATCGACATGGAAATCCCTCGTGAGGTGGATAATAACGCTATCCATTACACATGACAAAGCACCTTATCATAGCAATTCCTGCAATATATCATGTCCAGGAGCCAAGAGTGACACCTTTCCTCGGACACTTCTACAGCCTTTTCTGGAAAATGTAGATGTTCTGCTGCACACGAGGGATTCTGGGATCACATCACTCTCTCTTCCCTTTATATGCTCACCTTAATGTCGCTACCATTTCACCGAAGAGGAGACGTAAAAATATAGGAAGCAAAGGTAAATCCTTCTGCTGCTGTTCTTTCTTCTACGCTTTAAGGTATTTATCTCCTCTTTCATCCCATTTTGCTAATTATTTCCATCTCTTTTTGAGACATACAAATCCCCTTCCATAGGATTATTACTTTTTCTACCGCTTACCATGGTATAGATACTTCATCGGAAATACACATTTTAAGGTCCTTAAACACAAACGATTCACTTTATAAAAATGATCAGGCGTATGTGTAAACAAAACAATTCAAAAATAAAATATCTTCTAAAAACTTAACATTCTGTTTAGGATTATAGTAGACGGAGGGGACCCAAGCCATTGGAGCTTAGCACCGTACCTAAGCCACTAATAAGTCATTTGTGCTCGTAACTTACGTAACCCCTAGGAGGAAAGCATTAAGGACAACCAGATCCGGACGATACGCGCTAACAGGGTCGGGTCCCTAACGTTTCCAGAATAACACCGAACCTGCCGGCCCCATCAACCTGAGAACGAACCCTCCTGGAAGGGGCACCAGCCCACAATACAAGCTCCAGGAAGAAATCTTTACACAACGCAAACTCAACCGCCCAGCCGCAGCGTAGCAATCGTCGTCGCCTGGTCCTTGTAATAGTGGAATGATTTATATTTTACTATACATTTATTATAAATACACACATTATACATTTTTATAATGTTAAGCTCACAATAATACTAAGAAGCTTAATTAGCACTGAACTTTGACCTTTACTGTCTGTCCGACAGTATGATATTCTAAGTGCTAAGTAAAAAGTTTACTATGACGCAATGTACAAGCAAATACTACAAAGAAAAGTTGTGTCACTGTATTACAATATAGTTTTAAACTTTCGGAACATACACTTACTGGCATTTTTAGTATAATTCAAACAAAAATTCTAAAACTTTGATTTAATTTAGTACATTTCCCGTTTTCACTTGACAACTATAACTATAAAACTTAAAAAGCTAACACATTAAAGGTTCTTTGCTTTCTGTACCACACTTTAAATTAACTCGGTACAAATGTAATACTCGTGACATACATAAAATGTATGCCTTTTACTAACATACGTATAGTGCAGAATACGAAAAGGGAATTTTGAGTATAATTACCAAATGCGTGAGCAAGAATCTAGATTACTTCGAAATGTTGAATTTTGCCTACCCTCGCTACACGATGTAAGACGTGCCTCTACGTTAACCCCGTGCTTGTGTCGGCGGGTGTCAATGCATGTCTGCTGGTTGTCTCGCTTGTCCTGGGAGGTGCCAGCCATCCTCTTCATGCATAGAATTTGACGCTGTCTTCGTGTGACGTCATCGGCGTACTTCTCCAGCGGGCTAACCCTCACCTGCTCTTAGAGCGTTCACGATTTTTCCATGCCGAGTGTTTTATAAGATGTTCTAATTTCTATCCGCCGACTGACGATGAAGGGAGTAGAAGTGGTACATCATACAACACTGAAGCAGATGAAAGTGGACAGGAAACTCATGGTAGATGAGGAACCATCCAAGCATTCGCCTACCGACTTGTGAAAACTACGAAAAATCCAATAGCAGAGCGGCCGCTCTGAAGGGAATCGAACCTGGGACCTCCTGAGAACCTCACACGCTATAGCGGAGCCATATCGCTCGGTAAACTTAGATTTTGAAAAAAAATCCCCAATCCAAAACTACTCTCTATTTATGAATACCTTTAACGATTTTTATTAAAATACCATATGCCTAAGACATTTACATGAGTAAGTTGAACTGCCATGCGGATCTATAAAACATTTTATGCTTTTCTTTTTTCCCTGCATAGATTCGTTGGTAACAAAAATTGAACTTGCCATATGCGAAAACTTTCCGTATCATATATACATCTGAGATAAATTTAAAATTGCTAGCTGTTTGGACGATTTAAGTAAACAACGTTCAAATATTCTCACAGATAGAAATCTGGGGATGTTTGAAGACATTAAAAACTCCATTTTTCGAGACGAATTGATTGCCAAAGAACCAACCCACAGCTTCATGGAAACTCTGTGTGTGCTGTGGCATCATCATGCAGGAGCCATTTTGACTGCTCCCTTGTAGGCCTAAAAACAAAGGAATTAATGCCACTCCGGCAGAAACATTACAAGAAGGGTTTGACAATATACATTATGAGCTGGCAGTTTGAAATAATTTGCGTTACTTACATTTTATTACCTGTTCAAATATTTTAAATACTTGGTATTTTAATCAAAATCGTTAAAGCTCTCTTTGAGAAAATAAATCTAACGGATGCTTTACTTTAAATCAGGTTTCTTGAAAAACTTTTCCTGACATACTTAAACAATTTTTAACTGAAATATGAACTTTGGTGTCTATACGAGTTTTCGTTTTAAGCTATGCAGGTTTTAGTTTCTCTCTCTCTCTCTCTCTCTCTCTCTCTCTCTCTCACACACACACACACACACACACATACACCGGCCTTCTCCAATGCATCCCAAAACGTGTATTTAGAGTAAAATTTCCATATAGAATTTTTGGATTGAATACAATTCCTCCTAAATAAATAAGTGGCAAGCTTTACAGAAATACTTTCATTAACGCGCATAATCTATGACAGAAGCAAATAAGAGGCAATGGATTTGGGAATCAGGAAGTGAAAGAATATCATTTGATCAATAAAATTGTGAGGTATTCTTTATTGCAGTTTTAACACAACAATGCTTCAGCTAGACTAATGTGACATCCGCTGATGGATCACCAGGGTAGCGGGCATTCAGAGTCACTTGTCAACTAACTTTCAACTATGCTTTCTGGGCAACGCCATGGGATTTTAATATGACAAATGGCTTTCGTCGTGAAGAATAACATTCAGTTTGATATTACACCATTCAATGAGCTACTCAAACATATGCCACAAACTACAATCTGTCTTTCGCAAAGAAATTAAAATGGTAGATTTTTATTCTTTCCAGCACTGTTAGACAGACTACCTTTGGGGTCTAGTGACATCATGCCGATTACTGAGCCCATTGGTCCTTGGTTTGTTTATCAGCTGACAATGTATACTTAATTAGAATCTCCACGCTCCAGAGCACCAGCAGGTGTTATAAAGAAATGACAAAATAAAAACCTATGTTAAAATCCAACGTAAGCTAGTGAACCACACTAAGGAATCATTTATAAAGTTAAAGCTGTCAATATAATCAGGATAGTTAAAGGAGGTATATAAATAACCTTAAAAGTATGTTATATTATAAATTTCTCTACCCAAAATTGTTTGTTTTATCTCTTTACCACACCCCAATCTTCAAACGCTTTTTGCTTTCTCTACTGCGTGCTTACAGCAAGTACAGGAATTATTGTATTCCACCTAAAAATTCAATACCGATATTTCACCGGAAATACATTGTTTAGAGGTCCTGAACCTCCCAAAAGCATTTTATTTTACAAAGGTCCATGTGTATGTATGTATGTGTTTGCCTGTGACAGCATAACCCGTCGGATAAATACCAAAGTTGGTATTTATGTTCAGCATCTTTCAAAGATGCAACACGAAGATTTTCTAGAAAATCCCAACACAACCTAACTTTTACATAGAACATTTTCCGATTTTTTTTTATTTTCTCATAAATGTCTATAATGATGTTAATTAAAGTACTATATGCTTATGACATTTTCATTACAAATAAAATGTATATCTTAAATTTTCTGGAAATAGCCTCTGAAGTCCTCTTCATTTTGAATGACTTTTACACAAGTTGTAAACTACAACAGATAGACGAAAATCTTACTATAAAAATGTAGATCCCGTTGTAACACACAATTTATGCCAAATACATTTTTTGGAGAAATCTCTCTTCATTTTTGTTATTGGTTTGAATTTTCAAATTCTTAATACTTTTCTCAAGAGTATTCGATATTCGTTTTTTTCTGTGATTATGAAAAGGTTATAGTTCAAGCAATATATATACAAAGCCATCACATAGCACCCGCTCTTCAAAGATTTGACTATCGTTTAAGCCTACTGTATGTCCGTAATCCCCTTGTACATAAAAGGTAATATGCATTAAAACTAGTTCTGCAAATGTTATATCGATTAACATAAAATGGAAAGAAGAATAAGATTTTCTGATATTTTTGTTGAAAATGGGCAAAGAAACTCATGTGAATCTATCACAGAATATTTTTCGATCCCCCTTATGTTAATCGAGAACAAAATTTGTAGAGATGACTTCATAAAAGTTTTGTTGTAGATATAACGGGGATAGACGACAATGAAAAAAGTACTCAAATCTTTAAAATGGTATCTATATGCTGGTTTTGAAACTCTGCTCTCTACATGAGTGGTGTAGGACTTCAAACAAATGTATAATACAGCTCTGAAAATTCAAAACAATAGTTACAAACATTTCTGAAATCGTCAATACCACAAAAAAATGCATTTCTGATAAAATGTATATTTTAAAGAGATCTACATTTCTAATAGCGTAAGGTGTAAGTTTCCGTCTCTTTATTATGGTTAGTCAATTATATAAAATTATACAAAATGTATTCAGAATTAAATGTACTTCATAGGCTATCCGTAAAAACTTCAGGATACATAAATGCTATTCGTCAGGCAAATATTTTAAACTACGTTATTTTAATAAAAATCGTTTTATACATGTTTGAGAAAATAAAAAACTTGGTGTCAAATCCTTGGACGATAATGATGTGGTATTTATTCTTCGTTTCTGAGTAATAAAGTTACCTTATCCAGGGGACCTACAAAAGCGTATTTATGGTGAATGTCTATTGGATGCTATGCAATACTTCCGGTAACTACTGCAGATAGATAATTAAGAAACCTAAAGCCTCTGTTTAGCAATATTAGATTCTTAAGTGTAGGAAGTTTTACAACCCGTAAGTTATAAGTTTTTCAAATATTTCTATTTGAAACGGCTCATGTTGTTCACAGAAATCTGTAAACGATTTAAGTAATGTTTTTATTGGCTGTACGAATGAGTTATTTAGTATCACAAATGGCCATTAAAATCATATTGCTTTTGAAACCATTTCAGCCGAAGATTTACTGTGAATAACTCAAGGTGGAGAGGAGAAATCCGCCTAATATGTAAATGATAGTGCATAATTAGTAATGGCTAGAAAAGTTTCTGGGGCTATAATAGAATTAATTTCTTTTTAATTTGAAAACTATGAAAGGAAATCGGTTTGAATCAAATCGAAGACAAATTTTTCATGGATCTAAGTAACTCTCCTTTACTTTCCCCTTTACTTCGTCCACAACTTCAGGAGAAAGAGGTGTTTTTCTAAGACTTCTTCGCCGCTCTCCGCACTTCAAATCCCTTTGGATTAATTTTGTATCGCAGTTTATCCCCCTATTGCATTTACAGCATCAACACTGCCTTAGAATTATATTGTTTCCATTTTACCATGCACGAATAGGCGGATTATCTTGGGTTTAGCTGCTTTCTGTGTTTGCAGACATCTCTAGAGAAACGAGGCCATTGCTGGCCATGTCCAGAAATTTCGCTGAATGCATGAAGCACTGAACTCCGAGAACGTTGTGCTCGAGGGAGCGTTTTAATGTGGGTCCTTGAGTTCGTGAGAGTGTGCTAATGATAGGTGCACGCTTGTTATTTTCACTCCAATCCTATGGTAACAAGCTGGTCTGACGAGGGGAAAAAAGACGGAATTCAACTGTAACTGCCCATCACTCATATGTGACACATGACACTCATCAAGCCTTGTCATTCAGGACGGCCTCCCCTCACGTTTACAGCCTGCTTTCTGTGTAACAGTTCAGTTTACTTGTTACCAGGGCACACATTCTGATGACATATCATCTTTTAATTGTTGCATCTGGGCATTGCTAACGTGTATATAAATTCATATCATGAGTCCCAGATTATGAAAATGCAGGTCATTTTATGCCAGTTTTATTTTAGGACTTTTTTTTGGATTTTACGTAATTATTTTGTCATTTTCTTGCCCTTAGCGTCTTTGTTTAGTCATTTTCTTGCGTTTGCACTGAGTCAAATATTACTGACATTTTACATGAGGATAACTTTTCAAACAACGGAAATTTCACTGTTCAGCTGAGAAATGAGTACTGTCTGTTCAACGTGTTTAAGCTAAACCCCTCCCAAGCAGATAGGGGTTTACAGTACGTGAGATTTAAGTTGAAACATGACTATTTTGACGCTACCTGACCGGTCTAGGAAGGGAGAGGCTGCGCTTATGACCGTTAGAGAGCTGAGAAATCCTCTCACACTGCCTAGTATCACAGTATCAGTTGTACTTGTAAAGGTATTGTTAGCACTTGCACTTTATGCAGTGAAGTATGGTAAAATCTTGATATCGTCGGCCATCCTTGTTTCGCTGGCTTTTATGTTGTTACAAGCGAAAGTTGGTTTTCCTCTAAATTTCATGTTTCAACCTATTCGAGATTTTAAATACCCAGTAAGTTTCAATAGTAAAGGTTTTGAAACTAGGCAGTTACCAACTGTCGTGTGGAATATAGTGCTATCTCTTTCTATTTCCCATGTTTAAACTTAAAGAAAATGCTCTATAGCTACTGGAAGGAGGTAGTGTTTACTTGGTCTGAGGCAAGTAAGGGATAAAGACGCGCGATAGTGAAAGACTGTTGGGTGTTATCCAGTGTACATGTAACATACGGCACGAGTTCAGCATACTGTGTACCCCTTCCCACCAGCTCAATCTTTACCCGAGAGACAAACTACCCCACTTCAATAGATAAAACGTCGTTGAGCGGACAGTGAGTTTAAATATCATTCACCCACATTCTTGGAAAAAAAATCTATATCATGGTTAATCTGAAAATTGTTCCTTGTGGATGGGGCGGTGGCTGTTGTCAGGGGAGGGGTATAATCACTGTTATGGATTCATGCCCTTAACTGCGATGGGAGATGGATCAGTTTTCCCTTTTTTCGCGTTAATATGTACAACAACCAGGTTTTTATTTCCCTTGTCCTCGTGTCATGTCACAGGTTGTGAAGTCTTCTTCATTAGCAATAAATTGTATTATCTGAGAACTCAAAAAAATTAATATTACAGTTTTGTAAGACCCGCTTCAAAACCAAGTTCCTTCTTTTTTCCCAGATTCTTCAAACAAGAACATGGTAAAAATATATTTTAATTAATTTTCTAAATTACGTTATTGTTTTATACCCACCTTTTCCACTTGTATAGCAGTTACATTCATATATAGGTAAATTAATTTATAACTTTCTGTACGCTAAATTTAATAAATTAAATATCAGTTTCAGGCCGTTTTTACTTTCTCTACTACGTATATTAAGCAAGAAAAGTATTGCATTCCACCCAAAAATTCGATATCGATATTTCACCGAAAATACATGTTTTGAGGCTCCCTGAATCTAAAAAAAATTTTAGAAAAAGATCCGTGTGTGTCTGTGTGGATGTGTGTCCGTGAACAGCATGACTCGAAAGAAAAGTTGGATATATACCAAACTTGGCATTTAGGTTCAGTACCTTTCAAAGATGTGACACGAAGATTTTCAAGAAAATCCCCCCAATCCCAGACTACCCTTTACATGGAAAATTTTTAGAAATTTTTGATGTTCTCAAAAATGGTTCTAACGATTTTGATTAGAATATCATATGTTTAAGATATTTTCATGGCAAATGAAATGTATATCTTGAATTTCCTAGGAATGTCCCCATAAGTTCTCTTCATTCTGAATGATTTTGATGTAACTGGTAAACCGTAAGAGAGACACAACATTTTACTACACAAGAAAAATGTAGATCTCGTTAAAACACACGATTCATGGCATATACATTTTTTTGTCGAGTGAACCATTTCAGAGATATACCTTGTTATTTGTTTGAATTTTCCAATACTTATACTTTTTCTCAAATGGGAATTTGTTATTCTTTTTTGTGTGTGTGTGTGTGTATATATATATATATGTATATATATATATATATATATATATATATATATATATATATATATGTGTGTGTGTGTGTGTCCTGGACATGCAAAGAGAATGGAATGCTCCACATAGCAACCAGCTCTTAACATTTTTGAGTATCGCTTAAAGCCTACCATATTCCCTTTGCACCAACAAGAAAATTAGCAATAAGACAGTTACTGTAAATGTTTATCTCATTAACATGAAGTAGATGGAGAACAAACATTTTTAAAAATAGTTTGTACAACAGTAGAGAAAGTCATGTGAGTGCAACACATGAGATTTTTTTTGTAAGTGTGATGTAATTTTTTAAAACTTTTAGGGCCATCTTGCAAACCATTTTTCAAACATTTTTGAGTCAGGTCCTGCTTATTACAGTCGCTAAAACTCTGCGTTTTTGTTGTTTTTTTTTACCTATATCAGGCGAATAGTTTTAATAGAATACAGAATGAAGATAAAGCGAAGGTTGAGGTCAGAAATAATTCAAGAAGTTAATTGGAAAGTTCAATCACATTTGAAAAATGCAATGTAATGATTTGACTGAACTGGAATTTCCGTGCCGATGCTCCTATCGCTTGAGCTACCGTGTCAAGATATCCTTATTCGCATTAAACTTTATCATCTGAGTATGTAAGCCTTTAAGGCGATTATATAGTAGTTTGGAGTGGTGATATTCAGGAATAGACAACCGAGGTATAGGGAACCGGAAACTACTTCCTAAATATCGTTTTAAGTTTATGAAAAAATTAAGTTACATTTTGGATCAGTAGAAGTTGAACACAAATCACCTATTTTCTTTGCATATAATGCCCACTCATCAATCGTTACGGCTAACATACTTCCATATATACCTATACCTATCCTCTATGGGTCTTGAGATTTATTAGGCCTTTGCCGCCAGTCTGTTGTCTGCGCATGATGTCAATACTTTGAAGCGGGTTTATCATCAGTTGTCTCCGGAAGAAGACTATTAAAAGACGACTGGAAGGGATGTCAACAGTTTTCGAGTTCACCTTAGTGAAATAGGACTTGTATCGTATCTTTCCAGCATTTATTTACATTTGGAACGTCTTTCGCTTGCGTCTCGCAGAATCACAATCTCAGCATGTATGCTACTGTTTACGAAGTCGGAAACTCATGGAGTCCGAGGCTCTATTCCGTACCTCGCCTTTGAGACAAGGGTTTCGCTGAACCACTAATGACATCATTCACTTTAACGACTGACGGTAAAAGCCGAATTAATCTGAAGATCATAATGACGTTCAAAATCAGAAAATGCATCATTCTTCAGGTCCTCCATTGAACCTTTCAAAGCGACTGAATGACAGTGCCATCCTGTGGAGCTTTTTAAAGAATGAGTGAAGTTGCCATCCACTACATTTTGTAGTAGTTTCATGGTTTGATGCGCTCAAAAGCATTAAAATTAATATTTCTGATCCTGGAGTACAAATATACGTGTTTTGGACAAGCTTATAAACTTCCAGCGCTGCAGTCCGCCTTTCGATATTACTCGTAAGTTCTAGGCGGCAGACTAATCTGATTTCCTCTGCTACATGTTTTGCTGTTGCTGCATCAGCATTTGCATCTACTTCTCACCATAAACACAATTTAGATCGCTAGCACTCAATGGTCTTGCCTGCATTATATAAGCACCTTAGCTAGGAGGGAATTGCCGCTTTGCTTACTTGCTGAGAGGCTAAAACCAATGCTTATCTAAAACAGAACAGGAGTGTTACCAGGGCTACTTGACCACTGATGGAAGGTAAGCCATATTTATGTGATACGGAAATAAGGGTGCACTAATATATTTTTACTTTTTCTACTAATTATAGTAAGTAGGGGAAGTAATGTATTCCACCCATAGATTCGATATCGAGATTTCATAGTAAATATGTTTTGAGGGTCTTGAGCCCCCAAAAAATCATTTTTAGAAAAAGGTCCGTGTGTGTGGTGTGCGTGTGATCTGATGTGTGTGAGTGTGTGTGTGTGTGTGTGTGTGTGAACAGCATAACTCAAAAACAAAAAGTCGGATTAATACCTAACTTGGAATTTCAGTTCAGTACCTTCAAAAGACACGACACGAATATTTTCAAGAAAATACTCTATCCCAACTGCACTTCACATTGGAAGGTTTTTTGTAAATTTTTATTTTCGTGTAAACGCCTGTAAAGTTCTATTGAATAGCTATGTATTAAATATATTTATATCAAAAATAAAATGCATATCTTGAATTTTCCGGGAATAGTCTGTGAGGTTCTCTTCATTCGGAAGGAATTCTATATAATCTTGTGCATCTAGTAAGCTGCAAAAATATATCTCTTTAAAACACACAATTTATTTTAAATAACTTTTTTCGTGGCATAAGCCACTTCCGTTATAAACGGTTTGAATTGTTCAGTACATTGTGATGCTTTTGAAGCCCTGTCGATATTCAGTTATTTCTCGCGGTTGCATGAAAAGAGTATGAAATTTTAGGGGCAGGATACACGTCCAATTCTTAAACATTTGACTATCGCTACTCCCTTTGTATCAGTAACGAAATACGTAATATAGCATTTCTGCAAAGGTTTATCTCAAAATGAAGTAGAAAGTAGAAATAACTTTTCATAAAAACATTTGCATACACATTAGTAAACGATAGAGGATAGGGAAAGTCATGCGACTGTAACACATCAGATTTATCTCGTATCGTGTGCTGAGAATTATAATTATTTTTTGCCGTTTTACTTGAAACAGATCACATAACATAATAAAATAGGTGAACTTTAAACCACCGTTAAAATTCTGCATGATAATATTGAATATCGAATTGAATTTAATAAATTGTTACTTCTTAAATGTGAGTTTTCTTCTCTCATTTACAGAAAAAGCAATTTACTACGGTATTCCACAAGGCAGGATTATTGGGTCATTTCTCTATCTCATACACACTTCTGCGCACTTTGCTGATGAAGTCGCTGTTCAAAGAGTACGGGGACTTCTAAGGCCGCTCAGATGCACTGTCACTTTCTGTGACAATGCCATGCATATCAACTTATTATAGTTACATACTGGGGTGAGGGCCAAAAGGTTTCCAGCTAAAGGTACTCGTATTACATTTTAATTACCCCAGCATGCACTTTGGAGACGTAGCTACAGAAGCAGCGAGAGGACTAGGACTTTGAACATCACATTCCAGTGCAGGCGTGGGATATTTATAAAAAATACACAGAATTCACATTAATCACACTAACCATGGTTTATTCAATAAAACAGGGTGCTCGTACATCGCACACTAAAGAGATAAAGAAAAAATGAAGGGAGATGCTACACACACGAGCTACACACAATCTTCACATACAACCGCACTCAGTTGACTCTCAAACCGAAGTCGAAAGAATTACCCCAACACTGCTCTCGCCAATACGACGCAATAATCCGTCTGGCATGACAATAGCTACTAATTACCTAATGCGCCACAATATTTAAATCAAAATCTTTTAAGGGATTTCGGAGAGAATAAAAAAATTAGAAAAATTCTCCATGTGAATGGTAGTTTAGGATGGGAGATTTTATTGAAAACCTTCGTGCCGTATCTTTGGATGATAATAAACTTATATACCATGTTTTGTATTCATCCAAGGTTTCGCTTTTGAATGATGCTTGAAAACACAAATACACATATATACGCGCGCACCTACCTCTTTCTAAACATTTTCTTTTTATTCGTGAAGTTCTCAAATGATGTTTTCGGTGAAATCTCAATATATAAGTTTTTAAAAGAATATAATACTTCCTCTTACCTCTCGATAGGTGGCAGTAACTAAAAAAGAATTTACAACTATCACCAATCAAGGTACATTATACTGAAATAAGCGTACTAAATGCAATGATCATCGAATCTACAGGATTTTGTTATGTAATATCCTTCTTAAACCACTCGCGCAAATACACCAATCACAAATGGATTTGAAATCGTGCATGTATATTAATGAAGTGCAATTATATCTCCGCAAAATAATAACAATATGGGTCAATTATGTATGCGCTATCGATTATTATCGATACTAATAACGGAGAGTTAAACATGCTATCTAATCACAGCATTGATTCTGTTACGAACGCCACAAATGAATCTTGACATAATATTTGCAGCAAATTCGAATAGAAACAGCTCATTATACGCCTTTAGACAAACAATGCAGCCGCTGTGGGGAAGGCACGTATGTAGTCGGCTGTTAATTTCCCCCCGAGGTTTGCAGCCCGCATTATTCTAAGCAGCTTCTCTGGCAATAAGATATCGGGAGGTGCCAGACCAAGAAAATCACTTGGGAACAACCCGCTAATTGAACGGTTTAGAATGCTCCGTCAGCAAAAACGCTTGAAACGGTGCATAATAGGTATATAAGCTTTTCTTACGAAAGCTTATTTTCCTATCTACTTCATTTTGATCGAGATAAACTTTTGAAATAATATCTACATTAGATATTTCGTTATAGATACCAAGGTAGCAGTGACAATCAAAATTTAAGAACTGGACGCTACATGTTGACCTTAGGATTCCTTACTGTTTCCATGCAATCGCGATAAACAACTGAAAATCGACAGCACTTAAAAGAACGACACAGGCATTCGAATCATGAACAAAAGATATCTCGGAAATGGCTTATACCACAAAAGAGTTAGTGTTTTAAAGAGATTCACAGTTTTGTGTAGTGCGTTTTCGTATACCGCTTAACATTTACCAGCTATACAAGCTCATACAAAATTGCTTCCGAATGAAGAGGACTTCACAGGCTATTCTATCAAATTTAAGAGATGCATTTTATTTTTCATGTGATTACCTTTAATATATGGCATTTTAATCGAAATCGTTAAGAGGCATTTTCGAGAAAATCAAAATGTTCCATGTAAGGGATACTGGGTGGGGATATTTTCTTAAAAATCGTCGTCTAGCATCTTTGGAAGATACTGAACTTAAATAGTAAGATTTGGTATTCATCCGACTTTTCTTTTTTGAGTTACTCTCTTCAAAGACAGAGATAGACACACAGAGAGACCTTTACCCAAAAAGGCTTTCTTTGAAGTATTCAGAGGCCTCAAAACGTTTATATCTGGCGAAATCTCTGTATCGCATTTTAGGTTATAAATAGTAGTTATTATAGGTAACTAGTAAAGAAGGTAATTAAGAGTTTAGAAAACTATATTAGTCAATTCTTCCCCAAATTAAAATACTACAGATTTCATATTGCATATATATATATATATATATATATTTAAATTTATTTTTATAATTATGCAAGACTCCAGAACCATTCGGTGAGAGCCAGTGTGAGTAAACTAGTTTCGGTATGCAAGCTGAGAGCCAGGAAAAAGACGGTTGTTCCTTATAAGGTGCTTTACCTCCACTGTGTTTAAACCAAACCTCAGGAAGAGAGTTTCTTAAACACATTGCGATATCTTCCTTCCTGTTCGTGTCGTTAGCAATATTGATTTTGCTATCAAGAAGGCTCCGCCCATAAGATGATCACAATTTTGTGCGATACCAATAAAAACGCAACAAACTTCAGGCAATACAGAGGGGTGGAACTTTCTAAATATCTTCAGAGGCAGTATGAAACTCCCCGGGAGAAACTCAAAACAGCGAGCAATATACGAAATACAAATTTAGAATTACTTACTTTAAATTAAACCGATTATCTGGTTATAAAAATGAAAACCCTTCAGAGAATATTAAAACCCTTGAACCTCGATGTTAATTTTGGTGACTTCATTATCTTTGAAACTACTGAATATAGACTGACATATTCACAGGATGTAGATGCATCCCTTCGGATACACTTTTATACATAATGCAATACGAAAAAAACTGATGTGTTACACTCACATAACTTTCTCTACTCTTGTACAAACTATTTTTACAAACGCTTATTTTCCATATGCTTCATGTTAATCGAGATATCGAGATGTCAATCTTATTGCTAATTTTCTTGTAGATGCAAGGGGAATTGGTAGTCTTTAAGCGATAGTCAAATATGTTAAGAGCTGGTTGCTATGTAGAGTATTCCTTTCTCTTTGTATTACCAGGACAAAAAAAATGAATAACGAATTTCCATTTGAGAAAAAAAGTATTGGAAAATTTAAAAGAATAACAAGCAATAATTCGAAAATGGTTCACTCAAAAAAAAAATGTATATGACATAAATTGTGTATTTTAACGCGATCTAGATTTTTTGTGTAGTAAAATTTTGTCTATCACTTATGGTTTACCAGTTATGCAAAAGTCGTTCACAATGCAGAATACTTTTGGAGACATTCCCAGAAAATTTGAGATATACATTTCATTTGTCATGAAAATATCTTAAACATATGATATTTTAATAAAAATCGTTACAGCCATTTTTGAGAAAATTAAAACTTTCAAAAAACGTTCTATGTAAAGGGTAATCTGGGGTGGAGGGATTTTCTTTAAAACCTTCGTGTCGCATCTCTGGAAGATACTGATACCTAAATACCAAGTTTGGTGTTTATCCGACTGATCGTTTCTGAGTTATGCTGTTCACAGACACACACACACACACACATTTTTCCAAAAATCCTTTTTTTCGATTCAGGGGGTCTCAAAACATATATTTCTGGTGAAATCTCGGTATCGAATTTTTGGGTGGAATACAATACTTCCCCTACTTACTATACGTAGTAGAGAAAGTAAAAGATACGTGATACATTCACAGGACTTTCGTACCCACTATCTTTATTAGTGGGTATACAAACTATTCTTACTAAGCTTATTTCTCTAACTACTACTTTTAATCCAAATAAAGCTTTACAAAAATGGCTACATTACACATTTCGTTATAAATCCACAAAGAACAACAATAGCCAATATTTAAGAACCGGACGCTATGTGCTGGCCTTAAAATCCCATACTGCTTCCATGCAATCGCGATATAGAACTGAAAATAGGTGGGACTGAAAAAGAATGACAAGTATTGAACAATTGGAATCTTTAATAACATATATCAGAAACGGCTTACGGCACAAAATCCTATTTTAAGTAAATTTTTTGTTTTAAAGAAATATACGTACACTTTTGTGTGATCTATCGCTTAACGTTTAAAGATTTGGCAACATTATTCAAAACTCCTATCGAATGAAGAGCAGTTCCTAGCTTATTTCCAGAAAATTCAAGATTTACATTTTATTTGTCATGTAAATATCTTTCATATGGTACTTTAATTAAAATCGTTTGAAAACTTTTTTAGAAAATCAATATTCCATTTAAAGGGTAGTTTGAGGTGGGAGGCTTTTCTTGAAAAAGTCTTCTTGTCTTATCCTTGGAAGATACTAAACTCAAATACTAATCTTGATATTTATCCGACTTTTCGTCTTTTAGTTATGCTGTTCACACATAGACACACACGGACACGCTTCCAAAAATGCTTTATTTGGTCTCAGAGCGCCTCAAAACAATTATTTCCGTAAAAAATTTTGTATCGAATTTTTGGGTGGAATGGAATACTTCCCCTACTTACTATACGTAGTAGCGAAAGTAATAAAGTATCTTAACTATAGGAGTACAATGCTCGTTTAATAGTGTAAGGAATGAATTTTCTAAAATATCTTATTAACTCAAAGTATACCTATAATAGCATTAAGAGGCTGTTTGTATTCCCCTAAAATTTCATTTAGGTAATTTCAACAGTCTCTGAGCAATCGGGTCACTCATAGCAGAAAGTGCAATTCACAGAAAAATCTGTGCAAAGTAAAAGTGGAGGAAGAGAAACTCGCATATAAACAAACCATATGACTTGAAAAAAATGGATGCTGCCCAATTTAATAGTGGCACCAATTAGTAGAACCTCCCCTAGAAGATGAGCTGAAACTTGCCTACTTGCTCCAAAGAGTACAGGAATTTTTTCCCCCTTGAGCTTCTGTGCTTTAAGGGGTATTTCTACCACTTCAAGTTTTAAATTTAACTAATGTAGTCGCCATGTACAATCACAAGCAAACGATCTCTCGTAGTTGGCACTTAAAATCAAACAACCCCATTCTCCGACATTGTCAACTATTTTTACACCTTCTGAATCAGCTTAAAGCCTTTTAGACAACTGGTGCAGCTATGCATCCATCAACCTAATCCCTGCAACGCCTCACTTTATTTTCTCCAAACCGGCAGACTTGCTTACAGTAGAAACACACGCATGAGGCAGTGATACGAGGGCAGTCCCAGAAGTACCCGACCTGACGTATAGATAGCGGTGGTTGTTTCAAACAAATGGCTGTGGTAGAAAGTACCACCGTTATAAAGCTTAAGTTTGACGATACTACGCTGTTTAGTAATTGTTTGGCAGCCATAATAATTAACTCTCTCAGCGAATTTGTAAACATGGATAAAACTGGTTATCGTTATGTGATACAACACTTTCATTTGAAAGGTCTTAGTCCAACTAACATTAAAGCTGAGAAAGATTCTACTCTGGAGGAGTCTGCTCCTTCGTTTACAATAGTAAAATATTGGGTGGCAGAGTTTAAGCGAGGCCGTACGAGCTGCCAAGACGAACATCGCAATGGTCGATCAAATGAGGTGACCACGAAATTGTGAAGAAAACCCAAAAAATGATATTGGATGACCGTCGATTGAAAGTGCGCGAGCTAGCAGACATCGTAAGCATTTCAAAAAGTGCTACACATCACACAATAACTGAAAATTTAGTCGTGAGAAAGCTGTGCGCAAGATGGGTGCCGCGTTTATTCACAATGGAACAAAGGCAGCGTCATGAGGATGTTTCAGTCGAGTGTTTGGCGATGTTTCGCTGCCATAAAGCCGAACTTTTGCGTCTATTCATAACCATGGATGAAACATGGGGTCCATCACATCACACCTGAGACGAAGGAACAGTCAAAACAGTGGATTGAAAGGGGAGAATCGGCCCCAAAGAAGACGAAGACAGTTCCATCTGCAGACAAGGTCATGGCGTCAGTTTTTTTGGGTTGCGCGTGGGATGACTTTGGTTGATTATCTTTAAAAAAAAAAGCAATCAACAGCGAGTGTTATGCAACCTTATTGCAGCGTTTGAATGATGAAATCAAGCGAAAAATAAAGTTCTGTTTCACCAAGACAATGCACCAGTTCACACATCCATTATCGCCATGGTGAAAATCAATTAGTTGAAGTGTGAATTGCTTCCTCATACACTCTTTTCGCCAGACTTAGTCCCCTCTGATTATTTTCTGTTGAAAAATGGCTTGGTGGTAAAAGATTTGCCAACAATGAAGAGGTGGAGTTTGCAGTTGATGGCTATTTTGCAGAACTTGACGGTTATCATTATAACCAGGGTATCGAAGGTATTGAACATCGCTGGGAAAAGTGTATCGAGCTGAAAGGAGACTATTTAGAGAGATAAAGATGTTTTGCCCCAAACTTTTGTGTTTTCTTTGTTAGGTTCGGGTACTTCTGGGACAGCCCTCGTAACTATAGACATACCCTCTTAAAACGAAGCCACATTTGCATACAATATGTATAAAATATGTATGTCTTGTTTGTCCCACGATCAACGCTATGTAGGGTGACCAACCAAGAAACAGGATTATCTGCGGAGGGGGACTTCACACCTCGACTTATAAGACATTTTGTGCCTGAACCCCTGACGGAGTGCCGCGGGAATGAGGGGTGAAGTGAGAGGAAGGTCGGAGCAGGAGGCACGACAGGGCAGAGGGCAAGGCCCTAACGTTTATAGTTTGAAACTCCCTGGATGGCAGCTGATTCAACCGGTTGCCCCCCTCCTGCGGGCATGCACATCCCCTGGGGATTTGGAACTCTTGAGTCCGCCCCATTCCGAGGCGCAAAGGTTTATACAGAGCATCCTTTCCCCTGCTATGCAACGCCGAGTGTTCCACCGACACTTTCAACCCTGCAATAGACTAAGCAGATAAAAGGTGAAATGGAGATGCAGGAAATTCAGGGGATGTAATGAACATTCCCAGCAGTCGCCTAGCAATCCAGGGAAACCCCGAAAAATCCCATAAGTCAGGAAGGTCGGTCACGGGAATTGAAACTAAGACCTTCTAAATGCGGCCCACAGACTAATTAACACCTGAGCCATCCCGCTCAGTTGTGACCAGTCAAAACCATAAAATATCTTGACTGGTTAATTTTTATTTTCCCAGATTTACCTTAGATCAATCAGTCCCGTTTGGGCGAGGCTGACTTAATGCAGAGAGAATATTAACCTACAATAATTTGTAAATTACTTTTAAAGGGAAGAATCCTATTGCATTGAAAATGCTAATAACTGGTGAGGCAGTATTTTTAACATTTAAATGATTTGAGTCTAATTATATAATATAAAAATAATATTAGCCCGCCTTAAAGCAATATGTGTATAATACATAAAATGTATGTAGCAGTCATTGTGTTAATGTTTATATTATTATGTACATGTATAATAATGTTCCGTGAATGTATTAGGTAATTTAATAATGTAGGAGCTGTGAGAATATAGGTCAAAATTTGCTAACAATGAGGTAACCTTGAGGCAATAATGAATTAGAAAGTTTAATGATGCTACTAGTAATTCTTGGGAACAATAATGTAATGTTTTAAAACAGTTTATAAATAGCCAATCAACAACTAGAAAGGCTAAACGTCAAATAAAAGTATTCTATTGAAGTAGGATTAGCCAATCAGAGACTTGAAATAGACAAATTTACAAATTTAGGCGGTAGTAGTCAGTTGCTAGTAGACAGCGATCCTAACTGGACGCGAGACGCGTCCTCGGGAAGTTTAATACGTATTCAGTGTGAGACGAAAATTCATTACGGCGAGAATAATATAAGGTTTACGTGTTAAAAAGTGTAAGTAATTAATAAATAACCACACAGCTCTCTATATCAGTGAAGTGTTATTTAATCGTGTGAAGGATTAATAAAAGGAGTGAAGTAAAAGTTATAATTTGTATAAGCCTACATTCTTTAGCCGCATCACCCCCTGCAAATTAATACTGACGCAGCCGAGGCAAACCTAAATATATATAATATTTAAAGAAACATTCAAATTACAAAGTTAATTTTTTTAAACTTGGGGCGAAGGCCACCGGAAAGTGAACGTTGAGGCGAAGGCTACCGGAAACTTTGTACCATACGTGCGGCAGTCACTTTATCAAGTTTGGCTTTCCAACAGTGAGGCATTCACCCTTCACACTGGAAAATTGTTATTACAACTTCCAATACTTAGGATGTGATACTGCTTTTAAATTCTGCAAAGACATAGAGATGAAAGCTAATAAATTCGAAGCCATTTTCTTAACAGTTCCAGGAACCTTCTGACTAAAACCTTAGAAAAGAAGCACGAATGAAGTTCTACAAAGAACAAAGATATCTTCTAATGGTTGTGCCTACTCTTACATACCATTCCGCATCATGGACAATGACAAGAAAAGAACACGTAAACAGTCTGCGGAGAATAAATTTGCCAGATATATAAGAGGACGTACTGGAGCTCATAAGATAACAAATGAAACCGTAATATCGGATTTTAATACATCTTCAGCTAAATTAAAATATAATAAAATGGAAGTTGATAGAATGTTTCAAAACACTACCTAAGAAGATAAGTAATTATCAACCAACTGGTAGATTAGATTGGGTTGCCCAAAGCAAGAGATGACTTAACATAGAGACGGAAACAAATGAATACACCCAATGTTAGTTCCCGAGGTAACGGGTTCAAATCCGACGGAGGGGGATGGATTTTTGCCGGTGTAAAAATCGTTAGCATACCTTCCTTTGGAAAGGAAGTAAAGCTGGTGGTCATGTGTCGTAGATTTACGGCACGTAAAAGAACCTCAAGTTTGGCAAAAAGGCCTCAACAAAATTTCCGGTCTTTCCTGCCCAATATAGAATGGGACACTACGAATCACAGTAGTTAAACAGCGCCTATAAATAAATTAAAAATTCCTGAAAGGAGGAAAAAATAATAAAATAACACTAAGGAGAATTATAACAAAAGGTTTTAGCCAAAGCTTAAAACAGGTAATAGAGAAAATGCCTGACAATACAAATTGTTTATTTCAAACTATACAGTATTTACTCAGATTATTATTATTATTATTATTATTATTATTATTATTATTATTATTATTATTATTATTATTATTATTATTATTATTATTATTATTATTACGAGAAAGATCCCTAATTTGAACCGCCTCTTAAATTGAATCGCCCCGATATTTTCCAAACTGTTCGACAGATGACACCATAATCCTAGCAGAAGCATAGCGCGTACAGCTATGAATGCTTGGAGTTGTTGACTACATTCTGAGCTGTGGTTTCAGTTGTATGAAGTGTTGTGTGGTTTTGGTGCTTCAGAAGTAATGTTTGAATCATCTAGCTAAGCTTATAGGACCAATTAGATAAATTTGAGATGATCTTTATATATATATATATATATATATATATATATTTTACATGTTATAAATGTTTATTTAGCAACAATATTCATGCACACGTTTTTTCAAGCAGTGTCTCTCCTTGTCACATAGATGCTAAAGCTTCCAAAATGTCGTGGCTCGTAAATTGAACCACTGTTTGAACCCTATATTGAACTGGTCCAATTTAGGGAGCCCATTGAAGTTCTAGAATTGCTCAACTGCGAATAGTATATCGAGTGAATAATATGCTAAGTTAAAAAAAATCATGTTAAAAACAATGGATGATATGTGAATTGTCTGAAATGATGGACATGATCCAGTGTGTGAGTTGTAGGATATGGCTTCACCAAAAGTGTGCAAAAGTTAGTGACAAGAAGAAGGTGTTTTATTTTGAAGACTGTGTATAATTGGACTCTCTTGTATGAGAGTAAAAATTAGTAAAAACTCTATATTTGCAAATAATACGTATTCCAAAAGCAAAGTGATTGTGATTATATAAAAATTCAAAATTTTCAAGGAAATTGCTATTCTTATCACAATTTTGGACTCTACTTTTGTTGCTGATAGCACACTTGTTTTGAATGTACAATAAAATATGCGTATGTATTAATACAAATAAGACACAGGTGGTTCAATTTAAGGACCTAATTTGAACCGATTTACACCATCTCACTTTTTAAATGTTATTTACTTGATAATTGTATTAATTTTAAATTGTGTTGAGGGATATTTATAGCGCAAGAATTTGTCACTATAATGCTTGTGTTTCTGAAAATTTTGATTTGAAAACATAATTATTATTTACTAATTAGGCTCAAGTGGTTCAATATAGGGACCTTTCCCATACTACTATTATCTATGCAAAACATTAGCTTAGAAATTAATTTTTGAAAATGACACATATACATGGACAGAAAAGTTATTTCTGGTGTGTACAAGTCCCACGAGTTTTCCTACCCATCCTTATTTACTTTCAAAGCTATTCTACTACTAGTTACACAAAAAAGCTAATTTTTGTACATAATTCACGTTATTCCTGATAAACAGTTACAATAAATAGCTATTATATATGAATTTTACTGAAGCATTCAGTAGCCTGAAATGTCCTTTAACAGCTTAAGGTCGTTGTTATGTAGCATCTTTGATATTACAAATTATCATTTGGAAACGTGCTGCTTAATATACTGAAAAACCCAAAGAATAACAGCGAGTGTTTAAAATTGCTAACAGTACAAAAATTTTATTGAGATAAATTGTATTTGTATATTTGAACGAGACCTACATTATTCCTGCAAAACGTTTTATGTATCTCTCTATATAAACGGTAGGGAAAATTAAGATGAATTTTTAAACTTTTAGAGAAGATTGCAGATACGTGTTTAATAAATGTTAATGTAAATATCTGGAATATTTGATACTTCAATCAAAATCGCTATCACATGAATTCTTTGGGGGCAATTTAATTTATTTTTTTAAAGCATACTTCAAAGGTACCTGATTTAAAGTATAATATTTGGTGTTTATTCGACTTTTTGGTTTTAAAACATTCTCCTTCCCTCCCTCCCTCTCTGGCAGGTCTTTTTCTAAACATGTATTTTCCATTTTATCCAATTAATGAATCAAATGCAATATTTCCTTCACCATTAATTAACGCATAGGCAAAACAAATGGAAATGAAAATGTAATCGAAAATTATGTGCGGAATTCTAGCTTTGTAAAAACAATTCTAGTAACATCTAGGCGACGATACGGTTCTTTAAAATACAATTTAGATTTAAAACGATATTTAGAAAATTGCTGAAATACTGACAACGCTTGCAGTCATCAGGTAGCTATATAAATCTTTATGTACAATTGTGAAACATGTTTGCCCCCACCTTGTGCTGGATGAACATCACAAACATTTATTAAATAAGCTTGATTTATGGCTTAAAGAGAAAAAAGTCTCTTTATTAGACTCACCAATATCACTATATCTGCAATTAATTAAATGAATGCCGCATTACCTGAAACAAAACAAATATACAGCATATTAGTAGTGGGAAAATAAACAAAAGTGATTTGAACTACACAGAAAGAGAGAGGGAATACAAATGTTGAAAAAATCTGATGTGTTATATTCACTTTCTCTTCTCAGTTCTACAAACTATTCTTACAAAAGTTTATTATTCTAGCTATCTCTAATTCAGATACACTTTCAATTCACATTTACACTTTTCATTGTAGAATACACTAGGTAAAGCGATAGTCAGATGTTTAAACAGCGCGTCACTATGTGATGCCTTAAATGCGTTTTGCATCACCACGAGTGAAAAAAAAACTAAAAAATAAGCGAATATCGACTTCTCATTTGGGAATGGTAAGTGTTTAAAAATTCAAACCAGTAACAACGAATATCTCGAAAGTGTACTCCACGAAAACAATGAGTAAACTGTGTGCTTTAAGGAAATGTACGTTTTGGGGTTAAGTAAGGTTTGGTCCATCTTTTGCGGTTACCAGTTATTCAAAAGTCTTCAGCATGAAGAGGGTTTCAGAGATCATTCCCAGAAAGTTCAACGTATACAGTTTATTTCTCATTAAAATATCTTAATATTTTAATCGAAATCGTTAGAGCCATTTTGAGAAAATAAAAAATTTTCAATAAATTTTCGATGTAAAGAGTTTAGGTTGCGGCAGTTTCTTGAAAAACTTCGTGTCGCAGTCTTGGAGATACTGAACTTAAGTAAGTTCGATATTTGATCGACTTTTTGTGATTGAGTTTACACACACGTGCACGCGCGCGGACCTATTTCTGAAAGTGAAATCTCTGATGAAATCTCCATTAGAATTTTTGGGTTGAACACAACTTGGAGTGTTGGAGTGTGCATCCGCTAAAATTTCTGTATTGAAAATGAGCTGGGATATCTCTTAAAGGACATTTGAGGTACATACACGAAAACTTTCAAGTCGTTCGTTTTGGGTAACATCACAGTAATTTGCAATAATGATCTGATCCGGACCGCTAGTTTGAATCTTCCCCCGATACCAAACAAAGATCGCAGTTTCTTCTGCGATGGAATCTTAGACACAGAAAAATGTATCTGGGAAACAGTATGATTGTTTTATGGACTGGGGACAAACTTCTATTAGAAGGAGTCACTACAATTTATTCTACACCAGAATGAGAATTTAATTGATTGTGAAACTGTGTGGAAAGATAGCTTAAGTTATATAAAATAAAACAATTAGTTTACCAAAAGCTTCTGTAGTTCTTATTTTATTGCATAGCGGACCCTACTTTAAAAACAAGTGGGGATGGCGAACCCGATGTAGCCGATTAGCGACCTTGTTGAGGAACAATTGGGTAAGAAATTAATTATCTGCAGTGCTGAAATGCACAACAGTCTGACTATTTATGTTAAATGTATCTTCTGAAGTAGAAATGGAAACGAGTCTAAAATGATTACCGCTATCAAATTATTGCCTCCAAGAGGATACTATTTTGATGTATTTGTCAATTTCAATAATAAGGATTTAAATATATCAACAATAATAGCTGCTTCTATTATTATTATTATTATTATTATTATTATTCAAGTAGGTATTAGGCCGTGGCCTGTTCCGACTTCAATATGTTCGATGGTCCTGCCATCCGGAAAAGGGATATCTGTCCCTATACCCTCTGGGCTGGTGAGGAAATGTAACCTTGCTAACTGCATTCTATTATTATTATTATTATTATTATTATTATTATTATTATTATTATTATTATTATTATTATTATTACACTAACACAGATTTTGTCCTAGCAGTAAAAATATCGTTACATAAACTTAGGAACGGATGCGCAAATCACTGAGCAAATTGAAAAGAAAAATGAATAAGGAGAAAAGAGAAAATAATACGAAATAAATGAAACAGCTATATAGAATTTTACTCTTTATATTCTTCCTTATGTATCAGCACCATTTCTTCACAACGGAAATATCGAAACCTTAAAATCCTGTCAATGATTCGAACCTACAATAATGTGTCTAGTTATCGGATTTATCACTTCATTCAGTTTAGCTACAGCATAGCTTGAGAAATGGAGAGCACTTTTCAATCTGTACAGTGCAGAGAGCTGGAGCTTGCATATTATAAATACCTAATTTATATCTATATATGTGGTCATTTTAAGGACTTACTGCATTCTAATATTGACTTTTAACCGATATTAACAATGATTCGTGTCTACATTAACCCAAGGCGTATCCTGTTAATATTGGATAGGAACCACGAGCTAAGTTTGTAGATTGTCCATAAATTGCGGGTAGCAAAAATCAAATAGCAAAGTACAATAAAAAGAAACCATTAATAATTTCAGGTTTGTATTGCTTTTATGTGGATAAAGAGCAAACATTATATTGATATGTCCAAAAGTTAGGAATTTTAAGTATTGGAGTCCGCTGTTTCTGTAAATATAAACTCTTTACTCTTCTTCATACAGAAAAATTTTGCTCGTGAGCTAATTGGGAAACGAACACACAAATTCCGGTTATAAGTATTGTCTGACACGTTCATATAATACACTCATTGAATTTCGCCTTGAATTGTGAACATCCCTTATATGAGTGACGAAATGTTTATTTCTTTTCTGCATTAAGCATTGATAAAATTGTATGTATTCTGCGTCTCAGTGCACTAAAACAGTTGCATATTTATGTGACGAGGGCAGATATTGGCACCACCCATTTGCCTCCACCAGCACAACGAATTAATCCGTGTGCTATTATACTCACATACAAGGTCTAGTTACATAAAAATGTTGCAGTGGTATTATAGCAGGTTTTTAAAACGCTGAAAGCTTCAAATTTCTGCAATTTAGAATCAAAGGAACGCATATAGCTATGTTTTCATCCATTTATTTCAAAGTATCACTTTACTTCAAAGCAAGCAAATACTCCATGCATAAAAGTTTATCTGTTTTTGACTCCTGGAGGACTGTTAGAGGGGTAGACTTTAAATGAACGAAGAATGCGTTGTAGAGAAGAAGTAGGTAGTGTAGGTTCATCCACATCTGCTGGAAGATAGATGTTTGGAAATAAGGCCAGACCTGAGTGCACTATATGTGCTTCCTCTTTCAGTTTTATCACCTTAGAGGTTTCCACATTCTGTCATTTAGATGCTAGATTACGGATTCAACGTTAGGAGACCAAATAGCAGGTAAAGCGAAGATAATGCGGCCGTTTAGCGATGGTGAACACCCTCTTTAAATATTTACAGCACCATAAAATGAGCAACAATGCCGAAATGCAGGTATCTTAGTAGTAGTGCTTCTTGAGAGGCGCCCGACGGGATGGCTTCTGTATTTTATGTTTTCCTAACGTTAAAATGCTTCCTACCATAGCAATAAGTCCCCAAGATAGAGCCAACAGTTTCATAGCAGCGCTTTGTCTGGGAAGTGTCATTATCAACCAACCAGATGACATCAACATCATATACTGCTCCATAAACTTCGATAACAGCGCGATATCAAACATAAGCGTTACTCAAACATAAAGACAGTCCCATCTGCTACAGAATCCTGCTTTTCTTTCATCTAAAGATGAGACGCGATATTCTATGTGGTCTGGAGGAAAGAAACTTTGATAATAACTGTAACATTCATGAGAATTTCTCTAGTTATACCATTTATTCCCATATTTATGCTGCAACTTGTTTATCGAGATTTCAACGGAAATAAACGTTTTCTGGTCCGCTGAACCCAATAACATTTTATAAAAAATCCGTTGTGTGCTTGGTTGACCGCGCGTCGCGTCAACAGTTTAATCCAAATTTTATGTGATGCATTCACAATAATTTGTCTAGCCACTATCGTTTATTAGTGGGTATACAAACTACTCTTACTAAAGATTATATCTGCATATTTTAATCCATATAAACCCTTGCAGAAATAGCTACATTTCGTTATACATACAAGGAGAACAGCGACAATCAAATGTTTAAGAACTGGACACTATTAGAATTCCATACTGTCTCCATGCAATCATGAGAAACAACTGGCTGTTGAAAGGACTTCAGAGAATGACCAAGAAATGCGTTGTAGAGACCTTAAATAGCGAATATCTCAGAAATGGCCTATGCTACAAAAAACTTATTTCAAATAAATTGTGTGTTTTAAAGAGATCTATATTTTTTGTGTAGAACATTTTGGTCTCACTTAACGTTTACCAGTTATACAAAATTCCTTCTGAATGAAAAGGACTTCAAAGACTATTCTCAGAAAATCAAGATATATATTTTGTCATGTGAATATCCTTAATATATGGTATTTTAATAAAACTCGTTACAGCCATTTTTTAGAAAATCAAAATTTTTAAAAAAAGTTCCATTTATAGGATAGTTGGGGTTAGGGGAATTTTCTTGAAAATATTCGTATCGCATCCCTGAAAGATACTGAACTTAAATACTAAGTTTGGTACTTATCTGACTTTTCGTTTTTTAGTTATGCTGTTCTCAAACACACACATTTTCTAAAAATGTTCTCTTTTTATTCATGGGCCTCAAAACATATATTTCTGGTAAAATATCGTTATAGAAGTTTTGGGTGGAATGCAATACTTTCTCAATACGTGGTGGAGAAAGTAAAAAACGGAAAGCCGAATACATAACATCATCCTCCGAGAATGCGATACGAAGGTTTTCACGAAATTCCCCACCTCAAACCACGGCTTATCAGAAGATCATTTATTACTTTTCCCCATTCAAAAATGGCTAACGATTTTGATTAATCCACCATATTATGTCTTCAGATATTTGCATCTATAATAAAACGTGTCTTGAAAAAGCAGATCAATGAACTTGGAAGGCATGTATCTACATACAATAAACATTTAAATCTGATATCTTAAATGGTTTCTAAATTAATGGGTTATGGATTGAGCAGATTTAACATTGGTGGGGTATGACTTTTAAACTCCATTTAAGAAATCCTATGTCTGATAATTTAGGCGTTTAGCCGTAACACGGCATATGTGCTGGTTTTAATAAAGCAGTACGTTGCGAATTCAGGCAAGAATAGCTGATTACGATGGTAGGAAGAGAGGAAAGGTGGGGGCTTCGTTTTGGATCCTGCCAATAAAACATCAAGACTTTATGCGAAAGAAGAATATCTCGCTGTTAACGGTTATACGTAAATAACACAATACTCTTGGATATATCTTACTCTTAAGTTGGAAGGGTTATTTTGAAACTGGTACAAAGGGCGCCAAAGAAAATCTCACAGCACCTCGCGTCTATGTAACATTGTTTATCGTTGTACGTGGCCTTGCGAAGCCATGGCCATTTCACTGGTTGCTTTAGGCCACGATGCAAGGGTGCGCCACTCCTGCTAAATCGTTACACAAATAACATAACAAAGGTTACAAAATGGCGTAGAAACGAAATAAATGCTTACGCTCTCGATCGTATTGGCTAAAAGGGAAAGAGGTACAGTGAATGCATTCATTTGTCATACAGACCTCTTACTGTGGTTGGAGCCTATACCTTATCGGCTAGTGCACGACACGCCTTTGAAAGGGATAAAAGCTAAGGAGAAAACATAATGAGCGCACAGTTTGCAAAATGTAGAATGTGCAGTGTGAGAAGATTTTCAGGGGGCGCAAATTAAGCTTGAATCGTATTCATTAAATACATAGCAAGGCAGCACTTTATAACAAAAAAATAAACAGAACTGTATTCTCACAGTGATATCATGCTTGTTGCGCATAGAATGCACCAGAACTAAACAATAAATAAAGCAGCATGTTTTATTAGTTAATATACCTTTACTAACATATTGATGATCACAGGAATACAACATGATTATAGACAAAAAGTAACCCAATTTTATTGCTATAATATATATGTCATATTCAGTAAAGGATATACATACACATATTTATCTCTGGTTACTAAAACGATCAATCAATTATAATAAAAGAGTAATTTGCATTCAGTAAGCGAATGTCATCATCTGTGGGTGTTTTACGGTGAGTGCCCAGTTTCTGAATAGAATGTAGACTGCCGTCCCCACTTTCCTGGAATATTTTTATCCAATAATTTACTAAAAAACACTTTTATGCACAGCCGATGCAAATGCTGTAACAGTGCGGCCAGCCTCCTACATACCCACGATACGTCCACGAGTAATTTCGCTAGTATACGGCATGACTGGTTCTGAGACAATAAACATGTTTTGGTTTCAATAACACCAGAAAAAGCAAAGGCATCAACCTTCCCTCTTTCCTGCTTATTGTTGCGTTATCAAACCACCACGCTCTGCGATAGGCAAGGTGAGGGACACGCCTCAAAATACTCCAGAAAACGATACAAAAATTCGACGAAGATTTTCTTTGGCACTCTGTGTACCTAGTATGTAAGGAAGGAATTGCATTTCACCCAAAAATTCGATACCACAATTTCACGGTCATGCATGTTTTGAGGCATCCTGAATAAAAATAATCATTAAAAAAAAGTTCGCGTGTGTGTGTCTGTGAATAGCATAACTCAAAAATAAATGTGGTATAAATACCATATTTGGTATTTAAGTTAGGTACCTTTAAAGATGCATAAGATTTTCAAGAATATCCCCCCAACCCAAACTAACCTTTACATGGAAACTTTTCCAAATGTTTGCTTTCCTTATAAATGGACCTGATGATTTTGATTAAAATACCAGATATTTAATATATTTACATGGCAAATAAAATAAACAGCTTGAATTTTCTGGCAAGTCTTTTGTCCTATAAGCCATCTCGGAGATTTCCCTTATTAATGTTTCGAATTTTACAATACTTAATCTTTCTTTTAAAGTCCTGTTGATCGAATGCATGGAAAGAACGTGGAATTTTAAGGTCAACTTACAGCGGTCAGCTTACATCTGACTATCGATGTTCCTTTTGTATCTGTAACCAAATATGTAATGTAACTATTTCTGCAAAGGTTCAGAAGTAGATAGTAAAAGCTGATGTGTTACACTCTCATGACTTTCTCTACTCTTGTACAAGCTATTTTTACAAACGCTTATTCTCCATTTGCTTCATGTTAATCGAGATATCGGGATGTTAATCTTATTGCTAATTTTCTTGTAGATGCAAGGGGAATTGGTAAGCTTAAGCAATAGCCAAATATTTTAAGAGCTAGTTGCTATGTGGAGTATTCCATTCTCTTTGCATTACCAGGACAAAAAAATGAATAACGAATTTCCATTTAAGAACAAAGTATTGGAACATTTAAGGGAATAACAAGCAATATCTCGAAAATGGTTCATTCAACAAAAAATGTATATGACATAAATTGTGTATTTTAACGCGATCTACATTTTCTGTGTAGTAAAATTTTGTCTGTCTCTTATGGTTTACCAGTTATGCAAGAGTCGTTCACAATGAGTACTTTTGGAGACATTCCCAGAAAATTCGAGATAAACAATTAATTTGCCATAAAAACTTATGGTATTTTATTCAAAATCGTTAAAGCCGTTTTTGAGAAAATTAAAATTTTCGAAAAATATTCCATGTAAAGGGTAATCTGGGTTGGGGGATTTTCTTGAAAATGTCGCATCTCTGGAAGATACTGAACCTAAATACCAATTTTGGTGTTTATCCGACTGTTCGTTTCTGAGTTATGCTGTTCACACACACACACACACACACACACACACACACACACACGTTTCCAAAAATGCTTTATATGCATTCAGTGCACCTCAAAACATGTATTTCCTGTGAAATCTCGGTATCGAAATTTTGGGTGGAATGCAATACTTCCCTTCTTACTATACGTAGTAGAGAAAGTAAGAATAAGTTTTCGTAAGATTAGTTTGTATATCCAGTAATAAAGGATAGAAAGTAGAAAATGTTATGTGAATGTAAAATATCAAAATTTCTTTAATTGTAACCGTTGAGAAAACTAACCGTTTTTCAACCCCCTTAGATAGATTCGACTGAGGTTTTATATATCTAAGAGATAAATGATGATACCGGCTCTCTCAGAACCTTATAATTAGATTTTATTGAAAAGCTTAATTTTAAAATTGATAGTACCATGGTTCCCTTGTTTTACGGAAATACTGTAACAATTTAACTAAAATATCTACTCATATTGGAAAGAATACAGATTATATCTCTTGCTTTTATTTGTCTGTACTTGTTCTGTTAACGGGTACGGGAATTCGCTGTGTGTGTATCGCATAAGATTTTTACTTTCTCTACCATGTAGAGAATACCTTCTGTAGTAGGTACAGAAGGTATTACATTCCACCCAAAAATTCGATACCAAGAGTTCACCAGAAATGTATTTTTTGAGGACCCCTGAATCCGAGCATAACTGAAAAACCAAAAGTCCGATAACATCAAACTTGGTATTTAGGTTCAGTACCTTCTGAAGATGCGACAAGAATATTTTCAAGAAAATCCCCCATCTCAAACTATCCTTCACGTGGAACATCTTTCGAAAATATTTATTTTTAAAAATTGCTCTAACGATTTTGATTAAAATACCATATATTAATGATCTTTACATGACAAATAACATGTTTATCTTGAATTTTCTGGGAATAGCATTTGAAGTCCTCTTCATACGGGAGGAATTTTGTATAATCTTGTATAGCCAGTAAACGTCAAGCAATAGAAGAAAACATACTACACAAGAAATGTACATATCTTTAAAACACACAATTTATTTCAAATAACCTATTTTGTGGCATCAGCCATTTCCGAGATGTCCGATATTGATGGTTTGAATTGTTCCTTACTTGGTCATTCTTTAAAATCCTTTTCAACATTTAGTCGTTTCTCGCGATTGCATGGAAACAGTGTGAAATTTTAAGGCAGCATATGACGTCCAGTTTTTAAACATTGGATAATCATGTTCCCTTTGTATCTATAACGAAATGTGTAAGTTAGCTATTTCTGAAAACGTTTATTTGGATTAAAATGACGTAGACAGAAAGAAAGAGTTGATGTGTTACACCCAAATGACTTTCTCTACTCTTGTACAAACTATTTTTACAAACACTTATTCTCCATCTACTTCATGTTAATCGAGATATCGAGATGTTAATCTTATTGTTAATTTTCTTGTAGGTGCAAGGGGAATATGGTAGGCTTTAAGTGATAGTCAAATCTTTTAAGAGCTGGTTGCTATGTGGAGCATGTTATTCTCTTTACATGTTCAGGACATAAATAAACGATAACGAATTATCATTTGAGAAAAACTGTAAGTATTGGAAAACTCAAACAAATAACAAAGAATATCTCGAAAATGCTTCACTCTACAAAAAGCAACGTATATGGCATAAACTGTGTGGTTTAACGGGATCTACATTTTTTGTGTAGTAAACTTCTGTGTATATCTTACGGTTTACCAGTTACACGAAAGTCATTCAGAATGAAGAGGGTTTTGGGGGACATTCCCAGAAAATTCAAGATATACATTTAAGTTGTCTTGAATTTATCTTAAACATATGATATTTTAATCAAAATAATTAAGAGCCATTTTTGAGAACCTAAAAATTTCCGAAAAATGTTCATTGTACAGGGTGATTTTCCTGAAAATTTTCGTGTCGCTTTTTGGAAGATGTTGAACTTAAGTATCAAATTTTGCATTTATCCGACGTTTCGTTTTCGAGTTATGCTGTTCATAGGCTGATAGACAGACAAACTCGGACATGTCTCCAAAAATCTTTATTTGGATTCAGGGCACTCGAAAACATGTATTTCCGCCGAGTTCTCGATATGGAATTTTTGGGTCGAATGCAATACTTCCTCTATTTACTATACGTAGTACAGAAAGTCATGTGAATGTTACACAACCACAAAATATACATTTAAAGCTAAGAGTGAATAAAACCATGAAATATATTCTGGGCGTGATAGCCGAATTAAGGTTCGCAAGGATATGCTCATAGCTAAGATATCCCTTCCATTAATCTCGGCACCACGTGCGGGTGCTTCAGTGATTTAATACATGCACTCCATAGCATGATTTACTTTATAATTCTATAGAAAGCATCCGCATCTTCGCTGGCCATCGATCTAAGTTTAGAAACGCTTGGGATAATAACCATGAGATAACTAGATCCGCCGATATTTCACTTCGTTAGCATTCAGTAAACTCAGTTGAGCTTTATAAATTACACCGCGGCGGCCGCCACTTACCAGGGATGCTGCAAATTGATTAATAGGTTGCCGCAGATGGAAGTAGACTCAGACTCGTTACGTACTGAACATCTTGTTAAAACTTGGCTTCGCTCTAAATTCCAGGACCTTTATTTAATTGAAATGGAACGGACCTCAATATTAGAGCCAAGCCATCAAAGGAATTCCAGGAGAGCGGGTTCTCGAAAACTTGATCGAGGAATGAAAAGGCTTCAAGGGAACAGAACAAGAGGGAAATGCTGAAAAGTTAATGTTGGAGAAATTCCGCTAGCCTTTTTTTCATAAAGGGATCACGGTCTCGCATGCATACGTTATCGTTACTTTGACGTATTGACTTAAAAAGAACAATGTGAAGAAGTTGAAGGCAGGGGGTGCAAGAGAAACTTTGTATGGCAAGTTTTCTCCTTCCCCTACCTACAAAATAGCTTAGTCTGCGCTACACAAAAGCCTTTCTTGTCATGGCAGAATTGAAGCGGAGCGCAGATTGTCATGTGCAGGCGAGCAAATGCAAGACAATGTATGTATATCCTGATTGTTATTCCTGCCACGGCAACTTCATGTTTATTTGACTTTCAGTCAGAAGGTAACGAATTGGGTTATTAAAATTCCAGTTTTTGGCAACAAATCTAGGGATTTTAATTTATGTTTGAATACTCTCTTCGTACATCTTCAGCGTAATTCCTAAATCCACTGCAGGTTGACGATTTTATTGACCAGCGTATTTGATACAGACCAACGGTGATGAAGGCCGGGTTCGGAAAAAAAATATCTCCAAGACTGGCATCCTAACACATACACGTTTCTAGGAAAGATACCTAGGTAAGGGAATGTTCAAGAAGGGAGGAGGATTTCAACACTGCTGTCAAGACCAAGTCTATTGCATCTAGCAACCTCTGGGAGGAAAGAACAGACAAGGGAGTAGAACTGCTGCCAGATTTGATGGCGATAGACACGGCACTGTGGGATCCTAACGTTTCTACATTGCTTTTCCTTCACACTGCGGCCGCAGCAGAAACCATTATAATATCCGCGCAACCGCCTCACATTCTCATAGTTACAGTTACAATGACAAATGTTAACAATCACAAGCTTGATCATAAGAATGGTTGAAACTGTTGTCTTCTATCCACGCATCTTCTCCAAAATTTTCGTTTACACCTGGGAGTTCAATACCTGAAATTGAGAGAATTTCTCGCCTGACTTTTCTTTTAGTTCTTCATATGTATGCGGTTTACTGCATACACTTTATTTTCCACGTGAGCATCGGAGTGAGGTAAATTTCTGTAATTGTGCTTCGCGAAATGTCAATGATAAGAGTTACTGATCCACATTTAATATTCTTCTATGACGAAGCATGGTTCTATTTACATGGTTATGCTCCGTCGTAAAATAACAGGTACTAAAACACAGAGAAACCCAATTTTACACACGAGATCCCCTTGCTTGACGCGTATGCATACAGAATAGTAGGACCTGTATTTTCTGAATAAACAATAAATGCAGAGAGGTATAAGAGCGACTTACTCTCACCATTTTTTCAACAGCTGGCCGATGTTGAAGGTCAATCTGGGTATTTCCAACAAGATTTTTGCTACCTCGGATACAGCTAACGAGTCATTTTTGAAGATAGGGAAACTAGTGAAGTAGTATGGCCCTTAAGATCTCCGGATTTAACTGTATGCGAACTTTAAAAATAAAGTGTATGCAAGAAACAAAAAAATTATTGCAAAAACTAAAAGGCGAGAAATTCACTGAATTTCAGAATGTGAAAGAAACTTTCCTGAGAAGATGCCAGAAATTTGGAAAGAGGACAACAATTCCAACATCTCTTAGGATAAGGTATAAGCTTATTACCAATGTAACTGTAACGTGAGGCAGTTGCGCGGAGACTATAATTGTATCGGCGGGAGTACGACCTGCGACGGCCGGCGCGTAGGCAGCCATGTGTTGGCACACTGCAAAAGAAAAGCACTGTAGATAGAGCATCCGCGATTGAGATTACCTCGACACACATCTATCCACAAGCCCACAGGTACAGTACCCTCATGGGTTTCCTAGGTTGTTAATGGGAGGTTCGCGTTTCAAATTCCGCCAGGACCGTAGTACCTGACTGAGTTTTTTTCGCCCCCTAGCTGCTGGCCAGGTTTCCAGGTTGGCCTTGAACATTTCCTTCCCAAATTTCCTCCCCCCAAGTATCATTTCATTTCATGTATCACCAGTGCCTATCGCCTGTAGTGCCACATGCAGTAACAGCGGGCGTTAAACACTACCAAACGAACCAGAACCGTCCCGTCTATACATCCCTAATCCCTGGACAGTAACAGGTCAGTGGTATTGATACCAGGGAAGAAACAATTCCTTCCTCAAAGCACATCCACAACAGATAACCTCGCACCCGGCCATGATATCCTGAAAGATGAAGTTTCTGATAGAATCTAGCAAGGGCACTTATGAAATTTAGGCCTCTTCTTTTCATACATGATATGGGAACAATACTTCTCACGTGGACATTTATAACACGTTCTCTACTCATGACAAATTAACATAATACTTTTTGTTATACTTAATGTTGTATTCATGAATAAACAAAATATTCATTGAAGATGACTCTTCCATACGTAATAGGTACGTTATTTATAATATATGTTTACTTAGGAATAATTTAAATTTAAGCTACAAGTGTTTAAAAAATTCTGAAAGAGCATAAAGTGTTAAGCCGCGATAACAGGTTCTTACGAAAACAAGAAAAGAAGAATCGCAAACTTTCAAGAATGTCCGCAAGATGACGCACTTGTATATTGCACGTTTGTAAGTCCACAACATTTCGATAACGGCTATTTTAATGAATGCGCAATTGTACGAAATTTTATCAGACTAAAGAGGACTTCATAGAAAATTCAGGATATACATTTACTTTATGACATTAATATATCAATTATACTTCGATTAAAATTAAAAACATTTTTGAGAAAAGTAAAATAACGAACATTTTTCCATATAAGGGGTATTTATGGTTAGAAGAATTTTCTAAAAATTTCCTGACATGCTTAAACAATATCCTACTCAAGTGTGGAATTTGGTACTTGTCCGAATTTTCGATTTTTGAGTTATCCTCATCTTCCTCCCTCCCTACAGTCCTCAACCACTCACGCACCTTTCCCCCTAACACTCTCTCCCTCTCTTACCATATGCTCTGATCGTTTTTACAACGCTTTTTTGGATTCAGCGGGCATCAAAAGCGTATTTCTGGTGAAATATCGATATTGAATTTTTGGGTGGAATACAAATGCTACATATACAAAAAGTATTCGTCTCCACTTTAAAAACTCTAGCAGGCAAATTAATGGAATAAAATTCTCTATTTTAATACACAGAAAACAACAAATAGTGTTACATTATACCTTTTGTTACGTTTTTCAATCTTTTATTTTATTAGTTTTGAAAACTGCATATTTAATCCTGTGGTGTTTACAAAATTATTTTATGTGCACTTAGTAGTGCAATTTGTTGTGTATACTACCTGATATCTTCATCGAAGTGTGAATTAAACTGACGGAGAAATAAATTTGTGAAGTCGTAAAATTTGAGGCGTTAGTTTAGGAGAAACGTTGAAAATCCCTGACTGTTATATTTTATTCTTTTCACAAATGAAAAACTATTTTTACAGCAAAATCAGTTATCGAAAGAAAAAAATATTGCTGGATTTGATGCTTGAAAAATAATCCTTTAACTACCACGTACAAACAAGTTGAAATAGGGTATAATTTTTAAACAGCTTAAAACTAATAATATGCAAGATATTGAAAGCTACCAAAACAATTACACAGTAACATTATTTTTTCTGTATACTAAAAAAAATGAGAACTTTTATCGATGTAAATGTTTAAAACTGCATACGAATACTTTTATGCACCTCTGATGTAATAAATTAAAAGGCTGATTCTTTGCCAAATAAGTTTCTGTAAACCAAGGCCGTAGAAAGATGTATAAAAACAGAGTTTTAAAATATCCTATGAATTAATATTGGAAATTAATTTTAAGGTTAATGCCGACACGTTCCTAACAACAGGTTTTTGAATACCTGAATTTTAAAAAATTATTTGTATACAAAGAGCGCCATGGAGCATTTAGCACAAACCTGGCTTTATTGCCAGCAGCAAAACAGAAATACCGAAATATCAAAACAAAATGCCGCGGACAGATGAATCGCATTTTCAATTAAGCAGAGGTGTCAATACGCATTACCGCAGCATTTGATCGATGCCTAATCCCGAAGCCCGTTTTCAATAATGGCTATACAGTGGGAAAATTAGCAATTACGGTCTATTTCGAGGTGAATGCGAAATAAGAATGCTTTGACGTTCAACGTATGACCGTAGATTATAAAATTTTCGAAGGTATATTTAATTACTTGATTACTAAAAGTGCAATCGCTTTTCCATGCGTGTGAGCTTTAGAGCCACGCAAATTTCCAACATCATGACTCCTACCAATTACCCTTTTTCTTTCTAAAGTTGACAACTGCGATCTCGAACTTTCTACAATTTTTAAGAGCCATTTCGTGCTCTTTTCTATCCGTCCCTCAGTCGGTACACCCATCTCAATTTACATATAGGGCTTGCATGTTGAATTTACTTCGGTAAAATTATGAGACTAAGGGCCAGTTTCACCAACAGATGCTAAATTTGAACACAATGTTTTTAAACATCATCAGTCAATTATAACAAAAGAGTAATTTGCATTTAGTAAACGAATATCATCTGCGGATGTTTTACTGGGAGTTCTGATGAGTATGTAGACCGTCTTCCCCACTTTCTGGAATATTTTTATCCAGCAATTTATTATGAAATCACTTTTATGCACTACCGTTGCAATAGCTGTAACAGTGCGACCAGCCTCCCACATACCCACGATACGTCCACGAGTAGGTAACTTTGCTAGTAAACGGCATTACTGGTTCTGAGACAATAAACATGTTTTGGTTTCAAGAACACCAGAAAAAGCAAAGGTTATCAAGCCACCACGCTCTGCGATAGTAAGGTGAAGAATATGCCTCAAAGGCCCCAGAAAACGATACAAAATCCGCCGAAGATTTTCTTTGGCGCTCTGTGTACCTGAATTAGGTATAGGTTATACAACGAAGGGGGGATATCTCGCGCACAGCGACTACATAGATCTATTGCGACTACCATCCCCAGCAGCAAGAGATGAAGTGAAGGAGCCACAAGAGGCTACAGGCCGCAAGCAACACGCTACAAAGACACACAGAAGTCAGTAACAGTTCATGAATCTAGGGGCGATGAACGACCCATCGACCAAGCAACCCTCTAGTAGTGTGCACGAGGAATACTCTTTCCTTTGAGCAAGCATCTGCACCATCTTTTTCTCACGAACATACGTCGCGAAACCTAGAAGCACACCTGAAAGATGAGAAGGAAACGGAAATTGTGGAAAGGAAATTATGGTAGATGAAAAATCACACGAATATTTCCCTACCGACTAGGGAAACCACCAAAAACCCAAGGTCAGAGTGGGAGATCGACGGGAATCGAACCGGGACCTCCTGAATTCAAGCCTCATACGTTACCGCGGATCCATCTCTCGGATTATTTGCACCTAACTGGCTGCGATATTAGACATTGAAGCTGTGAAGTAATTCCTTAAATATACATTACATGAAGGAGTTAAGGAACTAACGACATGGAGACAAAAAGTATGGGAGAAACAATGGGATAAAGTGGACGAAAAAATGTTGTCATGAAAAGAAGAAAATAAAAACAAACATAGGTGAGATTTTAGGGTAATCTGATATTACATTCGTATGACTTTCTCTATAAACAATCGGTTCGTTTTATATCTTTTCTACAAACTGTTCTTATACCACGGATTATTTCCCTTCTACTTCACATAAGTTGAGATTCACATTTGCAGAAATGGTTTCATTACACATTTCTGTATATAGCTACAAAGGAGGTCCGGGAGGCTGAAGGATTGGTCGATGTATGCTGGCTATGAAGTACTCTGCATTTCATTACAATAAAAGAATCTGATGTGTTACACTCACATGAATTTCTCTACTCTTGTACAAACTATTTTTACAAACGCTTATTCTCCATATGCTTCATGTTAATCGAGATATCGAGCTGTTAATCGTATTGCTAATTTTCTTGTAGATGCAAGGGGAATATGGTAGGCTTTAAGCGATAGTCAAATATTTTAAGAGCTGGTTGCTATGTGGAGCATTCCATTCTCTTTGTATGTCCAGGACAAAAAAAAATGAATAAGGAATTCCCATTTGAGAAAAACTATAAGTATTGGAAAATTTAAGGGAATAACAAGCAATATCTCGAAAATGGTTCACTCAATAAAAAAGTATATGACATAAATTGTGTATTTTAACGCGATCTACATTTTTTGTGCAGTAAAATTTTATCTCTCTCTTATGGTTTACCAGTTATGCAAAAGTTGTTCATAATGAAGAATGCTTTTGGAGATATTTCCAGAAAATTCAAGATATACATTTTATTTGTCATAAAAGTATCTTAAATATATGACATTTTAATCAAAATCATTAGAGCCATTTTTGAGAAAATCAAAATTTTCGAAAAATGTTCCATGTAAAGGGTAACCTGAGGTGGGGGAATTTTCTTGAAAACGTTCGTGTCGCATCTCTGGAAGATACTGGACCTAAATACCAAGTTTGGTGTTTATCCAACCGTTCGTTTCTGTGTTATGCTGTTCATAGACACACACATACACGGACATGTTTCTAAAAATGCTTCTTTTTTGGATTCAGGGGCCTCAAAACATATATTTTCGGTAAAATCTTGGTATCGAATTTTTGGGTGGAATACAATACTTCTCCTACTTACTATACGTGGTAGAGAAAGTAAAAAGGAATGGCTACTTTAGCTCTCAAAAACGCAAAAATCGGATGTGATACATTCACACGACCTTCTCTACCCTCTGTCTTTATTAGTGAATATACAATCTATTACTAAAGGTTATTTTTTTATCTATTACATTTTAATCCAAATAAACCTTTACAAAAATGGCTACATTACACATTTCGTTGGCGATAATCAAAGGTTTGAGAGCTGGACGCTATCTGTTGCCCTTAAAATTCCATACTGTTTCCATGCAATCGCGAGAAACAATAAAAATCCATGGGACTTTAAAAGAATGACAGGTATTGAACGATTCGAACCTTTAATAATGGATATCTCAGTAACGCTTATCCCACAAAAAGACTTGTTTTAAATAAATCGTATATTTTAAAGAGATTTATACTTTAGGTGTAATGCATTTTTGTCTGTCGCTTAAAGTTTGCGAGTTATACAAGATTATACAATATTCCTTCCGAATAGAGGACTTCTTAAAGCTATTAGCAGAAAATTCAAGATATAAGTTTTATTTGACATGTAAATGGCTTTCATATAGGATATTTAATCAAAATCGTTAGCCATTCTTTAGAAAAGCAGAATTTTAGAAAAATCGTCCATTTCAAGAGTAGTTGGGGTGGAGTTATTTTCTTTAAAATCTTCATATCCTTGGAAGATATTGAACTCAAATACCAAGTTTGTATTTTCCGACTTTTCGCTTTTGAGTTATGCTGTTCACAGACACAGACACACATTCACGGACAGGTTTCCAAAAATGCTTCATTTGGATTCAGGGGTTCCGAAATTTCGGATATTTTGGGTGAATTCTGTTATCGAATTTTTGATGGAATGCAATACTTTCTCTACTTACCATGTATATGGGAGGGAAATTAATAAAAACCAACATAAACGGATGTCTTGAAAATGGTTAATCTCCCCAAAACAAAATGAAGCAAATTGTGTGTGACCTAAATTTTTCGTATACCTAATACCCTTTTGTATCTCTTTTGTGGTTATCAGCTATATAAAATTATGCAAAATTGTTCAGAATGTAAAAGTGTGTTCAATACCTTAAGAATATGCATTTTAATCAACATCTTTAAAACTATTCTGAGAAATTTAAAGAAAACGAAAAGCTATTTTATATAAAGTAGTTTGGGGAGGGAGCACGTTCTTCAAAATCGTGTCGCATCCATGGAAGATCCTAAGCTTAACCCCTTAGTGCCTTACGTAGGGAATACGCATCATACGAGTTTAATTTCTTTGTGAAACCAATATACACTTTATAGTCCTGCTGACAATCGATATACGCTCTGTACACACAAGAACAAATTCAAATCCTGCATTGTATAAGTCTCTACAAGCAAAAAGCTATGAGAGAGAGACTTTCTGGAAGTAATAACACAAACTAGAAATATCTCATAAATGGCGTATCCCACAAAAACATTATTTGAAATAAATTGTGTGTGTTAAAGAGATCTACCTTTTTTATGTGGTACGTTTTCGGCTATCGCTTACGTTTACCAGTTATACAAAATTCCTTCCAAATGAACAGGACTTCACAGGTTATTCCCAGAAAATTCAAGACGTACATTTTATTTGTCATGTAGGTATCTATAATATATGGTATCTTAAAATCCTTAGTAATTTTGTAGAAAAAATTGAATTGTTTCCATTTTATAAAAAAATTCGAAAAATGATCTATGTAAAGGGCCGTTTGGGGTTGGGAATTTTCTTGAAAATCTTCGTGTCGCCTCTTTGGAAGCTACTGAACTTAAGTACCAAGACTGGTATTTATCAGACTTTTCTTTTTTTGAGTTATGCTGTTCACAGACACAGCACCACACCCAAACATTTTTCTAAAAATGCTTCTATATTTATTCAAGGGCCTCGAAACATGTATTTGCGATGAAATCTCGTATCGAATTTTTGGGTGAAATACAACACCTTCTCTACCTAATATGTATGCGGTAGAGAAAGTAAAAACTGCCCAATACTAAGCTCATAATCTGTATTTAGATTTCTTCCTTCAAGGGGAACGTAATGAGTCATTAAGTACCAAGTTTGTATATCCTAGTTTTCGTTTAAGAGTTGTTTATACACGCAGAAAAACACGGGACCTCAAAACAATTATTTGTTGTGAAAACCCGCTTCCGAGGTTTTGGACAGAATACAGTACTTCCTCTGTCTACTAAGGGAAAGTGATAGAGAAAAATCTGATGTGTCACACTCACATGACTTTCTCTACTCTTGTACAAGCTATTTTTACAAACGCTTACTCTCCATATGCTTCATTTTAATCGAGATATCGAGATGTTAATCTTATTGCTAATTTTCTTGTAGATGCAAGGGGAATTGGTAGGCTTTAAGCTGTAGTCAAATATTTTAAGAGCTCGTTGCTATGTGGTGCATTCCATTCTCTTTGTATGTCCAGGACATAATAAAAATGAATAACGAATTCCCATTGGAGAAATAGTATTGAAAATTTAAGGGAATAACAAGCAATATCTCTAAAATGGTTCACTCGACAAAAAAAATGTATATTACATAAATTGTGTATTTTAACGCCATCTACATTTTTGTGTTGTAAAAGTTTGTCTATCTCTTATGGTTTACCAGTTTACCAAAAGTCGTTCACAATGAAGAATACTTTTGGAGACATTCCCAGAAAATTCAAGATATACATTTTGTTTGTCATGAAAGGATCTTAAATATTCTTTAATCAAAATTGTTAGTGCCATTTTGAGAAAATTAAAATTTTCGAAAATTATTCCATGTAAAGGGTAATCTGGGGTGGGGGGATTTTCTTGAAAACCTTCGTGTCGCATCTTTGGAAGGAACTGAACTTAAATACTAAGTTTGGTGTTTATCCTACTGTTCGTTTCTGAGTTATGCTGTTCACAGACACACAGACACACACACACACGCGGACATGTTTCCAAAAACGCTCTTTTTGGATTCAGGGGGCCCCAAAACATATATTTCCGGTGAAATCTCGGTATCGAATTTTTGGGTGGAATACAATACTTCCCCTACTTACTATACGTAGTAGAGAAAGTAAAAATGATTACAAGTCAACACATTTGTTTGAACCTCTTTCAGCTCCTTAAAAAACTTCTTGCATGTTAATACAAAGTGTATGGAGAGCTAGTCTTTGGCCCTGTGGCAAAGCAAGTTGCTGCACAGGTGTGGTCCGAATGTGATGGTTAATTCCTCTTTCAGACTGGATGCTCTTAGGAAATATTATCCAGAAGGTAAGTTTCCTGAAAATATGTATACATCCTTCATTTCCACTAAGAAGAGCATGGGCGGAGATGAGATTTGACCTGATCTCTGGTTTCCCCAATTAATGTCTTGACAGCCACTTCTGCTTGACCTTCTTCAGCCCGAGACCCATTTCCAGACCTCCAACGGCCTTTCTCTCACTGTCATACATCGGTTATCTTCCTTGATCGAATTGGTGCTATTCCAGCAGAAATAATTATGAGCGACTTCCATCAGGATGACCTCGGATATGCTGCTCCTCTTAACCACTTTCTTATCCTCACACTCCTCTTGTACCTAAATAAGATTCTCTTTAAGTTGATGCATATCCACCGAGATTTTCTCCTACATCAGATAATTCAAACACCCAGACACTCGAAATATATCGCTGTCGGCTAACTCCTGACACTGAATTAAGAGCTCATAAACTGAATCAGTTTCTATGCACGTGTGAGGTAATGCTGGTGGAAACGGCAGCTTGTCTCAGGGTTCTTGTGTACAGCTTCCATAATACGCTGTCCAACGTCTTGTGTATTTACCACGCCAATAATATAAAATGTAACCTTAGCAAGTTTTCACTCAAACAGTTCTATCTGAGACGATTATTGCAAGAAATGAGATTCCCCAGTTTGCAGAACCTCAGAGACCTTGACATGACTTTTCTTACAATAATTGGTCTTTTATAGGTACGAGCACTGTTCCAGGAGTACCCGATCTACCAAATAAAACACACAAATTTTGGAGAAAAAAAATCTTTATTTATTTACATAGTATGCTTTCAGCTCAATAAACTTTTCCCAGCGGTGTTCAGTAGCTTCGATACCTTGTTTATACCGAGAACCATCGAATTCTGCAAAATGGCCACAACTGCAGACTCCAGCTCCTCACTGTTGGCAAATCTTTTAGCACCAAGCTATTTGTTCAACTTTGGAAATAGAAAATAATCACAGGGGACTAAATCTGTCGAATAGGGTGCATGAAGAAGCAATTCGAACTTTAACTCTCATTGATTTTGACCATGGTAATAATGAATGTGTGAACTGGTGCATTTTCCTGATGAAACAGAAGTTTCTTTTCCACTAAATGCGGCTATTTTTGCTTGATTTCATCTGTCAAACGCTGCAATAACTTTGCACAATACTCGCCATTGATTGCTTTTCCTTTTTGACAATAATCAATGAAAATTATACCATAACTGACGCCATGACTTTGCCTGCAAATGGAACTGTCTCACCTTCTTTGGAGCCGATTCTCCCTTACAATCCACTGCTTTGACTGTTCCTTCTCTCAGGTGTGAAGTGATGGACCCATGTTTCATCCATAGTTATGAATCAGCAAAAAAACTCGGCTTTATTGCAGCAAAACATTGCCAAACACTCGACTGAAACATCTTCACGATTGCTTTTGTTCCATTGTGAGGAAACGCGGCACCCATCTTGCGCATAGCTTTCTCATGTTTAAATTTTCAGTCAGTATGCGATATACAGCACCTTTTGAAATGTTTACGATGTCTGCTAAGTCGTGCACTCAGTCGACGGTCATCCAATACCATTTTGTGTATTTTGCTTACAATTTCTGGCGTGGTCACCTCATTTGGTCGACCATTGCGTTGTTCGTCTTGGCTGCTCGTACGGCCTCGCTTAAACTCTGCCACCCAATATTTTACTGTTGTAACCGAAGGAGCAGACTCCCCCAGAATAGAATCTAGCTCAGCTTTAATATTAGTTGGACTAACACCTTTCAAATCTAATTGCGTCACATAACGATGACAGTTTTATCCATGTTTACATATCTGTTGATCGCTTTCGCTAATGATGCTGCCAAACAATTACTAAACGACGTAGCTTCATCAAACTTCAGACTTAAGCTTTATAATGTTGGTACTTTCTACCACAGTCATTTTTTTGAAACAACAACCACTATCTATACATCAGGTGTGGTACTTCTGGTACTCGCATAAGCCGCGCGTGAACTCTAGCTGGTGGCCATGAAGATAACAGAATACATGAATCGGATGAGAGAAATCCAGTGTTCATTAGGAGGTAGTAGCCCATGTAGCTCCTTGGTATAACCTAAACGTGGTAATCAGAAGAATCTGGATTCGGTCACGGCCATGGTACAACATTTTTCTTATCTGATTCCAACTTCCCACAGCATACATAAGAGCAATGGCTGTACATAAATTAGGTATGATTAACTTGAATCCCAGAAATTATAATTACTTGTGTTTTAAATTGTATTTAAGGTACGATATCAGAATAACTGAGATTATGTTGTAGACTGCCAGGGCGTGCGAATCAAATGAAAAAAGCTTATCGCGGTTCAAAGGCTCACTTGCTGGACTATTGCTGCTTTTCTTGATGTGATCTTTCTGATGCTGGAAACCTTCTGAATCAGTTGCTATGGCACGGCTGTGGTACTTTTCAGATGTTCTCACCTCCAAGCCATCTTCATTAAACCGAATGCTGCCTCAAACTTTGATGTGAAACAACAGTGGGGAACTTTACGTTTCAGTATTAAATATTTATAACATTTTAAAGTTTAAAATAATTTAAATTGTGATTCACTTGCACCGACGAGCGCCAAGAAATCTGCTTCACAATGTACCAACTGGAATTTTACTTGTGGAAACGGAACAGCCCTTACACGTCTCTAGTACTCAAAGCAAACTACGTACGTTCATGACTGCACAGTGATGCATGATATTAGCCATTAGGATAATGACCTACGTGCTCATGTATTTGCCCAGACAGTCGTAACGTGTTCTTGTTGTGACTGTTGTCTCGCTTACCTCTATAACCCCAACCCCGGTTCACTTTATTGATGTTTCCTCGGCAACCGACTCTGCCGTGTATTGTTCACATCAGATTCAACTCCGCTCTTAACACTATTTGATTTTTGAGTCCGGTGCCTAAGTTAATGAAATCTGGCAATTATTATTTGCGTCATAAACGAGTAACATTTTAGAGAATCTGAATCTCAGTGGGTTTGAATTTATCATCCACTTTACAGCCATAAATTGTCTTTTTCATTTCCTTCCTTTTTCCCTCTCTCTCTCACTCACTCTCTCTCAAACGAACACTTCATCTTAATATTGCCTATTATCTCATATATCCTTCTATCCTGAAGCTTATTTTTAACTACTACCTGAGCTATAGATACATCGCTCAACATTAATTTTATTTTTAATCAATGTTCCAGTCAATTTCTTGTCCTCTTCCTGCTCCTCTTTATAAACATCTTCAATTTTTCTGTCCATTTCTCAAGCTCCATTATTCGTTAAAACCAACTTTATAATGCTTCCAATCGTGCGTCCCACTTGTATCAATATCCAAGTTTCCGCATTATAAACTGCAGTGTCCACAAAAGGCAGTTCATTAGCTGTTTCTTCAGAGGCTCACGGAGTTTTCCAGCTGAGTTTATTGCTTATATGGTACATACCTGAAGCTGCCCAACTGCTCCACACATTATCTCGAATTCGAAATGTTTTCTTCCAAAAACAGTCTTTGCCTTTTTAAGTATTTATCATTCCCTTTAATAGCTTAGATCTTCAGAGATGGTAAATAAACTGCCGAAATCAGTGCTAAATGAGCTGAGAGTTCATGGATATTCTTCTTGGAAAACATGGGGAAAGTTAATCTCATCATTGGAAGCAAACATGCTAAACCACACCATAAAGGTCAGCTAGTACTATATACAAAAAAACTTGTGTGCGGTTAAGCTGATTTCCCTCGTGATGAGTGATTATGAATAGAAATATTAGAAAGCTTCACTCGTATATCCACAATTATTACGCAATTGCATTTAAACCCACAGGATTTCATACAGCGATTGATAATCCCATTAAAAATGTGCCCGACATGGAGGGGTTATTTGTGAAGATAAGACTAACAGTTTCAGAAATATCTAACTTTTATTTCCAACCCATTTAACTCTTCAACACTTTATTTTTATGCTCCTTACTTAATTTTGTTGTCCGAGATAGCTGCAAGTCCACTAATGTGTAAATAGACTTGCTACAAAAAAGGACAACAAAAACCTTGCTTTGGATGTTATGTAGAACCCATTAAAATATATAGTGTATATTAATTTTTTTTACACCAACCATTATCAAAATACTTTTTGCCCATTTGAACTAAATGTTTCAGTATTTTAATCAGGCGTTTTGAGATCTTAAGTGGTTATTCTTATGTTAACGAGTTCATGTAAACTGCATGTACTTCGCCTGCTTTTAAAAAGGTATATAGTTCCCTCAGCTACCTCTATGCACATGTGCTTACTTTAAAATGTGTACTGAAACCATTTCTACTAAAATACATCTTGATTGAAAGGAAATATATAGAGAAACAGGATTTTTAGGAATAACTTGTAAAATAAGTATGATGACATTTAGAGAAATTCGCTTATTGTCAAACACATTGTTGCTTTCTCGACCGCTTATCTGTGGTAGGTAGCGAAAATATCGTATTTCATCCAAAAATTCGATATGGGGTTCACCGACAATGCTGGAACCAAAAACAGCATTCTTATAAACTAGTCGCTGCTGTGTAAGTGTGTATTTAAATCCAGCATCTTCCAACGATGCAATAGGAATATTTACACAAAACTCCTGCCATTCCAAACTAACCCTTTACATGGAAAATGTTTTGTTGGGTTATATTTTCGCAAAATCCACTTTAAAGAAGGTTAATAAAATATTTATCTTGCTCTTTCTATGAATAACCTGTCCACTAATGCTACTTAAGATATGAACAAAAGTTTACTTCAGATAAAGCGCAGAGTTTATTAAAATATAAATGTTGTTTATTACTGTATCTGTTTTAAGAGATATTTCTTGTAGTTCTCGAAATTTTCCAGTACTTCCAGCCATACACTTGTTAAATATTATGTCCGATCTTTTGTTTCTCATCAAAATATGCAAAGAGTATTCAAAATATCTATCAAGCCCCGCATTAAGCTGCGTTTATAACATTTGACTGTTTCACTAGTATCCTGTATGCTTACTACAATAAAATGTCATCAGCGAAATGACTCCGTGGTAACGTGAGAAGCTCACATTCGCGAGATCCTGGGCTCGATTCCCGGCGACCGCCCACTATGACCCATGAGTTTTTTGTGGTTTCTCTGGTTGTCAGGCGATTGCTGGGGTGGTTCCCCTTCTATCAGACTCCCTCTCCCTCATTTCCTTCATTGTCATCTGCTTTAGGATTGCAGGATCAGGTGACAGTGTTTGGCGTGTTGCGGATGGGCGGTGAGTGTGTATTTTGTGAAGATTTGTTCCTGATTCGGTCAGGACTGTTACGTCAGGGCCCGCCTCCGATGTGGGTATCTTCGGGGACTGTCGGGAGTTAGGAACTAGTGGAGTTGGGCAGTGTCGTATGCATTCGAACCGAAACCGTTAGGGACCGCATCTACTTGCGCAAGTCATCTGGATATGGTCACTCTTCGGGTCTCTATATCCATCCCTCCTTCCCAGGGGTCACAAAGGGCCGGGAGCCTACATGCGCTGCTCTGCCCCGTTTGGTGGGCCCCTTCTTTCGTCTGTACAACAAAATGTGATGAAACACATTTCAAAGATCATTTACCATGAAACAGAAAAAACAGCTTTTTCCAAAGGATAATTTGCAGTATATATGTGAAAGTAAAATGTAGCCTGTGATTGTAACATATCACATTTTTCCCCCCAATCAGCGATTGTTGGAATGAACGTGGTTGTCCAATGCCAACTTTATTCAGCGGTTAGCTATGTTATTATTTTTAGCCCAGTGTTTGAATTAGTTCGGAAACTTTCTCACCGTTTCACATATTTTCATGAATGTTTTACGTATCGACTGTGGCATTAATAAATGAAATTTCACATTCCCCTACACCTGTTGGCTAGCAATTCCTGTAGAAACCGAAGCATGGCTGAAATGTTGCAGGCTACACATTTACACCTGGGGAGGGCAGATCGATTAGCATATTGCATGCATTTACAAGGGTGCGCCTGCGTGTCAAGTTCTTTGTTCGCCTGAAAGAGAGATTGCACTGTCTTGCTGAACGCAAATATTGACAAAGCTGCACTGGAGGCCTGTCGCAAAACTGCGTTCTGTACGGTAGTTCCTGCCTGGCAGGCCGTCTCTACTTTTGGGCAATAGGTATCCAACAATCTGATGTGTTATATTCACATGAATTTCTCTACGCACGATCGTTTATCAGTTTCTCTACTCGTTAAGCAAGTAGCGGAAGTATCGCATTCCACCAAAAAATTCCATAACGAGATTTCACCGGAAATACATGTTTTGAGGTGCCCTAAATCCAAATAAAGCATTTTGGAAACATGATCGTGTGTTCCGTCTGTTTACAGCATAACTCCACGACGAAAAGTTTGATAAATACCAAATTTGGTATTTGAATTTAGGATCTTCCAAGGATGCGACACGAAGATTTTCAAGAAAATCCACCTAGTCCAGACTACCCTTTAGACGGAACATTTTTCAAAACTTTACATTTTCTCAAAAATGGCTCTAATGATTTTGATTAAAATGTCATATATTTAAGATATTTTCATGACAAATAAAATATATATCTTGAATTTTCTGGGAATGTCCCCAAAAGTCATCTTCTTTCTGAGTGGTTTTGCATAGCTGGTAAACCCTAAGAGATAGGCAAAATTTTATGCACAAAAAATGTAGAGCTCATTAAAACACACAATTTATGTCCAATACATTTTTTTTTGTAGAGGAACCATTTCCAAAATATTCCTTGGTATTAGTTTGAATTTTCCAATACATACTTTTTTCAATTTTTTTATGTCCTGGACATACAAAGAGAATGGAATGCTCCACATAGCAACCAGCTCTTAAAAGATTTGACTATCGCTTGAAGCCTACCATATTCCCCTTGCACCTACAAGAAAATTAGCAATTGCTAAGTGGTTTATACCGATTAACATGAAGTAGATGGAGAATAAGCGTATGTAACAATAGTTTGTACACCAGTAGAGAACGTTACGCGAGTGCAGCACATGTTTTATGTAGCTTGTACAATTCCATAAATAGTTTCATTACATATTTCGTTGTAGGTACAAGAGATTACAAAAAGCACAATCAACAGTCATATATTGCTGTATGCTGGCCATGAAATTTCATATCTTTTCATGACATAGCAAGGAATAAGTGAACAGCCACAGCACTTTAAAAAGTGACAGTGTGCTGAAAAATTCAAATCAATAATAACGGATATCTTGGAAACAGCTGATGCCACAGAAGCTGACATTTGAAATAAAGTGTGTGTTTTAAAGACGTCTACATTTCTTGTAGTACGTTTTTGTCTATTCTGTATCTTATGGTTTACCCGTTATACGAAATTAAATTAAATTCCTTCCAAATGAAGACAATTTTGCAGGTTACTTCCAAGAAATTCAAGACGTGCATTATATTTGCGATGTAAATATCTTAAATATATGTCATTTTCATCAAAATCGTCAAAGTCATTTTTGAGAAAATAAAAAAATGTTGAAATATTTTCTAGTTTGGGGTGGGATATCTTTTCTTAATTTTTTGTATCACATCTTTGGAAGATACTGAACTTAAATACCAGGTTTGGTATTTATATAGAATTTCGTTTTGAGTTATTGTGTTCACTGCCAGAGACACCTTTTTCTAACATTTTTATTATGGGGACGTGTATTTCAGGTATCTTGTTAATTTAGTATCCAAGTTGATATCTATCAAGAATTCGACAAGAAGATTTTCAAGAAAATCCACCCAAACCCAACTACCATTTGCATAGAAAATTTTCGAAACCTTCTCAAATATGGCTATAACGATTTTGATTAAAACACCGCAATTTAAGATACATGAAAATTAAAATGTATGCCAATCTTAAATTTTCTGGGAATAAGCCTGTGAGATCCTCTTTCTTCGGAAGGGATTTTGTATAATCTTGCGTAACTGATAAATATTAAGTGCAGAAGAAAACAGACTACACCAAAAACCTAGGTCGCTTTAAAACACACAATTTATTTCAAATAACTTTTTGTGGGCTAAGACATTTCCGAGATATCCGTTATAAACGCTTCGAATAACTTTGTCATTGTTTTAAATTGTTGTCGACATTCAGTAGTTACCCGCGATTTTGCTGGTTTCCAGTGAATATAGGAGTTGATTGTAGCTGGTTACTAATTGCTAAGTTTTGTTGGTTTCCAGCAAGAGTAGATATATACAGAATTTAGAATTATAGTTAAGTTTTGTTTACGCCTTTACTCTAATGTAATAATGTCTTTTGTTTTTCTGTCCTTTCTTTCTATTTTTATTTATTATTTGGTAGACTTTGTGTAGTTTGTAATTGATGAAATATAAAATGTAAATGTGTTGTGAGAATAAATGTAAAGCTTGAATGTATATCCCGGTGCAGTAATCAAAGTGCCAGGATAGCATATTGTTACATGTTGGGGTGAAGGCCAAGAAGATTACCAGAAAAAGATTAATTTAGATCACCCCAACACGCACATGGGGGGTGCAACTTGCTGGCAGCTAAAGTCCGGGACCTTGGTGTGTAAATTTAGGGGAAAGCGTGGTGTTTATATTACATTGAACGATTACATAACACACATTACCTAGGATTTATTCACAAAAACGTTTAGCTTCCCTACATAGTTAACAAAGGAAACAGGATGAAGGGAGATGCCGCAGACCGTAGACCGGCCACACACGACTGGTTCCAGTGACCACTTACTCTCACGTGACGCTAACTTTACCCCCCATCAATCGTCTCTAGCCAAAGCCAGACAAGGCTGACGTCACGTCAGACAATTTCAAACAGATCTCTCCTTTGGCGTGGTCCGCACTGTGAGGTGGTAGCAACAAGTAGCGTCTGGTAAATTAATATGCCACATCATTCAGGTTTTATTTATTTGTTTGTTTCTCGCGATGTCGTAGAAAGAGTATGGAATTTTAAGGTCAGGGTATAGCGTTCAGTTCTAAAACATTTGACTATCGCTGTTCGCTTTGTATCTATAACTAAATTTGTAATGTACCCATTTTTCACAGGTTTATCTCGATCAAAATGAAATACAAAAAATAAGCTTTCATAAGACAAGTTATTATACCCATTAATAAATGATATATGGTAGAGAAAGTCATGTGAATGAAACATGTCGATAAAATTCCTTTTCATCCCTATTTTACATTTAAAGACATTTAAATTTCATTATTTTATTTTTATTTCTGTCTATTTTATCGTTAAAAGAACCTTATATTTCATTCCTGCTAATCCAAATATGTTTGTATTCAGTAGCCAATATGCCTGCTGCATGCAGAGCAAACCCAGCTCGCTTGTGGCACTAAAAATTCTTTGTTGATATTGGTCCTTCTATTGTGTTTAAACTTAGCTGAAAAAAGAAATCTGGAGAAGCACTGTATATTTGCTAAAAATTAATTAGACGAAGTGACTTAAAAATAACTTTCATAACTGTAACACATCCCAGCAATATTTTATCATTACGAGGCAATGTGTTAACGCTTATCTACGCAAGCACTCATTATAGAGCAGCTATTGTTCTCAGAACAGCGAAATGGCCACTCGCGTCTTCCATCTTCCACAAAGCAACATCTAGAACGTTAATGACCTCGCTCGTTTATGTTAAGCAGATAGACAAAAGCACATAGTAATAACTCATTTCAGTGATCACAGTACATGTTTGCACAGACAATTTGGAAATTACAACAAATGATGAGTAGCCTTCAGAGGTTTAACAGGCTGCGAGCAGCAATTATGAAGCCAAATTGCCTCATCATTGCGCTACAAGAGTTGCTTGTGGAATCAAAACAATTGCCGCTCGGTTGCAACCTATCTCTAATGATGAGTAATGCAGCAGTGGACGCACTTAAAAAATTAAATATTGCGTCTATGATCTACTTTGCAGTGCGACCTTTACACGACTTAACAATGGCACACCTTTATTGAATACGCCCCTCAGTTATCGCAACATCATCACATAAACAACAAAAACTGCTACCATTCACAACACTTTCCAGTTGTATCATTACATTTTTGCTTTTCGTTTACTTGCTTAGCCTTCTTTAACTTCTAAGGTCAGATCAGAAGCTTGGACTTGAGAAACAACCTAATGATGGTGTTTTTATTTTCTGAACAGTTAAGGCTTTTAACGTAGGTTTTTTAATTAACTTTTACTTTGAACATATAAAATTAGACTATTAAACTCGAAAGAGGATAGGGAATGATTCTGGACAAAGAAAATACCCCAACAGAGATCTCGGGGTTTATATTCGGAAAGCTGATCACTCGACTCGATTCGACTTACTCTAACCATTATCGTTTAATTTTATGCAACTTCTACAAACCATTATTACTCTATTTATTTTACGTCGCTTTAACTACAGGGTCATACCGCGACGGATCTGTTGTTGGATAACTCTTAGATCGAGGTGTGGCGGACAGTTAGCCTTCTAGGTTTCATCCCTGTAACCACCCGCTTCATCGTGTCCACAGAGATCCTGGCGCATAGCAACCGGATCTTCTACAGTGTAGATGGCATTAAGGTGCTGTCCAGTCCAACCGCTGCCCTCATATAGAAAAGCGAAGAGTTAGCCTTCTAGGTCTCATCCTTCTAGCCACCCGCTTCGTCGTGTCCACAGAGACCCTGGCGCATAGCTACCGGACCCCTTGCCCCGTGCCGTGCAGATGGCATTAGAGTGACATCTAGTCCAACCGCCGCCCTCATGTAGAAAGGCGGACAGTTAGCCCTCCAGGTCTTATCCCTGTAACCACCCGGCTCAACGTGTCCACAGAGATCCTGGCGCATAGCAACCGGATCTTCTACAGTGTAGATGGCATTAAGGTGCTGTCCAGTCCAACCGCTGCCCTCATATAGAAAAGCGAAGAGTTAGCCTTCTAGGTCTCATCCTTCTAGCCACCCGCTTCGTCGTGTCCACAGAGACCCTGGCGCATAGCTACCGGATCCCTTGCCCCGTGCCGTGCAGATGGCATTAGAGTGACATCTAGTCCAACCGCCGCCCTCATATAGAAAAGCGGACAGTTAGCCTTCTAGGTCTCATCCTTCTAGCCACCCGCTTCGTCGTGTCCACAGAGACCCTGGCGCATAGCTACCGGATCCCTTGCCCCGTGACGTGCAGATGGCATTAGAGTGACATCTAGTCCAACCGCTGCCCTCATATAGAAAAGCGGACAGTTAGCCTTCTAGGTCTCATCCTTCTAGCCACCCGCTTCGTCGTGTCCACAGAGACCCTGGCGCATAGCTACCGGACCCCTTGCCCCGTGCCGTGCAGATGGCATTAGAGTGACATCTAGTCCAACCGCCGCCCTCATGTAGAAAGGCGGACAGTTAGCCCTCCAGGTCTTATCCCTGTAACCACCCGGCTCAACGTGTCCACAGAGACCCTGGAGCATAGCAACCGGATCCCCTGCCCCGTGCCGTGCAGATGGCCTTTGGGTACCGTCCAGTCTACCTGCTTTCATTGTCTGTGGATAGATGACACAGAATTCGCTATTACCACTTATTTTTCATTTTTACTGTTGTTTTAGACTTAAGGTGGAACTTTGGAAAGCTTGTTTTTCTATTTCGCTATAATCGAGAAATAGCTTCATTACACATTTCATTGCAGATATAAGGGGGTAGAGGAAAGCCATTCGATAGACAAATTCTACTCATTGCCATTTTTGGCAGGAAGTAAGGTGACTAACTTTTGAACTATTCAGTACGTGTGGTGCAATTCAAGATATATCGGAAAAGAGCGAGCTTACAGTATACTAAAGAACAACTGTAAATTTAACTTTACGTGTGTAAACACTGCAAGGGAAACAAAGACTCTTGATACGAAATGTAGTGAACCAAGTATATATGTGTAAAGTTTATCTCGTTTTGTTACAGTTAAAGAGAATATACATGTATTTGTATAGCTGCAAGGTATTTACAGTTTGTTTGAGGCTGATGTTTTTTGCAACCTCATGATTAACTCCTTTCTTTATTAACACGAAATTACAACGTTTTCACAACCTGTGGGGATACTTTATTTGTTGACGTTCTTAAAGTTAAATGGGCCCAGCACTTGCTTCATTTGTAATCTTGAATAAGTGGTAGTTGTTATCATTTAATTACAGTGGAATTCGATTTTGTTAATAGTGCCAAGATTATAAAGTAATCACAATACAAAATACTAGCACAGCTATCCTCAAGGTTACAAAATATAGCCTATGCTGGCTATACGCTGACCTAGAACCTCCATATACCTTCCGTGACATCACGAGAAACTGCTGAGTAGCGACAGCATTAAAATTTATTAGAAAATAAAGAAAATTGGTTTAAGAAAAATTTAAACCAATTAAATATTACCATAAAAGGGTTCCTTTAAATAAATTGCGTGTTTTAAAGAGATCTGTAGTTTTGAATACTACATTTTCTCTCTCACTCTCACTGTCGCTCTCTTTCTCTTTCGCATGATTTACCACAGGTATTCCCAGAAAATTCAAGATACACGTTTTATTTGCCATGTAAGTATCTTAAACATGACATCTTATAAAGGTAGAATCAGACGACTGAGAAATTCAATACCATAGCCAGGATTTGAACCACGGAACTCCCGGTCTCCGTCCGGTTGCTCTAACAACTGAGCTACCATGGCAACATGCCGGCACGACACTAAATTCTCCAGCTGATTCGTATTTTTCCCGATAAACCACAAGGAGATCTCAAATTGTATTGAGATGACATACCCCAATGGCGACTTACAATGTTGTAAGCACTTTAAGTCCCGGGCTTCATAGTTTCAACCAATATTTGTTCACTTAATGGAATTAATTGTTCTTCCACACAAGCTGTGTGTTCGGCAAGGTTGGAAAGGTAGAATCAGATCATTGAAAAATTGAATGTCATAGTCGGTATTTGAACCACGGATCTCCCGGTCTCCGTCTGGTTTAATGAGCAACTAGAGCAATCGACGGAGAACAGGAGATCCGTGGTTCAAATCCCGGCTAAGGCATCGAAATTTTCAGTCCACTGATTCTACCTGTCCAACCTTGTCCAACACACAGCTTGTGTGGAAGAACAATTAATTCCATATGACGTCTTAATCAAAATCGTTAGAGCTATTTTCTATAAAATCCAAATTTTCGAAAACGTTTCTATGTAAAGTGTAGTTTAGGATCGGGTGCGATTTTCTTGAAAACCTTTGTGTCGCACCTTTGAAGATGCTGAACTTAAATCCAAATTTCGTAATCATCGGACATTCCGTTTTTGGGTTAAGCTGTTCACGGATACACACCCGGACGTTCTTTCTACAAATTCTTTTTTTATATATAGGGGGCCTCCAAATGCATATTTTTTGTGAAATTCAACATCAAATTTCTAGGTGAAATACAATACTTCTTACCTACTATATGTAGGTGGCAAAGAAAGTAAAGAGAGTCGTATACACACCAAACTTCGTATTTAAGATTAGCATCCTCCAAAGACATGGCACTACCATTTTCAGGAACATCCCCCTCAAACTGCACTTTGTAAGTAACATCTTTTATTATTTATTACTTTTCTAAAAAATAGCTAGAACAATATTTATTAACACACACATTTTAAAGAGATTTTCATGACTAATAAGACGTATATATTACATTTCTTCTTAATAACGTAACTTCTTCATTCCGAATGAATTTTGCGCAACTAGGAAGCCATAGGAGACAGACAAACGTCCTCCAATTAATTAAAATATACATGTGTCAATTTTGTTTCGTAGGTTATGCGTTTTGAAAATATTTTAAGCTATATTTTTCAGACATAAAGTGCTTCATCTGCCGGAAGATGCTTGGAAACTTTCGTATCCTCTTTTTTCTTTTCCTTCTCAACAAATCGTTAAGATTTTTGAGTTTATTTCTCCGTACTACCGATAAATATTTGAAGTTAAATAACGTAACATCTTGAAAAGAATCACTTAGATGGACACTTCTATATATCTATAACGCAATCTTGTTTATTTGTAATGTGTAGAAAAAGTTATGCGATTGTACCACATCAGATTTATCTACCTTGTATTTAGATATTCCTATAACATTTTACATCATTTTTTTCAGGTTCTCTGCCTTTGTTATTACTATCTTATCCATATTCATATACTGAGACGGATACATGTTTAAATAGATAGGAGATCAGTCCCAGAAGTACCCTACCTGATGTATAGATAGTGGTGGTTGTTTCAAAAAAATGACTGTGGTAAAAAGTACCAACCTTATAAAGCTTAAGTCTGAGGTTTTATGATGCTAGGTCGTTTTTTAATTGTTTGGAAGCCATTAATAGTGAACGCTCTCAGCAAATTTATAAACATGGATAAAATTGGTCATCGTTGTGTGATACAATACTTTCATTTGAAAAGCCTTAGTCCAATTAATATTAAAGCTGAGAGAGATTCTACTCTGGGGGAGTCTGCTCCTTCGTTTACAACAGTAAAATATTGGGCGGCAGAGTTTAAGCAAGGCCGTACGAGCTGCCAAGACGAACATCGCAGTGGTCGATCAAATGAGGTGACCACGCCAGAAATTGTGAGGAAAATCCACAAAATGGTATTGGATGACCGTGGACTGAGTGCGCGAGCTAACGGACATCGTAGGCATTTTAAAAAGCGCTGTATATCGCATACTGACTGAAAATTTAAACATGGGAAAGCTATGCGCAAGATAGGTGCCACGTTAACTCACAATGGAACAAACGCAGCATCGTGAAGATGTTTCAGTCGAGTGTTTGGCGATGTTTCGCTGCAATAAAGCCGAGTTTTTGCGTCGATTCATAACCATGGATGAAACATGGGTCCATCACTTCACACCTGAGACGAAGGAACAGTCAAAATAGTGGATTGAAAGGGGGGAATCGGCTCCAAAGAAGCTGAGACAATTCCATTTGCAGGCAAGGTCATGGCGTCAGTTTTTTTGGAATGTGTGTGGAATAATTTTCATTGATTATCTTCAAAAAGGAAAAGCAATCAATGACGAGTATTATGCAAACTTATTGCAGCATTTGAATGATGAAATCAAGCAAAAATGTCCGCATTTAGTGGAAAAGAAACTTTTGTTTCATCAAGACAATGCAACAGTTCACACGTCCATTATTGTCATGGCCAAAATCAATGAGTTAAAGTTTGAATTGCTTCCCCGTGCACCCTATTCGCCAGATTTAGCACCCTCTGATTATTATAATCTATTTCCAAAGTTGAAGAAAAATGCTTGGTGCTAAAAGGTTTGCCAACAGTGAAAAGCTGGTGTTTGCAGTTGATGGCTATTTTGCACAACTCAATAGTTCTCAGTATAAACAGAGCAACGAAGCTATTGAACACCGCTGGGAAAAGTGTATCGAGCTGAAAGGAGACTATGTAGAGAAATAAAAATGTTTTTCCCAAAGCTTTTTTGTTTTCCTTGTTAGATCGGGTACTTATGGAACAACCCTCGTATGATTGGAGATATAATACAAAATTCAAACGCAGTGACTTGTCAGTAAAAGCAATGTATATGCATAAGGAAACTCAACATTTACAGACAATCCCGAAATGCATGTTTAAAAATTATTTTTCCTGCCACTGGAGTACGAAGAATACTATAATTAAATTGGATCATGTGAGTAAACACATGATTTTGTAACTGTGTAGAATACCTTGCAAGTATTTAGTCAACGAAGCTGTGCATAATTTGACAACGCTGCTGCACACCAGGTCACTTAATATTTTAGTGAGGTGGGACCGACGGAACCGCTTATTGCTCCAAAGTTGAACACCCACCCTACACGCTTACCCCTAAATATGCATATAATTGAAACAAGTAACTTTTCAGACATATTTCTTTACCTGAATTTTTCATTTTGAAGGAAGATATCAGGGTGCTTCTAAAGGTGCATTTCCTGTGAAATTGCAACATGTAATATAATACTTCCTTTTGTCTTGGTAAAATATACAGGAAGGAATAAGAGAAGAAACGCAAATAAAAACATTCTACACGAACGCTTTGAAATAAAGACATGCTTATTTCAACTTCGTACTCGCAATTTTATTTCAGAGCTGCCGTCAATATTTGGTGATTTAAAATACATTGTAGAGTTTTCTCCGGCCTGATTAGAATTCTCTGAAAAGAGATAGAGACTATTCCATTTGAGGGGATGAAACGGAGAATCGTTGTCAGCTTCCAGCGGATAAAAAATTTCTCATCAGCATCACTAGAAGAGTGAAGTGGGCTAGTAGTTGTTTCAACACAACATTTTCCACCAATGCACCTCATCGAGTGCTAAAATGAAGTAACACTAACTTTTTGTCGCCCCGAAGCATCGCACCGGATGGGGAACGCTGCATGCAATTCTTGCAATTATTTCTCTCATTATCCTGTAATTAGCGCCATTTGCAATGAAACATCATTATTACAGGTTCAAAGCTTGTCAATTTATTCTTTTTTATTCGTTTAATGCATGAAAGGGCATACAAAATGGGCCAATTAATGCACCGACAACATGAAAATATAATTTGCTATACAGAGAATTTTTAAAAAATAGTCTGAAAGCCTTTGAATTCCCTTTTTCCCGATTAATAGATTAGTTTTGAGCCAATTTCATGCTGGAAAAGGCTGATAACTGAATTTTTCTCATCAGTTCCTCAGCACCAGATTTTACTTTGTTCATTTTTTTTAATTTTGGACTAAAAATAAACTTAACATCCAACTAATTCAGGTTACATTGCACAAATTTCCTCGAAATTGACTACAAATTGAATCACAAAGCTTTAGAGTCATTTATTGGATTGTTTGCAGTGTAGCATTCGATAGTTTTTCAGCTTGCACTAAACATACCTTTTTTAACCTTGCGCTCTGATAATAATATTGTCCTACCCAAAACACAACGAACGGTCTTATTTGCTTATCCTAGTATTCCATGATTTTGACAGTATAAATCACAATCAGAGAAAGTTTAGAGCAGTATTTGAAATAAAAGATAAAAAGTGAAGTAAAATGGGGACAGTAGCACAGTAAATATTGATTTTTCCTTAATTAAGCTCTTTCAACAACGATGCTAAAGCTTCATTTCTGAGATATACATGAAAAACAATTGGTAGAAGCTGAAAAACCTGAAATCCAAACGAATGTGCTTACAAAGTATTCGCTTATATATACCTACCTCAGAAGATTATGAAAAAAAACTGATGTGGATATATTCACATAGCTTTTTCTGCCGCTGAAAAATACACTTTTAACGTTACTATTTTAGTAGTCATAGTGATCCTTCCATCCATGTTCCATCACTCACAATTTGAGAAAGAAACGGCTCACATAATGGAAAGCAAATAATGCAAACAAACAAAAAAAAAGTACCAGGCGTGCTTTTAAAATAAACACCGTTTCGATATTTGCCGCTATAGCGCTGCAGTTGCGATTCTGAACATGCGCGATCATTTTCTCCATTCATTAGGAAGCCAGACGCAGCTGCGAGCGATCTCACTTGTGTGTTTTCCTGTTGTTAGCGCGTTGACAGCAATCGAACGACCGTCGACTGTGAAGTAAAATAAGTGATTCGTTTTTTGAATGCAAGAAATGCTACCGGGCAAAAACTCATCACCAATTGTGTGAGGTTTATAGGGAAACAATGATGAGTGACAATGTCCGGTCACACACAGCCAAACACACTCAAGACCTTATCACATCATTTGGTTGGGAACAATTCGACCATCCTCATTACAGTCCGCATTTGGCACCAAGTGATTTTCATCTGTTTCTTCATTTTAAGATATTCCTTGGTGGAAAACGTTTCAACGACGATGATATTGTGAAACACGAAGTGTAGACTCTGCTTTCATCACAAGCGACATGGCTCACAAAAACTGGTGGAGAAGTAGTGTAAGGTGTTATTTGGAAAATAAGGTTCTGTTATTTTTTAAAAAATTATCGGCACTTACTTTAAAAACACGCCTCGTAGAATCGTAAACTAGCAAGTATGTCCTTTATATGATGCGCTTGAAAGATAATCTTGAAGTATGGAAAATTTCGAAAACGGCTAATAACGCTACCACACAAATTCTGTAACATAAACCCTGCATTTTCCTGCAGTGTGTTTCCTAGCTATAAAAGATTACTTTACGAAAAAATTTAGGTGGGGTCCTGATAGGCTGTTTGTAGAAAATTTAATACATGCATTTTGTCATAGAAATATCTTAAGGAATGTGGTTTTTTTTTTCAGAAAATAGAAATAACGAAAAATATTCCATGTAAAGGGTAGTATGATGTGGAGGATTATCTTAAAAAATCTTTGTGCCTCATCCTTGGAAGATGAACTTAAATATCAGGTCTGAGTTCATCTGACTTTTATTTTTTGAACTATGCTGTTCACAAACACACAGGCAAAACCATTTTCTAAAAACCTCCTCTTTATACATGGGGCCTCAAAATAGTTACTGTCGATGAAATCTCGATATCGAATGGAATGTCGTACTTCCTCTTCCTACTCTAAGTACATGTCAGAGAACGTAAAACAGACCAAAGAAGAGCAGTGAATGGAAACTGTACAGGCTGTTAAGGTAGTTTAATAGTTTTGATATATCTACAGAGGTTCGAATCAAGTGTAAACAAACAAATATTCGCTGTTTTCTTAATATACTTCCCTCCGTCCAACAAATGTAATTTACAGAACAGAAGTGGAGAAAGTTCTTAAAACATGGTCATAACAGAAAATCTGCACTACAAGGGCGTGGAAAAGGAGACATGCAACTGCATTTTGGACTCGAGATCCTTCTCAGAGCCGCAGTCAAGTCTCATTTCCGTTTGTGTTCTACGCACTGTAAGATGACGTGGTGCAGTTTGCCTAGAGTAGCAAAGGAAGGAGTTTTCATGCCTTAGGGTATCAGCAGCTGTTTATACTTCTACAACATAAGCTAGATGTGGTGTAGGGCTAGCACGTCTGCGTCACGTTCAAGAGATCCCGAGCTCGAATCTCTGTTATGGCGGGTTTTCCCTTATCTATAAAGATTAATGTCTGGTAACCAAGATGAATGGATTCCGGCCTGATATAAGGATCATTTCTCCCAAAACAGCATTTCTGAAAACACGTTCATATATGAAAGGAAAGAGCACACACGTACATACACGTAAACTATGTGGTATAGGACAGGATAGAATTATAAGTGGAGGGGGACTTAACACCTCAACCTATGCCCCCGGGAGAGAGGGATCAGATGAGGGGAGCCAGGGGGCAGGGTCCCTACCATTTACAGATTTGAACTCCCCGAGTGGCTGGTGCAGCCGGATCCCCTCCCCCCTGGGGCGTACACATCCCTTGGAGGGCCCGGGATCGGGAGACCGCTCGCAGTCTAGGAGTGAAAGCTTACTCAGAGCATCCTTTTCCCCTGCCATACAGACGCCGAGACCTCCAGACTATACTTGCAACCCTGAAAGAAAACAAGCAGATGAAAGGAGAAGTGGATTGGCAATGGAGATGAAATCGAGGGACAGGAAATTCGGGGGATATAATGATCCTTCCCAGCATTTGCCTGGCTATCCGGGGAAACTCTCGAAAAGAAAACATGGATCAGGAAGGTCGGCCACGGGAATCAAACCCACGACTTCCCGCATGCGGGCCACAACGTTACTACCTGAACCATGTCGCATTAAATTCCATTTGAAAATTATTCTATTTTGGTGAAAGTAGAAATTACGTTAAAAAATCTGATGTGTTACACTCACATGACTTTCTCTACTCTTGTACAAACTATTTTTACAAACCTTATTCTCCATCTACTTCATGTTAATCGAGATAAACATTTGTTGACTCTATATTATTGCTAATTTTCTTATAAATGCAAGGGGAATATATATTTACAAGGGCAGTATAGAAGTACAGTAGCCTTTAAGCATAGACATTATTCTTAATAGCTGGTTGCTAGGTGCAGCACCATTAATACTCCTTGCATATTCAAGACAGAATTCCCATTTGAGAAAATAAGTATTGAAAAATTTAATGGAATAACAAGCAATATCTCGAAAATGGTTCACTCAAAAAAATATATATATGACATAAATTGTGTATTTTAACGCGATACACATTTTTTGTGTAGTAAAATTTTGTCTATCTCTTATGGTGTACCAGTTATGCAAAAGTCGTTTACAATGAAGAATACTTTTGGAGACATTCCCAGAAAATTCAAAATATACATTTTATTTGTCATGAAAATATCTTAAACATACGATATTTTAATCAAAATAGTTAGAGCCACTTTTGAGAAAATTAAAATTTTCGTAAAATGTTCCATGTAAAGGGTAATCTGGGGTGGGGGGATTTTCTGAAAACCTTCGTGTCGCATCTCTGGAAGATACTGAACCTAAATACCAAGTTTGGTGTTTATCCGACTGTTCGTTTCTGAGTTATGCTGTTCACAGACAGACACACACACGAACATGTTTGCAAAAATGCTTTTTTTGGATTCAGCGAGTCCCAAAACATGTATTTCCGGTGAAATCTCGGTATCGAATTTTTGGGTGGAATACAATACTTCCCCTACTTTCTCTACGTAGTAGAGAAAGTAAAAAAGCGAGATGTCAGACGTTTTGATGTTTTGTTCATTCGCTAGCAGTCATGTTCAGTGAAATTATTTTCAACTCGTTTTCCCTTTCACAGCAATGACGCGATTAAATGTTATATCTTATTGCTTTCTGGATTTTTTGGGTAAGTACTTTTAGTGTTATTCCTTCTGCTGCTTTTGTAATTTCTCCTGGCTCTTCCATTTCAGTGTCTTCTGAATTGACAATTTCCACCATTTAATCTTTACGTGGATTAGGTGAAAGAATAGCCGTGTAGATCAAATAAAGCTGCCAATATAACTCATAGTTTAACTCTACAACGAATTGCGATAAATTGCAGTATGACGATTTGTATTGTGAACAGATAATGCGAGCGCCATGAGAAATTAACCAAGCAAAAAGATATAATGAAAAGTAAAATCTAATTAAACCAAGTCGAGTTATTATACATGTGCAAATATAAAGGGGAAACTGCTATGTGATTGGACTTGAAACCAAAGTTGGCCACACTGAAGATTATTGCGATAATCTTTAAAGTTTTAAGCTGGTGTGCTCTGTGTTAGAAGTTCTACTTTTAGCCATGGTGTCTAAAAAGATGTATTTATGCTGATATTACTCAGAAACTCTGTTGACTTAAAACCTATTTTGTTGGTTAATTGCCATTTCCATTATGGTGTATTGATATGGGAATGTCACTCCTAGGCAAAACAGATTCTTACTTTTCTAAAGAGGTCGTTAAGAACTATCTGTGATACTGTCTGTTTGTGTACTGTCCATGAATTTTATGACTTCTGAAATTTTAATATGCATCTTTCTGTGACTTGCTACACATTTGTTGTCAATGTCCTTAGCAACAAACTATATTCTTAGTCTTATAATGGCTGTCTTGCTTATCGCTTCAATGTGCCAGGGAATAAAAAATAATTTATAATCCTAATATCGTATCCAGCTCGTTGAGGCAGTATTTTATATCACAACACTGTGAATGCCAGAGTGATTGTAGTGTAAATTAACATTGTATGACAATGATTTTAGATGTTTGTTAGCTATAAGCATTGTTAGGAAATAAGTTTACACGGCCTCACTGAAACTGACAATAGGAGCGGGTAACAATGAAGCGATGGGGTGAGTTGTTTATCACTTAGAAGAGACAAACAAATGACGTCAGGGTAGCGTGCCTTTCTTTAGAAATGGAGGGAATATATCTCCTAGAGCATATGTGTTTTTAATTATGATTGGTTTACAAAACAGATGCTAATGTTGGCGCGATTTAGTAACCAATAGCAGCTCTATTATAATGTTTAGGCATATCGGGGTGAGGGAGTATAAATTCTTGAGCCATAGCAAACATCGTGCAGTTCTAAGAAATCTCTCTCGCGAGGTACACGTCAGGCAGTTCTAAAGAATCATTCACGAGTTACACATCACGCAGTTCTACAGAATCATTCACGAGGTAAACGTCGCGCAGTTTTGCAGAATCTCTCGCGTAGTAAAGTTAGTTACAAAATGTGAAGTAGGTACGCGACAACTATTACGACAGCAATTACATTCGGAAATATAACAGTTTCAGTCAGGCGTGTATCAAGATTAAAGATGTGAAATTAACTAAGTGTGACGGCAATAAAAGTGTGAAAATAAATTCTTTGATCAGTGTTATCTTTTAGTAACAACCCCTTTCCGTTTACACGCCCTCCTCAGAGATATTTGCTCGACTGAGTAATAATAGCTAGCCGGAGGGAATTTTATGACTTCTGAAATTTTAATATGGATCATTCTGTGACCTGCTACACATTTGCTGTTAATGTCCTTAGCAACAAACTATATTCTTAGTCTTCTAAGGCTGTCTTGCTTATCGCTTCAATGTGCCAGGGAATAAAAAATAATTTATAATCCTAATATCATATCCAGCTCGTGGATAATCTTCTTAATATGACACTTGAGATTCGCGCGACAAACATTTATTCGTGCCATAATTATCAGGATAATCCACTTGCTGCATAAATTATAATTATGAAATAAAGATGGTTAGGGAAATGATGTGTATTGCTCTTATGATAAAGGTTATAGAAATATTGTTTCTTTAACATCATGGTTTAGGTTTTCTGGTTCCGTTCCGTCTCCAAGTTTTAATTTGGTTACACCAATATCTTCTTTGTGTAATGATATCTCTTAGACCATGTATCCTGTATTTTGGAGGTCGCTCGTTATGGAGTCATTCTTGAAACAGGGTCCTTCCATTTAATTACATAATCATTAACTGGTGTTATAAAAACATGACACATTTACTTAATTCCTGATGTCTTCATTTTTACAATTATTCAAATGCCAATATCCTGCTAAGTCTAAACAGTCTTATTTCAACACCCTCAATTCTCTATGCTGCGCTCTATGTTTTTCACTATACAGATATTAGTATTTCGTATGTATGCATGTATGTATGTATGTTTATGTATGTATGCGCGTATGTTGATTCAAGTACTAAGAAAACACAGAATTACAATTTCCAGGCTGGCTTTCAGCCCTGGCTCTTTCCCAGGCCATGAAAATCCGACCATGTAGCAATAAAATGTACACCTTAAAATAACACACTCCTTAACACAATACTCCATTCCATGCCACAAATCTGATCCAGTACAATCAATATTCATTAATTGATTGGTCATCCATAACCATTTGTTTTTCATTCAATACAGGTATTTCCCTGAATTCCTTATTTAAGCTTTTCTTTAGCTATAATTATTACCCATCCTCCTTAGAGTTTGGAAGTATGAGTGAGAGAGTAAATTTGTATGTGAATTTAAAATAAATATAACATTTGATGGTTGATTGGTCCCTCATAACCAAAGCCCCCCCCCCAAAAAAAATCTATTTTGTTAAATCAATAAACACTGTTGAGAATTTCGATGTGAAAACATATTTTGTCTGTCTTGAAAAAAATATTTAGGGTAGACATCAGTGAAGCGCTTTGTGTGACACTATACGCCACGGAAAGTTTGTTATTGCGACGAAATGAGGAAAAACGATTGGAAGCCTTTAAAATTTTTAAGTGTGGATACAGAATAGAATGGGGCGTGTAGGAATAACTAATGGAGCTGTTATAGGATGAAGCAGTATTCCCTACTATAGATAAATTAAACAATTAAGTAACTTCTAAACATGATCAATATAATTGTATTGGTATATTTCATTCTCTTTATTATAAATATTAATAACTACAAGGATTATAGAGTGAAGAAATGTATGCTGTGAAATTATGTACACAAAGTCAGTAGTATTTCCCTGTTGAAGCTCAAGATTCTCTACTAAACCTTTCTATTTGATAAATTGTCAGGAAAAGCATATTTTACACAATGTAAGCCTATAATAACGGCTAAGAACTTCTAGAACTTCTATATCCGTTAAAGCGTACCCTTTTTAAACCAAATATGTAAATATTAACGATAAGCTAGCTAGCTAGCAAGACACGTCAAGTAATGACCAATAAACTTAAAGCATCATTGTACAACGCAGAAGGAAGCGACGCTAAGAGTTAATTACAAATCAGTCTCCACTCAGAGCTCGTAGGCAGTGGACAGCCATGAGGCGTACCTCACGATATTTCCGCGTTTGAGGTTAAAATATTAATACGTGTAACATATGCTCTACAATAAATTAATATTTAAGCAAATTTACCCAAAAATTGTGAAAGGTTTGTCATCTCAATCAAAACACGCAATACTCTGGCTGACATTGAAAGTTTATTAAATTGTAACGATTGTTATGTGATAACGGTGACAAGAAGTGCTAATATATTCGTATAATATACAAGTGAATCGTCTGTGTCATTATTTGAATAGTTAATCCTTGCAATTATATATTCTTTATTGTCGCTTCAGCTTTAAAGTCATATGGCGACTACTTTACAATACAGAACATAATTACAATTAAAATACAATATTTTAAACAGTGAGGTAATATTTTTAACATTTAAAATGATTTCAGTCTATTTATATAATATATAAAATATAACAGTCCGCCTTAAAGCTATAGTGTATGTAACAATACATAAAAATGCATGTAACAGTCATCGTATTAATGTTTATATTATTCTGTACATGTTCAATAATGTTATGTGAATACATTACGTAATTTAATAATGTAGGAGCTGTGAGCATAACTGGGCAAAAGTTGCTAACAATGATGTAAAAATGAGGTAACCTTGAGGCAATAATGAGTAAGAAAGTTTAATAATGCTACTTGTAATTACTGGAGCAACAATAATGTAAATTTTGAGACAGTTTATAAATAGCCAATCAACAATCAGAAAAAAAACCTAAGTTAAATAAAAGTATTCTATTGGAGTAGGATTATTCAATCAGAAACTGAAATAGGGCAAATTGTACAAATTCAGAAGTCAGTTGCTTGTAGACACCGTTCCTAACCGGACGCGAGACGCGTCCTCGAGAAGATTAATACATATTCAGTGCGACACAAAAATAGTTTACGTGTTAAAAAGTGCAAGTAATTAATAAATAATCTCACAGCTCTCTCTCTATATCAGTGAAGTGTTATTTAAATCGTGTCAAGGATTAATAAATGGAGTGAAGTAAAAATTATAATCTGTGTAAGCCTACATTTTTCAGCCGCACCACGCCTTGTTAAGCAATTCATGTCTCTAAAACTAAATACTGACGCAGCCGAGTCAAACATAAATATAATATTTAAAGAAACAGTCAAATTACAAAGTTGATATTTTTAAACTTGGGGCGAAGGCTACCGGAAACATTTTTTTTACCATATGTACGGTTGCAACTACTTCAAGTTCGGCTCCCCAACATAAGAACTACAATACAACTCCTACTTCAAATTGGCTTTCCATACAGAGAAGCAACAACTCAAATTGGTGCCCAAAGCGTGATGCAAACAATGTAAAGACAATACACCATTTCTCAACAGTAATAGTACATACAACATTAAATTCTCCAGATAGGTGTGCTATACATTGTTATACAACTTTGCCGCTTTCATAAAGCTTAAAGTTCTTTGTTGTTATGAATTTAGGGCGTCTGGTAGGCTGTTGGGGATGTCACATCTTTCTCTGTTGTACAGAGCGACGACAGGCTGTAACGAGATGAACTGGGAGGTTGGATCTGCAGAGGTCGCATAGGAGGAAGGTCACGGCTGAGAAAATGTTGGACGTTATAGAAATATGTCCAATACGTAGTCGAGTTAATACAACTTGGTCTTTGCTGTTGAAATGATAGTGTTGAAGTTTGGACTCTGAAATGTAGAGATCTGTAACTTGCTTCTAGATGTGGCTTTTCATGTTTGTCTCCAGTGATTAATGCAAGTCTTGTTGATGAAGTTCGTGTGTGGGATCTTGATGTTCTAAGGGGGATGTTTGGTGGCTTCTTTGGCTGCCTGATCAGCTGATTTCATTTCCCAGAATTCCAACGTAGGACGGAATCCAGGAGAATGATACTGATTTACCAGAGATTAGTATTTGGTTATATAGCTTATGAAGTTTTTTGTTCGTCGTTCCAACCCTAATAAGTGTAAGTGCCTACCCACACAGAGCTAGCCGTGGCGTATAAAACAATATCTACACTAAACTGAGCAATTATAAAACACACACATTGAGCATGGGCGTCCAGAGGCAGCCAGTACATCATCATCTGCCCAGGACATTGCAACTCAGAGTGGAGTATATTTTATATGCAAGTAAAACCGGCGTAAGAAAAAACAATATAGCAACTGGTCAGAAGGAATATAAATTGGTTGAAAGATGAAATGGGAAAAAACTACTTGGTAAAGGCGCAGTAGAAGGAATGATAATTGCAAAAATGGTTCGGGTCAGAAGAAGATACTGGTTTATCTATAATGTTTACGTAAATGGTTCTTAGGCAAAGATGAAGAGGAATTAAACTAGAAGGAAGAATGGATGAAGCTAGTTTCAATTGAAGCTCCTGCTGTTGAGAACAAAACTGAGATTGAACTGAGTTTTCAGACGACATACAGGGTCATTCAAAAAGAAGGAACAGACTTCAAATATTTACTTCTAATGAACGACAATAGGTAGCGACACATACGACACATCATTGAATAGAGGAAAGTTCAAAGTTTTAAGCCCCACCTATTAGTTCCATTCCGTGTCTACAGTGGCGCTGTAATTTACGAGAAAATGGCGACGCCACAGGAAAAGTCATTTTGTGTGCTGAATTATGCAAAGAGTGAATCCATTGTTTCATTACAGCGTACAATTCGTTGCAAGTTCAACAACGAGCCGCCTCGTCATAAAAAATTTATAATTGATACAATAAATTCGTAGATGATGTTTGTGTATGCAGACGGAAAAGCACTGGTCGTCCTCGCATAACAAATGGTGCTCACTTTGAACTTTTCCCTATTCAGTGATGTGTGGTATGTATTGCTACCTATTGTCGTTCATTAGAAGTAAATATTTAAAGTCTGTTCCTTCTTTTTGAATAACCCTGTATTAATAATTTCATCGAAAAATTATAAATTTGTATTTTTTGGTTAATAACTTATGGAAAAAAAGGTGGTGAAGTACGACAGAAAGCTGTTCTCCAACGTTACCATAAAAATTAGTCCTTAGAAGTTGAAGGATTACTCGAGCCGCAGAATGCGATGTCATAAAGTATGTAGCATCACACACTGTAGGCTCTATACCGCAGCGAGAGGACTTCACCTCTATTCCAGGGTTCGAGACTAAGCTGTTGCATTATCTAGTAGTGTCATAAGGCACTTCAAACTAAAGAGGATGGTTACGTCACAGGTCGCTTTACAATTTAAATGACTTCGCTTTACACTCTAGTACTCGTATGTGAACATCTGCCTTGTATATCTTACAGCGTTGCTACTAATCCCATTGCTTGAGACACACAAAACGCGAAACTTCGGTTTCTGAAAAATCCATATAGAAACAAGGATTTTATGAATTACGTTGTGTGGAGCTGTATGTTAAGTCGGCATATTTAATACTATTTCTCACTATTTTCATTTTCTAATATAATATTGCTATGGATGTGTGCATACTGCGATAATTGTAATATTCCGGGCATCTCAATATCGTCCAGCAAAAATTTGATAAAATCATTTTTACTTTCTCTACTACGTATAGTAGTTGGATATTGAGATATCACCGGAAATATATGTTTTCAGGACCCCTGAATCAAAAAAAAAATCTGATGTGTTACACTCACATGACTTTCTCTACTCTTGTACAATCTATTTTTACAAACGCCTATTCTCCATATGCTTCATGTTAATCGAGATGTCAATCTTATTGCTAATTTTCTTGTAGATGCAAGGGGAATATGGTAGGTTTTAAGCGATAGTCAAATGTTTTAAGCGCTGGTTGCTATGTGGCGCATTCCATTCTCTTTGCATGTCCAGGACATAAAAAAAAATTTGATGTGTTACACTCACATGACTTTCTCTACTCTTGTACAATCTATTTTTACAAACTCCTATTCTCCATATGCTTCATATTAATCGAGATATCGAGATGTCAATCTTAATTGTAATTTTCTTGTAGATGCAAGGGGAATATGGTAGCTTTTAAGCGATAGCCAAATATTTTATCGCTGGTTGCTATGTGGCGCATTCCATTCTCTTTGCATGTCCAGGACATAAAAAAATGAATAACGAATTTGAGAAAAAGTATAAGTATTGGAAAATTTAAGGAAATAACAAGCAATATCTCGAAAACGGTTCACTCAACAAAAAAAATGTATATGATATAAGTTGTGTATTTTAACGCGATCTACATTTTTTGTGCAGCAAAAATTTTGTCTATCTCTTATGGTTTACCAGTTATGCAAAAGTCGTTCATAATGAAGAATACTTTTGGAGACATTCCCAGAAATTTCGAGATATACATTTCATTTCTCATGACATTATCTTAAACATATGATATTTTCATCAAAATCGTTAGAGCCATTTTTGAGAAAATTAAAATTTTCGAAAAATCTTCCATGTAAAGGGTAGTCTGGGGTGGGGGGATTTTCTTGAAAATCTTCGTGTCGCATCTCTGGAAGATACTGAACGTAAATACCAAGTTTGGTGTTTATCCGACTGTTCGTTTTTGAGTTATGCTGTTCACAGACACACACACACACAGACACAGACACACACACACACACACACACACACACAGACACACCACACAGACACACACACGGACATGTGTGTTTTTTGGATTCAGGAGGTCTCAAAACATGTATTTCCGGTGAAATCTCGGTATCGAATTTTTGGGTGGAATGCAATACTTCCCCTACTTACTATACGTAGTAGAGAAAGTAAAATGAATAACGAATTTGAGAAAAAGTATAAGTATTGGAAAATTTAAGGAAAAAACAAGCAATATCTCGAAAACGGTTCACTCAACAAAAGAAATGTATATGACATAAGTTGTGTATTTTAACGCGATCTACATTTTTTGTGTAGAAAAATTTTGTCTATCTCTTATGGTTTACCAGTTATGCAAAAGTCGTTCACAATGAAGAATACTTTTGCAGACATTCCCAGAAAATTCGAGATATACATTTCAATTCCCATGGCATTATCTTAAACATATGATATTTTAATCAAAATCGTTAGAGCCATTTTTGAGAAAATTAAAATTTTCGAAAAATCTTCCATGTAAAGGGTAGTCTGGGGTGGGGGGATTTTCTTGAAAACCTTCGTGTCACATCTCTGGAAGATATTGAACCTAAATACCAAGTTTGGTGTTTATCCGACTGTTCGTTTTTGAGTTATGCTGTTCACAGACACACACACAGACACACACACAGACACACACACACACAGACATGTTTCAAAAATGCTTTTTTTGGATTCAGGGGGTCTCAAAACATGTATTTCCGGTGAAATCTCGGTATCGAATTTTTGGGTGGAATGCAATACTTCCCCTACTTACTATACGTAGTAGAGAAAGTAAAAATCATTTTTAGAAAAAGGTCCGTGTGTGTGTCTGTGAACAGCACAACTTAAAAACTAAAAGTCGGATCAACATCAAACTTGGTATTTAAGTTCAATACCTTCCATAGATGCGACACGAAGATTTTGAAGAAAATACCCCACCCCAATTACCCTTTATATGAAAATGTTTTGAAAAATTTATATTTTAAAAAATGGCTCTAACAATTTTGGTTAAATACCATATATTAAAGACATCTACATGACAAATAAAATGCATATCTTGAATTTTCTGGAAATGGCCTGTGAAGATCACTTCATTTGGAAGAAATTTAGTATAATCTTGCATCACTGGTGAACGTTAAGCGACATAAAACGAACTACGCAATAATGTAGATATCTTTAAAACAACAATTTAGTAAGTTTTTTTTGTGGTATAGTCCGTTTCTGACATATCCATTATTAAAGGTAGAATTATTAATTTCTCAATCATTCTTTAAAGTCCTTTCGACGTCCAGCTGTTTCTCGTGATTGCATGGAAACAGTATGGAATTTTAAGGCAGCGTATAGCGTCCAGTTCTTAAACATTTGACTAACACTGTTCTCTTTGTATCTATAAGAAAGTGTTAATGTAGCTATTTCTGTAAGGGTTTATTTGAATTGAGATGCAGTAGATAGAAAAATAAGCTTGTGTACGAATAATTTGTATATTCACTAATAAACGATACAGGGTAGAGAAAGTCATGCGAATGTATCACATCAGATATTTTTCGTCTTTATTTTCCTTTTACATAGAAACTCTCGTTAGCTTTGATCTTCTCAAAAATATCTCTAACGATTTTGATAAAGTAACGCATGAAAAAAAAAAAAATGCATACGTTAAATGTGATAAGTTAATCATTATCGTTTTTATTTTCAAGCCCGAAACCGGCCCGAGGCAGACACACATTTTTGAAATTAAGCCCGAACTTGGCCAGGCTTGTCTCTAAACCATGCAGACCTCTACATAGTGTCTGGGAACTGCTAATGAGGTGAATAGAGGTATAAACTAGACAAGAATTGGTTTTAATATTTTGACACTGCAGCGCTGTGAGCACACGCGATCACTTCCTACATTCATTAGGAAGCCAGACGCAGCTGTGAGCGATCGTCACTTTGTGTTTTCCTGTTGTTAGAGCATTTCCAAATGTTCAAAGCAATCTAACGACTCACCGACTGTGAAGTCAGGTCAGCGATTCGTTTTATGAATGCGAGAAATGTTACGCCAGAAACATTAATCGCCAATTGTGTGAGGTTTATAAGGAAACAATAATGAATGACAATCCCGGCCACACACAGCCAAATAACTCTAGATCTGATCGCATCACTTGGTTTGGAACAATTCGACCACTCTCCCTTCAGTCCGGATTTGGCAGCAGACGATTTTCATCCATTTCTTCATCTGAAGAAATAGCTTGGTGGAAAATATTTCAGCGACAGTGACGCTGTGAAAGTGCAGACTTGGCTTACATCACAGGCGGCATCATTCTTTGACAAAGGCATTCAAAAACTAGTTTCCCGTTACGGCAATTGCCTGAAAACGGCGGAGACCATATGGAGACGTAGTGTAAGGTGTAAGTTAATGAATGATAAAGTATTAGGAAAATAATTTGATATTTTTTAAAATTATCCATACTTACTTTAAAAACATTGTAATATGTGTTACTCCACATCAGCAATCAAAGGTCTAAGCTATAGTTAGAGCTCACATTAAGGAAATTAAATTTATGTGTCAATAATAAAATATATATACACCTTTAACTTTCTCATTTATACGCCGAAGAGCTTCAGTTAGTAATGTTCACGTTTTGACAAAGAGAGTTTATATGTTGGCAGAGTTATCTTCATGTTAGGCCGGCCTCTGCCCTTTAACTTACCTTGGTGAACTACAAGTTTTAGTATCGGCTCCATCTGAACTTTCTTCCAAGCGTGTTCGCCGTCGAGTTTCCCGAGATATCGTACAAGACAAGGACAAAAGTAGATGTAAATTGTTCTTGAAGAGTCATACAGTTTGGCAAGTTGCCAAGCTGCAATAGAACGATTTCTTTTACGTGCGCCGCCGCTGCACCCATTCTACTATTGTTATACGTATACAACAAGAAAAGAAAAAATAAGTAGGAAACTTTTTATTGCCTTTCTTTTTACCCTGGAGCTCTCTCCACGTCCTGTCAATTTTCCTCCCAACCAATTTTTCTCGCCCTGCTACCATACTTTGTACTAAAACATTACAAAGAGCAAGTTTTTTCTAACACTCCTTTCCACTGTTAGAATCTTGAGGTATTCTGGAAGATTCCAGGAGACTGCCTTGCTATTTCTGTCTGAGCAACTAACTCTTGCTCAAGCGACGGTTCATTATCAAGAATTATGAGTTTCGGTTCCATCTTTGTCACTGTCTGCCATGCGCATTCCTTTTCTGTAACATTCGTATTGCAGTTCAACCAACTGCTTGCACTTTCATCCTTCAGAAACGATTTCCTTTTTATTTCTCCTAAGGGAGACTTTGTACTTTCTATGACTACACGTTCTGGAAGTATTTCCTGAGCTAAACGAGCTCAAAGTCCCCGAAATAAGCTGCAAAAGGTCTGAAAAGAACAAACAGGACAATCAAATGCCATTTTATAACACGGGCATTAAGAAAGAAAACAATCATAAGACTTTCTCTACCCTCTATCGCTTATTTGGGTATATAAATTATTCAAACGAAAGTTTATTTTCCTGTCTCCTTCGTTTTAATTGAGATAAAGCTTTTCGGAAAAGCTTTTTTAGCTACACATTTCGTTAGACGTACATAGGGAAAAATGATAGTCAAATGTTTTAGAACTGGACGCTATACTTGGCCATAAAATGTGAGGCAGCATATTTAATACTTTAATAATATCAATTAAATTATATAATATGTAAATTCAATAACAGACCGCCTTGAAGCAATATGTATGTAATAACTTATAAAAATGTATGTAACAGTCATTGCATATGCTTATATTATTGTAAACATGTTTAATAATGTTATGTGAATACACATAAGAGCTGTGAGAATAATAAGTTTAACGTTGCTAACAATGAGGTAATAATGAAGTAACCTTGAGGCAATAATGAGTTTGAGAGCTTAAATGTTACTAGTCACGAGTCACAACGATAATGTAAATTTCGTGACAGTTTAAAATTAGGCGATCAACAGCCAGCTTTAAATAAAATGCAGGTATTCTATTGGACTAGGATTAGCCAATCAGAGACTTGAAATACCGAAGCTTACGGATTATGACGGTTGAAGTATATTCAGTTGCTTGCAGACCTTGTTAGTGACCGGATGGAAGATGTGTTCTGTAAAGAAATATTACGTCTTCGTGTGAAACGAAAATTATGTATACGTGATAACAAAGTGCAAGTATTAAATTAAAGAATCTCACAGCTCTTAAGATCAGTGTAGTGCTATTTAATTTGTGCCAAGGATTAATAAAAAGAAGTGAATTTAAACTTAAAATCTGTGTAAGCCTACATTCTTGTCGTACCACGCCCTGATTAAGAGAAACGTGTTTCTAAAAAGGACTGACGCAGCCGAGGCAAACATAAACATAAATAGTATCTATAGAAGCAGTTTAATAACAAAGTTAATATAATATTTTTAAACTTGGAGCGTAACAACAAAACTACATCTTCAAAAATCAGCTTCTCATACGTAGCAGCATATTACGTAACAAATAATCCACTTCAAAATTGACGTTCATACATGGAGCTGATTAAATAAATAAACTCAAAGACAATAACTATTTCAAGTTGGCTCCCGTACGTGGGGCAGTTAAACTAAAGCAAACTCTTACAACAAAGAAATCTACTTCAAAATTAATGCCCAAAGCATGGTGCAAAAACTCCAACAACAGTAAAACCTTCAACAACAATAAACTACAACAGTTGAAGAACAATACTTCAAGTTGGCTTCCCAAGCGTGGAGCTAACAAAATATCTACTTCAAGCTGGCACCCATACGTGGGGTAATACTTCTTCAAATGTCATACTCTTTGCATGACAATGCGAGAAAAAACTGAAAATCGAGGAGACTAGAAAAGAACGACTAAGTATTGAACTATTCGAATTATTAGTAAGGGTTACTTCGGAAATGACTGATGCCACAAAATAAGTTATTTGAAATAGATGCTGTGTTTTAAATAGATATACATTTCTGTGTAGTAGATTTTCGTCGATCGCTTAACGTTTACCAGTTACCTATACAAGATTCTATAAAATTTCTTCCGCATAAAGAGGATTTCACAGACTATTTCCAGAAAATTAAAGATGTACACTTTATCATGTAAACATCTTTAATATACGTATTTCAAACAAAATTGTTAGCCATTTTCTTTAAATAAAATATTTCGAAAAATGCTCTATGAAAATGGTAGTGGGGGTGTCGCATCTTAGGAGGTAGGTGCTGAATCTAAATAAGTTTGGCGTTTATCTAAATTTTCGTTTTTGAGTTATGCTGTTCACACACACAGGAGGTTTTCTTAAAAATGCTTTTTTATTATTATTGAAGGAGCTTCAAAACACACATTTCCGGTGAAATCTTTATATCGAAGTTTTGGGCGGAATACAATACTTCCCCTACTTTGAAGATGATATTTATTAGCCCCAAGCTTTGGGTGTCAATTTGAAGTAGTTTGTATTGAAGGAGTTGTATTATATTTCAACTGTTGGGAGCCAACTTGTAGTAGTCGCAACCACGCGTATAGTACCCGCTTTCCGGTAGCCTTCGCCCTAAGTTTAAAAAATATTAACTTTGTAATTTTGACTGTTTCTTTAAATATTATGTATTTATGTTTGCCTCGGCTGCGTCAGTATTATTATTAGAGACACGTTACTCTTAGCAGGGTTGTGGTGCGACTGAAGAATGTAGGCTTAAGGATTATAATTTTACTTCACTCCTTTTTATTAATGCTTGACATGATTTAAATAACACTTCACTGATATAGAGCTGTGAGATTCTTTTATTAATTACTTGTACTTTTTAACACGTAAACTTATTTTTCGTCTCACACGAATACGTATTAAATCTCTCGAGGATGCATCTCGCATCCAGTTACAAACATTGTCTGCAGGCAACTGAATTGATTTCAATCGCCTAAACTTGTAAATTTCTGTATTTCAAGTCTCTGATTGGCTATTCCTAATCCAATAGAATACCTGCATTTAACTAAGGCTTCTTCTGGTTGTTGATTGGCTATTTTTATAAACTGTCACTAAAATTACATTATTGCTTCCTAGAATCACAAGTAACATTTAAACTTTCTAATTCATTATTACCTCGGGGTTACCTTATTGTTAGAACTTTAACCTATTATTCACACAGCCCCTACATTATTAAATTACGTAATATATTCACATAACATTATTACACATGGATAAAATAATACAGACATATACAATGACTGTTACATACATTTTTGACATATTGTTACATACAAATATTGCTTTAAGGCGGGCTGTTATTGAATTTACATATTATATAATTAGACTGAAATTATTTAAGTGCTAAAAATACTGCCTGAAATTGCTATACGTAGTAGAGATAGTAAAAAAGTCTGTTGATTGCACCAAATTAACTTTAAAATGATTGTGTGCCTATGTATGCTTTTAATTTGGATAATATGGATGATGGGGCAAATGACAATAATTCATATAAAAATTCACTTTTATTTGCCATTTGCTCATGTGAAACACGAAAGACTTGCTCATGTTTAAATATATTACATACATGACGCTCCAAGGCAGGTTTAAACATTGCAAATGTTTGGAAATGTAGTTTTTGACGAATACATTTTTCCTATAGCAAATTTGTAATTAGTCCTTATGTTTTTGGAGTTACGTGAAATTCATTAAGAGTTAAAATGATCTCTATGGCTATTTTCAGACACGTCTAACAATACATTATATTCATGGCAATATCTGTAGCTTATGATATGATTCTGTTAGAGCAGCTTTGAGAAAGTGAAAATAAGGAGAAATATTCTACATAACTATTTGAAAATATTCGCCTAATATACTTTAAATGCACATACCAAATAACGGCTATGGTCACTATGCGAATTTTCGTTTCTGGTTTATGCTGTCCAGAAGATTGACAAAGACACGGACGGACAGATTTTACATGCGGGGTTTATTAACCTTCCTTTTAAAAACTGGGGTCGGCGGTGAGAGTGAATGAAATTATGCTCACATGAACCCATGGTCTACTGAACTGAGAGTTGACCGACTTTTGTCCTATACATATAACGGAAATCCCTCCACCACAGAGATTCAAACTCCGGGGCTACAGGCTGGAAGGCATATACGCAACCTTGGAGGTGGATAAAAAATAAGCAATACAAACATGCAGCTACTCTTCCCAACACCTTTATAAAACTATTTTTTCTTTCGGATTTGCGGAATCTCAAATTACTGATGAAATCGCAATACCGAATTTTAATCACTGCAATATTAGAGGAAAGCTGTTGAAAAATTGGTAATTAATAATAACACACACTAATAGCTAACGAAACTATGCTCAGAATTTTCCTCCGATAAACCCTTGGTTCCTCTTATCCTTTAAGACACAAGACCTCACTTTCTGCATATAAAGAAGTTGCAATTATCTTCGTTCTGAAGAAGTTTAGGTTCATACAGTTGCTGGAAAGCTTCAGTCTATAATGGACCATGAAAATCAACGAGGCTAATATCCAAAATCAAAGCTCTTTCTGAAACTTCTACGCACAACAGTCCATTCTCCTTGGTTCGTCCAGAATGAATAGTTACGCGGTGAGATTGACATTCTCACTATTCAGGAGTTTATCCGTCACCGCCCTTTCACCATCTTCACTATGTTCCAGGTGCGGTTTTCTATTCACTTGGGACTCTAACAGCTTCCCTCCAGGATCCGCAATCGCCTGCCACAGGATCTGTACAGTTCGCTCCGAATGAATCCGCTTCATCCATATGCTAGCATACCATCCGTTGATGTCGCCAGCGAGGGTCCCGAAGGGGCTGACTTCCAGTTCAGTTAGTGCCATCATCGGCACTAGCTGGATCGGCTTTCTTTTGTTTATATGTTAAATTTTATTACATTGTATATTTTACTCATAATTTCAACCAAATCTGGCGCTGATACATAAAAAAAAAAGAAAAAAATTCTGACTTTGCATCGAGGTGTGCAAGCAGAAATTGAAATTGATGATTTGCTTTTAGTGTACGGTGGCTACGTTTCTCAAACAGTGGCCTATATATGTTTCTGAATATTGCAGTACACAATCAATTCACCGGAAGCTCGAAATCCTGTTATGATTTCAGATAATGCACGACAATGCAAGACGGCATTTCCGCTGCATCGACCAATTGCATTTGGGAAACTAATTCACCCAATACAATTCTGACACGAGTTCGCCTGATTAATTTTTTTCCCCAAACAGAAAAATCTCGACACATCCGAGAGTTTAAACTTAAAATTAAGCAGTATACCGTCACTACCAAACTTTGAAAAGCAGTCATTATGCAAGGTGGTCGTTTTGAATGATGGGGGGAAAAAAACCATTTTGTAACAAATATGAAAATGCGACCTACTTCTAATAATTTGAAACGGGGGTTTTAAATTATAAGCATGCATGTTAACTAATGCTGAAAACTGCATACGATTACACCTGCATTAACTGGGAAGAGTGCAATATGTCTCATGCCTTTTGAAGCCGCTCTCGGTGCGACACGTTTGAAGCCATACCCTTTGCTTAAATGATAACGTTTAATGTTACCTGCTGTGTTGACGAGCTTTATGACGTCGCCTTGTTGCTCGTTCTGCGCTGTCTCGTCCGCCAGCAGCTCTAGTGGTATGGGTTATTTATTTCAAGGTATGCATGAGTGTATTGTTAAAGGATAACGCCAGTTTAGTCAGCTGATAAATTTTAATGTTGAGTACAATGTTCAGCTTCAGAAGAATCGCCGACTATTAATTACTACTATAATAATAATTAAGCGAAGTGTCAGTTTCTCTAAGTCCCACAAATGTTGGTCGGAAAGATACGTCTCAATAGCCGCTGAATCTTTCTAATCCCCGCGCGCTACACAAGTTAAAAATTACACACGAGAGTAAGTCACACGAGTCAAGAATCTCAGGAGTGACCCCTACCAACCTCTACCAACGATCCGACTTACGCGGACAAATCCCAAAACTATACGTATGCGTCTCTTACCTTGTTGCTATGCGGTACCGCCTGAAAACTCAGAATTTCATTCCCTTTCTAATTTGCAGAACTCCTGCTTACGTGACTTTCAAACGTATTGAACTCAAACCTAACTGCATTCAACGAGCTTTTATCCTAAAATATTCCTTACATGACTTACTAATTTCCTTTACCTTTCCATAAAAAAATCTCAGCTCAAGCTTATTATATTACACATTGGTTTAATATACGGAAATTACTTATTGCGATTATTTCTTTAGCTTAATATCATTTGCTTATTTAATTATTTATGTCTTCCTGTCAATAATTACGGTATTACTTTTCAATACATTATTGGCAGGAGTTTACATCTGAGGTACATACAGCAAACCAGATAGACCTAGACAAAATGCACCACCACTGTTGTCCAAAACAGGTTTTTCGCGAATATGAAACCCATTTCACACTATGTTTAAAATATGCCTTGGTGCATATGCAGACTTGGCAGCATGGAAAGTTGGATTTGAAGAATTCTCATTGGTGGTGTGAGACTACCTAAAACTTATTGAAACCCTTGATGGTTTAGTCTCATTATTATTTTATAGTATCTGGAAAACACTAAATGTTAATGGAAACGGGCATTTGACTTTCAATAAGTATGAGAAACTACAAAATGAAACTATTTTGTTGTTGTATCCTTGGAATAGCTTGTTGGCATATATACGTAGTTGCAGTGCAACTTAAGAGGCAAAAAAAAAAAAATTATATATATATATCTGATGTGTTACACTCACATGACTTTCTCTACTCTTGTACAAACCATTTTTACAAACGCTTATTCTCCATATGCTTTATGTTAATCGAGATATCGAGATGTTAATATTATTGCTAATTTTCTTGTAGATGCTAGGGGAATTAGTAGGCTTTAAGCGATAGTCAAATATTTTATGAGCTGTTTGCTATGTGGAGTATTCCATTCTCTTTGCATTACCAGGACAAAAAAAATGAATAACGAATTTCCATTTGAGAAAAAGTATAAGTATGGGTAAACTTAAGGGAATAACAAACAATATCTCGAAAATGGTTCACTCAACAAAAGAACTGTATATGACAGAAATTGTGTATTTTAACGCGATCTACATTTTTTGTGTAGTAAACTTTTGTTTATCTCTTATGGTTTACCAGTTATGCAAAAGTCGTTCACAATAAAGAATACTTTTGGAGACATTCCCAGAAAATTCGAGATATACATTTCATTTATCATAAAAATGTCTTAAACATACGATGTTTTAATCAAAATCCTTATAGAGATTTTTGAGAAAATTAAAATTTAGAAAAATGTTCTATGTAAAGGGTAATCTGGGGTGTGGGGATTTCCTTAAAAACCTTTGTGTCGCATCTCTGGAAGATACTGAACCTAAATACCAAATTTGTTATATATCCGACTGTTCGTTTCTGAGTTATGCTGTTCACGGACAGACAGACGTACAGACACACACACGGACATGTTTTAAAAATACGTTTTTGGATTCAGGAGACCTCAAAACATGTATTTCCGGTGTATACGTGAATTTTGGGTGGAATGTAATACTTCCCCTACTTACTATACGTACAGAGAAAGTAAAAAATTTGATGTGTTACACTCACATGACTTTGTCTACTCTTGTACAAACTATTTTTACAAAGCTTATTCTCCATATGCTTCATGTTAATCAAGATGTCAATCTTATTGCTAACTTTTTTTGTAGGTGCAAGGGGAATATGGTAGGCTTTAAGCGATAGTCAAATCTTTTAAGAGCTGGTTGCTATGTGGCGCATTCCATTCTCTTTGCATGTCCAGGACATAAAAAAAAACGAATAACGAATTCCCATTTGAGAAAAAGTAATGGAAAATTTAAGGGAATAACAAGCAATATCTCGAAAATGATTCACTCTACAAAAAAAATGCATGTGTCACAAATTGTGTATTTTAACGCGATCTACATTTTTTGTGTAGTAAAATTTTGTCTATCTCTTATGGTTTACCAGTTATGCAAAAGTCGTTCACAATGAAGAATACTTTTGGAGACATTCCCAGAAAATTCGAGATATACATTTCATTTGTCATGAAAATTTCTTAAACATATGATATTTTAATCAAAATCGTTAAGAGCCATTTTTGAGAAAATTAAAATTTTCGAAAAATGTTCTATGTAAAGGGGTGGGAGTGTTTTTTTGAAAATCTTCCTGTCACATCTCTGGAAGATACTGAACCCAAATACCAAGTTTGGTGTTTATCCGACTGTTCGTTTCTGAGTTATGCTGTTCACAGACACACACATACATACATACACACACACACACAGACGGACACACGGACATGTTTCCAAAAACGCTTTTTTTTTATTCAGGGGTTCTCAAAACATATACTTCCGGTGAAATCTCGGTATAGAATTTTTGGGTGGAATACAGTACTTCCCCTACTTACTATACGTAGTAGAGAAAGTAAAAAGGAATGCAATTGCGAATAATACACACATATTTTGTAACCAATGTCCTGGCTTCTTAACCCAGAGCTACGACTGCCGTCTAGGGCGAGGGAATTTCTCATTAACCAGAACAGGTTGTTAACCTCTGCAGACGAAGTATGAATGTGGCAGTTTATTCCGTATTGAAATATGATAAAAACAACGTTAAAACTGCAATTCGAGAGTTATATCATTAGATGTTTCTCAATCACAGCTCCTGATACGGCAACAGAAGATATAGCAATTAAACAATAAATAAATTGCTCATTTCTTTATGTATTTATTTTGCCTTCGTAATTGATAGTCCCGTATTGTACTTTCATGACTCATAACAATACTCATATTGGACCAAAAGCGGATTTATCTAACATAACCACATAGGATTCGTAATTGTTTGCGCCTATGCAAGCTATTAATATCTGTTTTCGTATCTAGCTAGAGCAAAAACCCACAGCAACACACACTATGAGTTAGGCAAAATAGTGACGAGTAGCGAGCGAGAGAGAAAGAGTGAGGTCCGAGGAGAGACCAGGACAGAGATGGAGTGACAAATCCAGGAGAAGTCACAAGTTAAAAGGAGTTGGATAATAAGTCAGCAAATAAAAAGAGAAACAAGAGTGCTGAGGGAGACAGAGATAGGTGGGTTTTTACAAAAAAGGTTAGAAGAGGCCTGTCTTAAAAGTGAACGATATCTGTTTCATAGCAAATAACCAATCGGAATAGAGATTAGGTAAAAGAGCCCGAAAGTTAGCGTCATAGCAACGTGATATAAAAGGAGGCCCGCCTCAGATTCCAACAGCTGCTTATATACTTCTCTGAGAGTCATTCATGTGAATTGTCTAGTTTGTCTAAATTGTTTAGATTGCCCTAACGTGTGCATATGAGGTGGAAATGACGTGTGACGTAGATAGCTAGGTCTACTAAAATATTTAAAGTAGCCAGAAGAAGAAAATTGCAGTGTTAAATAATCATTATTATTCAAAGAGGAACAGTTGCTAGCCGCTTCAATTATTTGTCGATTGGAAATAAATCCATACGTTAAGATTCATTGTATTCTTCACCTTCTCCTAAAATATCCTGGAATACAGATAGCAATTTCTTCACATCTACCGACTGACAGTCGAGGTAGAGAACTTCCGAGAAGTTCAACCTGGAACTTAACGTCAAGGTGAGATATCACGTGCATACATGGAAGCGCTACAACCACATCCTCTTTCAGTTTATAACTATGTTGTCCGGTGTTTGCTAACTCCAGAGTGAGATTCATGTGTACTACACAGCCACATACGTTTTCAAGTCATCGGGTTAAATTTGTGGTAGGGTCTCGTGTGTGTGTTGCAATAAAGTTTATATGCAGTAATTTGTGATTTTAATTAATTATAATTTAATTTAAAATTATGCCTCGGCTGCATCAGTTATATTAGGTAGAGCAAGTATCTCTTATCAGCGGTGGTACGGCTGTAGAATAGTTTCACACACTTTACACAAATTATGGTTTAAATTCTCACTTCTTTATTTATTCTTGAAGGTAGATGAATAATATATCAAATAATAACAAATACCTGAAGTACTTACGTATGGAGCTGTAAGATATTAAGTTCTATAAGTGTGCTAACGAACTGCAGTTTGCAGAGAATTTCTTAAGTTCTTTATCGTGCTAAAAAGTTATAAATTACACAAATTTATATCTCTGCGAATATACAATGAAATTTATTTTACGGTTGTAGTAATTATCTGTTCCTAACTGCATTTTATAGAGGTCAAAATTTATTTTCTCCGCTCTGCACTAATATTTTCCATCTGCACACTCTGAACTGATTAGGCTTGGGTAGGCTACCTCTCAGCGTACAGTCTAAAATTTTAAATTTAATGTTTCTATTTTCCGATTGGCTAAGCCTATACTAGTATAACACTTTTGGTTTGACTTTGATTGGCTGTTTGCACCCATGTGGCTATTTATAAACTTTTTGACGTTACATCTGTATTTTCCCATCTACTGTTGGTAGCCTTCCGTAGCTTTCAACTTATTGTTCTGCCAAGGTTACAACTTATTGTTAGCCGCCCTCTGTTTGCTACAAAACACATCTTGCTTCTACCCTCACAGCTCCTGCGTTTCTAAACCAAGAAATACATTTACATAATATTTTACCATATATACAATAAATATACACTTTATAGCAATTACTGAACGCTTAAAGGCGGGCTATTATTTTTATATTACATAATCAAATTGATAGCAGTTAAGGGATAAAAAATACTGCCTCTAATTATACCAGTTCTGCTCGTGAGGTCACAGCAAGAGCAAGTGTGCCTATGTAGTATTAGGAGTTTCAATATGGGATTGGATATCAGGTGGATCGGTGTCTATCAGTACACTGCATCATTACATTAAATTATTGTTTAAGTGAAAATAGATATTATATTTATAACATTTCAAACCGAAACCATGCTTTCCGAGCTTTTTGTTGTTGTTTAGGTTTGAATTCTTTTGTTTTAAAACTACATATCATTTAAATGCTAACTACCTGTTGTAATGAGAGACTTGCCACTTCAGTTCTGCTTCCTCGAGTATCACTTCTGCACTGCAGCACCTTTCTCAAGTCTAAGAATACCTTCCATCAAACTTTCTTCTGCTGTGAGAACGTTGCCTTGTTTACGTGCTCTCTTGGAGATAAGTTGGAGTGTGCGAAGGCGAGAAAAACACCTCATTTGTTTTCAGCACAAGTCAACGAACAAACTTCCTAAGTACATGTTTGCAACCTCTTTTAAAGGAAATAATCATCTTAATAAAATATTCAAGCTAATGACGATAACACGTTTCATCTAACCTGAAATTATTCTGCATCATTGAAGTCAATACACAGCTATTTATTATACGAGGCGTGTTCTTAAAGTATTGTTTTAGTATTTTGCCACTGCAGCGCTGCGGTGGTGCGATCGCTTCCTTCATTCATTTGGAAGCCAGACCAGCTATGAGCGATCGTCACTTTGTGTTTTCCTGTTCTTAGAGTGTTTCGAAATGTTCAAAACAATCGAATCATTCGCCGACTGTCAGAATAGCGATTCGTTTTTTGAATCTGAGAAATGTTACGCTAGCAACATCATCGCCAATTGTGTGAGATTTTTGGGGAAACAATAATGAGTGAGAAAGCCTGGTCACAGACACCAAACAAACTCAAGATCTGTTCGCATCATTTGGTTAGGAACAATTCGAACTACCCTCCCTATAGCCCGTATTTGCACCAAGCGATTTTTATCTGTTTCTTCATCTGAAGAAATTCCTTGCTGGAAAAAATTTCAACGCCGATGTTGTGAAACAAGAAGTGCATGCAGACTAGACGTTCATCACGGGCGGAATCATTCTTTCACGAAGGTATACAAACATTGTTTTCCCGTTATGATTAGTGGCCCAATAACGGCGGTAACTACGTGGAGAGGTAGTCTAACGTGGTAATCAATGATAATAAAGTGTTTGGAAAATAATGTTCGGTTATTTTTTAAACATATCGGCAATTACTTTGAAAATACACCAGTACGATATTCGATTCCTGATATAAAGATAATGCTCCTATCTACCTTAGGTAGAGTATGATAAATGTAACCTTTAAATGATTCAAACTATGCAATGTGGACTTGATTACATTCAACCTGCAGAAACAACACTCAGATGTTTATATTCTACGTCAATTTATTCTAGTGACGAGCTCGTGCGGACAAAAGTAAGCAACTTTTCAAGCATATTACATAGCTAGCGCACTAAAGCAACTTTCGCGCTATGTAAGGCGAGGCATACCTGAAAACGGCTTGACTCGCCGCCAGAACGAAGGCGGTTGAGTAGCGGTAAAACTGCGAAATCATAGTAACTGCTCTCGCCTTCCATCGCCATCATCCCCTCTCTACTTCTCTCTGTGTAACTTAGATGTACTGAGACGATTTCAAAACCGGCAATAAAACTGATACTTCCAGCATATTGATAGAAGTTAAAACATTGGTACACAACCTTGTGCCTGTTACGTACGCGAATGTTAGTAACGACAACTTCCTGAATGTTCATCGTATCGAAATGTTGTAAATCACATAACAATGCGCTTTTGATGTTGCTTGTATCAATATTTTTCATAAACTCAAACTGAGCGATTTATTTAGATTTTTTTACTTTCTCTACTACATATAGTAAGTAAGGGAAGTAATGCTTTCCACCCAAAAATTCGATAACGAGACTTCACCGGAAATACACGTTTTGAGGCTCCCTGAATCCACCAAAATCATTTTTAGAAAAAGGTCTGTGTGTGTCTGTGGACAACAAAACTGAAGCGATAGTCGGATAAATTTCAAACTTGGTATTTAGGTTTAGTATCTCTCAAAGATGCGACGTGATTATTTTCAAGAAAATCCCCACACCCCAGACTATTCTTTATTTTGATTTTCTCAAAAATGGCTCTAACGATTTTGATTAAAACATCATATATTTGATATATTTTCATGACAAATAAAATACATATCTTGAATTTTCTGTTCCCAAAAATCCTCTTTATTCTGAATGGTTTTTCCACAACTGGTAAACCGCAAGAGATAGACAACATTTTTAGCACAAAAAATGCATAAATACACAATTTATGCCATATACATTTTTTGTCATATACATTTCCGAAATTTTCCTTGATATTTGTTGAATTTTCCAATACTTATACTTTCTCTCAAATGGAATTCGTTATTCGTTTGGACATAAAAAGAGCATGGAACGCTCCACATAGCAACCAGCTCTTAAAGGATTTGACAATCACTTAAAGCCTACCATACTCCCCTTGCACCTACAAAAAAATTAACATCCAGAGTAACAACTCGATTAACATGAAGTAGATGGAAAGTAAGGGTTTGTTAAAAGAATTTGTACAGGAGTAGAGAAAGTCTTTAGTGTAACACATCAGAATTTTATTTTTATTTTGCGCCACGCTAGAATTGATTTTGCCCCCTTTGGGAAAGTAGTTAGGATACCGTACAAGGCCTATACTGAACCTTTTGGAATACCATGTTTCTAAAAATAAATGACATTTGTTTCTAATGTTGCTACTTTCTAATGTTTTTCGAGTTGATTACCGTGCACTTTGTTCGATTTGCTCTAATAATTTCTTAATTATCGTAATTTAGATTCGACTTGCTCTTTACCCTTGTAACCTTCAAACCTTCAATGTGTAAAGGTTTATCTCAATTATTAAAACGAAGTAGAGAGAAGAACAAACTTTCATAAGAATAGGTGATGGAACCTATATAAAAATAAACGGTGGTGAGTGGAGAAAGTCATGTGAATGTACATTAGATTTTTCCCATTCAGCATTGAAAAGCCCTTTGCTTTCTGTCGGTCATGGCCTATAAAACACCTAATTTGAATTCATAAATAATCAGATATTTAAATGCTGACCTAAAAATTGCATACTCTTTCTATGACATTGCGAGAAGCGACTGAACAGCAAAGCCACTTCAAAATAAATTCAAATCAATAACAACGAATATCTTGAACATGGCTAGTGGCACAAGGTTATTTGAAATAAATGGCGTGTTTTAAACAGGTCTACATTCTATTTATTTCTTATCGGTTACCAGTTATACAAAATGGTAGCACATTTCTTCCGAATGAAGAAATTTCCACAGACTATTTCCAGGAAATTTAACACACACATTTTTTTCATGTAAATATCTTAAATATATGGTAATTTAATCAATGCCGTTAGAGCTATATTTGAGAAAATCGAGCGTTTCGGAAAATATTCTAAGTAAAGAGTAGTTTGGGGGGCGGAAATTTTCTTGAAAATCTTCGTGTCGAATGCTTGGAAGATACTGAATGTAAATACCAAGTTTGGTATTTATCGGACATATCGTTTTTGAGTTACGCTGTTCACACACCCCACCCCCACCCACACCCACACACGTTCCCTCTTTAAAATATGAATATACATTTCTTAGCTCCTGGGTACCTTATTTAGAACACACACATCCGGTAAAATCTCCGTATAAAATTCTTGGGTGGTGTACAATACCTGATTTGCCTACCACAGTGAGCGGCAGAGAAAGTAAAATACTATGAAAATTATACGGAAACCTAACAGCTGTCAAGTGGAAGTCCACAAAACAATACATCTCATTTCGAAGCACTGCAGGCGGCGTAAGCGTATCACTGCACCTGTTTCAGGAAGTAGCCTCTACAGCAGCAATATAGGACATTGGTGTTTCGATCAATGTTCAAGTGCCGGCAAAAAGTTCGTCGAGTTTCATTCACTGACCCAATTTTTCTAAAAACCTTCCGTCTCCGCGATAAAGCAGTTTTATATTGCGTTCAACCGTACCTGATCTACAGCCAACCCACGAAAACACCTACGCAAGTTTACATTGCACTTTTTGTTCCTCCCGTGTGGTAAATATTTCCAGAACTACTGAGCTATCAAAAAAAAATATTATTTAGTTTATTTTCTCTACCATGCACTCAGTAAATAGAGAAGGTATTGCATTCCGTCAAAGAATTTGATACAGAGATTTCACTTCGAATACATGTTTTGAGGTCCCCCTTTTTACAGTAGTTACTCCACACAAGCATGTTTATTAGAAGATGAATAAAATACACAAACATCAATGTTGTTCCTTGCATCCATTTCATGATCTTTGCAGAAATGTAAAAAACAATGCTCATAAGAAGTCAAAGTTATACACTACAATTTGTTATTTTAACTATAAAATAAAATACTAACAAATCAGTGATAGGGAGATAAATTAATTAAAAGGAAACTTTTACTACATTAAAGTGTAGCTTTTTTTTTTAAACATAAGATAGTATCAGCAACTGTAAACAGGAAAAGAAAAATGGCAGTTAGATACTTCTCTATGCTATGCACCTCTTGGAATTTAGCAGACTTGCTGTTTAGATCTGTTAACACATGAGTTAACGTAGGCATTAATTATCATTGTGTATGTTTCAAGGAATGTTGGTCCAGTAATTAAAGGGAAGATGTTACTCCAACTTTTTATTGTTCATACCGTCAAATGTATTCCACATTTCAATTCTTTTTACTTTCTCTACTACGTATGGTAAGTAGGGGAAGTATTGCAATCCACCCAAAAATTCGATACCGAGATTTCACCGGAAATACATGTTTTGAGACCTCCTGAATCCAAAAAAAGCATTTTTGGAAACATGTCCGTGTGTGTGTCTGTGTGTGTGTGTGTGTGTGTGTGTCTGTGTACAGCATAACTCAAAAATGAACAGTCGGATAAGCACCAAACTTGGTATTTAGGTTCAGTATCTTCCAGAGAGGCGACACGAAGGTTTTCAAGAAAATCCCCCCACCCCAGACTACCCTTTACATGGAACATTTTTTCGAAAATTTTAATTTTCTCAAAAATGGCTCTAACGATTTTGATGAAAATATCATATGTTTAACATAATGTCACGAGAAATGAAATGTATATCTCGAATTTTCTGGGAATGTCTCCAAAATTATTCTTCATTGTGAACGACTTTTGCATAACTGGTAAACCATAAGAGATAGACAAAATTTTACTACACAAAGAATGTAGATCGCGTTAAAATACACAACTTATGTCATATACATTTCTTTTGTTGAATGAACCGTTTTCGAGATATTGCTTGTTATTTCCTTAAATTTTCCAATACTTATACTTTTTCTCAAATTCGTTATTCATTTTTATGTCCTGGACATGCAAAGAGAATGGAATGCGCCACATAGAAACCAGCGTTAAAATATTTGACTATCGCTTAAAAGCTACCATATTCCCCTTGGATCTACAAGAAAATTACCAATAAGATTGACATCTCGATATCTCGATTAACATGAAGCATATGGAGAATAGGCGTTTGTAAAAATAGATTGTACAAGAGTAGAGAGAGTCACGTGAGTGTAACAGATCAGATTTTTTTTATGTCATGGACATGCAAAGAGAATGGAATGCGCCACATAGCAACCAGTGTTAAAATATTTGACCATCGCTTAAAACCTACCATATTTCCCTTGCATCTACACGAAAATTACCAATAAGATTGACATCTCGATATCTCGATTAACATGAAGCATATGGAGAATAGGCGTTTGTAAAATTAGATTGTACAAGAGTAGAGAAAGTCATGTGAGTGTAACACATCAGATTTTTTAATCTAGTAGCACCGATGATCTTCAAGGTAGCCCCCCATTGGAATGGCAGGTTAGTTTGCTTCTCATTTTGGTATAGGTACATCAGCCTAGCAGAGATTTAAGAATGGAACCTAAACTTTTGTTGTTGCTAGCTCCACATACAAAGTCCAAAACCTACCATTGAGGATTGCATTGCTGAGCGCTCAAGAAAACTTGGCAAATGATACAATGCTTGATTTACAATACTTTTACTTGATTACACATGGTTCTGCTTCTACAGAGAAATGGTCAAAACATTTAGTTTTAATATCTTAATGCATCAGACCTTCACATTTTTATGAGTGAATTTGCATACATACAACAATACGCATCTGTCTTAACTACCAATAATGTGTAAGATATAGCTATTAAATTTAGCAGACATTATGAATGAGCAGAAAACTCACTGGAAGTTTAATAAAAATTACAAAATACACTTTGCAGGCTATTGGTATCATAAATCAACTGTTGAAGGCAGATCATCAAGTGCATAAAACTGCTGTTGAATTTTTTTTTCTCAAGAACTTTGACTATCCGTACACCAGACTGATCTGAGCCAATTGTGCTTCTATGGCTGTAGTTACTGTTACTGGCATCCCTTCAAACATACCACCAGCATTACGATGCAAATGACCAGCAAATACATGTTCCATACCTGCATCTTTCAGTTTTATTAGCTACTCTTGTCGTATATCAGTTTCTATTGAAAAGTATCGATCAGACTCTTCTTCTGGAGAATTAACAAACAAAGGAATATGCTAAAAGACCACTTCTCTCTCTTTGGAGTGTTTTATTTTCTCTAGCTGGTTGTTCAACCACTGCTCATGTTCCATAGCTTTGTTTTTATATCTTTGAAGAATCAGTCAGAAACTGGGTGTTGATCACCAAGAAGTATATGCCTCCAATGAAAAATAATCATCTCCAAAGGAAGAGCGATAAGCAGACACTGTTTCCTCTGTTTCCCTTGAGACAGTTCGTTCTGCGTAGCTAAATATAAAATTATAACCATAGGGAAAACAAAATATTAATAACAGTAGGAATGGTATTATGAAACAAGACTGGTAAGGGAGTATTACATATAAAGGTGAATATGGGTTGAAAAGACAGTGCCAGCAGCAGACAGGAAACGAGGGTGATTTTTCCCTTATTCTAATCAAGTGAGAAGAGAATACGCTTTGTTAGTGTACCGTTAGGTCGCCTGAAAACAGATGCATAGGAAGGGGTCAGCGCTCTAATAGCCGCAGGCAACCAATAAGAAAGAAGGCAGAAATCATGTGATAGTGAAATGGGGAGATAGGAAATTTGAAATAAAGAAACAGGAGAGTTTGGAGAACACTTGTTCATGATATTTCCTTGGAGGTTGTTGTGAAAACAAATATGTTGGCGGATAGGCGCGACTGTATGAAGCGCAAAGGTAAAGAAAGGTGTGTGTGTGTGTATGTGTGTGTGTGTGTGTGTGTGTGTGTGGCGAGGTAATATCAGGAGTCAGATATAAAAAAAACGTGACGGGAAATAAACGGGCAGGAAAATGAACCAATCTATTAACCACCAACTATAGATCCAAGATCCATACGAGTCCCTGAGTTAGCATCGATCCGGGGACCATTCCTGAAATCCCGTGCCACCTAATCGGCGCACAGCACCTCCCATGGTACCACCGCACCCTGAATAAAAAACCTATGTATTACATTCACAAGTCTCTCTCTGCCTTTTTTTCAACAAACTATTCTTATAAAGTTTGTTCTTCTGTCTACCTTATGTTAAGCGAGATAACATTTGTAGAAACGGTTTTATTATTTGACATTGTATATCAACTTCCGATGGTTGCTATGAAAACAAAAGAAATTTCAATTCTGAAAGAGATGACCAAAAGCACTAGTGCGGGAAGTAAAACCATCACAATACAAACGCTGACTTATTGAAAGTTCCAATATCAATTCCATCATTTAACTTTATCGTAGTTTTCAACAACGAAAATTCCAACCTCAGACTTCCTGGACTCATCAATTTACTACCTTTTAGAACGAAATATGCCAATACATTCTTCTCATTAAAATATACGCAACCCTTTTTCTTAACCCTTGCAGAATGAAGTATTGCCAACCCATACCTCTTTTTGATTTCTTCGGTATTAACTCGTCACATCCACTTTTCCAAGCTGCTTCGATTTCCACATCATTGGACACGTCGTCTATTACTTTTTCCACAATTACGTAAAAATAAATGAAATTGGTAACATAACTATAAAATACAACATAATATGGCGACACGGACAAATAACACTTACTTACAAACATCCTGTCTCCATAGCAACACGTATAGGCGAAGTTTAGAATTAACTTATAAAATCTTCTTCAGTAATATATCTGTCTTATATAGAGGGTGGGCCATTTAATTTGGGACTGTACAATATCTCTAAAACTAAGCGTTGTAGAAAGAAATATCTTTAATAAAAGTTACTTGATATTATCGGGGAAAGTAAATGCCATCAGTCGTGTTTTGTTTAGGAGAGGTTATGATAATAATTTTAGGATCAATTTTTTTTATGAATGGGAACCTAAAATTGGGGTCAAAGTAAATTGACCTAAAATGACATCACAACGTCCTCCAAATAAAACACAATTAATGGCATTTACTTTCCCCCATTATATCAAGCAACTTTTATTCAAGACATTTCTTTCAATAACGCTTAGTTTTAGAGATACTGTACAGTCTCGACATAAATGGTCCATCCTGTTGAGATATTTAATACAATTCACTTTATACAAATACCTATCGCACGAAAAATAGTACGCAATACACATTTGGTAAGCACATAACGGGATCTCAGAAATTGAAAATAGCTCTGTCCTCGATCCATATCAAACGCTTATCAAACTAGTATAGCAGTATACTATTAAGAACTGGTCGCTATGTAAGAGCATTGGAATTTGTCCTCCTTGCATGATCTGAGAAAAAAAAGATGTATTTGAGAAAAATATAAGTATTGGAAAATTCAAACCAATAACCAGGAATGGTTACCCCCAAAACATATTTGACATAATTTGTGTGCTTTAACGAGATCTACATTGTTTGTGTAGTAAGATTTTGTTAGCTCAGTTATGCAAAATTAATTCAGAATGAAAAGGGCCTCAGAGGCTATCACAAAAAATTCAACATTGAGGTAGTATTTTTAACACTAAAATGATTTAAGTCTGATTATATAATATAAAATATAATAACAGCCCGCCTTAAAAGCAATATGTGTATAATATAATATATAAAATGTATGTAATAGCCATTGCTCCAACATTATTAAATGCTAACAATGAGGTAACCTTGAGGCAATAATGAATTGGAAAGTTTAATAATGCTACTAGTAATACTTAGAACAATAATGTAATATTTAAAACAGTTTATAATGAGGCAGTATTTAATACCTGAATAATTTTAATTGTATTTTATAATAAGTAAATTCAATAACAGCCCGCCTTGAAACAATATGCATGTAATAATTATTTAAACTGTATATAACAGTCATTGCAAATGCTTATTTTTATTGTAAACATGTTTTATGAATGTTATGTGAATACATTACATACTTTAATAATGCAAGAGCTGTGAGAATAATAAGTTTTAAGTTGCTAACAATGAGGTAATAATGAGGTAACCTTGTAGCAATAATGAGTTAAAGAGTTTGAAACGTTACCAGTCATGATTATATCAAAGATAAGGTAAATTCAGTAACAGTTTAAAATTAGCCAATCAATAGCAAGGAAAAAGTTTAAGTAAAATGCAGATATTCTATTGGACTAGAATTAGCCAATCAGAGACTTGAAATACCGAAGCTTACAGGTTTTTACCGTTGAAATCTTACTCAGTTGTTGGCAAGCCTTGGTAGTGAACAGATGTAAGATGTGTTCTCTACGAGTGAATCGTAAAATATGTATACGCGCTAAGTGAAAGTATTGAAGATTCTCACAGTTCTTAAAAAGTGTAGTTCTTTATAAAAGTATGCAAGAATTAATAAAAGAAGTGAGTTTAAAAAGTTAAATTCTTGATGTCTATATTCTTGTTATACCGCACCCTGAATAAGAGAAACATGTTTCTAAAGTAAGACTGACGCAGCTGAGGCATAACTCAAACATAAATAATATATAGAAGCAGTTTTTGATAACAAAGTTAAATATTATAGTGTAAAACTTGGAGTGTCATAACAAAACCGCATCTTGAAATCAGCTTCTCGTGCGTAGCAGCATATTGCGTAAAAACAGTAACTATTACGTAATCAACAAATTCAAACAGACGCCCAAAACGTGTTTTAGAAACTCCTTAAATGCAACTAAATAAAATATTTATTTAAATAAATATTACGTAAGCATACCAACTTCTTCAAGTCTAAACATATATATTACCAGAAGCAAAACAACTTCAAGTTTACGTAAAAACAAAAAGCAGCACAACATAAAAATAACGATCTTCAAGTTTAAAAAAATTACGTAACAACACATCTTCTTTAAACAACTAATATTTTTACGCAACAACATTCCTACTTCAAGTTGGCGTCCATACGTGGGGCAGATATGAAATAATTTACGTAATTTATTACGTGAAGCACAAAACAACTTCAATAAATAGCCAATCAACAACTAGAAAAACCTTAAGTTAAATAAAAGTATACTATTGGAGTAAAATTAAGCCAATCAAAGACGTGAAATAGAAAAAGTTACAAATTTATGCGGTAAACGCCAGTCGCTAGAAGGCAACGTACCTGAGCAGTTTGTTCGCTCGGTACGTATTCAGTGCGAGACATAAAATTCATTACGGCGAGAATATTATAAAGTTTACGTGTTAAAAAGTGCAAGTAATTAATAAATAATCTGACAGCTCTCTATATCAGTGAAGTGTTATTTCATCGTGTGAAGGATTAATAAATGGAGTGAAGTAAAAATTATAGTTCGTGTAAGCCTACATTCTTTTGCCGCATCACCCCCTGCAAAGAGATACATGTTTCTACAAATTAATACGGAGACAGTCGAGGCAAACATAAATATATATAATATTTAAAGAAACATAAAAATATAAAGTTGATTCCTAAACGTTGGGGACGACAGTTTGGTAAGCTCGATGATAATGGCTAACGCCACGCTCGATTGTTATTTTCTTAATATAGTTCCTAATAACATTGGTAAGGGTCTAATGAAAGCAACAACTTCTAAAATCTTCAGCATGCGCATCCTTAGACGTCATCTGGTGTATTGTTTTAGTCCTCTCCCGCACCGGTACATGTTCGCCAATACGAAGGCATACAGCTGGGTTTCTGTTTTCCAGAACTTTTCAAAATTTTATACCTATATATGTATGTGTCTCTACCTATATACATACACACATATACTCTTATTGAAAACACCACCTTCCTGTATTATCTGCTTGAATAACTTGCGCAGACGCCTTCCGGAATCCCTTATTTTATTGCTGTTGTTTTTCATGGAAAGTCAGTGTGATGCATGCAAGTTGGCCTTAGTCGTGCAGTCTCCATTTTCTGTACTATCTACTCGAATAATATGTTGATACATGTTCTTTCAAACATGCATCTTTCTTACACAATTTACTCTGTTTTATATTTGTTTTACCCTATATATGAACTTTAGATCTTGAATTTCAAATATCCATATTGGTATTTATTTGTCAAATTGGGGAACACGGAAGAAAATACGTATTTCAACACATTTCTCTAATGCGAATCACAGACGTCGTGCTCGGTTTTACTTGTTTTGTTACATCGGCGAACTTAAGAGTGTGTGCTTAAGTTATGTATCCCATCTGGGATTCCTGATCTCTCCATTTCCAAAATTTTATGCAGTGTGATGCATGTAAATCGCGAGAATTAGAACTAAAGTGGTTCACAAGGCTACCACATTAAAAGCAAAATAAAAGCAACAACTTGACCCGACTACCCCACCCATGGCCTTTCATGGCATTTGTCCAACACGTTCATTTCTTCCACAAGTGAACGAACCTGCATTTACATGCATAAATCGTCTGCTAGACGGATGACGTCATCCATGCTATGCAGAATGTCAAGCGACAAAATTGTATACCCAGAAATGAATGGGCAGTTGGAAACACTGAAGAGTTGAAAATTTAGAGTTTTTATAGTATTTACCAGGGAGGTAACACGCTACAGACTGCATAATGGTAACGAAATTCAATTCTGAGATACTTAAAACAACCGATACAAACACATCCCCGGACCTGTCAGTTGGACTACAGTATTATCCATGAAATGATGTGTGTGCTTATCCTAAGAATATTCTTGTTGTTTGTAAAGACTTATTATCAAGCCTTCGCTTCATTTTTAATTTCTACATCGTCAACCTACAATAGTTAAAGTACTGAATTTCCACCCAAAAATTCGAGTTGGAATCCACCCAGATCTCACTGGAAATCTGAACTCAATAAAAACATTTTACAAAAATCTGATGTGTTGCACTCACATGACTTTTTCCACTCTTGTACAAACTATTTTTACAAAAACTTATTCTCCTTCTACTTCATGTTAATCGAGATATGGAGATTGCTAATATTACTGCTAATTTTCTTGTAGGTGCAAGGGGAATATGTTAGGCTCTAAGCGATAGCCAAATCTTTTGCATTTCATTCTCTTTTCATGTCCAGACATAAAAAAAGAATAACGAATTCCCATTTGAGAAAAAGTGTAAGTATTGGGAAAATTCAAACAAATAACAAGTGATATCTCGGAAATGGCAAACTCCACACAAAAATGTATATGACTTAAACTGTGTGTTTTAACGAGATCTACATTTTTTGTGTAGTAAAATTTTGTCTCTCTGTTACGGTTTACCTTATAAGAAAGTCGTTCAGAATGAAGAGGATCTTTGGGGACTTTCCTTTAAAATTCTATATGTACACTTAATTTTCCATAATAATATCTTAAACATATGTTTTAATCAAAATCAGAAACACAAAATTTTCGAAAAACGTTCCATTTAAAGGTTAGTCTGAGGTGGCGGGATTTCCTTGAAAACCTTCGTGTCGCATCTTTGGAAGATAGTACATTCAAGTGCTAAGTTTGGTATTTATCCGACTTTCTTTTTTGAGTTATGCTGTTCACAGCCTGACGGACGCACAGACAGACACGCACAAGGAAATGTTTCCAAAAATGCTTTATTTGGATTCAGGTCACCTCAAAACATGTATTTGGCGTAAAATCTGGATATCGAATTTTTGGGTAGAATGCGATACTTCCCGTACTTACTATACGTAGTAGGGCAACTAAAAAAGGGCAGGCGTTTGTGAAGAGTGTAACTAAAAAGTCTGATTGGTTCATTCATTCTTCAACAAATTATTCTTAAAAAGCTTATTCTCTTGCCTACTTTTTCCTAATGGAGATAAAATTTGCAGAAATGGTTTTATTGTATATCGTAGGAATAACTAATGTAGTTAAAGGTGGGGTATAAATGGAACTTAAAAAAAATGGAATCATTGGTAAGGGATACCTCGGAAATGATTGATGCCATAGAAATATCAATTAGAAATAAATTCTGTTTTCTAAAGAGACTAAATTTCCCTAGATTTCTTGTGAAGTACGTTTTCGTCTATCGCTTAACGTTTACTACCTAGGTAGTTATACAAGATTATACAAAATTGCTTCCGAATGAAAAAGACTTCAAAGACTATTCCCAGAAAATTAGGCATAAACATTAAGCATATTCACGAATATACGGTATTTTAATCAAAAACGTTAGAGCCATTTTTAAAAAAACAACTTCAAAAAATCCTCCATTTTAAAGGGTACTAACACGAAGATTTTCTTACATCTTTAGAAAGTACTGAACCTAAATACCAGGTTTGGCGTTTATTTGCCTTTTCGTTTTTAAGTTACACTATGTGATCAAAAGCATTCGGAAACCCCCACATACGATTTTCATCTTTGGTGAATTGTGCTGCCACCTACTGCCTGGTACTCATTATCCGCGACCTCAGTAGTCATTAGACATCGTGAAACAGCAGAATGGGACGCTCTGTGGAACTCACGGACTTCGAATGCGGTCAGGTGATTGGGTGTCACTTGTGTCAGACGTCTGTACACGAGATTTCCACACTCCTAAATATCCCTATGTCCACTGATGTGATAGTGAAGTGGACACGTGAAGGGACATGTACAGCACAAAAGCGTACAGGCCAACCTCGTCTGTTGACTGACAGAGACCGCCGACATTTGAAGAGGGTCGTAGAGAGTAATAGACAGACATCTATCCAGACCATCACGCAGGAATTCCAAACTGCATCAGGATTCACTCCAAGTACTATGCGTGGGGTGAGAAACCTTGGATTCCATGGTCCTGCGGCTGCTCATAAGCCACACATCACGCAGGAAAATGCCAAACGATGCCTCGCTTGGTGTAAGGAGCGTCAACATTACAGGATTGAACAGTGGCAAAACGTTGTGTGGAGTGGCGATCCGATGGCAGGGTGTGGGTATGGCGAATGCCTGGTGAACGTCATCTGCCAGCGTGTGTAGTGCCAACGGTGAAATTCGGGTGGTGGTGTTATGGCGTGGTCGTGTTTTTCCTGGAGGCGGCTTGCACCCCTTGTTGTTTTGAGTGGCATGATCACAGCGCAGACGTACATTGATATTTTAAGCACCTTCTTGCTTCCCACTGTTGAAGAGCAATTCGGGGATGGCGATTGCACCTTTCAACACGATCGAGCACCTGTTCATACTGCACGGGCTATGGCGGAGTGGTTACACGACAATAACATCCCTGTAATGGACTGGCTGCACAGAGTCCTGACTTGAATCCTATAAAACACCTTTGGGATGTTTTGGAACGCCGACTTCGTGCCAGGCCTCGCCGCCCTACATCGATACCTCAGTTCCGCACTCCGTGAAGAATGGGCTGGCATTCCCCAAGTAACCTTCCAGCACCTGATTGAAAGTATGCCTGCGAGAGTGAACGCTGTGATCAACGCTATGGGTGGCCAACGCCATATTGTCTTCCAGCATTATCGATGGAGGGCGCCACGAACTTTTACGTCATTTTCAGCCAGGTGTCCGGATACTTTTTATCACGTAGTGTATGTTGTTCACAGACACACACGACCTTTTCTAAAAATGCTTTTTTTATTCAGGTGCTCAAAACATGTATTTCTGATGAAATCTTGGTATCGAAATTTTGGAATGAATGCAATACCTTCTCTAACTATTATGTAAGTGGTAGAGTAAAAAGCCTATATTCTCTATATTTTTCTTTTCAGACAGGTTTATTTTCGTTGTTATTTTTCCCGAAAAATAACTAAGGCGATCGTAACAACTATGCATATGCAATCGCACTTTGTCAGCTCAATTTTCAACACTAGCTCACTCAATTTCATGCTTATTTTACCTAACAATGCTACACAAATAGCCTGTTGAATAATGAACATCGAATCCCTTTGTGGTCTAACAGATGGAAGAAACGATCAGAAGGCAAAGCGCCGTAAAATCTAATACGGTTTTGATATTTTGTTTGGCAAATAACATAGTTGAAGTGCTCGCCTTGCTTTGAATCCACTACGTAACTCGTGGGATTTCCTCCGTTTAATTTTAAATTCAGTGACCACGGTTTCCCTAATCTAATTGCATTGAAAGCGAATACGTTTTGCTTTTTTTTCCGCTTAACATATACTTTCGCTAAATGTTCCGCTATTCGTTTTCGCTCCACTATTTTGTGCATTTACATTAATTGTAACGGTGTTTCTCTCACAGGTACGCGCATATCTCCGGTTGAATGGTTTTGCATGAAGCCCTGCCACCGACATGCTACTGTGTTTCAAACATTTATCGTTTTCCTAAGCGGGGGCAGGCCGTGCCTACAAATATATCAACTTGGTTGCGTGTTTTGTTGATAAACACATTCCCACAAGAGCTGCACACGTGAGAGTTGTTTTTCTGTTAACGGTTTTGCTTCACACGAACAAAGAAACAATATTAATATTTTTTGGGGTTTTGAAAATGCACGCTCATATCAGTCATCAATAATCGGAATATGTCCTTTGATCCCGGAACCTATATTGGATGTGTACACAAAAGCATCTCCAACGGGTAGGCAATTAATTCTGATGGATAGATAGTTCATGCTTTGATGAAGCGTGCCTTCGAAAACAAACAAACTCTCTCATGACTAAAAAATGGGTATTTGCTAATTTTAAATATTGGGAATGAGTAAGCATTCACTTAGTTTGAAGCAAGTTTTTGATGCTATTTGATCGTAACACTGCAACCCTAAGCGTTCTTCTGCTCCAACCAGGGGACCGAATTCGGCATTTCCAATTACGGAGGATGTTTTTGAGCTATTTTCTCATAGGGGCCATAGGGGGACCTTCTACAGGCAAATACTTTCTGGCCAGGCAGAAGCATCCGGTGTAATAGAGAACTCCTACTTAAATAATAATAATAATAATAATAATAATAATAATAATAATAATGCAGAACCTAGCTTAACAGGACTAAAGGGGGGCAGAACTGTTTCGGATAACGTGTTTTTTGAATAAACAATGGTAATAATTTTAAGCAACAAAAGGAAGCAAATAATTGTATTCGAAATGTATGTAATAATGTTTTTATTAAACTGCTACTATATACAGTATTAAAATATGTATTACTTATTTACAATTTCATAAATTCAGTAATGGTTTTCTTCTACGCTTGCGAACAGCTATATCACGTCACTGTTTGATATACATTAGGATATCTGTTGGTGTTTATTCACTGGTTTTTTTTTCACAAAACGCAAACCAACCAAGAAACAAAAAGTTTGTTATTGATAGTGCTGTAATTCAATATTTCTGTTCAGATTTGAATACGAATTTGTAGTTTTTCTTGCTTCTAATCCCTCATCCGCAGTGGCTCTGTAGCTAACGGCTTCTGGTTTGTGCTTTCTCTTCGCTACATCTTAAATAAAATAAACCACATTGACTAACACAAACAGTAAAATAAGTGGTCCTCTGCATTGAATGCTTGTGCAAGCAGTGATTTCTTAATACAACGGTAAGATATTTCTTAGAATGTGGGGTAGCACGTGAGGATGAATGTCATACAATACCATAGTACGTATACCGGATGTTTCAGAAATACTTTTACAAACTTCGGGTGAGGGTTCCTCACACCAAAAGAAGGAAAAAAGTTCATATAAACATGTCCCATAATCCTTGGTTTTCGCGTTATTCCTGTCACAATGAAAGTGTGACTTCAACGGCCTTCGGGGTCCAACCTCAAAACTTCATTTCACTATGCATTCATAGAAGGCGTTGACCCACTGTACTACATACGGTAGATGGCGAAGTGTTGCCATGGAGTCTTGTTTACGTTTGTCATTTGTCATTAGTCTGTCTTCAACGTTTCAATTGTGTACATGTAGTGAGTTAACTACACGTGTTTCGTTCCACCATTGCTGGATATTCATTTCGTGAACAGGCAGACATGATCTTTATGTATGGTCGCGCGAATAGTAATGGACGCGAGGCTGCACGGCTCTATCAGATGGAGTTCCCAGACCGAAGACAACCGAGTCATCCAACCTTTGTCGCTGTTTATCGTCGCTTTGCTGATAAATGCCTGGCTCCGGCACATTTTAGTCGCATTGTTCGAGTTGCACTGACTGGTATCTACCATCACCGATGGATAGGCAGAGGAATATGAGTTACATGGCCAGCACGTTCTCCCGACCTCAATCTTGTGGATTTTTACCTCTGGGGGCATCTTAAATCATTGGTTTATGGAGCAGCCATCCCGGATGCAGAAACGCTTCATCGACGTGTCATGGAAGCCTGCGAAACCATTCGACACCATCCCGGAGTTTTTGACAGGGTGCGACATTCCATGATTCCACGAGTACAGGCATGCATAGAAGCAAGAGGGGGACATTTCGAGCATTTATTATGAGTTTCGTGTGTTATAAGTGTACCACTGTGTTGAACACCTCCTAACGAGAAAACAAAGGATTATGGGACATATGTTCATATGAACTTTTTTCCTTCTTCTGGTGTAAGGAACCCATACTCGAAGTTTGTAAAAGTATTTCTGAAACATCCTGTATTGAAATTTAGGTTTGGGAAAAAAGAACATTACGAGTGGTCGCAGCAACGTGACGAGCACCAATTTTGTATTCTTCTGTATATTCTGTATACAGAATTCTGTATATTAACGAAATACTTAAGACCAGCAACATCTCTGACATACATAAACTTTTCTTTAGTAAACTGGATTCGAAGTTACATTAGTTTCTAAATTGGAAAGGTTTTAACTAGCATTTTGAAAAAAAATTCCAAGTACACATGCTCATGATGGCAACAACCAAAATGCGTGCTTTTCTATGAAACAATCATGCATCGTTTACTTTAAATATCAGTATATACATCAGATCCCGCAAACCGCTCTTTATTCATTTAAAAAGGATACGTTTTGTTTCCCCAATACCCATAACTCACTTCCATTAGTTTCTAACTACATGCTGGAAATTCGGCGTAACAAGCGAGTCGCAAATACACTGGTTAGGAATAGAGATTCTTTTTTTTAACTACGTGGAGAGATGCTGATGAGAGGTGGAAGGGCGATGGAATATGTTACATTTTCAAGTTAATGCTGCAATGCCGTAGTCATACAAAAATTTCTGCTAAAACTTGCTCAGGAAACAATGCCTTACTAAATTAATTGCAAACCTCCCACTCAAATATGAAATAAAGGTTATGTTTTAGAAAGTGTATTGTATTTCGAATGTTGGAGAGCCGAACTTGAAGTAGTTGCAACCGCACGTATGGTAAAATGTTTCCGGTAGCCTTCGCCCTAAATGTACTTTCCGGTGGCCTTTGCCCCAAGTTTAAAAAATATTAACTTTCTAAATTTGACTGTTTCTTTAAATATTATATATTTATGTTTGCGTCGGCTGCGTCAGTATTTATATTTTTTAGAGACATGAATGTCTTAGCAGGGAGTGGTGCGACTGAAGAATGTAGGCTTACATAGATTATAATTTTACTTCACTCCTTTTATTAATGCTTGACACGATTATAAATAACACTTCACTGATATATATATATAGAGAGAGAGAGAGAGAGAGAGAGAGCTGTGTGATTTTTTTATTAATTACTTGCACTTTTTAACACGTAAACTATTTTTGTCTCACACAAAATACATATTAAATTTCTCGAGGATGCATCTTGCATCCGGTTATGAAACGGCAACTCTAGGCCGGGCCCGAGAACAGTAATTCTAGATAACTTATTAATTAACTTTTAGTGATGTTAAATCGTATTATGCAAATATCTTTTTCTCATACTGCTTGTATATTTTAAGAAGGGTGATTTAACGTTATGTATCTATCTAGGTTATTAATATTAGTAGAGTTATAAATGGTTTAATGTGAATAATTTAAGCGCTATGTTAAAATACTGTCCACGGTGGAATGTTTTAGCTACAGGAATAGTGCTTTCGAAGGCAGAAAACCTAGTTTTATTACCTCTCTCCGGTCGCCGTGCTATTATTCCTACAGCGAGGGTGTAGAGCCTTTGTCCCATTATTTGATAATTCGCCGTGACCAAGTGAGTGAGACAGACAACCTTAACGGTAAATGTAGGAAAAGCCGCGATTTATATTAAAATTGGACCAATGAAATCCCTGGAAGTTTATTCGAAATAGTTAGACGCGTCGAGTCGCGCTAAAAATGTACCAATAGGAAAGGAAGCAGCCTCAGGAGCCTGAGACTATAAATGGATCTGTTTAGGGAAAATTGGGGACAGTTTTTGTCATGTGTGGTCAGGGAGAGATGCTGCAGGATGTGTGAGATATCGCGCCAAGACAGGGAATCCAAATAGTTTTAGCAACACACCTAAGATCCGCTACTCTTAAAGCGACAATAAGAATATTTAAACTTCAAGTCATATCCGCGCCATAGTTTAACAGCGGTGGACAGTATTTTACAGCGGCCATACCAGTTTTGTATACTACGAGTGTTAATTAAATAAAAAGAAACGGCAGTGTCATCTTTTCATAAACAAAGCAAGTCTATGTCTTCCTATATCACCACCCGAGATCTACGTTTTCCTTTACCGAGGATAAGTCCATGCTCCCATAGAATTTAAGAACAATTACTGAGGCTAGCCGAGGATAAATTGAAGAGAACCAACCCACTGAGAACTTCTGGAAGCAACGGGAGAAGCATCCAGGTAAGCCTAACAGCAACGGATGAGGAGGTGATCGCCGCAAACTGGCGCCCAACGTGGGGCTCGAAAGGAAGAACGACACAAACGGAGGACTAGGAAACAACGAACAGACGAAGAATCTTCAGAGGAAAGGGGCACAGCAGAACAAAATTACAACGCGAACTTCTAGTCTACCTACGTGGGACAACAAAACAGCTGAGAGCATCGCTTCTAGAACTTCACCAGGATTCGAACCCGGAACGCATCAGTTAACATTGAAAAAAGTACAGGTTAGAACATTTATTCAAAAACAAACAAAAAGGCATGCAGAGTAGTGACTCAGTTTTGTGAACACATGTTATTGAGAGGGGGTAAAGTCATTACTAGGGAGGTAGAACTTGCTAACGGAACCATGAGTAGGTCAAGGGAAGATTTGGAAGAACTGAATGGGGAGGCTATTGTCAGCATAACAACAGATGGAGAAAATATGGGTGCAGCAGAAGTAGAAGTTAGGATAGAAAGGCAATCACCGATTGAGCAGGTCATTGACGCAGGTCAAAACCAGCTGCTAATATTGCTTCAACATTTGAGTGAACAAAATAAAAATTTGAGTGAACAAAGTAAAAATTTAGAAGGGAAATTAAATGAGTTGAGTAAGGAGTCAAGTGAACAAAATAAGAATTTAGAGGGGAAATTAGGTGAGCAAAGTAAAAACTTAGAAAAATTAAGTGAACAAAGTAAGAATTTAGAAGGGAAATTAAATGAGCAGAGTGTACAGATAGGCGAATATGTCAGAGAGGAAAACAGGAAGATGAGAGGGGAATTAGCTCAGGAGATGAGGGAATATTTAGGTGAACAGGTCGCCCGATTACAAAGTCAGTTGGACTCTAAATTCAGTAAGCAAGGGAAGGTAGTGCAAGAAATTCAGGCAGGACAACTATGTCTAAGAAACGATGTAGAAAAACTAAGGAAGGATGTAGAAACAGAATTAAGTGTTACCAGCTTAGCCATAAAGGAACAATTGGATGATGACTTAAGAGCTGTAAATGTTTCTTTAGAAAAAAAAAACAAAGTACCTTAGAATCTAACATTCAAAGGGAGTTCAAAGAATTTAGAATAGTGTTAGAAAAGGATCAGGGAAAGATGAATGAACTTTCGTCAAAAATGACTGAACAGCTCTCAAATCATCATGAAATTGTGAAGAGGGTGGAAGAGCATGAAAATTGTGTAAAGGAGTTAAAACGCTCTATTGGTAGACTAGGGATAAGTGTGAGACAGAGTGATGATAGCTCACCCAGTGAAACTAGCACCACTTTTAGGGAGGCAAATGGAGGCCAAAGTCCAGCTGCCGACCCATATAATTTCAATTCAGGGCACCAATGTACATCTAACCATGCAAGTAATGCAAACTACCATTTATTAAATGAGATAGGGGTACCTACTTTCGAGGAAAATTCGGCTGATAATCCTAAACAATACCTAAATGACCTTGAGGAGTATTTCCGTTTGAAGCAGATTCCGGACGACCTAAAGATGTTAATCGTTCGTAAAGGTTTACGTCAAAGGGTTCTCCAATGGGTAAGATTGACTTTGGGAGAGAATAATAATTTTGAATATTTCAGAAGGGCATTTTTGAATAAGTATTGGAGTACTAATACTCAGAACCAGGTGAGATCTATCCTAGTTAATGGCAAGTACGATGAACGCGGAAACCTAAGCATGGTAGATTATTTGCTAACTAAAGCACAGAGTAGTAGACTAATCGAGCCACCCATAAGTGAGAGGGATTTCATTAATATGATTGTACCACATTATCCAGAACGTATACACCATTACCTACTCATTGCGAAGCCAAATTCTATTCCCGAATTGATTGAGTTGGTATCATCATTCGAGACAAGTAGTAGGAACCACGTACAAAACTATACAGTTCGACCATTACCGGATAATTCAAGGAATGCGAATTGGAGAGGAAACGCGAGAGGGAACTATAACCCCAGAGAGAGATACTGGAACGACGTGCCTCAATCCGGGAACAGGAACTGTCAAAATAACCGTTTCAGGAGGGAAGGTGATAACCAATATCACATAAATGCTATACAAACCAGACCAAGATACAGGGGCCGTTTTAACTATAGGAGAGGCAGAAACAATGAAAACAGATCCAGGGAACATTATTTTTCTGACCGAGGGGAAAGCGATATAGGAGAGAGGTATGACGAAAATTACCCAGAAAGAAACGAAAGGAGAGAGAGACCTTCCCGGGGACATTTTAGAGGAAGCAGAGGAAACTATAGGCAAATTCAGAGAGAGGGAAATGTGGAAGAGACTAGCGGAGCACCAAATAGTGTCGATAACCCGGAAAACTAAGACAGGATCCAATCAAGAGCTCGGAGCGGATTCTAAGCGCGCAAAATTCTCAAATAAACAGAAAATGTGAAACAGGGCTCAAAAATGACTTTATACTGGGAGAACTGATAACTACTATTCAAAATCACTCGGAAAAGGATCTGACAGATTCCCCTAGCATAAAAGTAGTATTGTTGGATGAAGAATATAACGCTTTAATAGACTCTGGAGCCAATGTGAGTGTATGCAGCCTGAGGTTATATCAGAACCTGGTAAATAAAGGAATTAAGCTAATGACATTACCCATAAGGAACACGGTATGCCGGGTAGCAGTTAACAAAGAGGTTACCCGAATAAAAATGCAAGTAATGTTGAACATAAAAATAGGAGAAGACAAATTTGAGTTTATTTTTCTGGTAATCAATAATTTGATTTGTGACATTTTGATTGGGTGTGACGTTTTGTTTGAATTAAGAGCTAGGGTTGATTTTGCTGATAAAGTTTTGAAAATAGAGAAGAACAGAAATCTATTAGAAATCCCTTTTGTAGAGGGTATGAAGCAGGATACTTATAACAAAACCCAAGGAGAAGAAGATATCGCCGAAGAAAGATTTTTCGTACAATTAGTACAAACAGGTAGGAGTGAGAAATTAATTGCTATAGTACAAGGGGAAGAAACCGATGAGATGCATGCGTTCGCTGACAGGTTTTACCACGGGTATACGGAGCACAATGAGAAAGATTATGGTTACGCCCGAAAGAAAGAATTCCAAGATACCGCCAGCCAGGTAGAAGAAGTGGAAGAGAAAGTGACCCTTGCCGAGAACCTCACAGAGACACAAAGGCATCTATTAAGGCGAATGTTACAAGAAAACAAAGCGGTATTTTCGGACGTCCCAGGCAAGTGCAAAGCATACAAACACAGTTTTAAGGTACAAGATATTGCACCCTTCACACACAAGTATCGGGATATTCCGATTGCATTAAGGGAGAGAGCCAAACAAGTGATCGATAAAATGTTGAGAGACCAAATAATACAAAAATCAAATTCTCCATACAGCAGTCCATTATGTTGGGTGACGAAACGCAATGGCGAACTTAGGATGACGATAGATGGTCGAAAGATAAATAAACATACTCAACCAGACAGATTTCGGAGCGAAAGTGTAGATAAATTGCTGTCAAAAATAACCAAAGGCAAGTATTTCTCCACCATTGATTTAACTGCGTCATACTGGCAGATTGAGCTTCACGAGGATGTTAGAAAGTATACTTCTTTTTTATTTTTTGGGAAACAGTTCGAATTTTCGAGAATGCCTTTTGGTATGCTTACGTCATGTAGTGGACTATTAAGAGCCATCGATAAAATATTTGGCGACTCAGCCGACGAATTTTTGATCCAATATATCGACGATTTTCTAATAGTTGATGAAAATTTTGATGAGCATATTAAACATGTGGATTATGTGCTTAGAAAGCTGAGAGAAAACGGTATGACGGTGAACATTAATAAATCCAAATTTTGCATCCGCGAGGTGGAATTTCTAGGTTATGTAATTAATGATAGAGGAATGAAGCCAAACGAAGAAAGAGTAGCGGCTGTGAGAAGAATACCAGCGCCCAAGAGTGTTAAGCAGGTTAGGTCGTTTCTTGGAGTGCTAAATTATCAAAGCAAATTTATCCTGAGGTACGCCGCAGAAATAGCACCTTTGCGCGAATTACTTAAAAAGAAAGTGCGATGGAAATGGGACGAGGTACACCAGAAAGCTTTTGAAAAGATAAAAGAACTATTTGCGAAATCAATTCTACTAGAGAGACCCAAGGACAACCTACCATATGTAATTTACGTGGATGCTTCAGGTCACGGATATGGGTGTGTCCTAGCCCAATCAGATGAGGAAAATCAACTGCACGTGATAAGTACCGCTTCAAGAGGTTTAAGTCAAATAGAGAAAAATGCTTCGGTCACCGAATTAGAGATCTGTGCTGTGTATTACGCACTACAGAAATTTAGATCATATATATATCTACAGAAGGTTATTATATACACAGATCATGTGAGTCTTTCATTTATGAAACGTTGTCGGCTTACGAGTACTAAATTATCTAGATACATCCATGAGATTCTTTCGTATGATGTTGAGGTGAAACACATTCCAGGAAAAACAAATGTCTTTAGCGATTTGCTGTCTAGGTTACATAACAACAGTGAAATACCGGAGAGAATAGAACGCCCTAAAAATGAAGTAACCTTGATGAGTATTGAAATACCCTTGAGTAAAAGTTTGATAAAGGAATTAAAAGGAATAGGGGACCAGCAGCGACGAGATGAGAAGTTAAATAAATTAATAAAAAAGGCCCCAGAAATAGATGAAAATATCAAGGGAAACATAGGGGTAAAAGGGGGCGTGTTGTATAAACTACATGGCAGTGAAATACAGAAATGGAAGACGTATATACCTAAGAACATGGAGAATGAACTCATAAACACGTTCCATCAAGCTCTAGCACATTCTGGCTCAGAACGCACCGCTTTAATGATCCAAGAAAATCTGTATATTCCAAAATTACACCATAAAGTAAGGAGAATAATTTCGACATGCTTACAATGTCAAAAAGCAAAGCCACTGAATATACAATACGAATACGAGACAAACTCCATACTAAGAGAAAAACCTGGCATGTTAGTGACCTTGGACTGTCATGGTGAGATGCCTTGTAGTAAATTTGGATTTAGATATATAGTAGTGTTAATAGATGTATTCTCAAAATTCGTGAAAATTTACCCAGTCAGGAAGATTACAAGTGAAATATGCCTAAGAAAGATCATGAAGTCGTATGTTCCACAATTTGGAAAGATGAAGGCAATTTTATGTGATAATGCTTCAATATTTACCAGCAGAAAATTTGTAGACACCTTAAAAGAAAACGAAATCACGTTGTATCATTGCTCAAAATACCACCCACAAAGCAATCCCTGCGAAAGAATAATACGGGACATTTCGGTTTATTTGAGAATTTTGGCCAATAAAAAACACAGTGATTGGGCAAATCACTATCAGCGCATTGAAAGTATTTTAAATGAAAGTGTGAGCCCTACTACCGGTTATAAGCCCATCGAGCTGATGAAGGGGAAATTAATGGAAACACTTGAAGGGGAATTACCACAGACACTAGAAGCTAAAGATCCGAAAACACTAACGGAAGAAGAGATGTTTAAGAAAGCTTTTGAAAGAATGGCCAATAAGGCGCAGAAAAGAAAAGAAAAGTTTAAGAAAAAGAAACGAAAACACTGGCTGATCAAATTGGGAGACTTAGTATTGGTACGGGACAAGAAAAAGTCTAGCATTCTGAACAAAAGGTATCATAGAATGGAAAATTTATTTAAAGGTCCATACCGGGTGATTAACATTTTTGGCTCGGATACATTTGAGTTACAAGAAATAAAGAATTCCAAGATCGTAGGGAGATACCATAAACAGTTGCTCAAACCGTACAAATGTTTAGAGAATGAGAAGGGTGAAGAATGTAATGAAAATGGTCAGGTTAGTTTTACTCGAAATGAGGTAGCAACCCTATGAACAAATAGTAAAGGTAATACACCCGATAAATAAGGAGGTAAAGAAATAAATAAATGCATAATAATTATGTATCAATATGTATGTAAATAGATTTAATTTTAGAACTTAATTTAGGTATTAGCGTATTTCTCTCCACCACAAGTTATTCGTGTGCGCGAAATGTATTGTGTAAGAATGTCTCTCGGAAACCTGTTTTTAAATGGTGAGAGGGGATCAACCATAACAAATGTGGAGTGAATGACCCAAATATAAACACCACTGGTGTGGCAGAACCCTTGTGAAGAAACAGGTATAGCGAAGGGTCTCTGCCAACAAAACAAACCTACAAAGGCCATAATCAGAGGAATTATTCTGGAAAAGAAAATTGTATCAAGTGCTGAAAAATTTATTCTTTTCCAGAACAGGGCAATTTGAAACGGCAACTCTAGGCCGGGCCCGAGAACAGTAATTCTAGATAACTTATTAATTAACTTTTAGTGATGTTAAATCGTATTATGTAAATATCTTTTTCTCATACTGCTTGTATATTTTAAGAAGGGTGATTTAACGTTATGTATCTATCTAGGTTATTAATATTAGTAGAGTTATAAATGGTTTAATGTGAATAATTTAAGCGCTATGTTAAAATACTGTCCACGGTGGAATGTTTTAGCTACAGGAATAGTGCTTTCGAAGGCAGAAAACCTAGTTTTATTACCTCTCTCCGGTCGCCGTGCTATTATTCCTACAGCGAGGGTGTAGAGCCTTTGTCCCATTATTTGATAATTCGCCGTGACCAAGTGAGTGAGACAGACAACCTTAACGGTAAATGTAGGAAAAGCCGCGATTTATATTAAAATTGGACCAATGAAATCCCTGGAAGTTTATTCGAAATAGTTAGACGCGTCGAGTCGCGCTAAAAATGTACCAATAGGAAAGGAAGCAGCCTCAGGAGCCTGAGACTATAAATGGATCTGTTTAGGGAAAATTGGGGACAGTTTTTGTCATGTGTGGTCAGGGAGAGATGCTGCAGGATGTGTGAGATATCGCGCCAAGACAGGGAATCCAAATAGTTTTAGCAACACACCTAAGATCCGCTACTCTTAAAGCGACAATAAGAATATTTAAACTTCAAGTCATATCCGCGCCATAGTTTAACAGCGGTGGACAGTATTTTACAGCGGCCATACCAGTTTTGTATACTACGAGTGTTAATTAAATAAAAAGAAACGGCAGTGTCATCTTTTCATAAACAAAGCAAGTCTATGTCTTCCTATATCACCACCCGAGATCTACGTTTTCCTTTACCGAGGATAAGTCCATGCTCCCATAGAATTTAAGAACAATTACTGAGGCTAGCCGAGGATAAATTGAAGAGAACCAACCCACTGAGAACTTCTGGAAGCAACGGGAGAAGCATCCAGGTAAGCCTAACAGCAACGGATGAGGAGGTGATCGCCGCAGTTAGAAACACTGTCTACAAGCAACACGTCCAGTTATGAGCGCTGTCTACAAGTAACTGGCTTGATTTCTACCGCCTAAATTTGTAAATTTCTGAATTTCTTGTTTCCGATTGGTTAATCCTAGTCCAATAGAATACCTTCATTTAACTAAAGCTTTTTCTGGTCGTTGATTGGCTATTTTATAAACTGTCACAAAAATTACATTATTGCCTCCAGTAATTACAAGTAGTATTGTTAAACTTTCAAATTCATTATTGCCTCAAGGTTACCTCATTATTAGCAATTTTTAACCTATTATTCTCACAGCTCCTACATTATTAAATTACGTAATACATTCGCATAACATTATTACACATGTACATAATAATATGAACATATACAATGACTGTAATTTACACTTTTTATATATTGTTACATACACATATTGCTTTAAGGCGGGCTGTTATTGAATTATATATATTATATAATTAGACTGAAATCATTTAAGTGTTAAAAATACTCCCTCAAATAGAAACGTGCATTATAAAATGGCATTATATTTGAGAATTATCTTACCTTCCTCTTTCCTCAGCTAAACTTAAGCAATATAATCATGCTACAAGCACACCCAAGGCCCCATCCATACTGGTGCGAAGTTCAAAACAGAATATGAATGCTTGTATGTTTAAGGATAGTTTGTGGTGTGAGAAATTTCGTGTCGCATTTGTGGAAGATGCTGGACTTACCCTCAAGTTTGGAACTATCCGAATTTTCGTTTTTGAGCTATGCTGTTCACAACTAACCTATTTTTCTATAAATGTTTTGGGGGATTAAGGGAATTTTCCACAAAATGTATTTCCGGCGATATTTCGATTTCGAATTTTAGGTTGGAATATTATTATTATTATAGTTATTCAGTTTTCTTCCAATTATCATAGGTGTGTAGGAAACAGTAAAAATGTATTAAAACAAACATTTCTGTGTTTAGAATTATCAAAAATCAGAAAAGGAATTTCAGGAGGATATATAATTCCCTGCTTTTCTCTATTGTATTAAAATGCGTGTAATAGGCTGCGTCATCTCCCACCTATAGGTGCGCGGTAGGAAACTCAAGGTTTTGTTACATGTTCTTTACCTTAATGTCGTCAGCGCATTATGGCACCAATGATAATCAAGAGAGTGTTGCCTAATTAGATAAATATAGTAGGATCCATTTTCGAGCTTAAACATCCCCAGAAAATTTTTTCGCCCTCTTTTTTTCTCTTCCTTTTGGCTAGCCGAAGAGTGAGAAGTTCACTTCAGGATCTGCATCATCCGTCTCTTAGTATGGAGCACAGTAATAATAGTTAATAATAATAGTTAATAATAATAATAATAATAATAATAATAGCATGTCTTGCTCATAATTTCTTGAGAAAGTTCCACGATTGGTTTCCAATTTGTAAAACTGTAAAATTATTCCTTTCACAGTCGCAGTGCCACGGAAAGCAATGTTGTTTTGAACACCGATACACCAAGGACACTTTTTATGTTAAGAACTAAAATTCTGGCATTATGATTTAGCGGGAGGGGCGAAAAAATCACATGCATTTTGAAATTAAGAAAAATTTAGGTAGTACTTTGTTTAAATCCTTCAGTTTGGTAAGTTTTTCTTCTTTCTTTAACTACAGTTTAGCAATATCAATGATGTTCCTACTTTTAATGACTAGGTCCTACGATTGGAAAAATGTTGTTTGAAACCAGATAGAAAGCTAGGCATGTGAAATTCTATTGTTTTTAAGCACATTAACAGTGTTAAAAGAAACATGAAATATACATCATCTCTCGAGGATATTACAACATTTTTCCACCTAAGAAGAAAATGATGCTGGAAGAGTACACCCAAGCATCCTTGATAAAACTGCCTGTGTACCTGTTTTGTTCAGGCTTCTTGAGCGTCGCATCTCCCAATTAATTACGAAGTCCTTAGCTCGTTAACAATGCCAGCTCGCGTTTCAGAATATTGATCTTAGAATATTGCCCAATAAAGTACAGACATGCTCAAAAAATTGTGCCACTTTCGAGAGCTGCTATCTATAATTTGAAAAAAATGTAAAACAGTTGAATAAAAAAACTAACTAATAACTAGCTCCATTCTGTACCACATCTAATAGGTAGAGCAAACGTTGTATTCCACCCAAAAATTTACAGAGATTTCTTCTTCTTCTTCAACGGATTATCTTCCTTTGTGTAGGAATTACAAGCCCAATAACTTGGATCAGTAGCGTGTCGAGGAGCAAGCAAAATCTAGATCATAGCATATCCAGGATGGATGATCAGCCCAATGCCTGTATGTCGGTGAAAAAGAAGAAAATGAAATGTAATGATGAAAGGATGATACGAAAATTCGAGGATCATATTATGCCACCCAGCGTTCGCCTAGCGACCGTGGAAAACTCCGAAAAAGCCTTCGGTCGGATTGGTCGGCCCCGGGGGTTGCAACTCTGGACTTGGCTAAATTTCCAGAGCACACATTTTTAGTACACTACACCCCAAAATGCAGTACTCCCTCCAATTACCACAGTTAAATAGCAGGGGACGTAAAAATAAAGCACAGAAAGACTTTTATATCAAAACTTCCCAGGCAACACAATGTTTCTTTAAAATGCAATTTTAACACAAAATACGTAAAGGTGGATAATGAATGGAGCTTTAAAAGCAGTGTTTTTCGTATACTGGGTTTCACTCCCACACGCTCAGGGTCACAGTCATACTCGACTTTCAAATGACAAAGTTATATTGTTTAACAGAGTATTCAGTTATTTACCTGTTTCTTATTTGTTCTTTACATTTTTGGCTCTGCATCATTACTTCCAACCGAATGTATTTTCCTTTTGTATATATTAATATCTATTACCTATAGTATCCAGTTACCTATAGCAGGTAGGTTTAAGTACGGTATTACACAAAGAAGTTTGCTAGAAATACATGTTTTGAGGTTCACAACTCAAAAAGGCATTTTATGAAAACGTAAGCATGCTTTTGTATTTGCATGAATACGCGAGTCAAAAACTACACCTCCAAAAATGTAGGGGGTAGTTTTACTTTCTCTACTACGTATAGTAAGTAGGGGAAGTATTGAATTCTACCCAAAAATTCCATATCGGGATTTCACGGGAAATACATGTTTTGAGACCACTGGATCCAAAAAAAGCACTTTTCGAAAAACGTGTGTGTCTGTGAACAGCATAACTCAAAACTGAAAAGACGGATAAATACCAAACTTGGTATTTAGATTTAGTATGTTTCAAAGATGCGACACGAAGATTTTCAAGAAAATCCCCACACCTCAAGACTACACTTTACATGGAACATTTTTTCGAAAATTTCGATTTTCTCAAAAATGGTTATTTTATTAAAATATCATATTTTTAAGATATTTTTATGGCAAATTAAATTTATTTCATGAATTTTCTAGGAATATCCCCAAAAGTCCTTTCATTGTGACTGACTTTCGCATAACTGGTAAACCGTAAGAAATAGACAAAATTTTATTACACAAAAGATGTAGATCTCGTTAAAACATACAATTTATATCATAGACATTTTTTTGTAGAATGAACCATTTCGAGATATTCCTTGTTATTTGTTTCAATTTTCCAATAATTATATTTTTTCTCAAATAGAAATTCGTTACTTTTTCCCCCCTGGCCATGCAAAGAGAGTGGAAGGTCCATATAGCAACCAGCTCTTAAAAGATTTGACTACGCTTAAAGTCTACCATATTCCCCTTGCACCTACAAGAAAATTAGCAATACGACTAACATCTTTATATCTCATTAACATAAAGTAGATGGAGAATAAGTGTGTGTAAAAGTAGTTTGCGCAAGAGTAGAGAAATTTATGTGATTTTTAAAGTAAGTGTTGATAATTTTGTTAAAAAAAACAACAGTATTATTTTCCAAATACTTGTTATTCATTACCTTACACCCTACGCTGCTTCTGCGCATAGCCACCGCCATTATTTAGGCAGTTGTCGTAACGGAAATCAAGTTTTGTACGCCTTCATCAAAGAATGATGCCAGGCGTGATGAAAGCCAAGTCTGCACTTCATCTTCGTTGAAATGTTTTCCATCAAGGAATTTCTTTAGCTGAAGAAACAGATGAAAATCCCTTGATGCCAAATCCGAACTGTTGTGAAACAAGAAGTACAGATTTGGCTTTTATCACAGACGGTATCATTATTTGACGAAGGCATACAAAAACTGGTTTCCCATTATGACAAGTGCCTTAATAACAGCGCCGATTATATGGAGTAGTAGTTTAGAATGATATTTGTTTAAAACAAATATCGGTACCTACTTTAAAAAATCTGATGTGTTATACTCGCATGACTTTCTCTACTCTTGTACAAACTATTTTTTACAAACTCTTATTCTGCATTCATTTAATATTAATCGAAATAAACATTTGTAGAAACAATCTTTTGACATGCAAAGAGAATTACATTTTACACGTAGCGACCAGCTCTAAAAATATTTGACTATCCCTTATTAATACTCTTTGCATATCCAAAACAAAAAAAAATGAATAACTAATTCCCATTTGAGAAAATAAGTATTGAAAAATTTAAGGGAAAAACAACCAATATCTGGAAAATGGTTCACTCAACAAAAAAAATGTATATGACATAAAATGTGTATTTTAACGCGATCTACATTTTTTTGTGTAGTAAAATTTTCTCTATCGCTTAGAGTTTACCAGTTATGCAAAAGTCGTTCACAATGAAGAATACTTTTGGAGACATTCCCAGAAAATTCAAGATTTACATTTTATTTGTCATGAAAATATCTTAAACATATGAAATTTTAATCAAAATCGATAGAGCCATTTTTGAGAAAATTAAAATTTTCGAAAAATGTTCCATGTAAAGTGTAATCTGGGGTGGGGGGATTTTCTTGAAAACCTTCGCGTCGCATTTCTGGAAGATACTGAACCTAAATACCAAGTTTGTTGTTTATCCAACCGTTCGTTTCTGAGTTATGTTGTTCACACACACAGACAGACAGACACACAGACAGACAGACACACACACACGGACATGTTTCCAAAAATGTTTTTTTGGATTCAGGGGGTCTCAAAACAAATATTTCCGGTGAAATCTCGGTATCCAATTTTTGGGTGGAATACAATACGTACTTCCCCTACTTACAATACATAGTAGAGAAAGTAAAAACACGCATCGTATCTAACTTGGTATATAATTTCAGCCTTACGATGCGGGGCGATTTGAAGATTTTTCAAGAAAATGGCCTTCCCCATCCTAAACAACATTTACACGGAGAGTGTTCCTTAATACTTACTTTTTCAGAAATATTCCTAACGATTTTGATTAAAATGCCCTATGTTTAAGATACTTACAACGCTGTTAAAACGAGCGACTTGAATTTTCTGCGAATGCCTATTAAGTCATATTCATTCTGAAGGCATTTTGTATTGAATAGCTTGTAAAAGTAACAGCCCGAAAAATGTAGAGGTCGTTACAGCATACGATTTATTTAAAAGCTTTTGTGTTATTAACCATTTTCGAGATATTCGTTGCTATTGGTTTGAACTTTCCAAAACCTTGGCGCATTTTTTGAAGTGATAGGTCGCTCTTATTTGGTTTCTAATGCTGACGTGCCAAGATTGTGGAATTTCTAAGCAAACATATGACGACCAGTTTTTAAACACTTAGTTATGGCTTCAGCCTCTCTATTTGTTCTTTACCTACATGGTACCCACTACTTGATAGCCATTGTGTGGTACCCATACATAATAGCATTAAATAATTTCGCATATTTAATCAATTTAATTTAAAGTGTGTTTTTCCCCTAAACCAACTGACTTATCCAGTTTTTCCTTTCTCTTTCGAAATCCAATGGCTCCAATTAACCCCCCACTCCAACGAACCGCACAAATGCACATATGCACATTATACGCAATAATAAAGCAAGATCAAAGAAATCAAAAGTAGAAGGGGGAAAACACTATAAAAACACTATTACACGAAAAAAGTAAGATAAAAGTATGCGCTTATACCATTTTAAGTACAAAACATTCCGCAAAACAACGGCAAACCGTATTACGATACATTATTAAAATCTAATGTGTTATATTCGAATGACTTTTTCTACTCTTGTACAAACTACTTTTACAAACGCGTATTCTCCATCTACTTGAAGTTAATCAATATATCGAGATGTTAATCGTATTGCTAATGTTCTTGTTCGTACGAGGGGAATATGGTAGGTTTTAAGCGATAGTCAAATGTTTTAAGAGCAGGTTGCTATGTAGAGTATTTCATTCTCTTTGCATGTCCAGAGCATTAAAAAAAAAAAGGATAACGAATTCTCATTTGAGAAAAAGTATTTAAGTATTGGAAAATTCAAGCAAATAACAACCAATATCTCGGAAATGCTTTTATTCCACAAATAAATGCGTATGACACAAAGTGTGTGTTTTAACGAGCTCCACATTTTTTTGTGTAGAAACATTTTGTGTATCTCTTACAGTTTCCAAGGTACGCAAAAGCCATTCAGCAAGAAGGGGACTTTTGGGAACATTCCCAAAGAACTGAAGATATACATTTTATTTGTAATGAAAATATCTTAAATATGTGATATTTTAATCATAATCGTTAAAAGATATTTTTGAGAAAACCAAAATTTTCTAAAAATGTTCCATGTAAAGGGTAGTCTGGAGTCGGGGGATTTTCTTGAAAGTCTTTGTGTCGTGTTTTTCAAAGGTACTGAACCTAAATACCAAGTTTGGTACTTATTCGACTTTTTACAGACACACCTACACGGACCTTTATCTAAAAGTGCACTTTTGGATTCAAGGGTCTCAAAATGTGTATTTCCAGTGAAATATCGGAATCTAATTTTTGAGTGAAATGCAATACTTCCCCCACTTACTATACATAGTGGAGAAGGTAAATATGACATAAAATAGCATAAATGTAAAGCACAACGATTTCAGGAGTTTTGAAATGAAAGCTCCGCATATAACAAAAGAAATGCGGCATGGTATTCACATTCAAACAAAACGAGTGAATATATAGCTGCACAAGAAAGGAACACCCTTAATTATAGTTCCTACATCTCGCTAGTATGGAAACTAAACCGCTACCCTTTCATTTGAATCATTTAAAACGTTTTTAGTTCACCCGCAATACGTGCTTACAACTGATGGGTCGCTGGCAATTATTTGCAAATCTTGCAAGAACGGCTTTCATAGCAGATGAATGAAGGCACTTGCTCTGTTCATCTTCTTTTGTTCTAAAAACCGCAATTAGTGATACGCGCTGTAGAAGGCCATTCTGAGCAACTCGGCTTTATCCTTCGGCATAAAGTAGTTTTCATTCAACATTGTTATTATTACTCTATTTTACGCTGCTTTAACGCAGGGTCATATCGCGACGGATCTCTTGGTGTGGTCTGTTAGATCGAGGTGTGGCGGACAGTTAACCTTCTAGGTCTCATCCCTGTAACCACCCCCTTCGTCGTGTGCCAGAGACCCTAGTGCATAGGAACCGGATCCTGTGACTCGTGCCGTGCAGACGGCATTAGGGTACCATCCAGTGTAACTGCCGCTTTCATATAGAAAGGCGGAACGTTACCCTTCTAGGTCTCATCCCTGTGCCCATGCCATCTTGCTGCGTTATGTGTCCACAGAGACCCTAGTGTACAGCAACTGGATCTTCCGCTTCGTGCCATGCAGGTGGCATTAGGATGTCGTCCAGTCTACCTGATTTCATTGTCTGTGGATAGATGGCACAGCAGTCGCTATTACCATCTATTTTTCATTTTTACTATTGTTTTAGACTTAAGGTGGAACTTTGGGTCGTAATATTAAATATAAATCCGGTATTTACCTTAGCGACTGAGGGAAAACGGAAAAAACCTCGGTGAGATTGATCGACTCATGGGATTTGAAACCGGGACCTCCCGAATGCGGACCACATACGTAGTGTGAGACATCCCCCTCGGTACTGGGATATATTGCACATTTGGATTTGCAAAAAAGGACGTGGAAGATTTGGATCAACAAAGCAAGTTATTCAGTGAATAGTTATATATTCTATGGCAAGTTAGTTTTACTTTCTTTACTGTTTGCATAAGGTAGAGGAAGTATTGCATTCAACAGCAAAACTCGATATCGAGGTTTCCCTGGAAATGGGCGTTATAAATCGTGTAAAAAAGAACGTTATTTCGAATGTGCCAGGATATTAAGGGTATTATTGTTATTCCATTAAGCATAACCATATGTGAAAAAAAGGCCAAGAAATTTGCCAAAATTCATAAATATGGATTTTAGTGTTATTCAAACACTAACCTTCTACTTTAATTCTATGCACTTTTATAGCTGTACGACCTTTTAAAGCATGTCATATAGCAATTTAAGTGTCTGTCTGTAAGTCTAGCTTCGTGTAAAAACAAATTTTTGGTTACATAAAAGTGAACAAACCATTCAAGAGAGCGATCTCAGGTATCCTCAAAAGCTAAATTAGTTGCAAAGGACAGAAAGACACGAAGGAGGCCCTGTATATGCAATAAATGCTTTTTTTAACAACAAAGTCAAAAAAGCGTTGCTTTAACATAATAGATAATTTTAACTTTCTCTGGCAAGTGCGTAGTAGGTAAAGAATTGCATTCCGCCCAAAAGTTCGATACCAAGATTTCACCGGTAATATAAGTTTTGAGACCTCCTTCTGCATTACCAAATGTTTGAGAAAAAGGTCAGTATGTGTGTGTGTTGTCCGTGAACAACAAAACTCAAAAACGAAAAGCGGGATAAGTACCAAACTTGGTATTTAGGTTCAGTACCTTCCAAAGATGCAACACCAAGAAGATCACCCCACTCCAAACTACCTTTACATGGATCATTTTTTGAAATTTTTCATTTTGTAAACAATGGGTCTAACGATTTTGGTTAAAATACCATATATTAAATATATTTACATGACAAAATATATATCTTGAATTTTCTGGGAATAGCCTGTGCGAGTCCACTTCATTCGGAAGAAAGTTTGTATTATCTTGTATAACTGATAAACGTTAAGCGATAGACGAAAACATACGACACACAAAAAAATTTCTTTAAATCACACTATATTAAATAGGTTTTTCTGAGATATTTGATATAAAACTTTCGTATAGTTCAATACTGATCACTCTTTTTAAGTCCCATAGATTTTCAGTTGTTTCTCGCGATTGCATGGAAACAGTTGAAATTTTAGCCACATATAGCGTCCACTTCTTAAACATTTGGCTAACCCTGTTATCTTTGTATCTATAACGAAACATGTACTGTAGCTATTTTTGCAAGAGTTTATTTGGATTAAAGTGTAGTACATAGATAAATAAGCTTTAGTAAGAATAGCTCCTATACTTACTAAGAATGACAGAGGTAAAGGTAGTCATATGAATTTATCACATATTTTTAAATTCTGTTTTCTCGAGTTTTCATGTAAGTTAAGGTATTTTCGTTTTCATCTTGGTTTACACGATGCGTTTTTTGGTATAAATCAGGATAATGACCGATAATGATATTGATAATGACCGGATAAAAACACTTTGAGATGAATTTTTGTTAACATGCTTAGCTCTAACGTTATTAAATAATAATATTACACTTCGTAAATTTTTAAGCAAAAAAACTGAAGTGTCACATTTAACTCTTATCTTCACACAAACTAGTAGGATAATTAAAAATTCATCTCTGCAATTAATTTATTCATATACTATTAGAGGGTTTAATTATAATTAACAAAGACAGCTACATCGTGTGAACCAATTCTTCAAAGCAGTAGAAAATAATAAAATCATTAATTCTCTGCAACTAATTTAAGAATGTCTATGGATTTTGTTCTATATATTGCAGATTTATTCCAAACTGCTTTACCAAAATTTCAATGAATCGAATTAAAATAGTGGATATTTTAAATTTTAGTGATTTATTTAAAACATGTACTGCACAACGCGTCTTTTAAATGCGAGATTTACCAGAACAGCTGGTCTACATTTTCTATCTTCACTTTCTTACGTATGCGCCTCGTTTTGCGACAATTTGGCATCGTAATTATTGCAGCAAGCATAATGTAAATTACATCGTAATTTATACTGGAGCTTATACATTTCAACCTGCCTTGCCTGACCCAACACACACCACAGACACTTCTCTTGTTGAGTGTTTCTTTTACTAAGTGTTGAAGTAAAAATAAGTATTAGGGTATTGTTTGTTTTATATAGAAGTTTAAATAATACAGATTAACTAATGTTCGACATGTATTCTATGAACACGTATTTAAATAAAAGTATTGTTTACTAAAGCTTATTTAAATTGTGAAGCCGTGCTTGGTGCGACAATTTTGATGTCGCTTCCTACTTCAATTTTTTATAATATTTAATGTTACCTGCTCTGTTGATGAGCGTGATGTCATCTCGTAGGTCGTTCTGCGTTGTCTCGTGCGCCAGCTACTTCAGTAGTTAGTTACGAGTTCTTTATCTTATCGTAAGCGTTAGTATAATGGGAAAGGATAACGCCAGTTTAGTTAGCTGAGAAATTTTTATGTTGGTTAAAATTTCTGTTTGAAGAGAGACACCGACTATTGAATTAAGGAATTCGATTGTTTGTGAATAATAGCAATGCGAAGGTCAGTTGCCGTAAGTCGCAAAAATGTTACTTGGGAAGATCCCTCGCACCAGCCGCTAAATCTTACTCAAGCGCGTCACTAGGCGCTATACTACTTAAAATGAAACATTCACAGGATCATCACACGAGTAAGTCACACAATTAAGTAAATAAGCTACTCTGATTTAAAATACACACCCTTTTTACTTTCTCTACTACGTAGAGTAAGTAGGGGAAGTATTGTATTCCACCCAAAAATTGGATACCGGGATTTCACCGGAAATACACGTTTTGAGACCCCCTGAATCCAAAAAAAGCATTTTTGGAAACATGTCCGTGTGTGTGTCTCTCTCTGTGTGTGTGTGTGTGTGTGTGTGTGTGTGTGTGTGTGTGTGTGTGAACAGCATAACTCAGAAACGAACAGTCGGATAAACACGAAACTTGGTATTTAGGTTCAGTATCTTCCAGAGATGCGACACGAAGGTTTTCAAGAAAATACCACCACCCCAGATTACCCTTTACATGAGATTTTTCGAAAATTTTAATTTTCTCAAAAATGGCTCTAACGATTTTGATTACAATATCATATGTTTAAGTTATTTTCATGACAAATAAAATATATATCTTGAATTTTCTGGGAATGTCTCCAAAAGTATACTTCATTGTGAACGACTTTTGCATAACTGGTAAACCATAAGAGATAGACAAACTTTTAATGCACAAACAATGTAGATCGCGTTAAAATACGCAATTTATGTCATATGCATTTTTTTTGAGTGAACCATTTTCGAGATATTGCTTGTTATTCCCTTAAATTTGTCAATAATTTTCTCAAATGGTAATTCGTTATTAATTTATTTTTGTCTTGGATATGCAAAGAGTATTAATCTGTGGCAAAGGGAATGGTGCTGCACCTAGCAACCAGCTATTAAGAGATATGTATGTGCTTAAAGGCTACTGTATTTCTATATTGCCCTTATAAATATATATTCCGCTTACATCTACAAGAAAATTAGCAATAAAATAGAGTCTGCAAATGTTGATCTCGATTAACATGAAGTAGATGGAGAATAAGCATTTGTAAAAATAGTTTGTACAAGAGTAGAGAAAGTCATGTGAGTGTAACACATCATTTTTTTATCCACCTTCCAATCATGCGGTGGACAGCTAAATTCCCTGCATTGCCGGTGTTGCAATCAATACCTGCGTGTTGTCTAGTTTACTACACGTATTTGCATGTGCTATATTAAATCTTCCATATTCCCATACTGTATTACAGAAGAAATTTCACCATTTAAATCTTACCTGGGTCTTTACTTCCTTTTATTTGTTAATATATACTTACAATTTAATTTATGGCTAACAGCCTTGCGTACATAACACTAGTCTGCATGATATCGGATGACTGAAAACCAATAAGTGACTCTGACTCACTTTTTATGCTGATTTCAGAACTGCTTTTAGTTTTTTCACGTACAGTTTTTTCGCAATTTCACTTCAAAAATATAGAGATATAAAGATATTGCTTCCGCCACTATACATAAAATTGGACTTGATGAAGCAATTTGTAAGGACTCTACCACGGGGTGGACTCTGCTTCAAGTACCTTTCCAAGAAATTTCCCTTCATTACACAAGACAAATTAAAGGTTGGAATTTTTGCTGATCCTCAAATAAACGAATTGATGAAGGATGAAGATTTTGAGAAGACAATGAATGAGAGGGAAATAGAAGCATAGACCGCTTCGATCAGTTACTGAAAACTTCTTAGGCAATAACAAAGATCCTAATTACAAGGCCATTGTCGAAGCATTGTTGGAAATTACAAGACCATTGTTGGAAGATTTCAAGAAGATGGGTTGCAACACGAGTGTAAAGCTGCATTTTCTGCATTTACATATCAACTACTTTCCAGAAAATCTGGGACATTATAGTGAAGAGCAGGGTGAACGTTTTCACAAAGATATTAAGGAAATTGAGAGAAGGTACCAGGGGAGATGGAATGAAGCTATGATTGCCGACTACTGTGGATGTTGAGGAGGGACAGTCATATTCAAGGATCTGCAAGGAAGTCAAAGAAGAGAAAGTTTGAAAAAAATTAAATAAAACGCTTTGGCTTCTTGTTTTGTTAAAATGTAGTCAGGAAATATATTAGGGGAGTTCTTGAGATTATTCTTAAAATGTTTCTTGAATAAAAACTTACCTTGTGTGAAATGGTATTTGAATAATTTTCTATGCTCATTAGTAAAATTGTCAAAACATTACTTATTTTGTGTAAAAACCTGACGTGATAGAAAAAAAATGGAAATTGTTTCTGGAATCAGCATAAAAATCTGATTCAAGAACACCTACTTTTAAGAAATCATCTGACAAAAAGTTTGAAAATGCAGACTAGTGTTATCGATCGCCAGTTCGTCACGAAGTATGATGTTAGCAACCTTGCTAATGAACCATGTTTAACAGGTGTTTGAAATTAATTTTGAGCGTAAATACTATTTATATTATTCATTATCGTAGAAAAAAAAATAGCATGCAATACTCATGCTTTAATTTCGGTTGTAGACTTCGTCTCGTATCTTCAAACTTGATTTTCCAAAGATGCATTAACCACATTTGTATCGCAATATACCATTAGTGTCCACATCGAAATTTCTAGGTAGTTAAAAGGATAGTTCTGTTCCCGTAGTTTCTGTTTGAATAAATTTAACTTAACTTTTATTCTTCACCAAGGTGTTTTCCTTCATGCATCCACCATCTGAAATGACCTGCATCTAATACATAGTCGCGAAACTGCACGTTGCAAAGACAAACTCACACGCGTTTATTGGAATTAACATTGTTTATATTCAGAGAAGATTAAATGTTTTATTTCCAAGACCGTGTCACATCTGCAAACTAAACACATGATATATCACCCCAGTGTTCTCTCTCTCCCCCCTCAGCCTGACTGACACTGAGGGGATTTTACAATTTGCGTACCAAATCCCTTCACCCTTCCTATTTGCATTCTTAATTGGAACGCGTTTCTAGCAATTTAACCTAAGAATGGCAGTTAGTTTGTTTCTGGTGGAAGCAATACCTCTGTAAGGGATTGTGCCCTTTATTTAGATTACCTCCAGTGAGACAGATAAAAATGCCACTTTACAATCCACTGACTGCTTGATGCCTCGGGGTAATTAAAGGGTATTCGAACAGGAAACCAATCAATTTTACTGCATTTGGAGTACACAGGAACACGACACTGCTTTAACCCACGAGGTCCGTTTCTCGAAGCCCAGTTTGTGTAATATAGGTTTTGTTTTCATCTCCACATACAACAAAAATGTAGAAAAAATTTTCCATTTTGTGAAAATTTCTACTGTAGTGTCTAATGGCCACTACGAAGCCAAAAACTGTATTTTTAATTTTTTCTATTTGTGTGTGTTTGTGTTATCCTTTCACACAAGAACACCAATTGTCTCGAACTTGACGTTTAACATACAGTTAATCAAGGAAGTATTCGTCTGCATTTTAACATATTGAAGCAGCCAAATTAATGGAGAGAAAAGTCCAATTTTTTTAACATAAAGATCAATGGTAATATAGATTACGTGTTTTTGCGGTTTTTCAGATCGTTCAGTTTACCAGTTTTATAAATTTTTGAAAAATATTCCGAAATTGCAACTGTTTTGTACGTGGTGTTTTCAAAATTATCTTACGTGCATTAAGTAGAGCAATTTTTAGTGTATTACTTGATTTTGCGGAGAAAATTGAATTTTATTCCTCCGTCAAATAGAATCCTGAGTTGGGAATTTTCAACTTTTTGTTATAACTCCTCATTTTTGGCTCACTTTTTACAGCTTCACGAATATATTTCTCTACCAGTTTAAGTCACATGTAGATTTAGCACAAAAAATGCTCTACCTAATGCATGAAAGATAATTTTGGAAACATTACGTACAAACAAGTTGTAGTTTTGGCATATTTTTCAAACATTTATGATAAAATGAACGATCTGGAAAGCTGAAAAACACGTAAACTGTATCAGTATTTAACTACAAGTCCAAAAAAATTACATTTTTTCCTTCCATTAACTTGTTTGCTAGAATTTTTTACAGTGCAGAGGAATACTTTCTGAGTAACTGTATCTTCGGTTCCACTTAGAGTACATACTGCCATGGGTGGCCGAGATTGTTATGGTTCGTTTCCCGCAAGGAACTTTCTCCTTGATAGATTTTTTTCCGTCTACATAATTAAGCTTAGGGCTGAAAGTTTCCTTCCCAGATGTTATTTCCTCATCATCGTTTCATTTCATGTATCATTAGTATCCATCATCGGCTATAAAAAGGTCGTTAAACTTGTTTAAAAAAATCGGATGTGTTACGTTCACATGACTTTCTCTATATATCGTCTTTAGTGGATATACAACTATTCTTATCGAAGTTTATTTTTCGATCTACTTCATTTTAATTGAGATAAAGCTCTGTACTAATAGCTTACACGTTTATGAACTGAACCCCATGTACTGCCTTAAGATTCCATGGTCTTTGCGTACAATGGCGAAAACAAAAGAATATTCAACAAGAATGACAAAGTGTTGATCAATTCGAACCATTAATAGCGGGTATCTCGGAAATGGCTTACCTAAAATAAACTGTGTGTTTACAATTTTTCTATGGTTTAATAATTACGAGTTATGCAAGATTATACAAAAGTCCTTCCGAATGAACAGGATTTCAAGGGCTTTTCCCAAAAAATTTCGAAAAATGTAATAATAATAAAAAAATAATAGCTGTGTTGTAACTTCATTCCTGTTTCGAGTTTTTCTCTCTTTGGCTATCGTAGTCCACCTGCTGCCCAAGGTCCGATTCAGTTTGTCTGCACAGCAGGTTCTCTGCCTGCTGACGTTCCTCTGACCAATCCTGGGTCCCGAGAAGTCATTCTGTGTGTCCGTCTATTAGTGTGCTTTTTCAAGGACAATAAACTTGATCTTTTCCGAAATGGCTAACCAGGGCTGCAAAATCCAGTTCCCTTTCACTTGAAATAGGCCCTTGAGATTATATGTGCTAAATGTGAACTGTGAATCTTGATTCCTGTATTTTAGTACTGGGCTTAGAAACCATTTCTGTAATTTTATTGTCCTTCCATACTTTCCTTTAATGCCCGTGATAATTTCTTAAGAATAAATATATCCTGTTACTGCTGTCGTGTCATAAAAATTCCATTTTAGCGATTATTTTCGTTGCAAATAAAACTATCTGCTAATATGGATAACTAAACGCCACACAAGCTAGCGTTAATCATGATTAGGTGGAATACGAAAACACTGATTTAGAATCTGTGTTGCTAGCATAACTTTAATGAGCGTATTTTTTATTTTCAATGTTTCCCTCAGCCGTGCTAGTTCATCAAAATCTTCTGTCATTTTTTAGGAAATGTAACTTCCCCCTCTATAAAATGGTCGGCGACGGGGGAAATCGCTTGAAAATCTTAGGCTTGTAATCTCAGAGGATACTTGCTAGGCGTCCTCAATCATGCCAGCCAATGCGCCTCAGGAAACACCTGCCTCAAGGTATCTTACTTCTCCTGAAGCTCCAAAGACTTCGACCTTAATTTCTTACGGACGTTCCGTTCCACAGTTGCATTGTATCTGCGATATATTGTGATACTTCCTCTTCTGTGAGACATACTGTTAGTTACGTTCGAGAGCTACACTGATACCTTTGTACCTTTATAGCGGTTCTTTCTTTCTGCATATTGTCCGCCCAGGTCTGTAATGCATTGTTGCTTATCAATCTTTTGTTTCTTTATGGAGGACTTCAAACCAACGAATAGTGACTGTCAATGTCTGTATTGGATGCAATATTCTAACCTCCCAAAAGCTCACAACTACTTTGTTATCGCTGTTTATCATCACCATCTAATCCATCAATCTCAGAATATACCAAGTCCAGATCTCTCGTAGAGACAGGTATGGAATCATCTCTTTGACAAATTCCCTCTAATACATAGGTACAAATGCTAAGTGTATGAACAGAACAAGATAATGGCATCATGAAGGGGTGTAGGGAAACTAGCTTTTAAGGGGAGTAGAATTGCAGGGGCTGCGATGAAGGTTATAATTTAGAGCTCTTGGAAGAAAAGGAATAAAACCAAGTAGTTGGATGGGTGGTAAAAGCCTCTCATTCTGATATCAACAAGACCTTATTAAGGTTTTTACAAGATGGGGTTTAAGCAACAGACAGTCGTCACATCAAGTCAAACTGGCGGATTCAAGTCCACTCGACGTGTCTGAGCGAAGGTAAGCGATTCCCTACAAAGAACAAGGTTTGAGGTAGTGAAGTAGAAAAACGCTAATTACGGACCCTTCCCTTTGTTTATAAATCATCCTACCCCTCATTTTCTCGATGCCCAAGTAACGTTTTTGCTTGTAACAAGAGAGTGCTTCAACCCTCCCTTACCCAGCTCTTATCGCTGGAGTTTTCTGGTCGCATCCCTCATTTGCAGGGAGGGCCAGATAACTGTCTTCTGATAACGGTGCATAATGGGATACAACAAAGCGCGGCCCATCTTTTAAAGCAGGGAACTCTTTAAGGGGCTTGGTGCATCTCAAGAAAGTTAGATTATAATTCCGAACAGCAAGAAACCTTATGTATAGGGTGAACCAGAACACCCGTAACAGTCACTTATTTCGAAAAATACGGCATTTAAATATTCGACACAAGAATATGCTCAACTAAAGCACATGAGAACTTTCACTTGAGCGTGATATCATCAATCAGCCATAGTCGAAGTGATGAGTGAGGATCGAATAGGGCAACATTAAATAGAGCTCTTGAAACAAACAATTTTGGTAGAAAACGTTTTTATTAATTCATTCTGTGTTCACAAATGAGGAAAGTTTTGGTATGTTGGTATCTTGCAAACTTTTCAGGCGCCTTGTTGCTCCATGTACACTCGCTTCCATTTATGCTGTTCCCGCAGCTTCGGGAGGCATTCTACTGGAATAGGTAGCGCATTAGCAAGCAGGGATGTGTGTATCTGTTTACCTTTTCGCGCATGCAGTGACGTGCACAATTCTAGATTATTAACATATGAATACATAACCTCAAGCAATAGCTTTGTCATCAGGTATAATAACGATGTTTAAATATATAACTAAATATAACCCTGTTTTGCACAATATTTTCACGAAAAAATACTTTTAATGGTAACATAATGCAAACCAGAAATACATTACAATTTTTACCCACAAAGAGAACACATTTACTAGACATTATTTTAATAATCTGTTCCAATCTCCGTTCTAGCCCAATTGCTGATTTAGTCGCCTAGGCAATAAATCACTCATCGCCCTTTGGGAATATTGTCATGAAATGTGGGAACATTTGCGTTTATAGCCAGAGTTCCTCCTGCACCTAAGTGATTCAGCGCCTTGGCGGCTAAATCAGCTATTGGACAAGTTATTAAAATAGCATCTAGTAAATGTGTTCTCTTTGAGAGTATAAATTATAATGTATTTCAGTTTTACATTACTTATGTTTCCATTAGAAATATTTTTTCATAAAGATATACGTATTTATTTATTTATATATAGGGTTATTAAAATATATTTCAATATTTATTTCCAATGAACGACAATAGATGGCGACACATGGGATACATCACTGAATAGGGAAAAGTTTAACTTTTATTTTATGTGTTCAAATTGAGCACCATTTGCTATGCGAGGGCAACCAGTGATTTTCCGATATTCTACGAATTTATTGTATCAATTGTAAATTTTTTATGGCGAGGCGGCTCGATGTTCAACTTACAAAGAATGCACACTGCAATGAAACAATGGATTCACTCTTTGCATATTCCAGCACACAAAACGACTTTTCCTGTGGTGTCGCCATTTTCTCGTAAATGAACACAGCCCAGCTGTAGGCACTGAATGGAACTAATAGATGGGGCTTAAAACTTTGAACTTTACTCTATTCAATGATGTGTAGTATGTGTCGCTATCTATTGTCGTTCATTAAAAATGAATATTTGAAATCTCTTCCTTCTTTTTGAATAACCCTGTATTTAAACGTGGTTATAATAAGTGATGACGAGTAAAGCTAATGCTCAAAATTAATATAATTCATATGTGAATAACCTAGAATTGTGCACGTAAAACAGGACGCCACTTCATGTTAGAAAAGGTAAACAGATACGCATATGCCGTCCTTGTTGTTCATACGCCACCTGTAAAGGCCAGTAGAACGCCTCCCGAAGCTGCTGCGGTGATGGCTAAATGGAAGCGAGTGTATGAGCAATTGGACAACTGCACTCTAGGCACAACAAAAATATACCTATGATGCTTTCTTCCTTGAAAACTAATAAACCAATAAAAACGTTTCCTAGGATCATTGCAATATGATGGAATTCAGCAAAAGCCTACGACATAGGTACGTATGCACATAATATAACTTCTTGTGATGGGGCCTCTAAAAACTGGTAGACAACCAAAGGTTAGGTTAGTTTAATTTAGATAGAGTTACATTATATAACTAACAAGTTCCATCATTTCTTGAAGAACCGCGGCAGAACGTGTATACTTTCGCATGCTTTCAGCACACGCTGGGTTGTCATGATCTGCCCAGGATCTTCGCGAAATAACGGATTTCATAAAAGCCTGCGGTATGTTATGCAGTACTTTTCTTCACATTGTGGCCACCACAAGACGGTTCGCGTGCCGGCCGCCGCAGCTCGGACTCCCGGGGAAACAGTTATAATATCCACGCAACCGCCTCGCGTTCCCATATTTACAGTTACAATTATTACAATAATAGCGCATACCGTATAATAAGAGATGTTGGAAATGTTGTCCTTCTCTTTCCCAAATTTCTGGCAGCTTTTCAGGAAATTTTCATTTACACCAGAGAGTTCAATATCTGAAATTGACTGAATTCTTGCCTGTTTCCTTTTAGTTCTTTCAATTTATGAGGTTTATTGCATAAACCTTATTTTTCAAGTACCCCCACGGATAAAAATTGTAAGTTAAATCAGGGTATCGTGAGGATCATAATTCTTTACTAATTAGCCATTTTCAAAACATTTCTGAATTAAATTTAATGACTCATGAGATTTACGCACGGTATCAAAGTCTTGTTGGAGAAACGTCAACCTGACATTTCATGCAGTAATTTGTATCACAAATTACTTAAATGTAAATAATGATTGTAATATGAATATGCATTTTTATGTGACATTGATTTCAGATGTTTATTAATTGTAATTATTATTTGGGAAGTAAGTTTATACGACCTTACTGAAACTGTCAATAATAGCGCAATAATGCAGCGAGGGGGGGTGAGCTGTTTATCATTATTGGAAACGAGGAAGTTACGTAATGTTGGCGCGTTTTTTCCGTTGAGAACCTTCTGGAATATTTTCTCCCTAAAGCATATGTATTCATAATTTTCATTGGATATTAAGATAGACGCTAATGTTGGCGCGTTTTATTAGCCAATAGCAGTTCAGTTATAATCTTTAGGCGTATCTGGATGCAGGAGTATAAATAGAAGCTAGGTTAGAGGTAAAGTCAGTCAGTCGCTCAGTTCGCCGAAAGCATTCATACATTACACGTCGCCGTCAGTTGCTCAGTTCATCAAAAATCTGTGTACACTACACGTCGTCTTCAGTCAGTCAGTTCGTCATACATCGGATATAGATTCACAAGTTACGCGCAGCAGAATTATGAAAGATCTAAAATATGGTAAAGTTAATTATACAAAAGGTTGAAGTACGTTGATTAAAAGTGATCAGTAAGAAGTTATTATAACAGTTTCAGTTTGGCGAGTATCTAGATCAATATGTAAAAGTGATAGTGAACGTGTTCGACAATAAAAATTATAAAACAAATTTCTTCATCAGTGTTCTTTTTGGATAAAAGATTCCTTTCCGTTTACACAACCCTGATCAAGACACATGTTCGACCCAAGATAAGATAATAGCTAGCCGGAGGACAGTAAACAAAACTTAAAATTCTTTCAAACACTGATACTAGGTACCACAAATTGCTAACACTAGATGGAGCTACAAACCGAACAAATGAATGACGTCACAAGATGGCTTCAACACACGTGATGTAAACAAACATTTGTAAGTAATACCGTTACAAATTGGCTACCACAACGTGTGGCTACAATAATGTTAAATAAATAAATAACATTAATAACCGTCGCAAATTGGCTCCCAAATGTGGGGCTACAATAATGTTATTACAAATTGGCGCCCAACGTGGGGCAGAGTAACCAGGAAAGGAACACGATGACCAGGAAAGGATCAGAATAACCAGGAAGGGGCAGAATTAACCAGGAAGAAGTGAGATGACCAGGAAGGGGCGAATGGAGAAGTGAACTGAACTACAAGACGCAGATTCCAGAAACAACAAAAGGAACGACAGACTACGCGGATGATTGGACATCGTAATTCCGAGATTACAATTCAACAGGTGAGTTCAACTACAAAAACATCGAGAAGACGCAGATTCCAGAAACAACTATAGGAACGACAGACTACGCGGATGAGTGGACACAAAAACATCGAGACAACGTAGATTCATCATAACACAACGCAGAAGCAACATATAATCTAGGAGAGAGGGGCAGGAAGCTGGACATCAAAGTAACAACAACAGACAGGATTACAAAGGTCTGAGTATAGTAATTTTTTTTTAGGAAACAAAATTGTAATCTTCAAATGTACTTAAGGAGTGGTAGGATAAAGAAAATAATGGCTACTAATAATATTGAAGAAATAATTATGGAGGGAGATAATGTAACAGTTAGCTGTAATTTAATACAGGTTACAGATATTAGCCCAAACAATATAGAATTTGAGGGAGGAAATGTTAGTGCAGAAAGTGAGAATAGAATAGCAGGAAATGTTAATTTTGATGTTAGTATGATGATGGAAATGCTGAGAAATTTCATAGATCAAAACAGGGAAGATATGCAAAAGAATAATGAGAAATTAGAAGACCTAAGTCAAAATAATAGAGAATTAAGGGAAGAAATTTGTAAGAATAATGAGAAATTAGAAAAGAAAATAGATCAAAACAGGGAAGATATGCAAAAGAATAATAGGGAATTAAGAGAAGACATTGATAGGAGTTTAGAACAAAAACTAGATCAGAATAAGAGAGAATTAAGGGAAGATATTGGTAAGAGCTTAGAACAAAACACGGAAGAAATTGAAAAGAAATTCATGGAGCTAGATAGTAGTATGATGAGAATGAGAAATGAAAATCAGGAAATGATAGCAAATGAAATAGGTGAAGTTTCAAAGAAAATGCTAGACATGAGCAGGGAAAGAGATAACAAAGAAAGTGAGGTTAATACTAAAAATGAACATGTTGATGTAGAATGTACAGAGTCAGGTAGTAGAATGAGTAATATTTCAAGTGAGATAAGAGAGATGAAAGAGGTTATGAATGTAGTTGTGAATCAGGCGCAAGTTAATTTCAGAGGGGAGATATCAGAAATACAGAATGAGTCAGTAATGCAAAGAAATAAACTGTACCAAGATGTTCAAAATGAAAACTCCAGTCCAGTACAGTTTGGTACAGATTTGTCAGAGTATTCTCAAGTTAAAAAGATAGCAGATGAATTGAAAATGAAAGTTGTTAAAAGATGTATTGTTCAGGAAACTTTAGATTGTTTTAAAATGTTATCATGTGATGAAATTTCAAATGAATACAAGAGGTTATTCATGAACAAAAATTTGAAGGTTAGGATACGGCTACGAGTAATGTATAGCCACACACAATTTGATCCAGGAGGGTAAATAGCAATGAGATGTAAAGTAAATGCTGGATAGTTAAAGATGACTTGCAGAGAAATGTATTGGAACGTAAGAGGGTTAATTATTTATATGTCATTTCAAAAGAGAAATAAATTAAAAAAAAATGTTTAAAAAAAATTAAATTTTCAGTAACTGTAACAACATTTGAAAATTAAGAATGCAAAGTTGAAACTTAATATGATATTAAATTAAAAGTACGTAAATACAATTCCAAGAGTATTTTTAAAATAAAGTACAAAATAACAAAAATGGGTAAAAATAATTAAAAACAAATACTTATGTAGCAAACAGAAAATGTGAAACAGTGACTAGATTTAAGAGATGAAAATATATTTGTGTAAAGGGTGAATATTTTTGGTAAATATGTTTAATAATTACAAAAAATTCTTGAATTGATAAATTTTTGTTAACAATATAAGAAAGTAAACAATTTGGTAACAGTAATTAAATAATTCAGGGTACAGTATTTGCTATAAAAAAATTTGTGTAATGTCAGATTAATGTCTAAACACATTAAACCAGAGCCAGTAAGTAGTGGCGAGATAAAAAAAAAACATATCGTGTGTTAAATGCGTGTGAAGTGTAAAGTGAAAGTGATAGCGTGTGTTCCAAGATTTAGGAGACTAAAAACCCAATTATAAAATTTCCAAACAAGTTGTAAATATTTATAATTATGTTTCTAGTGGGGCATATGATGCAGTAATTTGTATCACAAATTACTTAAATGTAAATAATGATTGTAATATGAATATGCATTTTTATGTGACATTGATTTTAGATGTTTATTAATTGTAATTATTATTTGGGAAGTAAGTTTATACGACCTTACTGAAACTGTCAATAATAGCGCAATAATGCAGCGAGGGGGGTGAGCTGTTTATCATTATTGGAAACGAGGAAGTTACGTAATGTTGGCGCGTTTTTTCCGTTGAGAACCTTCTGGAATATTTTCTCCCTAAAGCATATGTATTCATAATTTTCATTGGATATTAAGATAGACGCTAATGTTGGCGCGTTTTATTAGCCAATAGCAGTTCAGTTATAATCTTTAGGCGTATCTGGATGCAGGAGTATAAATAGAAGCTAGGTTAGAGGTAAAGTCAGTCAGTCGCTCAGTTCGCCGAAAGCATTCATACATTACACGTCGCCGTCAGTTGCTCAGTTCATCAAAAATCTGTGTACACTACACGTCGTCTTCAGTCAGTCAGTTCGTCATACATCGGATATAGATTCACAAGTTACGCGCAGCAGAATTATGAAAGATCTAAAATATGGTAAAGTTAATTATACAAAAGGTTGAAGTACGTTGATTAAAAGTGATCAGTAAGAAGTTATTATAACAGTTTCAGTTTGGCGAGTATCTAGATCAATATGTAAAAGTGATAGTGAACGTGTTCGACAATAAAAATTATAAAACAAATTTCTTCATCAGTGTTCTTTTTGGATAAAAGATTCCTTTCCGTTTACACAACCCTGATCAAGACACATGTTCGACCCAAGATAAGATAATAGCTAGCCGGAGGACAGTAAACAAAACTTAAATTCTTTCAAACACTGATACTAGGTACTACAAATTGCTAACACTAGATGGAGCTACAAACCGAACAAATGAATGACGTCACAAGATGGCTTCAACACACGTGATGTAAACAAACATTTGTAAGTAATACCGTTACAAATTGGCTACCACAACGTGTGGCTACAATAATGTTAAATAAATAAATAACATTAATAATCGTCGCAAATTGGCTCCCAAATGTGGGGCTACAATAATGTTATTACAAATTCCAACGTCAGTCAGCTGAGCAAAAGTAGTGTAAATTATTGCTGCACCACCCTCTGCATTTAATGGTTTATAAAAAAATAAACATAGGTCGTATTATTCTGTATGCATTTCCTGCATTTTCGCGTCATGCAAGGGAATCTCGTGCGTCTGTCTCACAATCAAGTGCTTCCTAGTTCAAATCTCGGTTGTGATTGGATAGACTGGATAATTTTTTTCCCAGGTTAAGACGAATGTTGGGTAACTAATATTTAAGGATTCTGGACTCATTTGAGCATAATTTCAACGTTTATTCATTCACCGTTCAATATTTAAGCTCATTAAAGGAATTTAAACTTACAAAAAAAAATCAATTATGTACAATTTTGGATATTTCAGTATGTAGTTATAACATGTATGCAGCATTTTTTAAACTGAGTACATAAATTCAAAACTATTCTCTCTATTCTCCAATCCAAGAATTGGTTTGAACTAAAGGCCAGGCAATAGAATGTGACGTGGTTTAATCTGTGACACAATAATCACATTGCACAAAAATAAGTAAATAATTAAATCAATATAAAACTAAAAAATAAAATCCGGATCGTACAGAAATAAAAACGAGACCCTACAAGTCGCATATCGTAAACCTCTTAACCCACTGCTACTAAAAATATTCAATTTTTATATTCTCATATGATTCGACCAAAGTCAGAGAAAGAAATTAAAACCCGGATATAAAACTTAAAACCACCATGCGCAGCCTCGCAATATATAAAATAAAATTAGATTGCACTCTGTCCAGATAGAAGAAATAAATTTAATTTTTTTTTAATACGATAGTGGTAGGAAGTGCGGGAGGGAATAAAGCCTTTATTCAAAGCGGTGAATTTATGGATCGTTGTGGTATACGATTTGAGAACACTCTCACACCCTCACGTTCGTAATAAAATAGGAAATCTTTTCGCGTACTTCCATCTCATTTATCATTGCCTTCATCACGATGCTCGGCTGTTTCATTTGTCCTCCTACGCACGCATGTTTGCTTGATATACTGGAGTGCTTTTATTAATTTTCTTCCATGATCCCTAGGGCTGGGCCCATCATTGCCAAAGAAATGTTTATGCAAATTCGAAAATGTTAAAGGAGACCGGGTTGTGGTTGCATTTTCTCTTACACACCTTCTTCTTTGTTCTTGAATTATAACGAAGTGAAAAGTGTTTCCACTTCGGATAAGGGATGGATGGGAACTCTGTGCCAAGGCTTTAGGCAATCTCTTAGTTATGCAAAACTTTTAACGCTGAAAAATAGCAATTTTTTAAAATATTTCTAGCACTTACTTATAGTACGTACAGAATGTGTTGTATTTCACCCAAAAATTTGATAACCACATTTAGAAAAACTCTGATACTATACATTCCTATAACGTCCTCTACCCTCTATCGTTTATTAGTGGGTATACAAAATATTCTTACGAAAGGTCACTTTTCCATTAATTCATTAATCGAGATAACCCTTTGCAGAAATAGCTATACCACACATTTTGTTACGGTACAAAGGGAACAGTGATAGTCAAATGTTTAAGAACTGGACGCTGTTCCATACTGTTTCTATGCAATCGTCAAAAACTAAAATCTGATGTTACACTCACATAACATTCTCTGCTCTTGTACAAACCATTTTTACAAACGCTTATTCTCCATCAACTTAAGGTTAATCGATATAAAAATTTGCAGAAACTATCGTATTCCTTGTATGTGCAAGGAGAATATGCTAGACTTTAAGCAATAGTCAAATCTTTTAACAGCTGGTTGCTATGTGGAACATTCCATTCTCTTTACATGTCCAGAACATAAAAAAAATCTGATGTGTTACACTCACATGACTTTCCCTACTCTTGTACAAACTATTTTTACAAACGCTTGTTCTCCATCTACTTCATGTTAATCGAGATAAACATTTGCAGACTCTATCGTATTGCTAATTTTGTTGTAGATGTAAGGGGAATATATATTTACAAGGGCAATATAAAAATACAGTAGCCTTTAAGCACATACATATCTATTAATAACTGGTTGCTAGGAGCAGCACCATTCCCTTTGCCACAGATTAATACTCTTTGCATATCCAAGACAAAAAAATGAGTAAAGAATTCCCATTTGAGAAAATAAGTATTGAAAAATTTAAGGGAGTAACAAGCAATATCTCGAAAATGGTTCACTCAACAAAAAAAATGTGTATGACATAAATTGTGTATTTTAACGCGATCTACATTTTGTGTGTGGTAAAATTTTGTCTATCTTTTATGGTTTACCAGTTATGCAAAAGTCGTTTACAATGAAGAATACTTTTGAAGACATTCCCAGAAAATTCAAGATATACATTTTATTTGTCATAAAAATATCTTAATCATATGATATTTTAATCAAAATCGTAGAGCCATTTTTGAGAAAATTAAAATTTTCGAAAAATCTTCCATGTAAAGGATAATGTGGGGTGGAGGGATTTTCTTGAAAACCTTCGTGTCACATCTCTGGAAGATGCTGAACGTAAATACCAAGTTTGGTGTTTATCCGACTGTTCGTTTCTGAGCTATACTGTTCACAGACAGACACACAGAACACACAGACAGACAGACAGACACACAGACACGTTTCGAAAAATGCTCTTTATTTTATTCAGGGTGTCTCAAATCATGTATTTCTGCTGAAATCTAGGTATCGAATTTTTGGGTGGAATATAATACTTCCCCTACTTACTACACGTAGTAGAGAAAGTGAAAACGGATAATGAATTCCCAATTGAGAAAAAGTATAGGTATTGGATAATTCAAACAAATAACAAGGAATATCTCGGAAATTATTCACTCCAGAAAAAAAATATATATGACATAAATTGTGTACTTTAACAGGATCTATATTTTTTGTGCTGTAAACGCTTGTCTATCTCTTATGGTTTACCAGTTATGCAAAATTCATTTAGAATGAAGAGGACTTTTGGAGACATTCCCAAAAAATGCAAGATACACATTTTATTTTCCATGATAGTATCTTAAAAATATGAGATTTTATTCAAACTCCTTAGTCATTTTTGAGAAAATAAAAGTTTTCGAAAAATGTCCCATGCAAAGGGTAGTCTGTAGTGGGGGTTTTCTTTAAAATATTCGTGTCGCATGTTTCAAAGATACTAAACTCAAATACCAAGTTTGGTATTTATCCTACTTTTCGTTTTTGAGTTATGCTGTTCACAGACACATACACGGACCTTTTTCCAAAAACATGTCCTTCCGGTGAAATCTCGGTATCGAATTTTTGGATGGAATATAATACTTCCCCTACTTACTATACGTAGTAGAGGAAGTAATAATAAAAGTATTGAACAAATGGAACTATTAATAACGGCATCATAGAAATGGCTTATGCCACAAAAAAGTTATTAGAATTAAAATGTGTGTTTTAAAGATATCTACATTTATTTTGAGTAGTACGCGTTCCTCTATCGCTTAAAGTTTACCAGTTATACCAGGTTATACAAAATTGCTTCCGAATGACTTCGCAGGCTATTCCCAGAAAATTCAAGATATACATTTTATTTAACATGTAAATATATTTAATATGTGTTGTTTTATTCAAAATCATTAGTGCGATTTTTTAAAACTTCAAAAGTTTCTAAAAATTTCCATGTAAAGGGTAGTTTGGAATGGAAGGATTTATTCGAAAATCTTTGTGTCACAGCTTTGAAAGGTACTGAACTTAAATGAAAGTTTGGTATTTATCCAACATTTCGTTTATGAGTATTTGCTGGAAAAGCACTTTTGGAAACATGTGCGTGTGTGTGTGTGTGTCTGTGTACATCACAACTCGGAAAGGAACAGTCGGATAAACACCAAACAGTGCTTAGTTTCAGTATCTTCCAGAGATGCGACACGAAGGTTTTCAAGAAAATCCCCCCACCCCAGAGTACCCTTTACATGGAACATTTTTCGAAAATGTTAATTTTCTCAAAAATGGCTCTAACGATTTTGATTAACATATCCTATGTTTAAGATATTTTCATGTCAAATAAAATTTATATCTTGAATTTTCTGGGAATGTCTCCTAAAGTATTCTTCGTTGTGAACGACTTTTGGTAAACTGGTAAACCATAAGAGATAGACAAAATTTTACTACACAAAAGATGTAGATTGCGTTAAAATACACAATTTATGTCATATACATTTTTGTTGTTGAGTGAACCATTTTCGAGATATTGCTTGTTATTCCCTTAACTTTTTCAATACTTTTTCTCTGAAATGGGAATTCGTTATTCATTTTTTTGTTTTGGATATGCAGAGAGTATTAATCTGTGGTAAAGGGAATGGTGCTGCACCTAGCAACCAGCTATTAAGGGATATGTCTGTGCTTAAAGGCTACTGTATTGCCCTTGTAAATATATATTCCCCTTACATCTACAAGAAAATTAGCAATAAGATAGAGTCTGCAAATGTTTATCTCGATTAACATGAAGTAGATGGAGAATAAGCGTTTGTAAAAATAGTTTGCACTAGAGTAGAGAAAGTCGTGTGAGTGTAACACATCAGATTTTTTTATGTCCTGGACATGCAAAGAGAATGGAATGCGCCACATAGCAACCAGCGCTTTAAAGATTTGACTATCGCTTAAAACCTACCATATTCCCTTTGCATCTACAAGAAAACTAGCAATAAGATTGACATCTCGATATCTCGATTAACATGAAGCATATGAGAATAAGCGTTTGTAAAAATAGTTTGTACAAGAGTAGAGAAAGTCATGTGAGTGTAACACATCAGATGTTTTATTCAGGGGGCCTCAAAACATGTATTTCCTGTGAAATATGGCTGAATATGGCACAAATGAGCTGCTGAAAAAGCCTAGCGTGTAATGTTATAATGTTATTAGGATTCCAGGTGTACGATGAGACATATTGGACATCGCTTTTGTTCAGTCAGTCGTTAACGAAAAGTACGTCTGCTGTACAACACTTCCTTTTATGCCAACTTTAACGCGTAAAAGCTGCAAGTTACCACTGAAGTTTAAAACATGAACATGAAATCAAGAATTTATTTCTGTTTGTCTGCTTTGAATAGTTCCTTTAGCACAGTTTAATGAAGCTGAAAGCTCTAAACATCGTTTCCTACTTGCTAATTAAAGTACAGGGTTATTCAAAAAGAAGGAACAGACTTTACGTATGTGCTTCTAACGAACGACAAAGGATGGCGACACATGCGATACATCACTGAATGGACAAAAGTTCAAAGTTTTATTTTATGTGTTCAAAATGCGCACCATTTGTTATGTAAGGACGACCAGTACTTTTCAGTTTGCATACGCAACAATCTTCTAGAAATTTATTGTATCAATTGTAAACTTTTTATGACGAGGCGACTCGTTGGTTAACTTAGAACGAAATGCACGCTACAATGAAACAATGATTCATTCTTTGCATAATGCAGCATACAAAACGACTTTTCCTGTGGCGTCGCCATTTTCTCGTAAACAGACACAGCGCCGCTGTAAGCACTAAATGAAACTAATAGGTGGGGCTTAAGATTGAACCTTTCTCTATTCAATAATGTGTGTATGTTTCGCTATCTATTGTCGTTCATTAGAAATAGATATGCAAAGTCTGTTCCTTTTTTTTGAATAACTCTGTAGTTAAAGTAATAAAATAATTCTACCTGGCTTCCCTTCATTACTTCCACTACTCATAACTGTGCCCAAACGCTTATTTCTGATACCCTGTTAGATCCAACATTTTTGTTCATTTATTTACTTATTTTCTTCTAAATTCCTTCCTTTGACTATGGAGCTAATACAACTTGCACAGGTTATTTCTACCAGGAGGTTACACCTGGTATGTACACAAAATTTGTTAGTCCCAAAGTAAAAAATTCTCATGCCTTCAGATTGTTTACGTTGAGATTAGAACAGCTGTTGTGTAAACATTGCGCTAATCTGTGCTTGTAAAATCTTTAGGTAAGCCCTTTTTATAGCTATGAGAGTTCTGCACATGTAGCAGATTTTTATCCTGTTTGCCTTCCTTGTCTCGCTGAGACAGCCGAGATCTGGTGATGTAAAACATTGAAATAAGAAGGTGAAACATTTTTGCCATTTCTTATTATATAACGCAATAGAACTAATTAAAAATATCGTTTATTTCTAAGCCATTATAAAACTTCTAAGCATATACACTGAGATTTTCTGTTATAGTATCAGGAATTGTAAGCATTATCTGGTAAGCTGACGAAATTAAGTAAATGTTTAAATATTTCATTATTCATGGGTACAAAGGATGAATGTTAGAGAATATTTGGACGCTTGAAATGAAAAATACATATAAAATTTTTAATATTTAAAATAAATATCCTAAAGCTCAGCCACTTGAAAAAGTGTATTTCACATTTAAACAGGAGGGGAAAACGCAGACACTGTATCACGCTCACACGACTTTCTCTACCCGTAATCTTTACTACACGCATATATATTGTAGCATTCATAAATTGATTTTCCTCTTCTCGTTACGTTACTCATGATAAATGATTCATTAAAAATAATCCAAAATTTAAGAGTATGGAGAACAAAACAACGGTTTGCAAACCGTGTTTGAGGTGGAGAAAAAAAAAAGAATTGCATTTCTACTTTCTCTACCGCGTACATAGTAGGTAGAGAAGGTATTGGATTCCACCCAAAAATTCGATACCGAGATTTCACTGGAAATACATGTTTTGAGGACGCCTGGAGGATTTTCAAGAAAATCTCACTCCAAGCTACACTTTATATTCAACATTATTCGAAAACTTGGATTTTCTAAAAAAATGGTTCTAATAATTTTGATTAAAATATCATATATTAAAGGTATTTGCATGAAAATTAAAATGCATATCTTGAATTTTGTGGGAATAGCCTCTGAAGTCCTCTTCATTAGGAAGGAATTTTATATTATCTTGTTTAACTGGTAAACGTTAAGCGATAGACGTAAACGTACTACAGAAAAAATGTAGAAGTCTTTAAAATACACAATCTATTCCCAGTAACTTCTTCTGTGGCATCAGCCATTTCCGAGATATTCGTTATTAATGGTTCGAATTGTACAATACATAGCCATTCTTTCAAGTCCTGTCATTTTCAGCCGTTTCTCGTGATGTCGTAGAAAGAGTATGGACTTTTAAGGTCAGCATATAGCATTCAAGTTCTAAAACATTTGACTAGCGTTATTTCCTTTATAACTGTAACGAAACGTGTAATACAGCTATTTCAGGAAAGGTTTATCCTGATTAAAAAGGAGATAGGAAAATAAAATTTCGTAAGAATAGTGTATATACCCACTAATAAACGATAGAGAGCAGAGGAAGTCATCTGAATGAAGCACATCCTATATTTTTTTTTAAATGTAACAATAAAAAGAGACGTTACGTCATTTTTCAGCCGTAAATGGATCTAACATCTATTTCAATTTCCTGGAATAAAGATAGAAAAATAGGTAGACAATAACACTGCTTTAAGTAAAGATCCACCCTCTGTAAGCAGTCTTAGTTCCAACAAAAGTAATACATTGTATAAGCAAGGTTGCGCAAAACTTTATAGAAACTTCACTCACATGCAGAATGAAACAATGAGCAGTAGTCGCCAAATGTTCCATTTTCCTTCTAGAGCTATTTTTATGTTTACACTGTAACCACAAAAGAACGGTTTTGTTCTTGCTCGTAACTTGACTCACAGTTGTTCTTTTCAAGTGCTCATAAGCAGTAAATCCACGGGTTCCCATTCGGGAAGCATTTGGAATGACCCCTTGCATACCGTACGATAGAGATCGTTTTATTCTTATTTTGAAGTTCCAACATAAATCACAGTTCTCCAGAGAAACTTGAATATTCGGTGAGGAGATGAGACTTAGTTCAGAAAACAAATATGCTCCTTACGTTATACAGTTTTAAAGATATTGGAATGACTTTTTTTGGCGTTGCCCTAAAAGTAGTCTCTGCAATGTCATTCCAAATTAAAATCATTACCAGGGACGGCACTGTGTCCCAGTTCGCCGCGAGGTTGACTGGTACTGATGTGTAGAGTACCTCGGGTTGCAAATAAATAAGAGCAGTCCAACGACTGTTCCCTGGTATAAATCAACGGAACAAACACGAACTTTTCTACAAATTACCATTGCTATATAATAATGTGGGTAGCACAAATGCCTTGATTACTTACATGTTTACAATATTACTTACACATATTTACACCACCATATACAAAATAGACGAGTTAGTCAAACAATAATTATATACGAGCATTTTCAAACTAAGTACAGGTTTCTGATACAAACTGTGTTCCGTTAAAATATGTGTGCATTTTTAAGTGTGAAAAGTTACATTCCTCTGGGTTTCACAAAAATATATGCTTGTACTGCGAGAAAGTTTACTCAACATCTCACGATGTTATAGCTGCATATTTAAAATAAACAGCATTGTCTCGTTATTGAAATGAAGCTCCTATGCATTTTACACACTTCTAAATAGCCAGGAATCGAATCCTAAGCAAATGAAACGTACGTTCGTTCTCCGACGCAGCACAAACAGATTGCCCTTTCCTTTCAAAGTAGAGTATCTTTGAACCCATGGCCTGTGTGAGGTCAATACACGAAGCAATGACCAACCTAAAATACATTCAGCTAGACAGTGTTGTCCTTGATCGTTACTAGTAAATAAAGTTTCTGAAAATTGATTACGTTTCGCCAGTGCACAAAGATTCGACTATACAAATCTCAACATAGTAACAAATAATACCAGCATCAAAAGCTTACTTTTATCTTAATATTATGCTTACTTAGTCGGCTTACCTTCCTCTTATGTAGGTCTTACACCTCCCTAGGACTTACAACCGCGCCTGTCGAGGAACGGACGGAGGTTGACTCAGAGAATGAAGAACCGGGAATGGGGGATCAGCCCGTAGTAAGGTATGAGAGTGAGGAACATGAAGCTATGAAATGAAGGCGAAATAGCTGAAAGGAAAGGTGATGGAGAATTGGTGGAATGAATGGCGGAGGAAACCGGACGCCTCTTCGTCCAACACAAAACCCACATGCAGACCCCTGGGATTGAACCCGGCCTGCCTTGGTGGGAGGCGAGCGGTCTAACCACTCGGCCATGACTTAATTCTATAAGTTTGAATTTTTTTTTCCTGCAATTCATGAACCCACATAATTGGTGCTAGTGCATGATTGTAACATATTCTTTTTAAACAGAATCTTAATTGAGTCTGTTTTTTTACCACCTTTTTACTTTCCCTACCACGTGCATAGTAAGTAGAGAAGGTATTGCATTTCACCCAAAAATTGGAAACAGAAATTTCAGTGGAAATACGTGTTTGGAGACCCCTGAAATAAAAAAAAAAGCTTTTAAGAAAAAGGACCGTGTACGTCTATTAACAGTATAACTCAAAAAACGAGAAGTCGGGACAAATACCAAACTTAGTATTTAGGTTCGGTAGCTTCCAAAGATGTGACACCAAGATTTTTCAAGAAAATCAATCCACTTTACACTACCCTTTTGGAACATTTTTCGAAATTTAAGAAATGGCTTTACGATTTTGATTGAAATACCATATATGAAGAATATTTACATGAAAAATGAAATATAGATTTTGAATTTTATGGAAATACCCTGTGAAGTTCTCGTCATTCGGATGGAATTTTTATAATCCTGTATAATTGTAAACGTGAAGCGATAAACAAAAACGTACTACACAAAAATGTACATCTCTTAAAAACACACAATATTTCAAATACATTTTTGTAGCATATGCCATTTCCAAGATATGCCTTATTAATAGTTCGAATTGTTAAACACTTTGTCATTCTTTTAAAGTCCTTTTGATATTCAGTTGTCGCTTGCGATTACATGGAAACAATATGGAATTTTAAAGCCAGCGTATATGGTTCTTTCCTTAAAAACTTGACTATCGCTGTTCTTTGGTATGTATAACGAAATGTGTAATGTAGCTGTTTCTTCAGAGGTTTATTTAGATTAAAATGTAATAGACAGAAAAATAAGCTTTAGTAAGAATAGTTTGTATACTCAGGAATAAAAGAGGGGGTAGAGAAGCTCATGTGACTATCACATCAGATTTTTCTAGTTTAGTTCTCTTTTACTCTTAAAAATCCTTATTAAACAATGTAGATTGCTTAAAATGTGTTTAAATGTTGACAGAGATCAACAGTTAAATGAAGTGCTGCAGTACATTTTATGATTAAGAGTTACTGCTTACAAAACTCCCTCTGTGGCCAGAGACTGTGGACAACGGTACTTTCAGCGCACTCCTTTATGCAGTGTTGTTTATTGCCTGACAAGGAAAATATGGCTGGGCAATTCATTCACGCTTAGACTGACGGGAATTCCCCAGGTTAGTAGACAGGTAAGGCAACCTGAAAAATAGCTCATAAAGCATACTTTAAAACCGTGTTCTCCAGCTAAGTAGTGTAGTTACCACGCATCACCAGCTCGACAGGATAGGTTCACCTGTCCTTGTTGAGAAATATTAATATACCAGTTTGCAGTCCGTTATGCTTCACTGTTAGAAATACACCCCCGCTACATTTTCCTTCCTTACTAAATAATTTGTGCTTTTAGCATCAAGATGTTGCGTTAACAATGTCAAAATGTTTTTAAATAGAAAAGGTAGACGAGCAGGAACTTGTAAGGGAATTGTTGAGGAATAGCTTTACTATAAAATAACTTGTATCACAACATGTAATTAATGCGAAGGCAAGCATGTAAGGAACAGTGTAATTAGTAACACGTGCACATGCACATACACGCTAATGCACACAGGGTTTAGGAAAAGTCACAGAAAATAGAGAGAGAGAGAGAGAGAGGTCTGGGATTAGAGTGAGAATAGAATAGTGGTCCAATTCCTGGAAGACAAGGCAGTTGGAAAAATAGAAAGAGAAACGAGAGTAGTAAAGTGAGACGTAGATAGTGGCTTCTACCAGAGAGGTCAAGGGGAGTTGTGACCGCTAAAATTGGAGCATTTTATTTTCACGTACGCTAAGTAAATAATCGATTAGAATAGTTGTTACATATAAGGCCGCGAATCCTAGCGTCATAGTAGGAATGGAGAGGAGGCCCCAAATTACACACATGATTTTACTCTCACGATGTAACATATGTGGCTCAGGCGGAATGTTTTGTGCGTGTATGTGGGTGGGGAAGATAGCGTATAACGCAGTTAGATAGGTCCGCGTAAAGAATTAACAGGAGCGGGAAGGTTAAAACGTACAGATTTTGTATCATTGTGTGTTAAGCAAGGGAAAGTTGCTAGCCGCTTCAATAGGCATTATATTGTGAAAGTTGTTGAATGTAAAGTCAGTTTATTATTTGCTTTAAGCTACATAAAATCTTGAGAAATATCAAGTTAACTAGTTAAGATAGCAATTTCTCCTCAGCTCTGCGACAAACAGCCCGGCAGAGAACTTCAAGGAACTTCGGAGATCCGAGACATCTACGTGAGATAACACGTCGTACTCACGTGCGAGCACACACCCCGCTAGAAACTATAATTGCTGAGGATAAAGGAGATAATAAACAGATTAAGGAACATCTGAAAAGGAAAATGTGCTATATCGACATTTTATTTTGTGATAAAACCATTGTAGAAGAAGCAAAGCATACTATTTATAAACCATCTATAAGAAGTAGAGCTCTATTGAGATGAGAAATTTCGAAAATTAATTAAAATGGTTTACAAAATAAATTCTGTGCACTGGAAATTTATTATTAGAGAACCTCCGCAACGGTTTCAAGAAGATAAAGATTAAGAAATTTAAAATCGCGAATATACAAAAGATGGAAATAAAAATATCTGATTTGTTGCTTTCACATAATCTTCTCTACTCGCTCCTCGATAAGCTATTCTTACACAAGTTTAATTTATTCTTCAATCCATTTCTTGTTAATCAAAATAGAAATTCCTTTCAAATTAAACATTAATTTTTTTAAGTATAACCATACCTACTGCTAAAGCTATAGTCAGACTTTTAAAAGCGGATAGTTATGTGATGGTTTTGCACGATCACGAGAAAAAACGAACAGCGACTTACAAACTGAGAAAGTGTAAGAGAAAATTTTGCCAAGGACAAAAGATATCTCTAAATGGTTAATTGCAAAAAGTAATGTTGTTTAACATAAATTGTGTTCTTTAACGAGCCCTACATGTTTTGCACAGTAACATGTTGTCTGGGTGTTACTGTTTACGAAAGACATTCAGAACGAAGAAGTCACAGATATTTCCAGCATGTTCTAATGTATACTACATTTTATTTACCATGCGTATGCCTTAATCATATTGCATTTGAATCAAAATCGTTACAACCATTTTTGAGAAGAACACAATTAAAGAAATTGCTTCCATGCAAAGAGTAGTTTTGGATGGGGACTTTTTCTAAAAAACCTTCAAGTCGTATTCTTGGAAGACTTGAGCTTAAATACCAAGTTTGCTGTTTAACTGACTCATTTTTAAGATTCGTGCACAGAGAGAGAGAGACAGAGACAGAGACAGAGAGAGACAGAGAGAGAGAGAGACAGAGAGAGAGAGAGACAGAGTGAGAGAGAGACAGAGACAGAGAGAGAGACAGAGACAGAGACAGAGAGAGACAGAGAGACAGAGAGAGACAGAGAGAGAGACAGAGACAGAGAGAGAGTGACAGAGAGAGACAGAGAGAGACAGAGACAGAAACAGAGACAGACAGAGAGAGAGACAGACAGAGAGAGAGACAGAGAGAGAGACAGACAGAGAGAGAGACAGAGAGAGAGAGAGAGTAAGAGTAACACACACACACCGACATTTTATAAAAATGCCTTCTTTTCCCGTTCGGGCAGACGTGTATTTTCGGTGAAATCTCGATATCGAAATTTGGGTTGGAATTCTTCCTCTTTTTGCTATAGATAAGGTACCCAAGAAAGTAATAACTCTGTAGAAGACATATCAAGATGGCAATTGACAAAGTATAGACATGATTACCAAAGTGACATATAAATGAATTACAGCAAGGAGGACAGGACGAAAATCAAAAGCAGGAGGAATGGTTTTACGAAGTAAGAGACATTTATAGTGGATGTAAATCGATATTTGGCTGTCCGAATATGTAAACTGACTGAATAATAAAATAGGTGATTGTATCCTTTCTGAGAATTTCGAAACAAAATTTCTATGTGAAAAGGATAAAAGGGATGAGCGAATGATTAGCCCTGAATTCTTCTTTGCTGGTCTCAACATCCTTCCACCGCCATTTTACTCATATCTAATCCACATACATAATTTGCAAATCATTCCAAGCTCCTTCCTATTATTTCCAAAAAATTAAACAAGACACAATTTTTACTTTCTCTACTACGTATAGTAAGTAGGGGAAGTATTGCATTCCACCCAAAAATTCGATACCGAGATTTCACCGGAAATACATGTTTTGAGAACTCCTGAATTCAAAAAAAGCATTTTTGGAAACATGTCCGTGTGTGTGTCTGTGTGTGTGTCTGTGTGTCTGTGTGTGTGTCTGTGTGTGTGTCTGTGAACAGCATAACTCAAAAACGAACAGTCGGATAAACACCAAACTTGGTATTTAGGTTCAGTGTCTTCCAGAGATGCGACACGAAGGTTTTCAAGAAAATCCCTCCACCCCAGACTACCCTTTACATGGAACATTTTTCGAAAATTTTAATTTTCTCAAAAATGGCTCTAACGATTTTGATTAAAATATCATATGTTTAAGATAATGTCATGAGAAATGAAATGTATATCTCGAATTTTCTGGGAATGTCTCCAAAAGTATTCTTCATTGTGAACGACTTTTGCATAACTGGTAAACCATAAGAGATAGACAAAATTTTACTACTCAAAAAATGTAGATCTCGTTAAAATACACAACTTATGTCATATACATTTCTTTTGTTGAGTGAACCGTTTTCGAGATATTGCTTGTTATTCCCTTAAATTTTCCAATACTTATACTTTTTCTCAAATTCGTTATTCATTTTTTTATGTCCTGAACTTGCAAAGAGAATGGAATGCGCCGCATAGCAACCAGCGCTTAAAATATTTGACTATCGCTTAAAAGCTACCATATTCCCCTTGCATCTACAAGAAAATTACAAATAAGATTGACATCTCGATATCTCGATTAATATGAAGCATATGGAGAATAGGCGTTTGTAAAAATAGATTGTACAAGAGTAGAGAAAGTCATGTGAGTGTAACACATCAGATTTTTACTTTATATACCACGTATAGTAAGCAGGGGAAGTATTGTATTCTAACCAAAAATTCGATACCGAGATTTCACCGGAAATACATGTTTTGAGATCCCCTGAATCCAAAAAAAGCATTTTTGGAAACATGTCCGAGTGTGCGTCTGTGTGTGTGTGTCTGTCTGTGAACAGCATAACATAGAAACGAATAGTCGGATAAACACCAAACTTGGTATTAAATTCAGTATCTTCCAGAGATGCGACACGAAGGTTTTCAAGAAAATCCCCCCACCCCAGACTACCCTTTACATGGAACATTTTTCGAAACGTGTCTGTGTGTCTGTCTGTCTGTGTGTTCTGTGTGTCTGTCTGTGAACAGCATAACTCAGAAACGAATAGTCGGATAAACACCAAACTTGGTATTAAATTCAGTATCTTCCAGAGATGCGACACGAAGGTTTTCAAGAAAATCACCCCACCCCAGACTATCCTTTACATGGAACATTTTTCGAAAATTTTATTTTTCTCAAAAATGGCTCTAACGATTTTGATTAAAATATCATATGTTTAAGATATTTTTATGAAAAATAAAATGTATATCTTGACTTTTCTGGGAATGTATCCAAAAGTATTCTTCATTGCAAACGACTTCTGATAAACTGGTAAACCATAGGACATAGAGAAAATTTTACTACACAAAAGATGTAGATCGCGTTAAAATACACAATTTATGTCATATACATTTTTGTTGTTGAGTGAACCATTTTCGAGATATTGCTTGTTATTCTCTTAAATTTTTCAATACTTATTTTCTCAAATGGGAATTCGTTATTCACTTTTTTGTCTTGGATATACAAAGAGTATTAATCTGTGGCAAAGGGAATAGTGCTGCACCTAGCAACCAGCTATTAAGAGATATGTATGTGCTTAAAGGATACTGTATTTCTATATTGCCCTTATAAATATATATTCCCCTTACATCTACAAGAAACTTAACAATAAGATAGAGTCTGCATATGTTTATCTCGATTAACATGAAGTAGATGGAGAATAAGCGTTTGTAAAAATAGTTTGTACAAGAGTAGAGAAAGTCATGTGAGTGTAACATATCAGTTTTTTTTATTTTAAAATTATTCTGTTTCATTACAAACATCTCTCTAGATTATGGCTTCTAGAAATTCTATTAAACAGTACAATTCTTACTTTCTCTATTACGTATAGTAAGTAGGGGAAGTATTGTATTCCACCCAAAAATTCGATGCCGAGACTTAACAGGAAATATATGTCTTGAGGTGCACTGAATGCATATAATGCATTTTTGGAAACAAGCCCGTGTGTGTATGTGTGTCTGCGTGTCTGTCTGTGAACAGCATATCTCAGAAATGAACAGTCGGTTAAACACCAAACTTGGTATTTAGGTTCAATATCTTCCAGAGATGCGACACGAAGGTTTTCAAGAAAATTCCCCAAACCCAGATTACCCTTTACAGGTTCATTTTTCTAAAATTTTAATTTTCTCAAAAATGGCTCTAACGAGTTTGAATAAAATACCATAGGTTTAAGGCATTTTTATGGGAAATGAATTCTATATCTGGAATTTGCTGAGAATTTCTCATTGTGAAGACTTTTGCATAACTGGTAAACCATAAGAGATAGACAAAATTTTACTAATCAAAAAAATGTAGATCGCATTAAAATACACAATTTATGTCATATTCATTTTTCTTTGTTGAGTGAACCATTTTCGAGACATTGCTTGTTATTCCCTTAAATTTTCCAATACTTATACTTTTTCTCAAATGGGAATTCTTTATTCATTTTTTTTTGTCATGGCAATGCAAAGAGAATGGAATACTCCATATAGCAACCAGCTCTTAAAATATTTGACTATCGCTTAAAGGGTACCAATTCCCCTTGCATCTAGAAGCAAATTAGCAATAATATTAAGATCTCGATTAACATGAAGCATATGGAGAATAAGCGTTTATAAAAATAGTTTGTACAAGAGTAGAGAAAGTCATGTGAGTGTAACACATCAGATTTTTATTGTTTCATTTGTATAGCCAGCCCCCTTTAACCTTTGTGGTCATAGCGGTGGCTTTGATTTGAGAAACAAGTTAGTGGTGGTGTTTCCACTCTCGGAACTGTAGTGCTTTTTTTTTAATTTTTTAAACAACGTTTTCTATTAACTTTTACACTGAATACACTCACATTCATACTACCAGACTCTATGGAGCATAGATATACGTTTTATTTGCCATGAAAATACCTTTAATGTATGGTGTTTTAATCAAAATCGTTAGAGGCATTTTTTAGAGGATCAAAAGTTTCGAAAAATATTCCATGTAAAAGGTAGTTGGGGATGTGGCATTTTCTCGAAAATCTTTCTGTGCATCATTGGAACACACTAAACTTAAATACCAAGTTTGGTTCCTTATCCGACTATTCGTTTTCGAGTTATACTGTTCACAGATACGCGCACAAGGTCTTTTTCTAAAAATTATGTTTTTTTTATTAAAGGTGCCTCAAAGCATGTATTTCCCTTCACTACCTACTATGTACGTGGTTGAAAAAGTTAGTGACACCAAACTATATTAACGTATAGCGCAGATATGGCTGACGACACAAAAAAGTTATTTGAAATAAGTTGTGAGCTTTAAAGAGATCTACATTTTTGTGTAGCAAGCTTTTTCTGTAACTTATAGTTTACGCGTTATACACAATTATATAACGTTCCTCAGGAAGGAAGAGGACTTCCAGGCTATTCTGGCAAAATTAAACATGCATTTTTTTTGTCATGTAAATACCTTAAATATAAAGTATTTTACTAAAATCCTTTTTCCAAAATCTAATTTTGAGAAATTCCAAAATGTCTAAACATATTCTATGTAAAGGTTGTTTTGGATGGGGGGATTTTCTTGAAAACCGTTTCGAAGGTAATTGAACTTAAATATCAAATATGCTATTCATCGGACTTTTGGTTTTTGAGTTACACTGTTCAGAGACAGATAGAAACACACACACACGTAGGAATCAGAGTGGCCTATAAAATGTGTTTCTGTGGAAATCTCGATACCAATTTTTGGGTGGAATATGTACTGCCTCTCCACCTATTACGTATGTGTTAGAGAGACTAAAAATATGTGAAGGCTCTATTTTCAAAAACGCTTAAAATACTCTGTGTAAACTATTAGAAAATGCGACACGAAACAAGGAAACGTGTTAAAGCAAGCACTTTTAGGATGATATCCAGTTGTTTTCTCTAGAAAGCAAAACCCCACAAAATAGATGCGTACTAATTCTGAACAGACCAAATGTTTTAGATGCAGCTGTGGAAGACAGTGTCACCGAAAGAAGAAACACAAACAAATGAGGGTCGGTCTCTGAGCCCCAAATCCCACAAGGCACGTTACACAATCAAGAGAACTAGCTCCAGCCAGGAATTATGGGAATGGTCCCTTGGTCAAGAATTGCTTTGGTTATATTCTGCAGAGCGACCTCCACAAAGCTTTCTCAGAGGGCAGCTTTACCACCAAGCTTTAAAATCCACCTGTGCAAACGCTCTCTCTAAGCAAGCCCCAGACTTAGCAAGATTTTATTGCTGCTTCTCTGGAATAGCTTTGCAGCTGTGTACCGCTTTATTCGCATCACTACGTCGCTTTATCCATTCTCGGCAAATAAGAGCTATCTCGCTCTGATCGCCTTTGCAAGCCTTTGCATTTACCTATATATGTAACAAGATATTGAAAGAATACTACCACTTTGGTGGTTTTAAGAACAGTATATACGCTAAATGCTAAGCTCTTATTAAAAAAATTCTAATGTGTTACACTCACATGACTTACTCTACTCTTGTAGAAACTATTTTTACAAAATCTTATTCTCCATCTAATTCATATTAATCGAGATAAACATTTGCAGAAACGATCTTTTGACATGCAAAGAAAATTACACGTTACACGTACCGACCGGTTCTAAAAATATTTGACTATCACTTATGGCGTACTATGTTCCCCTTGGTTTGTAATTGTAAGGGCAATATAGAAATACAGTAGGCTTTAAACATAGACATATCTCTTAATAGCTGATTGCTATGCGCAGCATCATTCTCTTTGCCACAGATTAATACTCTTTGCGTATCCAAGACAAAAAAATTAATAACGATTTCCCATTTGAAAAAAATAAGTATTGAACAATTTAAGGGAATAACAAGCAATATCTCGAAAATGGTTCACTAAACAAAAAAAAAATGCATATGACAAATTCTGTACTTAAACGCGATCTACATTTTTTGCGTAGTAAAATTTTGTCTATCTCTTATGGTTTACCAGTTATGCAAAAGTCGTTCACAATGAAGAATACTTTTGGAGACATTCCCAGAAAATTCAAGATATACGTTTTATTTGTCATGAAAATATCTTAAACTAAAATTTCCGAAAAATGTTCCATGTAAAGGGTAGTCTGGGGTGGGGGGATTTTCTTGAAAACCTTCGTGTCGCATCTCTGGAAGATACTGAACCTAAATACCAAGTTTGGTGTTTATCCGATTGTTCCTTTGAGTTATGCTGTTCTCACACACACACATACACACACGGACATGTTTCCAAAAATGCCTTTTTTGTATTTGGGGAGTCTCAAAACATGTATTTCCGGTAAAATCTCGGTATCGAATTTTTGGGTGGAATACAATACTTCCCCTACTTACTATGCGTAGTAGAGAAAGTAATAATAGAATTCAAGGAGTTTTTGTAATGTTTAATTGAGTCATATTTGAAAATATAGGCGGAAGATAATTAGAATACACTGCTTTCAATAACAAAAGTAAATAAACAAGTCACTTATGAATGTTAATTTTCTGTACTCAGAGTTATTTATATAATGAGGTTTCTAAGTTGCAACGCCGTGAAACCTTAATCCGCGTGCCGAGAAGCTCAGCAAGTGATCGGCAGCGCGTTTATACACTACAACAAGGGTGGCGAAAACGACTACCTTCCGCGAGTCACCAAATATGCAACACGCATTGCATCACTCAGCAGCATGTGAAAAACAAAGGGACGGTTGCAGAGAGGGAACGGCAGCTACAAGTCAAAATGACTCGCGAGTCACGTTTTCCCCACCTCTGCACTACAAGGTCTGGATTCCACCCAGCCGCCATACAATGTTGCCAAGAGCTTCCCACGAAGTACGCCGAAATCCTATGGATATAAAAAGAGAAATGAAAATGTTAAGTATAAGAAGGAATGTGTTAATTCCACGTTAGACCTAAAGGAGAAAGAATAATTACCTAATTGTTGCACGTTTTGACAATATGAGCATACATATGAGTAATTAAATTTTAATTAAACTTAATTCAGAACTTCGCACAGCAAAATAGTATTTGAGATTTTTACTCCTTATCTTGATTACCACTTGAAGGGAGTGTACTTTAATTCGTTCCTTTCTATATAAGTAGTAATCGTCTACTGAAGGAACATATGGGGTAAAGCTGTCAAACACAAGACTCATTTTGTTTAATCCAAGTGACTATCGAGTTAAATATAATAGCAGAAGATATCGCTCAGGTGATCCATCGCTCTTTCATATATCTGATTTAAAAAAAATGTAAAGATTGAAATTCAATTTCAAAGGAGATAAAATATATATCCCAATATTCTAAAATATAGCTTCTAATATGACACCTTTCACTCTTCTCAGTACACTATGTTACTGTATATACTGCATCGTTATCTGCATCATAAGAAAATGACTAGTATTTTGGGTCAGATTCTTTTTCGCTGCATTCTTCCTATTTTATTTCTCGTTACCTTCTTCCCCTTTCTAGCGAACAGCAATATGAAACCAAGGTTTTCTTTTCAGTTTACTCTCCGAGATGCTGATTATTTTTTTTTGAAGTGAACTTCTTTAGGCGCGGTAGGGCAAATTGCCCTGATCGAGAGATAGTTGCGAAGAAAGAGACGGAGAATCATTTCTACTCTCTCTGTTGCATAGATCATAGGCAGTCTATGCGTATGCGCCGCATGTACTGTGTTAATACGTAGTACATGGAGCCAGCAGATGCCTGCGTATTATACTGTTCATTAGCCGAACACGTTGTAAAATTGTAACACCCCACGGGGGTGGTTACCCCCGTAGTAGGTGATTACACAGGGGGGTTGGTAGCTCAGAGGTAGGGGATGCGTTGGTACTGGAATGGTAGGCAGGCCAGGGTAGCGTTCTAGGATAGGGGTATTTAAATAAAGCACAGGGGATGCATTGTCCCAATAAATTATATTGTTGCTTTAGATGTGCGAACAATTAGATCGGAGTGAAGCCCCGACAAGTCAATAGAAGTTAGGGGTGAAGCCCCGACAAGTCAATAGAAGTTAGGGGTGAAGCCCCGACAAGTCAAGAGAACTTAGATGAGTCGCATGCTTACCTGGTTAACTGTTGGCGAATGTGATAACTGATCTCTGATTACTTTCTCGTAGCAACTCTCGCGTAGCAACTTCCTGATAGCAACTTCCACAGCAACTCCCGACCGAGTCAAAGCCCTGTAGTATAAATACATACATAAGCGCTGACTCGGCGTAGGCAGCGTGGACGAATTCTGCTAACCTGAACTTCACACTTCCTGGTATACGAAATATGTGCAACCTGGTCCGCTACAATATGAAGCTCAACCATTGGTTTTTGAATAAAAAGCTCAAGTTAAAATTGAATACTGACAAATCTCAGTCTACAATCAAATTAGGCACTACCATCGACGCAGTATTCTCTCGTCATTTAGAAAATTTACAATCTAAATTATTTCTATAATACTTCAGCTATCATAAACTCATAATTTCTTTCTTGTAATATGAATTAATAGAAATTGATGAATAAAAGAAATATTTCATTTAATTAAGAGAGTCTTCTTTAATCAAATTCTACATGGCCTTTCTTAATCCTGAAATAATAAAATAGTCAAATGCTATTAACTTAGGAAGTTTCACTCTAACGCGCGAGTGTCTCACGCATTCTTTTTTTTTTTTTTCCTTGCTTTTCGATATTCTACATTTTAGTGACAGGAAATGGCAGGATAAAAAGTATAAACGCCATTGTGTCCAGCCGCAGTGTCCCACTCAAAGCATGAGCACATTTATCAAAGCCCAAGGATTTAAATACTTTGATTAAACCCAGTGTTTTAAATATAATTATTATGAAACTCAATTGTTTTTCCTTTAGGTTTCTTTTATAAACACAAACAACATCAAATGTGACCGAAAAATCTTTCACCATCCCCTATCCTTAAGTGTACTCAAAATTTACTTCAAACGCGAGAATTGTCCACTTTCATTATTACCTATGTATAAACATGAAATTTTACGATCATGAAAATTTTAATTGTGCACTTTGAGATTTAAGTCTCGTGTGTAACTTCCATGTCTTTTAAACAAATGTTTTCGGCATGCTACATGGCTATTCGGTTTATCGGAAAGCTATCACAAACAGTCTGTACATAAATACGAATGCTTTGCTGTCAAAATCACGTGTATGGTGGACTAATTAATTTCAAAATTCTGTTTAATCCTGGCTTTGAAATTTGCAATTACAGCTGTAATAAATTACACTTCTAAGAACAACTTAATAAAATGTTCACAGTAGTTCAAATCATGAAGGTTATTTCAACATTTACTTTCTTATATCGCTGTCGAAAAGCTGCACTAGGTATTTAATATATCAAACTAATTCCTAAATGTATTGAAATTCGTGTACATTGATATTGAAATTATTATTAATTAACTTGCACATTTGGAAAACAAATTGATTTAGCTCTTAGAAAGACAGTAATTTAGAAATATGGAAGTGAGTTATCACACTACCGGATATAGTAATGTATACTTTGGAGCATTTTTGATGGCAGGAATGTGGCCATTCCAAAATACCGGTGGTACATTTGCAAGCAGTAGGAGCCGGAGCAGGTTTCGCATTATGCAGGGGCAGACACATTGCCCCCCCACGTATAAAAGGGAGGAGAGATGCAAAGCAAGTTGATGGTCAGATATACAGGACAGACACAATGGTCCACCCCATACAGGAAGATGTGTGTTGGTCGGTATCCAAGAGAGAGAGTGCAATTGATGGCCATAATAATCATCATTTTGCCCCCGTGTTGAATGCCTGAGAGAGGAAGCGCATTAATCACGAGTGTTATCATCGGCGTTCATCTGTCACGCCCCCTCTTCGCTTTGGTGTTTCCTATTGCACTACCACCGTTTTAAACATTATCTAATGTTTACAGCTTATTAGCGGTGTAATACTGCATGTTTAGTGTTGCGGCGTCGACAGGATACGCTTATTTCAGGAGCTGTACGTAGTGGTGTCTCCCAGAATCTTCTTAAGCTAATGGAGGCCAACCGTCCCATATTTTACTGTGCAGTCGAGTGCATGGAATCTTGCCGATATAATGCGCAGTGGTTTACGTTTATAGGGAAATACTAACCGCCTCTGCAACTCCCAGGCCCCCTTTACCTGGTACTAGCACTCCACTTTGCGTTTGCTTCACTGCCCCCTTTTCCTTTGCTCCTGAGCCTGAAACTGACCTGTCTTTTCTTTATTGGTTAATGTTTGAGTGCTAGACCTTTGACATCAAACCAATACGAGACGGACTTATCCATCAACTGGTGCAGACCGTCATTGGAAAGCAATTCTTCCAGCCACTCTGATGAAATGTTTCCAAACTCCCCCCCTCCCGCCGTTCACCTAGGCCTGATCTTTGTTCAGAGACTAATGCGTGTCGTACTTGAATTCAAACAAGACATGGCTCCCCCAGGGCTGGTGTGGAACAGATGATAAGGAGATTCTGTCAGTATTAAACCAGGAAACCATAGGCATCGGCACGTTTTCGTGCACTCCACTGTACAGTTCCATATCTGAATCCATCATTCCTTTTTTTTAGGTCTTAAAAACGCTTATGTTTTACATACTCTAACATACCTCAGGTCTGAGGGGGAAGGGATACATCCATTTTAGTGTGACGGTGGGGGGGGGATTCAGGGGAGCATGATGTCACATATTTACTCCCTCGTGTTTACTTTCTCTAGCACCTACTAATAGTAGTTGTGTAGAGGAAATACTGAATTCCACCGAATGATGGATATTGAGTTTTCACAAATATATATATGCATTGAGATGAACTGAACGTCCCCAAAAATCGCCATTTTATAAAAAGGTCCGCACACGCACACACACGTATGTGTGTGTGTGTGTGTGTGTGTCTGTGTGTGTGAGAGAGAGAGAGAGAGAGAACAGAGAGAGTGAGGGGGAAGAGCGGCAACCACAAAAACAAAAGCTGGATAAACACCAAACTTTAAATCTTCTAACGATGCATCACAAGGTTGTTAAAAATTGCATATACTGAATTTTCTGAGAGTACTCTATGAAGTCTTCTTCATTCTGGATGAATTTTGTACGACTAGTAGACCACAAGATACAAAAACTTACTGAAGAAAAATCTAAATCTGGTTAAAACACACAAATTATCATTCTGTGCAATTATTAACTATTTGCGTTATATTCCTTACTATTGGTTTGAATTTTTCAATACTTTATCATCTTTTTTTTAAGTGTTAGCTATCCAGTCTTTTGTTTCTTGTGATGCCATGTAAAGAGCACGTTATTTCAAAGCCAGCTTAAAGCGGTTCAATTTTTAAATACTATCACTTAAGCCATCTCTATCCCCCTTGTACCTAAAACGCACAGTAAAGAAACGGTGTCTTTCTTCTGCAAAAAATCTCGAGTAACACGAAGTAGATAAAAATAGCAGTTGCAAGATTAGTTTGTAGAAAACTTACAAATAAACGACAGTGGTAGCGAAACTCATGTGAATTTAACGCATCAGATTTTTAAATTTATTATTTATGACCAATGGTGTTATACATTAGCTATGTTACCACTGAACAATTTATTCGAACACTATCTTACCAAAGTAACATTTATTAAAAATACTAGGTATTCATTTATATAATTAAAGAACAGACATACAAACACATTTTATCCACTTAAAATACAGCATTTATTTAAACTGCTATCTGTTAAAAAAAATTAAAAGCAAAGCTATTAAATAAGGATAGTTGAATGTTATTTTGTATACGAGTATGCTTGATATATTTGATATCAGAAAAATATATTCATTGGGATATATTATCTCAGCACGATTTCATGTTTCTAGCTCTTTACAATTTGGTGTTATATTATGTACTTAATTTCAAACATTTTCGGCCCCTTTAGTTATAAACACATTGATAGAATTTTTACTTCACACCCTTCGTATGATCAATAATGAAATTTACTACATAAATCTCAAAATTTGGGCGTATAAAAATGAAATAACTGTATCACTATAAAGTTCTAGTAATTATTAATTTTCAGTTACTTTTCAGTTTATTATCTTTTATTAGCAAATAATCTTTATGGTTTTAACAATATTCTGCAAGTTAATATCAAGCCTGCATCTTAATACTTGTTGAATTCACAAGTAAACTTTTTCTGTGATGCAAAAAAAAAAAGTTATACCCGCGTAAAAGTGCTTTTAAGTTGGGACTAACCTATCGAAATACAAACAAACTACAATAAAAATAGCTGAGTATTGAGTTGTTAGAATTCTAAAAAAATTTATCTGTATCATGTTTAGAACACAAGAAGCAATATAAAGCAAGCAAAAAAAAGTTAAAAGTTTACTAAATTTGACATGTTTTGACCATAGCCCCATTTTATACCGCAAACTGAAAGCTTCATTTTAAATTTGAATTGTTGAATAAAACAGTCAAAGCTGCAATTTCACTTTGAGATACCCGTTATTAAAAATGTACGATATTAACAGTGTTGCCCGTAAACTTCACATATTACGCGCTTTAACAAGAAATGAAGCAGAAAAACAAAAAATGCGTGACATTTGACATGGGAGTGGTAGAATATTACAGACCGGGACATCGTGGATGGGAGGGGCTCAAAATGTATAAAATTAGCCTGACGTAATAAATGCACTGTTTGTAAATGTCCTATAGTTTAGAAATAGTATTATATGGAACAATAGTTATTGAAACTTATCCTGCCTAGCAATACTGAGCTTCATTACATTTAAAAGCATTGAGATAACCTGTACGTCCTTAAATACTTATTACGTGCAGTTTAGTGGAATTCAGCTATAGGTAAATTCCGTTATCTACTCTGTTTGTACTTTGTTTACCACGTACATAATATATAGAGAAGGTATTGCATTTCACCCAAAAATCCGATACTGATATTTAAACGGAAATACATGTTTTGAGGCCCCTGAATCCAAATAAAGCATTTTAGAAAAAAATTCTGTGTTTGTATTTAACTCAAAAACGAAAGGTCGGATAAGCACCAAACTTATCCTCCAGTATCCTCCAAGGATGGACAAAATGCGAGAAAATACCCCATCCCAAGTACCCTTTACATGGAACACTTTTCTAAAATTTTGATTTTCCAAAAAACATCTCAAACCGCTTGATTAAAATCTCACATATTAAAGATATTTACATGACAAATAAAATGTTTATCTTGAATTCTCCATGAATAGCCTATGAAGGTCCTCTTCATTCGGAAAAAAATTTGTATAAACTTGTATATCTGTATAAACGTTAAGCAAAACGAAAACGTACTGCACAAGAATGCAGATGTCTTAAAAACACATAATTTATTTCAAATAAGTTTTTTTTGTGGCATGTCATTTTCCGAGATATCCGTTAGTAATAGTTCGAATTGTTAATTACTTGGTCACTTTCTTAAGTCATGTCAACATTCAGTTGTCTCTCGCGATTGCATGGAAACAGTATGGAATTTTCAGGCCAGCATATAGCGTCCAGTTCTGAAACATTTGACTATCGCTGTTGCCTTTGTATCTGTAAAGAAATGTATAATGTAGCTATTTCTGCTAAGGGTTTCTTAGATTAAACGTTGTAGATAGAAAAATACGCTTCAGTAAGAATAGTCCATCTTTGCGTAACTTAAAGGTCGAAAAGGAAACTGTGTTTATAAAAAGGTTTACGTTTATAAATAATAAAACAGAATATGATGTGAATCTGTGAAGAGATACACTTATAAATTCTGTTTTGCCCATATTACAAGGGTAAATAGTGCTCAACGTTAAAAAGCGTTGAGCAAACGAAAACCCTTGTGGTTATATTACTTGCTCTTTCGTTTTAATTAAAAAAAATGTTCACTACTGAAGGTACTTTCTCTTATCTTAGGTATACAGGGTGGACCATTACGTTACAATATCTCAAAAAAGGAAACGTTGTAGAAAGAAATGTCTGGAATAAAAGTTACTTGATGTTGTGGAGCAGAGTAAATGCCATTAGTCGTATTTTGTTTGGATGACGTTATAATGCAGCAACTTTCCTGAACGTTCTATCAATTCTCTTAAAACTCTCAATTCCACTATTTAGATCGTCTTCTCTCATCATGATCATTATCTGTAGTAGCATAGTCAATTTTGAGGCAGTATTTTTAACACTTAAATGATCTCAGTGTAATTATATAAAATAAAATTCAATTATAGCCCGCCTTAAAGCAATATGTGTATAGTATAATATATAAAATGTATGTAACAGTCATTGTATTAATATTTATATTATTATGTACATGTTCAATAATTTTATACGAATGTATTACGTAATTTAATAATGTAGGAGCTGTGAGAATTATTGGTTAAAAGTTACTAACAACTTAAAAATGCTACTTGTAATTATTGGAGCAACAATAATGTAAATTTTGAGGCAGTTTATAAATAGCCAGTCAACAACCAGAAAAAAGCTTAAGTTAAATGGAAGTATTCTATTGGAGTAGTTAATAAAAGAATCTCACAGCTCTCTATATCAGTGAAGTGTTATTTAAATTGTGTCAAGGATTAATAAATGTAGTGAAGTAAAAATTATAATCTGTGTAAGCCTACATTCTTAGCCGCACTACGCCTTGCAAAGAAATCCATGTCTCTAACAATAATACTGACGCAGCCAAGGCAAACATAAATATATAATATTTAAATAAACAGTCAAATTACAAAGTTGTATTTTTTAATTTTGGGGCGAAGGCTACCGGGTACCATGCGGCGGTTGCAACTACTTCAAGTTCGGCTCCCCAACAGTCGAAATACAATACAACTCCTCCTAAAACAAGAACTACTTCAAATTGGCTTCCATACGTGGGGCAGAAACTAACCTACTTCAATTTGGTTATTTGAGGGGTGTAGCATCTTTCGGTGTTTTCACTGAGGTAGAGCGTCCATCAGAACACTGGCACTAAACTCATGAGCCGCTCCACTTAAAGAACCCGATACTTCTGAATAAAATTTGTCGAACATTAATGGTAAAATCTTAACGGAGTCCATAATGGAGCCCTCCAATAGAAGGTTCTATACAATACTACATCTCAAATTTGGTAGCCAAGTTTAATTTGAAATTTTGTTTATAACAATGAATGTGGTTTATTTTTCATTTAAAATGTGTTTAAAATCGGTACTAAATTAAGAATAGTTTATTCAGAGCGCTATCGAATTATTTGCCGCCGCAAAATGAACACAACTGAAATTTAACATTACGTATTCATTTACGACAGTTTTGAGAACATTGTGCACATCTGAATTGTAAAAATAACTGGCTCAAAATCAGGAGGTCATTTTTCACATTCTATAAGTAACACGATTAGCAGAATTAGAATTACGAGGAAATAGAATATTTTCATCCCGAGTTTCTGCAATTCATTTATTGCGTGCATATGCGAAAATAAAATTAATCACTGTAGGCTGTTCAAAAGCAGTATTAAGGTTGACCGCATTAGTCACGCATAAGGCGAGATGGCCGCTTGCACCTAAGGTGTTATATTTAAATTATGCATGAATTAAACTGTAAGTAAATATTAACAAAAAGAATGAAGTAAAGACGTAAGATGCAAACGGTAAAATTCAACTATCTACTTTGATTATATTGCATGTCTGCAACAGTAAATATACATACCACTAGTTGAAGGGGTTAAACACATTTCATTAGCATTTGGTGAAAATGCAAAACTTATGCAGTGCAAGCATTTCAACTTTTCAGCACAATAGCAACAGCGGGAAGTGGATAAAAAAATACTATAATCGAGAAAACGATATTGTTGTATACCACATTTGCTTAATAAGTTAAATTGTAAAGAAAAATATGTTTTCATTTCACTCGCCCTCATATTATTATTATTAATATTATTATTATTATTATTATTATTATTATTATTATTGTTTTCACTTCTGTGGTGGTGATTTTATTGAAAAGGCCAAACATTTGCTTTCGACGGGCGTTCTATGCCATTTTTGATTCCTCCTCTTCAGCAAGGGTGGACAGCCGGAGACTACATGGCATTAAGCAAGATAAAATGCTTTAGTAATTCCACATTTTAACTTTAAGAATCGCAAAAAGAATTAAGTTATCTTTGTGGTTGGTATTGCGCTGTGTTGCCAACCCTTGTTTCGGCACTAAGTTTGCTTCTATCCTATATGCTTACATGTGATCTGAGAAGCGCTTAGTTTCTGATTTATAGAGGGCTCAATGAGGCTTCGGTTCACATTACACGCAGTTGGTAATTATTTGAACCGCCCATTTTCCTCAGAGATTAATTGGGGTGCTCAATCACTAAACTGCGAACCCATTGCCTCTTTTTCTCTCTGACTTACTCTCTCTGGGGACATTTGAGGTCCATTATTCATTCAATATCTAACTCCCATATTTGGAAAAAAATGGGATGCGAGTGGACATATAACACCACATTAGTTTTCACATCTAAAAGTTGTGATTTTCGGCGAACTATCGGAATAGTTGCCATTTTAATTCCTCTTTATTCTGGATATTTAAACGACAGTTATTATAAAATATGATGTGTTACACTCACATAACCTTCTCTACTCTTGTACAAACTATTTTTGCAAAACGCTTATTCTCCATATGCTACATGTTAATCGAGATGTTAATCTTATTGCTAATTTTCTTGTAGATGCACGGGGAATTGGTAGGCTTTAAGCGATAGTCAAATGTTTTAAGAGCTGGTTGCTATGTGGAGCATTCCATTCTCTTTGCATTTCCAGGACAGAAAAAATGAATAACGAATTCCCATTTGAGAAAAAGTGTAAGTATTGGAAAAATTAAGGGAATAACAAGCAATATCTCGAAAATCGTTCACTCAACAACAAAAATGTATATTGCATAAATTGTGTATTTTAAGGCTATCTACATTTTGTATAGTAAAATTTTGTCTATCTCTTATGGCTTACCAGTTATGCAAAAGTCGTTCACAATGAAGAATACTTTTGGAGACATTCTCAGAACATTCGAGATATACATTTCATTTGTCATGAAAATATCTTAGACGTATGATATTTTAATCAAAATCGTTAGAGCCATTTTTGAGAAATGTTCCATGTAAGAGGTAATCTGTGGTGGGGGGATTTTCTTGAAAACCTTCGTGTCCCATCTCTGGAAGATACTGTACCTAAATACCAAGTTTGGTGTTTATTCGACTGTTCGTTTCTGAGTTATGCTGTTCACAGATAAACACACTCACACAGACATGTTTCCAAAAATGCTTTTTTGGGGGGGGGAATTCAGGGGGTCTCAAAGCATATTTCCGGTGAAATCTCGGTATCGAATTTTTGGATGGAATACAATACTTCCCCTACTTACTATACGTAGTAGAGAAAGTAAAAATTTGAGGAGGGATTCTTAAGAATTTGGATAATACTTCTTTCCACCGAGAGAGATGGCGAGAACAGTATACAGGGGCGGCTCGTGAGTATACAATTTTTGTGTTCACAAAAATTAGACTGAGATAGCCCTGAAAATGTGAAATAGCACACACTGCACAATAGTTTTTGTTATGAACAAATTGATGCAATTGCAGCCTCTCCCAATAATAATAATAATAATAATAATAATAATAATAATAATAATAATAATAATAAGTAATAACACGATACCAATATTTCTCGATACTCGCTTTATAAAGAACTGTAAAGTCGATAGTTTGTTCACTGAATTATGTTTATTATTAGTAGTTTTCTGCGTATAAATGCATGTAACCAATTTTGTATTATATGTTTATTTCGAAATGTTTCTGTTTGACATTCTCCAATTGGCAGTATGATGATGTTTTGCAATTCTACAAGTTATACATCCCATATTCTTAATCAAGCATAATAATAATACTTTACTTCCCATTTTATATAACTATATTTTATACTGAAAACTTTCTTTTAAAGGATTTTCTATCCATATTATGAAAATTAGTCGTATGGTGAAACTGTAAGCTAGACTGTTGATCCGAGTTTGTCTTGCGTAAATACAAATCAACAGATGGAAGGAAAAAGCAAATTTCCATGCGTTGCAGATAAATGTAATGGCTGAGGGTGAGTCCCTAAACCATGCTATTGCAGAAGCGCGATTTAGAGCGTCAACTAAGTCAACTCAGCTAACGCTGCATGTAACACGAGTACCTCTACTTCTTCCCCCATTCTTTTGTAAAACACAAAGGGATTGGACAACTTTCTGAAGTATTAAGGATATTGACACGGGTACCAGATATGCCAGTAAAAACATTACAGACCATGTATGAAGCAATGGTTAGGTCCTCATTACCATACGGCAGTGAAGTGTGGGGATGGGAGAGGGTGGATAATGTAAATAAAATACAATGCAATTTCTGGAAGCGCATTCTAGGGTTGGGGAGGAGTACTTCAAACTACGGAGTTCTTCGGGAGGTAGGATGCTGGGAAGATGCTGTATTTGCTAAACTAAACGTAGTTAGGTACTGGCTGCGAATAATTAAAGGCGATCAAACAACTCTGAGAGCAATATGTTATCGTCATCAAATAAACAACATAGGGCATCCAAAAGGGTGGGCAGGGGGTTGCAACGCGAATTATCAAAAATTGGCTTAAATGATATCTGGCAAAGGGGTAATGAAAATACACACAGTGCTGTAAGAAAGGTCAAAAGACGACTAAGCGATATAAACAGGCAGAAAATCGAATCTGAATGTAGACAAAGATCAACATTGGAGCTACAAAATGAAATAAAAACTAGGTGGGGTAAGGAAACATATATTTTGGAATTGAGTATAAAACAGAGGACTGGAATAGCATGGCTTAGGTTGGGAGGGTGGAAAGCTCGCAAGATTGTTGATAACGATGGCAGGAGGATTTGCCCATTATGCGGGGAACAAGAAGACTGGACGCATATTTTGGCAGCATGCGTGCAGACGGAGGGTATTAGGAAAAAACTATTACCGGAAGTATTTTTGGCTTCCAACAGACGGAGGACAGCATGCTGGGACATGATTCTAAACAGCCAAAACTGGCCAAGCTTGGGCACATACTTAATGGAAGTACGTGTACTAAGAGATAAGGTGTTTATGTAATTTTTCTTTAAACATATGTGGTGCTTGAGTACATGTGCGCGACTGTGTGTGTGTTTGTGTGTGTGTGTGTGTGTGTGTGTGTGTGTTTGAGTGTGTGATTCAGTGTGTTTTTTTTCAATTTTATATGTATGTATGTATGTATATAGTGCGGTGATTGTAAAAAAATAGTTGTTTTCTGGTTGATACTGCAAGTCACGTATACAGACCAGGTATTTATCTAGAGAGCATGTACGGTCTTATGACCCGTGCGACTGTGTTATGCAATTAATGTAATACTAAATACTTAATAAATACCACCACTACTACTACTAGATACAAGGGTCTATGGAATGTTGCAGTGATTCACCCACAGGAAACGCAGTCAAGGTCTATCAAGAATTATACTCCAGCAAATCTTTAGGGACACATGCGGACAATAATGAGACGTCACTCATTACTTATCTTGCATAACGTTAAGCGCAACAACTTTCAATAACGCAAATCTTAAAACTTTAAAGGTATCGAAAAAGTATTGATGGTTTTACCTCAAAGTGTTAGATACACTTTGACACCTCCTAATATAGAGTATCGACTAATAATAATAATAATAATAATAATAATAATAATAATAATAATAATAATAATAATAATAACAATGCAGCATAAATTGTCTTACAAAAGAAAGAATTGTTTTGTGGATTTTTATTGTTTTGACATAAGTACCGTTTAGGGCAACAACGACGAAGCAATGTGTAAGCTATCGTTACTCGCCATTTACATTCTTTCGTCAGACCAAATATTAATATTGCTAATTTATTAACACTCACCAAGTCTCATTTTCTAAAGCAGGAAAACGGCAATATTCCTTCTTATAAAATGCCCTGTCCCTTCATATAGTCCACGTAAAAGTTAATCAATATAAATACACGTTACACTGAACTGTAGGTACACGTTAAACTAATCTGCATCATGGCTGATACTATTTATTAAGAAAATCGATGCATCTGTTTTTCAATTGCACAGTCTCAATCACACTATGACTGAAGTCTTTACTATAACATAATATACTATAACTCATCCAGAAAACCACTATATGTTTTACTATTCGTAAAAGTAAAACACATACTCGCATCAGATCTAATGAGTGATTTGGTGAAACTGTTCAATAGCGGAATTTATTTAAAATCGAAAAGCGAATGGAGGTTCTCAACTTCACGCCCTTGCACTCTCGCATGAATGTGCTACCACCTAGTGGCATTGACGTAAACTTGTTGCTGATAGATGAATGGTAAGGGCCAGTACACGTCTTCAAGTGTGCACGAACCGTGTATATATTTCACTCATAAGGTAAATACGTCATACCAGCTGCGTATGTACAAAAACTCCTAAAAACGTGCAACAGTCAAGACGTGCTTGTGGATCTGCTGCCATGTCTCAATGAGTTTAGAGGAGAAGCAAGGAGATTTAAGCGCTGTAGATTTTAAATTACCGCAACTAAGTTAGAGTACTATTATTCAAAGAAAGACTAACCAATAAATCCGCAAGTTGTCACAAATTGTGGTGTTCACGTGGTCTTATGCTCTTACACAGTAGCTGCCACTGGCAGTAGGGTCTTTAGCTTGCATTCGGGAAGTGTCAAGTTATATTCTGTGTGCCGGTCACTTAGAGGGCTTGGTTGCCCAAAGGTGGTCTTTTGTGCCCACCGTTTAAAACTAGAAACAAAATACTAAAACTATTTGTCTAGCAGTGCACTGACTATCTATACCGAAACCCACACAAGTGTTGCTAGTCTACCTCCGAAGTCCATTTTCCGACTGTACGAATCGATAACACATGAAGGCAACTGAGGCCATCTATCAGCAAGTTCCAAAAGGAGATGGCACAAGAAGCGGAAGAAGTAATTAAGGCATTACACTGATCCGTGTGTTAATCAAGAATATATGGGGAAAAGCATCACTATACGACTTCCACATCCTGTACTGTTGTGCTGTGGGTTAAGGCGTGGAGCCATTTTCCCGGCTACGGAATGCGTCCGGATTCGATACCACCCACGGGCGTGCGTATTTTAAGTGTCGGGTATGGCACCGATGCCCAATAAGAATCGTGAGGAGCTGCGGTCCCTGGTCGGCGTGAGGCCGGCAGTTGGGTTGGCAGGCCCAGCCCCACAGGATTTACTTATTTATACGACGTCGCCGTTAGACAATGTGAACAGTTTTTACTTTCTGTAGCATCTATATAGAGCATTTATAGAGCAATTACTGAATTCCACTCAAAAGTTGGATATCGAGATTATCGGAAATACTATGAGGTACTCCAAATCTGAAAAAAAATAGAAAAAGGGGTGCTCGTACGTGTGTGTGTGTGTGTGTGTGTGTGTGTGTGTGTGTGTGTGTGTGAACGACAGAACTGAAAAACGAAAAGTCGGATAAATACTAAACTCAAGTTCTCCCACTCCAAACCACCTTTTACATGGAAAGTTTTCGTTATTTTTTATATTCTCAAAACTAGCCATAGCGATTTTGATTAGAATACCATTTGCATGGCAAATAAGACTATATCTCGAATTTTTGCGATCAGCCTGTGAAGTCCTCTTTATTCTAAATGAGTGTTATGTAATTTTATATAACTAGTAAGCCATAATATATATATATATATATATATATATATATATCATTAAAACATACAATTAGTATCAAACTTTTACGACATTACCCATTTCCAAAATATTCATTGTTATGGATTTGAATTCTCCACATTTTTAAGTGCTAAGCACCATTTCTTTGGTTATCGCGGTGACATGCAATGAGTATGGAATTTCAAAGCTAGCATTTCACTATCGCTTCAGCCTCTTATATCTAAGTGATCTAAGTGTAAAGAAACCACTTCCGCAAACATAAAGTAGATTAAAAATAAACTTACGTAATGCAGTCTGTAGAAGAGAGATAAAATAAGGGTTATTAGCTAGAGAAAGTCATGTGATTGTAACAATCAGCATTCTTTTACATATCGTGATCGCACGCGAGGCGCTACCGCGGCCGGCCGTCAGAGCCTCCCGGCCCGATACCTGGGCGGGACCTGCGACGGACCGTCGGAAGAATAGGCAGAGCGGAAACAATAGCACAATAGCGAGTGCGGAACAAAAATCTCCTTTATGTGCCGCTTAGTTGTTCCGGAACCTTCGTTTCGGCATGTTCTAGTGGGTTCTTGCTCCTGAAAGTTCCGCTTTGAATGCGACATTGTATATAAGGGACTGCTCTCCCCAGGACAGGAAGTGTTGAACTGAGTCGGTGTTGAGTTCAGATGAGCCGACTTCTGTTAGGAGTGACAAAGCGAAACGTGGACAGTACAATTTAGCTGTGAGTTGCGATTGCAGTTCAATATTGAGTCACGATTCAGTAATTCAGTTGTGATTTAACGGATCAGTTGTGTAGTAATCCGAGTGTGCCAAAGTGGTTCAGGTGCAACTTTTATGCTACGCTACCTTCCTAGTGATAAATTAAGTGCGTTTCACAGTAACTGGTGTTATCATTTGTTACCATTATATATATATATATGATAGTTAAATTATATTCGAACCCACTCGCGGCCTCTCTCTACTGTGCGAGACAGCCGGCAATCGACGGGGAAATTACGCCGGCAGAGGCGGAGTAAAATATTTACCTTATAATAGATACTGGAAATGTTGACCTTCTGCTCTCCAAAAGGCAGCATATCTCGTGTAAATATTCTCGCTAACTCTCAGAAGCTCAGCAGCAGGAATTCTTGTGATGAAACGCCTCATGATCAGAAAATCGGAGTGAGGTGTGCGATAAGTACTAGAAGCATAATATGACCCATATATTTGATGAAACAATAAATAAAGAGCGATATCAGAGGTTAATTCTGAGGCCATTTTGCAATCGCTTGACAGATGAAGAGAAATCCTATGGCTGGTTCCAGCAAGATTCTGCGGCAGCACATACGGAAGCCAGATCATTACATGCAATAACAGAGGTGTTTGATGACAGAATAATTAGTGTTGATTTGTGGCCCCCTCGTTCTCCTGACCTAACGGGTTGTGATTTTTATTTATGGGGTTCTTTAAAATACAGAGTATTATTCCAACCCTTGCACACTACAGGAACTTAGAGAAAACATTGTGCAAGAAATCACAAATATATACCGGGTGAGTCTTTTCAGCCTGCGGATAGAGAAGTTATGCACTCCTGGCGTTGTAGAGACTATACCGTAAACACTTCCATTGCATTGCGTCGTAACAATTTCGGCCGAAATGACTGTTTTGCATCGCTATGCACGCAGTGACTTGCACTCGTAGTGAAACAGTGTGCGCGTTGGCTTTCAATGGTGAAAGTCCCGGTTCAAATACTGCTACTTAAAGGTACTTTTTATGTTTAGTAAATTTAACGAGAACGGATAGTTTGGCACGGAAGTGTCATTTCACTTAATTAGTTTCATTATATGAATTTCATTAAAACACAAATTGTTACTTGTTAGTATATGCTTTAATGAACATCATAAATAAATGCAAGAAATGAATAAAAAAAGCTCATTTATTCACAGGCGTGATTTCCACTTCCGCCCTTCACCATGACTTTCCAGTATGTTAACCTTTGCGCTACTAGAACACGTTGAGGCAGTATTTTATATCACAACACTGTGAATGCCAGAGTGATTGTAGTGTAAATTAACATTATTGTATGACAATGATTTTAGATGTTTGTTAACTATAAGCATTGTTAGGAAATGAGTTTACACGGCCTCACTGAAACTGACAATAGGAGTGGGTAACAATGAAGCGATGGGGTGAGTTGTTTATCAATTAGAAGAGACAAACAAATGACGTCAGGATAGCGCGCCTTTCTTTAGAAATGGAGGGAATATCTTTCCTAGAGCATATGTATTTGTAATTATGATTGGATGATAAAACAGACGCTAATGTTGCCGCGCTTTAGTAACCAATAGCAGCTCTGTTATAATGTTTAGGCATATCGGGGTGAGAGAGTATAAATTCTTGAGCCATAGGCAAGTAACGCGCAGTTCTACAGAATCATTCACAAGGTAAACGTCGCGCAATTCTAAGAAATCTCTCTCGCGAGTTACACGTCAGGCAGTTCTAAGGAAGCATTCACGAAGTACACGTTACGCAATTCTACAGAATCTCTCGCGTCGTAAAGTTAGTTACAAAATGTGAAATACGCGAATTAATAGTGCGCGGCAAATAAGTGATTGTAGTTACATTCGAAAATATAACAGTTTCAGTCAGGCGTGTATCAAGATTAAATATGTGAAATTAATTAAGTGTGACGGCAATAAAAGTGTAAAAACAAATTCTTTTATCAGTGTTATCTTTTAGTAACAACTCCTTTCCGTTTACACACCCTATTCAAGAGGTATTTGCTCGACTGAGTAATAATAGATAGCCGGAGGACAAAGAACCCAAAATTCAAAATAGTAAAACAATAACAGGCGCTCAGCAAATAAGATAAACGAACAGGTACCACGGCAACGTTAACAATGACCCCCACCGTAGCACAAATCAGCGGGCTGATGAATGGGGTGTCAGCATTTTATATAGATAGCACACACACACACACACACACACACACACACACACATATATATATATATATATATATAATGTTTTTCTAGAACACATGTCCGTAACCGGTTTACGTTGGATTAATTAACCACTGGTTTGGTACGTAAGACATCGGTATTCTGTCGCACATTCTGCAGGGCAGAGAATATACCTATTTAAAGAAAACTTACCCGAGGCGAAACCAGAAACCCTGGGAGAAGTGAAACGTTTACTTCTCAAACGGGAGTAGTCATATTTATTTTTGTTTACACGGCTAATTACTTTGCTTTAATGAAATTCTGGGAATATTAAGTTTAACTATTTAATACATTTCAGGATGATGAGATGAGTCACTTATTTCTTTTTCGTAGTTATCCTGCACTTCTCTTGTTGACTTATAGCATTTCAGTATGCATTTCCGTTTCGGTTATTCCCTTCTCCACCAACTTCACACTATTTCCATAAAAACATCCTAAAGCATTACGAATCAGAATGCAATTGCGGTTTTGCCAATCTTTCATTTAATAAATCCCTTTCCCCGCAAAATAAAAACACGATGCTTAAATGGAAGAGTGTAGGAGTGGGCAAATAGCGCATGAATTTTAAAATTTAATTTTCTCGCATTTTGTTTTCTTACAATTTTGCCGCCTTGATACGTTTCTCATTATAGAATTTGTATTCAGTTCCGTTTAGTTTTTCAATATGCATTCTTCGAAGTTAGTTGAAGATATCTAACGTTACATATTCCACTATTCTTTCGAAGAAGTTTTGATGTAACACAAAAATGCAAACTTTAAAAAGTTTCGAACTTTCATTACGTGTAGCATTTCGCATATAACTCAGTTTTAATTTACACTGTAAATAAGATTTGGTGAATTATAATTCATACGTAATTAATACGGACCTTTTTGTTGTCGAAGACGTATAAACAAATGAATATTCGTTTAGAAAGGCTTTTTCTGACTGTGTTAAGTATAAAGGGCCACGGAAGTTAATTTTCTGTTATGATTATGTTTAAAACATTTGTGATAAAAATTTAAGCTAATTTAGTAGAAATTTGTAGAAATTAGACATAGACGGTGAGATACTTGTAAACCTAAGATTCGCGGATATGTGGTTTTGTTTGCGAAGTCGGTAGAAGAATTCGAGAGCATGCTAAAACAAACACAGACGCAAAGCAAGAAGGTTGGTTTTCTAATAAATCCCAATGACGAACAGAGAAGAAACCCAGAGCCAAATGTTATCGGAAGCACTACAATACTACAATAGTCCAGGAATATGTATACTTGGTCAAAGCGTATCCTTTCAAGACAGTAGCAACAAAGAAAAAATCTGATGCATTACACTCACATGACATTCTCTACTCTTGTACAAACTATTTTTACAAACGCTTATTCTCCATATGATTCATGTTAATCGAGATGTTAATCTTATTGCTAATTTTCTTGTGGATGCAAGGGGGAATTGCTAGGCTTTAAGCGATAGTCAAATATTTTAAGAGCTGGTTGCTATGTGGCGTATTCCATTCTCTTTGCATTACCAGGACAAAAAAAATGAATAACGAATTTGAGAAAAAGTATAAGTATTGGAAAATTTAATGGAATAACAAGCAATATCTCGAAAATGGTTCACTCAACAACAAAAAAATGTATGTGACATAAATATTGTATTTTAACGCGATCTACATTTTTTTGTGTAGTAAAATTTTGTCTATCTTTTATGGTTTACCAGTTATGCAAAAGTAGTTCACAATGAAGAATACTTTTGGAGACATTCCCAGAAAAATCGAGATATATATTTCATTTGTCATAAAAATATCTTAAACATATGATATTTTAATCAAAATCATTAAAGTCATTCTTAAGAGAATTAAAATTTTCGAAACATGTTCCATGTAAAGGGTAATCTGGGGTGGCGGAATTTTCTTGAAAACCTTTGTGTTGCATCTCTGGAAGATACTGAACCTAAATACCAAGTTTGGTGTTTATCCGACTGTTCGTTTCTGGGTTATGCTGTTCACAGACACACACACACACGGACATGTTTCCAAAAATGCTTTTTTTATGGATTTAGGGGGTCTCAAAACATGTATTTCCGGTGAAATCTCGGTATCGAATTTTTGGGTGGAATACAATACCTACTTCCCCTACTTACTAAACGTAGTAGAGAAAGTAACAAAAAGAAGGATCCCTGGAGAATGTTTTGGAACTTAACCTTCATCCTAATGGACAAAACGAAACAGCTAAACCTAAACAAGAAATTCTAGACAGCTGCATCCTCCCAACATTAATATATGAAGCACAAACTTGGACAACAACCCAGCATCAATACATATTACTTAGAGAAATATTTAAAGGAAGGTATTGCTGATATAATTAAGAGATCGAATACGAAACGCAGAAATTAGGAGGATGACAAAAGTGAACGACGACACGGCCGCAGCACAAGTAGTGAAATGCAGATGGCAGGTCACACACTAAGGTCCATCAACAACCGATGGACTAACATAGTAACGGAGTGGGACCCAAGAGAAGGAAAGAGTGGGCCGGCAAGACCGAGAACGAGATGGTGAACGAAATAAAGAGGAACGCTGGTAGGACCTGGACTAGGACGGCGAGAAACCCTGACGCCTGGAAGGCCCACGAACAACTGTACAGGAACTGAGACACTTGATCGAGGAAGGTAGGATATACCTGAATACAACGGTGATAGTGAGAATAAGTGTTAAGCGACAAAATGAGTGGGACCCAAGATCAGAGTGCCAAGGAGCAAAAGTGTGTAAATGTAAAAACAAATCTATGTTAAGATAATTAATGAACTATGAGACAATATTTTTAACACTTAAAGGATTTCAGTCAAATTATATAATATGTAAATTCAATAATAGCCCGCCTTGAAGCCATATGTGTATGTAATAACTTGTAAAATGTATGTAACAGTCATTGCATATGCTTATATTAGTGTATCCATGTGTAATAATGTTATGTGAATATATTACGTAATTTAATAATGTAGTAGCTGTGAGGATAATAAGTTAAAAGTTGCTAACAATGAGGTAACAATGAGGTAACCTGAAGTCAATAATGAGTTTGAGAGTTTAATAATGCTACTAGTGATTCTTGGAATAACAATAATGTAATTTAGTGACAGTTTATAAAAATAGCTAATCAACAACCCGAAAAAAGCTTGTTAAATGGAGGTATTCTATTGGATTAGGATTAGCCAATCAGAAGCTGAAAAGGAGAAACATTTACAAATTCAGAAGCCAGTTGCCTGTAGACAGTGATTGTAACCAGACGCAAAAAGTGTCCTCAAGAAATTTAATACGTATTCGTGTGAGACAAAAAATAAGTTTGTGTGTTAAAAAGTGTAATTAATTAATAAAAACAATCTCACAGCTCTCTATATCAGTCAAATGTTATATAAATCGTATCCAGTATTAATAAATGGAGTGAAGTAAAATTATAATCTTTGTAAGTCTACATTCTTGTCGCATCACAACCCTGCCAAGATATCCATGTGTCTATAATAAATACTGACGCAGCCGAGGCAAACATAAATAAATTATATTTAAAGAAACAGTTAAATTACGAAGTTAATATTATTTTTTAAAACTTGGGGCAAAGGCCACCTGCAAGTACATATGGGGCGAAGCTGTTTACTATACGTGCGATTGCAACTACTACAAGTTCGGCTCACCAACAGTTGAAATATAATACAACTCTTAAAATAAACCTTTCTCAACTATCAAAGACAAAGTCATGGGAATTATACATTTTTAGCTCAAATGTGGGAGGAACATACTGAGCTATCCTTATCTTAGGAGAGGCCGTTTCCCTATAGGGACAAAGGCTATTATTATTATTGTTATTATTTATTACTATAGTACTGACTATTATTCAATTCTGACGAGAGGCGTACATACGAGCTAAATCAAACGTAAAAGCTATTTTAGTGCATTTCCTTTGAAACCTCGTTATTGATTTCTTGAACATCGTGTGCAGTATTCTGTGGAGAAATCATCTTTGAGTTAAAATTATTTCTTGCAAATGCAATCCACGTGTGCGTTTTTAACTTATTTTACGTAAAATAAAGAATTGGTCCTCGATATTTCCTCTCTTTCTATTGTATTTCCATAGCAATAGGAGAATTGTTACAGTAATTAGATGGCTTAAAAGTTGAAATAGATTTTATCTCGGAATTTTTACTAATACTCTACCTTCTCCATTATACACACTCATGGACTGCCTCGCATTTCAGCAGCAGATGTGCTGGGGGTTTGTTCAATTACTAATGCAGTTCGCAAAAAGACTCCTACGTACCAGAACTAAACAAAAGAAAAACAGCAACATGTTTTCATCGTGTTTATCTCAGCGTGCATGAACAAAGTGTATCCGTGTTATGAAATTAAAAAGTTTTTACTCTTGGGTACTAAGCCCGTATATTCACTAGTATACTGAGGGCAAACACCGTTTCATTTTGCATTTTCATATCCCAGGGATGTTGCTTCATAACTTCTGTCACGTACTACATATTTTCACGCTTCTATTTAAAGTGATTATTGCTAAAATAAAGAAACTGTTTTAATAAAACATGTATCAAACATTAATAACAACAGTGATATAACTGTGGCGAGTGATTTTGTTCATGTACTGAAGTACAGAAGCAACGGAAGACCATCAATGTGGTATTCTGTAGTGTCTACTACACACTGCAGAGTTCCCCCTATCACCGTTGCTGTTCAAGCACTCCATTGTGTCTTGTTAAGTCATTAAGACTGTATCCGTCTTATTATTTTCATTAAAATTGGTTTTATCCAGTGTTTTCTTCCTAGATATTTTACTCAGATGTTTGCATACACAGTGTTTATATTATTTCAGAATGTTACTTCTTTTGAGGCAGTATTTTTAACACCTAAATGATTTCAGTCAAATTATGTAATATATAAATTCAATAACAGCTCGCCTTAAACCAATATGTGTATGTAACAATATATAAAAAGTATACATTACAGTCATTATATATGTTTATATTATTGTATACATGTGTTATAATGTTATGTGAATGTATTACATAATTTAATAATGTAGGAGCTGTGAGAATAATAGGTTAAAGGTTGCTAACGATGCGGTAACCTTGAGGCAATAATGAGTAAGAAAGTTTAATAATGCTACCAGTCATTATTGGAGCAACAATAATGCAAATTTTGAGACAGTTTATAAATAGCCAATCAACAACAGAAAAAGCTTTAGTTAAATGAAGATATTCTATTGGACTAGGATTAGCCAATCAGAAACTAAAATGGAGCAAAATTTACAAATTCAGAAATCAGTTGCTAGCAGGCAGTGTTCCTAACCGGACGCAAGATGCGTCCTCGAAAACGTTTATACGTATTCAGTGTGAGACAAAAATAGTTTACGTGTTAAAAAATGCAAGTAATTAATATAAAAATCTCACAGCTCTCTCTATATCAGTAAAGTGTTATTTAAATCGTGTCAAGCATTAATAAAAGGAGTGAAGTAAAATTATAATCTGTGTCAGCCTACATTCTTCATTCGCACCACTCCCTGCTGAGACATTCATGTCTCTAAAAAAAATATATAAATACTGACGCAGCCGAGGCAAACATAAATATATAATATTTAAAGAAACAGTCAAAATTACAAAGTTAATATTTTTTTAAACATTTGGGGCGAAGGCTACCGGAAACTTTTACCATACGTGCAATGCAAATATCATACTTCTTAATTTGTTCCTTTTTACTTCCCCTATCACGTAGATAGAAGGTAGAGGTGTTGCATTTCACCCAAAAAATTCGATAGCGAGATTTTATGGAAAATACATATTTTGAGGGCCCTCAAAACAAGCGTTTTTAAAAACAGGTACGTGTGTGTGTCTGAACAGGATAAGTCAACACTAAACTACAACTTACATGGAACATTTTTCGAAACTCTTTATTTTCTAAAACATGGCTCCAACGATTTTGAACGATGTTAGACATACAATACAAACTGTATATTTCGAATTTTCTGTGAACAGTCTGTGAAGTGCTCTTTATTCGGAAGGAATTTTGTGTAATTTTGGGTAACTGGTAAACATTAAGCGATAGACGAAAACGCACTGCACAAAAACTAAGATTCTTTAAAACAAAATTTATTTCAAACAACTTTTTTGTAGAAACAGCCACTTACGAGATATCCGTTATTAATGGTTCGATTTGTTCAATACTTTGTCATTCTTTTAAGTCCCGTCGATTTTCAGTTGTTTCTGAATTGAACATTTCGAATCATTAAAAACGGATGTCTCGGACACGGTTTATGCTACACAAAAAACTTACTTTAAGTAAACTATGTGTTTTAAAGAGATCTACATTTTTGGTTCGGTACGTTTTCGTCTATCACTTAATGTTTACCCTTTATACAAGATTATACAAAGTTCCTTTCGAATGAAGACTTCCTAGGCTATTCCCAGAAAATTAAGATATACATTTTATTTTTATGTAAATATCTTTCATATACTGAATTTTAATCAAAATCGTTTGCGACTTCTTTTAGAAAATCACAATTATCGAAAATCTTGCATATAAAGGGTAGTTGGGGTCGGTGATTTTCTTTAAAATCTTCGTGTCGTATCCTTGGAAGAGACTAAACTCATATACCAAGTTTGGTATTTATCCGACTCTTTGTTTTTGAGTAATGCTGTTCTCTCTCTCTCTCTCTCTCTCTCTCTCTCTCTCTCTGTCTGTCTCTCACACACACATACGCACACACACACACACACACACGGACGTGTTTCCAAAAATGCTTTATTTGGAATCAGGGAGCCTCAAAACATGTATTTCTGGTGAAATCTCGGTATGAATTTTTGGGTGAAATGCAGTACCTTCTGTACCTACTATGTACGTGGTAGAGAAAGTAAAATAGGAATATCTCGGAAATAGTTATAAATTATATCATATAATTGGTGTGTTTTAACGAGATCTGCATTTCTTGGAAGTAAGATTTGCTCTATTTCTTACGGTTTACCGATTATATAAAGTCATTGAAGTGTCCTTAGAGGCTATTCCCTGAAAATTCAAGATATAGGTACATTTCATTTGTCAGGAAAATGTCTAGAATGTATGGTATTTTAATAAACTCGCTAGCACCATTTTTGATTTAATTAAAAATAACGAGAAAATGTTCCATGTAAAGGTAGTTTTTTGATGGGGGATTTTCTTGAAAAACTTCGTGTTGCATACTTGGAAGATACTAAACTTAAGGGCACAAGGTACTTTGAAATGGTAAAAAATTACATTTTTTGTTTTGTTTTAGGCACTAATAAAATCTCTATTGACCTAGCGGGATGGCTCAGGCGGTAAAGTCTTCGGGAGGTCCCGGGTTCGAATCCCGTGGGCCGACAAATCAGTCTGAGGTTTTTTCGTGGTTTTCTTCAGTCGCCAAGGTAAATACCGGATTGGATATTTAATACCACGACCCAAAGTTCCATCTTAAGTCTAAAACAATAGTAAAATGAAAAATAAGTCGTAATAGCGAATGCTATGCCATCTATCTACAGACAATGTAAGCAGTTAGACTGGACGGCACACTAACGCCATCTGCACGGCATGAAGCAGGGGTTTCAGGGATGAGACTTTGAAGGCTAACTGTTCACCTTTCTGTGTGAGGGCGGCGGCGGTTAGACTGGACGCACCCTAATGCCATCTGCACAGCATGAAGCAGGGGTTACAGGGATGAGACCCAGAAGTCTAACTGTCCATCACATATCGTTCTAAGAGATATTCACCAACAGATCCGCGCGATATGACCAAGGAGCTAAAGCGACTTACAATAGAATAAAAAAACTTCTCTATTATTTACAGTTTCAGAAAATATATACTTTTGGGGGGTTAATACCATTTAAATGCTAGTCTGCATTGCTTTAAAGCCATCATACAAGCTTCCTTTTTAGAACATTTTTGTATCTATATAGTGCCCAGCGAGCAGTTCAGCAATCAACAAAAGAGTCCAGGACCAAGAGAAGGCAATCAAAAAAGCTGCAGTAATCCAGGAATGAAGGTGCAGGTGATGATGACCCTGGAATGCACTAAAGCGTGTCAGAATTTTAACGTTCAAACTTTAAATTCAGTTTTCTCAAAACAACATTTTTGGATACTTGTGTACCTTTCTCTCAGAAAATATGAAAGGTAGAGAGCTGAAATTTTTAGTACATGTATACAACACATAGCTAAACTTTCTGAATCACAATCATAATTTTATAACGTATATTAGTGATATTAAGAAAGTAACAGCATTGCAAATTTTTCACAGTTTTACTTTCCAATTAATGCTTTTTCAATTACTAAAAATTGGATTTATTGGTATTTTACAACCATTTGGTGATGCTGTAAAGTTGTGAACTGATTTACATAATTAAATAATTGAGGTTCAGAAGATAGCTGATTATACTAATAACAAGCATACAAAAGTGTGATTCTCTATTGCAAGTAGTATCAGAGAAAAAGGTACATGAATTCACACGTTTTAAGAGCAAATTTTAATACTTTTCTGCTGAATGAAATAATTTTGCGGGCTCAACTACATAAGCTATCAATGTAAACAACCAATTGAAATAATTTTCATGATTTATAGAGTTATTCATAAAAAGTTCAGGAAAAACCATTTAGAACTTTAAGAGCAGTGGTATTTTAAGACACTTAAGGTGTAATTTCCATGTGTTCAGTCTACCTTGTCCCATTAAGTATAACGTTTTTGAATTATGCTGTTTACAGACACACATGCGAAACTTTTACTATTTTTGTTTCCTTCTTGGTTTCTCAGCACAGTCATTATACCTCTTGCAAATATTTTCTTACTGTGTTTTTAACAGAATACGTATAAATTGTTTATAATCTCTGAGTCCGAAAAAGCATAAATAAATCAGAACATATTTAGCTAATTGGCAATCCTCGAGAGGATGAAACAAAAACTTATCTATCCCTGATAGGTCGCTATTGCTCGTTAGAATTCTCTCATCTACCCAGGCTATTCATGTCCTGCGGAGTATAACGGCGAATTCTCCCATATAATATTCCCGCAATGGCGGTGTTTTATGCTGTAAAGAACTGTTTAATCCTATCCACTGATCCTACCTGGGAGGGTATCTCAATGGCGCGTATTATGTCATGGTATACCTGGTGTGCCTATCTAATTACGAGAACCAGCTTTGCATAATGACGTAAGGCAACATGAATGGCTATAGAAAGCACCGAGACCGCAAAAGACGGACTGGTGGCGGTTTTGTGGTCCTTGTTGAATATCCCCACATCAAGCGTAATGGTGCGTGAAACTAGACAGATCAAATTTGTCCCTCACGACTAATTAATAGTGTTTTGTTTCACCACGTGACAGTTCAAAGAGTAAAGTACTTCCACGCTGCTTATCAAAATACCGCTAAACAAAGGTGCTCGTTTGGTTTCCTTCGGGCAAGCGGGGCAATAAATAACAATTTTGTTGTATGATATGCATTCATTGAGCTAATAATGGTGAACAAAACGTTCAGTGTATGGCGACCTCGCTTACTGAGCCATTGCATATTATTTTGGCAGTTTGGTGCACACATGGAAACCCTTTATCTGTCAAACTTAGCCGAATTTGCAATATCCGAGAGTTATGAGCATACGTAGATATTAACTGCAAGTATTTAGAAAACAAATCAGATTTTCGGGGCTTCATCAAGTGATGCACAGGATAAAGAAGCTAAAATAGCGAAAAGCTACATATGTTGACAACTTAGGATATAAATCTCCAACACATATCAAATTCCTCGTGTTTCTGCGTGGGTTCTACAGCTTAAACAAGATCAAAATACACATTTCTCGCTTTCGAGGAATTTTTTTAAATACAAAAATTTCTCGGTATTCCTAGGATCTGGTATGCGAATGTGTATGTGTGTCATTTGTTATTTAATAACCAATTCACCCCTTAATAAGTTTTAGCAAATTTTCACTGGTAATGAAATGCATCTGAAGAACAGAAGAGAACAAACAATGAATACAAGATTACGATTATTCAAGATTGTCCGACTAAGACTTACTATCCAAGATCCGGCCCACGCTCTGTGATCACTGTAAAGTAATATTTATGGCGAGGCATATTTTTGAACGGCCTTATAGATTGAAGTACAAAGTTTCTTCCCGTAAAATGGAAGCATTGGATGATTATGAGTCCAGTCTAAATATTACGAAATTCAATGAGACCATTAAATTATCGGAGTTATTTTAAGGATCTGCACTGTGTTAGCCGCCTAATGTTTATTTTGCTTTCAAGTTTGGATTTTAGAGGAATTGTAATTTATTTTTCAGTTGACAGTGAGAATTACTTATCACATAACGATATTGTTAAATAAAGTACCCTGTTTCATTTTGAAGCATTGGTTTACCATTTACGTAATATTAACGTTAAAGGTTTAATATATGTATATTGTTTCATGTTATTGTAAAATGAAGTATTCATTTCCAAGTTTTGTTACATTTTTGGTTTAGTTACACTTGATCTATATTAGTTGTGATATCGTATTATTGTCAGTATAAACATTAACAGTAGTCGCTCATGACTGGACGAAAAATCTACCATAAATAAATGAATATGTCTCGCTGTTCTACCGCTTCCCTGCCTTTTCCTCGCAAACCATACCTACTTCCTCTCTCCCTTCATAAGCCTCAACACTCTCTCTTCTTCCTGTGCAAGTTACATGTCATGTGACGTTTTGAAGAGGGGAAAAACCTGCCTTTTTGAAGTGTTAATAGAAACCAAAAAGTAAGAGGTTTGGCAGCACAAACTTGGGCCTCTTCCTTACGCTTGCCTCTCGTGGTAGCAAGTTTACTACGAATAATAGTAACAACTTGTTATAACTTCTTAAATATTCATCCTACCCCTATGTTGTAAACAAACATGAGAGCTTTCTAGGAATATTATGCTTATAAACTTTTATTATGAGGTATTTTCAAAAACAAAAGTAAATATCCTTCATAATTAGGATCATATTTCCATGTTTAATTTCGATCCTATAACCTCCCGAGCAAAGCAATTAAGATGTCATATAGCATAGTTTCTAGGTGATGTCTAAGCTATGTTTATACAAGTTACATAGAAGTCGGTTGATCATTCTTGCGTGAATAGGTAAAACACACACACCACACACACACACACACACACACACACACACATACACCTCTTAAAACACTATTTCTGACTTGTGGGTAGCCCATTATAATACCGAGTCGAAGGAAAGTTATTACATTAATTTGTGATATCAGATATATGTGAGATATGATACAGATCTCATTATTTGAAACAACTTCCATGTTTTTCCACTGCCATTTCCTGCGGAGATATTTTTAGATTTTTCGAGAACATAAAATAGACATGCTCGCAACATTGCAGGGTTTGTTGACCCATGATAGCGAGGGTGTAACGTTCACTTTAAAAAAGAATACCACGTAAACCGGTTTCACTTTCGCTTTCATACTAGCGTGTGTCTCATGAGCGTAAACAAACGTTTCGTGTCTGCTACCTCCTACTAGTTTGTACATCTGAATCTTCCAATGAGCATTTATAACCTAAGCTCACAATCAACGGATATTTTTAGCAGGTCGTTCAACATTAAATTTAAATACTTTTAGCAGTTGTTACTGCTGTAATGTAATCAACCAAACCATCTTTCTGAATATGTAAACACAAAACAACTACATTTAGGCCCTTATTGGACGCTGAAAGCATTCCTTCCAATTTACACTGATCTAGTTTAGGCTAATAGCATGCCAGTTGTACTTGTTATTTCACCAAAGCATTACACCACTCTTTCGTCGTGTTTGTTTGTATTACGGGACCGCTAGTCACCCTTCATATAAAGGAGAGGAGTAAGGTAGGTTATGTTTTGTTTACGTCCTGAAGCCGGTTCAGACTGCATGAGCTACCTCGACCTGTTTACAATGTTGCCGAGTTCTACAACCACATTACTTCTGCAAAGAGATGTTCTGAAGATCTTTTAAAGCGATTAATTATTTATACAGTGATTAATTTATGTGTGGTGTCACATAATTACTACCAAAATTATGTCAGAAACACGTTGTTCTACTCATCTTACAGTAACAAACTAGTATCTTCATACATTCTTGTTGAATTAAACATCTAATTTAGAACAAAATCTATTTGTTTTTTTCGAAATCGGCTGATCAAAGAACAAAATGCCATTATACTCTTTTTGCGTATAATACTTCTATGAAGCACATATTGGAGTATATGTAATAGGTCACCCTCCACTTGGTATACGTCTATATATTTTTCATCCAAAATCGAAAATTACGAAAAAAAATTGTAATATTTGTTTGGAAGACAACAAATTTTGCCTTTCTACAGAAGTAAAAATTATAACAAATCTTGTAAATATCGTAGTTTTCCTTTAGTTTCCTTTTCTTAAATTCATTTCAAGACTCTTAATTCTTATCCGGTTTCAAGGAACGCAAAAGAATTAAAACAAATGTCGTAGGCAATTAAATAGGATATACTACAATAACTGGAACTTAAATTTCTGGAATGTTGGTAAGCAATATGAGCTTATTTACATGAGTGTGAATGCATGAAAATGTTATGTAGGATAAATGTTTTTAATTTAACGCACAACACATGGTTCACTACAGTATTACCAAAGTAATGTCAGCGGCCATGCGCTCACAATCTTAAAGATAATAAACCCTCTAATTAAACATGTGGAGATTGCTTAAAGAAAGTGAATTTTACAGGAGCAGCTATAATTACTGCTGTCCCAACTGGCATAAAAATTTTCAGTTGGCTTGCTTGCAAAAATAATTTACAGTCCAGCATCTTTATGAGCTCTAGGATTTATTCTTCTTTTCACCATTCATCGCTCATTTTAGGTAGTTCCTCGCCATTCTTTAGCAGAGATTTGGTAGGATCACAGCGAGCATTCAAACCTGCCTAATCTCGAAAATTTAACTTCTGCTAGTGATATTCGACGTTTTAGCTGCAACCCAAAAGGTATAACAGTTTTAGGGGCACAAATAGTTAATATACGCCATTAAATTTTAAAAATATGCATTTTTATAGCATAAAAACTGACTGCGAGAGTTTTACGGTTTACATCTACATTTTAGGATACATAAATAATTTTGGTTTAGGTACAGTACTATTTAAATGAAACCTACCATTTTTATTGTCGTATGTTAACTGTTGAATGAAAACCTATATGTGTTATTAAATTCGTTACTGCGAAAAAAACATTAAATCACTAAGGAGTGCGTTTAGATACTATTGCAAAGGGTACGAGTATAACATTTTTAAAATATTGCATATAGCTTGCATTATTAATTATCTCTGGTACTCTATTTGCAGTTTTGTCGGTATATTATCTTAATAAACACAATTACAAATTCATTGAAAGCTTATTTCACTTATTATTAATAGCTACTTCGTAATTGTTATTAGATTAGATTACATTAGATTGCATTCTGTGAGTTCACTAGCATCCATAAAGGTTGTGAACATAGAACATGTCAAGGAAATGTACAAAAGTTGCACATAAACATAAATAATACACAGAATGAACATTTAAAATAAAATAGACATATTGTATACAAAATGAAACAAATCAGGTGTAATTGTGTGCAAAATCGAGTACCTCCCTACCGTTATAAGGTTAACATTATATTTATAGACAAGAACAGTTATTTTAACTTGCTCTAGGCTTGTACCTTTGTTCGTCTCATCATTTCGTTCTATTTGATTTGTAGTGCATAGCATTTACTGTCAGTTCTTAATATACATACATTTAAATACCTTCATTAATTCTAGAGCAGGCAATTGGAAAACTGGCAATTGTCATTAATATTTACTAACACTACTTAGAGATTTATACATGTATTATCATCAGGATAATTTGTAATTCAGATAATCTTGTACAGAATAATATGCTTTTGAGCATAGGTACTATTTAACAGCAGTTTTAAAGACATTGAAATTGTCAACTTTTCCCTTAAGATCATTAGGGAGAGTATTAAATATTTTTATGGTCTCATAATATACACCTTTCTGGAAGCAAGAAAGTTTGGCACTTGAATGATAGATGTTACCCTTTTGTCTAGTGTTTATCTCATGAATTTCCATGTTTGTAATAAATGTGGTTCGATTGCATACATAAAATTTTAAGATTGAAAATGTGTACATGCAAGGTAGTGTTAGTATCTTCAATCTTCTAAAAAGATGTTTGCAAGAGTGTCTGCTATGGGTGCTGGAAATGGCTCTTATAACCTTCTTTTGCATGAGGTATATTCGTTTACTTTGTACCGAGTTTCCCCAAAATAATATTCCATATTCAATAATAGAGTTAAAATATGCATAGTATACTAATTTAAGCGTATCTATAGAACTGAGATTTACCAGTGCACAGATAGCATAACAGGCAGAACTGAGTTTGGGTAAGATGTACGTAATGTGAACTTTACAATCTAAATATCTGTCTAGTTGGAGGCCCAGAAATTTAATGTTGTCTATTTGTTCTAGTAACATGTCATTAATCCCAATTTCTATGGGAATGTGTGATGATCGGTAGGTTATTAATTTAACAGCTTTTGTTTTGTCTATATTTACAGATAATTTGTTAGCTTTAAGCCAGTGTGACATACAGTTCAAAATATAATTCAATTTAATTACCCACTTATACTAGTCACCAGAACATTCGTGTCATCAGCAAACAGAATTATACTTGCAATATCCTTTATATAAAATGATAGGACATTTATATAGATTAAAAATAGTAAACATCCTAGGACTGAACCTTGGGGCATTCCATGTGTTACTGTTTTCCATTTTGATGTATGTTTTCCAAATCCAATACCATTGACTACTTCAACACTTTGTTTTCTTTCATTTTTTAGTCCATAGAATTTCAATTTTGCTATGAGAATACCATGACTAACACAGTCAGATGCCTTTGCTAAGTCACAGACAATCCCACCTACATGCATTTTTTTGTTTAATGCAGTTAACACTCATGAGTAAGTTTATAAGTTGCATTATTGGTCGACATTCCTTTATAGAACCTAAACTGAGCCCCGACAAGTATATTATTATATTCAAGGTATTTATGACAATGAAGGGTGTTAAACGCATTAAAAACTGCACTGTTGCTTTCATTGTACATTCTCTACCCGTACCTAATATTCAGAGAAGGTAAGTATTATATTCTGCCCACAGATTCGATATTGAGATTTCATCGGAAATACACGTTTTGAAGCTTCCTGAGTCCTAAAAGTACTGAAAAATTCAAACAACTAACAGCAGATATACCGGATATGGCTAATACTATAGAAAAAGCTATTTAAATTATATTGTATGTTTTAAAGAGATCTGAATTTTTAAGAGTAATTTTCTGTCTATTTCTTATGGTTTGTCCGTTATACAAGCTTACATATTATTCCTTCCAAAAGAAATGAATTTTAGAGGGTATTTTCAGAAAATTCCAGATATACCTTTGTCATATAAAATATCTTAAATATGCAGTCTTTAAATAAAAATCGTTATAGCCATTCATGAGAAAGCCAAAAATATCGAAAATGTTTCCATATAAAGGCTGGGGATTTTCTTGAAAATCTTCGTGTCGCATCCTTGCAGTTATTAAATTTATATACCAAGTTCGGTATACACATACCTTTTTCGGATTGAGGAGACTCAAAACCTGTATTTTCGGTGAAATCTGGATAACAAAATTCTATGTGGAATGAATACTTCCTCTGACTACTTGGTACATAGTAGAGAAATTAAAATAATTATATTCCATGACAAAATATCTTTTTCTTTCTCTGTTCACTCTCCCCATTGTTAGTACTTACAGCACCCAGGAGTTACAAGCAGGTACCTGGGAGGATCAGACACCTGTTGGGGAGCACAGACTATGGATCAAAGATAACAGTCAGGATGGGTGATCAGCCCAAAGTCTGGTATGATAGCCAGGAAGACGATGATATGAAATGACGGCGAGGTGAGATGAATGAAAGGAAATGTGATGTAGCAATTGGTGGAATGAATGGCGGGGGAAATTCGCCAAGATGCTGCTTTGTCCACCAAAAATCATCCATCGGTTCCCTGGGATGGAACCCGAGCCGCCTTGGTAAAAGGCGAGCGGTTTAACCACCCGCTCATGGCGTCGCCTTCAATAGCAAAGTATACCTACATAAATGAATTGAAACTTTCTTTACTTCATCAATATGGCTCCGCGGTAACGTGCGAGGTTTGTATTCGGGAGGTTCTAGGTTTGCTTTCTGGGGCCGGCCAGTGTTTTCATGGTTGTATCTGGTTGACAAGGCAAAAGCCCTCATTTCCTATCATTTCGCTTCCCCTTTCATGTTGGCTTAGGGCCTGTACAATGTCGGTCAGTGTCCCACAGATGGCGCAGATGCTTGCTCGTTGGACAGTTCTCCGTCCTGCCAGATGGCAGCCTTCTTTAAGTTGCCTGGGATGGGTCGAGTTCTTTCCAGTTGCGCCAGGGGGAAGACTTCTCTGAGCATCCGCCGGCGTGACCGGATCATCAAGCTTGGAATCGTTAGGGACCTCTGCGCGTCTCTGTTGGTCTGCTGCTGCCTATAGCCTCCTGTGGTTCCTGCCTTATTAAGTGAGTTTCAAATATATCCGAATGATCGAGGTTACTGAAAAGTAACCTTATCTTAAACCATAGCAATACTTCGTTCCTCCTGGGGGTGGTAAGCACAAAAAATCCATTTTTGGTTAGGTGCGAAGGTGCCCTTCATTCCCTGGTCATTGTCATTAGGAAAAGAGTCAGCACACAAGGGCTGGGATCATGGCGAGCGATCAAATTCATTAAAGAAGAAGGCTTAAGAATTAGTCCTGGTTTCGACAGAAAGAAACTTGGATTCATGTTCTGGTGCACTGCACTAAGACCAGTTGAGGAGAAAGTATTGGCAGATTCCTTTGTTAACTCAAGGAGAGGTTACAACGCTGTTGGACCTTGCTGCTTGCAAGGGGTGAGGGGGGAAGCGATTGGTATATTTTTACAGAAGGTTATGCATTCGAGATCGGAGTATAAGGAAGAGGGACATGGTTGGGAGGGGGAGGGTTGGTGGCTTAGGGCTGAGTATTTGTTTTGTAAACAATAGCGTGTACTTTTGAACAAGTTATTTTCTTCTTCTTCTTCTTCTTGTGGTTTTTTGTGTGATCTTTTTTTGTTAGTTTCTGTTTTTTTCTTTCCAATTCTTATAAAATATTATTAACTTTAAAGCACAATATGATGAGTATTATACAAGTAAATAGGCCTATCTGACCTGTGCGATGTACGAGTTTGAACGTGCAATACGTTTAAGACCAATAAATACACCACTCTATAAATATCAACCGGAGTGTTAATACTTTTTCTTGTAAATGTGGCTAGGTTTTCTCGTTTCTCTCTCATAAAACAGTCTATCTTAGCACACTATGTTTCTGCCCTGTACTCCTATATCCATTTACTTCCTCGTTGCTTATTTAATGAACTTTGCCTCCGTTTTCCACGCTTCTTTTGCTTTCATCCTGCTCTCGCAATTAGTTTACCTACGTTTGTCCTTATTGCTTGTGTACTTCGTTTTCCTCGTGTATCCATTTCGTTTCTTTCTTATTTTTTTTCTGATAACGTTTTTGTTTGTATCTACTTATTTTATTCCGTGGTAGCCTTTCTGCCATTGCACCTTCGCTGCGTCTGGGGAAAGAAGACAAGATTAGTTGCAGGCTTAAGGCGTAGCGCATATTAGTTCCGCTCCGACTGTTTTAGGTGCAACTCACGTAGTTACGTCTGTATTAAATTACAGGCGTCTAATTCGTTTTTCTTCGCGACTTCCGGTTACTTCCGTGCGCGTTAGCTTCATCACGTCGTTTATGAACTAGCGCTTTCAAACATCTAATGAAGAGCAGAAACAAGTTATTAAAGTGTATATCTGCGCTAGAAACACATGAAATATGCTTTTGGTGTCTCATAAACTTTACACATCAAGATGAAATATCGTTGAGAAAAGCTTAGGCTGAGAGTGGAATCAGGTTAGCAGACAGCCATTTGTAATTTAACTATCTCTACTCGGCATTTCATAGTAGTTTGTGTAAAAACTCAAATTAATCACTAAAATACAAACAATTCAATTAGGTAATACGGTCTTTGTTATACCCACAAAATCGAGACAGGAAAAGAACTCTTTATAAATCCGTTATACCATGTGTAAGGGTTACAGATGTTTTGCTTTAAATCAGGGGAAGAATTCATTTGAGTATATTGAGAAAGTTAATGAGTATTTTTCTTCCTTCTGGATTTTCTGAAAAGCTTGGATAGATGAGACGTTTGGCAACCGTGCACTTTTCCCTGCCGCGAGGGAGGATAGAGCTGGATTCTTTGCACTAGATTACATCACATTTATTTTGTTCTACAGAAAAATACGCACCTGCAATCCTCGAAGAACTAGCATAACCATCACTAACGGAGGATATAAATAATTAAATAAAGAAGTGATAGTAAGACAAAGAAATGATGGTCAGATAAAGAAATAATTGCAATAAATAATTTCCGCATATTAAACCAATCTATAATACAATAACCTTGAGCTGAAATATTTGTCCGAAGAAAAAGGTAATTAGGAGTCATGTTAAGCAACGACATTAGTAACAGCATGAGGAGCCAAAGCATTAATTAAATATTTTTGGAAGGCAGTTTAGAGTTAAGTTCAGTGCGTTTGAACAGTTACGTAGGCAGAAATTCTGAAAAGATAAGTGAAAGGTATTTCTCTGAGCGTTTAGTCAGGCCTCCAAAGCAACAAAGTCAGCAGATACACGCGTAAAAATTGTAAGATTGGCTCCGCGCAAGAAGGGATGTTGGTAGGGGAGTAATATGTAGGCGGAGCTTGAATTAATAAGGGGCGTGCAATCCAATCAGACACACATTCGTTCGTGCACTCTTTTCTTGCATGCATTCAACACTCTGGGAACATGTGACGACTCGTGTGTTATTTTAAGCGCTTACTGATGCGCTAGTATAAGATTTAGCGGTCATCGCGAGGGCTTTTGTTGGTAAGCATTTTAGCGACTCACGAAAAGTTACGCTTATAGTTTCTTTATTGCGGAAATGGTTATTTCAAACCGTGAGATTGATACTGCAGAAGTTAGCATTATAATAAGTCACTTGTTATAGTTTCGAGTGCTACGATTCATAATCAGTTTCATTCTTTATTTCCAAACTAGCTTGAATAGCTCAAGTATTAGATCCCATTAAATTTCTTAGTTTAAACTGATGTTATCCTTTAAAATGTACTCACCCTTACTGTGAGAAAATATTCGTAGCTCTACCACTGGAGCAGCTGGCGCTCGACACAATACAACGAGCTATGAGATAACGACATTAGAAGCAGGAAAAATATATTGTTTCAAAATTCGTGGCTTTAAACATTCAGATAACGTAGTACTCTATCAACCAGAAGGCTGGCTCTCCATATATAGTGTGATAACTGATAAACATTATCTTGAAAATTCTCTAGGTCTTTGTGAGCATTAGAGAATGCATGGAGGGTACTAAATTTCCCACAAGAACTAACATTACATTAAACATGCTTGGTTATTTTGCTCCTACTGTCTGCATATTATGTTCTTAAGTATAATGACCACCTCAGTTTATTAAGCGGTTGTTTGTGATTTTGCAGTCGGTGTTTTCTCACTAGGCTCCTTTGTTACGTAACGTTATAATGGTTCCCACACATTGTAATCATTTGTGATGTTTGCATAAATTTTGAAACCCATGTTTTGAAGCCCTTAATTCCCTCGCTATAATTTCAGCAATTACAAATAGGTGTACAAAATGGAAAAGCCTCTGGCGATGTTTTGCCGGGTCTAGGTTGGAACGAAAGGATAAATGCCCGCACTAAATAGCTTTCCTGTACAACGAATAAAAAGAACACAAAGTGCGAGGAATGTTACGCACTTCTATGTTAACATGAACAATTAGGTACCACAGGACTACTTCTCTGGCTAAGAAGCTATTACAGACCGGTTTATTTATTTGGGGGATTTGGACCATTTAAGTCTTTGTAAAACAGACCCCCTGTTAGCTAAACAATTATGTGAAGGGTTTTGTAGGCAGCAGAACAATCAGTGTTGAGATGTCCGAAATATACAAATTATACTAGTAATGCTAAGTGTGTTGTATTCACATAACTTTCTCTACTCACTCTTCTACAATCTATTCTTCTACATAGTTTACTTTCTCCACCACGTACATAGTTGGATAAATACCGAACTTGGTATTTAGAAGAAACACGACACGAAGATTTTCAAGAAAATCTCCCCACCCCAAATTACCCTTTACGCGGAACATGTTTCGAAAATTTCTATTTTCTAAAAAAATGGCTGCAACGATTGTATTAAAATATCATACATTAATATATATTTGCATGGCAAATAAAATGCATGTCTTAAATTTTCTGGGAATAGCCTCTGAAGTCCTTTTCATTCTGAATGGATTTTGTTTAACTTAGCGCAAGAAAAGGCAAAAACTTACGTCAGAAAAATGTAGATCTCGTTGGAACACAATTTATGTCAAATCATTTTCTTTTTCTGGCATTAACTATTTCCGAGATATTCTTAAGTATCGTTTTGAATTTTCAAGTACTAATAATACTATTTTCACTTTCTGAGCCACTATCTATTTGATTTTTTTTCGTGGTCCTCCAAAGAGAACAGAATCTACAGGCCATCACACAGCAACCTGCTTTTAAAAGATTTCACTCTCGCTAAAACCTAATGTGTTCCTGCATCTACAACGAAATGTGTAATAAAACTATTTCTGCAAATGTTTATCTCAATTAACAAAAAGCAGGTAGAGGAATAAACTTTTGTAAGAGTAGTATGAAAAACAGTGGGTACAGAAGACCATATGAGTTTAATTCATCAAGTTTTTCTTAAGCCTTTCCACATCATCCTCTCACTGGGTGGTTTTGTACACAGTAGAAAAAGTGAAAACGCTACCGCTGTAGGCAATTTAAACAGCTGCAAAGATACATCTAATTGTTGGACTGTTGATTTGTTTGTACCCTTTTAAACAGAGAGAGAAACAACGTTGCGAAACGAATAAAACAAAAGCCGTGTAAAAAATCTCTTTGTCTCATACAGATGTATCGAGTCCTAGTCCAAAATCAGCATGTTCATCCCTCACCCGTTAATTACAAAACAACTGTTGGATCAAATCCAGCTAATCAGCTATGTCAAGTCACATTCCAATTAACATGTTGGGTTTAGTTACTTTACAGATGTCGGCACAGTGCCAACGTTAAAAGTTAGTGCACCGATGTGAGATCATCCAAGTACCTTAACAGCCCTCAAATACGGCTTGTTTTCAAGCCTTACACCCAAACTAAACCATTTGACCAATTTGGACGAAGCTTGGATAATTACATTGCAGGAAAGGGTAACATTGTCTGGAAAGGTAGAGTTAGAGGACTGAAAAATTCAATGCCATACCGGAATTTGAACCATGGATCTCCCGGTTTCCGTGCGGTTGTTCTAACCACTGAGCTACCGTGACAACATACCTATAAGACATTAAATTCTCCAACTGACTCACATTTAATATCTTATCGGTAAGTTGCCAACGCTCAGTGGTTATAGGAACCGACGGAAACCGGGAGATCCGTGGTTCAAATCTCAGCTATGGCATTGAATTTCTTAGTTCTATGATTCTATCTTTCCAACTTTTTCCTACACACACGTCACTGAGAAAGAACAATAACTCAACACTGCTGTCTGTCTTACAAATTTAAAAAAATACTATTCTTGCCTTATTTTAACCCTTTGCATTCACTGATTCGGGTAAAACGTTTTAGAGTCCAGTAAAAGCCACAGGCTACCTTGTAGCTAGAGGGAGGTAAAATATGAAGAAACATTTGCCAAAATATGAAACTATAAAGGAAAAAATCCTAAAGTAATATGAAATATGTATTTTTTGAGTCAAAATATTCCTGGTTCTCGATTTTGGAGCAGGTTCATTTCATTAATTTAACAAAATATTTCTTAGACTTTCGTCCATATTTAATAATAAAATATCAAATGAAATACAACAAACGACATGGAGCTTATAAGTGGTACAGCTTGCTTTGTCTTTGCTTAAACTAATTACAATATGTCACTAAAAACACCGTTTAGTGAAAATAAACTTCTTCAAGAATAGAGGGCGTTTAATTTCGCACGTAACGTCACATAGAAGAAATGCTATATTTTCTCAAATGCACTTCACCTGTTGAAAAGAGTGGCTATGGTTTTTCTAAATGCGTTCTACAAAAAACTTCCCTATTAGAATATTTGGAAAACCTGGTTTATTGCCAAAGGAAATTATTTTAAAAGCTAAAAATAGTAAATCTTACGAAATATGAATATTTTATTAAATATTAAGATTTGATTAGAATATTATAAAATACTAACTTTTCTGTCACGTGCATTGAATTGCATACACTGCAAAACGTAAAAACACATCTTATTATAATGATAGCAAACATAGTTTACAATATGAATTTTTTTTGTCTTTACTTATAACTTAAAGCACCATCCTTATTTTTGAAAGAGTTACAAGTTCTTCGTGAAAGAAAATGATAACTAATTCCTTTTTCTTTTATTTTTTTATTTTTTTTATTTTTACCTTCTCTACCAGATAGGTGGAGAAGATACTGTATTGCGCTTTGGATAATGTTAACCTTAATACCAAGTTTAGTATTTATCGGATATTTCGTTTTGGGATTATGCTGTTCATACACACAGACATACAAACTTTTCTCTAAAACTTTTTTTATTTAAGGGCACTCAAAACACACATTCCCAGTGAAATATTGATATCGAATTTTGGGGTGGAATTCAATACCTCTTCTACTAGGTACGTGGTAGAGAAAGTAAGAAAAGTCCTCACATGGTAGTGGCTTTGAAAACATCTTTAAATTAAAGAGAGCTTTATTAATGGACGCTCTTTAACTGCTGGGTCCTTAGCGTCCCATTCTATATGGTATATGGTAAATTACACCGGTAATTTTACTCAGAGGCGTCTTTATCAGGCTTGAAGTTATCTTATGTACCGTAAATCTACGACACGGGACCACGGGCTTTACTTCTCTTCCAAGGAAGCCATGCTAAGTATTTTTACGCCCGAAAAAAATCCATCGCCTTCTGCCGGGTTTGAACCCGCGACTTTGAGAACTAGCGGTAACCAATATATCAGGAAGAGCGACGAAAACATCTTTGGTAAGATATTATAGCTAGCCATTAGCTTATAGCTAACCTTAGAAATAATGCTTACACCTTTCCTTGTTTATGCTTACAGCAGCGGGAAGATTGGCCTGGTTGAGATCAACAAGTGCCCCTACCTAGCAGAGCGTAGACTACCTGTACATCATAGCTGCAATTTAAGCAACCGGCACTGCAGGGAATGAGTTACAGCCACTCACCCGACACTGCATGTTGTACTAGCTAGTCCTCTGCCACCTTTGTCAAACAAGTATGCCGACACCAAAGTGTTATTGCACCATACTTTAGTCCTAAAATTCCCGCCACGTGTTCCTGTCCACATTTCAAGGTTAATCTTTACACATTCTTTTTTGTACATTGTTCTTTCACTGACTCGGGAATCTATGACTTCATTCACTCTGTGGTTTTCAAGGAATACTGAAGAAAACTTAACGCAGCATTCTATCTTTTCTAATTATTAAAAAAGGAATTAATTTTAGAAACCCCAAGCCTATTATATATAATATTCCATACGTTATCTTTTAATAACACCGAGTTGCAAAATATAAAACTAATTAGTATTGATTAAGGCAGGTGTTCTCATCCTTTACCATTGGCGTTCTATTTATTACATTCAATGCTGTAAATTGTACTTGGGAAATGCGTGAAATAAATGCTTCTCTACATTTACATTAATATACTACTGCTTTGTTTAGTTATTTCTTGTACGTAGTATGAATAATAAGCGAAGTGGCACAAGTGTGCAGAAATCAACATAACCTTAGTTTTCAACACTAAGTTCTGTCACTACTTTTGAACATTTGTTGCAGTTCAGCACGTGGTCATTTGAAGATGATATGGTTACGTAATATTTTTACGTAACTTGAAGATGTGTTGTTGCGTAACGTTTAGCTTGAAGAAGTAGTATGCTTACGTAATTGTATTTTACTTAATATTTATTTAGTTGCATTTTAGGAGTTCCTGGAACACGTTTTGGGCTTCGGTTTGAGTTTGTTGATTACGTAATTTTAAATGACATTACGCATTAGGCTGCTACGTACGAGAAGCTGATTTCAAGATGTGTTTTTGTTATTACACTCCAAGTTTCACACTATAATATGTAACTTTGTTATTAAAACTGTTTCTATATATTATTTACGTTTGAATTTGCCTCGGCTGCGTCAGTCTTACTTTAGAAACAAGTTTCTCTTATTCAGGATGTGGTGCAGCAAGAATGTAGACATCACAGAATATAACTTTTTAAAATTCACTTCTTTTATTAATTTTTGCACATTTTTTTATAAAGAACTACACTTTTTAAGAACTATAAGAATCTTCAATACTTTCACTTAGCGCGTATACAAATTTTACGATTCACACGTAGAGAACACATCTTCCATCTGTTCACTACTAAGGCTTGCCAGCAACTGAGTAAGATTTCAACGGTTAAACCTGTAAGCTTCGGTATTTCAAGTCTCTGATTGGCCAACTCTAGTCCAATGGAATATCTGCATTTTACTTAAACATTTTCCTTGCTATTAATTGGTTAATTTTAAACTGTTACTGAATTTACCTTATCTTTGATATAATCATGACTGGTAACTTTTCAAACTCTTGATCTCATTATTGCTACAAGGTTACCTCATTATTACCCCATTGTTAGCAACTCAAAACTTATTATTCTCACAGCTCTTGCATTATTAAAGTATAAAATGTATTCACATAACATTAATAAAACGTTTACAATAAAAATAAGCATTTGCAATGACTGTTACATGCAATTTAAATAATTATTACATACATATTGTTTCAAGGCGGGCTGTTATTGAATTTACTTTTATATAAAATACAATTTAAGTTATTTAGGTATTAAAATACTGCCTCACATTTTAGTTCACAGAATTTGCAAACACATCTGTCACTGCATGAAAATTGTATTTGTAGCATTGTATTTACATCGTGAAAACCATGCACGGCTAGCCCCGTTATAACGTTCCTCATGTTTTGATTCTGTCCTGTCCAACTCCTATTCACTTGCTGCATAGAAGTCCTCCGCGACTCTTCTTTTCCTCGGGTTTTCTGCCATCAACTTTCTATAGTTCTATAGTTGCAGGGAGTAATAGTTCGTAGCAAAGAAAGGGCTCTCTCGTCAGAATGTATTCATATCTCGATGGGGTGTCCCATTCCTTTGGGACAATGTTTGCTCTGAAGAGTTTCATTGCCACCTCTAGGGAGATCTGCTGTATATGATCTATGTGGTTTATGGCAGTTATGGCCTTCTCTTTTGTATGTACCCCAAACGTGATTTTAATATTTACTGGAGAGAAAAAAAACTTTCAAGCTTTCACTGGATTGTTCTGTGAAATGTCTTAAAAATTAATTTATTAGGCTTAAAATATTTGAAGGAATACGTAAAAAAAAACCTTCGAGAAACATATATTACTGAAAATATTACTCTGGTCTTCAAAACTTAAAATAAGTAATAACTATTTAAATTAATAAATACGAATGTTTATCTAGCGCCCGGCGTACCATAGGTTGAGAACTCCTGATCTAAGAAATTACTGTAAAGTGAGTATGTGTGTGTGTACTTTGTTTTTGTCATTGTATCTATGGGGCTTATTGTACTTGATCTGAAATAGATTTGCGGATAAGCACTGTAATAGAAACTAAAATAGCAGAATTATCCCTAATTCCAAGAAAATATGCTTAATTATAAGAGATAATGAAAATTATTTCTTAAATACATGGACAATAACAATGTATGAATAATTCGGACACACTGGTGTTTGCATATAATTCAGAAAAGGTTAATGTTATCATTCATTTACTCCAACGTAACTATTTTATTAACGTAATTGTTATTGTGGTAATTATTTACGATTTTGAAAAAAACGGATGTTAATAATTTTGATTTACGAGCATGTACTAAAATTGCAGTGTTATTAATTTATAATTCATCATCACTGAATTAAGACAAGACTTATCATAATACATAACAGGAAATCATAAGGAACGACTATAAAGTAAAACAAACTTTATGTTGGTAGTTAGAACATTCAAATCCGTCCAGAAATGAAACACTGTAAATGATTTGGTGCGTGAATGTAAAGAATTTAGCAGAGTTCGCGAACTTTTCAAAGTCATACACAATGCTTGAATAAGAAAGAAATGTAAACCAAGATAATGAACACCAACTAAGCTTACTTGTGAGGTGATTCATCATAATGGTGTAATTTCCATTACAAACTAATAACCGAAACTGTAAAGCCAATTAGAGCTATTAGGAGAAAATCCGGAGAGTGCCGAGCGAGCTACCAATTACACACATTATAACTATCATTGTTTACATCTGCTAGGAAGGGCAGACACGCTTAGGTTTGGAAATTAGGTGAAAGAAGACTTATACAGGGTATCGCATGTTTGTAAATTAATTAAATTAAATATCATCAGTATTACTAAGAAAAGAGAAAGCTGAATTATATATTAGTTAGATTCGGGCAGTTGGACATTTCCGTTTCCATGAACTCTAACTAAATGCGTATGTAAGTAACAGGAGGAAAATTTTAAATAACACAGAGTGTTAACCTTAACTTGTTTTTATTGATGCACAGATATATCTTCGAGTCACATAACATAAAATAATAATTTGAATAAATAATAGCGGGAGCAGTACTTATAATTATTTCATACGAATCTCACACTTTAGTTTTAGTTTATATTACAATATTTCCTATCAACACGCCGAGATTGCTCTAAATTTTAACGCTAATTTCTGAGAAAACAAGAAGAATTGAAAATTATTTTATTAGAAGGAATTTGCTACAGATTTCCAGCAATAATCTTCATGCCAGCCAAGATACCCTGGTAAGTTAATTTAGCGACCTATGTGAACTTCAGTACATTTTCTCATAAAAAATTCTATAATGGCCTGAGGTGTCAATAGAACCGCCACACTTATGTTTACAAAACGTTGAACAACCTGTAATAATATTGTAGCCATTAAGGTTTTTAAAAATAATATTAAAATCTCTTGGACTCATTCTGTAACTCTTTGTTTTAAAACTGTAATACCACACAGAGGTAGCATATCTGGGAACCCATATATCAGCATATTCTGAGACATTATGATTTCCCAAAGGTTTTTCAGCATTCTCATCCATTATATTTTAATAAATTTTTAAATCTCAATACCGAAACATGAGCAAGAATTTTTTCATCTCCAGTAAGCAAAAAGAAAATGAACGTATGTATTAAAATTACGTTGCACTACTTCTTTTGCAGAAAGCTGAAAATATTCGTTAAATTGCATAGCTTCATAGAAAGGTACATACAAAGGTTTGAAAAATGATTCTGGAGAAAACGCGTTTACAGGTAAAACTATGAAATAACTTAAATTTACAGTAAAATAACTGTTTGGAAAATTTAAAAACTTGGTCTTAAATCATCTACGTAGACCGCACTACCGTTTAATTAACCTGGGCCTACAAGTATGATAGAGCACTCGACGGGTCACTACTCCCACTTACAGTGTATTTCCGATCACAAGATAAAACTGTAATAGAGTTCGACTTGTACCCAGGCTACCGTTTCTGCACTTTCGGCTGCTCTCCTTAACACACTTCATTTTGACATAATTTCTTCTTTAAATTATATGTGCGTACTTTTTCCCCACTTGTATATCACTGGGCCCTCAGGAAAAATCCGTCCGTAACAGTTCAACTTATAAAAGGATTCAAACGTTACTGTCTCATAGTTGAGTAAATAAATATAAAAGGTTGCATAAAATAATGAAATAAACGTTCCAGTGTGAGGAGAGTAGGTATTAATTTAGATGTATAGCACTTACACCGAATATCATATATAAATCAAATACATGAATGGGATATTGCTTATTAAAGCCCTTTTTGAAATGTACTTCAAAGAAAGAAACTGAGAATTCCAATTAAAATTATTGCATTACAAATAACACATTCCATCTTATTCCTTTTTTTTTTTTTTTTTGAAATGCATTCCCCTTAATTGCGCCACTTTTCTTTGTGACACTTTGCATTACTTTCTCCACGTCGAAGTGGATGCCTCGATGTGAATGTAAAACATTTACAGTAAATAATTTGGCCTGACACCTTATACTTTTCGGTAGAGCTACGGTATGCTGCATTGTTTTTTGGGCGTTCCAAATTCCTTCATTAAGAAGATGAAATTCCTACCTTCCACATTGTTTATTAAAAATCGCTGAAATGTTTGCCACAAACCCTGCGATATGTAACTAACCGCCATAATAAGTTTGAACAATCTACCTTAAATAGCTTTCAGGAGACTTTATTACATCAATTTATTTAATACTTCTAAACACTGTCATATTAGTTAAATATTTTTTTACAAAAAAGTAAAAGGAAATACATTAAGATGAACAGTCAGCTCAAATATGCAGCTGAAATAAATAACGTATGATTTTTTAATTCTGTTTACTTATTTTAGAAGAGACATTGCAATAAGTTGCATTATTATTATTACTATTATTATTAATAGTAATAATAATATTAAATTTATCATGCAGTTTTTATGTTCTATTAGTGATTAAAACCCTGGGATGAATACATAAAAAATTATTTCAGTGTTTTCACTACATATTAAAGTATCTTAATGCAGCAGATTTCAAATCATTATCACTTTTAAGTGCTCAATTAAGGACGCCTAAATTGTTCGGTTTGACAAATCAAGCAAATGTTGGCGATTCATTAAGAAGTAAAAGCAAGAAAATCACCTTTTCACTCTTCTCTGTCCTTACTTAGCATTTTTATAACCGAGCGAGATGTTTAGATGATAACGCCTGAGGCTCGCATCCGGGACGTCGCAGGTTCAATACCGAGTGACGAAGGAGTTTTCGTTATTTTCCTGGACCATAGGCATGTTCTGGGGCGAGTTATCACACACCACAAATTTTTCTACCCCTTATGCCATGATATCCACAGCCATACGGCTCATGCTCCCTATGGGGAAGTTTCTCCTCTGGTCCATGCTATCCGTACGGCGTGAGGATGCCATATCTAGAAACGTTAAGTAAACCTCCTGCGATGTGTCCGTCGCCCTCTGCACTCCCTTACCTCATCCCTCCCTCCCGGGAGTCAAGTAAGCCATCTATTGACCACAGTGCTGGTATCTTCTTCCTTTCCTAACCCAATATCTGCTTTCGTATGCAACCTGATTTAGTTGTTGAGATATAACACTCCTTAAATGAGCAGATCATAAATGCAACTGTGAATGAATCTAAGAGCTCAAAAGTGGGTCTATTATGTTTAAATTTACTTTCATTTCCATAATATAGGAGAAATCACCGGGAAAAATTCTTATGTGTTACATTTACATGGCTTTCTCTGCCCTCTATAGCTTATTAGTGGGTATACAAATTATTATGAAGATTTATTTTGCTATATCCTTCATTTTTATCGAGATAAACCTTTCCGGAAATACCTGTATTACACATTTCGTTATAGATACAAACGAAATAGCGAAAGTCAGATGTTAAAATGATACACTCTTTCCCGACATCGTGAGAAAGAACTGAAAATCAACAGGACTTTAAAAGAATAGTTAAGTATAGAACAATTCGAACCATTAATAACGGATATCTCAGAAATGGCTGATGCCACAAAAAAATTGTGTTTTAAATAGATCTACATTTTTGTATGGTACGCCTTCGTCTATCGCTTAACGTTTACCAGTTACACATAATTATACAAACTCCTTCCGAACGAAAAGGACTTCACAGGCCACTCTGCGAAAATTCAATGTATAATTTTATTTGTCATGTAAATGTCTTTAATGTACGGTATTTTAATCAATATCATTAGAGCCATTTTTTAAAAAATAAAGCACTTCTCCATATAAGGGTAGTTTGGGGTGGGGGATTTTCTTGAAAATCTTCGTGTCGCATCTTTAGAAGTGAGTAATGCTCTTCACAGACACACACATACACACACGGACCATTTTCTAAAAATGCTTAATTTAATCAGGGGACCACAAAACATGCATTTCCGGTGAAATCTCGTAATGGAATTGTTAGGTTGATTGTAATACCTTCTCTAGCTCCTATGTACACGGTAGAGAAAGCAAAAAAAAAAAAAAACCTAACCAAATAACTCTCTTACGAAGATTGGCACTCGAGACCTCCGAATTATGAGTCTAACGCGACCCCTGTACCAGGAAGTGACCTGTGAAAACTGTGCTGTTACTTTATATCAACAAGGAGAAGAATTGGTTTGTTCTGTTCCTTTGCCATTCAGATTTTCCAGGCATTCCTTTTTAGTTTCCCTAAGAATTTCCGGATGTTTATCTCGCCACGAGCTGGGTGGAGTATATTTATTGCAGTTGTGAGCTGAAACACCCTTGTTGCTTATCTCAAGAATATCAGTTGCTTCCTCCAAACCGTGAAGCCGTGGAGCCGGAGGTTCAGCAATCGGCGCCGACTCGCCGTATATCTTCCCATTGTGTACACACGAAAACAAATGACGCCAGGGTCCTCTCACGCGCTTGCGGAAAGGTGGCACCCAGACAATACGATAATTGAGCAATTTGTCACACAGAAATTGGAACGGACGTCCGTACACCTCCATTTGCGTGCCGCAAGAGAAAAAATGGGGCGTGGCCGCACCTTGTCGGAACAAGCCAAACTTCCTACAAGCTTCCGTTTTTATCCGGTATCTGTAATCCTGCACAAACGAACACATGGAGGCTACATTAAGCTTAATTCAAAACTTCTTTGAAATAAGAAAAAATCTGCAATTGTTGTCTTATACAATAATTTTGAGTACACTGTTCAAAAAATTAGACAAGTACTCGGGATGCAGAGTAAAAAACTCCTGATGTGTTACATCCATATGACTTTGTCCACTATTCTATAAAACATTCTTACAAAAGCTTATTATTCTGTTTATTTTTTTGGCGGACTTTCCTTTGGAACATATTATTGCCTATGGGCAATGGTGTTATCTCGTGTCTGCTTGTCCATTGATTTCCGGTAAACTTTAGGTTTTATTCATTAGATCACACACACACCTCTCAGACTCTGTGGAAGTTAGGGAATAATCTCGGCTAGAGAAAAATTCCCAACTCCCAGCCAGGAATCGAACCTGGGTCCCTTCGCGCAGCAGGCAGGTGCCCTTTTACTGAGCTACGAGGCCAGCCTTATTTACTTCTTGTTAATCCAGATAAACCTTAAATTAAATTCGTTGTACTATACAGTAAGTAAAGTGAATGACTTTTGAAGAGCGTATCGCTATGTGATGGCTTTAAAATTTCATGCTCTTAGCATGACCGTCAGAAAAGAAAGAAAAGAAAAACGGTGACTTCCCAATTGAGAAAAGTATAAATATTTTAAAATTAAAACCAATAACAAAAAATATCTCGGAAATGGTTAATTACACCAAAAACATCTATGTGATATAAATAGTGTGCTTTAAAGAGATTTGTATTTTGTGTGTGTCTATACTGTATTCACTCTTAGGTTGATCCGCGTCAAAACAAACCCCAGGTGACCAGTGCACCGTTATAATGCATCCTTCCGCCATTCGCACTAGAAATATTGTCACACTTTCAGACCATGTGCGGTGACTAGCATATTCTGTTTAGGGTTAAAGATTATAAGATTGATAATTTTAACAAAACAAATGTTTACACATATAATAGTTAATTCTAAAAAAATGAGCGAAAAATAAAGTAACAGGTATGCGATAACTTAATTTATTCGATCTCTGGAAGCGGCACTTTATTAACTGTTGGCGGCTCATTTTAAAAAAGAAATTGTGCACTTACGTGAATTGCATTCTTCTCAAGAACACTACATTTTTGCATCGCGTATTTCATATGCTTTATTTTTTTTTCTGGGTGTAACCACTTTTCTCGTTTCAGATTTTTCTGCACAAGCACTGTTTATACTTGTACTCGAAACACCGGTGAACTCAGAAGTTAATTTCACCATTTCTTTCGCGGAAAGTGTTGGATATTTCTCACATAACTTATAATAAAGATTCAACACTATTGTTTTTTCACCACTAGTCAATGGTTTGCGCGGCTAATGCTTTACGTAATTCGACGAAGGTACAAGAGCGAAGTCACTGTCCTCCATGATACTAAACACAACTGCTCGTTTCTGGCTGTAAACAATATTCTGCGCTACCCGGATGTCAGGTGACTCATACAAATTGCATCATGGGACTTGTAGCTCTGTTTTACGGTATAAATCGCGTTAAATAAAACCTTAGGTATTTGAATAGAATATTATACTATTGAAGGATAAATTCATTCTAAAATTTAGAGATTAGCATGGGACTGCTTTCCTGGGCGCATTGCTACCGTGTTGCACCACAGTGCACTGACCACGTGGGTTATTTTTGCCGCGGATCAACCTAAGAGTGAATATAGTGTATGTTTCTATCTCTTACGATTTACTAATTACACAAAGTGATTCAGAATGAAGAGGACTTCAGAAGCTATTACCAGAAAATTCAAGATACACATTTTATCAAAATCGTTAGAGCCATTTTTGAGAAAATAAAAAGATATCGAATCATGTAAAAAGAAGTTTGAGGTGGGGAGATAATCTCGAAAATCTTAGTGTTGCATCCTTGGACGTTGTTGAACTTAAATACTAAGCTTGATATTTTTTCGGCTTTTAGTTTTATAGTTATTCTGTTCACACACACACACACACCACACACACACACACACACACACACACACACACACACCCAGAACTTATTCTGTTGTTGGAATCAGGGAGTCTCCAAAATGCATTTCTAGTGAAATCTTGGTATCGAATTTTTGGGTAGAATACAATACTTCCTCTGCTTAACATAAGTAAGAGACAAAGTAAAAAGAAAATAAACAAATAAAATAATAATAATAATTATTATTATTAAATAACTAACGAAATAGATAGGAGAAAAGTTTGTTTCGTACAGCATCAATTAGGACGTTAGTTTTATATAAATTTCCGTTTAACTACCTGAACCGTTCAAGCTTATCAAACAAGTCCACTTTCCTGTAAAACACAGTGCGTTTTCACATTCCTGTTTATATGGCCCTGTAATGAGCTATGTGCATAAATACGTATTTTAATACTTAAAAAGAGTAATTTAATTAAATATTTCCCAAGTACTGCAATTTACGGACCTTATTAGTCACACAAGTATCTTGTATATTGGTATTTTAATATAAATTGTTAGAGACATGTTTGAGAAAACAAAAAAGCACGAAATATGCTTCATGCGAAGGGTGGTTTGGGGTGGAGGGATTTTGTTTATGTGGCACTTATCAGACATTCACTTTTGAGTTATGCTATTCTATCTTTCTTATGCAAATACTCTTTTCAAAAAGTGTTGCATGTTATTTGAGGGGACTTAAAAAGTGCATTTTCGGTTAAATTTAGATACCGAATTTTTGGGTGGAATACAATACTTTCTCTACCCATGTAGATGGTGGAACAACTAAAGTACCCTCTATAGGCCTGGCATAGAACGGAGAGTGGCTGAAGAACACTATATTTCGAAGATATGTAAATCAATTTACTTTATCCAATCTAACAAATTCTCGCATTCAGATTAGTTTAAATCGACCTGGCTACTGCCATAAAATCATTAGGGGAGTGCAACACTGAAAAAGATCTTTGCTGAAGTTTTCGGTCAAATTGGAAGAAAATTTAATCTCAAATCTGCCTTACGTAACCACTGAGCGGTTTAAAATTTAGCTCCGGTATCTACTTTAGTTTTCAAACAACCTAATTTCACAAATAAAATTTATTGTCTTATGCCATATGTTCATGTTGATATTTTAAAAACAAGTATTATTTTAAATAACCATGCTGCTTATTCGTCCTGCTCCGTGGCCAAAGCGTGGAGCTCTGGTTCCCGGCCATAGAATACCCCAGGTTCGATCCCACAAATGGGGGTGGGGATTTTAAGTCCCCAGTACAAGACCGGTGCCCACTCAGCATCATGAGGAAAGTGACGAGCTGCGATAGGAAGCGATACCGGCCACATCGCTTCCCTGTATCTGCTGGATGATCGGTCATCTCTCTCGTGCATGGGGTCGGCAGTCGGTTAGGTAGTTCTAAGCCCTTCATGACTGTAGCTTATTATTATTATTATTATTATCCTTGCAAATTTCTATTCTTTTGGGGGGGTTTCCGCTTTTTTTTTACTTAAAATCCAATTATTTAAAAAGGCACAAGAGAATGACAAAAAAGATATAATAGTTTTCATTGTTTAAATTTTCAGAATGTTCATGTTTTCTGGGAGAATTGGCTCCATCGTGTGGAGCATTTTTAACAAACAGAAACTCATATTTAATTCCAATTTGTTACTGTGTTGCATATAAGGATAAACAACCGCAATATCAAAAGTTAATAAAAATTTTAAAATAACAACTCGTGAATCTTCTTTGAACTGACAAGTTTCATTCTCCGAGATTTTACGAAATTTCAGTGGTGCATTGCTTTAAAGAACTTCGTGTGAAGAAAATATGAGTGTTATAAAAGCATCACTGAGAAACGAAGAGATAGCCCTCTCTTTGTGTTCATGCGAGTGCTCGTGCGTATATGTATGTTTAGATGGAGAATAATGATCAATTTCATACAGAGACGTAAAAGTAACAGCGTGTCTAGAGAGATAAGGAAGAAAGGAACTATTTTTCTTTTTAAAATATGCTAAGCCGAAGTTACATTCTATTGAAGTGTTCGTTTTAAGCTTTTAAAATCTCCCATGTTCATGTAACAGGACGAGGGAATGTAGATAAAACTGAAGGCTGTTATTCAGTACAACAACTCTTTCTGTGGTTGTTTCTTTTCATTCTTCTTTTTCCTTCCAATCCCACTATCAAGGTCGGATCATTATTGTACCCTACACATTTAATTGAGCCCTTCCATCTTGTTCTTGTTGACTTCAGTCACGATTTCCAGCAGGGTGGTAAAAATATGATACACTCTCCGAGTAAGAGCCGCTTCCTTAGTAACATGCACTACTGGTAGAGTATTTAGCTTATCTCTATTTTAGTGCGGTCTTTTATTTTCTTTCACGAAGTAATTTTAGCTCTACTCGTTAATAAAAGAAAGATGTGGATGATGAAACTTCGCCTTCCCCTTGAGAATGAGAATGAAATGATGGTTATACCTGAACTCTGCTAATTATATCGGGTCTTTGTTTTGTTTTTCTCCGCACTCCGATTGGACCTGACACCGGCAGGTCACGGCTGCATGCGCCGATAGTCAAGGAATGCCGTTGATTAGGCCTGTTTTTGCGCGTTTTGGGTTCAGAGTCGACAGAAGTTACTGTGTTATGGCTTTTCAGTTCCGTGTTTTGAAAATTGCTCTGATATATTTTATCTTTGGTTCAGTCCGATCTTCAATACGGTGTGTGATGCTATTACGAAGAAGGTTAATTAACGCACGTCTGAAAAAACTACGGATTATTCAATATAAGCGGCCCTTGTAGCCGTGGTCGTTGGAGCGCGGGTTCGAGTCCTACCATAGGCTTGGGTGTTTGTGCTGTGTGTGTGTGTGTGTGTGTGTGTGTGTGTGTGTGTGTGTGTGTGTGTTGTATGTATAACTGTGGTAATACGCGGTAAAGTAAAACACGGTACTCATAAACTGGGTAAAAGAAGAGAACTTTTAATGCGGCCCTGGTGGCGTAGTCGCTGGAGTGTGTAGCTTCGGCGCCCTGCCAAGCTGAGGGTCGCGGATTCGAGTCCCGCTATGGGCATGGGGGTTTGTGTGTGTTTAATTGCGGTAATAAGCGGTAATGCAAAAACAGTAAAAGCACAGTAATGATAAATTGGGTAACTAAGGTAACTTAAAAAAAAAACTTCTTTGAATTTAAATTACGTAACAATTTAGGGTTCGTATGGCCATAAATACAAAACTATGCGATCTGGCAGTGTGTGTTTGTCTAAAACTAAATATATAAAATAACTGCAGCCTTCAACTACAGTAATAATTTTGGTCCAATGTACACAATTTAGTGATAAATACATCCAGATTTGCAGCACTACAGCATTTTAAACTTAAAAGTAGGACTAAAACGATTATCAGGAAATAATTTCCATAAACGAAAATTAAAGTTTGTATATTGTAATTAATTTGTTTTAGCGGTATTTGTTTATTGTTTGCTATTTTAAGGATTACTATAGCAAAACCTTCCTTCCTCTCCTTTAAAGTTCAGCATTAGTTGCTATAGAATGTCTATTACAAAATTAGATTTTATAGCTTAAAATTAACGTATTATTGCTTTCACTAATACGAACCTTTTAAAATTGTTTGGGTTTGGAGGCCTCAAAACATGCATTTTCGGTGAAATCCCGACATTGCATTTTGGGAGGAATACAATACTTCTTCTTACTGTAATACACAATAGAGAAACTAAATGCTTTCTTAGGAATAGTTTGTAGAAGCCGCATAAAAAATCTGGAATGTTACAGTCGCATCTCTTTCTCTACCCCCTAGTGTTTATACAAGATATATAAATTATTCCTATGAAAGAATTTTTCCTATCTACTTCATTTTAATTGAGATAAAACTTTCCGAAAATAGATGCATTACACATTTCGTTATAGATATAAAGAGAATGTTTAAGAAGTGGATGCTGTGTACCGGCCTGTTACATTCCATGCCCATTTGCGTGCAATCGAGAGAAACAACTGAATATCAAAAGGACTGGAAAAGAATGACAGAATTCAACAATTCTAACCATTAATAACGGATATATTGGAAATGGCTGAAGTCACAAAAAAAAGTTATTTGTAATAAATCGTGCGTTTTAAAGAGATCTACATCTTATGTATAGTATGTTTTCGTCTGTCGCTTAACGTTTACCAGTTATACAAGATTATACAAAACTTCTTCCAAATGAAGTGGACTTCACAGTCTATTCCCAGAAAATTCAAGTTATGCACTTTATTTGTAATGTAAATGTCTTTAATATATTACATTTTAATCAAAATCGTTAGAAACAATTTTGGCAAACAAAATTTTCGAAAAATCTTCTATCTAAAGACAAGTTTGGGTTGGGGATATTTTCTTTAAAATCTTCGGTCGCGTGTTTGGAAGGTACTGAACCCAAATACCAAATTTGGTATTTATTCTACTTTTCGTTTTTAAGTTATTGTTCACAGACAGACAGACACAGACACTCACACACGCACACCACATGGACCTTTTTCTAAAAATCTTATGTGATAGGTACATTCACATGACTTTCTCTACCCTCTATCTTTATTAGTGGGTATACAAGCTATTCTTACTACAGATTATTTTTCTATCAACTACATTTTAATCCCAATAAAGCTTTGCAGAAATAGCTAAATTACACATTTCTTTATAGATACAAAGGGAACAGCGATAGTCAGATATTTAAGAACTGGATGCTATATGCTAGCCAAAAAAATGTCATACTGCTTCCATGCAATCGCGAGAAACAATTGAATGTTGAAAGGACTTTTAACAGAATGGCCCAGAAATGAACAATGCGAACCTTTAATAACGGATATTTCAGAAGCGGCTTATGCCACAAGGAAAACTTATTTTAAATAAATTACGCGTTTTAAAGAGATTACAATTTTTGTATAGTACGTTAAACGTTAAGTGTCTGTCGCTTAACGTTTACAATTATACAAATTATGAAAAATTATTTCCGAATGAAGAGGACTACAGAGGCTATTCTCAGAAAATTCAAGATAAATATTTCATTCGTATGTAAATATATTTTATGTAACAAATTTCGAGAAATATTCCAATATAAAGGGTAGTTTGGTGTGGGGGAATTTTGGTGAAAATCCTCGTGTCGCATCCTTAGAAGATGCTAAACCTAAATACCAAGTTTGGTACTTATCATACTTTTCTATTTTGAGTTATGCTGTTCACCTGGGGGCTTTTAGGTGGAATGCAATACCTTTTCTACCTGCTATGTACGTGGTAGAGAAATTAAAAATGTTTTTTTCGGATTCAGGGGTCCACAAAACATGTATTTCCAGTGAAATTTGGGTATCGAATTTTTGGGTGGAATGTAATATATTTTCTACCTACTATGTAGTTTGGTAGAGAATGTATAAAAGAATTTTAGGTAAAGAAAGTCATGTGAAAGTGTAAGACCTTTTTTTAAATTGTGAAATGTTAACACGGTCCAACTCATTGGAACCACCCATTTCACACTCTGCCAGCATATGAAGGTTTCCTGATTGGGCCCAGTAAGAAATTATCTTGGTATAGCCCACACGTATGCATGAACATCTCTCCAACATCACGAACGTTTCAACACATCATGCAGCTACTAACACGCTGTGCAGAACACCACTTAAGTTTGTTTATAGCGGTTTATGCTGGGACAATTCTCGTAAACTAACAGGCATAAACCTTCATTTGCATTACAGTTGCTGCCGCAGTAACGCAACCTAAACAAGAAAGCGGCGACGATGCACGCAGAGTGTGTCCCGTTATTGTCGAGTTCAGGTATCGGAGACAATGCTTAGGGTACCAATAACTGCTTCCTCTCCATTGTCATCGTCGTGGACCATTTCCATCAGCGGACCATTAGCTTCCCATAATGGCGCTAAGAGATGCCATTTTCTCTGACAGCTAAAGAGCAAGCTCGTATGAACTCGCTTAAAATGCAAATAAAATAAGCGCTCCAATTTTAGACATTTACACAACTTTTATAATGCTATCCTAAGGCGACATTGTTATAATTATGCTCTTATCGAAGATTTACCATAACCAGCAGTTCCGGGGAGATTCTCTTTCGGTCTCCCATTCTCCCACTTTTCTTCATTTTTCCTTTTGTTTTTCTCTCCTTAAAAATCGATATTCTCCAGTTTCCACTGTCAGTTCACTTAGTTCTCACTGTCACGTCACTAATGTGATCTAGTTGAATTTTCCTTATCACTTCAAGACGTAGCGGCGTTATGAAACGCGCGAAGCAGCAGCCTCTCCTTTGGATGGTTCGCTCGCTGGGGACTCGAACACAAAATGTCTCTAATCTTTCTCAGTACTAGCACTCACTGTCGCGTCACTAACCTGATGTAGTTCAAATCTCCCTTCACGACGTAGTTTAGTAGTAAAATTAGCGCGAAGCAACCTCTCTTTTGGATGATTCACTCACCGGGGACTCGAGCACAAGACGTCTCTAATCTCTCGCAGTGCCAGCAGTCGCTGTACATCCCAACACACTCTCGTCACAAACGCACTCTTAGAACCGTCCGTGAGGCGCATCAAACGAGAACGCTTTCTTATATAGCCGCTAGAATGTTCCACAAAGTTCTAGAATGTTCTCGGGAGGTGGAGAGAAAGAAGGTTTCAGATGAATCTGGTTATCTGTTGATTGCGCTTCTGGTGTTTATGCTGGATGAGGGCGCTACTGTGTGTACTTATCTCTATTTATCTATTCAATTGCCCGGTCGGACGGCGCTAAGTTCCCGATTAGCTTGGCCCATAGCCACTGCGTCACAATATTATCACAAAACTTTGTTGTACTTTATTCTTGTAGATACCTAAAAATGACACCTGAGCGAGATGGCTCTCCAGTAACACGTACGGCTGTATTCGGGTTTTCCCCGGTTCGATTCCCTTTGGAACGATCACTCTGACCTTGGTTTTTCGCGGTTTTCCCAGTTGGGTAGGTAATGTTGGAATAGTCTCTACATCAGTCGTCCTCCGTGGACTGGTGGTACCGTGCTAGCCTCTAGTTCCCAAGGTCGCGGGTTCAAACCCGGCGGAGGGCGATGGATTTTTTCGGGCGTAAAAATCGTTAGCACGGCTTCCTTTGGAAGGTAAGTAAAGCCGGTGGTCCCGTGTCGTAGATTTACGGCACGTAAAAGAACCTCAAGCCTAATAAAGAGGCCTCTGAGCAAAATTACAGGTGTTTCACGCCCAATATAGAATGGGACGCTAAGAACCATAGTAGTTAAAGAGCGTCCATAAATAAATAAAAAAAAAAAAAAAACTAGTCTGTACAGTGCCGCGAATTTTCCTGCCGTATAATTTTCTTGTCATGTTTCATGGTCGGAGGATCAGGCTAGGGGACAACATGTGACACTGGAATGTGCTCTGAGTAACTGTGTCTCCTGGCGTCCGGTGTGTGACGAGCCCCCGTTGGGACCTCTCATTGTAAAGGAAGGTTTGAGTAGGTGGCTCTGTCGGCGTCGACAGCTAACATTGGAGACACCTGCTCCCTAGCCTGCAGACGCGGATCTGGTCGCCCTGTGTCCTTGGCTTCACTCCTTCCTCCCGGAAATTCAATATGTACAATAGACCTTTTACATGCTGAAATCCTCCTCGCACTTAACCTACTTTACTCCAGAAAACGACAATGAGAGATATGAACTATAATGTACCAGCCGTTGACTGGTTCAGTACAGGAATAATAGTACTTACTTAGTCGGTTTACCCTCATCTTATGTAGGGCTTACACTCCATACGACTTAAAACCGCGCCTAGGATCATGGATATTGCATCAGAGAATGAAGAACCCGGAACGGAGAATCGGCTCATAGCCAGTTATGAAAGGAGGAAGAAGAGGATATAAAATGAAGGCGAAATGGATGAAAGGAAAAATGACAATGGAACAATTGGTGGAGTACATGGCGGGGGAACCGGAGAAAACCCGCCCAGGCGCCGCCTCGTCCACCTCAAATCCCATATGCGGGCCTCTGGGATCGAAATCTTGGTGGGAGGCGAGCGGTGTAGCCAGTCGGCCACGGCACTGCCCACGAATAATAGTAAAGACAATTTAAATGGGATTCATTCTATCGGAACTTTTGAATGAGAAAACCTGTCAAAATATTATGTTACGAAGTTTTGTTCTGTAATGGTCGATTTCCCTTAGCGCTTCAGCCTTGAGTCACGAGCGGTTACCTCCCATCTAAAGTCTCGGACAGCTTCTAGCTGACTAGCTTGAATGAGTGTTTGCCGAGCAGCTCTTCTCATCTGTCCATGGGGAGCTATTCTTTCGGTCTTCTTTTCTAAATTCTACGGACTTGGCATACTCCGGTGCTCTTCTAAGTTTATTGTCTGCACCGGCTTACAAAGTTTCATGCTGTGGGCTGTTTTGATATTATGGTGTGGGTCACCATTTGAATGTGTTAATTGCGTAATCTATCTTCCTTGTACGGTGGGTTTTCCCCAGGCTAATTGGTATTAACAACTGTGCATTTCTTTACGAGGTTCTGCAAGGCTCTTGTGTGTGGGAGTTATTAGGTAATAAGATAAAACGACCGTGATTGGTCTATATCCTAGGTATTGCTAAATGTTATTTGTCAATATCAAATAGATTCGATACGCATGACTGGAATAGTCAAAGTAAAGTATATTAAGCCCAACCGGGAATCGAACTCGGGACCCTTGGAACAGCAGGCGCTCTACCAACTGTATCGCAACGTCATTCACATTTTCTTTGGAATTGCAAATAAAATAAGTACCTGCTGTCTCCCTTGCTGTACAGATTCTTAAAATGAGAACACTCCCATAATACCCGTAAAGACTTTTGTTATTTCAAGGATGGCGAGGCATGAATCCATTAAGCAACAGATGTGCAGCACGAAGTGACGCGCCAAATGAGCCAAAATGAAGCAAAACATTCAGGATTATTAAGTGTAAATAAAGGCATTTGAAAGGGGATATAAAAACAGACCCATACATACATACATACATACATACATACATACATACATACATACATACATACATACATACATACATACATACATACATACACACATACATACATACATTACATACATACATAAAAACGTATAAATTAATGTCAAACAAGAATTTTACATAATAATATAATTCACCAACACACATGTTAGAATATTTAGCAGCCAAGAGATGTACAAAGCAGATTGTAACTTAAGTAAGGGACGGGCGAGCTAGCTAATTCCAGGTAAAAGGTAATTCTAGGTAGAGTCCACCACCTTTTACCAAGCTAATGGGCAAGGAACCTGAAGGAATAAGGAGAAATAGAAAGAGACACATAGAAAGAAAAGAAACAGAGATACTCAATTAGCTTCCGGACGGGTCACTGGGATGCGTGTGCAAAAGGTTTTGTAGCAGAATATTTTCATACATAAGGTAACGCGGTCTGAGGACCAATTAGAAATTACGTTACATTTTAAGGCGCGAAGGTGAGCGTCACTAGGTTTGGGTATAAAAGGGGGAAGCAGGCCCCAGATTTTCACTCTCTTATAGAATCTCTTCGACACTCAGTGATACTCGTGGACGAGGATGCAAGTGTGTGCATTTGGGTGGGGAAGCATGTGCAGTTTGATTAGGCTCCTAATTTATTATTGTGGTGGGAACTGTTAAAGACGGGAAAAGCCAGTCGCCCATAAGTATCTTATTGATAATAAATCACATTTTAAGCGAAATGCAGTGTATTTTAATTTGCCTTACCCACGAAAACCTTGAGATCAGTGAAATTTAGGTAATTTATTAGGAATGGAGAAATCATCAGCCACTGAGCAGAGGTAGCAGGAGACCAGAACACTACAGCAGAGGGCATCAACCCAAATGACGCCTAACGTTTTCCCACTACACATTAAATAAATGTTTCATTTAAACTCTGATACTTTTTGTACAGCATCGTAATAGCAGAAAGAAACAACAGCGGCATCATTTTAATACCTCCGGGAAGTGCGTAACAAATGCACAAGTCAGAATTTTTCTTAGAGAAAACATCTATATGTTTGGTATTTACGGTCGATAAAATTTAAACGCTAGTCTTAAGTTTTAATAGCATATTCATTGTAGTAAATTATAAATCACTTAGCATTATTATTAGAGCAAAATTAAAAATAAATGGCGCCTAGGTTTATATTTCCGAAAGTACTATTTTGTTAATGACTATAGGTTTAGCGGGAACCGATCAGAGTATGGCCATTACAAAGCGATAAAATACATTTAATAAAGAAAATTCACAAAATGTAATTTAGAATATCATAAAAGAAACTTTGTAAATGATACAGTATCGCTGTAAGGTAATATATGGCGATGATATATGTAAAATCTATCATCAACCAAATCTAAAGGAACTAGCGCAATAGGATTAATAGAAATGATATGAATTTATAAATGAAAAATGCTATAAAATAAGAATACCCACATGAAATAAGTGAAAGAGGATAGCAACGCGAGGGCGTAACAATGCGGCTCTCGTTGCTAAAGAAGGCGAAAATTCAACAGGCCAAAAAAGGGTGCCATTGTATTTTGAACGAAGCAGGCGCGTATCCAAGCACAAAACAAGATTTGCAGAAAATTAAATCCACGGATAAGAAGAAGTGTATTATAATTCGTGTGAGGCAGAGCAGTAGTTTCGTGGAATCATTTGTATAGTGGTAGATTATTATTTAAAAGCTCCAGAGTACGGCGTGAAAAATAAGCTTTCACCACTTATAGAGCACCTGAACTAAGATTTCCGCGAAATAGAACAGCTCCCCAACGAGAATAAATATCGCGTAGAAAGATTAACTAGCAAATAAAGAAAGAATTTAATTAATTATTTAAAAGCATTGTTAAAACACAAAGCAAAGGCGTTACCTTGAGACTTTGTTTGACTTTAGTAATTATAAAAGCTTAAAAGAAAAATTTGTTAGTCTCGTAAGGGCAAAGGACAAAACAATGCACAACTTCAAATAAAAGACATTATTAATTTAAAGGTTATTTAAAAACGCGGCGAACCACTTGAACAATACTTTCACCGAGCAAGGTGGCGCCGCGCAACGCGTGTAACTCGCATTCGAAAGGTCCAGGGTTCAAACCCCGGAGCTGACCAACTGACCAAAGCCTTTATCGCAGTTTTTCTCGGTCGCTAGGGGAATGCTGGATTGGAATTTTCCTATCATCCTTTTCAACACTACATTTCATTTCCTTCTTTTTCACCGCCATACCAGGCAACCAGACATAGGGCTGATCACTCATCCTGGATATGCTATGCTCCAGAGTTTCCTTGCTCCTCGACACGCTACTGACCCAAGGCATTGGTTTGTAATTTCCTGGGGGGATGTAAATCCAACAAAGAGGAGGGTAATCCGTTGAATAATAATAATAATAATAATAATAATAATAATAATAATAATAATAATAATAATAATAATAATAATTCCTGAAGCACCTCAGTTTCGACTCAATTATTCTGCAGTATAAATGGCGCACAGCTATATTTCACTTTAGAGTGAACTGATTTAATTAAACTATTTCACGATACTGCAATAAAGTATGTAAAGACCAAAATAAATCAATAAAACTCCACTTAAAAGAAGTGCGCTTAACTGAAACGGCGGAATAAAAAATAAAGTAAAGAAAGACAGACTGAACAGGGGGGAAAAGAAGAAAAAAATCAGATGCTCAATTCCGCTGGCAACGTTGCTGCGACAATGGAAGTGTTCTTTTGCACCAAACCTAACCTATACTATCTACTATCTAGGTACAGGTACTAGGTATTGTATGCAGTTAATGCTCGCCCCCCTATACCACATTCCAAGAAATATTTTACGATTATAACACGTGTTAACTGCTTGCCCAAGCATTATGCGGAGGCCCACTATTTTTTCTTCTTAGTGTTGGTCAGTGTGGTTTATTTGTGTTTAAGCTGTCAGCGAAAAGAAAGCCTGATTTAATAAGTACTGAGAAGAAATTCGAAACCGTTAGTGACAGAGTACAGATGATGAGGGATTCAAAACATTAGAGGTAAGAGAGATTATAAATTCGTATCTTAACCGGAAGTATTGTATTACGATACCACCAATATCACAATTTTTTTTTTGATTTTAGTTTACCTTGTGCTTTGTGAAACAATGTAGTGCATCAACGTCAACAGATATAATGCCTGAAGGAAGTTCAGAAAAGAAATGGACCTTATGGAATTGCCTCGTAAATACTGTAATCCAGTACTATATACAATAGCAGTTTTTGTTACACACTATTACTGCATTTGGAATACAATTATTTTCTTCCTTTTGCTGCTTAAAATAGTTTGCATCGATTATCCGAAAATAATAAGAACCAATGAGCTATAGGCTGACAACTCAGACCTGCCCTCGGACCCCAGGGAACAAGTTGCATTAGGACGGTGTCTATCATATTGCCGACCCCGCTGCATAGCAGGAACGGAGGCGGATACGCCACTTACGCGCATCGACCCCATGCGGGGAAGACTAACGAACAACTTCGGTGAGGGCGACAGTGTCTAACCACATCTAACAGCCTTCCAGGTTGGTGCCTGAAGACATTGAGGCGTCTCACAACCCCGTCCAGGATTAGCCCAGACATACCCGACCTCCCATAGGTTTCTGGAACCAACGCCCCACCGAGTCCAACCCAATCCGAACAGCTCCCTTCCGGGAGGGACTCAGATATTTGGCCCGACGTACTTCTACGTAGCAACGACAGAAGTATTACGAGTATTAAGGTCAGCAGCGCCGGCACCACGGCAGCTGAAGGGGTCAGAACCCTCTTTACGGGGCGATTATCCGAAGTGGCTTTGTCCCGTTTAGCTCGGTTCTACAGTATTTCAAAATAATAACTGAAATACAACCTTTAAATAGAGTGCGGTCAACCATTACTTTCACCATATTCTGGTAAAGTCTGCTATATTCTGTTTCACAATAAAAGAGGTTTCTTTTCAAAGAAGAGGCCATAAATCCAAGTGGTATGCAACCTAATTATGCGAGGGACCAATAAAGGAAGGCCAAACAGACCATTTAAAATAAATGTTCTCAGTTTTTAACTTTTGCGAACAATTGCTAGGGAGTCACTCCAAGAAGGAGGAAGGAGAGAAGGAGGAAGAACTTTGCAATAAAAGTGGCAATGGCCGGAAATGTTTACTCAAACGAGTCGTGACACTTTGCGGTTGCGGAGAAAAACTGTAAGGACAAGGTTTGGTTTGGTTTCCTATATTGTTTTTCTTTATTTAATGTTGGCAGGAACTCCTTACATCTGTGTTCCACACCAGCCCTGTGAGAAGGGAAAGAGGAGTAATGAAATATTTCACCTGAGTGGCTGGAAGGCATGCTTCGCCACAACTGTCCACACCAGCACCTGGTGTGATGTGGTTTGATATCAAAAGTGTGCCACATAAGCATTAACCTATGGATCTGGTCGATTTCAGGCAAAGAGCAAAGTAAAAGGGACGAGTAAAACACACATTAAGTTGGGTGCTAGAACCAGGTAAGTGGTGAGGGCTGGGCGTGTCAGTGGGATATAGTATCTCCTTACTAACAAAAACCACTGCGCATTATATCGGCACGATTCCATGCTCTCGACTGCACCTTGAGCTGCGGGTATTTCTTAGGGCTTCCAGAGAGCAGAAGAAGCTGAAAATAGGAACACATTTGAACCAGCACTTTCCCTGGACGCTTCACCAAATGACTTCAAACTCTGGTGGAAAGCTCTCATCTTAGAGAAAAGTGGCAGAGAGGAAAAGAACACACACACTCTACCATGTTCCGTAACATTTATTTGTTTACCCAGAGATACTCCTAAGTCCCTAGAGATATTTTTTTCTCTTCCCTCTTGCACACTCGTCACTTCCCAAGCCACAGTCCCTGAAGAGAAGGTCGTTCAGGAGCAGTAAATCCCGAGAACTGCCTTAGTAAAAAAAATGAAGCACGCACGCGACGACCGATATCGGCAAAGCAAGGGTTAATAACGTTCTAATTATCCTAGTTCACCAACTGCAATCGTATGAATGTCTAACGAGCAATTCGCATTACGTGCATTCTACGCAACGTTCCAAATGATTACTTTGATGTGATATTTAGTGCGTTCTATTGGGGCTAATCCAGAAATTACCGTTCTGCAATGCAATTGAAAGGAAATAACTACGTATTGAGCAGCATCTCTCTTTACGTAATTGCTCTGTATTCAAACAGATCATTGCAGTTAATCTGAATAGATAAAATGCTTTCACTGAAGTTCTGGGAGGGTGTTAGTGTAAACCGCTGAACTTGTGAGATAATAGGACCACGTAAACTCATACAAATCTGTTACTACTTAAGGCTACGCACCTGTAGAAAACCTAAAAATCCACAATTTACATTTGCGTGACTTGAAATTTGTGTCACATTCTGGCAATGTGATATAAAGACCACATACAGCATTTCAATCAGGCATGTGCATTTGTTTATATTAATGTTCATGCAATGTTCATGTTCTGGATTTAATTAATTTAATTTTGTTAATTAAAATGCCCCTAGATCATTATAAAGAACCCCACATCGGAGTTTGATATTCAAATGAAGCTACACCAGAAAAAAGATACCCCTTTGCACTTGTGCATATTTTCGATTTTATATGAAGCTATAAAATATTGTGATGCACCGGCTATAGCCCAAGGTTATCTATCGGGAGGTGGGCGCCGAGCGGTCCGAGCATACAGCGATAACACCGTTTGCCAGCATAAACACCAAAATGAAATTGAGCTTTATTTAAGGACACTCTTTAACTACTGTGATCCTTAGCGTCGCATTCTATATTGGACGTGAAAGACCGGTACTTTTGCTCAGAGTCCTTTTATCAGGCTTGAGGATCTTTTACGTGCCGTAAATCTACGACCCAGGACCACCGGCTTTTACTTCCCTTCCGAAGGAAGCCATGCAAAGGATTTTTACGCCCGTAAAAATCCATCGCCCTTCTCCGGGTTTGAACCCGCGACCTTGGGAAATAGAGGCTAGCATGGTAACCACTACACCACGGAGGACGACAGCATAAACACCGGCGCGCCATCGGGAGATAACTAAACTTTCTACCCCCTCCTGCAGAAAGTATGTCGAGATCCTTCTTTGCAAAATTCCACTGGCTATACGATATAAGCGAGCGCTCTCGCGATCAATCAGGCAGTGTCAGTCGAGGCACTCGCGTGTTGAAAACGAATGGAGTGCGACAGCGTGGAGTCAGTGTGTGTCGAATACGAGTGCCGCGAGTCGATTGTGAGTTGAGGGAGCGAGGGAGTTGGTGAAAACTTCTGTGACGTGCAACGAGTGTTACCGCAGAGTGACGGCTGCGGAGGACTTGTATTCGACTCACGAATGAAGTGAACCCTCCGGCGTGAAGAGGCTGTGTCACAAGTGAAGTAACGGAGTGTTGAACTAGTTCACCTGAGTGAAGTGACATTGGTGAAGTGAGCTCGCAGCGAAGCTGGACAGATAAAAACAAAACAGTGACATTGAAAACTGAGCGACAGTTGAAAAACTGGACAAAGCCACAATATTTAATAACAAACTTATTTTTAAAATTTAAAAAAGACTACTTGAGGCTCTTAAGTAATCATTTATAAACATTTGCTGAAAATTAGAAGTTAATCAGTCAAAACTGTTGACACATGGAGCATTTTAAGTAGCCAGTGAAACATGCTGAGAAAATTATTTTGAGAAAAACACTTAAAATTGAAAGATGTTTGTCCAGAAGTATTCAAAATGCCGATATTAGTAAATCAAAGGCGCTAAATGAAAATGTTGAGTGTAAACATAATAAAAAGCAAACAGTTTTTAAGTTTTTTCCTAATGTTCACCCTATTTCTCAGGTATACACTATAACATTTACGATGGCTGGATTACAATTCTTAATTATACTTAATATTATAATTGAATTTAGGGGTTACTTTCCCATTTTCCTTAAGCGCCTCCAAATAGATTCCCTGCATACCCTAAATGTATGACTGGAAGGATCACACATCGTCAGAATATTGTTTATCTTGAGCCAGTACATTAACCACCCTAATGCTTCAAAGATGAGCTGCCCTGTTGTTAAACATACCATATGTTTAAGATACTTGAACGACAAATAGAAGTATTTTTTTATGGAAATAGTCTGTGAAGTCTTCTTCAATCTCAATGACTTTTGTACAATTGGTAAACCGTAAGAGAGAGATTGCACAAAAAATGTGCATCTCGCTAAAGCATACAATTTATATAAAAAAATGTTTTGTGGTTTAACCATTTCCGAAATATTATTTGTTAGTGGTCTGATTTTTCGAATTACTGTATTCAATAGGAAGTCGCTTTTGTTTCACTCGTGGTGATGTAGATTTCAATCATCCGCTTTTTAAAAATCTAACTATCGCTTTAGCTTACGGTATCCTTCTTTATATATACACAGTGAGCCAAAAGACACTGAACCGCCTGCGCGGTGTTTTTCCTGTCCGCGTCCCTGGCGCTCGTTGCCTTCTGCTGCTATCATAGACAGGCGCGGATGAAACTATACGACTTTTTTAAAACTACTTTTAAAGGCTTTACTTACTAACATTATGAAAGGAAATGCTCAAACTGACCACCGCCATTGTCCATAATTTTTGGCACCTCTTTAGGAAACTATCCATCTTGCAACTTTTGGGGGGAATTTTCCAAAAGATGACCGACGTCGTCTATGTTTCTTCGGTAGGAACCGAACGCAGTCTTTTAGATTTCTTAGTCTGAACACTTCCTGTGGCCTGAAATTTACTGTAAAGTTCATGGATTGTTGTACGGCCTGGAACTTTTACCCCTGGAAATCTTTCTGCAAATCGTACTTTCACTTGGCGAGCTGACCGAGTTAACACATACGAATCATACATAAATACACGCTGTGCAACTAAAACATATACTGAGCCATAATATACTTTAGGACTAAGCACAGGACAAAATAATAAATAACTCGCAATAACTGAACTACATCACATCACCGTCAACTCAAAACTGCACTTCACACTGCATAGCAAAACCAAAACAGCGTGACTTTGTTTATAGCAGCATGCGTTATCATGTTTTAATCATATTTCCACACGCCCAATGGAAAAACACCGCGCAGCCGGTAATATTGTTCATAAAATACCCTTTCGGGGTAACTTAAAACATAAACTGCAGAAGACAAATTCACACACCCTGGAAGAATTAAAACAAAATATCCGCCATGAAATTTCTCAACGTGAACTACGACGAAAGATGGATAGTTTCCTAAAGAGGTGCCAAATATGTATGGACAAATGGTGGCCAGTTTCAGCATCTCCTTTCGTAAAGTTGGTAAGTAAAGCCTTTAAAAGTAGTTTTAGAAAAGTTGTATGGTTTCATCCGCGCCTTTCTATGATAGCGGCAGACGGCAACGAGCGCCGAGGACGTGGACAGGTCAAATAACGTGCAGGCGGTTCGGAGTCTTTTGTCTCATTCTGTATATGCGTGTGTGTATGTGTAAATGTGTAATCAATTTTATCTCGATTAACAAAAAGTAGACAGAAAAATAAGTTTAGTAGGAATAGTTTGTACAAGAGAGAGCAGAAAAAAATCATGTGAATCCAACATAGAGTTTCCTCAATGCTTATAGCTGCATCGGACTTAAATTGCTTGACCTAATTAACCGTTACATTTGATAAATTCTTACTAGTGTAAGTGAACTGGAGTTGAAAATGAATGGATTCGCAAGAGAAATTGCGGTATTATTTCTGGTGCAACAGGTGTATTGCTTGCACACCTAATATGCACTCCCCAGCGGCTCATTGTGCAGCAAATTCATGGGTCCCATATGACTAAGATATTGTGCACGTGGGACTGAAAACACACGTTCCGTGCTACGTGATGCTGCCACAGAGCAATGAGTGCATTTTAGTCTATATACAAGTGCTGAACTCGCAGCTCGCCTCTGTATACAACGTACCGATGAACTAACTGTTATAGAAATCCTGGAGACTGTAATAAAATTATTTAAAATAAAATATTGTACATATACACGAGATAATTGAAATATCCTATTCAGTCCGTTTTTTAAGTAATGCTTTAATGCAAGTACTCGTGCATTTACTTTACAAGATTCGGACGTAAATTTTACATCACCAAGGAAATTCTATAAAACACTAACTTTGCACGATGGTATATTTTGAAAACATAAACTATTTAAAAACGAAAAATAAAATGGTTTTAGGGGAAATTAAAACCCACTAGCCCACCAAATAGGATGTTTAAATCTGCAAATTCATGACCCATTATCTCAAGGTATCTAAGAAATCAGGGTGAAAATATGGCTATGACCAGGAGCGGAGGGGACTTAACACCTTGACCTAAGGAAATATGTTGTACACAGGCCCCTAACGCAGCATCCCTGGAGGGAGGGGTGAGGTGAGAAGAGACAGAGGGCGACCGGATCAGGAGGCACTACAGAACAGAGGGCAGGGTCTCTCCAGTTTCCATGTTCAAACTCCCCGGTGGCAGCTGGTACAACCAGTTCCCGGTCTCGGGGACCTCCCCCATTCCGGACGAAATTTTACAGAGAGCATCCTTTTTCCCTACTGTACAACTCCGAGACTTCCGCCGACACTTGCTACCCTGCAACAACCAAGCAGATGAAAGATGAAGTGAAATGAGAAGGGGGGTGAAATGGAGGGCCAGGAAATTCGGGGATGTAATTAATCTTCCCAGCAGTCGCCTAGCGACCCTAAGAGTTAAACCCCCGAAAAACCCATGGGTCAGAAAGTCAGCCTCCCAAATGGAGACACTGCACTACCGCCTGTGCCACCTCGCTCGTAGAGTGAAAGTCTTCCAATTACACTGCTCTACTTTTATCCAATAAGTTTGTTAAGTAAGGAAGATGGTGTAGTTAAGAAAATACTCTATCTTTCCATTGAAATTTGTCAATAATTATTTTTTAAAAATATTATGTTATTTAAACAAAGTAGATCCACAACAGCTCTTAAGGGCTGTTTTTATCATCTTTAAATTTTATTTAGCTACCTTCGTAATTTGAGAGCACCTATTATTTATACAAGGAAATGTCCTTCACAGTAAAAGCAACTATTCAAAGCAAAATAGAGAGAACAAACTCACAAGGCTTAACAGTAGTACAATTCGAACACCAAACGTCCCCTAAAATATGGGCTAAAGTTTACCACTCTACCCCAGATATTTTTCTGTTAAGTGGTGCAGAACTCAAAGTGCAAAATGGCGGCTACAGTACTATTTTTAAAAAGTCGGATATGTTACCTTCACATGAAATTCTGTACCTCTATAATTTATTAATGGGTATAACCTAAGGTTTATCTTTTCTAGTTCATTTAAATTCAGATAACTCTTTGCAGAAAGAGCTAAATAGGTTATACATTTCGTTATAGATACAAAGAGAGTAGCGATGGTCAAATGTTTAAGAACTGGACAATATATACTGGCCATAAAATTCCATACTTTTTCCAGGACCTCACCACAAAGAGCTGAAAATCGACAGACTTGTAAAATAATCACAAACTGTTGAACAAATCGAACCTTTAATAACAGATACCTCGGAATTATAGTACAAAAAAGTTGTTTAGAATAAATTGTGTGTTTTATAGAGATCTACATTTTATGTGTAGTATGTTTTCATCTACCACTCAAAGTTACCGGCTATACAAAATTGTAGGCTCAATCGAGCCCAAGGCCCATAGAGCTTAAAGTTATTCGACATTCGTCTTTTCAAGATAAGAGAAAAACCTTATCCGGGTAACTCATCCCAATCGAGATTCGAACTTGGGACCTGTTGAATGTGGGGCAGACACCTATCCCCTTTTTGTATGGTAGTGGAGCGTGGCTACCCAACAAGAAAAACATGGACAAGACAATATGGGCAAAAATAAATTTTGTAATAACCAAAGCGCAAAAATAGATCCTACAAGAAACGGGGAAATAAGAATAGATAAACCTGCAATCTAAATTATGGTTATCAGGGAGGGAGGGAGAATTTCGGCACTTCAGCACGTATGAAGCCTACTGTGCTTCTGGAAATCTCCAGGAGGAATGAGTGAAGCAAAAGAGGGAGACCAGATCCGGGACGGCAGGCTTCAACGTAAGCGGGGTCTCTAACGTCTCCAGACACTACATCCTGACAGCCTACTTCTCTCCAAAAGTGATGAAGACTGGCGTGAAAATAGGGAGCAACGAAATATTTTAACTCGAGTATATTACATCATGACGAGATTTGCACAACTCATTAACCAAGATGATGCCAGACATTTGGAATAAACGCTATATGACATTACATATTATAATAGTTTTGACTTTTTTAGAATTAATGAACTGCTACTTGTACTGAACATTCGCATTGCATTTGTTATTGTGAAGTACTGTCACCGAACAGAAATATTGTTATATACCGGGGTGAGGCCAAAAAATTTACAGCTAGATATTAATTTTTTGTTACCCCAGCATAAACATTGAGAGGCATAGCATCAGAGGCAACAAGAGGACTAGGAATCTTAACAACACATTTCAGAGTAGGCGTGGGATAGTTATAACAAAATACACAGAATTTCACATTAATCACATTGCCTGTGGTTTATTGAATATACACAAGAGATTAAAAGGAAGAAATTGGAGGGAGATATTACACACACGCGGTTACATTCAGACGATTCACACGCACACCCTTCAATGCCAGACACTCGACTAGAAGTAGTGGCGCTCTCCACAGAATACCACACAAAGAAAGTAACGCTCACTTGCCCCCCCACCACTTCTGGCCAGGAGGTGGCGAGAGTCGCCACGCCAGACAAAGTTCAAAACCCAAGCCAAAAGAATTACCCCAAGAATACTGTCGCTAACAAAACAATAATGTGTCTGGCGTGACAATACACAAATACACGCCACAATATTCGCATGTACTTCCCCCAACATCACACGAAAACTGCATTTATTTCTTTGACAACGTGTAAGGAACATTTTAAGAAGATCGGCGACAGCTTATTTATAAATAATCAGGTGCTCTTACCAAAGAAAAACAAATTTTTAAACACTTTCAGACAAATATGAAATATTAACAATCACTTCGTTTCGGCTTATTTCAGTTTATGATGAGTTCTTATTTATTATCAACATCATCATTATTTTCACAAACACATATCCGTTTCTAATGCATTATGTATACAGTCTGTTTATAATTTTTGTGGGCGGGAACAAACATGGGGTGTGTAGCTGTTGGTATGAAAGGTGCAAAAGAGTTCCTACACATGTGTCTAAAACTAATGAGCATTACTATAAAATGCCTATTGGAAACTGAATTATAATTGCAGGCCTAGAGTAAGATTCAGTAGATAAAGTATGACTAAAACAAAGAAGAAGACGAATAGGTACCTATTCTTCCTTCAACCTATTGAAGAATAGGTTACATTTTCTAAAGTGTCGCTGCCACGATAAATGAACGGTGATGTAAGTACAATAGTCATAACTTTATTTTAAAGAATTGAAATCCATAAAATAAACTGGAATATAACTATCAAATAATTACTAAACCTAAAAGAACAAAGAAGAATTTGATCAGAAGTAGATTATAAATAAAAGTAATAAGAGAAAGTATGGAAATAACCCTACGAAATTGTTGTATAAAATAATTGAAAATGTTGAAATAAAAATAAAGGTGGATCCTTTATTAATATTTTTTCCCGCAGTATGACCGTCAGGTAAATCCAGCGTTTAAAATAATTCTTCACTTTGCACATTTATTTGAAAGTTATACTGAAATCGCGTTCTACGACTTCGTTTGTCATATACGGTCTGCAGTATAGTGATGGTTATCTTCTCTTATTGAATGAGCTACCACAACTGCTGCAGGATCTCGGGGCGTCATGGAAATATTCCTCGTTATTATATTCGAGCTGCGCTTATTAAATTTGCTTTAATAAATTAAGAAACTTCCAAGCTCAACACAATTGGACTGTTTCAATACCAAGAGTCAAGAAATGACAGAAAAAAAAGTTTAAACCAAGACCTTTTGATGATCCTTTGGATCGTAATTCGGCCAAGGAAGCAATCGCTAAGAACAAACACCGTTAATCTTCTTCATAGCAGTTACTAAAGGGTCTTTCAACAAGAGTGTCCTATCTTTAACATGTGATAGTTTGTTATTGAGTTACAGCGGTCATTTTTTCATGTGGTTACAGCTGTTATTGATAAATACCATGGAACAGTATTCAGCAACGCGTAGAAATTGTGAACATTTATTACCAAAATGGATATCTGTTCGCCAAACCTTCCGTGTATTGCGTGAAGTTTACGGTGTGCATAATCGTCCCTACGAGAGAACGATTCGGCGTTTGATCGATAAATTTGAAATAAGTGGTTCTGTCAGCGATCAAAGAATTCCTGTACGTAATCGACGTTAGCGCTCCAACGAAAACATAGGGGCCGTTCGTGGGAGTGTACGCGAGAACGGAAACAAATCAATTGCTCTTTGAGCGCAAGAATTGGGGCTTTCGCCGACCACAACTTGGCGAATTCTGCATCTGGACTTGAAGTTTCACGCTTACAAAATGGTATTAACTCATGAACTTAAGCCCAACGATCATAGGTTGCGCCGTGTGTTCGCTGACCGGGCTATGGAGCAATTGGAAGCTGACCCAGATTTTTGTCGAAAAATCATCTTCAGCGACGAAACCCACTTTTGGACGGATGGATCTGTTAACAAAAAATTGCCGCTATTGCAACAATCACAATCCAATGCAGATTCAAGAACGACCACTTCATCCCCAAAATGTTACTGTGTGGTGTGGATTTTGATATGGTGGAATTATTGGTCCATAGTTTTTCCAAGATGAAGATGGCGAAGCTCTAACTGTCAATGGAGAAAGATACCGGGTTCTTATAAGGAACTATTTTTAGCCTCAATTGGATGGTATGGATCTCAGAAACATCTGGTTCCAGCAAGATGGTGCCACATGTCATACTGCTCTGGAAACAATCGATCTTTTGAAGGAGAAGTTCAGAGGTTTCCTCATTTCCCGTGGAGGTGATGTTAACTGGGCCCCGAGGTCATGTGATTTAACGCCGTTGGATTACTTCTTGTGGGGTTGTGTTAAATCTCGAGTTATGTCAACAAGCCAGAAACAGCAAATGATCTTATGAATAACATCACGCGTGTTATTCGTGAAGTTGGACCTAATTTACGTTCTTCTGTCACTGAAAATTGGGTCAACCGTATACGCTCAACCCAACGAAGTCGCGGCGGTCACTTAACTGATGTTCTCTTCCATACGTAATGGCATTAATTATGTTCCAAAATAAAAAAAGAAATAAACCTCTATCATTTATAGAACGTGTTTTATGTAAGTACAAAGATAGGACACTCTTGTTGAAAGACCCATATAAGTGATCGCCATCATTAGTAGTACAATTGTAGCTTGTCGCAGTATTCTGTTCGTGTTATCTTATTTGCTGAGCATCTGTTATTGTTTTACTATTTTGAATTTTGGGTTCTTTGTCCTCCGGCTAGCTATTATTACTCAGTCGTGCAAATATTTCTTGATCAGGGCGTGTAAACGGAAAGGAGTTGTTACTAAAAGATAAAAGAATTTATTTTCCCACTTTTATTGCCGTCTCACTCAATTAATAGTTCACATCTTTAATCTTTATACGCCTAACTGAAACTGTTATATTTTCGAATGTAATTACTGTGGTAATGGTTGTCGCGTACTTCGGATTTTGTAACTAACTTTACGACACGAGAGATTTTGTAGAATTGAGTAATGTGTACCTCGCGAGAGATTGCTGAGAACTGCATAATGTGTACCTCGAGAGAGATTGCTGTAGAAGTGCGCGGCGCTTACCTCGTGAATAATTCTGTAGAACTGCGTGATGTGTACCTCGCAAATGATTCTTTTGAACTGCGGGATACTTGCTTTTGGCTCAAGAATTTATACTCCCTCACCTCGATATGCCTAAACATTATAATAGAGCTGCTATTGGTTACTAAATCGCGCCAACATTGGCATCTGTTTTATAAGCCAATCATAACTACTAATACATATGCTCTAGGGAAAATATTCCCTCCATTTCTAAAGAAAGGCACGCTACCCTGTCGTCATTTGTTTGTCTCTTCTAAGTGATAAACAAGTCACCCCATCGCTTCATTGTTACCCACTCCTATTGTCAGTTTCAGCGAGGCCGTGTAAACTTATTTCCTAACAATGCGTATAGCTAACAAACATCTAAAATTCTTGTCATACAATAACGTTAATTTACACTACAATCACTCTGGCATTCACAGTGTTGTGATATAAAACACTGCCTCAAGCTTCAATGAATATATTACTGAAACTTGCCTTTGGATCTAGGATTGTTTCTAAGGGTTATCGTTGTTCCAAGATCTTCACACCAGGAACTGGCTAGCACAGATCCTACTCTCATATTCTTAAAATAAAAAGTGGAAAAGATGCAAACTATACTACTTTGCAGGCTATGCTGTAAGTCCGTCTAGACCAGTCCATGTTCCAGAGATGCTGTGCTTCAAATAGGAATGTGCCGAAAGACTGAACTGTACCTAAGCTACATGGTGCATCAATGCATGTAAGGAAGAGATTGATGAAGAACTTGTATAAAGTGTGGTACTGTATGAACATTGCGGAAATCTGAACGTATTTGAAATGTGGGCATAGAAAAAAATGAGGCATATGAGACGGGCAGGTAGAGTAAGTAATTAAGCTGTTTTAGAAAGCGCGGCAAATTCTAGAAATGACCAGGAAATAAAAACAAATATCCCTGTACATGGATTGGTGGATACGGAAAAATCTTCGCGGTAGAATTTATCAGAGGATAATATATTTTAATAAATGATTCACGTACGGTGACGAAGTGGAAAATAGGAAATTCTACGTGAAGTCCTCGCCGGTAGGCAGAGTTCTGTGACTGAGGGTCTATGTTTGTTGTTTACTTTCTTTAAATTTCCAGTGTATCAAGGTCATACAAACACGTGCAGCATTAATTCAGACCTTTACAACATACATGGCTATTCAGACGACGAGTTTGTAACACAAGGCATATCTTTTCTCGAATATGTTTAGAGGCGAAGATTTAAACATTTTAATGGCGTTTCTTCATAGCTCCGATGCTGATTTACAAATAAATGAGCTGAAGCTAAACCCTGTTTACTGTGATGTTTGTGATACAGTAAATCTTTCTTTTCTTCCCCTGGGTGCACGTGCCACACTTGATCTTCTTCCCAGCTTTCGTTATAGTGTTACCGTTAAGAGTGTCTTTGTTATTGACCATATGTGTATTTAAAATAAACCGGTTTTTTCCAAGGATAATTTTTCACACTGAAAAGAGCCGACACAGCATCATACATGAGCTAATGTGTAATGGAGATTTTATCATCAGAAACCACCCAGGTAGTGTTAAAAAAGAAATAAGCGACGTATTTCTTATAGCTGTGACTCATGGCCTTGTATCCAGTATGGGAACGAACAACGGCGGACAGCAGGATTATGCAAGCACAAGAGATGCAACAGAGTAGAGGGATTAATCGTGCAGTGTTATATCTTCACACGCTTGCTATTGTTACCAAGGTGCCATGCGATTTACGCTACAATAATAAACGGAGAGCAGATGCTCCTCTGGTCTTATGCTTCAGGTGGAGGGCTGATGCATATTAGATATACGCAGGGCCGGCCTTAGCCGATGCGGAGCCCGTGTGCTAAACTTCATCGCGGAGCCTTACTATTATCGATTGAGGCAGTATTTTTAACACTTAAATGATATCAGTCTAATTATATAATATAAAATATAATAAGAGCCTGCCTTAAGGCATTATGTGTATAATATAATAAAGTGTATGCAACAGTCATTGTATTATGTTTGTACTATTATGTACATATATAATAATGTTATGTGAATGCATTACGTAGTTTTAACAATGTAGGAGCTGTGAGAATAGAAGCAAGCTGCTTTTGGTAACAAACAGAATTATAAAGTAGAAGCCGAAAGTTGCTAACAATGAGGTAACCTTGAGACAACAATAAATTAGAAAATTTAATAAAGTCTACTATTGTTCTTGGAACAATAATGTAATATTTAAAACAGTTTATAAATACCCAATCAAAAACTAGAAATGGTTTAAGTTAAATAAAAGTATTCTATGGGAGTAGACTTAGCCAATCAGAGACTTGAAATAGAGTAATTGTACAAATTCAAGCTGGAGACGCTACAAGGAAGCACAACCAAGCAGATCGGTACAGGATAGGTTCAGTGTGAGACATAAAAATTCATTGAGGTGAGAATAATATAAAGTTTACGTGTTTAAAACTGCAAATAACAATAATCTCACAGCTCTATAGTAGGATACATCAGTGAAGTGTTATTTAATCGTGTGGAGGATTAATAAACAAAGTACAATACAATTATAATTTGTGTAAGCCTTCGTTTTTTAGCCATTCCAGCCCTGCTAAGAGATACGTACTCTAAAAAATTACTACTGACGAAGCTGAGGCAAACATACATAATAAATAAAAATTAAAACAATAAGTTGATTCTTAAACGTGGGGTGAGGGCCACCGGAAAAGTAAACGTGGGGCGAAGGCCACCGGAAAGTTTCTACCATACGTGGGGCTGCAACAGCTTCAATTTTGGCTCTCCAACAGTGGGGCTGCTACTACTTTCACGATATACAACAACACTACCAGAAGCCCTATAGCCTACTTAAGTGGTATGCAGTTCATGAAATCTTATTAGGTAGGCTAATGAATAAATGTTAATAATAAAAACAAACCACTTATCACCGGAGTTTTTTCGAGTTTTATTAACATTCAAAGTGAGATAGGTTTAAATTATTTTTAGGATACCCTGTTATTAAAGTACTCATCATTATGCTGTTTCCAGTTTTTACATTTCAGAAATTAAAAAGTTTATATGTACACTTAAATTTTGATGGAGACCCAAAACGTTTACAACAGAAACAAAAACCTGAGCATAACGAGTTATTTCCCATGTACTCCCGTTTCATTGGGTAAAGTTTTTATGTAAAACTCTGATGTAATACTTTCACATGACCTTCTCTATCTACTATCTTTATTAGTGGGTATATAAATTATTTTTACTAAACCTGTTTTTCTATCTACTACTTTTAATTTAAATAAAACTCCATTAGACATTTCGGTATGAATAAAAAGAGACAGTCAAACGTTTAAGAACTGGATGCTATATGCTGGCCCTAAAATTTCGCACTGTTTCCATGCAATTGGGAGAAACAACTGAAAAATCTATGGGACTTTAAAATGACAAATATTGAACAACTCGAACTTTTAATAACGGATACCTCAGAAACGGCTTATGCCACAAAAAAACTTCTTTGAAGTAAATTGTGTGTTCAAAAGAAGTTCTACAGTTTCTGTGTGGTACGTTTACTGTCTATTGCTTTAAGTTTACAAGTTATATAATATTATACAAAATTCCTTCCGAATAAAGAGAAATTCCTAGGCTTTTCTCAAAGAATTCAAGATATACATTTTATTTACCATTTTTCAGAAAAACAAAGAGTAGTTGGGATGGGGGATTTTCTTGAAAATTGTTGTGTCACATCCTTGGAAGATACTTAACTCAAATACAAAGTTTGGTATTTATCAGAGTTTTGATTTTTGAGTTACGCTGTGTACAGACAGACACACAAACGAACATGTTTCCAAAAGTGTTTTATTTGAATTCAGGGAGCCTCAAAACATATACTTACGCGAAATTTATAAGTATAGCCGGAACTTTAGGGCAATTTCGTCAATGATGGGGGCATTAATGTATTGGGCCAAGCATCTAGATCTGAAGCTATTTCACTGTCACTACTACTAGGTCCATCTGGGATAGTAGGTAGGTCACAATCTAATACTTAAATTTCTTTTTCAACCAACAGATGAGAAGCCTTACTGTAAAGGCTATCGTTATTTAAGCATCTTTAATTTCATTCTCATTTTTTTGAAGATTTAGGTTAAAGAAACCTTTAGAAAGCACCTTTTGTTCATGTTTAAAATTTTCTGGCTTTTTGAGCACCTGATTTGTATTTTCGACATTTGTCGCTTTCGTGAGACATTTCGCTCTTGGCACTTTAAACTTGACACTACAGCAAAATAATACCTTTTAATTCTAACATAAATAGAAGATGCTCAAAACACATTAATCATTGTGAAACCGAAAAACGTTAAGCATACGTCGTAGGTTTAAGCTTTCAACAAACTCGCTGTGCTTCCAGTCGCCAATAGTGTGTTACCACTTCTTTACTACATTATGTTGTTATTACAAAAGTAAAAGTTATTTCCATGATAACTCACTTTATTACTTTCTCTACTACGTATAGTAAGTAGGGGAAGTGTTGCATTCCACCACAAAGTTCGATACCAAGATTTCATCGGAAATACATATTTTGAGGCCCCCTGAATAAAAAAAAGCATTTTTGGAAAAAAAGGCTGTGGATGTGTTTTCCTTTGAGCAGCATAGCTCAAAAACGAAAATTCGGATAAATACCAAACTTGGTATTTAGACTCGCTATCTTTCAAAGATACGACACGAAACTTTCCAAGAAAATCCCCCTAACCCAGACTACCCTTTACATGGAACATTTTTCGAAAATTTTGATTTCTTAAAAAATGGCTCTAACGATTTTAATTAAAATACCATATATTTAAGATATTTTCATGACAAATGAAATGTATATTTTGAATTTTCTGGGAATGTCCCAAAAGTCCTTCATTCTGAATGGCATATGCATAACTCGTAAACCGTAATAGAGAAAATTTTTCTACACAAAAAATGCAGATCTCGTTTTAACACACAATTTATGTCATATAGATTTTCTTTCTGGAGTGAAGCATTTCCAAATATTCCTTATTATTAGTTGCATTTTCCAATACTTATATACTTTCTCAAATGGGAATTTGTTATTCGTTTTTCCTGGACATACAAAGAGAATGAAATGCTTCACATAGCAACCAGCTCTTAAAAGATTTGACTGTCACATAAAGCCTACCATATTCCCCTTGCACCTACAAGAAAATTAGCAATGAGATAGTTTCTGCAAATGTTTATACCAAAAATTCAGCTATTTTTAAGTTCTTTGCGCGGGGAACTTAGAAGCGCGGGACCAGGTTCGACCACACCCGTTACACACCCTGGGCTTACGTAGCACAGAATTGAGGAGGAGAAATGTATATGTATAATACAAACTTAAGCCAATATTTTTACTTTCTCTCTACGTATAGTATGCAAAGTATTCCACCCAAAAATCTGATTTTGAGATTTTGCCGGAAATACATGTTTTGAAACACCCTGAGCCCAAAAAAACCAAACTTTGGATTTAAGTTAAGCATCTTCCAAGGATGAACAGGAAGATTTTCAAGAGAAATCCCCTCCACTCGAAAGTACACTTTAAATAGAAAAATAGAGGCATTAGTAAAAAATCAAAACCTTCGACAAACGATTTTTATTAAAATACCATGTTTAAGATATTTTCAGGACAAATGTAATATATTGCTTAAATTTTGTGGGAGTAGTCTGTGAAGTCCTCTCACTCTGAATGATTTTTACACAACTGGTAAACAGTAAAAGATAGGCAAGGTCTTACTACACAAAAAATGTAGATCTTGTTAAACCACACAATTTATGTCAAATAATTTTTTTGAGTTATGCATTTCCGAGATATTCCTTGTAATTGGTTTCAATTTTTAAATATTTATACTTTATTCAAATGGGAAGTCGTTATTCTTTTTCTTAATTTCTTTCTCCTAGTTATGTAAAGAAAGCGAAAGTTCAAAGCTGTTACATAGCGGCCCGCTCTTAAAAGATTTAGATTATCACTTAAAGCCTGCTGTATTTCCCTAATCGCTTTCTACCTACAAGGAAATATGCAATAAAGCAATTCTTGCAAATGGCTATCTCGAGTAAGAATAGTTTTAATAGCAGTTTGTACAATAATCAGTAGAGAATGTAATGTTTTTTTTTTCTTATTATTCTTTGGATAAATTTTCTTTTGAGGTGAATTAACTTATGTTAACATGTATAAAATAAGCTACTCTGAAACAAAAAATCACATCATAGTTTTTATTTCTATGTTTGTTTGTTAACTTTCACTGAAGAGCCTCTGAACCTCACTATATAGCAGGGGTGACCAGAGCGCGGTTCGTGAGTCGCAAGCGGCTCTTTCATCACTCTTGAGAGGCTCTTCAAAACTCCTGACACTGAAATACGGAGTTCATCTAAGTTTTTATTATTAGTGAAATTATAAAATGTTGAGCGAAGGTCTACCCGGGGTCTAAGCTCCCCTTCTTTAAACAGGGAAAGGCGCCAGCCGATAGGCTGTACTCTCGGTGGGGATTTCAATTTGGGCAATACCTCAAGTCTAAAAAGCCCCCTCCTCCACGCTTACGCAGGGACGGAAGTGAGTACGTAATTTACGTGCGTCAATCCCAAAGGGGAAGTTACCGAAAACAATCGGTAGGGCTGACAGCGATCTAGCATATCGTCTCCCAGCTTTCTAGGCTGGTACCGGAGGGCATTAAGGCTCTCACAATCTCGTCCTACGACACTGCCCATACGTACCCAATCTCCCATGGGTTTCGGGAACCACTGCCAGCCGAGTCCAACCCAATCGGTGCAACTCCTTTCCAGGAGGGGCTCAGAAGTTCGGTCCGACGTACTCCTGGTAATGTCAGAATATCTAAGAGTGCTAGGGGTGCGCAGCTCTCACTATGGCAGCTGATGTGTTCGGAAAACCCTCCCCACAACAACCACGTAACATATCGGGTCATATACCGCCAAAAACAGAGCACTCACAAACACCACATATAGCAAGAGTTGTCGAAATCGCCGACCGCTCGTTCTGCATTCTTCGTCATTCATCGGGAACACTCGTAAATTCATGGGTGTGGATTTACAGACCGATCTTCACTGCTGCCAGCTAGAGAGACCACGATCTATTGCAGTCTCAAGAACGCAACCTCATTAAGCAAGGGAACAACAAAGGAAGACCAAGCAAATAATTTAAAAAATCAATGTTGTCAGTTTCTTACTACGGAGGCACTTCAAGAAGTAGAAACAGAGGTATGGAGGAACAGCTTTACAATAAAAGTGGTTATAACTGTCTAGTTGAAAAATGTAATATTATGAAGTGAAGATGTTATGTTCTTCAAATTTATGGAGATGATGAAGTTTGAGTTTTAATTTAAACTACCCATCTAATGAAAAGCCACTTTGTAGTTGGTTGTAAATGCTTGGGACGCCACGCTTAGTAGTAGTAGAGATGATGCTTGTGTTACGTAATGTTACACAATGTTGCGTAATGTAATTTTTACGCAGAAACTTGAAGAATTTGTATGTAATTTGTTGCCTTGTGCGTAGGTTTCAATGAATTATGCTTATGTAATATTATTTAAATCTTCCTCGGCTGCTTCAGTCGAACTATAGAGACATAAGGTCTGTTGCGGTCGTGATATGACAAAAATTAAAGACGTTACAGAATTACTTTAAATTTCACTTCTTTTTATTTCTTTATACTTGCGCATATATAAAACACTGCACTTTATAAAATAAACTGTGACAAACTTTACACATTCTTAATGTATTTAATATAACATCTTGCTCGTGACTTTTCCATCTGCACTCTTATCACATCATGTCCGCGACTTACTAATTCCAACGTTAAAAACCTTAAAGCTTTGGTATTGCTAGTCTCTTATTGGCTAAATCCAGTCCAATAGAATTTAAGCATTCAAACTAAAAATTTTCTTTACTGTCGATTGGCTAATTCAAAACTGTAAGCGAAACAAGTCATTACCGATCTTTTCGTAACCAGTACTTTTCAAAATTCCACACACATTATTGTCACAAGATTACGTTATTACCTCGTTGTTAATAACTTAAAACATATTATTCTCACAGTTTTTGCACTATTAGAGTATATAAACATTTACATAACTTTAATAAAATGTGTTTTACAATAAAATAAGTATTTGCAATGACTTACATGGAATTTAAATAATAATTATATACATATTGTTTTTCAAGGTGGGCTGTAATTGAATTTAGTTATAATTAAAATAAAATTAAATTTATTCAGGCATTAAAATACTGCCTCAGAAGTGATATGCCTTTGCAAAGTTAACAGCTGATCCCCGTGTTGTACCTGCAGCTAGGCCATGCCAAAGCTGGGAGAATTTCTTTTAATCCATCTTCACCCATAGCAAATCTGGGAATATTAAAACAAGATACTCCGGCTTGTGCATGCGTTGATTTCAAGCTTTTTAAGAAACAGAAAATAATAGCGCAGTAAAATATGCAAATACCTAAAAATTACCTTAGTATTAAGTGAAGCTAACGAAACTATGTCAAAAGTAGTTGAAGTACGAAAGAGGTAGTAGAGTACAGAAACGAAAGCAGGAAGACTAAGAATTAAAGTTTCCTCTCACTTTATGACTGGTTTTATTCTTGATTACTTGATCCAGTTTTTTTTTTTTTTTTTGATATGCATATCTGTGGATCGAATTGAAGTTTCGAAGCTCATAAACAACTTGGGAAATTTGTTTTTCTTCACTCTCACAATTCCTGGAAGTTTGCAGCAACATTTCTGAGAAGCTTTCAGAAGTAGCGCTAACTAGCTCTATTTGTGCTTGAAGAATCATTTATTGCTGAATTGCTTGAAAAACTGGGCGTTTGCTTAGGCGATGCTCATTATTCTGTTGATTTTCATTCCTCTGAAAGTTCTTCGTCGTTTATGGTGGGAGTCTTCATTTTTTTAGGTTAAGTATCATGCTTGTGTTTTAGTTCTTGTTCTTCTTCCACATTTCAAGTGTCGAATCGACTGTTCAGAATTCATAGTTTATCACTTCAAACTAAAGAATCACTTGTCTATATACACATGCCAATTTGGCGCATATTTTGTTTTGTTTTTACTTTCTCTATCATGTACAAAGCAGCTAGATAAGATATTGTGTTCCACACAAAAAATCTATACCGAGATTTCACTGAAAATAAATGTTGTGAGGCCCTTTGAATAAAAAAGGATTTTTAGGAAAAGTTCCATGTGTGTTGTCTTATAAATGTCTTATAAATACCAAACTTGGTATTTAAGTTCAGTATCTTCCAAAGACGCGACACGTAGATTTTCATATAGATCCCCCATCCCAAACTACCCTTTACAATGAACATTTTTCGAATTTTGTTTATTTTCTAAACATGGCCCTAACGATTTTGATTAAAATACCACATATTAAAGATATTTACATTACAAATAAAATGTACCCCTGGAATGGCCTCTGAAGTGCTCTTCATTCGGAAGGAATTTTCTATAAACCTATATAAATGTAAACGTTAAACGATAAACGAAAACGTACTACACAAAAAAAATTAGATATATTTAAAACACACAATTTACTTCAAATAACTGTTTTTGTGGAGGACCAGCCATTTCTAAGATGACCGTTATTAATGGTTGAAATTGTTCAATACATCGACATTCAAGTCCTGTCGATTTCAGGTTTCTCGCGATATCATGGAAAAAGTATGGAATTTTAAGTCCAGTGTATAGCATCCAGTTGTTAAACATTTGCCTATCACTATTCCCTTTGTATCCATAACGAAATGCGTAATGTAGCTATTTCTGAAAAGATTTATTTGGATTAAAATTAGGTTGACATAAAGTTGTAAGAATAATTCGTATACCCACAAACAACGATAAAGGGTAGAGAAAGTCATGTGAATGTGTCAGATCAGATTTTCATTAGTGTCCTTTTAAGAATCGTAAAGTAAAGACTATGATTAGAAGACTAAGAGCGTTACAAAATAGAAGCTCAGCACTTAATGCCACCTGCACAGCACGAATCAGAAGACCCGGTAGTATGCGCTAGGGTCTCCGTGACACCTGACGGAGCGGGTGGTTATAGGGACGAGACCTAGAAGGCTAACTGTCCATCACACACTGTTCTAACAGTTATCCACTAACAGATCCGTCGCGATGTGACCAAGGAGTTAATGCGACGTAAAATAGAGTAATGATAATAATGATGATAATAATAATAATAATAATAATAATAATAATATGGTTATAATATATAAGCTATAGTTAATGTGTTTACAACTCGCAAAGAAGAATCTGGAAAAAAGTATTTTAGTGGAGAGGGTTACCCTTTTTAGGATTGCTATAAAGCTTTTACTTCTCTATCTAGAATTATCCACCCCCTTCGTTTGGTAAATGTATTTATTTGCTTTTAGTTGGGTCGAACTTTTATTTGTACGAAAGCAGGGTCCCTTTATGTAAACCAAATTCTCTTTTGTGTTTCATTGTGCTGTGATTTTTTGTACCATTTGCCATATATTATTTGCTACTTGGCTTTATTTCTCTCCGCGTTAAAGCTCGGTTGGCTTTGCTTTTGATTTTTCTTTGTCTTTGTGTGGAAAAGTTTGCTCAGAGTAATCACATACTTCTTAGCCATTACTGTTGCAGAATGTAACTTTGGACTAGTAAAGCAACGCGGCGCAGCTGGGTTCTGGCGAAAATTTCAGATGCATGCCTTTGTTCTCATTTGTTATTTAAAGTGTTTATTTAGAATGTGGGCCAGAGCTAAACAAAAAGGTATTAGGGACGCCGTTTATGGTCGCCGCCTTGTCCGAAGTAAAGCCGTTACGGTGAAGGATGTGGAACTCAAGGTGTGGCATTTTAACAACCCCCTCCCCCATCTCTTGGGGTGAGTTATCACTGGAGCGCGCTGGGAATACTCAAGTAGCTCTTTTTGGATTCAACCGCACAAACAAGCCGGCAGTCTCCACCACCTCGCGGTGATTAGGCTTCCGATTCTGCTTTTCTTTGAAATTTAAATAATACAAAGCTATCAGATAATGTAAAAATTTAATTAGGATTAATTGGTAGATATACCACACAACAAAACTTATCTGGCAATTTTAGACTTTGGATAAATAAAATAATCGATGTCAACTTATACAATGCACTTTATTGAAAGAAACAAAACCTTTTTGTGCGTATTTTACACTTTCTCAAAATGAGATAATCGACAACCATGAAACTTGGGGTTTCCGCATGATACAAGGGGTAAAAGTAGGGTTATATTTTGCGAGTAGGAACGTTAGCGAAACGAAGGCTGTAGGCCTAGAGCCTTCGTTTCGGAAGCATACGTGCAAAATAAAATCACTTTTAACACGTATAGCATATACTATTTGTTCGACGGCACTCGGATTTGTAAAATATCAGTAATGTTATATTAATTCCTGAAACTAACAGATATGACGTTTAGAACGCTTTCTTGAAACAAAAGAAATGGCGTTAAAAAGCGAGATGTTGGATGTTTTGTTGATTGGCTAGCAGTCATTTTCACTGAAATTATTTCACCATGTTTTGCCTTACACCAGTCAATAAAGCGATTAAATGCCATATCATATTGCTTTCTGATTTTTTTGGGCAAGTATTTCTAGTGTTTTTGTTTCTGATACTTCTGTAATTTCACCTGACTCTTCCACTTCACTTTATTCTGAGCTCTAATTTTCGCCATTTAATATTTATGTAGATTAGATGAAAGAGTAACGTTTTAGATCAAAGAAAGCTGCCAATATAACGTATAGATTAACTCTACCACGAATTGCGATAAAATGAACTATGACGATTTATAGCGCCATGAGAAATTAACTATGTAAAAGGACACAATGAAAAGTAAAACCTAATCAATTCAGTAGGAGTTATTGAACACGTGCAAATAAAGGGTAATTGCCATGTGATTGAATAGTGCAATAATCTAAAACTTATAGCTCGCGTACTCTGTCTTATATGTTCTATTTTTAGGCCATGCTGTCCAAAACATTTAATACGTAACAATTAGAGAAAAGGTATAGTAATACTCAGCGAAAGACGGAGGTTATAAACGAGGTACGAAGTCAAGAATTCTAAATAGTTCCCTTATTGATTTTTGTGATAAAAATTGATTACAGAGCTCGTTAATTAAAAACAAATCATATTATTGCACGATCGTGAGCTTTCTGCGTCCTCCCGATTATATTTACACAGAAGGAAATTAGAATTCCACAGAGGAATTCGTTTCGAGGAAACCCATGGCTACCTAAAAGTTCACATGAAAAATTAACTTAATTTTTAGTACCCAGCACGCACATTGAGGGGGGATACATACTCACTTGGCCGCGGAGGACCAAAATATAGTGTGGAGGTTAAGAGGAGGGCGTGGGTTTTTCACTGTACAAAACTCACGACACAAATCTGCTTACACATTCCTAGATTTACTTCCCAACGGTTTGGGGTTCCTATAATATTAAATATGAAAGGTGAGGGGAGATATCCACCGATCCAATGGCCATCTTGCACGCACGATCCGCATCTCTCGGAATCTTCAGCAAGACAGACGCTATTCCCCACCACTCGTGGCTAGCAAAAACTCCCAGCCAGGAGTGACGTCATCTCAGTCAAAATGAAAGTAAACAACAATATATCTGGTAATGACAACGTAGAACAACAGTATGTCTGATAATGATACTGACCCCCCCAAGTTATTAATACGCCACACTATATAAATCTGGTGACTGCAATAACATACAATACACACTATGGTGGGAAATAAAATACAAATATATTTCCGAGGTCTCCTAAATGTCTCCTCCTTCATGATCCACGTCTCCATCTTCAAATTCTTCTTGGAATACTGAATCTCTACCATAGTTCATATTATTATTATTATTATTATTATTATTATTACTTTTATTATTATTTTCAAACAGACTGCTTTGTGTCACGGCATCAACTTTCAACCAACTGAATCAAAGCCTCCTAATATCTTGCTAAGCCGTCGTGTTAGTTATAAACGGTTGAATTGGCAGCATAGGATTCCCAGAAATCCGAGGAAATTACGGACAAGTTCATTAAAATTGTCTTTTTATTAACAGTTGATTAAAAAGTAATAAAACACATTATCGTAGAAGAATAGTGCATAATACATGTTGTGACATGCATAACAGAGAACACTCGATTTCGTCTCGTCTTTTCAACTATTCCTCGGTGCAGCAATAATGCACTTTTCACACTTATATCGAAATATGCTGATGTGGCGTATTGATAATTTGGGGGTTCCATTGTCATTATCACACATATTGTCATTTTCATCTTTGTTGTTGAGTGGGATGACGTCACTCCTGGCAGGTAGTTTTGCTAGCCACCAGTGGTGGTGATATAGCGTCTGTCTTACTTAGAATTCCGAGAGAAGCGGATCGCACGTGCAAGCTGGCTTTTGGATCGGTGGACATCTCCCTTCACCTTTCATATTTAAAAATATAGGAACCCCAAATGTTTGGGAAATAAATCTAGAAATGTGTAAACAGATTTGTGTTACGTAAAACCCACGCCTTCCTCTTAACTTCCACGCCACGTTCCGGTCTTCCGCAGCCAAGTGAGTATACGTCCCCTCAATGTTCGTGCTGGGCACTAGAAATTATTCTAATGTTTCGTTTGAACTTTCAGGCCTCTACCCAGCATGTAACACTATTTCGTTTCTATTAATCACATACATTAGTTAGATAGTCGCATTATTGTCCTGCATGTTTCATCGTTTCTAGTTGTCATAAAAGCAGTGCAGTCCCTATTGAATAACAAGCATAAAGAAGAGGCGACATTTGCGTAAGCCCACTTCCGTGGTTTGGGGGAAGTGTGTCTGCGCCATATTCAAGTGCACCCGAGTTCTCTAGCTTTGTGAGCCAGCATTTGACCTAATAGTGGTTGAAACTAAAAGCCCGGGACTTAAGTACTTACAAAGAATGTAAGTCGCCATTGGGGTATGACATCTCAATGCAATTTGAGATCTCCTTGTGGTTTACCGGGAAAAATGCGAATCAGCTGGAGAATTTAATGGCGTCCCGGCATGTTGCCATGGTAGCTCAGTGGTTAAAGCAACCGGATGGAGACCGGGAGATCCGTGGTTCAAATCCCGGCTATGGCATTGAATTTTTCAATCATCTGATTCTACCTTTCCAACCCTGTCCAACACACGGCTTGTGTGAAAGAATAATTAATTCTGTGTATTTTGTTATAACAATCCCACGCCTTCCCTGTAATGTGTTGCTTAAGATTCTGGTCCTCTTGCTGCCTCTGCAGCCATGCCTCCCAATGTGCATGCTGGGGTAACTAAAATTTAAAATCTAGCTATAAACCTTTTGGCCTTACCCCGCTATGCAACAATTGTAAAATACTAATAAACTACTTACAATCTGTACATGAACCGATTTATTACACAATAGCGGAAGATATTACAGAGAAACGTTTGTTCCCATCACCCAGCTGTTCCAACGCCTTCTTGGAGAATTTGGTGAGCATTGTTTCCGAAACAAGAGAGGAAGATGAATAAAATACATATTTGCGTTGATGTGACACTACTAGCAGAAGAGCAGTGCGCTTATATAGGCAACGATGAATATTATGAAAGCAATATATATATAATACATATATATATGCAGAAAACACAAAGGCTATGCATACGGAGAGAAGGATAAAGGAGATTTGTAAATTGTAGATAAGAGAGTGAAGTATTGTAGTAAGATAATGGTCAGCTTAATATACCTGGCATATGCCCTGAGCCGCTGCAGGAAGTCAGAAAGAGGATAACGACAAAGAATAGAAAATGAACTGTATCTGTGAACACTTAAAGAAAGTGATAGACAGTGAAGCGCTTTTTGTGGAGTTCGGCAGCGTATAGTGCAGGAACTACGACGTTGCGATGAAACCATTTGGAAAGGAATTAGAATAAGAATGTAGCGTGTGAAATGGACAAAAAGTAAAGAATGAAACTGTTTTAAAAAGAGTCGACGAAGGACGATCAATGCTGAAACTTCACAGAAATAGACAAATAAATTGAAAATAAAATCTTTCATGAGATCAAAGAAAAATAATTCGGAAAAACTGGGTTTAGAGTGAAGAAAACTAAGAATGAGTAGCGTTTATGTACGTCAGATAGAATTTCTGATGGTAAAAATCTGAGAGCAAGATAAGGTTGCAGTATCCTTCCTAATCGTTTTAATTTATGCATAATGGTATCATCCAGAAACAGAAAAGTATACTTAAACTATGGGGATAAAATTAAGCAAGCTTAACTTACATATTTTAACATAAGCTGACGATGTTGTTTTATCTCGAGAAAATTTTAGAATACTTAAATAAAAACTAAAATTAGTGATGCGACAATACCACTATTTCTCGATACTCACTTTATAAAACACTGTAAAGGCGATTGCTTGTTCTCTGAATTACGTTCTTATTCGTAATTTTCTGTATAAACGCATGTACCAATTTTGTATGGTATACTATTCCGAAATTGTTTCTATTTGACATTCTCCAATCGGCAGAATTTTTTTTTCTGATAATGCCACAGTCTAAATATGCCCTATTGCTAGTCATGGATGCTTCGGCGCTCCGACAAGCTGAGGGTTAAGTGTTCCAGTACCGCCATGCATGAGTGTTTGGGTTCATATGTCTGAGTTATGGGTAACAGTAATTGCGGTATAATGCGGTAAAATAAAGCACAGAAAAACACAGTAAAAATGAATTAAAGCTAATAATAATAATAATAATAATAATAATAATGACAACATAGCAATTTCTTTGCTTCCCTTTTATGTAACTATATTTTGTGCTAAAAACTTACTTTTAAAAGGTTTTCTAACACCGGAAACATAGTAAGTTTGTGCATTAAGCCTCTCTGCTACCCACCCCTCATACATTAGCATATACATATTTAATACAAAGGTTTGATTAACGTAAACACAGACAGAAGGAAGGAAACAGCAAGTATTTCCATGCGCTGCATTTTCTCACATCGTAAGTTCTGTATTGCTTCTGCTGGATTCACAGGTCACCGGAGAAAGTAAATGTAATGACCGGGAGTGAGTCAACAAGCCAGGCTATTGCAGAAACGTGATTTGGTGCGTCAGCTAAACCAGCTTCATTCACAACTTGAAGCAACATACAGTACTAGCCACGGACAAACTAATACAATAACTTATTAATGCAATAAGATATCTAATTGACAGCTTCTCAGCATCAACATATTAATAATGTCTTTCTTTAATATTTTGCTCTATGTTTTACGTGTTATGTATTTTATTGCTAATATTGTACGTATAATAATTAAGAGGATGTTAAAAACACATATATTCATAATATACACATGGTAGAGAATATGTATATAACGTTATAATATATAAAATACAATATGAAGGGGAAAGGCCATTGTTGGCTATATAATCAGTAATATAAAATTACGAGAAATGCAGTAGTATCTGCGTAAGCATGTAACGAACCTTGGATTCACAATTAAGGCAATGGAAATCTGTAAACACATACACACACACATATATATATATGTACATATACATATAACAAACTGTTATTGGATAGTAGCACAAATCAGGTACATTGATACATGCCTATAATTCAAATACCTAGTACGTTAAGAAAACGTTTGAAGGGAACGCTAACATAAGCTTGTCGGTCTTCAAGCAGGAAGGCCGTGTATAAGCTCGTCTCCAAATAGACGCTAAAACTACATATTTAAAGTCTACCAGTTATATATATTTTAACATAAAAAAGGTGATAGTGAATTGTGAATATTTACATCTGGTTTATCTAAAATATAAGTGAAATAGTTAACAGAATACGTGTGAGCATTCTCCATACCTAACCCTGATAAGACACAATTGCTCTTCGACACAAAATACAGAAGTCGTGGCACAATTATAAAATAATAATTACAACATACTGACACACACAAGAATACAGATACACGATCATCAGATTCTAGTCTACGAAAACCTCAAGAAACATCAGAGGAGCACGGGCATCAAGACGACCTACAGGTACGCAACACAGCATCCATCATCATCAACGTAGTGGGGGCCTGCCAAGAACGAGCCACCACAAGAACCAAAAGCTGTACAAAATTTATAGAACACGTAAGGAATATACGAACAGAGTTAAGTATGCATTGAGTAAATGATAAAATCAATTGGAAGATCAAGAAAATTGGAAGCAACATCTAAAACGAACAGCCAACTAGACAACCTAGAGCAACATATGAGACAAAGGGATTTAGGAAGAATTTAGAAGTAGCATCTATGAGGGCGAAGCAGGCAATTTGCCTAGTCCATGACATGGAGAAGAGAAAGAAAAAAAATAGTATGACATTGTTTATTCGTTTGTCATTGGGGGAACGACGAAGTCCTTTCTTGGTCATATTTGATGATATGCACTACGTATTTTCATATGTATCAGACGAAAGCAGTTCACCTTGAAACCATGGTTGCATGACATTAGTAGGAGCATTTCAATTTGAAATCTGCAGGGTTTCATTCATGTTGTCATTGTGCCGTACATGTGGAGGGGCAGGCAGATTGAATTAATGGCTTATTGAATTCGTCCTCCATCGAATGCATGACGCACATCTATGTATGTATGCAACTGCAGCGATGTCGTTAATCCTTGTCTTGCTGGGACATGCAACAGAGGAACTGTGATGGCTGATGGTTTAATAATTATAACAGCAGGTGTACCTGCATAGGAAAGCATGCATGATTATCTCCTTGTAAGGGAATAATTTACCCTTTCGTTGATTAGAGGTCTCATTTATCTCAAACATTTTGTGGTAAATTAATCTTGTACTTGAGCACATCAGATATTACCTATTCCAATTCTTGACATTTATGGTGTAAAACTTTCCACGCGTTTAAGCTTGTTATACACCCTAGTAAGGATCAAAGTTATCACATAATTGCATCTCAAAGCAACTTCAACAGGCTACCAGATTCATATTTGCATATTCTGTTAAGCTGGTAATGACAACCATTAATTACTACTTCCACAGGGTGATGTACGTGATTTCAGTAATAAATTGGATTTTGACAAACTAATTGATCGCAGCAAACGTGATACAAAGCAAGAAGTTGTGCGATTCAAGTTATCATCACTGGTTTACTGAAATGACTAAGATCCAACATGGGTTTCCTGAGCAAATGATTTCCATAGGGAGTACTATAAGCCTAAAAATCTGATTACATTCGCATAACGTTCTCTACTCATCTTATACAAACTATTCTTACAAAATTTATTCTTCTATCTAACCCAGATAACTTTCGTTAAACATCGACACTTTCGTTGTAGCTATAAGAACGATACGGTGGGTAAAGCGATAGTCACATTTTTCTTTAATAAGTGTGTCACTATGTGATAGCTTTCAAACTCTATGCTCTTGCATGACCACGAGGAAAAAAAATTAATTATTTGAATATTTAAAGCAATAAAACAGAATATTTCAGAAATGGTTAACGCCAGAAAACATTGTATTTGATGTAATTTGTAAGCTTTGCCGAGGTCTACATTTTTGTACAATAATATTTTGTCTACCTCTTACGGTTTACTAGATATGCAAAGTTTATTCAGTATGGAGAGGACTTCAAATGGTATTTCCAGAAAATTCAATATACACATTGAGTTTTGTCATGAAAATATTAACACATGAGATTTTAATCAAAATAGTTAAGAGCCATTTTTTGAGAAAATAAAAAATAACAAATTTTCCTTCTTAAGCTTAGGGGAATTTTCTTCAAAATCTTCGTTGTAGCATCTTTCCAAGTTTAGTAATTAACAAACTTTTATTTTTTTTAGTCATGCCGTTTACAGACTCACAGGAACCTTTTTCTAAAAATGCTTTTTCAAGACTTACGAATCCTCAAAACGTCTATTTCCAGTGAAATCTCCATATAGAATTTTTGGGAGGAATGTAATACTTCCTCTGCTTACTATAGCCAAGTAGTACATTCAGTAAAAACAGGCAACATAAATGCGTGCTTCAAGTATATTTCAAGTTGCAAATTTACTTTATAATATTAATATATCACATAATTGCTAGCAACTGAGCAATCCCCCTGCAGCCATGGTGTTTAAAATCTGCATGCTCCCATTTAGCACGTGAGCAAAATCCGGTAATGTCACCCACGAGTACCTACATCAGCTCGCCTTTGTAGGGTAGCGTGTCTGCCTCACATTCAAAAGGTCCCGAGTTCGAACTTCGGTTATGGTGAGTTACCTGGAAAATGTTTTTGATTCTCCGTTGCACTTAACACATGTGTAATTCATACTAATTTTTCGACAATAATGAATGACACAAGAGTATTTAAGCCAAAATAAAATTAGTAACTAATACCTGTTGAACATAGTGGTTCCAATAGCAAGGTTACCAAGTTAACCTTGGCGACGAGCGATTATCCACGTCTGGATGATTTTGCAGCTCATACTTAATGCTGCAAAAATTAAACCGTAAATGAATAAAAAATAAAACGGCGGTAAAGAACCAGGTACGATTTAAATGGTACAATCCAGCTATCATAATATAGTTTATTCACCTAGCTAACGTACAGTAGGCAAAACACGCAGAGAGGTTAGATTACCAGCACTGATTGTATGAAATTGAACTTTCCGACATGACAGCAAGATGGGAAGTGGTTCGAAAAACACTATCTTCGAAAGTCCTCTCTCTGATCCCAGTCGGCAATTCTTAATAGAGGAAGTGATTTAAGTGCCTAGCGGGAAATCTATGAACTAAAAGCAGACTTGGCTCGGAGTACAACAGTAGGCAAGAAATTCACCTAAAAGTGATGCATTTTCTAATAATCCATGACTCAATCTCATAATAGCTTTCTTTATTGGAAAACCATCAATTTTTCATCGAAGTGATGGATTTTTCACAAAGAGGGAGAGAAAAGAAATTCGATATGCAAACATTACAACTTCACCTATATACTAATGTATTCATTAGAAAATATTCTTCTATTCATACTACGTTACAAAAGATAAATGTTTGACTAAAAAAGTAGAATTAAACAATATGGAATTTGTTGAACGAATACGAAAAACAAATCTAACTGTCCGTACATTGCAAGTAAGTTTTTGTTGAAGCTATGAGGGGAAAAAAGGAAGACTTGCGTAAGATGTACTATATACCGCGTGAGTCTTCTTATCCTGCGGATTGGTAACTACATTTTACAGACGAGCGAAATGCAGGTGCTGACACCGCATTCACCAGCCTGCTGATTAGGGCTACGGTGGTGCCCGTTAACGTGCGCTAGTAGCATAATGGTTAACATGTTGGAAAGGTCAAAAGTTCAAATTAAGCCTGGGATTAAATGAATTTTTTGCTCATTTCTTGCATTTATGACGTTCATTAACGCATATTAATTAATTAATTAAACCAAGTGAAACGACACTTCCATGCCAAACTATCACTTCTCGTTAAATTTACTAAACATAAAAAGTACCTTCAAATGACAATATTTCAACCTGGGACCTTCACCATTGAAGGCCAACGTGTGCACATGTTGCGCTACGAGTGCAAGTAACAGCACCCACAGCGGTACAAAGCAGTCATTTTGGCCGAAATTGATACGACGCGATGCAGTGGACAATGTTCACGGCATAGCCTATACAACGCCGGGACCGCATAACTTCCCAATCCGCAGGTTGAGAAGACTCACCCGGTATATAGTATGGCACTTCAACCTGGCTAAACTTAAACATGTAAAAAGAATATTTCGAAAACATCCAATAACGAAAATCTTTGCTTGTCATATGTCGATTCAAATTTGAAATTTCGTATTTACCCGGCTCTTCGATGTTGCTCTCTCTCTCTCTCTCTCTTCATTTTACCAAAATAATTTTTTGGTTCAATGGGCCGCATAAGGAGAAAATAACGGGTGAAATCTTCATATCGAATTTCTGGTTGGAATAGGTATCTTCCTCTAATGGCAGATGGTAGAGAAATGGTTCAGCGGTAGAGTTTCGGCACGGGAAGTCGAAGACCGGTGCCTCGGATTCCAGTTGTAGCAACGGTTTTTATTTTATATGACTCAACTTAGTCCGCGTGTAATCATTATCATAGAACAATTATTAACTAATTTGCTAATACGGATCGACCATGTCCATTGAAGAATTGTGCCAGTTTTTAATCAGTCCCGCGGTTCATTCTGTTATGTAACTGTGTCCCTTCTAATTCTCTCGAGAGCTGAAAAACTTCAGCTCGCCTGAATAATGTAGTGCAGCTTAATTAGAGTTGAGAGTGCGTGTATGTTCTCTCATTTAACTATTTAAACGCGAGAGCCCCATATTTTCTCAAAATCTAATTACAGTTGGCGGGATATTTGTTCTCAACAACGTTTACAAGCCGATAATTAGTTGTAATCTCAATCTCTGCTCACTAAATGCCCTTTGTAAACTAACATTTAAATTAACTTTTAATCTTGCTTGATTTTTTCGACTTCTTTTTTCATGGGCCCTATATGTTATAGCTGGTGGACCTGAATTTAAATTTTTATTCCATGTTTTCAATGGCACTCCCTATCCACATCTCGTCAATCTTATCTTTCAGCTCTTTCGATATGTTACCCTCCCCTCTAGTATATTCATTTTTTATTCTTTAACTACATGATTTATTTACAATCCCAGCTGTTTGGCAAAATCTTTACCAATATGCTTTATTTATATTCCATATTTCCGCTATATATAAAGTTATTCTTTATATTAAATTTCCATTTTCCTTCTTCTTTTTCTCCCGTAGCTTTCGCAGGGCTAACATTAATGTTCTGAAAATCCTTCCTCTCCGTCATACCTTTTCGCTCTTGCTTATTATTTACTTCTTAAATGCTTCCTAAATCAAATTTCTCATATTTTCTATACACTTTGAAAGTATTAATTTTTTCACTGGTTTTTCACTCGAGCGACTGTAATACTGCAATTAAAATTCAGTCTTTCCAGTGCGCTAACGTGGTTCCAGCAAATTGGTACCACAGCACACACTACAGAATTTCCATGGGAGCTTTGCGTTAGCTCTTTGGGGGTCGAAACACAGAGGCGTTGTATGGCCTACAGCATCCCCACACTTATCTGCCTGCGACTGCTTTTTATGGAAGTAATTGAAGAGCAAGCCTTATTCAGATCATCCGCTATAGATCTTAAAGACAACATTCTTCATAAGAAATTAAAGCAATTCACTTAAAAGGTTTCAAAAATCGTAGGCAGAAGATTGCCGTCGTAGAAATGGGGGTCATGTCGAGTAATGGTAATTTTAAAGAAAGGAACTACTTTCTTCTGTTACTCAGAATGATACATTGCGGCGTTAATATAATGCATTTACTAATTTACATAATTATAATTAATGCTCGCTACACAAGCGTGAAATTTTTATTTCATTGCACATATTTCATGAGAGGGAGAATGCGAATACTAGTTTGATAATCACATTCAATATGCCATCAGCCAAATACAGGTAGAGTATGCTAGCCAGTTCGCCAATCAAAGCCGTACTACACTGATAGTAATTCACCTTCGATTACTACACTGATTGTATTTCATGGTGGTGTACTTATTTTTAAATTTGTATGAAAGCAGTGAGTGAGATCACGTAGGCTGTGACTACAATAACAGCAGCTGAAGATGCGCTTTAGAAGTCAAAATATTGTTAATATAAAAGCAGAGTTAGATAATTTAACGCCAGAAATCATAAAGATGAACAAAAGTGTGGTGTGGAACCAATTTTCAGAATTCTGTACGGAGAGAAATTATAAAATTGACGGCTCAGTTAGCGACAACATTGCTTCCATTCTACAGAACTAACCAACATGGTTGGCGCTAAACTAGGTAAGTTCAAAACAAGTATTTCGTGCGATATCTAGCCGAGTAGCACTCGAACTACTAGTTTTACATGACAATTTAATTTAGGTTTCAAACTTGTACATGTTTTCACAGATGAACCTCAAATAAACCGTCGTAAAACTATCAGCACTAGTGTTACTATTGTTAATCATTTCTAATATCCTCTCGTATAAACGGTGATGGTGGTGGAAGTCGGCAGAACGGTTAACGAGGAAAGCGTTTCGGCTCGAACATGTATTTCGCATTCAAAATTTGTATACATGCCCAACTGTGAATCATTTTGAACGTCACAAAAGCAATCTTTGGATCTTCGGGTCTCGGTGCCTCTCTTACCGCTTGGTATCGTAATCACATTACCGTCCGGATATGTGTTTCGAGACCCGGCCATGACATCGAGGTTTTCAACTTTCCAAACTGATAGGTGCATGCGGCCAGTGTGAAAGAACAGTTATCAAAATACATAAAAACTCTTGCGGATAATCCATATAATTTGGGAAGTGGATTTAATGAAAATTCACTCTGTTATTCATAGTTAGTTTTCTGCTCCAGTATTCACCCTATGCTTCAATGTTCCTGGCAGTTAGTTGGCTAGGTGAAGCATGTATGTCTTAGACCTGACAACTGTAATTCATGTGGCATTTGATCTTTTTATCAATGGAGATATTGCTTTTGCCTGTTGCGTTTATTGCTCTTTCATGCACTTTAGAAAATCCTAATGTACATTTGTGAAGGGGTACATCGGCCAAAGTCAATCGAATTAAAGATTGAATGCTCTTATTGTCTTCATCATTATTGCGAGGTCTCTGTATAGGAAAGGTATAGGATATACTACGGACAGGACACCTTTCTCACCCGACCTAAACACATCTGTTGCGCCTATCACCCCAAGAGGAAAGGACGAAACGAAGGAACCACAGGAGGCTACAGTAGCAGGTCACAAAGACGCACAGAAGTTTTTTTAACAATTCCAGCTCGAAGACCCGACCCACTGCCGTAGTTACCCAGAGTGGATGTCGAACGACCCATATAACGAGGCAGCCCTGTGATGTCCATGGGTATACTCTTTTCTTGGAGCAAGCAATCACACCATTTGTCTAATGCCTCCTCATACAGCAAACCTGAATCATGAGAAGGAAACGGGATGAAAGGGAAACAAGAGAAAGGAAATATCATTTCTAACGCTCCCCACATGGCCTGTGTTCGGGGATTACCTTATTCGACCAAGCGATGACTGGACCCATTTCTGGGTGGAGGCACCCAGCGGACGGAATCGGTTGCCTCCGATGGTAGAGTGACGCGGATGGCGGCGGAATGAGAGGACCTACAGCTTTTACCGTGGACTACGAACCAATAGGCCTTTGGATACTTCACTACACCGCAAGTCAGAGGTGAAAGCGTGAATAGGGCCGACTTAAAACAGCCATCCCAGAACCGGGAAACGAACCTCAGTACGAAAGGAAACCACTGCGTAACCCGGCGCCTAGAAAGAAAGGAAAGAGACACCACCTCAGTATTTACCAACCGATCAGGGAAGGCCACGATAAACCCAAAGGTCAGAGTGAGCGGTCGAGGGGAATTCAAACCGGGACCTCCCGAATACCAGCCTCACTCTATATAAATTTTAGTAAAAATTACTGTTCGAACTGAAACCTTTCCTTTATAAAGACTAATGGGATAATAATTTCATTACAACATAACTCCTTGCCTATTTAAATTACGATAAGAACTTCCGAGATTACTTTTACAAACCATTAATAAACTGGAGGTTAGTCACAAAGCAGTGCACCATATCCACAACAGCTATTACTTAGACATCAGTTTACTAACCAAAGGGAGGCAGTATATGGCAAATCCCTTGCAATGTCTCTGCACAGGGACTTTATAATCCCTAAACCCAACAACATAAGACTACCCGCTGTGAACTGTTTAACACGCTCTAAATATTACATCAGCGTCCAAAGTTCTTTACGGATGGCCGCGGGGGTGGTTAATCCAAAATTCAATTTGGGCAAGAGACAAAGTTCAGGCACCATCAGTGAACTCTTTATAACGGACGGAAGCAATTTCCATTGTCACTACTGAGGCGAGAAGAAAATAGTGCTAGCCAATTACCGCCCTTATGTCCGCAGGGGAAAACGCTCATATGTGAAGAATTTAATGGGTCACTCTCCACAAGCCACCATTCTACACGCTCTGTTTATACAAGCCTTTGTTACGGTGCTTTTCTTATCACGCTGCGTGGTTGTCCATTCATTCATTAATTGCTGCTAAACTTTAAATGTGAAGCTTGTTTTCTATACTTCTCTAAAAATGGTATACGACAGAACGTATTTAGTAGGTTTGGAATCTGAATATTAAACTGCTTTTGCTCAAGATTTCTTAATTCAATTTCAGAGGATGCAAGAGTTTGCATTTTAAAATTCTAAAGTAAAGATAAGCAGTACTTATGAGGTGTGATTTTAAAGTAAGTGCCGATAATTTTTTAAAAAAACTAAAGAACATTATTTTCCGAATGCTTAATTATAATTCATTACCTTGTCGTAACAGGAAACTCGCTTTTGTAAGCCTTCGTCAAAGAATGATGCCGCCTGTGATGAAAGTCGAGTTTTGCAATTCTTTTCACATCATCGTCGTTTAAACGTTTTCCACCAAGGATTTTCTTTAAATGAAGAAACAGACGCAAATCACTTGCTGCCAAATCCAGACTGCAGAGCGGATGGTCGAATTGTTCCCAACCAAATGATGCGATCGTATCTTCAGTTTGTTTGGCTGTGTGTGGCCGGGAATTTACACTCATTGTTGTTTTGAAAGGGGATAGATTACACATATATAAAGGAATTATACATAGGAAAGGGGAACCATACATATAAGAATTGTACAGTAATAATTTAATTCACTAACATGTTAAAATATTCAACACCCAACATTGTACAGAGCTAATTGTAAGACACGGGCGAGCTAGCAGAATTCCAAGAAATCATAAAGACCGTACCTGGCACCGAGCGGTACCACGCTACATCATGGCACCTTAGCGCACGGATCTGAACCCGCACATTTCCATACATGTCAGGGTAACGCGGCCTGAGGGCCAATAGGAAACGTTGTCACATTTTCAAACGCGGAGAGGAGCGTCACTGGGCTTCCGTATATAAGGGCAGACAAAGCCTCAGAGCCCGCTCTTATTCTGAGTATATTTCATCGAGAAGTTACGTCTACACGAGGTGCTACAGATGCACGTGGGTGCACAAGGGTGGGATGCGTGTGAATATAGCTAGGCTCCTGACTAACTTAAAGTGGTGGGATTATTACTATAATAATGGGATAAGCTAGCCGCCCATATCTATTCAAAGTGTGAAGTAAACTACATTTATTAAGTGAAACTCGCAGTGTATTTTTAACTTGCCTCACCCACTAGAACCTGAGATTAAATAGTTAAATATAGCTAGGAATGGAATACTCAACAATCGACGAGCACCAATAGCGGAGGAAGAACACTGCAACAGGCGACGACCCAAGGATCATCGATTTCCAGCTACAAAAGTCGCCCAACGACCGTTTCCCAACACACTTTCCCCATAAACCTCACACAATGGGAGATGAATGTATCCTGGCCTAACATTTCTCTCATTCTCGCATTTCTCTTCACAGTCGGCGGGTCGTTGAAACGTTCATTGGTTTAAACATTTCGAAGCGCTCTACCAACAGGAAAACACGCAATGACGATTGCTCACAGCTTAGTCTGGCTTCCTAATGAATTGAGGAAGGGTCGCACAAGTTCAAAAAATCGAGTGCAGCGCTGCAGAGGCGAAATATGAAAATGGTACTTACTTTAAAAGCCTTCATTGTTAAGTCGGATATATTAATAAAAGAAATGAACCATTTCCAATGCTCATGCATCTTCATGTGAACTCTTCTTTAAGTTTCCCTGTTTTCCCAATCTCCTCTTTTAATACATCTTCTAATCCTCTCTGTCGCATTTCTTTGACTTCTTCCATCTTTGCAACCCTGAAGTCTTTAGCGCTTACCTTTTCCTGGTGGTATCTATTCCAAAAATCGTCGCGGTAATCTTTCCTATTCTGCTTCTCGAATATCTCGATACCAAGTTAATTGTTGACAACGGATAAAATTATTAATTGAATTTAATACTTTATCCTTCCCCTAATTTCATCATTTTTAATTTTATCTAACTCTAAACATAGAGCTGATCAGCAGAGGAAATCCATTTCTGTAGATTTTAGTTCATATGTTACTCTTAAATTTAATACATAAATTTCTGCTCCGTTAATGATCACCAGGTATAAGAATTATTAAACAGTTGGCTTCAAGTTACCAACACTCAAACCATTATGACTACAAAGATTCCAAACAACAGTACCCGTCACTGTCAGGAAAAACCCGGTCTGAGTACTGTCTGCAAACGCCAAAAGACTGGGATGGGGGTATTTTGTTACCTGCCACGTCCCTACCTATAGTTCAGGACCAATCTCATCAGACTGCGAATGTGTAAATAACTTACGACAAACAAACCAAATAACAAATAGTGCAGTAACAGCTCAACCTTATTTCCTCCCATGCTGGCTTTAATGGTTAGAAATTGCTATGACTAGAGATGACACTCCTAACTGGTGTTTTGTATGAATATTTTGTTGCTTCAAAAGGTTGTATGTCCCACAATACTCCTCGTAAACTTTTCATCATTGATCTTCCTTTTGCCATTCTCCCCATTTATGTTCTGTATAGATCATATTTTGTGACAATTATATTTTGTAATATATTTAATTTATATTCATCACAAACCTTTTTTCAATGCTCTTGTCTCTTTCAAAATTAAATCATTTACTTCTTCATTTCCAATTACCATATAACTGTATTATCCATATTTATTTTTAATCTTCAATAGTTATACTATAAGTTGATGGACAGCAACCCATGACGTAAACCTTTAGTAATAAAAGGTCATCATAAATCCAGAACATAGTTTCTTAATATTGCGAATAGATTGTTTTTTATTCTGTATAATGTAATACATCCCATAATTTCGTTAATGGCACAAGCCATTAACTCAATAAATAAAAATGTGGTGTTTGGTATCTAGTAATTTGCTTCTGAATTGTTTGTCTAACAAAAATATATGATCTAAACAGGTGTTCTAAAATGTGAATAGTAATAATAATAATACAGACGCAAAGGCATTTGACTGCGTAAATAGAGACTTCTGATGGATTATTATGCATGAGAAAGGCATACCTCAACACTTAATAAGAGCATTATAAGAAACCTATGAAGGTGCTAAAACAAATTAAGTTAAAGGATGGAAAAACACTATCAGCTAATAAATATTTAGTTGTTCCACAAGGACGTGGCTTGTCACCCTGCATTTGTATTTTATATCTTGAAGACGGAATAAGAGTATGAGAAGCCGCTGATACATTTTAGTGTATTTAGTATAAAGGATAGTTTTAAACGGAAGCAATTCAAGAAAATTAGTATATTCACAGATCAGGAGGGTTTAATCTCTGGCCTACAGCAAGCACTTTGTGAAATAAACAATATTTTAAAACTTAGAGCCTTAACATTTCTGCACAGAATACCAAAATGACGACTTTTAAAGGTAAATGTAAAGATAAAGGTCTAGTGTAACACTTGAAAATAAATTAATAGGAGTTACACGATTTACAGTTCTAAGTTATCACATAGGATATATCTGCTGGAGAAGTAGGCATTGAATATAAGTTGCAGAAAAGTCATGAAATACGCGGAACAATAAGAAGAAAAATAAAACAGAGAAGAAGAAAACTTGAATGAAAACTAAAAATATATTTTATAAGGCAATGTCTATGAATAGCTGTCTATTTGGCCTAATGGAAAAAGATAAGCAAAGAATTCAAAACCCAAGAGGTGAAGTTCCTATGATCACTGAAAGGAGTAACCAGAAAACATAAAATAAGAAACTAATTTATAAGAAAGAATTAAAAGTGTAAATTATAAAATAGAGATGCAAAAAAAAAAAACAACAACATTCTATGAAACGTTCAGAACGTGCAGAGATCTCGTGAGGGATTCCTTGTTTTATTTTAGATTTTTAACTAGAGGAAAGAGAAATTTGAAAATGTCCAAAAAGAGATGGGAATATCGTTCCGAGAAGCCTCAAAGGAACGTAAGTCCGTATGTATGAAGTAGATGATGTAATAATCCAGTTTAGATAATATTATATTGCGTAAAGACATGTCTAATTGAGCATACTCCATCGCTGCTCTAATTTTACAGACTCAGTTTCACAATGCGCCATAGGTATTCAGTCATTATAGTGACTTCACTGGCCAGTCCAGTCAAGGTCACGCACTGAATTCCCACACTCGCCCTATACTTTCCCCGCCATTCCCTCCTTCCCTCGCAGCTTGAGACCAGTTACAAAAAAGACTCCACTGCCAGAACAATACTACTGCTACTGCAAGAGGAGATGTGAGTGAAGTAAGGGATGGCTGCAAAGCGGAGAAAAATGGCCTTGAGTGCACTGGACATAGCCTATAAGATGTTTTGGAGATGGGTAGCACTGTAAACGTTTATAACATCGCTAGAAAACCGGTATAGTTCTCAGGAGAAGAGACTATGCCTTGAAGACTTCCATCCATGTATTTTGTATCCCATTTATAAACTGCTTTTTTCTGAGTGCGAGATTTCTATACTAAATATACAAATGACCTGTTTTACTGTAAAACTCATGTTGCTAAAGAGAGAAAGAGAGAGAGAGAGAGTGCGAATATTACTTTACTTACATACTCCTATAATTGCAGCATCGACACTAGGCATAGATTTTCTTGTACATACCTGAAAAAAAGAAAACGCATTAGGTAAATTTGTGGTAATCCTACCAATGTAGGACAGGATACGACTAGGTACGGAAGGGAATTTAGCACCTGGACCTATGCAGATCTGACGGGCGCCCTCGGGAGGGAGGGAGGGAGGGAGGGATGAGGTGAGAGGAGACAGAGGGCGGCCGGACCAGGAGGCACGACAGGTAGAGGGTAGGGTCCCTACCATCCTACCAAAGATAGAAATAAAACACAATGAATGTAAGGTAAAGAAACAAGAATACATTCACATGACTTTCTATAAACTATCCTTACAGAATATTGTTATTCTATCTGTTCGTATTAATAGAGATAAACTTTCATCATATATTTACACATTTCGTTGTAGGCTTAAAGATGCAGTAGGCTAAAGCGAAAGTCAACCTTTTTTAAAAAGCAGCTATGTGATGGCTTTGAAATTCCATGATCTTTGCATGGCCACAAGAAAAAATGAATAGCGACTTACCACTTCAGAAAATTTAAACCAGTAACAAAGAACATCTCAGAAATGTTTAACGCCAAAGCAATGTTATGTTACACAACTTGTGTGCTTTAACGAGATCTACAATAATAGCAAGATTTTGTCTATCTCTTACGGTTTACAAATTATATAAAAGCCATTCAGAATAAATAGCACTTCACAGGCTATTCCTTGAAAATTCAGTATACACACCCTCAAGAAAATATTCATCTGCACTTTAAAAATTCTAGCAAGCAAATGTGGAGAGAAAAATCTAATTATTTTAGACAAAGATCAAATGGAAATACAGTTTACGTGTTTTGGCGGTTTTTCAGGTCGTTCCTTTTATCAGTTCTATAAATCTTTGCAAAATATGCGACATTAGCAACATTTTTTACGTGATGTTTTCAAAATTATCCTTCATGCAATGTTTTATGCATACATCCTTACACTTTCATCGACATGTGACAAACTGGTGAAGAGATAAATTCATAACGTCGTAAAACGTGAGCCGAAAATGAAAAATTAAGGGAAAATCGTTGCAAATTCCCAACCTTAACATTTCATTCCTCCGTTAAATAAAATACTATTTTCACCGCAAAATCAAGTAATATATCAAAACTGCTTACTCAATGTATGCAAGATAATTTTGAAAACACCGTGTACAAAAAAAAATGTGGCAATTTTGGCATATTTTTCTAAAATTTATAAACCGATAAAATAAATCTAAAAAACCGCTAAAACACGTAAACTGTATTACTATTTGATTTTTATATTAAAAACAATTAGATTTTTACCTCCAGCATTTTGGCTGCTAAAACATTTTAAAGTGCAGATGAATACTGGGGGTATATATGTTTTATTTGTCATGCAAACATCTTAAAAATGAGACTTTAATCAAAACCGTTATTTTTTAGAAAATAAAAAATAACCGAACATTTTCCATATAAAGGGCAGTTTAGGGTGGGGAAATTTTTTTGAGAAACTTTGTGCCAAATCCTTGGAAGATGCCGAACTTAATAGTAACTTTGGTGTTTAACAGACTTTTCGTTTTCGAGTTCTGCTGTTCAAGACACAGGCGCGTGCACACGCACTTAGACCTTTTTGTATTAAAAAACCTCAAAATGTGTACTTTCAGTGAAATCTCGGTATAGATACTTACTACAGGTATATAGCAGAGAAAATAAAAAAGAAAGCAAACAAGTTTTGCCTTCTGATTTAGCTGAAACTTCGGTATTAGTTTACCCCACATTAATGATCATTCATGATGACTGAATTAAGTATATGTTTCCACACTATATCTTAAGTTTTGCACTAGTATTGTACAGAAAATCAGAATACAGCATAGCAGCTTTGTCCCTCGACTTATTTCTTCCTTCCAATGGCACTCAATATGTTAATGGTAGTTTTAAAGAACAGAAAACTCCTTATTTAACATTAATTGTTATTTATGTCGTATAATGCATGAAGTTCAATTATGCGCTTGCGGAATAAGTTTGAATATGGCCCAGCAAGATTCAAAATCAGAAAAAGGCTCACAAAATTGAGCGCAGAGCGCTTATGGCAATCTAAGCAACTCTGAAAAGTGAAATTGGAACGTCTACGATTTAGCATAGTTCTGAGCTTGAATCAATTAAACAGACTGCTTGAAACAATAATTATTTTCTACTGATAATTTGTTTTAAAAATTATGCACAAATTAATTACTTTAACGCCTTATTCTGTGTATGCGAGACACTTTTGATGCCGTCGTTGATGAATCGCTGCCGGCTGCTACACTGGTGAGCTATGGGATCCTCTGAGGGTACACGTTGGTGGGTGTGATAATAGACAACACCAGTTAAGTTGATAAATTTAATTGAGGCTAATACATGAACTATTTGAAGGGAGTTGCCGAAGTCTAAGGTTGAAGAATTAAACTGTTTCTGAATCTTAGTACGAGAAGCTGTAATTACTGAAGTATTATATCTGCTAACTTCTGAAGTATGAAGAAATTTACAGTTTAAAACAATTGTTTCCGTAATAACAAGAAGCTTAAGTTGCTGTGAATTCATGAAATGCTAAACGGCGAATCTTTGCGGCTACCGCCAAGTATGTGAGAACGCGAGCGTGGTCTTTAGGCGCTACCGACTGTCGATAATCGATCACATTAAAATACATCTGTGTAATTTAAGAGACTGTAAGACTACAATACTCTAATTTTAGAAATGCACGCTCTTTTATGAACTTAATTCCCGCTTACTTCACGACTACCCCACCAAGTTCCTACGTTATACGTTGTCAAATCTTAAGCTTCTTATTCGCATTTGAAACACAATTTTTACTCTTTGGCTTGCATAATTCTAAGAATTCTTAGCCTTTCTAATTTTCAGAACTAGTATACGTGATTTTTCATGCAACTCTCTGATTTCTGAACGCACCGAATTCTAATCACCTGAACCTTGAACAAATGGGTTGTTTGTTGACTGAGTTCGCCGGAATACCTAATTGCCTTAGCTATTCTGACTTCCAACTAATTGCTTTGACTCAACACGTAACTTGCCTGGTAATGCCTTCTAATCCAACGGCACAATTGTAACTCGTTCTTCATACATTATGCACTAATGTTAATATATGGACATTATTTATTGAAATTGTTTATTTATCTACCTATCACGTTTTTATCGTACAAGTCAGTGATTCCGGTATCAACTTTACATAGATTAATGGGCATTTTTATTGAAACTAAGTTTTGGGTAAATCAGAATTAACATTAGTGAGCTGCCCAGCGGAGATTAAAAGAAACAAATAATAAAAGCAATAAATTTCTAAGATCAGGGATGAACGTTAGAACACTGAAATACTCGATATACTATTTTACTAGGCCTTATTTTCAGGAGCGTAGTAAATTCTTCTTTTGATTTTTGTCCGTTTTTCTGTTTTGTTCCTCTCTCGCGTAGCTGAACACTCAACCGATTTTCATTCTTTAACCACTGAAGAGTCATGATCTTTTCGAAAGAATATTTCCAAAAGGATAATAAATCTCTGTCACGTATTCGTTTGCTTTTCTTGATTTATTATTGCTCGGTTTAGATAAATTAGCACATAAAGGGATGTGCCACAGAGACATAAATTTACAGTTTGACAAGGATTTTCCAGGTATTACATTATCTAGTTGGCACAGTATGAATTAGCATGAGAGATTGCTATGGGATTCCACAACTTGAAGGTCGTCACGTTTACCCGATGGCCACCATGTGCCCAAGTTCCTGGTGTCACGGTCGTGACTTCATCGTTCTTTTTCCTCTTTTATTCTAATTTTTGCGACAGCAAAGGCGCGGGTTGAAGGATTCACGCACCCTGAGAGGATAACATGAAGAAATGGACAACCTTACTGGATATTTTGCGTATCTTATTCGATTTTATGGTATGTATACCCTTCAGGGCAGAATCATCATTGGCCGATGAACACTGTTAGCAGCCGCTTTGGTAATTTCGACACTAGGAACGTAACCTTCATCTACAGTAACATTATAAAGAGAGAAGTACCGTCACCATAAACCCACTGCTCCCCCTATAAGGAAAAACGCAACGTCTGTTGACGTCATAGGCTTAATGAAAGGAGCAACGGACATTTTCCTCGTCTCGGCAGTTCGATCTCTACTCTCATCTGATGACAGTGGTCATTACGCCTATCACAGTATTTCTTGCTATTCCTATACTCCACTGAGGCTAAAATCTTAATTTGATTATTTGTTACTTTCACATTTTAAACATTGCTTAGTTAAATTATGTCAAAATTAACTATTATTGGTTTCTTTTCTATGGACAATCCTTGACTGGGGAAGCAAGCAGGGAATAAATATACTTTCTCTCTTTAATTTGACAATACAACATTTTCTATCAAACCCTTCGAACTAACTAAAAATCTTAGGGCGAATATTTCTTAAATGCTTTATAACCGTTTGATTTCTTGTTTCTTACACTAAAATGTTGAAATCCTTCTATTTTCCACTTTTATTTATCAAACCCCAAAAACTATTTTTGTTTTTTTAGACTAATGCTAGGAAAATTATTGAATAAAAAAATTTCTAATAGGTTAAATTCGTATTATTTTCTCTATCCTCTATCACATATTAGTGGGTATACAAATTATTCTTACGAAACTTTATTTTCCTATATGCCTTATTTTAATCCAGATAAACATTTTCGGAAATACCTGCATACACATTTCTTTATAAATACAAAGGGAATAGGCTATAGTCAAATGGTTTAGAGCTGAAGCTACACGCTGGCCTTAAAATTCCGTATCCTCCATGTCATCGCGAGAAACAACTGAAAATCAACAGGACTTGAAAAGTATGACCAAGTATTGGACACAAACCATTAACAACGGATATCCCGAAAATAACTGTGAAATCACAAAAAACTATTTGAAATAAATTGTTTTTTTTAAAGACGTCTACAATTTTTGTGCATGTTTTCGTTTATCACTTAACGATTACAGTTTACTATACAAGAATAAATAAATTTTCTTCCGAATGAAGAGGACTTTACAAGCTATTCCCAGAAAATTCAAGATATAGATTTTATTTGTCATGTCAATATTTTTACTATATAACATTTTAATCAAAATCGCTAGAGCTATTTTTCAGAAAATAATAATTTCGAAAATGTTTAATTTAAAGGGTAGCTTTTCTTGAAAATCTTCGTGTCGCATTTTTGGAGAGTACTGAACTTAAATTTATCCGACATTTGGTTTTCGACTCGATACCGAGATTATAACCCCAAAAGGAAAAGTTGGTTAAGTACCAGACTTGGTATCTATGTTCAGTATCTTCCATGGGTGCGATACGAAGATTTTTAAGGAAATCTTCCCACCCCAACCTACGCTTACATTGAACATCTTTTGATAATTTTGATTTTATCAAAAATGGCCAAAAGATTTTGATAAAAATAACATATTGTGACGGCCCAAGCTTCGGGAGGTCGACGCTGGGCAGTTGAAGAGAGAAACAAACACAGGTAGCGCTCTCGTAGAGCGCAAATACCGGAAGATAACAGGAATCTTATGGAATTTTCCCTTTCTCCCCTCTTCCAGAACATTATAAACTGTTCTGTGGGTTTCCATCAGGCTATATAAGCAAGCACTCCAGCGAGTAAGTCAGTAAGCAGGATAGTTTGTGACGAATACTGCGACGTGCAGCGAATGCTGTTATGCAGGAGAGATTGGAGAAGTCTTGCGTTCGACTCCCTAGCAAGTGAACGATCCACAAGAAGCGGTCACGTCGTGCGTACTTCGTTACACCGCTACGTCACGAAGAAAATAAAGCAATAGTGAAAAGTTGAAGTAGATAACATTAGCGAAGTAACAGTAAGAACTTACAGAAGTGCCAGTTAAACATAGACAAAGCTACAGTATGTTTAAGATCTTTTTTTTGCAAACGAACTCTTATATCTTGAATTTTCTGGGAATAGCCTGGGAAACCTTCATTGTGAGACTTTTATAAGAGGCGTGATTTAAAAGTAAGTACCGATAGGCTTTTTAAAATAACAGAACATTATTTTTAAAATATTATATTATCATTCATTACCTTACACCTTAGACTACTTCTCCACATACTCAGGCATTTGTCGTAACGGGAAACCAGTTGGTATGCCTTCGCCAAAGAATGATGATGAAAGCCAATTCTGCGCTTCTTGAACATCATCGTCGTTGAAATGTTTTCCATTAAGAATTTCTACAGATGAAGAAATAAGATGAAAATCGCGTGGTGCCAAATCCAGACTGTAGGGAGGGTGGTTGAACTATTCCCAATCAAATGATGCGAACAGATATTGAGTTTGTTAACCTGTGTGTGGCCAGGCCTTGTCGCTCATTATTGTATCCCAACAAATTGGCGATGAATGTTTGCTGGCGTAACATTTCTCTCATTCAAAAACCAACTCACTGATCTGACTTCAAAACAATCGAATGACCTGCTGACTGTGGACATTTCAAAGCGCTCTAACAACAGGAAAACAGAAAGTAACAATCGCCCACAGCTGCGTCTGGCTTGCCAATGAATGGAGGAAGTGATCACGCTTGCTCAAAATCGCGACTGCAGCGCTGCAACGGCAAAATATTAAAACGATAGTTACTTTAAACACAGCCTCGTATAACTAGCAAACACTAAGAAATAGACTAAGTCTTAGTTAACAAAAAATGTGGATTTCTTTAAACCACACATTTTATGTCCAACAATTATGTTTTGGAATTAACCATTTCCGAGATATTCCTTGCTATTGTTTGAATTTTTAAAATGCTTGTAATTTTCTCAAATGGGAAGTGTCTATTAGTTTCTTTCTCGTGATCATACAAAGGACGTAAAAGTTTCAAAGCCATCAGGTAGCGACAGGCTCTTTTTATTTAACGTATCGCATAACAAAATGTGTCAATGTGATCTGAAAGTTTATATGGTTTAACAAGAAACAGCTAGAATAATACGCATTTGTAGAAAGAATTTGTAGAATAATGAGTAGAGAAAATTATGTAAATCCTACACATCCTTTTGCAGAAAAGCAAAAGAGTATTGGAAAACGTGGTCAACAACATGATTTGAAGGAAACTATTCTTTCTTGGCAGTAACACTGTCATTCATACCCAGCCCTTTCTTTCCCTTACATGGAACCTTCAATCGCTTGCAACTATGTTACGGGATCTCGCCGAAATGATTCTTGCTACACATAGTCAGCGCTTACTTGGGATTTTCGGATTTTGAAGTACTCTTTAGCAACGTCAGCTGCGGATATGAGAAATCCATATCCCAAATCACTTCTTTTCATTCGCAACAGCTGAGACAGCAGATGATACAATAACCGGAGTGTAAACAGCAGATGTAGTGAATGAGACGTGAAGAGCAGAAAAGGTCTGGCGTTGCGAAAATAGCTTGCGGTGTTTCCAGACTTAAAACATATATAAAGGCACTCTTTTCATCAAAAGCAAACATTATCATCTCCCCCTAGTGCTTTATCCTCCTTCCGAATATCGACTACATATCGACTTCGTGGTTTGCACTGCTTCGACGTTGTCAAACAAAAACTGTGCAGGAATGCTTCCTTATTGCTGGAACTGTGTTATTTTACTAAGTCCTCCACATATATTCGGTACAGAAAAAGCTTACGTGCACCAGTTGCATGGCTTTCCCTACCCATAACCATATAATCCCACGCCTTCCTTTTCAATTTCTTCACATAAAAGTTACTTTTTACTTTCTCTACTGCTTGCCTATAGTGAGTAGAGGAAGTATTGCATTTGAGGCAGCATTTTTAACGCTTATGTGATTTTAGTCAAATTATATAATAAAAAAATATAACAGCTCGCCTTAAAGTAATATGTGTATTTAACAATTTATAAAAAGTGTATATTACAGTCATTGTATATGTTTATATTATTGTATGCATGTTCAATACTGTTATGTGAATGTGTTACGCAATTTAATCATGTAGGAGCTGTGAGAATAATAGGTTAAAAGTTGCTAACAATGAGGTAACCTTGAGGCAATAATCAGTAAGAAAGTGTAATAAGGCCACTAGTCATTCTTGGAGCAACAATAATGTAATTTTATAAATTTATAAAATACCCAATCAACAACCAGAAAAAAGCTTAAGTTAAATAAAAGTATTCTATTGGATTAGGAATAGCCAACCAGAGACTTGAAATACAGAAATTTACAAATTTAGGCGGTAGAAGGCGCTCATAACTGGACGTGTTGGTTGTAGACGGTGTTCCTAACCGGACGCGAGATGTGTCCTCGAGAAATTTAATACGTATTCGTATAAGACGAAAATAGTTCTACGTGTTAAAAAGTGCAAGTATTTAATAAAAAAACAAATCTCACAGCTCTCTACATCAGTGAAGTGTTATTTAAATTGTATCAAGCATTAATAAAAGGAGTGAAGTAAAAATTATAATCTGTGTAAGCCTGAATTCTTCACTCACACCACCTCCCTGCTAAGACATTCATGTCTCTAAAAAATAAATACTGACGCAGTCGAGGCAAACATATATATAAAGAAACAGTCAAATTACAAAGTTAATATTTTTATAACTTGGGGCGAAGGCTACCGGAAACTTTTACCATACGTGCGGTTGCAACTACTTCAAGTTTGGCTGCCCAACAGTCGAAATATAATACATCTTCAAACTGACTTTCCATACGTAGCAACAACAAACAAACCTTCTTCAAATTGGCTCCCAAAACGTGGGCAAATAATAATACCAAAAAAAAATAAAACTTCTTCACATTCCACCCAAAAATTCGATACTGAGATTTCTTTAGAAATGCAGGTTTTGAGAACTCCCTGAATTAAAATGAAAGCATTTTTGGAAAAACAGTTTATATGGCAATTTGTGTCAAACTTTTCTGTGGAGTTAACCATTTTCCAGATATTCCTTAATACTGGTTTAAATTTTCAAATACTTATGTCCGGTTGCAGAAAATCAAGTCAAATGACCGCTTGATTACCACTGATCACCAATAAGCCTGTGAATATTAACTGACAGCCGAAATGTATTTGGCAACAGCACATTTTATAAACCACAGCAAGCAGATAAAGTTCCTTTCTTTGTTTCTTTAAAGCTTCGCGATTGGACACTTGTTGGTTGAGAATTAGAAATAGTGAAAATGAATCTTTCAGAAGCATTGGGACTCTAATTTTTCTGCAAATGAAAAGAGCTGGTTCATCACAGATATCGGGAAGTTGCGATTAGTCTCCCCAGTCCAGTTTTCTTTCATTCTTGAAAGTCAAATTACAGAAGAGTCCTTGCTTAACCTAAATCTCTGTTTAAATTCCTATCATTTTATGAAAACAACAATTCTTGCCTCTTTCTAAAGTGCTTTCTTCTTATTATAAGATATTCCTGCTGTTCAAATACTTCATCAGGAGAATCAATTATTTTAGCCTCAGAATAGTAACACAACCCAGAAAAAAACTACAAAACTGTTCGAAACTCAGAGGTTTGTGAACTTCATATCGTTTTCAACCATAAAAGTAGGCTTTTTCTATTCTTTTTCAGCCAGACATAATTTTATAACGTAATGTTTATCACTTTTTGAGCACAAAGTTTTCGGCGGAAAAATATATATTGCAATCACAATATTTATGCTATACTGTTGAGGAAGACGAAGAATCTGGTATTAGAATTATGATAAATAGTACTTAAACCATAATTCTACCCGTCGCGATTAAGCAGAAGTTAATGCAGTTATGGTTAGTTTTTGGGTATTTCCATCTCTGAATACACTCAATTGGCAATCAAGCCACTAACAGCAAAAATATGCTGATTAAATCTGACGAGAGAATACTCTCCAATCAAACATTGACTGGCCTTTCTGCAACAGAAATTTTACTGATCGCCAAACAAATTCTAGTTAATCGCCACTAAATTTTGATTTGCCTTTCTGCAACCGGATCTCTAAAATGTCTTTTTTCCCCTTATAGCTTTGCAAAAGCATGGAATTTCAATGCTGCCATATAGTGCCACGTTCTTTAAAGATCTGATTATGGCTTTACCTACGGTTCCTAAAACGAAATGTGTAAATTTGAATTAAAAGTTTATCTGGATTAGCAAAAAGCAGCCGTAATAATAAGTTTTTGTATGAACAGTTTGTACAAGAGCGAACAGAGAAAGGCATTGTAAGTAATTTTGTTCGACTTTATTCTAATTCACATTACTCGGCTCTGGTATTGTTGTCAAGTATTACTATAATGAACCGGACATCACTTTTAGAAAGTCTTCTTATAATCATTTAGAGAAAGGCAAGTTAATGCAATACTTCAGATTTCTGAGGACACAGATCATCCAGATTATGTATAAAGCATTCATTGGGCACGTCCAACATATTGAATCTTTAAGAAACTTCAAATTGCGAAGCTAAAAGCGATACTCCATACTTTTTATTCCACCTGTATTATTGCAAAGGGTGGTTTCTGATCTATGGAATTTGGACCTTATAAATGTTTGTAATACTTTCATTTAGCGTATTTCATCGCTGACGAATGACAACAGTTCTATAGTGCTGCCCTTTCGGTATTCTGCACAGCATTTGATTCCCCAGAAAATGTCTTTGGCAGTCTTAATCCCGTATGATGCCACAGCGTGCCTCTGTCGTCTGGGAATGTTCATTAAGGATTCCTTTTTCGCGACGAGAATCTAAATCACAGTGGCCTGCTTGATATGCACCCTAGTGTCTGCGCCTTGTTGATGACTCACGGTTAATGCACCACCTTAGAAATGTTGCGCGCTAAACGCTCCACCACCTTCAAAAAATTACTTGAGTGTGAAAATATCACAAGCAACAATATATTACAAAACAAACTTAACAGAATAAAGAATAAATGACAAACCTAATGTATTAACATTTAAATACAGGGTTATTCAAAAAGAAGGAACAGACTTTAAATATTTGTTTGTAATAATTTCACTGAATGGAGAAAAGTTCAACGTTTTATTTTGTGTGTTCAAAATGAGCACCATTTCTTATGCAAGGACCACCATACGCAACCATCGTCTACGAATTTATTGATCAATTGTAAAATTTTTATGACGAGGCGGCTCGATGTTGAACTTATAACCAAATACACGCTGCAATGAAACAAAGGATTCACTCTCTGCATAATGACGCACACAAAACAACTTTTCCTTTGGCGTCGCCATTTTCTCGTAAACAAACACAGCGCCACTATAGGCACTGAATGGAGCTAATAGGTGGGGCTTAAAACTTTGATCTTTCCTCTATTCAATGATGTGTTGTATGCATCGTTATCTATTGTCGTTCATTAAAAACGAATATTTAAAACCTGTTCCTTCTTTTTGAATAACCCTGTATGAGTTCATAAAAAATTTCAGTATATACATAGCCCTTTATTTATAAGCGGTTACAGAATTCAAGCGACAAACATCACAGAGGGATGATAAAGGAACATAGGACACATATGTGACGACAAACTTTGAAATGATCTAACGATTTTTCATTTGAATATTCGTTTTCGTAAACGCCAATAAAGAGTACTGATTTCCACTCTAAAATAGGTAATTTCTATTCCACAAGCGAGCTTTTTTTCATAGTTACGACATTTGCTTTTTCTGCAAAATGCTCGATCAGCAAGGACCAGTGCAAAAATAATGCCTCCATTTTCACCCGAAGAATCATACGTATCAGAGATGCAAACAGTTAAATGGAGTAAAAGCGCAGTTCGTTAACATGCTTAGCTATCTTTGAGTTGGTGCTAGGTTTGTACGAAGTAAATGTGGTTTAACATTTTTTTCTCAAAAGGTAACTGGCGTGGAGTTAACACAATTTTAATTTCTTGCGTTTCTTTCACAGTTTAAGTGCATATTACGGTGTATCCACATGGAATGTATGAAAATAGTATGCCCACGATTACCTACAAGTAGTAGCAAGTCAGAAAAGTTTTATCAGTGGCTGGCTCGTTATAGATTTCTTATCTAATGCAAACAACCATGAACCCTGAAGCCGAGAGATAGTCGTCACTTTTAAAACTGTACCCCTTGCTTCACTATCTGCTGTTGATTCTGCCGGCTAGTACAGTGGTTGGCCACGGGATCTTTCTCACAGGGTATGCGTGGGTATAGTGTGAAAGGATAAATTGACTAAGAAATTTAATGGATCTAATACTTGAACTATTGAAGCGAGTTGCCGACCGTTTGAAGGTAAAGAATACAACTGATTATGAATCGTAGCACTCGAAACGATAACAATTCACTATTATAGCTCTTAACTTCTGCAGATATATTTTACGGTTTTAAATAACTGTTTCCGCAATAAAAGTAACTAGAAACGTAAGTTTCCGTGAGTCGCTAAAATGCTTACCGGCAAAACCCCTCGCGATAGCGGCTAAATTTTTCTCGATCTTGATGAAACTTTGGTTCTCTTTTAGGTTTGTGTTTAATTATTCAAATAACTACAGGTTTATTTTTAGCTATACATTATTCAGCCCATATTGATTTAGCCTTAAGAAAACTGTTGATTAAAGTTCTTTCAATTACAATGGGTATAAATCTGTGATTTTTACGTCACTATGCGCTGAAAATGAAACAAATTCACACGTTTGTCACATAATTAACTGAATAGGTCTCAAGAGAGAGAGAGAGAGAGAGAGAGAGTCGTGAATATGCACGAATGTAGGCATTAATGCATGCATTTTTTTCATTTTAAGCTCCACCTACCTATCGTTATCCCTATTAACGTTGCTTCATTAGGTTCCTTACCTTGTTATTAGGGGGAACCTCCCCGAATCTAAGAGTTTCATCCTCTTTCTCTCTTACTGAATATCTGTCTACGTGACTTTGGAAACATACTGAATTTTTAACCTTAACTGCATTCTAGGAATCTTTAATCTAACGCGTTCGGCATTACTAATGCCTTTGCTCGTTAATTACTTTTTTTCTCCGAACAAATCTTTCAACTCAAGCTTATTACATTATACATTGATATAATATATAGAAATTATTTGTTGCAATTATTTCTCTATCTTATTGTTTCCTTACTTAATTATCTCTATCTTCTTGCCAATAATTACGGCATCAACTCAAAGACCATGTGTACCCCATGTCAAAATGCTCCCTAACATTCCACTGTAACCCCTGGAAGTTTGTCGGTTAAATTCTGTAATAACCTGTACATATGCATGTTATGATTTTACTATACATTTTATTATTATTATTATTAGTAGTAGTAGTAGTAGTATCATCATGATTTTCTTATACTGTTGTTATTCGAAAAGCAGATTGGTATAATCTGAATCACTGATGGTATGTATAAACAAAGACGACATGAATAACAATGGCATGTTTCGTGAGCCAATGACATCGACCCTTTGCCGCAGCAGCAGCATCGAGCCAAGCAGTAGCAGCTGTGTTAAACCTTACACCAGCCAACAATAGCGGGCAGGAATGTACATCCCACGTTATGGGCTGAAATGCTGCCAGCTAATCGGGTCATTTAGCAACGGTCAAATGGCTCTTGGTATCATTGTGTACACAAGCATAAACGCTTCGCCGAAATGAACTGCTATAGAGCGTTAAATCACGCCAACCGCAAATAAATATCCATTAGAGAGAATGCAAACGAACCAATCAACAGGATACTGTTCCTTTCTTCATTACTCATATGTTTCACGGGCCAGTTAGTTCTAAACGCTGACTAGTTTACGTCAGTCATCACCAGGACACGCATTTTCATGACCAAAAATGTTTTAAACATTACCTGCATATAACTCTATTATTAGGGTATTTTTAAGAACTTTAATTAAAAAAAATATCTTAAACAGATTTAATTTATTAAAGCTTCTGCACAGAAAGCTAAAAATTAATAAATACGTGGATATAATTTGAAGTCTGCACAGCCCGACATTTTTAGGCTCGGCCCTGTCTGAATCGAGCAGTTATACTCTACTCCCAAGCCCGGCATAATTATTTAAATTTGTTTAAATAAAATATGTTATTATTATTACTATTATTATTATTATTATTAGACGAAAGAGATGTAAATTAAACCTCATATGTGGCACAATAAGGAGAGTACCAAGACAGATAAAATTTTATAAAACAATGACAGTTCCTATACTTGAATATTTAAGTGAAACGTGTGCCCTAAATAGAAAGCAAAAAAGAAAAGTCGATGGAAATTACATTTTTAAGATCTGTTGCTGGATACTCTTTGGTGGATCGCAAATACAGCCAAGAAATAAGGGATGGACTGAAAATATTTAAAATCGTAGAAAGGGTTAATCAAAAGAAAGAAAACTGGAGACACCATGTTTAAAGGATGAATGATGGAAGGCTATAAAAATATTAGCAGACTACAAACAATTAAAGAAACGGGATATAAGTAGAAGAAGGCGTAGATTAAGAGACGAGTTTGATTAATGGGGAGGGAAGAGATCTTGATCATGGTCCAAACCTTGAAGCGAAAGGACACGGTTCGATTTCCGGTAACGGAGTGGGAATTGCTTCCCCTGCTGGGATGATAAGAGATGCACTCAGGTCCTTGGAACCAATTGAGGACCTACTTTACAGAAATAATGGATATAATAAACAGCATGTTGACGATATAGGTACAGCCTTATTGACCACATGTCGCCCCTATTTCTGCGCTCTGTCCAGAATGTCCTGGAGGGCGACGGAGTTTGCAGCTGCCGTCACGTTATTCGTAATTAGACGAGGCGAGTATTTACTTATTACTACTAGTATTAATACTCTAAGACAACGGGTAAGTTGCGATAATTGTGCCATTCCGCACATATGGGTATTGCGAACCAAAGCCCGTGGAGACCCCTCGAGAGTAACTCTTATACAAGCAAAAAAAGTATTTATTCCAATAATGTTGAGATAATTTAGAAATTAGTTCAGAATATATATTTGTTCCGTGTTCTGTTTCAAAAATCTAAAAAGAAAGTTAAGAAAATTGATTCTGAAACAGGTCTTACAAAACTATAGCATTAACTTTTTTGAGTTCTCAGATTTTACAAACTTCATTCATAGCGATTGAAGAAGACTTCACAGCCTGTGACAATAGCAACCAGACTGTGCGCACTCATTAACGCAAAAAAGGGAAAACTAACCGCCTTATCCCTAGTTTTGGATATAAATTCATAAGTGTAATTTTATCTATTCCCTGACAATAGCCACCCCTCCCCCGACAAAAAAACCTTTCCAGACTAACCATTAAATATGAAAGTGATTGTTTTTTCCTCCAAGAATGCGAGTAAAAGGTGTACAAAGTTACACGTTATTAGCAAATTGAATAGTGATGTTTCGAAAAGTATTATGCGAAATGTCAGTCATATAAAACTCGTTATATATTCAATGAAAATGCAAGAAAATGACTAAATAAAGCTGTGCAAGGCAATAAAATGAAAAATAATTACGCAAATATGAAAAAAAAGTTCAGTATTACATTCGCAGGACTTTCTCTACCCTTTATCGCTTATTAATGATTATACAAATTACTCTTACGAAAGTTTATTTTCCTATTTACTTCATTTTAATCGATACCTTTTCGGAAATAGCTGCATTTCGTTAAAGATTCATGGGAAACAGCGACAGTCAAACGTTTTAGTACAGGAGGGTATCGTTGGCCTTAAAATTCCTTATTCTTTCTATAACATGGCCATTCTTTTTAAGTCCTGACAATTTTAAATTGTTTCTGGTAAGTATTGAACAATTCGAACCATTAATAACGGATATCTCGGAAATGGCCGATGCCACAAAAAAAAGCTATTAAAAATAATGTGTGTGTTTTAAAGAGGCGTACATTTTTTGTGTAATAGGTTTTCGTCTACTACTTAATATTTATCAATTATACAAGTTTATGTAAAATTCCTTCCGCATGAAGAGGTCTTCACAGGCTATTCCCATAAAATTTAAAACATGCATTTTATTTGTAATATAAATATCTTTAATCTGTGATATTTTAATTGAAATCTTTGGAGCCATTTTTCATAAAATACAAAATTTCTAAAAATGTTTCTTGAAAAGCGTAGTTTGGAGTGGGGGGGATTTTCTTAAAAAATATTCCTATCGCATGTTTGTAAGGCACTGAACCTAAACACCAAGTATGGTATTTATCCGTCCTCTCGTTTCTGAGTTATACTGTTCACATACACAAGCACGTAAACACACGCGGACTTTTGCTAAAAATAATTTTTTAATTCAAGGTCCTCAAACCATTTATTTCTGTGAAATCTGAGTATCGAATTTTTGGATGGAATGCATTACCTTCTCTATCTGCTGTGTACGTGGTAGAGAAAGTAAAAATACCGAAAAAATGCAAAACGACATAAGATAACCAAAAATGACCTAATGGACAAACATTTTGTACTCATGATAAGGATTTATGTGTGCTCTAGCAACATCTATGATGCAACAATTAAAAGACGACATGTCATCAGAATCCGCGGAACCTAATCATCACCATTGGTATTGACATAATTAACTCCCCAAAGAAAGCTTTATTCTGTTATTTCTAACTTCATTTGTCTACTGCACATTTCTGTTTCTTTCATATTCATAGGCAATGTCTATACATATTTCAATGCTGAAATTGTCTCAGCTATAGACATGCCATCATGCCTATGAGCATAAATCGGTTTTCTCAGCATATAACATATTTTCATAAAAAAATTACATTTTTCCCTTCCAATGCCCGTCGCTTTTATTCCTAGACGTATTTCCTAATGAAACTATATATCAAAGATAGACTAGAACGCCCTACTCAACAATCTTAAATTTCATTATAAAAACCTCATGTGTCACATTCATATGACTTCTCAGCCCCTTACAACTTCAGTTATCCCTTAGGTATAGTATTCATGAAACAATTTAAAAAAATCTGATGTGTTACACTTACATGACTTTCTCTACTCTTGTACAAACTATTTTTACAAACGCTTATTCTCCATATCCTTCATGTTAATCGAGATGTTAATCTTATTGCTAATTTTCTAGTAGATACAGGGGGGATATAGTAGTATTTAAGCTATAGTCAAATATTTTAAAAGCTGGTTGCTATGTGGAGTATTCCATTCTCTTTGCATTACTAGGAAAAAAAATGAATAACGAATTTGAGAAAAAGTGTATTGGAAAATTTAAGGGAATAACAAGAAATATCTCGAAAATGGTTCACTCAACAACAAAAAATGTATATGACATAAATTGTGTATTTTAACGCAATCTACATTTTTTGTGTAGTAAAATTTTGCCTGTCTCTTATGATTTACCAGTATGCAAAAGTCGTTCACAATGAAGAGTACTTTTGGAGACATTCCCAGAAAATTCGAGATATACATTTCATTTGTAATGAAAATATCTTAAACATATGATATTCTAATAAAAATCGTTAGCCATTTTTGAGAAAATTACAATTTTCGAAAAATGTTCCAGTAAAGGGTAATCTGAGGTGGGGGGATTTTCTTGATAACCTTCGTGTCGCATCTCTGGAAGATACTGAACCTAAATACCAGGTTTGGTGTTTATCCGACTGTTCGTTTCCGAGTTATGCTGTTCACAGACACACATACACACACGGACATGTTTCCAAAAATGCTTTTTTTGGATTCAGGGGGTCTCAAAACATATATTTCCGGTGAAATCTCGGTATCGAATTTTGGGTGAAATACAATACTTCCCCTACTTACTATACGTAGTAGAGAAAGTAAAAAAGTAGGTCCTTTGATTAAAGTTACTTTGCTCACAACATGTTTCTTTTTTTACTATAAATAATTTCATATTAAGTAATATGGGTAATAGGCAATACAAAACAATCATTCGCATGTGGTAGCCACTTTTATTTAACGAATCCGTACATGTAAAAAGAAGAATCGCATAAGATGCTGTATGGATGCCTCATGACGGTTCAACCTGAGAAAATGTAAAGATTTAACAAAAAAAAAATCTAAAATTGCTAAAACAGAAACATTTATTGGAAAAAGTTGTTAACTTCAATAATAAGACCTACATTTTTTGTTTAGTAAGCTTTTATCCATCTTTTATGGTTTGACAGTTACATACAATTCATTTAGAATGTAGAGTACTCTACAATACTTCCTCTATCTACCAGGGTAACTGTAGATACAAATTAGTTTCACTTTCCAGCTTTTACTCACTCACTCACTCAGTCGGCTTACCCTTCTCGTATGTAGTGCTTACACCCCCTAGGACTTATAGCCGTGACTAAGGTTAGGGGCCTGTAGAGGAGCAGACGAACATTGAATCAGAGAGAATTAAGAACAGGGATCGGCCCGTAGCAAGGTTTGAGAGTGAGGGAAGAAGATGATAGGAAATGAAGGCGAAATGGCCAAAAAGAAAAGTGATGATGGAGCAAGTGGTGGAATGAACGGCGGGAAAAACCGGGGAAATCCCACCCAAATGCCGCTTTGTCCACTACCCTAAGATCGAATCCGGGCCGCCTTGATGGCTACGGCGTCGCACCCTCCAGCTTATTACGATATGGAAAATAATTTTATGGTTGCTATATAACTGAAGGAAGATTTTTCTAAAATTCTAAAAGGAACTAGGTAATTCTTACAAACCTTGCTGAAATTGACTTGTTTCCAAACCAACAACAGTAAGTAAATAGTTACCAAGTGACACAACAAACATCTAAGACTAAAAATTTCATATTACAGCAATGTAATGTGTATAATTTAAAATGCAAATTACAGAATCATAATTTTTCCATACCGAGTAGGCATTTTACAACATTTTGTATATTTGGCAAATAAACAACTTATTATAGAAGTATTTTTTTAGTATGCCTCATTTGTATTCAACTTCCAGAAAGCAAAACAGGGATAGACATATTTAGTGTAATAAACAGAATATCTACCAATACCTTCAACACAAACTGCAGTATTTAATCAGAACTGTACAATTTGAAATTCTGAAGTGGCCAGGGCAGAGCTTCTGGGAAAATAACTATTAATGCATGTAACTGTGTGTTCCACAATTTTATTTCATATTTGCAACTTACACATAAAGGTAAGTTGTTTTTCGAAGAAACTGTCCTTCCTTCACGTGCATTGAAATCACCAGTTAAGAAGTATCTAAACATGTATTTTTGCTTTTATGGTTAAGTGCTTGTCCCTTGTGAACTAGAGCAGTGTACGATATCATCACCCTTGGTTCATCTCATTAAAGTACTTAGATGAGTCAGTAGTATGAAAAGTGCTTGACCTTAGGTGCCCCCTACTAACAGCATAAATTTTGATAATACTCAGGTCAAAAGCTCGTTCGTTCTTTCCGTTAGGTCAAAGAAATGAGTGTAGAGAATTGATGTAAATATGAAATGCTAGGTTCTATATGCTTATTAGATGATGTGAGCTTCAAGATATGCAACATGCCATGTCTTCCAAGAAATAAGAAACATTTATATTACTCATTCATTTTTACAACTTGTAACTTAAATCCATCCATCACTTTTACTGTGCGAAAATCATATGAACTGTACAAACACACACTCATAAACGTAACCAAGTTCTAAATTTAACATTATCCACCTTTATATGATTATTTCCAATGATTTGCAGCAATCAGATGTATAAAATAAATATCCCATGTTACTTTATTATTTTTTTTAAAATGGCGCATATGATACAATTTGACAATGAAAAACCACCTCAAAAACGAGTTAACATTACAATTAATTAAATTAATAAGTAGTCTAAAACCATGTCACTGAAGTAGCTCCTTACAAGAAGCCGATACAGTTTGTTAGATCTATACTAAACAACTATCGAGCGAAAATATGCATTAAACTGCACGTTAGACTTATCCATTAACTGCAGATTACGCCGAAGGGTGTCTACAAGTGCTCGCCAAAACCAACCTTATGGCCCGTCCAAATTATTTATATTAAACACTTATAAGTGAAACTAATTCACTCAACCATGTGATGGATATGTTGCTGTTTTGTAAAAACTACTTAGGCAATTAACCCTTATACTAAGCTCCTGAACTGCAGTCATTACATACTTTTGTTGTGTTATTTATGGACGCTCCCATAACTGCTGTGGTCCGTAGCGTCCCATTCTATATTGGGTGTGAAAGACCGGTAATTTTGCTCAGAGGCCTCTTTATCAGGCTTGAGGTTCTTTTACATACCGTAAATCTACGACACGGGACCAGCTTTCGAAGCCATGCTAAGGATTCTTGCGCTCGAAAAAATTTATCTCCTCCGCCGGGTTTGAACCCGCGACTTCGGGAACTAGAAGGTAGTATGGTAACCACTACAGCATGGAGGACGACCATCAGTCATTCCATGTGGCTATAAACCTCAGTAACTGTACAGCCGTTCCAACAGAGTCAAACGAAATTCCAGTTTACTGTGAAAGACAGCCTATTTTTCCATAATGTTATTTACTGCAAGCACATTAAGTTACTTTCTAGGCTTTGTGTTATGAACATTTCCTTTTTCAAGCATCCATGAATTGCATTTCGATCTAGAAATTTAAAGCCCGGTTCTCTCTCTTGAAATAATCTCTATACAGCCCGACCGGATTCTATAGAGCCATGTGAAGTAGAATACATAAATTCAGGATGTTATCATCTAGCTTATACAACACGTGCGAAATTCTGGCGTGACATGACCATAGAGCTACGGTTTCCAAATCATGCTCACCAAAGTTTGACATATGAAGGACGCGGAACTGTTAGCGCGCTTCTATCTGTATTACTCGCCCGGTATAATCGTAGTTTTTTATTTATCTGTACGTACGCAGTAGGAATATATCAAGACTTAAGAAGCCACTCGGTATATGTGCGAAGTTTTCAGTTCAATTTACTTTCTATCCCTAGAAACTCCGTCAAACTTAAAAAAAATTTAGAATAAGTTTGAGGAAGGAAATATGTATGTGCACATTTGGCTTTTAAAATAGTCACACATTAAACTTTTATATTATTGTTATTATTATTATTACTATTATTATGTATTTATTTTACTACTTATGTACTAAGGCAGATAAGCATTGCACTAGATCAAAAAATTGGAAATCGATATACTATTTCACTTCCCTTGAATAATAATAAAAAAATGCATTAAAAAGGATATGCGTGTGTACGTTTATTAATAGCACAACTCCAAAATAAAAAGTCGTGTAAATACCAAATGTCATTACTAAGTCGGCCACTGTTTATGAATGTGAGTCCAGTATGCTCAGTAAAACCTCCCAAATAAAGGGGGTAAATAATCTTTCATAACTGACTGAAGAAACTACGATACCCAGGTTTGAGGCATTAAGGATAAAAAGTTTACTTTGAACTATCTGTACGGTGGTCATTCTTGGAATTCTATGCAACAGGAAAACCACAAAGGTAGACAAGATTTATTACAGGCAAAAATAGGAGATCATTAAAATATATAACTTATGTCAGCTTTCTTGTTACTTGACCTCTTCCGAAATATTACATATTGTAAGGTATGGCCTGTTTATTTTTTTCGAATTTGAAGTTTACTGGTACGACATTTTATGGAATATACTGGAGAAAGTGTAATTATTTTTTCTTAAGCATGAGCATATTATTAACAAATGTTGACATTGAAGTTTGTTTGTGCATCGCCTTGCATTGCATTTTGGCTACGTTGAAACTACCTCTAGGCAATGTTTATCGCATTAATATAAGGTGAATAGAAGCTTTACTTTTATATAGCAGTAGAATTTTAACATCTATGAATTAGCAATGGTAAGAGAATAGCTTTTTTCATTCCAGAACATTTTGTTTTCTTACAGGTCCAAGCTTCCCAACGGCATGATGTATTGGATGTTACAGAATTCAACGAGAAACCTAAATGGGGTACAGATGTTGGTATAAAACAATTTGAAAGTAGGAACCTGTGGTCTGTAACAACAAATTTTGAAGTTTTATTTAGAAATTTATTTGAATATTCATACTGAAAACTGCAAATAAATGCCGACTTAATACCAATGCGGTATTGATTTCCACTCCAATATAGTTTCTCTTCCACAAACGCAAAACAGCAAACATTGGGGCATTTTCAAATTTATGAGCTTTGTTTCTTTGGGGGGGGGGTTTCCCTGGATAAATGCTCGTCAACAAGGGCCAGTACACCACTGATACACCTTTACTTTCATATGGAGATTCATACGTATCAGGACACAAACAACAGTTCGCTGTAGCAATGTTGCTCGGCTGTCAACTGGTTGATGGTGCTGGGTTCAAACCACGTAGAAGGTGTTAAAGGTTCCCCATTTCTTTCTTTCTTTCTTTCCTTCTTTCTTTCTTTTCCTTTTACTTCCTTTTTTTCTTTTCTTTAAGCCAATTTTAATTTATCGCTTTTCTTTCGAAGTTTAAGTACCTGTTACGGAGGTATTCATTTGGAATGTTTGAACAAGAATGCCCACGATTACCTGCAAGTATCAGCAATTCAGGGAAATTTTATTACTAACGTACTGGCTCGATATTGAATTTTATCAACAGTAAACAGCCATTAACTCAAAGATCATGTGTCCGACATCAAAGTGCTCGCCTAGTACTCCTTTGTAACCCCTGAAAATTTGTCGGTTGAATTCTATAACGCACTGTATAATTCGCTCCATCGAAGAGGAGTCTACTGTCTTCTTCAATACTCTGCTTGACAAAATGAATAGCTTTCATAGTAAACGCTTGCAACAGACACCAACAATACGAAATAGGCACAACGCTGAAGCATTTCATTCATGACTTGAGCTTTAAGCAGCTCCTTGCAGAAATACTGCCCTCTTCTGAAAGAATAATGAAAACCGCCAAATCCCATGGCACCGAAATGCACCCGTTTCCAATATTGGTTCGGGTAAGCTGTGAGCCTTAATCTGAAAGATCAACATCGTTGGAAATGAAATCCGTATCTCCTATATTCCCAATCTGAAGCTCGGTCACATGAAGTTTGAATAACTTGGATTGAGTGAAAACACAAAGCCTGCAGTTTCTCGCTGCCATGAACTTAGGCAAAGTTTTCCTTGCGGTACAATTTAATCAGCGCTTCAATTTATTCTGCTAACGTAGTAGAATTCTGTTTCACTAGAGTTTAGAATGTGTATATAACCTTTAATTCAATTCTCTGTGGTGAACGCCACTTCATGAAAGTTAGCGGATTGTGTTGCAGATTTTTCTTTTCCTGACAAAATCCTTCAACTAAAGCAGATACAAAACCCCTGTGACCTACTTCATAAAAATTGCCAATTCACTTTTCAGAGCACGGTGATGACATTTGATACCAAGAATATGTCTTGTTGAAACGCTTTGTGAGCATACTACACATAAATCACTATGTTTATCTACAAGAAGCAGTCAGAATTTCGCCAAAACATCCTGAAAACTTCCTTCACAACATCTTTGTGTGGTAGAACTCTTAAGGACACGAGCTTTTCTCGTTCATTTCATGGTACATAATGAGACTCGCTCGATTCTTCGAGCCTAAACTCATTCAAAAGCATCAACAACTAGGTTGAATTACTGCTCCATAAGAACTCTTGGAAAATGGAGATTTGCTCGTTCGAAATTCACATCATAGCGTTGTCGTCGAACGTATTACTTCAGTGTGTTAAGGCAAATAGCAAATGCCATGTTATTGCATTTTCGACTTTTTTCTATTTACTGTTGCATCCAAAACTACATTGTGATATACAAATTCATTTTGTTATGTTTGCTTTTGTCATGACCCCTATACAAAACCCTAAAGTATGTTCAAAAATAAATATCATACAAGTTTTATATGTTACATTCCAAATTTCTGTGACAGGAAAGTACAAGTTTAGAGTAATGTGTATAAATAATTAGTTGAATAAACATTTCAAATCATACATAATACATTAAATTAAATAATTACTCTTTAATTCAAGTAATTTCACAACTGGAATTATGTTACTATCAACCTCTTACCACAAATTAAGATTAATTCAAAAGTTGTTGCTTTACATTAATCCTATATACAGTTAGGTCCAATACTGAAAAAAAATGTTTGTTGTACTTAAAATGTTTTGTTTTAACAAGATACAGATTTATAAACTCGGTAATGACAAAACTATCTAAGTTAAAACTAACGATCCTTGAGAGCAATGTTTAAGAATAAAAAGTCTCAAATAATATAAAAATAAAATCAAAGACAGTTTTCTTAAAATTAAATCTAAGAACACTTAAATACTACTTATTGTTAAAATAATATTCTTATTTTTATATTTTAATTTATTTATTGTCGCCTAATTGCAAGTGGTTATACTGCTACATATAAATTGTAGAATATTACACCATTTGAATACAATGATATAATGTAACAATGTCATTACACTGCAGATATGCATAACAGCAAATTAATTCAACGTAATACAACATACAACATTTTACAAAATAAATCCTTTACAATTGTATAGTCACAGGAGGTTATACCATAATGTGGAGTGAAGAAACTTAAGGATGCTTGGATAGTTTTCGAGTTATTGAATACTTTTGGAAGATGAGCTGTTATGTTGTGCTGTTTTCTTTTTTCCTCGTAAGCTGTGCATTCTGTGAAGATATGCTTGATGGTTAAGGTGGTTGTGTGGTTTTCTTTACAATAATCAAGAAGCGCTTCTACGCATCGCTTCTTCTAGTTTTATGTTCTGTTATACTTCATTTAATATTAAGGAAACAGTTTTCACTTATGCAACTCGACTCCATACCGGAATATCACACGAACCTAGCTTGACGTGTGGCAATACTGTCAGTGAACCAGATGAGCTTCACCTTGAGTCTGGTCACACAGGGCGTTCGAACAGGAAATGATACACTAACTCGTTTGGTATAGAGCGGGACACTGCTTGAATTCCAGTACATCCGACCTGCCCATATGCACTAGCTCATTTGTGTTCCATGAATGGTACAAATTAATGACCAAAACGTGTTCGATGGACATTTTTATGTTTGAGACTGGACAGTTATATCAGACTTCAAGAACGCATTGCCACGTGCATGTTAGGTTCACTGGGCCGGTGCTCTGCTTTGAGTCGTCGTAGCGTGTCCAAACGCGCACTGAAATTCTCTCATCTCATTCATATACCCCGGAGGACCTTACACGCATCTTATTAGCCCTCTGAGACTTGCAATTATGCAAGTAGCAATGACTTAACGCCAGTGATAACAGAACTGAGACATTAATTTTTATACAATTTTATACAATTATTGCCAATAATAAAAGTTCCGTATCTCTCTGCACACGCTGATCTATGTCCTCCCCCATTGGACATTTTGATTTTTTTTTTCTGGATAACGATTTTCTCTTTCCACAACTGCGTTATTTTCCTGTTTCTTTCTTTCTTTCTTATTTTCATTTTCTACGCAAGAGCAAATTTATTCTATTTAAGTAATTAACGCCTGCAAATAATAAATATAGGTAATCATTTGCCTTATTCCCTATATTAATTTAAATGTTCTTCCACTAAAGGTTCTCTAGGTAATGCATGATGTAATTTCATCTTTACACACACACTTATAACGAAATACGTAAATGCGTAATGAAATTTATCTAGATTAACAAGTAGAAGATAGAGGAATTGTCTAAAGAAAAGTGTAGGGGAAAATCGTGTGAATACAACACGTGAAATATTTACTTTAAGAAACAGCTTTTAACTTCGTAGATTTAAAATTTATTTGTATATGCGGCCTCCTACACTCACAAATGCCTTTCAATGTGATTTATATAGTCAGTATACTAGTAAGCGAAAACGGAATTTATAGCTCAATTCCACGCATCTGGCAAAATATTTGTTTCGGCACTTTTTTTCATTCCAAACATTTCACAATCAGTTTGAAAGTTTCAGGTCTGGTTCTTTAAAGATCAGCAAAGAAACTTAAGGATTATAGCTTTATTTTTATAACTGTCTATTTTTAAGAGTGGATTACATAGGTACTTTGTGCGTTCCTTTTTTATTCTGAAAGACTTTAAGGAAAATATAAATAATGTGTAGCTTTGATGAAGAAATCTTTAAAAACCGATCCTTATATTTGTAACTTGAAGTTTTCAAAAGATCCCTAATGGTTTGTTTTTTTAAATTTAATATATCTAAAGGATTATAAAACACAGAACTGAGGTTTAAATACTTCTTATATACCATCCATTTTATGTATATAAATAACCTAATGGCAAATTTAAATTAATTATACTGAAAGTTATGGAATTTAACGTTTTCAATGGAGTATTACCTTAATTAAATCGATATACACAAGAACTTCATTTATCCGGACTAGGTGGGACCGGAGGTAATCCAGATTAACGAAAATCCCGTAACAAACGATTAAGTGCATATACATTACTAATCTATACTAATATTTATTTTGGCACTGCCATGGGTAAGATGAATTAATTCTTTTGGCACGAATACTGTACTCGCTTTTATTTTCTGAAATAGCTTGTACTTGTCTTTGTTACAAGCTCGTGTTGCGTTTGAGTTGCAAAAAGAGCCAAATTAAACAAAAATAAGTAACCAAAAACCAATCCGGATAAGCCGGAAATTCGTGTTAATAAGGGCCGGATAAACGAGGTTCTGTACGATGTAATTAATATCACAGAAACACAATAGCATATTGAAATGAAACTCTGTACCCATTTATTGCCAGAAAACGTTATCAAAAAATGTTGAATTGCTTTAATGTACGAGTATAAGAAAATAACTTTTTGCACCTCAATCCCTTTGCACCTTAATAGTTCGGTTGTGTTTTACCCTTGGTTTTCTTTTAAACATTCAATCTCACACACACACACACACATTAATTCACTCTTCTTCTTTAATGGATTACACCCCAAAGGACGTAGAAGCCAATGCATTGGGTCAGTAATCTGTCGAGAAGTAAGCAAACTCTAGCTCATAGCATATTGTGACTGTCCAACTTTTCAGCTGTTACGTCTGTAAGTTCTCAACATCGCTTCACTGTTTTTATGTAGTGCAACTTCACTGGGAGTTCACTTAGTTCACACTGTCACTTCACTATTGGAAGTAGTTCCATTTCCCCGGCGTAATGCAATACGCACTAGATAGCCACTTCTCCGGATGTTCACTCGCTGGGGAGTCGAAAACAAGACTTCTATAATCCCTCATCCCGCAGTAGTACTCGCTGCGCGTCACAGCAGTGCCACCAACTCGCTCGTAGAACCGCACTTCTCACTCATAACTCACTAACTCGACTCACACCGACTCAACTCCTCTTGCGAGAATGCCAGTGGAATCTTCCGCAGAACATTCTAAAACTATCTCGACACATGCTTTGGAGGAGAGGGAAGAAACTTCCAGAACATTCTGATTATCTGCCGATAGAGCTCCCGCTGTTTACGCTGGCGAGCGCGTTGCTTATGTTTCCTCCGACTTGCCACGTCGACCTCCTCATAACCTTGGGGTCGTCCTCCGTGGACTAGTGGTACCGTGCTGGCTTCTAGTTCCCGAGGACGCGGGTTCAAACCCGGCGGAGGGCGATGGATTTTTTCGGGCGTAAAAATCCTTAGCTTCCTTCGGAAGGGAAGTAAAGCCGGTGGTCCCGTGTCGTAGATTTACGGCACGTAAAAGAACCTCAAGCCTGATAAGAGGCCTCTGAGCAAAATCTCCGGTCTTTCACGCCCAATTAGAATGGGACGCTAAGAACCATAGTAGTTATAGAGCGTCCATAAATAAAACTCAATTTCAATTTCATAACCTTGGGCCACAGCCGATGCGTCACAATATCCAGGATGGATGATCAGCCCAATGCCTATTATAGCGGTGAAGAAGAGGGAAACGAAATGTAGTGATGAAAAGGATGATAGGAAAATATGATCAATTTATCTAACCCAGCATTCGCCTAGCGTCCGTGGAAAACCGCGAAATAACCTTCGGTCGGATAGTTCGGCTCCGGGGACTAGAAGTCGGAACCTCTTGAATGCAGGCCATAGACATTACCGCTTGAGCTATCCCGCTCGGCTCAGTCTTCTCTTTGATAGTTCCAGACTAGGGAGGATAGGATGCAATCCTGCCTATAAAAAGTTGTCAAACTCCATTCGGGAATCGAAACTGGTCCTCTGTACTTGGAAGCTGCATGCTTTTAAGCAAATTTGTCTGAAAGGAATCTGATAATTTCTATTCCGACCAGTATATGTTTCAAGTTTTTTGTGAATCGTGGTCTTAAAGCTTATATGAATTCAGTTCAGAACTTAAGAGAGGGCCATTTATCTTGTCAAGGCTTGACTGCCAACTGATGGGTACAGATGGAGAATGTAAGGCACATCTTTATAGTATCGTAAATATACTGTTTCGACGATAGTGGTTTTTTTATCCGGTTCCCTCTTGTCCTGTCATGCGTGGGAATTTAAAATTTGAGGCAGTACTTTTGGTACCTCATTAATGTCAATTAGTTTACTAACGAATATAACAATTAACCCACTCTAATAATATATAAATATCAACAATATTTACTTATGTATGTACATGTCTGTTAATATTATTTTAAGTGATAGTGTATATGTAGATGTATTTTTGGTGGAAACTAATGCTGCCTTAAAATGTGAAGGGTGTTGTTATTTCGCTGCACGGAGAGCTGTTAGGTAGAGACATACATTCGCTTTGCGTCGTTCTATTATATATACAATTCCGAGGGTGATTGTTGGAAATTTCCTGTAGACGGTTAATAGCAGAACACCCAACTGCCGAAATTAGAACGTATACTCATATGATTTCTAGCAGCGAATGCTAGAGTTGTAAATGTTTAACGTGAACAAGAAACAACCAATGAAACTTAAACAAACGGATTTAAAATATATCTATTCGTAAGAGAATAGCTTACCCAAGCGTATTAGTTGCTAGTTTACCGTCAAGAAGTAAAGACGTGTTTTATGGTGTGATATGATTCTGCGTTAACAATGTGAATTTCACTACAAATACAGTATACTCATATTAAGCAACAATATTTAGGTAAACTGTGTAAGCAGGAGATTTTTATTAAAACAGCTATACAGGAGCTTAGAAATGTTAACTGTTAATAATAATACAACCCATCAGAGTATAAGTTTCACCAATAGATAGTTCATGTGTTATCAGCGAGATTGTTAACTTTAAACATTTATTAAAAATAAAGCCTTGAGAACTTTAATTCCACCCACTTGTGTTATTATTTTGAACTATGCACCATATATTCATACAAGTTCTTTCCACTACTACGCCCTGATGAAGATATACTTGTTCGACCGTGATACATACCAGAGCTAAGCCGAGGCAAGAGAAACAACATCTACAAAACCTACATTAAGTAAGTAATTAAATATCATTGTATAAATTATGTGCTCCTGATTCAACTTACAAAAACGCGTCCAGAAAACTAAGAAAACTGTAAAATCGTGTAGTGACCGATGCAAATTACAACACGCGGGGTATTTTGCATTTTTACCGCAGATGTTATTTAATCCTCCAACTATGAATATGTATATTTATTGTTACCGATTTGCAATATAATCATATTTGATAATTGAATTTCACTTCCTTTTTTTGTTAACATTCACTTACGATATAATTCATGCCGCATTTAAACATAAATCTTTCGGCTCAAGCAGTCATGTCACCATGTTGTGCGCGACCAGTCCACAGAGGTTAGCGTGCTCGAGATTGACACTAGTTAATTTTATTTTTGCATAAGCATTTCTATTATTCACTATTTTCAAAAAATAATGTGCAGTATACATGCGTTAGGCCATGCAGAAACTCGGAAGTGAAAATACTCTACTTCATCTGGTATTTTCAAACCCTAATGCGGTTCCGTCTCTCTTTTCGCCGTCTCGACGTCACCTTCCTTATATATTGTTGGTGCTGATGCTGCTCTACTTGCCTCTATATGTTGCTGTGCAGATTGCATTCAGTAGATGATGTATGTTTTTGTGTGCCTATATATATATATAGTGTGTGTAATTAAATATTGCCGTGTTGCTGTAGATTATGTCTATTTTGCCTCGGATAGCTATGTTTTCGGTGGATACTTTGTTCTAATCAGGTTGTGGAACAAAGACTAAAAATAAATACAAAGAACTTCACACACAGTTCACTGTACTAATACTTAAAGATATATTGGAACTTTGTAGATCAATAACACTCGTTACAAACTGATAACTTTAACTTGCTTGCCAAAGTATTCGCCTGCACATGAATAAGTTATAGGTCCACGTTTCCAGTAATTTTTCGTAAATTATTATTGGTTAACTTGCCAGCTAATGTCGTACTTGATATTAATCCGATATACTACATATATATATATATATATATTCTTTACGATTACAGCACTTTTGTAACGGCATTTCACGGAGCTACCTTCTACCACGCGGGTCTGAGTAAGAATGATGAATTTTGCAACGACTTCTCTGGCGTCGTGTCTATCTGCGGTTAAAATATAAAATCTTATTCTGTTGGTTACTATAATGACGCATCGTACGTATACCTAACACATGCTGTGTACCATAGACAGTTTAGATGGACGTTTGTTGGCTTTAAAACAACGAATGTTCTAGAAGCTTGCCCATTGTTACATGCTTCCTGCACTGTTAAGGTAGAATATGTTTTTATTACTACATATTCGTTATTGTCGCGACTACTTTAGAATACAGAACATGATTACAATGAAAATACAATATGTTAAACAGTAATAGTAGATACAACATTAAATTCTCTAGATATACATTGTTATACATTTTTGTCGCTTTCATAAAGTTTAAAGTTCTTTGCTGTCCTAAATTTAGGGCGTCTGATAGGCTGTTGGGGATGCCATATCCTTCTCTGTGTTGTAACATAGCGACGGCAGACTGTGACGAGATGATGAACTGTTAGGTTGGATCTGCAGAGGTTGCACACAGGAGGAAGGTCACGCTTGAGATGTTTGTGCGTTATAGAAGTATGTCCAATACGTAGTCGAGTTAATACAACTTGGTCTTTGCGGTTGAAATGATAGTGTTGAAGTTTGTAAAATGCTTCTAGATGTGACTTTGCATGTTTGTCTCCATTGATTAATGCAAATCCGTGTGTGGGATCTTGATGTCCGGGGATGCTTGGTGGTTTCTTTGGCTGCCTGATCAGTTGATTCATTTCCCAAAATTCCGACGCGAGAGGAGTCTAGGCCAATGATACTGATTTATCAGAGATTAGTATTTGTGCAGTTTCTGAAGTTCTTCACAACATTTTGAGAGGTTGAGGTTTGTTGAAGAGATGGTAAAGCACTCAACGAGTCGGAGAATATTGTACAATTATGTAGGTTACTTTTTAAAGCATATGTTCCAATGAGAGTTGAATTGGGAACAATTCACAAGACTAGACAGAAAGATAGTCGGGAAGACTATATTGTATGATGCAATCAAGGAATATCGCTGCACATCCATTGTGACCATCAAGTCTGGATCCATCAGTGAAGATATGAGTGTGTGTTGAATACAGTGTACACAATTCGTTAAACAGACGTTTGTAAGAAGCACTATCTGTTGAAGATTTTCCTTGTCTAGTAAGTGATGTGTCAATAAAGGGGAATGTGAGTCTCCATGGTATATAATCTGAATCTATGAAACAAGAGAACATATTAGGCAGAGTATGTTAAATTCCTTGAGGTACGCCGAGAGACGAGTTGAAAAATCTTAAGGTTTGGCCGATTCTGTGGCATTTTCTATGTTGTTGATGGGGAATATATAATAGTAGACTTGAGATGATGGTCTCGTTGCAAGTACGTCTTGGGTATGACAGACTTGAGATTTTACTTCTAATTTGCACCGGAGGTACGTTGGCATAAAATTGTAGGCGCTCTATGGGACTGGTGTGAAAGGCTCCCAAAGCAATTCTTAATGTCGAAGACTGGATTAAATCTAGCATTTTAAGAGCTGTGGTACTTGCTGAATTGTAAATTATAGATCAGCAGTCCAGTTTAGGATGTATGGTAGATTTATAAGTGAGTAGCACACTTAAGTTGGCTCCCCATGATCTTGCTGATAATACTTTCGGTATATTGAGTCGTTGGCCACAAGGAGTTAAGGTTTTGTTAAGCCATTTTCTATTGAATTCTCTTTGTTACAAACCCTACAAGATTCAAACATGAAATACTTCGGCTTTGCTTTTAAATATTACGAACATTTATGTACATTGTTGTAACCTACAACTCTTTATATTAACATTTACATTAAAACGATAATCATTAATATAATTCTATGTTTCTGTTACTGATAATTAATTAAACCACATTTAAGTTTTTGTTAGTCGGGGATGAGCTTGGATTAGTATGGAATACCGTCTCAACTTCTTCCTCCTTCTGCAAAGACGCACCAACCGCACTTGCATCGCAATATATTAAATGACAGTCATTTACTAGTTATCACCTATCGTAAATCAGTAACCGTTAAAATCTAGTTTAAAATATGAAGCAAACCCTGACTGTTTATTCGCAGCCTTGCAGTAAACACGTGCCCAAGAGAACGCAGGGATAGAGACCAGAGATGAATGATTAATGCATGAAACGTAGATGCATGTATAATGCACGCGGCCATCTCATTCAAAACAGAAGCAGAAATTATGAATAAATAAAAGGGGTAGCTGGAATGGACATGAGCATTTGCCCCGGATTCCTGAAGTTCCGCATTATAAGCATTACTGCCGCATTTGGAGCGAGTAGCCTTCGCTAGTGCGTATTAAATTATTTGCTGTCGTATGGAAAGAAACTAAATCGATATAGCCACTAGCAAGGAATGAATAAAAACTACATACCGCAGTAATTTACGTGTTTCCCGTATAAATATTATATGGATAAAAGTGCTAGGGATGTTAACTGCTCTGTGAACCCGCTTCCATTAAGGTGACTCTTTAGAAATCTCATATGAATGATTAATAACTGAATTACAGGGTATGCTCGCGATAAAGCATGAATGATACTTTATTACTCTCTTACACTAAGTGTAGGATTCCTCTCAAAATCTCTGTATTCAGTTTTCACCAGAAACACAAGTGTATGTCAACAGCATAACACAAAAATGCCAATATCTGTATTTAAGTTCAGGTCTTCCAAGGATGCGACAAACAAATCTGTATAGATTTAAAGATTTTTTGGGGGGATGGGCTATTTTTTCAAAAATTGATTCATCTTTTTTTCTTCTCAAACATGCCTTGTATTTAAATACTTGGCTCAGTAACCTCAAAATAATCTTTCCACTTGCTAACAAGCAAATCCATTTTCTCACCCCATTCATGTCAAATCAAAAAACACTAAGAGGTTCCCCGTGTGGGGAGCAATGGTCAGATTTTTGCAATTCTATCTTAATATATAAAAGACAGCGTATGTGTGTGTGGGGGTTTCGAAATGTTTTACTTTCTAAAAATGGCTCTAATGATTTTTATTAAAATATTGTAAGGATTTATATAACGTATTAAAGATATTTACATGACAAATTAAACGTATATCTTGAATTTTCTGGGAATAGACTGTGAGGTCCACTTCATTTGGAAGAAACTTTGTATAATCTTATACAACTGGTGAACCTTAAGCAATCGATGTAAACATACTGCACAAAAAACACACCATTTATTTCAACTAAGTTTTTTCGTGGCATAAGCTATTTCCGAGATACTAAAGTTGGTAATGTTGCTGCCGGCATCTGCCTGTCCTACATCACGTCGCTAAAACATACCAACCTTGTAACGTTGAAAAACGCGAGCGGGATGTATTGGATGGCAGTATGGCGAGTGTTGGAGTTCCATAGACGAACGGAGGTGACGTATGAAGGGAAGTAGTGTTTGCGGAAAGGTCCGGAAATGAAATTGAAACGAATCGTAGAAAATTCAAATAAGAATGCGCAGATAAAAGTGGACGTACTATGTGGAAAACACCATTAATTATCGTGCAATTACATGGTACATACATTACCTTAGGTTTATCTCATTAGAAATGTAATTCCGTTACGAAATGCATATATTTACCTATTGCGGAATTGCGCGAGGTTGTAATTTAATAGTTATTTGAGGTTATGTGATGTGATAGCCAAAAGTTATTTCGTCACAATATGAAGGGACACTGATTTATTCTGCAATTGTATTGCTCAGTCTTACATGGGGTTATATTTGGTAGAATTAAGAAATGTAATGTATAGGCAACATACCACAATTAAATAATCTGGGGTGTTGCTACCAGCCAATACATATAGCAGTAAAAGTCGTAATGAAAGTAAATAATAATCGTAACTAAAAGAATAATTGTTAGTCCAACCTTCTTCTGCCTCTCTGCGGCATGATTACCTATTGCCAACACTACTGGTATTCTGCAATACTGCTACTCGCATATTTTTAGCAAGTTTTGAAGTATGTAGTTTGGCAGCATACGGTGACGTAAGATAGGAAGAGGCTGGCAGCAACATTACCCTAAAGTTATTCCGTTTTTAAAGGCTCGAATTGTTCATTTCTTGGTCATTCCCTTAAGTTCTGTCAGTATTCAGTTGTTCCCCACGATTGCATCGAGACAGTGTGGAATTTTAAGCATACAGTGTTCAATTTGACTATCGCTGTTCTCTTTGTATCTGTGTGTAATGCAGCTGTTTCTGTAAAGGTTTATTTGGATTAAAATGAAGTAGCAGAAAAATAATCTTTAGTAAGAATAGTTAGACCCACTACCTAATAAGCGATAGAGTGTAAAACATCAGATATATTCTTCTTCGCTTTCAGGGTTTTCCCTTATTCTGTAAAGACAATGTTCGATATCTCTCAGCTCTCTGAACTACGGATAGTCTTTTTCTTTTTCCTACCAGAAGATACGAGTCATAAAAATAAAGCAATCTTCCAGAAGAAAATGCACGAGAATGGCGAAGGCCGTCTGGGAAAGAGGTGCAGTCATTACAAGTCCTACTGCAAATGTTCTCCAAGGATGCGCGCCTAACTGGCACATTTCCAGTCCAATATTCGCTTTGAAAAGGCACACGCTGCATTTAAAGGGCTTGTCATAACTGCGTGGTCACTGCATGCGTCCCTCTTCCACATGAACTGCTTCAGGGTCATTTTCCCTCTACCCCTAGTCTGTCTGGTTGCCAAGACACACGGGGACAGAGCAGCCACACAAAGGCGTGTTGCGTGTGTAAGCTAAATTAGCCCTCGGCACCTTGTAATGCCTACGAGGAAAAAACCTTATTTCTTTATTTTAAAATGGCACTTATATGTAATTAAAAGTCCGCTCCGCTTCTACTCAATAATTTGTTTTCCTTAATACACTTGACTCTCACTAATCCAGCCATTCCTTGCACATATGGGGCCGGATTGCTGAGTGTGTCTGAAACTTAGTTGAAACATTTATGGACTATAGTTTATTAAACACAAAGATACATTCATTTTCATAGAAAACTTAGCCTTGTGTACATATACTCACTATGAAGCATGTCCTGAATTTTTAGTTGCCGTGCTGATGCAGCTTCAACTCCAGCGGTGTGAGAGATCTTCATGCTCTCTCCTCCTATGTCCTCTTCTTCATCACTTGTCTACCTCAGAGTTTTCCTCACTCAGACACTTAGCAACAACTTCATCAATATCCCCTCTTCCTGGAAGCTTGTGAAACAAGTCAACGCACAAAGTGTCAGCAATTGAGGATTCCGAATTGACTGGCTCATCGCTGTCGCTCAGTACTGGCTCCAAATCTGCATCAAAGAATGGCTACACCGTTCTCCAGTGAAGTACATTATGTAACAACCAGATACAGTAATGTAATACCGATGTAATGGTTGTAAAACGGTTGCTTGATAAAGCATGCCACCGTCAAATCAGAAGAGTTCCAGTAGCTAAGGTTGCTAAAGCATGGACTCGTAAACAGGAGGTCTGTGGTCCAAATCCTGCCAGGATCATCCTCCCTGATTGAGGTTTTCTCCAGGTTTTTCTCGGTGCTCGTAATCGGCAAATACCAGGGAGTCAAGCTAAAACTTGGCCTGAACATTTTCTTCCCATTTATTTAATTTCATGTATCATCAGTGTCCACCTTTGTGGTGCCATATGCAGTAACAATGGATGTTAAAACCGTACTAAAAATATACCAAATGATCAAATGATACTTTGTTGATGTTTGGCACTGAACAAAATGCAGGCCGGATTCCTAACAGGCCGGACTACTGAGGGACGGATTAGCGAGAGTTTAATGTACGTATTGTTATATATTGGGATAAAGGCCAAAAAGGTTACCAGAAAATGCTTAATTAATTGAGGGGAGGGGGCCTAACTCGCTGGCAGCAAGAAGTCCGAGACCTTGGTGTGTAGATTTAAGGGGAAGGCGTGGGTTTTATATTATACTGATAATTACATAACACACATTACCTTCACATACCTGGGATTTATTCACAAACGTTTGGCGACTCCACGTGATTAATAAAGCAAACAGGATGGAGGAAGATGCCACAAAAACCGTAGACCGGCCACACACACGACTGGGTCCAACGACCAATTCCACTGGAGTGACGCTATCTTGCCCCCACCAACCGTGTTTAGCCGAAGCCAGACAGGGCTGACGTCATACCAGACAGTTTCAAACAGATCCTTCCCTTTGGCGTGATCCTCACCGAAAGGAAAGACCCATAAGCCGAAATATAACTAAGGAGACAAAATTATGCTACGTCCGGTAGCAACAATACAGCACAACAGTGCGCCTGGTAATGAAAATGAAATGAATAATACGCCACAATATAATATTTAATGCTTGTAGAATTTAAGATTTTTTCTCTTTAAATAATATTCCTTTTATTGTTACGATTCCTTCGCATGCTTTTATGTCATTCTTTGGTAATTAATTGTTCTTTCACATAAGCTGTGTATAGGACAAGGTTGGGAAGGCAGGATCAGAATGAAAAATTCAATGACATAGCCAGGATTTGAACCAGGGATCTTCCGGTTTCCGTCCGGTTGCTCTAACCAACTGAGCTATCATGGCAACATACCGGCATCACATTAAATTTTTCTTGTTCTACTGTTCTACGTCAAGGATAGACTTTTAAGTCTGTTACACTTCAAAGACTATTTTTCCCATCGCAAATTCGGTCTTCCTATTGATTCTGTACCCCATGAACTGTACAGAAGCACTTGTTTTCTTATTCTATTGAGATTGATTCTTGCAATACGTCTGTACCACTGTTGTTTCAAAAGGTCATTTTTCTTGTAAGCTTGTAGGGGAATATACACCTGACAGGGCAATTAGTGTAAATAACAACCGAGCGGGATGGCTCAGGCGTTAACGTCTATAGCCTGCATTCGGGAGGTCGTGGGTTCGATTTCCGTGGCCGACCTTACTGACCCTTGGGCTTTTTCGGGATTTCCCCGGGTCGCTAGGCGAATGCTGGGAAGGATCATTAGTCTCCCGGATTTCCTATCTCCCCCACTTCACTTCACCTTTCATCCGCTTGGTCTCTTGCAGGGTTGTACGTGTCGGCAGGAGGTCTCAGAAAACGAAAAGGATGCTCTGTGGAAGCCTTCGCTCCCCGGAATGGGAGCGATCACCGAGTACCAGGCTCCCAAAGGACGTATAATACTGTAAAATAACTTACAGTATATCACAAAATGTAGACATATGTAAGGTAACTTTGTAGTTAGCCGAGAAGCGAGCTAGCAGCGGGATAGAAGTCCACCAACGACGCACATTAATGAACTCTGGATTTGGCAAAGTCGAGACAGTAGAGACAGGGTTAGAGATAGAGGAACAATCCCAGGAAAAATCTCTGCCACTAGAGGAGTTGGATAAACAGTCACGAAATAGAGAGGCAAGGGTTTGAGGGAGATAAAAATATATTAGCTATCCCAAAGAAGTCAGACAGAAGCCTGACCTATAAAAAGTAGCGTCATAGAAGCGCGGTATAAAAAAGGAGGTCCGCCACAGATATGAACACACTTTCATTCTCTCAGTTAACCATCGAGTAGATAACCAACGGCAGGTTGCCGTAACCTATCCGTGTGGATGGGAGATATAGCGTGTGATGTAAAAGGTCTTTTAACAAGTGTCCTATCTTTAACATGTGATAGCTGCCGCTGTTATTGAGTTACAGCAGTCACGTTTTTCATGTGGTTACAGTTGTTACTGACAAATGGTCGTGGAACGTTACAGCATTCACCAACGCGTAGAAATTGTGAAAATTTATTATCAAAATGGATCATCTGTTCGCCAAATCTTCCGTGTTTTGCGTGTAGTTTACGGTGTGCATAATCGTCCCTGCGAGAGAACGATTCGGCGTTTGATCGATAAATTTGAAAGAAGTGGTTCTGTCAGAGATCAAAGAACGCCCGTACGTAAACGACTTAAGCGCTCCAACGAAAACATAGGCGCCGTTCGTGAGAGCGTACGCGAGAACGGAAACAAATCAATTGCTCGTCGAGTGCAAGAATTGGGGCTTTTACCGACCACAACTTGGCGAATTCTGCATCTGGACTTGAAGTTTCACGCTTACAAAATGGTTTTATCTCAAGAACTATATTCCAACGACCATAGGTTGCGCCGTGTATTCGCTGACTGGGCTATGGGGCAATTAGAAGCTGACAAGGATTTTTGTCGAAAAATCATCTTCAGCGACAAAGCCCACTTTTGGATGGATGGTTGGCTGTGTTACCCAACAAAATTGCCGCTCTTGGACCAATCACAATCCAATGCAGATTCAAGAACGACCACTTCATCCCCAAAAGGTTACTGTGTGATTTGGATTTTGATAATGGAGGAATCATTGGTCCATATTTTTTCCAAGATGAAGATGGAGAAGTTCTAATTGTCAATGGAGAAAGATACCGAGCTCTTATTAGATACTATTTTTGACCTCAATTGGATGGTATGGATCTCAAAAACATCTGGTTCCAGCAAGATGGTGCCACATGCCATACTGCTCTCGAAACAATCGATCTTTTGAAGGAGTAATTCAGAGGTTTCATCATTTCTCGTGGTCATGTGATTTAACGCCGTTGGATTCCTTCTTGTGGGGTTATGTTAAATATCGAGTTTATGTCAACAAGCCAGAAACAGTAAATGATCTTATGAATAACATCACGCGTGTTATTCGTGAAGTTGAACCTAATTTGCGTGTTTCTGTCATTGAAAGTTGGTCAACCGTATACGTGCAACCCACCGAAGTCGGCGGTCACTTAACGGATGTTCTCTTCCACGTGTAATGACATTTATTTTGGAACATAATTAAACAATAAATAAACCTCTATCTTTTATAGAACGAGTTTTATTTAAGTTCAAAGATAGGACTCTCTTGTTGAAAGACCCTATAGCTAGAGAGTGGATAGCTAGATCCACTACAAATTCGAAGCAGTGGGAAGATGGAAACTACAGTATGTAGATCATTTCATTATTATTCAAAGGGGAACAGCTGCTAGCCGCTTTAAAATTTGTTGTTTTGGAATAAATCCAATTGTTAAAGAAATTCATCTTATTAATTCGCCTCCACCCAAACATCCTGAAATTCGACAAAGCTAGGTAACTAGGATAGGGTTTATTCACAGCTCCACCGACTGACAGCCCAGACAGAGAACTTCCATTTTGGATTCGCCATCCAGGTGAGTTATCAGGTATATACGTGAGAAGCGCTACAACGACCGCACGCTAAAACCTACAGATTTTTAATTGTTCTCTTATATGTGTATTGTGTCCAAGTATTCGACTTAAAAATTTCATCTCTGTGGATTCGATTTTTCTTTTATTTCTTCTATTTGGGACCGAATTTTCACTGCCGTATGTTAGAAGTGGAACAATTAGAACTTTATAAAATCTTAAAACTGTATGTAATCTAGTTTTGTTCAAGTTTCTATAGACGTACCACACATATTATAATTAACTAGTTTTTGTTCTAAATCATATGCTTCATATTCTGAAATTAAACATCCTAAATAATAAAATTTATTGAATTGCTCAGTTATACTTCCATTTAATTCTAATTTCGTAATTGAGTACTTTGCTCCAAAAGCCATCACTTTAGATTTAACTCTGACTATTTTTAAATTATAGCTTATTGTTACTTGTAATTTTGTATATGTACAGCTTTTTGTAAACCTTCAGAATCTGAAAGGTTACGCTGGTCGTCAGCAAATAAGATAGTGTCTAAATTAAAACAGTTTAATATAAAATGACCAGATTTATTTTTAAAAAATTTTGCGATACATTCACATGACTTAATCTGCCCTCTATCGTTTATTAGAGGGTATACAAATCATACTTACTCTACCTTATTTTTCTATCTAACCCAAATAAACCTTTTCAGAAAGCTACACTGCACATTTCGTTATAGATACAAGGAGAACAGCGATAGCCAAATGTTTAAGAACTGGACGCTATACGCTGGCTTTAAAATTCCATCCTGTTTCCATGTAATCACGAGAAACAACTGAATGTTGACAGGACTTGAAGAAAATGACAAAGAAATGAACAATTCGAACCTTTAATAACGGATATCTCAGAAACAGCCTTAGGTAACAAAAAATTTATTTTAAATAAAGTGTATGGTTTAAACATATCTACATTTTCTTTTATTTAGTACGTTTTCGTCTTCGCTTTAAGTTTACGAGTTACACAAGATTGTACAAAATTTCTTTCAAATGAAGTGGACTTCACAGGTTATTGTAAGAAAAATCAAAACACACATCTTATTTGTCATGTAAATATCTTTAATACAAATCTTTAATACATTTTTTAGAAAATCTAAATTTTCGAAAAATTTTCTTAGTTTGGGGATTTCCTTGAAAATATTGATGTCGCATCTTTGGAAGGTATTGAATTTAAATACCAAGTTTGGTGTTTTTCAGACTTCTCGTTTTTTATTTACCTTCATTACAGCTACACGCGCGCACACGCACACGCGCGCGCGCACACACACACACACGGACCTTTTTCTAAAAATGCTTTTTTTATTCAGGGTGCCTCAAAACATGTATTTCCAGTTAAATCTCGATATTTCACCGAAAATACATGTTTTGAAGCCCCCTGAATAGAAATAAAGCATTTTGGAAACATTCCCGCGCATGTGTCTGTGGACACCATAATTCAAATACGGATAAATATAAAATTTTGTATTTAGGTTCAAAATCTTCCCCAGATGCGACAAGAAGATTTTCAAGAAAATTCTCATATCCCAAGCTACCCTTTGCATGGAATATTTTTCGAAATGTTTTATTTTCTAAAAAAGTCTTTAAGGATTTCGATTAAATTACCATATACAAAAGATATTTACATGACCACATAAAAATTATATCTTTAATTTTCGGGGGACATTTTTTGCTTGGCCTAAAAGTTGGTTAAACTACGAAGCGCGGGCTTGCGGTTTGCCGGAGCCGTCGAGAGACGGAGATGAAGGGCCTGCCAAATGAGCAGCCCTCTGGTCCACGCGGAGTATTCTTTCCAGTGAGCATGCATCCGCACCATCTGTCCGACACCACCATACACCACGAGGCCTAGAAATACACCTGAAAGAACGGAATGAAAGTTAAATGATGAAAGGAAATCGTGGTAGTGCAGAAACCTCCCCAGCACTCGTCTGTCGACTCCAGGGAAACCAGGAAAAACCCATGCGTCTGAATGGGCAGTCGCGGTGATTGAACCCGGAACCTCCCGAATGCGTTGCACACCGCACGACTACGACATTGTAAGTCGCCAATAGGCTGTGTCATCCCAGAATTTGATGTCTCCTCGTGTTTACTGGGGAAAATGGGGCCAGTTGAGGAATTGAATGTTGCCATGGTAGCTCATTGGTTAGTGCAAGGAAACCGGAAGATTCATAGTTCAAATCCCGGCTATGCATTGAATTTTTCACTGTGATTCTACTCTGATTGTACGTCGTCATTATTTACTTAACATTTGATTCTATTTAATTGTTTTCTAGTGATTGGTATCAAATCGGGCGAATATTACTACCCAAGAGTGCACTACTGTGTTTCGGATACTTAATATTACATTTACACGTTTTGTTACTCCATGTACGAGATCCACCCATTTAATATGCAAGGTTTCTATCTGGTGTTTCTCCTCTCGGGCGTTTAAAACGTGTACATTCGTGACTTCTGACTTTTTAACTGACCAAGTGGGATTTCAGTTAACAAAACACAAAGCTCACTGCCTCTCCAGGGCTTTGCATAACACAAACGTTACCTTCTGCGTACTGTGCAAGGTGCTGCTAATACTGCTGAGGCGTTTCGTGTTTCCTCTCATATGCAGAGATTTTCATGAACTACTTTGTACAACAGTGCTATGTTTGACCACATTCTGAATAGAGCACATAATCTCTTATAGAAAAAATCTGATGCGTTACACTCACATGACTTTCTCTACTCTTATACAAACTATGTTTACAAACTCTTATTCTCCATCTATTTCATATTAATCAAAATAAACATTTGCAGAAACGATCTTTTAACATGCAAAGAGAATTACATTTTACACATAGCGATCAGTTCTAAAAATATTTGACTCTCGTTTAAGGCGTACTATGTTCCCCTTGTTTTGCATTTGCAAGGGCAATATAGAAATACAGTAGCCTTTAAGCATAGACATATATCTTAATAGTTGGTTGCTTTGTGCAGCACCATTCTCTTTGCCGCAGATTAATACTCTTTGCATATCCAAGACAAAAAAATGAATAACGAATTCCCATTTAAGAAAATAAGTATTGATAAATTTAAGGGAATAACAAGCAATATCTCGAAAATGGTTCACTGAACAACAAAAATGTATATGACATAAATTGTGTATTTTAACGCGATCTACATTTTTGTGTAGTAAAATTTTGTCGATCTCTTATGGTTTACCAGTTATGCAAAAGTCGTTCACAATGAAGAATACTTTTGAAGACATTCCCAGAAAATTCAAGATATACATTTTATTTGTCATAAAAATATCTTAAACATATGACATTTTAATCAGAATCGTTAGAGCCAGTTTTGAGAAAATTAAAATTTTCAAAAAATGTTCCATGTAAAGGGTAATGTGGGGTGGGGGATTTTCTTGAAAACCTTCCTGTTGCATCTCTGCAAGATATTGAACCTAAATACCAAGTTTGGTGTTTATCCGACTGTTCGTTTCCGAGGTATGCTGTTCACAGGCACAGACACACACATGTACATGTTTCCAAAAATGGTTTTTTTTGGATTCAGGGGGCCTCAAAACATGTATTTCCGGTGAAATCTCGGTATCGAAACTTTGGGTGGAATACAATACTTCCCCTACTTACTATACGTAGTAGAGAAAGTAAAAATAAAATGAATGAGTCTGTGTTACATTCATATGGCTTCCTCCACCCACGATAGTTCGTTTCCTTTTATATCTCTTCTTCAAACTATTCTTACAAAATCTTGTAGCTTTCTCTACCACATACCTAGTAGACATAGAAGGTATTACATTCCATAAACATTTTCTATACCGAGATTTCAGCGTAAATACATTTTTTGAATCCTCTGAATTAAAAAAAATATTAGTAAAATGTCCGGTGTGTATGGGTGTGATCAGTATCTTGGAAAGATGCGACAAAACGATTTTCAAGAAAAGTCCACTCACCCTAAACTACCCTTTACATGATTTTTTTTTAATATTTTATTTTCTCAAAAATGGCTCAAAGGATTTTGATTAAAATGCTATGTATTTAAGATATTTATCTGACAAATAAAATATATATTTTAATTTTCTGGCAATAGTCTATAAAGTTGACTTCATTAAAAAGGAGTTTGTATAATCTTGTATAACTGGCAAACCGTAAGAGATGTACCTACTATACAAAACATGTAGATCTCTTTAAAGCACAATATATTTCAAATAAGGTTTTTGTGGCATTCGTTAATATTGGTTTCAATTGCTCAATATCTTATAAGTTGTTCAACAGCTATTTTATTTTTCCTCGCGTTCGTGGGAAGAGTATATAAATTTAAAGTCATAGCAGCGCATTTAAACACCTGACTATCGACTCGGTTTACTCTATCCCTTTTGGACTTACAGCAAAGTATGGCTGGCCTCGTAGCTCTATCGGTAGAGCACCTACCTGCTTTGTGAGGGGTCCCGGGTTCGATTCCCGACAGGGGTTGGGAATTTTTCTGTAGCCAAGATTAATACCTATCCTCCTCAGAATCTGGAAGTATGAAAGAGTGTGTATGGTCTAATGATTAAAAAACCAAAAAGTACAAGAAACCCAATGACAAGAGTTGTACGAGTCAACACCATTGCCAATAGGCAATACGTTCCAAAGGAAAAGCCGCCGATAAGACCAATGTAGTTAAAGGCGAGGGATAAATAGAACTAAAAAAAAATGTTTAACGAAACCGTATCTGCAAATGGTAATTAAGGTTGTTCCACACAAGCTGTGTATAGGACGAGGTTGGAAAGGTAGAATCAGACCAAAAATTGAATGCCATACCCGAGATTTGAACCAGGATCCTCCGGTTTCCGTCCGGTTCTACTAACTGGCTTAGCTACCAGGGTAACATGGCGACGCAACATTAAATTCGAGAATTGATTCACATTTTTCCGGGTAAACCACAAGGAGATCCCAAATTCATTTGAGATTACACACCACAATAGCGACTTATCATATCTATGCGAGTCAGTTGGGGAGTTTAATGTCATGCCGGCATGTTGCCATGGTGGCTCAGTTGATTAGAGCAACTTCCGGAAACCGGAAGCTCCGTGGTTCAAATCCCAGCTATGGCATTGAATTTTTCAGTGTAGTTCTACTTTTTCAACCTTAGTCTACACACAGCCTGTGTGGAAAAACAATTAAGTACCACTGACTGACCTAATAGTTGGTATGAAGCCCGAGACTTAAAGCACCTACCACAATGTAAGTCGCTATTGCGGTATGTCATCTCAAAATTAATTTGGGATCTACTGTAGTTTACCGGGAAAAATGCGAGTTCAGTTGGTTAGGACAACCGGACGGAAACCGGAACATCCTGGTCCAAATCCCGGCTATGACATTGAATTTTTCGATCTGATTCTACCTATATATCTGCAAATGTTTATTTCGATTAATATGAAGCAGTCAGAAAAATAAGCTTGCATATAAATATAGTTTGTATATGTGAAAATAAATTATAGCGGATATAGCAGGTCATGAATTTAACATATCACAGTGATCCTTAGAAATCTCATCACTGCTGTTTCTATTATTTTCCTGCCGTCCTATTCATTGTCCAACTTTCACTTCCATATGTTGCCACTGATACTGTCACTACTTTATAGAATTTCACTTGTGTTCGAGGCGGTATTTTGGGATTATGGATACAGCATTTACATATTCCTTTCACTCCTGCTAGTTCAGAACGAACAATTTACCGATGGCGATAACAACTGTGATAGAAAAAAGTCCCCCCCTCTTGTTACTGGTATTACCTACACTGTGCTCTAGACGAACTGTATCGTAATTATGTAAATTAACCCTGGAGATTAAATAAGAAACAAGTAATTAAAATACTGGGTAAGAGTGTTAGATTAACAGCAGGTGAACCTCAAGCCTAATGAAATGCGAGGGCTGCCACCACAAAGGTATTTCTTCCACACTTCAAAGTATACGCAATAAATTAATTATTCCTGCTTCAAATATTCTCTCAACCATCTCTTTTGTGTCTGTTCATAGTGTGTCTCCCTATTGGACTGTACCTCCATATTTGTTTCGGTAGTCCAAGACATTTCAGTTTGTTGTTCGTATTAAAAAAAAACCTGCCTTATTCTCTAATGTGTGGATTTTTTCTCTCTTTTGACTGCGATAATGGTGTCGTTTCTGAAGCCAGGTTTAAATGCTTTGTGCCGAGGTGAAATCTCGGTGTCGAATATTTGGTTGAATGCAATAATTCCTCCATCTACTAGGCAAGTGGTAGAGAAAGTAAGTCGTCCTTCGTGGTGTAGTGGTTACCATGCTAGCATCCAGTTTTCGAGGTCGTGGGTTCAAACCCAGCGGAGGGAAATGCATTTTTTTTCGAGCGTAAAAATCCTTAACATAGCTTCCTTCTGAAGCGAAGTAAAGCTGGTAATCCCGTGTCGTAGATTTACGGCACGTAAAAGAACTTCAAGCCTGATAAAGAGGCCTCTCAACAAAATTACTGGTCTTTTACACCCAATATAGAATGGGACGCTAAGGAACATAGTAGTTAAAGAGCGTCAATAAATAAAACTCAATTTTAATTTTTAGAGAAAGTAGAATTTTTCTTTAGTTAGGACTATTCCCTACCCTTCATAGAGCCTGGAAGGTGTGTTGAGAGTGAATATGCTTGTGAAAATAAGTTATATGATACAAAAACCTACAGTAATCCAACCTAAAAGTTCAAAGATTAAAAACACCACCAAATGTTTCAGTCAAAGTCTCCGATATGAGCATAGCAGTTAAAGGGAGTTACAGAAATGAAGCACTCGAAAATCCGTCTCCAGGTGTTCCAGAACAAGGTATTGCATACATCTGTGAACGCCCAGCGGGTATATCCGGAAAGCACAACTTCAGCGTGAATTGGGAATCGCCGACATCCAAGAGTACATTCTACAACTCGCAATTCTTTGCTCACCTTGGAGTACCTGGTGCTGCACTTTTCGAACAAGGGATGTCGTAGAGATGTTCAGCGCAGACTGAAGCTGCGCTTACTGCAGTAAATTGCGTTACCTTAAGGACACACAGTGTGGTACTTGTTTGCTTAATTTCTCTTCCCAATGATAGACTTAGCGTTCGATTAGAGGTCTCGCATATTGGCATCCCCTTCAATTTGATTCTTTAGAATGATATTTTATTTCTCAGTATATCTACAATTTGTATGTCACTTAGCTGAGCTGAGCAATTCACGTGTATACAAAAATCTGATGTGCTACACTCACATGACTTTCACTACTCTTGTACAAACTATGTTTACAAACGCTTATTCTCCATATGCTTCATATTAATCGAGATATCGAGATGTTAATTTTATTGCTAATTTTCTTGTAGATGCTTTAAGCTATAGTCAAATATTTTAAGAGCTTGTTGCTATGTGGAGTATTCTTCTCTTTGCATTACCAGGACAAAAAAATGAATAACGAATTCCCATTTGAGAAAAGGTATAAGTATTGGAAAATTTAAGGGAATAATAAGCAATATCTCGAAAATGGTTCACTCAACAAAAAAAATGTACATGACATAAATTGTGTATTTTAACGCGATCTACATTTTTTGTGTTGTAAAACTTTCTCTATCTCTTATGGTTTACTAGTTATGCAAAAGTCGTTCACAATGAAGAATACTTGTGGAAACATTCCCAGAAAATTCAAGATATACACTTTGTCATGAAAGTATCTTAAATATACGATATTTTAATCAAAATTGTTAGATTCATTTTTCAGAAAATTAACATTTTCGAAAAATTTTCCATGTAAAGGGTAATCTGGGGTGGAGGGATTTTCTTGAAAACCTTCGTGTCGCATCTCTGGAAGATACTGCACCTAAATACCAAGTATGGTGTTTATCCGACTGTTCGACACAGACACACACAGAGAAACATACGGACATGTTTCCAAAATGCTTTTTTTTATTCAAGGGGCCTCAAAACATATTTCAGATGAAATCTCGGTATCGAATTTTTGGGTGGAATACTTACTATACGTAGTAGAGAAAGTAAGAAACAGAGAGAGAGAGACACAGAGAGAGAGGGAGGGAGGGACAGAGAGAGAGAGAGGGAGAGAGAGAGAAAACGAAATAAGCCACGTAGAGGCCACGTCGAGAAAGTGGAAATTCTGTGAGGCAAGCTAACTTCGAACTAGAGACCCCGACCCGCCGAGCCAGCCCCACCCCCGATGCAACCTTCGGAAAAGATAACCAAAGGGTTCCCACCTCAGATACAATTGCGGTAAGTGCATCCTTGTAGGAAAAAGTTTGAAAATACGAGACGAAGTCGAGTTTCTGCACTTGAACTAACGTATATGACTTGCATACTATTTTTTCGACTACAGTGAATAACAGAATATTTACACGAAAATAGTCTTAATTACTGTCGGCTGTTCAAAGGCAGTACCAAGATCGACCACGTTAGCCACTGTGAACTGGTAATCGACTAGTCATGCTTGGTAGTGTTGACCAAGAGTGTCAACAATTGAAGATGGATGGCTGTTTGCTCCGAAAGAGTTATAATTAAATGTTGCATGAATAAATCGTAGGTAAATGTTAACAAATAAAGCGAGACAGTAAGATTTAATTGCTAAACTTCAACTATCAAGTATGATTATATTGCTTGTAGTAACAATAAATCTACATATCAACACTTGGAGGACTAAATACATTTTTTTAGACAGTACGGCCTTAAAGTAGAACTTATTTAGTGCACACAAACTAAAAGCTTTATATTATCGAACTTGTGCGATAAAATGTTTATACCACTCCAATGTGGCCAACTTTGATTTCAAGTCCAATTACACGGCAATTACCCTTTGTATTTGCACATGTTTAATAATTCGACTTGGTTTAATTACACTTTAGTTTCATTATGTCTTTTACATGACTAATGTCTCATTCGCTGTGGAATTAACCTATGCCTTTAATTGACAGCTTTGTTCTTCCTTTGATCCAAAACGTTACTCTTTCATCTAGTATAACCTAAATAAACATTAAATGGCGGCAATTATGAATTCAGAAAAAACTGAAATGGAAGAGCCAGGTGAAATTACAGAAACAGCAGCAAGAATAATACTAGAACTACTTACTCAAAGCATCCAGAAAGTAGTATGATACGAGGGTGGATCGATAAGTAACGCACAATAATTTTTTTACAAAAAAGTTTAATAGTTAAAACAACAACAAAAAATAACAAATGAATTTACACATGTTACCTACTTTTCGACATAGTCATCAAACTTCTCAGCACATTACTCCAATCGTGATATCAGTTTCAATATGCCCTGTTCGTAGAAGTCCGTTTCCTCGGAGGATAGCCATCTGTGGACTGTTGATTTCACTTCCGCACCTGTCGCAAAGCGTTGGCCGGCCAGGAATTTCTTCATGGGACCAAACAGATTAAATTACGGCGGTGCAAGGTCTGCTGTGGATCCTGGAGCACCTCCCAACCAAATTTGGCGATTTTCTGTCGAACAGCAGCAGCAACATGGGGGGCGAGCATTGTCATGAAGAATTTTGACATGGTCAGCATTCATACTGTGGCGTTTGCCACGAAGGGCACGACGCAACTACACCAAAGTTTTCATGTAGGCTGCGGCATTCACAGTGGTCCCGTGTTCAGCAAATTCCACCAATTCAACACCGTGCATATTCCAGAACACCGTCACAAACACTTTCCTAGCAGATTGAGTCACTTTGAATTTTTTCTTCATTGGGAAATAAGCAAGTTTCCACTCCATACTTGCCTGCTTGGTTTCGGGCGAGTATGGTATGCCCAAGATTCATCACCAGTGACGATTTCTTTCAGAAAGTCATGCCCTTCTGTGATGTACCGCATTAGGTGATCCAAGCTCGTCAGCATTCGCTGGCCCTTGTGGTTGTCTGTCAGGTTCTTAGGCACCCAGCGAGCACTAACTTTACGTAATTTCAACGTGTCATGAACAATATTGTACACTGCACCATAGGAAATGTTGAACTGTTGCGATAAGGTTCGCAGTTGCACACGCCGGTCGTTCATAATTGCCTCTGACATTCTGTGGGGTTGCAGCTGTTACCGCCCTCCCGGAGCGTGGCGTATCACTAAGGTTCACACGGCACACCACCATATTACAATCATCACCATGTATGTCCCTGTGAATATTAACTGTGTTTACGCCCTTTGGCCTACAAATATCGAACCACGCCTCTCTGCTCTTCACACGTGGACGACAGTAACATGCGCGCCATCTTTGTAGCGCAGTTCACGCTTCTCTCGCTAGAGCTGTACATGAAACAAAAAATACCCTCTTTAGTGAAAACTTCAAACTATATCTGTGTGAAATTGCAACATTCCAGCTGCAATACCAAGGCAGAAAAAATTATTGTACGTTACTTTGCGATCCGCCCTCGTATATCATTTAATCGCTTCGTTGCTTGGTGTAAGGCAAAACATGTTGAAAATAATTTCACTGTAAATACTGCTAGCGAATCAACAGACACTTGATATTTCGCTGCACATGAGATGTGATCTCGTTTTTAACTGATTTCTCTTAGTTTCAGGAATCAATATATTATTTTATTGATGTTATACAAATTTGAGCTTATCTAAAAATAGTGAATGCCACACGAAGGCTTTGTTTCGCAAACGTTCCTAATCGCAAAATAAAACCACCTTTAACACTTGTGTTATAATCTACTATTATACTACAGTCAAAATTCAAAACGTAGGAATTTCAGGAAGTGGATAAAAAACGCTATCATGGAACATTTTTTCTCCCGCTGACCTCTCGTTCCCATAGTGTTCAGGCTTTTACAATTTCGCCGCGGGATACTCCTGTTGAACATTTGTTTTCCACACCGGCAGTGTGAAGGCTAATGATCGGAACTTGGGAATTTCAGTCTGTTTGAAATGTGTTTCCCTGCGGTCGCAAAGCTTTGACTTTAACCTCCACAATGCGGTATTTTCATTAGCGAAGCTTCTGATCTCGTCCGGGTATATGCTAACGAAATGGCGGTGTACGTGAAATTTCAGTCTTGGCAAGAGAAAGGGAAGATAAAAAGTGCAAATAATTGAAGATCCTTGAGGCATTTTAAATCCTCTACCCTTGGCTTTCTAATTCACCGGAATGAAAAGGGGTGAAAACGCGCATGTGGGGGGAGAATTTAACACAAAAGAGTAATAACAGCAGCACAAACAGAGCTGTGATGAAAACCCGGGGAAACTGAGGTTGTAGAAACAAGAAAATGAGATAAAATAATTCGCCGGACAATGGTTGGATCATTCTTTTCACGAAGAAGGGGGGAAAGTTGGTATTAATAAAAAATGTGATGTGTTAAACATTTGCTTCAGAGTTGAGTCAAACGAAGAGCTCCCCCTGTGTATTAGTGGTTTAGTCCTTTGTTTCCTGGCACCGTGACTTTCCCATTCACTGGAAAGGGAGCTACCTAACCGAGTCCTTATAAACCCTTTGTTCAAGTCCTGCTATAGCTGTTTGATAAAGCAGCTTGAATGTCCGCACAAGTGCGCGGATTAGCAACTTAATGAAAAGGAAAGAACACAAAGAACAGAAGCAAAGGAAGGTGTACAAGGAGTTATAATATTTTAGTTTTTAGTTTCAACTCTTATACTAGCTGAACTGAAGATAATCCTCACCCCTCTCACTAATGTAACAAGCCATAGAGGTATGCAATTAAAATTAAGGAGATTTTAATAATGATCCCATATCAGATGTGTAGAAACTGTAAGACTTTCTTTTGTTATTACCATTTCACACCAATTCTAGGGTTTAGTCGTGCAAAACCCTCCCTTTTCTACCAGTTAAAGCTGATTACCACGGCTCAGAATCTGATGGCGTAAAATGTATGAAAAATGACGTATAACAGAATATTACGCCACAAGATTATAATAGTAGTAATTAAGACACGAGTATGTGTATGAAACGAGCGGTAGCGAGCGTCATAATTACCATTATAGTCAAGTTGCATACTATTTTTGGTCCACACTATAATTTAAAAAATTTGCTGGTCGGATGACAGCATTGATGGCAGCACTTGAGCGTGTTTGCGAGTAGTGCAACACATGGCAGGACTGTCTGAGTCCACACCGTATTGTTTTTGCAGGTAACGTGAAAGCAACACATCAAAGCAAAGAAAATGAATCAATTTATTTTAAATACACATATTTCATTGTTTATCTTGGGGAATGGAACCCAGTGGGATGTTGCAAGTTGGGTTAATGTTTATTTGATTATAACGACTGGGGAGCTGCGCGCCCTACCTAGTATGATCACAATAAGTCGCTGAAGTATTATGTATGCCATAACAGCTCAGTTACATGTTATCAGCGTATTATATCTGAGATATATTTAATTTATTAAAATTAGTGTATAGAAAATTATAAATTAATGTATAAATGGACATAACTTCTAAACAATAGAACAAGTAGGTATAACAATAACGATGAGGTAAATTAGAAAATTAATTTAAAATATAGTCGTTCCATGTGCTTGTTTGGAGAATCTGAAAAAAAAATTAAGATAACTGTTTTTGAATAGTGAATGAACAGGAATTCGCAGCCTATGAACGACAGAACGATAAGAACAAGAGTAAGAGTTTTCCCCTTTTTTAACGCAAAAAGGGAAAACATACTCTTCTCCTCCCTAGTTTGGGAAATGAATTCATAGCAGTATTTATATCTGTTCCATTGAAAATAGAGAGCCCTCCACCTGAAAGTATAACTTTCCAGACTAACCATTAAGTAGGAATTATTTTTCCAAGAATGTATTTCTAGTTAAATTGTGAAATTTCTGATATTTGAAAATATTTATGTAAAATATTAACAATATGAAACCGTTTATATAATCAATGTAAATGTAAGAAAATGATAGGGCAAAAGAATGACCTGAAATCGATAAAATTCCCTAAATTCGTATAAAATGAAAAAATGACGTAATAAATATGCATTTTTATAATCTGTGATCCATTAACAGGATTTATGTACACTTTAGCAATGTCTATGATCATATGTTATCGGAATCCGGGCCCTGCTCATCACTATAATGTCCTCTAAATGAGAAAAATCCTCTGTTACATCGACAAGACTTTCTCTTGTTTAATTTTTAATTATAGCTTCTACAAACTGTACATATTTATTCATCTACATTATGAAAATCCAGATATAGATTTGCAGAGCTACTCTCATTACACATTTAGATTTTAGTTACTAAAGGGATATTGGAGGCTGAAGCTATAGTCAAATCTTTAAAAAAGGTAGCTTTTCTAAATTCTATGTTCTTTGCTTGACATCGCGAGAAACAACTGATCGGTCAGTTCAAAAACTGGCAAAGTATTGAGAAAAAAAATTGCCCCCAAAACAAGGTACACTTCGGAAATCCACAAAAAGAAAAGTTATTTGAAATAAAATGTGTAATAAAGACATTGCAGTTTTGAGCTAACCATTATACAATTTTATATAAAACGCATTCCGAATGAGGACTTCGCAGGCACACGCAAAAGAAATCAAGATACACCTACTTCAGTTTTATTAGTCAGGTAAACATCCTAAACATACGGTATTTTAATCCAAATCATTAAGAACTATTTTGAGAAAGTTAAAAATAAAGAAAACTTTTCCATTTAAACGGTAGTTTGTTTTGCAAGATTTTCTTGTAAGCCTTGGTGTCGCATCTTTGAAGACGCTAAACTCATGGAAGTTTGGCATTCATCCAACTTGTTTTTGAGTTATGCTGTTCATAGACAAGTACATACAAACGGATCATTTTTCAAATTATTTTTTAAATTTTGTGTTGTTCAAAACATGTATTTTCTGAGAAGTCTCAATATAGAATTTTTGCATAGAATTAACACTTTCTCTACCTATTGCAAGTAAAACGATGGCTTATCTAATCGCATAATGCGTTATGGAGACATTTTTTCCCTTCAACTCAAAGCGTAGTTTTCTTCCAAGGACAGGTCTTTAGTTGCAATCCTTGCCTACGCCACTCTTCGCTTCTCCCTGTTTTCGTCTCAACTTTTATTTTTCTTAATGCTGTCAGTAATTCGGTATGAACTTCATAGCCTCAACACTCCCCCATTACTTCTCCTTCCATTGGATCTCTTAGCTAACAGCACCTTCTCATCTGGTGTTCCAGCTCAATTTCCTTTCCTGTTTCCGATCAGTTTCAAAATGTCTCTTCCTTCGCCCTCAGGTTTCTTACAAATGTCAGTCCATTTCCTAAGCTCCATTAATTTCCATACATTTCAAATGCATTCCTGACCATCACAAAGTCTATATTATACATTACCACACGTAACTGTGACTTTGTTCAGTTTACTGTCACTTTACTTTTCTTTTCTTGCGTCTAGTTATAATGAAACACGCGAGAAGCAACCTCTTCTTCCTTCCGTTTCACTCGCAAGGGCAACGAACACAAGAACTCTCTAATCACTTGCAGCAGCATTGTCGTAACCTCACTCGTAGAGCAGCATTTTTGTCGCATCAAGAACAACACACTATCTGACTCACGCGCAAGCACGCTCGCTTATGTACATCTGCGAGAGCTTCTGAAAGCTTCGTCAGAGGGCCACCCCCTCATAGCCTCGTCACGCAACCCTTCTTTAATTCCTTCCGTAGCTCTTTCTGCAAATATTATATCATGGTTATTTTCGGTTAAAAGCCTTCTCGAAAAATCTATTCTGCTAATAACACAACTTGAAATAAGATTTTATTGCTACTAAAGACAGATACTATTTCTCTGTCTCGCCTTATCCATCCATCCATCCATCCATCCATCCCTCCCTCCCTTCGACTTACGAGATTACCTAAATAGTTGCCAATAGGTTGTACAACGGATACCTCGAGTACTACGACCTACATATATTTATTGTGCCAGGAATAAGGGATGAAGTGAAAGAGCCACAGGAGATTACAAACCGAGGCGAGTATGGGGAGTACACTTTCCTTTGAGCAAGCATCCTCCATCTATCCGGCACTGCCATACGACACGAAACCTAAAAACTCTTGAAAGATGAGAAGGAAACGGAATAAAAGGTAAAGAATGGAAAGGAAGCTGTTATAGTTAGGAAACCACCTCAGCATTCATCTACCAATCAAGGAAAACCACAAAGAAATCCAAGATCGGAGGAAGCGGTAGAGAAAATCGAACCTAGGACCTCCCAAATTCGAGTGTCACACATTACTGCGGAGACATTTCGCTAATTAGTCTTTTGTATGCTCTGGAGTACTACAAAAATTGTATTGAACCCATTTCCGGTTAATATTTATCTGGATTATCGGAAGTATCTGATGCGATACATTCACATGACTTTCTTTACCCTCTATGTTTATTAGTGGGGTACAAAGTACTCTTACTAAAGTTTATTTTTCCGATTACTTCATTTTGATCCAAATAAACCTCTGCAGAAATAGCTACATTACACTCGTTATAGATACAAAGGGTACAGCGATAGCCAAATGTTTAAGCACTGGATGCTATACACTGGCCTTAAAATTCCATACTGTTTCCATCCAATCGCAGAAACAACTGAATTTTGATAGGACTTTAAGAGACTAATCAAGTAATGAACAATTGGAACCATTAATAACGGATATCTCAGAAACGCCATATGCAATAAAAAACGTATGTGAAATAAATTGTGTGCTTTAAAGGAATCTACATTTTACTTTCTCTACTACGTATAGTAAGTAGGGGAAGTATTGTATTCCATCCAAAAATTCGATACCGAGATTTCACCGGAAATATATGTTTTGAGACCCCCTGAATCCAAAAAAAGCATTTTTGGAAACATGTCCGTGTGTGTGTCTGTGTGTGTGTGTGTGGTGTGTGTGTGTGTGTGTGTGTGTGTGTGTGTGTGCGCGCGCGCGCGCGCGCCTGTGTGTGTCTGTGAACAGCATAACTCAGAAACGAACAGTCGGATAAACACCAAACTTGGTATTTAGGTTCAATATCTTCCAGAGATGCGACATGAAGGTTTTCAAGAAAATCCCCCCACCCCAGACTACCCTTTACATGGAACATTTTTCGAAAATTCTAATTTTCTCAAAAATGGCTCTAACGATTTTGATTAAAATATCATATGTTTAAGATATTTTCATGAGAAATGAAATGTATATCTCGAATTTTCTGGGAATGTCTCCAAAAGTATTCTTCATTGTGAACGACTTTTGCATAACTGGTAACCCATAAGAGATAGACAAAATGTTACTACACAAAAAATGTAGATCGCGTTAAAATACACAATTTATGTCATACATTTTTTTGGTTGAGTTAACCATTTTCGAGATATTACTTGTTATTCCCTTAAATTTTTCAATACTTATTTTCTCAAATGGGAATTCGTTATTCATTTTTTTTTGTCTTGGATATGCAAAGACTATTAATCTGTGGGAAAGAGAATGGTGCTGCACCTAGCAACCAGATATTAAGAGATATGTATATGCTTAAAGGCTACTGTATTTCTATATTGCCCTTGTAAATATATATTCCCCCTACATCTACAAGAAAATTAGCAATAAGATAGAGTCTGCAAATGTTTATCTCGATTAACATGAAGTAGATGGAGAATAAGCGTTTGTATAAATACTTTGTACAAGAGTAGAGAAAGTCATGTGAGTGTAACACATCAGATTTTTTTGTGTAGTATGCTTTCGTCTATCGCTTAACGTTTACCAGTTATGCAATATTATGTAAAATTTCTTCCGAATGAAGAGGACTTCATAGGCTTTCCCAGAAAATTCAGCATGTTATTTGTCATGTAAATATCTTTAATATACAGTATTTTAATCAAAATCGCTAGTCATTTTTTTAGAAAACACAAATTTTCAAAAAATGTTCCATGTAAAGTGTAGTTGGAGTGGGGAGATTTTCTTGAAAATCTTTATATCGCACCTTGGAAGATACAAACTTAAATACCGAGTTTAGTAGTCGTTTTTGACTTATGCTGTTCACAGACACACAGAGGCCTTTTTCTAAAAATGCTTTATTTGAATTCAAGGGGTCTCAAAACATGCATTTCCGCTGAAAACTCTGTATCGAATTTTTGGGTGGAATTTACGTACTATGTACGTGGTAGAGAAAGTAATAAGCGTTTCTGTGAATTGCCTGTTGAATAGCTACGAAAATCCAATTACAATAACGGTTCTCAAAGCCTGTCATCAAATCAGGATGTCCAGTATTCCAGGTTGGGCGAAGATACACAAATTAATGTTTTAACCTTCCGTACATAGATTAAATACGAAATTAGGTATTTTTATAACGACTAGAAATGTGAAGAAAAGGAATTATAACAATATATTCAGATTTGATTGAATTAATTAATTTAGTTTGTAAGAATATGTAAGCTTCTTGCTCAAAATATAATAACGACATATATATATAACCTTTTGTATATATAAAATCCTATAATATATTTATTTACATTATTCGTATAGCTTTTTAATAAATGAATTTAATTTAGAGAACATAATGTATTTAATATGTGATTACTTGAGTATTTTATTTTCTTAACTTTAAAAGGGAAAAACCTGTTAAAGTATATTTATAATAATTTGTAAATGAAAGGATTATGTAAATTTAGAATTTTTTATTAATTTAAGGATGTTAAAATTTAATTCTTATTTTGGTATAATTTATGAATTATTATTTAATTTATATATTAAACGTTAAGTTTAATTTAAGAGTTTTGGAAAACACAACTTAATTAGCAAAATGTAGTTTTTAATTCCATTGCGTTTTATGAATAGAAGTTGATTAATCCATTTTTTTTATTTTTTATATCATTAAGATGTTTGACTAATATAGATTTATTTTGTTGAATAGGGTTAGGATATATTTTTGTATATGATTATTTGTCGTACGGTTTAGTTATATTAAGATTTTGAGTTTGTGTTCTTATAATTTTCCTTCACGTAAGGCAATCTTATAAAATTTAATTATTGATAAACTTCATGAAGAATTTAAATTATTTATTGGAAAAAAAATTAATAAAGGATTAACCTTTATTTTTATTTCAACATTTTAAATTATCTTGTTTAACAATTTTATAGGATTGTTGTAATATCTGCACAATCAATAAAGATGACAGTATAAAATCAACAAATGATAAAACCATACTCTCAGATTACATAGTAACAATGACAGACAAAATTATTAAAGCTGTTTGTGATAGAATAAATATTTAAGCGCAGAGGTACTATGAAGGCATTTAAATAGTATTTATTTTACTTATTCATTTTCTATAGACCTGCATTTCGCATCCTGGCGCATTATTTTTCTCAGAGACAGCCCCTTAACGTGGAAAGGGAATGCAAGGCTAACTTATGCATCGATGAACTCCGGGCTCATGCACACCATCATTAATTCATGTTATTCATTCATCATAAAGGGAAAGCATAATATGTTTGCATACATGGGCATTCACACAGAGCCCTTTGGTAACAAAGGGGAAGCCTAACATTCAAGCTTATACAGGCATTCACCCAGGACCTTCTGGTTTATATTATGAAAGGAACAGAAATGAAAACAAGATGAAAAACTGTGATAATGAGCAGTGACGCAAGACCAAGATTTTCAAGCCTGCTATTACAACGCAAAAAATATAATTTGCCCCATATTCCCCATAACACCATAGGGTCGTTGTTGATTTGGTTTTAATCCTTTTCTATCTTATAATCTCAGAAATACAAAAATCTGATGTGGTGCAGTCACATGCTTTTCGCCTACTCACCCTTACACAAACTATTCGTACAAACGCTATCTATTTCTTGTTAATCGGGATAAACTCTCATACACATTTACCATCTCATTGTAGGTACAAGGGCTGTCCCAGAATTACCCGACCTAACAAAGGAAAAACAAACATTTTGGGAAAAAACATCTTTATTTCTCTACATAGTCTCCTTTCAGCTCGATACACTTTTCTCAGCGATGTTGAATAGCTTCGATACTCTGTTTATATTGAGAACTGTCGAGTTCTACAAAATAGCCTTCAACTGCAAACTCCACCTCTTCATTGTTGGCAAATCTTTTACTACCAAGTCATTTCTTCAACTTTGCAAACAGAAAAAAGTATGACGAATAGGGTGCATGAGGAAGCAATTCGAACTTTAAACTCATTGATTTTGGCCATGGAGATAATGGATGTGTGTACTGGTGCATTGTCTTGATGAAACAGAACTTTAACAAAACTTACCATTTTATTACTCATATGCGTTCACCTCCACGGAATACTGTGTAATCTCCAGGTTAAATAAAAACAAAATTACTTTTTTGCATTTAAAATACTTGACATTTGACCTTGGTTTTATTATCTATACATTCCGAGTATTAAAAAGCAAAACATGTTGAAAGTAAAACAAAAACCTTATCTTTTACAGATTATAAACTGGAGTTTTAACTTAATTTTAGATTTATACAATTTTACGTATAAAATTCCACTCAAAATATAAGATGTCAGAAATATTTAAATAAACAAAACATTGGATAAAGTGTGAAGGTACCTATGTAGCTCAGAGAACAGTGTTTGCAACTAAATACTACGTGGTTACTACAGTATTAATGACAACACACTAGCATTTACGTGCATCTCACAATTACTTTCAAGATTTATTTTACAAAACATCAGAAAAAAATCTAGTATGAAAAGCCTCACTTAAGGACCGTATGAAGTTATTACACGATACTAGCAGCGTTTTGACACAATTTTATGGAAAGTTAAATGAGTTACGGTGTTTTGAAAATGTAATTAAAACTTGTTACATCCCTTAGAGAGACCCTTATTATCTTGTTTCAAGCTTTGAGGTAATCGCAAAAAGCCACAAAGTTGGTTATGAAATTACTTGAGCCATATTATTTAGCCTGGTCTCTTGCAAGGCAGAAGTGAAGTTACGAAGCCTTAAGGTTATTAAGTAGGAAAAGGAAGTGTATATAAAAGCCATTTCGCTCAAGTTATTGAAGTATCAAGGGTCATTATGAAGATGCTTCTACCGATGCCGTAATGTCCTTCGTTGCGATAAACATCAACTTTTACCACTGATACCACTTCGTTATTGAAATAGTGATTTACGCAACTTGTGGCTAAAATGGAATTTTTTTACGAGTGGAAAGATGAAACACAAGTTGCGTACATTTTACAAACCATAATAAAAATTCACGATAAACGGTTTTGTGAAATTAGAATGAAAATATATTGGATTTAAGTTTAAACACAGCAGTAACTGAGTAGCCTAAGGAGCGTGTCTTAAAGAGGAAGTTCCTGTTTAAGACAATGAATTTGAAAAATCTGTACTTCTCACACTTGAAGCTGTTTAGTTATGTTGTGGTTTTTTGCTATGGTTGTAGGTTAGGTTTTACAACAGAGGGGCAAACCTCGCGCACTGCGACCTTCATATATCTATTGTAGCTATCACTGCTAGAAGGAAGGCATGAAATGAAGGAGCCGTAGGAGGCAACAGGCAGTTAGCCACAAAGACGTCCGGCAGTCCCTCACCCGTCTCACTGCTCGAGCTGCCTAGAGAGGTCAATGAACGACCCATCCACCATACAGCCCTCTTTCCTTTGAGAAAACATCCGCCATACACCACGAAACCTAGAAGCACACCTGAAAGATGAGAGGGAAACGGAATGAAAGGGAAATGATGGAAAGGAAATAGTGGTAGATGAGAAACCAACCCCTGCATTCACCTACCAACCAGGGAAAACCATTAAAAACCCCAAGATCAGAATGGACCGTCGACGGGAATCGAACCAGGACCTCTAGAATTCGAGCCTCTGACGTTACCGCGGAGCCAACTAGCTTGGTTTGTTGTGATAGTAAAAGAATAGTAAAGAACAGCTATAAAATCTGCTGTGTCACATCCTCACGACTTTATTCATTATAACTTTACTTAATTGCTTATAATCAAATATTATAGTATGCATACAAAATGTAATTCTTCTATTCACATTTCGTTGTCTAGGATATATTTTTAACTGGAATTAATTTTAAGCTAAGTAAACTGACTTAAATGAATCCAGAATAAGGCAAACGGTGCACACTGTCCATTGCTAAGATGTATTATAGACGACGGATGATAATTACAACTGTGAAAACCTGACCGTTTTCAGAACAATGCCACATGACATCATATGTGTTCGCTGTTTCAAGTCAAGTGAAATGTTTGACTTTGAAAGGATTCATTTTCCATGCTTTCTTAGCTTAATGCTATATTTCAGCGTTTTCTTCGACTAATAAACAAGCTTAGCATAGCTTAAACGAAAATAAAATGGATTATCGGTATTTTTCAATATAGCTAGAATGCAATACCTGTATTTCCACAACAGTGCAACCGAAAGTTTCCTCAACATCCACGAATGCCAGTCACCGTGTATTTTACGTGGGGTCACTCCGACCTTTACCATAGCCTTGGTAGCAATATAAACCGTATATTTTATGAAGTTGCAATTTAAGCATAATATTTTGCATGTACTAACTTCGTCTTCTTTTATGATTTTTGAATTATATAACATTATTCAAAATTCGACCAGTTTAAAATAGGACTTCACAGGCTACTCACAGAAAATTCAAGGCATATCTTTATTTGTCATATTAACATACCAAATAGATTACATTTTAAACAAAATTGTTACAGATTTCTTTTTCTGATAAAATAAAGGACGACAAAAATGTTTCAATTAAGCATAGTTAAGCGGGATTTTATTGAAAATCTTCTCTTGGTATGCCAAAATAGCGTCTAACTCAAACATGAAATTTTAACTAATTTTACTTTTTTGGATCATGCTCACTGAGCGGAATGGCTCAGGCGATAGTGGCCCGCATTCGGGAGGAGGACCAGCCCGGTTTGAACTCTGGGGTGTCGCAGTTCTCATGGCTCGTGTTATCTTATTTACTGGGCGCCTCTTGTTTTATTATTTTAAATTTGGGTTCATTGTCCTCCGGCTAGCTATTACAACTCAGTCGAGCAAGTATCTCTAAGCAGGGCATGTAAACGGAAAGGAGTTGTTGCTAAAAAGATAACAATGATAAAAAAAATTGTTTCTACACTTCTATTGCCGTCACACTTAATAATTCACATATTTCATCTTTGTACACGCCTGACTGAAACTGTGATATTTCTGAATGTAACTACAATCGTTATAGTTGCCGCGCACGAATTACTTCGCGTACTTTACATTTTTGTAACTAACTCTGCGACGTGCACCTTTGAGAGATTCTTCAGAACTGTGCGACGTATACCTCGTGAGAGACTCTTCCGAACTGTGCGACACTTGCTTATGGCTCGAGAATATATACTCCTTGACCTCGAATTGCCTAAACAGTATAATATAGCTGCTATTGGTTACCAAATCGCGCCCACTTTAGCGTCTGTTTTGTCAGCCAATCACTACTACTAACATATATACTCTAGGGAAGATATTCCCTTCATTTCTAAGAAAGGCACGCTACCCTGACGTCATTTGTTTGTCTCTTCTTAGTGATATACAACTCACCCCCTCGGCTTATTGTTACCCACTTCTATTGTCAGTTTCAGTGAGGCCGTGTAAACATATTTCCTAACAATACTTATGGCTAATAAACATCTAAAATCCTGTACATACAGTAATGTTAACTTACACTACAAGCACTTTGGCATTCACAGCATGTTACAATATAAAATACTGCCTCAGGGGTTGCATAATTTAATCCGCGAATTTTCCTATAGTACCTTTTATCACTACATTTCATTTTCTTCTTCCTTACCGCCATACCAGGCATTGGGCTGATCACCCATCCTGAGTTTGCTTGCTCCCCGACAGCTGACTGACTCAAGGCTTTGGCTTAGAAGTCCTTAGGGGTGTATAAGTCCTCCAAAAGGAAGTTATAGAAGAGCTATGCTCTGCACACACATACACATTAACTTTTTCTGATTTCTTTTTTTTTCTTCTTTCTTCCTTTCTTTCTTTTTTTTGGGGGGGGGATAATGGAGTTCAGTAGACCTTTAAATGTATATTCACGGTGAAATTTCGATACCAAGAGTTTGAGTGAAATAGAATACTTAGTCTACCTCTTGATATTAGAGAAAGTAAAACATCTTAGGGTTTACATTCATATGATTTTGTCTACCCACTCTTCTTATAAAAGCTTGTTTTTTCTATCTACTTCTTGCTAATCCAGGATTTTTTATTACACATTTTGCTGTAAATACAACGAGGATACACCGGGCTTAAAAGAATATCTCGGAAATGCTAACTGCTACACAAAATTGAGATAAATTATATTTTTAATAAGATTACATTTTTGTGTAGCAAGCTTTTGTCTATTTCTTACGGCTTACAAGTTATAAAGTATTATACAAAACTCAATTCAGATTGAAGAGAATTTCACAGGTTATTCGCAGAGAATTGAAAATTAATATTTTATTTGTCGTGCAAATATCTTAAACTGATATTTTAATCAAAATCTTCAGTAATTTTTATGAAAGTGAAAGTAATAAAATATTTACAACGGGAGGGGTAGTTTGTGAGGAATTTTTTTGAATGTCTTCATATAGCACTCTAGATAATACTGAACTTAAATACCAAGTTTCACAAACACTCACAGTTTTAAAATTGTCTTGGGAGCTTCAGAGGACTGCAAAACAAGCATTTTCGATGAAACCTCATATGTAATTTTGAAATACAGATGGCGCTTCCTCTACCTAGTTAAGTGGTAATAGTGTGGTTCACTTTTATTGTGCTACCCTTCGTCCCGACGAGCATAAGAATCCTAAAGAGTAAGAGGATGTTAGCAACTGTACATCATATCTAAGCTATACGTAAACAATAATTAACTGCCGAATCATAAAAAAACTTAATTGAATCATTAAACAACACGAATACATTTATGAGCGAGTTTGTCATTACCCGTTAAAAAAGAGACGCAACGTGAGTTATTTTTACCGGTTATTAAGTGCCTCTTTAAAAATATCAACACTGAATCAGATAAGATGTCTTGGGGTCTAAAGTAAACGAACCGCGGGCTCGTAAACGCTGTAATGGCTTAATCAGCTGATACATTTCACTAAACATGACTCCTTAACGAGGTCGTACAACGCAGGGAAGCTTTAATCAATGCTCCGAATCACGGTTTACCTGCTTGGAGAATAAGATAGCTTAAACAAGTTTTAGTTGGCCATTTTACTGGACTGTCCGTAGGGAATTGCTTTATGTCACCATGACACTCGAGAGCGCAGAAAGTTGCCGACACCTCTAGTTTCTTGTAGTATTTTCCTTCATTTAAATTTTTGCAGAAGTCTTTACCGTTTGTCCAGTCTCTTAGTCTCTTTCGACGTAAAATCTTTATTTACGAATGTTCCCACAGAAAAATTAACACAATGAATTAATCATTATTTAAATACAGAAAAAGTAGATGACGCTGTTATACAATAGGTCATCTCCTTCGTAGATATATGCATTTCACAGAATTATTTTGTTTCTGACGATAAATGCTATAAACAAACACTTTGTCCGACTATGGGAAACCCAATATCACCTGCTTTAGAGAATATTTTTATGAGTTTCTTGGAAATTAATGTTACTAAAAGTATACACACACTCATATATTTATTTATTTAAATGTTGGTGGACTTATGTAGATGACGTCCTTGCTGTGGTTCCATCCCACTTGACCAATGATGCACTGACAGTTTTAAATCAACAAAATTGAAGCATACAATTCACTATGGAATTAGAACAGAACAGTAGTTTGCTTCTTCTAGATATTACGATCACTAAAATGGATAATAACCTTGAATTCAGTTAATATAGGAAACGAAAGCATTTTGGTAATAATATTAAAAGAAATAACTTCAACCCAGTTCAACACCAATATGCAGTTTTCCATCACCTGACACATACACTACGTGATCAAAAGTACCCGGACAACTGGCTGAAAATGACGTACAAGTTCGTGGCGCCCTCCATCGGTAATGCTGGAAGTCAATATGGTGTTGGCCCGCCGTTCACTTTCAATCAGGCGCTGGAAGGTTTCTCGGGGAATGGCAGCCCATTCTTCACGGAGTGCGGAACTGAAGAGAGGTATCGATGTAGGTCGGTGAGGCCTGGCACGAAGTCGGCGTTTCTGAACATCCCAAAGGTGTTCTATCGGATTCAAGTCAGGACTCTGTGCAGGCCAGTCCATTACAGGGATGTTATTGTCGTGTAACCACTCCGCCACAGCCCGTGCAGTATGAACAGATGCTCGATCGTGTTGAAAGATGCAATCGCCATCCCCGAATTGCTCTTCAACAGTGGGAAGCAAGAAGGTGCTTAAAATATCAATGTAGGTCTGCGCTATGATCGTGTCACGCAAAACAACAAGGGGTGCAAGCCCCCCTCCAGCAAAAACACGACCATCCATAACACCCCCTAATTTCACTGTTGGCACTACACACGCTGACAGATGACGTTCACCGGGCATTCGCCATACCCACACCCTGCCATCGGATCGCCACATTGTGTACCGTGAATCGTCACTCCACACAACGTTTTGCCACTGTTCAATCGCGTAATGTTGACGCTCCTTACACCAAGCGAGGCGTCGTTTGGCATTTTCCCGCGTGATATGTGGCTTATGAGCAGCCACTCAACCATGGAATCCAAGGCTTCTCACCTCACGCCTAACTGGCATAGTACTTGGAGTGGATCCTGATGCAGTTTGGAATTCCTGGTTGATGGTCTGGATAGATGTCTGCCTATTACTCTTTACGACCCTCTTCAAACGTCGACGGTCTCTGTTAGCCAACAGACGAGTTCGGCCTGTACGCTTTTGTGCTGTACATGTCTCTTCACGTTTCCACTTCACTATCACATCAGAAAACAGTGGACCTAGGGATGTGTAGGAGTGTGGAAAGCTTGCGTACAGACTTCTGACACAATGACACCCAATCACCTGACCACGTCCGAAGTGCGTGGGTTCCACGGAGCGTCCCATTCTGCTGTTTCACGATGTCAAATGACTACTGAGGTCGCGGATAATGAGTACCAGGCAGTAGGTAGCAGCACAATGCACCTAAGATGAAAAATGTATGTTTGTGGGGGTGTCCGGATACGTTTGATCACACAGTGTAGATTAGTTAATGTTCCGATGTCAAAAGAAGAATATAATAATGAATTTTAATATATCCAGACAGTTGCAAAGATCAATGGTAAAAAACAAGTTCAAGATGTCACTACTCTAAAAGATATTGAAAAAGAAAAAATATACAAAAAGAATTCACGTACCATCCTAAAAGTTTTTGTAAATGTCAGTCTAGTTTATAAAGTATTTGGAATACAACTAGCTCCACAAAACCAGTAGAGTTTAAATAATATTAATAAAGAAAATTGATCCCATAACCAAATAAGATATTTATAGTATTGACTGCACACGTTGTGAAAAGAAATAAATCGGACAAACGAAACCAAAAATTATGATTAGACTGAAAGGATATCAGAGAAATATCAAACTAAAACAATATAATCGTTCTTTGCAGCACATCATTTTTTGGAAGACCATCATGACCTCGGTCAAGAAATCAAACTTCTAAAAAATATTAATGAACACAGGTTTGGATGCTTGGGGAAAAAATTCACATATAATGAATAAACAAAGATGTTTGAATTTCAATATCCCTTCCATAGATGACGTCATGCAGTTCCTTTTACAACCATCAGATGAGGTTCGCAACGAGTCCATGGCAAGAGATAGGGGGGGGGGGGACAAGAGAAGAACAGCTTAGTCGACTCAACTGCTGAAGATAGTGTCCATTTTGAATTTTAAGAACTTGACGCGAGTGAAGATGCGTTAACACGCCGACTCAAGAAATATGAATGCATTTTAACTTCACTTTCGTTAATACTTTTAATGTGTTTGTGTTTTAATGGTTAAGCTACTTAAATTTAACGAAAGCAGCTTGAGTTCGATTCTCACTAGTAGATTGTTATCTTTTATGTTTTACAACTCATTTACTGTAATATAGTTATGTAATATGGCTGGTGATATTTCACTTACAATTATAATTACAATAATTGTGAAATTTGTGGTTATAAAATTAAATTGAGCATGAAACCTCCTGCCGATCGATAACTACATGTCATGGTTACCATCTACCGGTATGAAGGACTACTAAATAAACGCCACATGCCGGGGGAAGACGTTTGTGATTATAATTGTGTTCCCCACTGTAACTACTACAAGAATATACGCAGTCTTAGGAACAAAACCTGATTGTCCCGAGCACTCACCGAAGTACCCAATTTGAGCTCCGTCTGTCACACGCCGGCCAGTTTTAAATTGAACAAGTGTACAAAGGCCTGTTCTAGTAAAGTGAAAACGGAGAAGTGATGGAAACTTCACTATGAATGACTGCCGCAATGTAAAGTTGAGTCTAAACTATACATATCTTTCTCGAAGTGAACGAGGACAGCAAACCCCAAGTTATTACTTGGTCGTTGTAACATGATTTGTAGCGTATAATGATCTTTATATGATTAGGTGTAAGTTTGACGTAAAAAAAGGCATAAAATTCACACTAAACTGGCAATGAAACCAAATTAATCATCGATAAATTTTTAAACCTCTTTTCTTCTAATTTGGAATTTTTCGTATAAATGTATAAATAAAGCTTCTGCAATAAAGTGGATTTATCAGTTAACACAAGTTTGTATGGTGAGAAGGAACACCCCACGCCTACAGATGTTATTGGGGAAAATTTGAAAGCACTTACTACCTCTTGGAAAATTTCTTCAGGAAGCACTGCGTTTTCCCTTCAATATCAAAAGCTCTCTCTAAAACACTGCAAAATTTACCGCTTAATTTTCTTGCATACTTTAAAGGAGCACTCTCAAATTTACTCTCAACCTCCATAGGCGTGTCTCCATATAAGATCTTTGTTATTTTGTCACTAATGTGCTCAAGTATAAATTTTAAAATTAAAAATGCATGAAAAAATTATGAAATATTGAGGAGTAGAAATAAAAACAGAAGACCATGAAATATGTTGCAAAACTTAATTCCATATCACACGTAAAACAAACTAAATATACACTTGCATATAAATCCAATGCATTATTATTATTATTATTATTATTATTATTATTATTCCAACTGAAAAGCTTCAAAGAAGTAACGTAGAAAAATGTTTATGAAGATAAATTTCCTCTACTTACTAGATACATTACTACATTGTTATTACTTTCTCTACTACGTATAGTAAGTAGGGGAAGTATTGTATTCCACCCAAAAATTCGATACAGAGATTTCACCGGAAATATATGTTTTGAGACCCCTTGAATCCAAAAAGAGCATTTTTGGAAACATGTCCGTGTGTGTGTCTGTCTCTGTGTATGTGTGTGTGTGTGTGTGTGTGTGTGTCTGTGAACAGCATAACTCAGAAACGAACAGTGGGATAAACACCAAACTTGGTATTTAGGTTCAGTATCTTCCAGAGATGCGACACGAAGGTTTTCAAGAAAATCCCCCCACCACAGACTACCCTTTACATGGAACATTTTTCGAAAATTTTAATTTTCTCAAAAAGGGCTCTAACGATTTTGATTAAACTATCATATGTTTAAGATATTGTCATGACAAATAAAATGTATATCTCGAATTTTCTGGCAATGTCTCCAGAAGTGTTCTTCATTATGAACGACTTTTTCATAACTGATAAACCATAAGAGATAGACAAACGTTTACTACACGAAAAATGTAGATCGCGTTAAAATACACAATTTATGTCATATACATTTCTTTCGTTGAGTGAACCGTTTGCGAGATATTCCTTGTTATTACCTTAAATTTTCCAATACTTATACTTTTTCTCAAATTCCTTATTTATTTTTTTATGTCCTGGGCCTGCAAAGAGAATGGAATGCGCCACATAGCAACCAGCGTTAAAATATTTGACTATCGCTTAAAACTTACCATATTCCCCTTGCATCTATAAGAAAATTATCAATAAGATTGACATCTCGATATCTCGATTAACATGAAGCATATGGAGATTAAGCGTTTGTAAAAATAGTTTGTGCAAGAGTAGAGAAAGTCATGTGAGTGTAACACATCAGATTTTTTTGTCTTGGATATGTTAAGAGCATTAATCTGTGGCAAAGAGAACGGTGCTGCACATAGCAACCAGCTATTAAGAGATATGTCTGTGCTTATATTGCCCTTGCAAATACAAAACAAGAGGAACATAGTACGCCTTAGGCGATAGTCAAATATTTTTATAGCTGGTCGCTTTGTGTAAAATGTAATTCTCTTTGCATGTCAAAAGATCGTTTCTGCAAATGTTTATCTCGATTAATATGAAATAGATGGAGAATAAGAGTGTGTAAAAATAGTTTGTAGAAGAGTAGAGAAAGTCATGTGAGTGTAACACATCAGATTGTTTTTTACTTTTGTGTGCGTTTTATAAAAGTCTATTTTTATTTTACTTAATTTCGCTCGTATTTAGTTTTATATGTTAACCTTTCACTCCAGGAGAGCAACAGATAGGAAAAAAAACTGGTGTGTTGCATTACTTATTCTTCTAGGAACTAAGGTTATTACTTTCCCTACTACGTACGGTGAGCAGGGGAAGTATTGCATTCCATCCAAAAATTTGATAACGAGATCTCATCGGAAATACATGTTTTGAGGTGCGTAACACAAAAAAAAACGTTTTTGGAAAAATGTCCGTATGTGTGTCTGTCTGCCTGTGAAAAGCATAACTCATAAACGAAAAATCGAATAAATACCAAAGTTGATATTTAAGTTTAGTATATTCCAAGGATGCGACACGAAGTTTTTCCACGAAAATCCCCCACCCAAGCTACCTTTTACATGAAACATTTTTCGAAAATTTTGATTTTCTCAAAAATGGCTCCAACGATTTTGATTAAAATATGATATGTTTAAAATATTTTCATGGCGAATGAAATGTCTATCTTGAATTTTCTGGGAATGTTCCCAAAACTCCTCTTCATTCTGAAGGACATTCGCATAACTGGTAAACCTGAAGAGATAGACGAAACGAAGTTTTAGTACACAAAATATGTACATCTCGTTAAAACATACAACTTATGTCACATGCATTTTGTTTTTCAGTGTCGAGTGAACCATTTTCTAGATTTCTCTGTTATTTATTTGAATTTTCCAATACTTATATTTTTCTCAAATAGGAAGTTGTTATTCTTTCTTTTTACTTTCTCTACTACGTATAGTAAGTAGGGGAAGTATTGTATTCCACCCAAAAATTCTATACCGAGATTTCACCGGAAATACATGTTTTGAGACCTCCTGAATCCAAAAAAAGCATTTTTGGAAACATGTCCGTGTGTGTGTCTGTGTGTGTGTCTGTGTGTCTGTGTGTGTGTCTGTCTGTCTGTGTGTGTGTCTGTGTGTCTGTGTGTGTGTCTGTGTCTGTGTGTGTCTGTCTGTCTGTGTGTGTGTCTGTGTGTCTGTGTGTGTGTCTGTCCGTCTGTGAACAGCATAACTCAAAAACGAATAGTCGGATAAGCACCAAACTTGGTATTTAGGTTCAGTATCTTCCAGAAATGCGACACGAAGATTTTCAAGAAAATCCCCCTACCCCAGACTACCCTTTACATGGAAGATTTTTCGAAAATTTTAATTTTCTCAAAAATGGCTCTAACGATTTTGATGAAAATATCATATGTTTAAGATAATGTCATCGGAAATGAAATGTACATCTCGAATTTTCTGGGAACGTCTCCAAAAGTATTCTTCATTGTGAACGACTTTTGCATAACTGGTAAACTATAAGAGATAGACAAAATTTTACTACACAAACAATGTAGATCGCGTTAAAATACACAACTTATGTCATATACATTTCTTTTGTTGAGTGAACCGTTTTCGAGATATTGCTTGTTATTTCCTTAAATTTTCCAATACTTATACTTTTTCTCAAATGCGTTATTCATGTTTTTATGTCCTGGACGTGCAAAGAGAATGGAATGCGCCACATAGCAACCAGCGTTAAAATATTTGACTATCGCTTAAAAGCTACCATATTCCCCTTGCATCTACAAGAAAATTACCAATAAGATTGACATCTCGATATCTCCATTAACATGAAGCATATGGAGAATAGGCGTTTGTAAAATTAGATTGTACAAGAGTAGAGAAAGTCATGTGAGTGTAACACATCAGATTTTTTATGTCCTGGACATGTAAAGAGAATGAAATGATCCACATAGCAACCGACTCTTAATAGATTTGACTATCGCTTAAAGTCTACTAGAAAATTAACAATTAGATAGTTTCTGCAAATGTTTATCTCGATTAACATGAGGTAGATGGAGAATAAGCATTTGTAAAATAGAATTGATTGTTCTTTCACACAAGCCGTGTGTTGGACAGGGTTGGAAAGGTAGAATCAGATGACTGCAAAATTCAATGCCGTAGGCGGGATTTGAACCACGGATCTACCGGTCTCCGTCCGGTTGCTCTAACCAGTGAGCTACCATGGCAACATGCCGACACGACATTAAATTCTCCAGCTGATTCGCGTTTTTCCCGGTAAACCACAAGGTGATCTCAAATTGTATTGAGATGTCATACCCCAATGGCAACTTACATTCATTGTAAGTACTTTAAGTCCCGGGCTTTATATTAGGTCAATTGATGGAATTAATTGTTCTTTCACACAAGTCGTGTGTTGCACAGGGTTGGAAAGGTAGAATCAGATGACTGAAAAATTCAATGCCATAGCCGGTGGTTAGAGCAACCGGACGGAGACCGGTAGATCCGTGGTTCAAATCCCGGCTATGGCATTGAATTTTTCAGTCATTTGATTCTACCTTTCCATTTGTAAAATAGTTTGTACAAGATTAGAGAAAGTCATGTGAGTGCAACATATCAGATTTTGTTTCTTTCTACTTCTTATTAAGATATATACTTACATTATTCGTTGTGGGTATAAGGATACGGTAGGTAAAGCGAAACTTAGAGCTTTAAGATGCTTAAGTAAAGTACGAACAGACTTTTCAATTTTGAGTTACGTTGTTCACACACACACACACGCGCGCGCACACACTCAAAAACAGAGAACGTTTTTCTAAAATGTTCCTATTCAGGGGCCTCAATATCAATATCGAGTTTTTGGGTGTAATACAGCACTTGCTCTACCTACTACAGGTAAGTTGTAGCGCAGGGATGTCCAAATGAAATTGGAACAGGGGAGGGAGGATGGGTGAAGCTCTTTCCACCCACTCCAACGCTCTGTTGTGATCATGTAGGCCCACTCCACTTTAACAAAAATGGCGAATTTCTCTAGCTTTTTGGTAGTTCTCTTGAACACAAGAAATTGTACTTCCCATGATTTGTGGAATATCTGGATATCTATGAATGTGCCATTGTAAACCATTAACTCACAAGGCCACCGCCACTGCGAGTGAGCTACCTATTGTGAATGATACAGTACTAGACGGACAGCTAGCAAACTATAGTACTAGTCGCTACGATACGAGTGCTTGGGTGGGAAGAGGAACTAAGTTGTGGAATATCCGCAATTCTGATAGTGAGGCTTAGGTCTGCAAATGTAATACCGCTTTCTTTCTGCGACAGTGCATTCACCTATCGCCTTGCTCTTCACTCACCAGTGATCCTAAAGCTTGATGAGGTTAGGCATTGTCAAAAGTGGCGCCCTCCTCCAAGCGCACTCATATCGTGGTTGACTAGTAGGTTCTTTTCCCTCACATCTGTGGTAGGAAAAGTAATAGAGTTTAAATACTGTTGGAATCAAAATAATCCTGACAGCAGTGGTTTCTGTCAGTGAACTTTATAAATACAAAGAAAATACCACAATATATGAAAATAAATACATTTAATGGTGATGACAAATCTAAATCCCAGTTGCTTTTATCCGAAGCACAAATCATAAAAATGATCCACGAAAGGATTACAAAAAGAAAAGCCTAGTGTGTTCAAATGTAGAGATGGCAGAAAAACGTGCAGCACTACGTGATTCAACAGATATCCAATACAACAACGGATTTGTTGCAAGATCATTTAGAAACAGGAAGAGAGTAACAATTTGGATAACAAAAACGCGCTAACCGCCTCAATGCTGGAAATGCCGTCACCAGGGGGCGCAATAAACGTCAGGCCGTTGTCAAACACAGTAGATCTAATCCGCGGCTCATTTGCCGACAGTAACGAGCCAGCCCTTTGCCCGTTTACCTTTACTACAAATGTGAGTGAGCATAACAAAACAAAACAACAAGAAAGCTTTGCTACAACGCGTGTGGATAAAAGGATTACGCAGTTTATAACAAGAGAGTTTGTGATGGCTCGTTGGAAGTCCACTGACGAGAGCAAAACGAAATGCTAGATGTAGTTTGAGATATTGGTGTAAACTAACTTTACAATATTGTAAAACCGAGCGAGATGGCTCCGCGGTAACTCATGAGGGAGGCCCCAGGTTCGATTCCTGTCGACCGCCCGCTCTCTCTTTGGGGTTTTCGTGATTTTTTTCCTGGCGGCAGGCTGTGGTTTATTTTCTACCACGACTTTTCTCTCATTCTCCTTTCATTCCGTTTCCTTCTCATGTTTCAGATGTGCTTCTAGGAATATTTTGCTACATTATCTTGTTTAATTTACTAATATTTAAATTGGGAATAGCTGGATACCAGTTATCTTGTGTTGCCGGCTTTCAGTAACAGCGGTTGAATATATTTTTGATTTAAATTTCAACTGTAATTAATACACTCTTAATTTTATTTTATTGTTTTTTTATTTTAATAATTTTATCTGTTTTAATATACCATATTATAAGCAAAAAGCTGTACAATAATAATGTACCAAATGAAAGAAGTTGTTAAATAAATCACAAATTTGGAATACACGTCTCGGTGTAGGAAACAAGGTACAGGATGGCATATTGCAGATTTTATTTTATATTTTATTTTTTATTGTGCTTCTAGGTTTCGTGGCGTGAAGCGGTGACCGAGAGATGGTGCGGGTACATGCTCCAAAGAAAGAGCATTCCCCGTGGACATCAGGCTGGCTGGTTGTACGGGCCATTCAGCGCCCTTTCTGGAAAATTCCAGCAGGGGATCGGGTCTTCGAGCTAGGAAATATTAGACGCGTCGCTGTGACATACTGTCTGCTGCATGTAGCCTCCTGTGGCTCCATAATTTCATTCCCTTCCTCCTGGGGGTGATAGGTGGCCCCCTCCGTTGTATATCCTACACTTTACACAATATTGTCAAGCGGATTTATTTAGACACCTTTAAATCACAGCAAATTTAATAATATTCAAGAGACGAAATAAAAATATTATGACGTTTCCTTTTGCTTATATAGCGTGGGAAGTATTCTCTATTCTTCAGTCTTCCAAAAAAATTGCGCTAGGTCTGATGCCTGGCAAGTAATGTACACTTCATTCTAATACAAGGTCACACCGCTGGGTCTTCAAATTTGATATGCTCATACTCAACTTACATCCGAATGCAGAAAACATGGCACCTTCATTTGTTTATATTAGTTAATCGCATAACTGTTGATACCATAATTATTGATACAAAGATATAAATAATTAAATAAAGAAATGTTAGTACAATAAATAAATAAATGCAAAAAATGGTGTCTATATTAAATCAAGGTATAATGATGCTTGAGTTGAAAAGATTTGTCCGGAAAAAAGGGTAATTAGCGAGTCATGTTAAGCAAAGTCATTAGTCATTAGTAATAGCCTGAGTAGCGAACGCGTTAGACATAAAGATTCTTGGAATGTAGTTAAGGTTTGGGTTCAGTACGTTTCCAAAGTCACGTAGACGGAAATTCTGTAAAAGAGAAAGGTGAGAGAAATTCGTAGATTCCGGCAGGTATCGCCTAGTAACAGTGTCACATACGCATACTTAAAGAGTTTTGAGATTGGGGTGAAAGAGAAGTAACGTTGGTAGAGGTAGCGATAGGTAGCGAAGTTTAAGTTAATAAACGAGTGTGTATTACTAAAATTAGCTTCTTTCTTTCTTTCTTTTCTTTGTGTCTGAGGGACCTATAGTATTTTACGTGATTATCAGTTCGTAGCGTCTAAGAACGCGTTGAGTTATCAGCAGGACTGCGACGTCGATGTCGTTACGTTTCTTTATAGGCATCCTGTAGTCCACTGTTTACAACGAGAGGGTTACCTATACGGTTGAATCAAGTGTATCGCCGCACAGTGTTCACGAACACGAAATGCCAAAGGAAAGGGTAACAAAGTCAACAACCAACGTTGCAAAGCTATATATTGGAATATGGGGAAAATGTTTTCTCTATTATTAAAGAAAACCTTTATTGCAAATCATGCATAACACAATTATTTCTGCGCATAGTAGATAGAGTGATGTGCGAAGACATGTTAACATAGAAACACATAACCGTTGTATTGCAACATTTGAGGATAAACTGCTACAGCAAGAGTCACCGCCATTCAAATCAAACGTTTGATGAACTATGTACGGTATTTAATTCTGCCGATGTTCCCTTATACGAACTATAGGATACAACGTTGCAGGTCGTAATTTATTGCAATAAATTGACATACGGGGTGATTTATGCACTGACACATTTATTTCTTTTGTTTCAAAACGAGTTGTGCTAGCGACAACTTATTATACCTGAATTGCAGAGGAATTTTGGGACATTATTTATCTCTATAGCAAATGTTGAAAATGTTCTCCATCCTGTATAAGGCACAACTAAATACGTCGTTCCATGTTACTGGCCATTCGTTAGAGGAATCTGTTGTTAATAGCTTGAATCTCCTGTGTATTGTTGTGCTTCAAATCGTCCAATGTTTGGGGAAGTGTGACATAAACCCTGTATTTTAAGTAACCCCATAGAAAGAAGTCCGGCAATGTCAGAACCGGAGATCTCGGTGGCCACAGGTTTCTGGAAATTATCCGGTCGTCAAAGAAACTTGCAATTAATGGTTTGATGTATGGCATGTAGCACCGTCCTGCTGAAAATACCCTTGACTCAGCTCTACATCGTCTAGTTGCTCAGCGAACTCCATGAAAATCCGTCGGTACTCTGCTGTGTTCACATTGTTTTAAAAAATATTAGTTCCATTATTCTCTGTGCGGATATTGCGCACCAAACTCAGATTTTAACCGGGTGCATAGGTGTTTCCTGAATAACATGTGGATTTTCGTTGGTCCAATAGCATGAGTTACTTGAGTTCACATAGCCAGATAAATGGAACCATGCTTCATCTGTGAACCATGTGATGGACAATATGGTAGGATTTTGCACAATGAACGCCTGAAACCAACGACAATAATTCAGTCGTCTATACTTATCTGGTTCCTGTAACTGGTGGACAAATGTAACCTTCTATGGCTTTAGGCCTGCACTTTTCACAGGTCTCTCGACACATTGAGTAGCTGTACCCTGTCTCCTGCGACAAACGTTTTAATGAGTTTTTGAGTGACTGATCCAGTCGTGCTCTTGCGTCAACAACCACCATGGGAAGCCTAGAAGAACGAGTTTTGCCTTTTTCACTCACCAGAGATCCAGTTGTTTCCAATTTGTTTACCAGTCCCAGTATTGTGTTTCTTTGGGAAGGATTTCGAACACCAAATTCTCTCTGGTGTGCCCTTTGAGTAGGTGTAATTGAATCCGTAATCCAGTATTGCTTTACAAGGAAGTCATTCTCCATTTTCACGTTGGCTAGAACAAAATCTCAAAAATAGTTACCGATAATAGAACTAACAATTACGAATAAAACATGAACTCCTGCGCATCTAGTGACAGGCAATCGAAACTCCAGAACATTCTGCTTAATTTGGTGCTAAAATTGGGGCACTGAGTGAATTTCTAACAGAATAATTAAAGAAAGAAATGTGCCAGTTCTTCATAAATCACGCTGTAGAATCTTGTCCATGTGCACATTGTGATGTAACGTTTTGTATTAAGGATTTAATAAAGACATTTCTGTTATATAAGTCAGTTGTACACATTACAAATAGTATTGCAAAAATAAAGTTACTGTTCACAAGACATGCATAATTCTTGTTGTATAGACTGTACCACGCACGGTCAATGCAGTCCTTATCAATAACCCTGACCTTCCTATTCTATACGCTTTCCCCCACGTAGCGACTCCGATATCGCAGCCCTAGTTATCAGTTACTTAGTGGTAGCCGTGAGGGGTTTTGCCGGTAAGCATTTTAGCGACTCACGCTACTAGTTTCTTTTATTGCGGAAACAGTTATTTCAAACCGTGAATTTGATACTGCAGAAAGTAGCAGGTGTAATAATTCAATTGTTGTAGTTTCCAGAGCTATGATTCATAATCAGTTTCATTCTTTATCTTCAAACGGCTGGCAACTCGCTTCAATAGCTAAAGTATTAGATCACACTAAATCTCTCAGTGAATTAAAGTTGGTGTTATCCTTTCAAAATACGCACACGCATACCCCTAGAGAAAGGTCTCACAGCCAACCACTGTAGCAGCTGGTAGAGAATAAACAGCAGATACTGAAGCGAAGGGTACGGCTTCAAAATAAGTGACGACCATCGCTCGGCTTCACTTTTATTTTCCGAAATTTATTACATGTTTCAGTAAGCAATGCTCATAATTTTTTTCTGTTTTTTTTTTATTTGCACATCATTCAACTAAAAATACATTTTATTTGACATTGTCCCATTCGAATCTATGATTGTTCTCCACCAAGATGTAAGAGCACGTATAGCACTACGGCACCATTCAGCTGGTTTCCTTCGCAGCCAAAAGTGCATCTTTAAGAGGACCAAACAAGTGAGAGTCAGAGGTGCAACACGGGTGTAGAGTGGACATGAAAAAGCAGTTCACCCAAGTTTAGCAATTGCTTCACGGTTGCGCGGGCTTGTATGCAGCCTTGTTGTTTCCTATGCCTTGCGTTGTCATGTTGAACGAGGATGAGGTTGACATCTATAAGGATACTACAGAAATACTCTCTCCAGTTATTTTCAGGTTTTCGATGTAACCTTCTGAGGTTACTGTGTGACCGCAAGCAATGTGCCACTTAGAATAACTACTTCAGAAATTTAACCTTGCCGTCAGAGGGTACTGACTTGAACTTTACCTTACGAGAAGAACGTTTTTCTACAGACTGTTGTTTGTCTCGAAATGATGAATTCATTTTTCATCTTCTGTTTGATTTTGGATAAGAAATTATCAGCCTCGTGAAGTTCAAGCAACTGCACAATTATTCCTTATTGTCATTCCTTTGGATCTACTTGGAAGAAATCTTTGAATTGTCAAGTTGAACAGCCATTTCTTTGGTTGTTATTCACTTATTCTCCGAACAAACTGATCTGCTCAGTGAACTGTTCCAGCTGCATGCGGCTGTCTTAGTTGAACATCTGACAGTCTCGCTTTACTGGTGACGCTAATGTTCTACTTACCGAATGACAGACTATATTCCCATCCACCACTTTTTCACCAGACATTTTTAAGCGTCTGTGAATGCTTGCAACGCTGTCCTGCCTCGCAAAAATAAATTCAATCACAGGTCTTTGTTTTCTACCCAATTCATAATCAATAGTCAATTTTCAACAAATCTATTATGCTATCATCTCAACAACGATGACATTTCGTGACACTGCCAAGGAGGGTTTGTAGTTGTATATAAAATTTGATTTCTCTCCAAAAAATACAACAAAAAACACCACACACACACAAAAAAGAGAAAAAGTACGCATTACCTCAAATCAGTAATTTAAAGAGAAAGGATATGTGTGTGAAGTAGGTATTTGCATGTTGGACAAACCACTGCTACAGTCTACGGGGATCCCCCTAATACTTTCTGCAGAGAACAATCGTCAATCGTGTTATTTTCAATTTTCCCAAGCAGTGCTCTGACCATTTTTATTAAAATGCAGTGCATCCGAGATATTAACGTGGTAAGTTAAATGTATGTTTAATTTTCTGCGAATATCCTTTAAGATCATAAATCATACGGATTGAGTTCTGTATACCTTTACGTAACTGAGAAATCATAATAAATAAAAACGCTGCGGGAAATGTTATTCGACCATTCCGACTGGTAATTTTTTTTCACTGCCATAGGTAATGCACCATTTCTAGAACTTGGAAGACTTTCTGGGGGAGGTTAATGAAGTCAGACCTCACGTGGATATTTCACATCCTTTTGCTTGAATATAAGGGAAATTTTAATCTGCTATCCCTAATAACGGATGAAACATCTCCTGATATTTACGCAAAAGGATGTGAAACATCAATGGGAGGTCTGAATTCCTTAACCTCCCGCCGAAAGTCTTCCAACGAGACTAATATTATGAAGGATAAAGGAGAAGATTCATTATAAAAATCTTCTGGATCCAGTAGACTCATTTCATAACCACGGAGGAGGTAAATAAAATTAATTAATTTGTCATTCGAGTTTGAAAAGCTAACCGCACAACCTCTGGCAGTCATCTAGCCTTGAATAATTATAACTAGAGCTTGAGTTTCAGTTAAATGCACAAGCTCACGACTCTGTCACCCAACTGCTACTGGGAGCATTCTTGACAAATTCTGTTGTAATAGCATCACAGAAAGGACTGCGGTTTGATTGAATTACAAATCTGCATGGCTGACTGTTTCAACCGTGACGCTGAAGATGTCTACCGCAGTTATGTGCGAAACCCGCCGTCACGTTAAGTTTCAGAAGACTATAATTCTGACTCCGAAAGTGAACGGTTACGCTTACTTCTGCGTATTTATTATCTCCTTAACGGGTAAGTATTTCGCGACATTTGCCCTGATACAACTCCATACAGTGTTGTAATTCAGATGGAAAAATAAATGAGCTCTATTTATGGACGCTTCTTTAACTGTTATGGTTCTTAGCGTCCCATTCTATATTGGGCGTTAAAGACGGGAAATTTTGCTCAAAAGCCTCTTTATCAGGCTTGAGGTTCTTTTACCACCGGCTTTATTTCCCTTCCGAAGGAAGCCATGCTAATGATTTTACACCCTATAAAATCCATCGCCTTCCGCCGGGTTTGAACCCGCAACTTTGGATTCAGATGTAGATATTAAATTCAAAATAATACTGTTATGGTTATTTCTTGCAGGATTCTCGTACAATACAAGACGGATTTCATAACTTGAAGGGGATTTTTAAAAAGTAGTTGATTCTCAACCTGCTTGTGTTTGAATTCAGGGAATGCTGAATATCTACTTGTTACAATCTGAAACATTTTGAGCAGTTATGTTTCCAATTTCAGTTTGTGTACTTCTATTGTTTTCTTGGGAGGTTGTTTGTGGTAATAAACTGGGATGCAGCTTGTTTGAATAATAAGGTGGCGTCTTTGACAGCCTTTGTTGACTCTCTTGTTTCCTGTTATGCCTTGTTACTAAGGAAGCTTTATAAACTTGTTTTAACTCACTGTGTATTTGGCTATGTAGAATTTGAAGTGTTGAAACAGATTTAGGTCGTTATGTCATTTTGTAGGTCCAACACAGTAATAAAGGAATATGAGTATATTACACAGCGGACAGAAGGAAAAGTAACTCTGAAAACGTGGTTATTAAAAACAGATTGTCCACTGTAGGCATGTCATTGATAGCAATATGTAGTGATGTTAATTCTCGCGATCTTTAAGCGTTTATTTTGTTTCCTATATTAGTTATATGTTATGTCTCTTATAAATTATGTTCTTACTAATGAGATGGAAATAAACTTAACTGTGTTGATTTTATTTATGTAAGAACCAGGTCTCATCACTACACAGATACTACACCCAGTATATTTTGAGTCGTGATGCATTGTTGGTAGATAACTACTAAAAGTATACGGGATATTTTGCTATAATAATCTAAAAGTTAAAGCCTCTGTAGCCTCTGGTAATGCCCAGTGTTTGAATGCGTGTTGAAATTTTTTCGTTACCGAAGAGGAAATTCCTGAAAGGATGTAACCAGAAATCAGAGGGAATTTTAAGCATAGAGTTTTTACATATTTAACAACTGCAAATGGAATGTGTAAGGGATATGCTTTTTGGAGCCTGGAATAGATGGAATTGTGGAATACATAAAAATAAACAGGGGATGAAGGCCTGGCAGTCGCTTCTGTTGCATACCGTCGTATAACAGAAAACCTTCTTTCATTCACTCACTCATCAAAGATTAGAGGCGGCATCGATTATGCAGGTCCCCATATGTTGCTCTCCAAATGTCGACGGATTCTACAACGCGCCTATTGTTGACTATGCACTGTATAATATTTTTTGTTACACTCATATGACTTTCTCTACTCTTGTACAAACTATTTTTACAAACCCTTATTCTCCATCTACCTCATGTTAATCGAGATAAACATTTACAGAAACTATCGTATTGCTAATTTTCTTGTAGGTGCAAGGGAATATAGTAGGCTTTAAACGATAGTCAAATCTTTTAAGAGCTGGTTGCTATGTGCAGCATTCCATTCTCTTCGCATGTCCAGGGCATAAAAAACGAATTCCCATTTGAGATAAAAGTATTGAAAAATTCAAACAAATAACAAGGAACAACTCGGAAATGGTTCACTCGGAAAAAAAATGTATGCAATATAAATTGTGTACTTTAACGAGATCTACATTTTTGTGTAGTAAAACTTTGTCTATCTCTTACGGTTTACCAGTTATGCAAAATTCATTCAGAATGAAGACGATTTTTGGGGACATTCTGAGAAAATTCAAGATATAAATTTCATTTACCGTGAAAGTATCTTAAACATATGATATTATCATCAAAATCCTCAAGAGCCATTTTTGAGAATATCAAAACTTTCGAAAACAGTTCCATGTAAAGGGTAGTCTGGAGTGGGGGGATTTTCTTGAAAATCTTGTGTCGCATCTTTGAAAGATACTGAACCTGAATACCAACTTTGGTATTTATCCGACTTTCGATTTATGCTGTTCACAGACACACATCCACACGGACCTTTTTCTAAGTATAATTTTTTTTATTCAGGAGGCCTCAAAACATGTATTTCCGGTGAAATTTCGGTATCGAATTTTTGGGTGGAATGTAATAATTTCCCTACTTACTATACGTAGTAGAGAGAGCAAAAAAACGAATAACGAATTCCCTTTGAGAGCCAGTATTAGTATTGGAAAATTCAAACAAATAAGAAGGAACATCTGGAAACGGTTCACTCGACAAAAAAATGTACATGACATAAATTGTGTGCTTTAACGAAATGTACATTTTTTGTGTAGTAAAATTTTTTTCTCTCTCTTACGGTTTACCAGTTATGCAAAAACCATTCAGAATGAAGAGGACTTTTGGGAACATTCCCAGAAAATGCAAGATATACATTTCGTTTGGCATAAAAATATCTTAAAGATATGATATTTTAATCAAAATCGTTAGTCATTTTTGAGAAAATCAAAATTTTCGAAAAAATGTTCCATGTAAAGGGTAGTCTGGTATAGTGGGATTTCCTTGAAAATCTTCGAGTCGATCTTTGAAAGATACTAGACCCAAATATGTAACCAACTTTTCGTTTTTGAGTTATGCTGTCCTGAGTCGCACAGACACAGACACACACACACACACACACACACACACACACACACACACACACACACACACACAGGGATCTTTTTCTAAACATGCTTTTTAGGGGGATTCAGGACACCTCAAAACATGCATTTCCGGTGAAATCTCGGTATCGAATTTTTGGGTGGAATGCAATACCTCCCCTACTTTACGTAGTAGAGAAAGTAAAAGCATATATAAACATACAGCGCTTATCAAGTGGAGTAACAAGACAGATTCCAATTAGTCAGTTGTGAACACATACGCAGCAACGAAGATCACAAAGGACGACGCATAGAAGCTGCCATGAGGGAAGACGTAGAGAAGGAAAGACCGGTGTGTTTCATTTCCTAACAGCCGAAAGAGGTTTGTTTAAAACGCTTGTAAAAATTTCAGTTAAGTGAGCAAAAGTAACGAAACTTAAAGCTTAGATATTGTTATAGTACTTCAGACTCAGTTAGTAGGTACACGGATGAAAAATGGCCAATACCGGAACTGGGACTATTTTAGCAGTGAAAGGTTTTGCTGCTCCCTCTCCATGGGTAATTCTATACACTTGACGTTATTAGATGCGTGCTATTAACAATAATTATGACAATACTAATAAAACAATAGCAAATTTATTTAAGGCGTATCTTTTTCAGTATCGTCATTATGCAGTAGTAATGTAATGTACAGGATGGACCATTTAAGTTGAGACTGTACAATATCTCCAAACTAAGCGTTGTAGAAAAAAAAATGTCTTGAATAAAAGTTGGTTTATATTATGGGGGAAAGCAAATGCCATTAGTCGTGTTCTATTTGGAGGACGTTGTTCATTTTAGGGTAAATTTAATTTTTTAAATGGGAACCTAGCTTTTTCATGTTGTTTTATCATTCCTCATAAAAACCTAAACAACATTTGTATAAAGCACTTTATAATTGTTCTTGCATCAACGTAAATAACAACGAAAATTCTGAATGTCTGTATACAAAGAGCACAATGAATGGTCATTTGAGGGTTACCAAAATTTTTTATTCTGCCTCCTTATACCTCATCACAAAATAAACAGCTTTTTATACACCATTTTCTAACGAGCAAATAAATTGACACTAAAACGACCATAATAACGTCCTCCGAACAAAACACGACTAATGGCATTTACTTTTCCCTATAATATCAAGGAACTTTTATCCAAGACATTTCTTTCTACAACGCTTAGTTTTGGAGATACTGTACAGTCTTAACTTAAATGGTCCACCCTGTATAATCGACCATATATAATTGCATATTATAAACTATTATTATTATTATTATTATTATTATTATTATTATTATTATTAATCCCCTATCTAAACCCTTATAGGCCAAAGTGGTGGTTGGAATTAATACATACATCCAAGTAATAGCGCCATACTTAATCCTTTTTCTATCAAACTATAGGGTTATTTAAAGTATGGCACCTGCTCCGCTGTGTTCATATTCAATGGTGGCATGTCTAACTCAGAAGAAACGTTTGACATATTGTGACTTATGCATTTTATCGCATAATCATTTTTCACACACCCCTCCATTATGTGATATTGTGCTAGTCTATTTCTAGCTGCTTACACCAATCAGAGCAGAATACATTAATAGAGGCTCTCTCTGATCACACCACCTCCTTCGTTTCACACCGAACCTTGATTTCCAAGGAATTTATTTCAAGTCAATCAGAGAAAGAGAGAGAGAGGTGAATGTAGAAACCTTACACTTGTTACCATCTGGACAGAATGGGCTACCTTTTTGCCCTAGACTATAATTTATTAATATCGACTCTAGGGCAAAATATTTTTGTTTAATTTTCTTATAAAACGTCATTAAATTACAAAGAATTAATACTTAAAATACTTTCACCAATTTTAACAAAAATAATTTGCTCATGAAGTTAGGTTGTAATAGCTGTATTTTCGAATTGAATTTTCTTCAGTTGTTTATTCTGTAACTTTCTGCCCTACTTGGAATTCAGAATTTTGCTGACGCCGCTGTTAACACTGCCCCACGTGTTCTTAGTTTTCTCCTTTCAGTTGCGATCTGTTTGAGAAACGAGTCGACCACAATCCACTGCATTGCGGTTCTCCCAGAGGAAAGTGTATAAACGTGCTGCTCTGAGATGTTTTCTACTCTCTTCTAACTGAATATTTTCGTCCCTTTACTCTTGTTTATTCCATCATGTCCACTAACAGCGCACATATATCTGATTATATCCAGGGGCCTTCTACTTTATGCTTTTAACAAAATATTTCCAACATATATTTACGAGGAAAGCTTTAAAAGTTTAGGTTTCGCGTATATGCCTTTTTATCTCTGTTTCTTTCAACCTTATATAGAGTTACAGAAAAATGGTGAAACAGGCTCTTTTAAACACAGAATTTAATAGTTATTTACTACCAAATAACAAGGGATGAAAGCGAAGTTATAAGTATGATTTGAAACGAGGTTTTCGAAACGAATAGTACATAAAGTACTCTTCCCTTGTAATGTACAATTTTTATTTCATACTACACATAGATAAATAAAATATTATAAGCTTAAACAATAGAGCAATAACTTACAGAAGTAGCCGCAACGCAAATTTTTAAGGCAATTTATTGTAGAGCCACCAACTAGCCACCCAAGCTGCTTTCAGCCGGCAATAAGTGATTAAAATGGTTTGTCAACACGGACTGCAAAGTCGACTAGTAGCGGTCTGCAGTGCCAGAGTGCAACTATAGGCGTAGCTGGTGAAAAAGCAATGGAAGTTCACCCCGCAAGCTTCCAATGTATTCGTTGACCGCTACTGATACAAAATCGTGTGCTGCTTTACGATTCAAGTAGCAAAGATAAGCGAAAGCGTAACTGGAAGAGTAGCATTGCGGCCCTGTTATATTGGCATAGTTGTTCCTCCCTTCTTTTATCTTGCATACAGAAATGAAAAATATTAGCTTTTCATTAATTACTTAATTACTCTGCATTTCTTACGTGAATCTTAAAGTCTTTAGCACAAGAGGAGTTATGCAGCAATCAGAAAGAGACTTACGGAAGGAGGGGCAACGCTGGTTACTTCATGGATGCATGTCTTGTGTAGACTAGCTTTTCCTGGCCTTATAGGGAACAAGGCAGTCTGAACTGTAAGCTATTGCTACCTGAAGCCTTAAATTTGACAGAACAGGCATAGGAATGTATGAGCATTAAAGCCAGGACGAAAGGAAATAATGTTAACGTTACTGGACTATAGGTAGGGACGTCGCAGGTAACAAACCACTCTCCATACCTCGTACAATCTTTTGGCGTTTGCCACAGCACTCATACGTTTTTACCTGCCTGCCAGTGAACCTTGACTGCTGTTGTTTACGTTCTTTGTAGTGATAATGGTTTGAGCAGGGATGCCCATCCTTACAGACAGAGGGTTGAAGGGATTTTCCCTTCCCACTCATTTCCACTCGTACTGTCAAGAACCGAAACGTGATTGGTTTAGCGTGTCAATCTCTTGGGGTAAATTGTGGACTTTGAACCTTAGCTCTTAAGAGAATGCTCTTCACTGAGTTTTAGTGTAGTTAACTTTAAGCCAACTGCAAAAGAATTCGTATATTACTCATGAAGTTCTGAAGGAATTTGGATTAGACTTTTATATGACGTTTTAAATTATTTTAGGTTTCCATAGTTTCTCCTTCACATTTCTGTATTGCAGAAACAATTCTTTGATGCTACCTGCTATTGTTTTTAATTTGTTCCAGCAGTTTTAAGCCATTATTTTAATTCAGTAGTGAGGGGAAAATGCGCATAGTGTGAAATTCCAACTCTCTCTCTCTCTCTCTCTCTCTCTCTCTCTCTCTCTCTCTCTCTCTTTGCTTCACTTACGCAGTTCCGCGCATTTGCAGGCAGTGATGTAAAGATGATACGCTCCGTGAGCTGGTGTGCGTATCACCTCCGGCGGTAGTTTCGTACATATTACTAACTGTTCAAATGTTTACCGTGGTTATCGATAGAGCGCATAGTGTAGTAAGTTCTATTCCCGTTTATTGCAAACGTTTTTAAGTAAGAGAAACATCTTCATCCTCCAACCCCAACAATGTTTACCTTAACATACGATTAGAAAACAAAAGCAAAAATACATAATGTCTGTTCAACGACGTTTTAGCTAGTAGAGTGGGGTGGTTTATCTGTCAGATAAAGTTTTAACTATTGAGAGGGTACACAGTAAACTGAATTGGTGCCGCGCGTGTTGAGTACAGTGGAAAACAACCAACAGTCTTTCACTATCTGCATCTTTACCTCTCTCTTGCCTCAGTCCAAGCAAACGCCACCTCCTTCCAGTAGGTAAACCCCTACCTGCTTGGAAGGTTCCCGCACCACTAGTTAAATATCGCTAAACAGACAATAGACGACAGCCCTCTTTTATTATACTTATGAAAATTACAGTTCCTACCAGGAATATGCTGTACACGGTACGTCCTATTTCTATCACCCTTTATTTCACCCTTCAGTTTGGCATGGAATAAGACAAAAAATAAATAAACAGCCCCAATCGGGTTCGAACTGTTTGTTTTTCCGGTTAGAAACCTACTTAGTCATCGTGGCAATAGCTACCTACATTGCTTGCCTCCAGTTATTTATTACTATTCTTATTTCATGAAATCACTCCCTGTATGGACACCTGAATTACAGTTTAAAGCGACTATAGACTTTCAAAATAAAAAAAATGCCTTCCCATGGTTGTTTATGTCCTGAAAAATGAGTATACCTATGTATTTTTAATGTAAACAAATTAAGTATGCTCATTTGTAATTTATATGGCTATAACAACCATAATTTTTATAACACAATACGAAAGTGTTGGTAATTATGTAAGAATATTGTGAATTGGTTGAGTTTTCGCTGGCATTTCACTTTTCATTGCATACAGCGGTATAATGAAACTCGCTAGAGGTAGCCTCCGATTTCTTCCGCTTAACTCATTAGAGTGTCGAACGCAGGACTCCACTTCTATCGCATACTGAGCAGCATTCATTGTATGTCACAACAGTTGTCAGTCTCACTTGTAGAACACACTGAGTAACCAGCACTTTGTCGCATCATCGAAAACTCACTAACTCGTCGCGAGTATGCTAGCAAGAGTTTCTGGATGCTTCGTGGGAGTCCACGAAAGGCGGGTGAAGAAATACCCGAAATATATCGTTGTGTCTCGAAGGCGTTACTAGTATTTACGTTGGGAAGAGCGCCGCCCTTCGCATCTCTTCAATCAACCAGTCGGCTGGCTCTTAAGGACACCGCTATCCAGCGACACGCTCGGCCCACTGCAGCATCATTAGAATATGTATGGCCTAAGTGCATACAATTCCAACACAATAGTTTATGCAGTTTTTTGAAAAATGTATGCCTCAATACTCTGAAAATAACTATGAGCAGAAGATTATTTTTCTTCACTTAACTTCTGTACGCTTCGAACCACTGAACATTTCCTGAAATATATCTGATAAAAGTTTTAGTCAAATTAATTCACAACGTCAGAGGTTAAGACAAAATTTAAGGTTTAAGAGGATGGTACAGTTAAAATGACTAAACGTTTGCAGAATTCTGATTTCAGTGAAAGAATATCAATATTTCATCCAGTGTTATAAATTATAACCATTTAAATTGTATCATTGTGGTAGTAATGCTTGTCACTCCTTTTCCAAAACTACACTTTATGAAATTGTTTGCCCACAGAACTATGGAACTGCTGTATGTATCTGTACATTTTCTGTTCATGCCTCTGTTGCACCAGTTGACTATATATACTAAAGGTGTGCACTAAAGTTATGACCCAGCAAATCTTATATTTGAATTTTTGACATGAAAATATATTCTTTCAAAACCATGCATAAATAATTTTAGATGTACATTAGTTATACCATATATTTTGAAACTGGATTTTTGGCACTACTTGTTTAAAAAAAGCATACGAGTTCTTAGGGAAACAGTATTTAGTTTTACTGCCATTAGTAACGACTTTGTATGCTGACATGGTATAGTTAAGTTAAGTCACACAGTTTTTAGTATTACGTGAGAATGTTAGATATAATAATGTAATGTTACGTTTGTAAAACAATTATTTTTCACATTAATATGGATTTGATTTAGACACAATTTTACTCTGCGATTACTGTTACTGATTCCTTAAGTGTTTGCGGGCACAAAGAGAAGGCAAACCAAAACTTTGAACAAATATATGGTATTTACAGCACGAAGTTTGAAGAGACAACTAACAGTGTGAATATTGTTATTAGTGCTAAATAATGTAGCGTCCCAGAGCTGCGAACGAACTCCAGGTATGTTAGTGAGGCAACACTCACGGAAATGTCGACATCTAGATTAACAGAACGCTGACGCCTTACAGCTTAAGATATTTTATGCTGGCAAATTGAGGTAACGGGGGGATGTCTCGTATCGAGTATCAAGACTATACGAGACGTCTCCACGTCGAATTCGCGACGCGCCTTTTTGCAATTGTTGGATAAGAAATAACTTTCAGCCAGATGTATCAAGCTGAGGTATTTGCATACTGGACCATAGGCCCTTAGGCTAAAATAAAAGGTTCCAAGAAATGAGCAGGAGCCCCGAACGAGGTGGCGCCGCGGCAACGTGTGCTACTAGCATTCGGAAGGTCCCGGGTTCAATCCCTGCTGACCGCCCACTACGAATCATGTATTTTTTGTGGTTTCCCCGTCGGAGACGAATGCTGAGATGGTTTCTTCTCTACCAAGATTTTCGTTCCATCATTTTCCCTTCATTCCATTAACTTCTCAACTTTCAGATGTGTTTACACATTTTGTAGAGTATGGCAGTGTCGGACAGATGGCGTGGATGCATGTTTGATTAAAGAGTTCTCCCAATAGACGCCAGAGGGTATCCTAGCAGTTGAATAATTGTGTTCTTAGCATCTCATTCTATATTGGGCGTGAAAGACCGGACATTTTGCTCTGAGGCCTCTTTATCAGGTGCCATAAATCTACCACACGGGACCAGCAGCTTTATATCCATTCCGAAAGAAGCTATGCTAAAGATTTTTCCGCCCGCCGCCGTGTTTCAAATGGTGACCTTGGAGGACCACGGAGGATAGCATGATAGGTAGATCGCCAATAGCCCAGCTACAGCACTGAGATGGGTCTTCGAACTTGGAAATGTTAGGAACTGCCGCGCATCTCTGTGGCCTGTCTGCTTGCGGCCTCCTGTGGTTCCCTTACTTCATCCTTTCATCCTCCTGTGGGATGGGTGCTACAGTAGATCTCTGCAGTCGCAGTGCGCGAGGTATCCCTCGTTTAATATCCTATACCCTATGGGCAAGAGCGTCAACCAGCGATTTCTTTGCCACCCCCATTGCCGCCTAATTTCCCTTTCTGCCTAGTCTGCGCCACCTGTGTAGCACCTGTTGCTGAATATTCCTTAAGCTTGGGCGGCCAAGTGTTCAGGGCCTTTCCTTTGGGACTTATTGGTGTTACCTCTTGCACTTTTGGTTTTTTAGTCATTAAAACCTACACACTCTCATTTACAATTACAATCTCTGGGGAGAATAACGAATAATCTTGGCTAGAGCAAAATTCCTACCCTCCAGCCGGGAATCGAACCCGGGATCCCTTGCACAGCAGACAGGACCTCTAACGACTGGGCTACGGGGTAAGCCGATAACACTTTGTAAGCTGCCAATACTTGTATTATCGTAAGACGTTTGCCTTTAAGTATGCTGCTAGCCTCTAGTTCCCAAGGTCGCGGGTTCAAACCCGGCGGAGGGCGATGGATTTTTTCGGGCGTAAAAATCGTTAGCACGGCTTCCTTCGGAAGGGAAGTAAAGCCGGTGGTCCCGTGTCGTAGATTTACGGCACGTAAAAGAACCTCAAGCCTGATAAAGAGGCCTCTGAGCAAAATTAGAGGTGTTTCACGCCCAATATAGAATGGGACGCTAAGAACCATAGTAGTTAAAGAGCGTCCATAAATAAAACTCAATTTTTTTTTTTTTTTTTTTTAAGTATGCAATTTTGTCTCCCGAGGTGGTGGTTGCTGATGCTGTGGCATTCTATCAAAGATGAAGTGCTCAACTTTTTCTCGAGTTACCTGCTGTGAACACGACTACACAAAATTACTCGCTATGGAAAAAGCTTACGTAGTGTTGGAGTTCGATATGTGAACGCGGAAAGCGAAAATGGTGAAATACCATAATCACATATGCATATCACTGCTGTCACGACGTTACGAGTTGGACTAGGGGGGAGGGTTCGCATTGACAAGAGCACTGGGCGTGTAGCAAAACTTTCGCTTTCTGTCAGCAAAAATGTGCTAAATGGAACGACAGAAACACTGATTCAAAATCCCATCACTAGCAAAAAATTTGATAATTTCATTCATTCAAAAAGATCTGGTCGTTGTTACCAGTGGTGTCAAACTTTCGCGAATCCGGATGTCAAAAATACACTTTTTATTGCCCAGTGTACAAGTTGTATTAGTGTAACTACTCGTCAACTAGGGCAGAACTGCATCCAAAAGTTAATACATCAGTATTTCACTCCAGAAAGGAAAGTTTAGATGCTCTGCATTTTCTTTGTTTCCCCTATCTTTCTTAGTTTATTTCTTTTTTCAATTTTACATATTACCTTGTATATGACAATAATCACACCACTGTTTCTATCCATTACAATTCACACCTTTTTGGATTCAGGGAATCTCAAAATATGATTTCCAACTAAATATCGGCGTCGAATTTTTAGGTGGAGTGCAATACTTCCTCTTCTTGCTATAGATAAGCAGTAGGGAAAGTAAAAAGATGAATCACAATGATCAACACTTAACTGCCTATTTATGTAAAATTTGATATTTCAATTACAATCTTTTCTGCTAATAAAATGCTATTAAAAATCTATGTTACATTCAATGTCTTACTTCACCCTCTGTCGTTTATTAGTATGTATACGAACTATTTTTACGAAAGTTTATTTTTCCATTTACTTCTCTTAAATCGAATCGTCACTTTAACTTAACCGAAAATATAGGTTTTGAGGCCACCTCACCCCCCCCCAAAGCATTTTGTTTAACGCCCGTTTGTGTGTGCGAGCAACATAACTCAAAAACAAAAAGTTGAAAAAATTCCGAACTTGGTATTTAAGTTTTGCATCTTCTAAAACGGCGCTTAAATTATTTTGATTAAAGTACCATACATTAAAGATCCTTACATGACGAATAAAATGTTTATCTTTAATTTTTTGGCAATAGCCTAGTCCTCTTCAATCGGAAGAAATTTTGTACAATCTTGTATAACTGGTAAACGTTAAGCGATAGACGAAAACGTACTACACAAAAAATATGGATCTCTTTAAACTACACAGTTTATTTCCAATAACTTTTTCGTAGCAAATGCCATTTCTGAGATTGCGCTATTAATGACTAACTGTTCAAGACTGTGATTTTTACTTCTTTCTCACGATTGCTTGGAAACAGTATGCAATTTTAAGGCCAGGGTACAGCGTGCAGTTCTCAAAACATTTGACTACCACTGTTCTCTTTGTATCTGTAACAAAACGTGTAATGTAGCTATTTCTGCACATATTTATCTGGTATTAAAATGAAGTAAACGGCAAAGTAAACTTTAATAAGAATAGTGATATAACCTACTAATAAACGATAGTGGGTAGAGAAAGAAATGTGGATGTAACGCATCAGATTTTTAAATTGGAGCTGTTAGGACCGGGTAGAGCATATAAGCCATGTTTGTCTAACGTATGAGAGGCAACTACTCGCCGTTAAGTTACATCAAGTATATACTAAACAGACTAAGATTAGGGACATTTCTTTATTTCATGTTATGTCGCCCTACATTAAATTACACTATGTTAGGTAGGAGTAGGAGGAGGAGCAGGACTAGGGGTAGGGAAACATGGCACCTACACCTACGAATTCTTTTGTGCCTAAGTCCACAACGGGGTGCCATGGAAGGGAGGAGACAGAGGGCGGCCGGACCAGGAGGTACGACAGGGCAGAGAGTAGGGTCCCTACCTTTTACAATGTGAAACTCCCCAAACGGCAGCTGGTGCAACCGCCTCCCTTCACCCCTGAAAGCTTTCACATCCCACTGGGGGGCCCGGTAGTGGAGACCGCCCCCATTCCGGGGACGAAGGGCATCCTTTTCCCCTGCCATGCAACGTCGAGACTCCCGCCGACACTTTCAACCCTAAATAGTCCAAGCAGATGACAGATGAAGCAAATGAGAATAGAGGTGAAATGCAGGGACAGGAAATTCGGGGGATGTAAAGTACCTTCCCAGCATTCGCCTAGCGACCCGAGGAAACCCCAGAAAAATCCTGGGTCACGAAGGTCACCGCTGGAACCGAACCCACGACCTGCCGAATGCAGGTCACAGACGTTATCACCTGAGCCATCCAGTTCGGTATAATTTAAGTTTATGCCTACCTCATTTTTTTCTTTCTCTGCCACTTATATACAGTAGATAAGAGGTAGTACTGTATGCCACCCCAAAATTCGATGCCGAAGATTTCAGGCCCCCTGAATACATAAACCTCTTTTAGAAAACGGTCGGCGCGCGCAAGCTTTTTAACAGTATAACTAAATATTCAAAAGGGGTATAAATGCCAAACTTGAATTTAGGTTCAACATTTTCTCGAGACACAACATGAAATTTACAAACATCCCCACACCCTAAACTACGTTTTACATGGAAAGATTTTTCAAAATGTTTGTTTTTTCAAAAATTGCTCTAACGAGTTTGATTAAAAGACACAAATATTTAAGGTATTTACATGGAAAATAAAATGTGTGCATTGAATTTTCTGGGAATAGTCCGTGAAGTCCTCTTCAACTGGAAGGAATTTTATATAACTTGGTTTAACGGGTAAATCGTAGTAGACAAACTTTGCTACACAAATTATTTAAATCTCTTTAAAACACAATTTATTTTCAATTTTTTGTGGCATCAACCATTTGCCAGATAGACGCTATTATTTGTTAGATTTTTCCAACACTCTTCTTATTTTTAAGTGCTGTCGTTCTTTATTTCTACTGATATCGTGGAAAGAGTACATATCGAATTTCAATATAGTGACATTTTACTATCGATTCTGTTTTCTATATCCGACTTATACCTATAACGAATATGTAATGAAGCTACTTCCGCTAAGGTTTACTTCGATTAACATGAAGAAAATAGAAAACAAGTCTAATGTGATACACTCACATTACTTTCTCTACTCTATCGTTTATTAGATAATATACAAACTATTCTTACTAAGACCTATTTTCTTATTTATTTCATTTTAATCCAAAATAAACCCTTGCAGAAATAGCTGCATTACACATTTCTTATAGATACAAAGGGAACAGCGATAGTCAAATGTTTAAGAGCTGGGGATTTATGCTGGCCTTAAAATTCCACACTGTTTCCATGACACGCGAGAAACAACAGGACTTGAAAAGAATGCCCAAATAATGAACAATTCGAACCATTAATAACGGTATCTCGGAAATTGCTGGTGCCACAAAAAAGGTTATTTGGAATAAATGGTGTGTTTTCAAGAGATCTACATTTTCTGTGTAGTGGTTTTCGTTTATCCTTAACGTTTACCAGTTATACAAGATTATACAAAATTTTTCCGAATGAAGGGGACTTCATAGCCTATTCCCAGAAGATTCAAGATATAAATTTTATTTGACATGTAAATATTACGAAGTTTAATGAAAATCCTTTGAGCCATTTTTTAGGAAATCAAAATTTTCAAAAAATGTTCCATTTAACGGGTAATAATTTTGGAGCAGACCTCGAAATGTGTCTTTCCGATGAACCCTCACTATTGAATTTTGAGTCATCTGGAATTCCTTTAGTATCTTACATATGCAGTTGAAAAATAAAATGACCTTGTACATGCAAATCTGAGGAGTTTAAGGAGACCGTAACTGGCGGAGAGAGCCGTGAAGTGAAGCAGTAGGTATAATGCACGGGAATGCAATTATGATAATGATAATTGTGCGGCATTGTCCTTTTCTCCTGTTTACAGCGGCGTTGTGCAACCCCCCCCCCCAGTTTCACTGCAGTACAACAGCACTGCTGGGAAGGAAACAGAAGTTGTCTAAGCCTTGTTCTACGCTACCACGGATGGAGGGGGGACCACAACAAAGAGACCAAACAACCTCCCTTTCATCCGTTCAACGATTCTATCACTTTAAACCATCGGTTTTACCTCGGAAATGGCTTACAGAGCTCAAAAGTTAGTATTTCAAACGGTTTTTTTTATGATTATTTCCAATAAGCTATTAGCACTGTTCCAATTAAATGCTTTGATCCTTCTGAAAAGACCGCTATTTAGACTATTCTCCACTGTTTCATTTTAAAATTGTGTAAAAAGCTATCGCAACCACAGATATTGAGATATTTTAATGACGTTTGTTTTGCATTTATCGGAATGGCTAGTTATTAAACGATATTTATACTGGCAGTTTCAAATGTTCCCTCACAAAGGCTCGCAGATGGCATGTGAATTCGTTTTAATTACGTTCCGTGGTCTTTAACCTGTGTATTTTATTACTGCTCTCAAGAATTTCATTTTAACTGTCACTGTCTGGTATGTTGACATAACGTTTTATTCACATTCCAATAGTACAGCGCCAAAATGTTGGTATTCTTTAAGTGATAATACATGAAATGCATTATACAACATTCTCATACATATACCGGCTGGAAGGGAACTTATTGAATTCCTTCCAATAAGTGCTTCACAGAGGTATTGCAACAAAAATGTTGCATTTTGTTGTTCGATCAGACGCTTTCAAAATAGTTTTCCTTCCAAATTAAATGTTTAGTTCACCGAGAATGCATGAAGACAACGGTTTGCTGCTTGTAAGGTGAGCATAGTAATCTGTTTCTGAAGTTTTGGTGGTAACTGTGACAATACACAGGGTTTTTAAATAATTAATCACTTAAAAGGATATCCCGAACACATTTTTGCAGATGTAGTATGGCTGTAGAACTCAACAACACTGTAAATAGGTCGAGGTAAGTCACGCAATCTGAACCGGTTTTTGGACGTAAACAAAACAAGCCTGCCTCACTTCTTTCCATTATCTGAAGGGTGACTAGCGGTATAGTTTTCCACACGCCCGTTAAATCAAACAAACACGATGGGGTATGCTTTGGCGAACTAACAAGTACAACTGGCATGCTATTGCCCCTCACTGGAACAGAATAAATTGGAAGGAATGCTTTCAGCGGCAATAAAGGCCAGAAGATGTAGTTGTTTTGTGTTTACATGCCAGAAAGATGATTTGGTTGACCACATTACAGAAGTATCAATTGCAAAACTTAAGTTTAACTTTGAATGAGCTATTTAAAATGTCCGTATATAGTGAGTTCAGGGTACAAATAGGAGGTACTAGACACGAAACGTTTTTCGTTTAAGCTCGTGAGACACACGCCACTTGAAAGCGAAAGTGAAACCTGTTTACGTGGTGTCCTCCAATTGGTTTTTTTAAAGCGAAAATAACAAGCCCACTATCTTGGTTCAGCAAACCCCGCAACGTTGCAAGCATGTCTGTTTTATGTCTAGAAAACCCTAAAATATCTCCTCAGTAAGTAGCTATAGACAAAATGGAAGTTAGAATATGTGCTCCAACTAAGCGTTGGCTTAATGACATAGCTCCAGGCCTAACTCAGCTCTTGAGACATGTAGCACCGCCACATCTCTCAAGAACAGAATAGCCCAATCCCCAAGATTGCAATGTTTTGTTTCTTCCGCAAGTTTTCTACCTTTATCTAACTAAACACGAGATTCAACCCAGCCCTTACAAGTTCTCTCTATGACATGCCTGAAACAAATTCCAAGAAACAAAAATGAAACAATGAGCTATCTTATGTTCGGTATAAAACGAAGGAGGGAGTGGTAACAACCCCGCCTAAGAATTTCTGCCCCAATTGGCGTGAACAACTTGAGGCGGGACACTCAATAATATGATTTGTGACTTGACCTGATAGAGGGAAGGGTGGGTGAGAAATGATTTATCTAAGCGTTAAAAATACACCGCAACCACATTTATGTCAAACGTGTCTTCTGAAGTGGGCATCCTTATTCACACATTGAATGAGGATGTAGTGGTGCAAGGGTTGCTCTACCTAGGAGAACCAAAACCCATTGGTGGTAAAAGTTAACAGGAAACTGGTTATTAATTCGATATGTTTGTTCATTTAAATGAGTACTCCGATTCTCAAACATTTATATACCAGGAATTAATAAATAAAAAAACAATAAATAAGCGTATTATATGACCCTAGTAACCAAAGAACATCGCTCAACAAATGGGCTATTATCGCCATCCTTATTAATATTATCAGGAATATTAATTTATACGCTACACGAACAGCAAGGACATAACAACGCATTGACAGTATTACCCGTCGTCTACCTTTAGATTTCGTAAAGGACTTAATTCAAAAGTCTGAATTATGCAAGATAGGAACTAGAAGGGCAGTTATACACAGTTTTCCAATTTAAATCAACCCTTTTCCATATGGACGACTTTATTTGAACACAAATATACCTAAAAAAATCTACAACTGCTATTAATTTTTTTACTTTGTCTACTATGTATAGCTAGTAATAAGGAGAAGTATTGCATTCCACCAAAAAATTCAATACCGAAATTTCACCGGATTACATGTTTTGAGGCCCCTTGAATCCAAGTAAAGCATTTTTTTTTGAAAATATGTCTATGTGTAAGTATGTGAACAGCATGACTCAAAAACCATAAGTGGATAAGTATTAAACTTGGAATTTAAGTTAATTATCTTCCAAGGATGCCACACGAAGATTTTTAAGCAAATCCTCCCCCAATTACCCTTTACATAAACACTTTTCGAAAATTTGGTTTTCTAAAAAATATATCTGACGATTTTGATTAAAATGCCACATATTAAAGATATTTACGTAACAAATAAAATGTAGGTCTTGAAGTTTCGGGGAATAGCTATGAAGTCCTCTTCATTCGGAGGGAATTTCGTATAATCTTGTAAAACTGGTAAACGTGAAGCGGTAGACGAAAACGTACTGTACAAAAAATATAGATCTCTTTAAAACACATAATTTATTTAAAATAATTTTTTGTGTCATAATCCGTTTCTGAGATATCCGCTATCAAAGTTTCGAATTGTTCATTTCTTGGCCATTTTCTTAAAGTCCTTTCAACTTTCAGTTTTTTCTCGAGATTGCATGGAAGCAGTAAGGAGTTTTAGGGCCAGCATATAGCGTCCAGTTTCCATACATTTGACTAGTTGTTCTCTTTGTATCTATAGTGAAATGTGTACTGTAGCTATTTCTGCAAAGGTTTATTTGGATTAAAATGTGGTAGATAGAAAATAAGCTTTAGTAAACATAATTTATATACCCATTAATAAAGATAGAGGTTAGAGTAAGTCATGCGAATGTATTACAAAAGATATTTTTGGACAATAATGGCCAGACTCGCAAACATTACGCAAGAGGTAACAGCAACATCAAAACAGTCACGTAATCCAACTACAACGTAAGAGTTTGGTTTTTGTGACTATCGCTTGTTAGGAATTGTATTAGGAAATTGTCCTCCTTGGTTCCAAGGCTATCACTTACAGAATTTTTGAAGTTATCTATTCATACATGAAACGAGGGCAAACAGATGAATCCATAAGGCTTGGACTAGTGAACGGAACGTACGCTCACACGCGGAGATACGCTGATCAAGTCCCGCCATGACCTCCCACCTGACAGGTTTTTTCCAGCTTTTCCTCAGTCCTCATGTCCGGCAAATCCCACGGAGATTTAGGCTTGGAACGTTTCGTTTACAAATTTCCTTCCCAAATTATTATATTACGTATTGCATGTATCACCAGTGTCCAACGCCTCTAATGCCGTATACAAAACGGACTTTAAATACTACTAAAATGGCTGATGGGTAACACACACATGACTTCCTCCACCCTCTATCATACATTAATGAGTATAAAAACTATTCTTACAGACGCTTACTTTTCTATCTATTTAATTTTAATCGTGACAAACCTTTGCAGAAGTAGCTACATTACACATTTCGTTATAAATGCAAAGGGAATAGTCAAATGTTTAATAGCCAGATTCCATATACTGGCCTTAAAATTACATACTCTTTCCATGTATCTGCGAGAATCAACTGAATGTCGACAAGACATTAAAATAACGGCAAAGCATTCAACAATTCGAACCATTAATAGCGGATATCTTGAAAATGGCTGATGCCAGACACAAAAAAAAAAGTTATTTGAAATAAATCGTGCGTTTTAAAGGGATATACATTTTTACTTTCTCTACTATGTATAGTAAGTAGGGGAAGTATTGTATTCCACCCAAAAATTCGATACCGAGATTTCACCGGAAATATATGTTTTGAGACTCCCTGAATCCAAAAAAATCAGTTTTGGAAACATGTCCGTGTGTGTGTGTGTGTGTCTGTGTCTGTGTGTCTGTGTCTGTGTCTGTGTGTGTGTGTGTGTGTGTGTGTGTGTGTGTGTGTGTCTGTGAACAGCATAACTCATAAACGAACAGTCGGATAAACACCAAACTGGGTATTTAGGTTCAGTATCTTCCAGAGATGCGACACGAAGGTTTTCAAGAAAATCACCCCACCCCAGACTACCCTTTACATGGAACATTTTTCGAAAATTTTAATTTTCTCAAAAATGGCTCTAACGATTTTGATTAAAATATCATACGGTTAAGATATTGTCATGAGAAATGAAATGTATATCTCGAATTTTCTGGGAATGTCTCCAAAAGTATTCTTCATTGTGAACAACTTTTGCATAACTGGTAAACCATAAGAGATAGAGAAAATTTTACTACACAAAAAATGTAGATCGCGTTAAAATACACAATTTATGTCATATATATTTCTTTTGTTGAGTGAACCGTTTTCGAGATACTGCTTGTTATTCCCTTAAATTTTCCAATACTTATACTTTTTCTCAAATTCGTTATTCATTTCTTATGTCCCGGACATGCAAAGAGAATGGAATGCGCCACATAGCAACCAGCGTTAAAATATTTGACTATCGCTTATAACCTACCATATTCCCCTTGCATCTACAAGAAAATTAGCAATAAGTTTGACATCTCGATATCTCGATTAACATGAAGCATATAGAGAATAAGTGTTTATAAAAATACTTTGTACAAGAGTAGCGAAAGTCATGTGAGTGTAACACATCAGATTTTTTGTGTAGTACGTTTTCGTCTATCGCTTAATATTTACCAGTTACACAAGATTATACAAAATTCTTTCGGAATAAAGAGCACTTCACAAGCTATTCTCAGAAATTTCAAGATACCTGTACCTACTTTTGCCTTGGAAATATGATTAGTATATAGTATTTTAATAAAAATCATTAGTCGTGTTTGAGCAAATCAATAATTTCGAAAATATTCCATGTAAAGGCTAGTTGGGATGGGGTTGTTTCTTGAAAATCCTGTGTCCCATCTTTTGAAGACACTAAACATAAATACGAATTTGACGGACCATTTTCTAATTTTTTTAATATTCTGAGGGCCTCAAAACATATATTTCTGGTGAAATCCTTGTAACGAATTTTAGGGTGGAATGCAATACCTACTCTAAGACTATGTACGTAGTAGAAAAAATAAAAAAGATGAAAGAATTTTTTCCATAAAGTGTGGAGATCATTCCGTTTGAAACTACCAGTGTGATTTAAGAGTTAGTGCAGTACATTTTAATCTAACTGCTCTGCAAGATGCAGGCATTTGTATTCATTTCCCATAAAAAAAACAACTTGTTCATTAGCACATTTCGAAACAGAAATGGAACAACAACAAGCTTTACTTTTTAAATCAAAGCTTACATTGCTATTGATGAAAACAAAAAGTTCCTTTGTGTGATAAGAACGCTACAAAAAACAGTCCACGCCTTCAGGGAGGGTTAAAAAAAATTCTCTGTATTCAGGATGCGCTCAGACACGCCCCTCTAAAACAAGGCTTTCGCTTTAAGCTTACAGGGGAACTAAATTTGTCATTGTTCCTTGCAGCAACCCCCCTGCACAAACAATGCAGATATTCTCACCCTTAGAGCGTAGCGGGTAATCCCTTCTGGTTGCACGCATGAGCAGTCTGATAGGTGCTAATGGTATACAGGTGCGCGCCAGCCCGCTGCTTCATTCTAAGTGGATTAATTTTGATTACATTTAAATGGTTTACAGCACAAGCATAGAACTCAAATTTCATATTTACTTTTCCTTCTACTACTACCGGAATGCGGGCAAACACGAACAGCCAAGCTGTAGCATTGGTAAGCATTTTATCTCTTGCGAAATTATTGTTGGTAACAGAAGGTCTTGCGGAAGAAGGCTATAATATGCTACTAGCGTTTTCATGCTCAGAACAAAATCGAAGGAACATAAAGAATGTGAGAATTAAATGTTTAATAGGTTTAGAAATGGCGGATGGGGCGATATGCATGTCATACTTTACACCAGTGAGAGATCTCAATGAGTACAATAAAAAAGTTGAACACTTTGTTCTATATTTCACAAATGTATAGAAAAAAAGACGTTTTGAAATGCGGAGGCTTCTGGCAACAGCGCGCATTTTCTTGTATGTGGGTAAGAAAATCACATTTGACGGGTAAGGTCAGGCCCGCCATAACAGAATGCCCACTTTTTTTTCCGATGCGACTACAAAGTAGTTATTAACTTGAGTGTCCTCTGGTGAAGGCCTCCGTTTGATAAAATAGCCGACGTTTCGTCCTTCGTGTTGAGAGCCTCTTCTGGACACTGCCAATGGCCCGGCCTTTTGGGGGGGGGCAGGGATAAAGGAATGAGGAAAAAACAAGAATATGGGAGTATTTGGAAGGGAAAAAGGAAGAGGATTAGAAAGAATTTGATACTGTGGTGGCGTTTTTTATTTGGGCATACTGGTGACATGGTGGCAGGTACCGCCGAAGCAAACCCGCTATTTGTGAGTGCTTACTAAAATGTGGCGGAGTACTCCGCAGTGGTAGTTAGCTATCAGTCATGGCCGAAGCCTTGGCAGGGACCTATGACATTGGTATTGTAACAGATCATTTTGGCTCCGTACCCGGACCTGTTACCTCCGGGCGTTGGTTTTGTGTGCGGCGTGGCCAGAAAATTCTGGACCATGTAGTCGCGTGTTGTAATGAGGTGGCTCTCCTGGTGGTGACGTGATGTAGGGCTGGAGAATCGTAATCATTCTGGTCGCGTGGTCTGCAATTCTGTCCCGTAGGTATTCGTTTCCCTGGTGAAAGGCGGTGCGGCTGTTGTGTTCCATTTTCTCTATGGTGTTCTCGTGCTGTTCTATTATGGTTGTGAGGGTTCCGAAGACCTTAATCAAGACTGACACGGTCGGTTAGTTTCAGCAACTCAGCGTGGAGATCTTGAATGACTTCAAGGATGCTGTTGTTGCTGGTTGCGTTGTTCACTAGAAGGCTGTTGGTACTAGCCAACTGCTGTTCCAGTTGTGAGGTGTCGATCGGCGGTGGTGCGGGGCTGTGATGATGTGGTCGGTCGGCGATGTTCTGTTTGGGTAGTGTGGACAGACGGCCTGACCAGTGAAGTGTACCTTGCCCCCGCAGGTGGCGCAGAATCGGCGGCGTTGGGTGATATCGTGTTCCCTGAAGTCGGCTGTGAGTGTCCCGTTGCCACAGCAATGGCAGCGGGGAGCGGCGTCACAAGTTGAGTCTGTGTGCCCGTAGAGGCAGCAGCGGCGGCATGGCGTTGGGCGAACACTGCGGCGGCCTCGAGCAACAGGGTTTGCCCTAACAAGGGCAGTCCTGCATCTAGGGCCGCCGAGTAATCGACCTCGTCCAAGAAAATGAGTCGGACCAGCGGTGATGGACCTTTAACATTCCTGATTCTGGTCGCCTTGGCCGCAGACGGCCAAAAGCGCTGCGCGGCATTCAGGAGAAGTGTGTTGGGGAGTTGACGATGCACTCCCCGGACCACTGCTGAGTAGTGTGCAGGCACTCGGTTCAGCGGCGTGTGGCGCTGAGCGCTTCGGCAGGCGGCGGCGAAGTGGCGGGAAGCTGTTCTTCTTCTTCGGCGGCGTTAATGGTGTCTACCTCACGAGGAGGAAGCTTGGAGGCTTCGGCTGTCTTCTTCCCTGCCATGTTGCTTGGAGGAGAGCTGGAAGCGAAGACTCTTGAGTTGCTTGCGCTCATATTTATACTGCAAAATGCAGTCCCTCCCACTCGTGCTCCTAATTGGCTGGTAGCGTGCCACTAATTTTGTATTCTGTGAGCAGTGTGTTCCATGCTGCATTAAGGCGTTTTCCATCATCTCTATTCAATAAGCTTTTATGTTTAAACCTTTCTACGCTTTCTCGTACTATTCTGTGCGGGAAGCGGTCAGATACAGCTTATATCTCAATATTGTTGTCAAAGTCGATATGGTGGCCTGTTTTATAAACATGTTAAGCCAATGCTGATTTTTCAGGCTGTCCGTGTTTTAGGAATCTGATATGTTCGTTACGTCGAGTTAATATTGACGTACCTGTCTGGCCTACGTACGACTCGCCGCAATCACATGTGATTTTGTATACACCTGGGTTGAGGAGTGGCGAAATTATATCTTTATCGTTGCGTGTAAAACATCTTAGTTTTTTAACTGACATATATCTTCTTGTTATTTTGTGATGATGTTGCAATTTTGAAATTCTGTTTGTCACTTAATCTACATAGAGCGTAAAGGCCCAAATTTCATTTCTTTTATATGCGTCCCCATTTCCTTTTCCTCACCTTTATTCTTCTTTTTATTTTGGAAGGTTTTGATTAATTTAATGGAATAAAAATTGGCTTGAAGAACCCTGTTTATGTGGTTTATTTCTTTGTTTAGTAATTCTGCGTTGCATATTCGGTGAGCTCGCTGATATAAGGTGTTGGCCATTGTGCCCATTTAACTGACAGTGGGTGCTGTGATATGGCGTATATGTATCTCTCAGTATGGGTCGGCTTGCGATATACGGAACAATTTAAATTCTTCTTAGTTTCGTCCTGTTCAACAAGAATGTCCAAAAAAGGAAATTTACCGTTCTTTTCTAACAGATAGTCAAGTTATTATGGACAACGGCCGTGGAAGCCTACAATTTTATTAAAGTAGTTGTTGATTATAGAAGATGTTAACCTTGTTAGTGGGGTGTACTTCAAGATATTGGGCAATATTCAGTATATGAGTACGGGCCGGATTATCAATACACCTGGCACACACGCATACACAGCATCAAGTTTATTGCTTTAATAACATTATTACTCATAATGGACAATAATGGACTTTGTGGTTTACATATTTTAATGTATTTATGGAAAATATCGTCACTTTTGTTACATATTAGCCACTAACACAACACGCATCGCGTTCATCTCACCATGGGGCATTGCTTGCGTTGTCCTTCTGCTGCCACATTTTGAAATCCCAATATAGCTTACTTATCGAGGGCCTAAGCCGCAAGGCGTAGCCCAATGTTGAGGGTTCTAAGCCGCATAGCGAAGCCGAGGGATATTTTTAGAACTAGAGAAATGGAGCATTTGCGGTCTTCGGCGACGACAAGGCGAAGTCGCAGTACTATTACTCGAATGATTCACGTTAACGCATATTATTAACTTGTGTTGATTTCCATTTAGCGTCATTTGCAACTTGGGTTGGTAACACTTCCTATGTCGCCACAAACCGCTATACCGGGCGAGTCTTCTCAGCATGCGGATTGAGAAGTTATGCAGTCCCGGCGTTGTCCAGGCTATGCCGTAAACACTGCCCACTGCATAGCGTCGTATCAATTTCAGCCGAAATGACTGCTTTGCACCGCTGTGCGAGCAGTGTCTTGCACTCGTAGCGCAACAGTGTGCGCGCCGGCTTTCAGTGATGAAGGTCTCAGGTTCAAATACTGCCACATGAAGGTACTTTTTATAGACGACGTGCCTCCGTTGCATTCTGCTGCGCTTCCCTGCATACTAACAGCATGTCCAGATACTCTCTATTCGGAAACATTGTTCTACAGTGAACACGAACGGCTCGAACTTCGTACTTACAGGCAAATCCACTTTCTAGTGCATTCGGAAAGAAATCATGATTTGCTATAACGTTCTCGAAACATGTACAGAAATGAATAAAAAAACTCATTTATTTGCAGGCGTGCACTACCAGAGCACGTTAACGAGCACCACCGTAGCCGTAATCAGTGGGGTGGTGAATGTGGTGTCAGCACCTGCATTTCGCAACATCTGTAAAATGAAATGTCTAGTTTCCAATCCGCAGGATGAGAAGCCTCACGCGGTATAAATGCGGTCGCCAGAAAGGGTGAGTGGGCAAAGTGACTACGCTCGAGCAACATCTATCACAACAATATATTCCACATATTCTAAGTTTTACTCTGGATACTCCATAACCCCGCTTTAGTAAGTACAACACCGGTATTTCTCTCATAATCACCTACTAAACAAGTACTTTTGTATATTTTCAACCAAATATTTAATGCAACTATTACCGAAACACATCTGTTTAAATTTTAATAAAGCATTAAAGAAATCAAATATCTTTATCATAAAAACAAAATACGTACAGCACTATCAGATGCATATCGAAGCATTCATAGAGAGCAAATGAAAGAAAATGGGTATTTTTATTTAACAATTTGAGGTAATGCAATAAGAAAATAAATGTTATCCAAACTTTTATAACGAGAAATATCTTATTTGAATAAAAATTTCAGCAAAAGACAACAAAGACGACATAAAATGTTGGTAATTATATACTGAAGATACATATGCGTTATCGCAAATGAGCGAGAGATAGCAGAGTCTATGAGGCGTGAGTGCGGTCGGTCAGTTATTCAGCTACTGTTGAGGAGTCCGTAAATAATGGTTTGCACAAAACAAATGTACTAAATTCTGAAGAAACGGGAACTTATGTAATAAAAATATAATAAACAACAATTATTAACTGCTATTCTATCACATACTTCAATATTTGATTTAATTGCTCAGTATGTAAACTATGATGGTACTAAAAGCCTTCCTCCACCGGGTGGCCGCAACCAGGAGTGATGGCACAGGCATGGCCGGGCCCCTAAGTTTCCAAACAGAGACTCCCCGGCAAACGGACAGGCAGACCGGGTACCACACGCCGGACATAGGGGGCCCAACTCCCCTCAAGGAGATTCAGATACCCCAGCAGACAGCCAAAAGACGAAGGACGGAGAGGGTCACAAAGAGCATCTTTTTCCCCTACCACACTGCACCGAAACACCATTGCGTACACTTCCAACCCTGAAAGATACAAACGGTGAATGATGAAGTGAAATGAGAAAGGAGATGAAATGGAGGAACAGGAAATTCGGGGGACGATAGAATCCTTCACAACATTCACCTGGCCACCCGGAAAACCCCCGAAAAAAGCCCATGGATCAGGAAGGTCGACAACGAGAATCGAACTCACGACCTCCCGAATGCGGGCTGCAGAAAACCGCTGAACCAACCCGCTCGGTGCTTTCATAGATTAAATTATAACATAATTTCCCTTTAATCTATACATAGAATCACCCCTTTAGATTACATACATAACTCTTCTTTAAAATAATACTAACCTGTGGCACGACAACCCGCCAACCCCCTTCCATACGCACTTGTGGGCGTTACGCAGGGATGTGGTCAGCATAAACCTTCCTCCAAATCAGAATTATGGTTTTCTGGCCTACAGATCACTAGCTATCATAGCTCCTCATATCGATCTCGATAATGAGTGGGCAAGATCCTACACATAGGTAGAGATATGCAGCTTTCGATTCACTCCTGCCTACGCCTGTTTGCTTTAGGCAACAAGCATAAGATCTCGTCCTGCGTGAGGGGAGGTAGTATTTTATCTTCTCCAACCCTGCCCTCCACACTGTGCAGAGCGGCCAGGACTTACCAGTTTCTGGGAGTACGCTACATGAACTCGAACCTGCTAGAATCATATGGTAACTGAGGTTTGTTGTCACACCTTTGCTGGGTTTCGACTAATAGAACGCTTACTTTGGAAGTACATTAAAAGTTAGTGAAGCCCAAACATTCCTATTACATTTTCATCCTAGCTTAATACACCGCATGATATTTTGTGGAAACTCTTTACTAGCGAGAAATATTTCTTTCCTAATACTTTCTGCAAGTATTAATAAAGAAAGCTTTTAAACAATTTTCCACAATTTTACGTTTAACCTTTTACGCTTCACCAAATTTGGTTCCTGGTTCCCACACTATTGTGCTTTTCCGACATTTTTATTTTTCATATAAATATCTTTAATATATGGACTTTTAATCAAAATCGTTAAGAGGTGTTTATTAGAAAATAACATTTTTTGAAAAGACACACACACAGGAATATTTTTCTAAACTGCCTTTTTTGGACTCAGGGTGTCTCAAAACATGTATTTCCGGTGAAATCTCTGTATGAAAATTTTGGGTTGAATGCAATACCTACTATTGAGAGAGAGGGAGAAGGAAACCCTCCATCAATGGCATAAGAGTTGCTGCATGTTCAGGTGCTCCTTAAGAATTCATAAAACATAAATATTAATCCAATGCTAATTTTAAACATCAAGCTCTTTCTGGAACGAACAGGCTTTTCACTTCCTTATAAAATCAGAGGAGTACCTAATTGGAAGCCCACGAATGTTGAAAGTAATGATTTAGTGCCTATTCAAGTCAACTGTGAATGCGCAACAAACGAGATTAGTTGCAGATCAGTCAGGCGTATCTAAAGTTGAATTTAGGAATGAGGACCAAATGTGCTGTGTAACCAAGCTTAGCAACTCCTCAAAATTTCTCAAGCGAGATCCCCTTTAGTAGAGAGTGACGAGATAGTGTACAGAACCCAAGTTAAAGCCATGAACTGCAAATAAATATGTAATGAAGCTCGCATTCGAAATGACTTGAGGCTAAAAACCCTGCCAACATAGACTAACACCTGTTTAAATTAGGTTTACTTACTGCCATTTCCTCTAAGATCATATCGCGTCACTTTAGGCGTTTGCTCATGTGTAGTATTTGGAAGTAGTTCGCTTATGCTAGATAGTCTTAAGGGTTGCCTATGGTCCCATCGTCCATTTTGTTATAGCACAATTTCACAATTTCTAACCCAAAGCACCTTTCTTTGCAGTACACTGGGACAAGCTGTGAAGGCATTACACATAATAGTTGCATATTTTGTATATCTAAATGCAAGTATGTTTTAAAACGTTTACATATTTTGACTTAATGGTTCCAACGAGGCAACTTGCCAATTATTCTACAATTTCACCAAAGCAACAAAGTTATACTATATCACAAATCATTTGAGATGCACAGCTGGGTCATAGTAGTACAAAGCTATCCCAGGAATGTAGATGTCTCTCTCTCCGATATCGCTGCGCAACTGCATGAACAAAATGAAGGATAAATCGTATTAACTTCAGGAAGGCGTTTCATCTGTAGTGTTTCTGTTAACATGTGCGTCAGCTACAGAGCATAATAGCGGACTGATTTTTGATGGGTTGTGCGAAGTACAAATTAAATTTACACTACCGGCAACCAATTTCATTATACAAGGGCGTTTGCTGATTTAGTGGCTTTTGAACATTAAATTTCCCTTTGTCGACAAACATATTGGTATATTGTATCATATAACTGCCATCTTCACCAGAACATGGTACAAAAGCGAACTGTCGCTGGGTTTTCACGTTAACTCCTCCAGCAAGAAAAGGCCAATGATTGTATTTCGCTGAAACTCAAATAAGAGTGAGGATCTGCAAATATTACGCGTTATATGCTATGTGAATGTTTCTAAAACATTTTGTTCTTTAGAACATTTTCCGATACACATGTGCGACAGTAAACATACTTTCCAAGAAAAACACCATCTTAATTTATGTGCACAAAAGATATTCCTTACTTCCGAAAGGTTCCACATTTACTCCTAACACTAATCCAGCACATGTGAAACTGCACAATACGTACAGAATCAAATAATTATAATAAATAATACGTATTACTATATGGATTTGATATTACTTTTAGAAGGTGGTATAGTACAGGAGGTAGGCATAAATACACCTTGGCTGGTAAACAGAACTTTTAGAATACAACAGGAAAGCTTTCTCTGATGCGCCAGCCTGTCGCCGGTAGAAACCTTTTATAAGTATCAGGACAATGGAAACTAGGATTATATGTGTAAAGTTAAGCTTTTGGTGAAACGTACTTTATCTTGTGATCACATCCGTTCCCATGGAACGTTTATGCTTCAGATTCATATAAAAAGCCATCTGTGGGTGTTTGTGTAATACTTTCACAACCAATAGGGACGTTACACTTATTATAAAGAAATTTGAGAAAGTAGTTTGTTACTGTTGTTGATTTATGTATGGACGTCAATTTGAAGATGTTGATGATTTTTTGTTTATTTTTAGCTCCAAGTTTTAAAAAATAATATTAACTTTGTTATTCAACTGCCTCTATAGATTTTATTTATGTTTATATTTGCCTCGGCTGCGTCAGTATTACTTCAGAGACACGTTTCTCTTAATCAGGGCGTGGTGCGACAAGAATGTAGACTTACACAGATATTAAGTTTAAAGTCACTTCTTTGTATTAATACTTGACACAAATTAAATAGCACTACACTGATATCAATAGCTGTGAGATTCTTCCATTTAATACTTGCACTTTAACTTAATTTGGTTTCACACGAATGCGTAATATTTCTTTAGAGAACACATCTTCCATCCGGTTACTACCAAGGTCTGCCAGCAACTGAACATATTTCAACCGTCCAAACCCGTAAACTTCTGTATTTCAAGTCTCTGATTGGCTAATCCTAGTCCAATAGAATATCTGCATTTTACTAAAGCTTTTTCTGGCTGTTGATTGGCTATTTTTTAAACTGACACAAAATTTACATTATCGTTGCTCTAATAATGACTAGTAGCTTTCAAACTCTTAAACTCATTATTGCCTCAAGGTTACCTCATTGTTAGCAACTTTAAACTTATTTTTCTCACAGCTCTTACATTATTAAATTACGTAATGCATTCACATAACATTATTAAACATGTTTACAATAATATAAGCATATGCAATGACTGTTACTTACATTTTTTAAAAAATTATTACATACATATTGCTTCAAGGCGGGCTGCTACTGAGTTTACACATTATACAATTTAATTGAAATTATTCAAGTGTTAAAAATACTGCCTCAAATTCTATAAACGAATAGTATAAAAGAGGGATGTCACGTGACTTGGTAAAATCTGATTTTAAAAATTTAACATTACACAAACGGAACGTGTTCGAAGGCGGACATGTAATTCGCTCACGAAATACCAGTATGCGAAGATACGCAACATTCACAGCTTAAAAGTACGTGAAGGCGCACCTGTAACTCACCAAGTGGAAGTATGCGATGTTGCGTAGTGTTGGAGAAAATGGAATATTTGAAATGACGGTAAAGAAACTTTACAGCTCGCAGTTCGCGAAATAGGCCGCTGATGCAATGCTGTAAATATTTGTGTGGTGAGGATCAAACCGCGGGATTGAAGCTAAAGAGAGTAATCTGATGTGCGTGTGAATAAAGTTGTTTAGCTATAAACATCATCTTCATTCAGCATTAGAACACTACGACCTGAGATAAATTCATCATTCCACCCACACATCTCTTGTATCTCTCCCTCTCCTTCCCACCACGAAGCTGCCTCGCTTGTCACTATGACTGACTTGAAACAAATTCAGGAATCGAAAATGAACTATGGAGCAGTTATATTTTGTGTGAAACGATGGAGAACAGAAATTAGCTCTCTTAATGAACTATACTCTGATTGATGTAAGCAACTAGAGATTGACCAGTCCTATGTAATATGAACACAAACGTGAGCTTAGTAGAGGGAGAAGTGGATGACAAATGAGTCATTGTATTTTTAAAATGCACAACAAGCATAATGTTTATATCAAAAATTTCTTCTGGAGAGGCATGAAGACTAATTCTAAAATTATTGCCACCGTTCGATTAGGGATGTAGAGCTACGATATCTGTTGAATTGTGTAGCATACCTATTGTGTAAAATTCATTATACAGGGTGGACCAGTGAAGTTGAGACTGTACAATATCTCCAAAACTAAGCGTTTTAGAAAGAAAGTCTTTCATAAAAGTTGCTTGATATTATGGGAGAAAGTAAATGCCATTAGTCATATTTTGTTTGAAGGATGTTATGGTCATTTTAGGATCAATTTAACTTTTAAATGGGAACGTAAAATGACCATCATAATGTCCTCCAAATAAAACACGACTAATGGCATTCACTTTCCCTCATAATATCAAGCAACTTTTATTCAAGACATTTCTTTCTACCACACTTAGTTTTGGAGATATCGTACAGTCTCAAATGGTCCATCCTGTATATAATACACAATTGATTGCCACATAATGACGACACTGATATTGCAGTAGTAAGAAAAGATACTACAAATGGACTATTATGGCTAGCTTTATTAATATTATCATGATCAGGCAATGATCCTTGGTACCTACCCGATAGGAAGTAGAAACAGAGAATTTCAGATTAAGGTAACTCTAAGCATGTGTACTGTACACAACACGAGACGTGCCACTGCTCTAACCAACTGAGCTAACTTTTATTGACCTAACAGTGGGTAACTATAAAGACCGGACCTTAAAAGTATTTACGATCTCCAATGGGGTACGTGTGTGATCTCAAAATGAATTTACGAATGCCTTGTGGTTAATTGGAAATATGCAAATCAGTTAAAGAATTTAATATCGTGTTGCCATGGTAGCTCAATTCGTTAGAGCAGCGCCACGGTAAATCCAAGATCCGTGGTTCAAATCCGCGCTATGACATTGCCTTTTGCAGTCCGATTACACTTTTCTGTGGCTGTTTTGTATACGTGGAACATTGTAAATATAAATGTATTACAGCAAACGCAGACACAGTTTTTTTTTCCCAGAACAGAGATAGAATAAGTAAAACTATAAACTCTGGTTAGCATAATTACGGAAAATTAAGGTGGCTGATTTATCTAGTGCATAAAATTTCAACTTTCAGGGGCCTTCTACAGACTAATAAAATATACAGAATTTCAACTCAATACTACAGCAGTTCGTGATTTGTTTCATGTTTTTTACATACAGACGGATGAAGAGAAGCAGACAGTGTACCGAAAGCAGTTAAATGTACAATATGATTCGTACTAAGGAGGTATAGGTGAATCTCTAACAAAACTTATGAGATGTATGTGTAATTATAGTGGTTGTTATGGCTTAAAGCTATCTCTCCCACTTTTCTCCTGAATGCTCGATTTTATAAATTTTTATTCATATCTTTGAATGATTTTTAACATTTTTAGTTAAAATTCCTGAGAGTTATAAAAATAAATATATAAACACAAATCAGAAGGCTTACTTAATTCATATTTTACTGTTATTCTGTCTTTTTATAAAACAAAGTTTGTATGTGCTATACAATCTTCCAAGCCTTATACATTTTCTAATCGACTTAATACACTTCTATCGGTTGCATCTCCCCCACATAAGAGTGCTTTCATTGGAGCCCCTTGTTACATTTCGATATTACGACATACCCGGAATCATCTAGATCAACGTTTGCCAAACTAATGCCCGGCCCAGGCCGCGAGCTGCTTTTAATTGGCGAGCCTACAAACTTAAAAATATATAAACTCGCCTGTATTAAATTAATGTATTTACGAATTTCGAACGATGAAATAGAATGAAGCGCTCGGCTTTTTAGTTGATATACAGTATAATGAGCTACTGAAGGACAAATGCAAGAAAGTTAATTTGGTTGACTTTTACAACTGTATGTCAAGTAACACATTTCATTTGAAAAGCCGCACGAGGAGCAATATCAGTGTTCACATCAACGTATAGGTATATGTATGGAAAGACATTTTTAAAAGTAAATATTAAATCAACATATACAGGTGAACCAAAAGACACCGAACCACCTGCGCAATGTTTTTCCTGTCCGCGTCCTCGTCGCGTTGCCGTCCGCTGCTATCATAGAAAGGCGTGGATGAAACCATACAACATTTTTAAAACTACTCTTAAAGGCTTTAGTTGCCAACTTTATGAAAGAAGATGCTGAAAATGGCCACCTTCGTTGTCCGTACATTTTTGACACCTCTTTAGGAAACTATCTATCATGGAATTTTCCAAACATGACCGATGTCGTCTAATGTTTCTTCCGTAAAAACTGAACGCCGTCTTTTACATTTCTTAGCTTGAACACTTTCTGGGGCCTGAAATTTACTGTAAAGTTCATGGATTGTTGTACGGCCTGGAAATCTTTCTGCAAATCGTACTTTCACTTGGCGAGCTGACCGAGTTAACACATACGAATCAATAACTCGTAATAACTGAACCACATCACATCACCGTCAACTCAAAACTGCACTTCACACTGCACAGTAAAACTACAACAGCGTGACTTAGTTTATAGCAGTAGTGCGTTATCATATTTTTATCATATTTCCACACGCCCAGTGGAAAAAAACGTCGCGCAGCCGGTAATATTATTCATAAAATACCCCTCCAGATTAACTTAAAACATAAAGTGTACAAGACAAACCCACACACCCTGGAAGAATTAAAACAAAATATACGCCAGAAAATTTCTCAATGTGAACTACGGCGAGTGATCGATAGTTTCCTAAAGAGGTGCCCAAAATGTATGGACAACGACTGTGGCCAGTTTCAGCATCTCTTTTCGTAAAGTTGGTAAGTAAAGCCTTTAAAAGTAGTTTTAAAAATGTTGTATGCTTTCAACCGCACCTTTCTACGATAACGGCAAACGGCAACGAGCTCCGAGGACACAAACAGGAAAAACACCACGCAGCCGGTTCGGAGTCTTTTGCATCACTCTGTAGGTCTACTATGGCTGATGAATACTTAAGAGTCCATTTTGATGATAGGATGCACCAAATTAGAACCACAAATGCCTGCAATTGTAGTAGATACCAAGACGCAGATGGGCGGACCTCTTCAAAGAAAGAGCAGGGGCACAATGGCCAGATTCGCCAGATGCAGGAAGAGGTGGAGAGAGATGGAGAGTCAATTGTGCACTACATAAACACAAAACAGTCAGATATCAGACAGTGTAACAGTGCATTGCATAACTACGAAATAATCAGTGCAACAGATAGTTATCAGATAGTGTAACAGTGCATTACATAGATATGAATCAGTCAGTGTAACCGACAGATATCAGTGTAACAGACAAATGTTCCATGACCCATGTTTATTTCTCACAAAGTAGCTTACCCTGAGAGATATATAAAAGAGCTCCGCCACTCTACAGGAAAGGCTTTGCCCTTAAGGGGACACAACAGGCTTCATTTCATTAGCTAATAGTAGATTGTGCTACAAGGGGTAAAAGTGGAGTTTTATTTTGCGAATAGGAATACCTGCGGAACAGAGACCGTAGGCCTTCGCTTCGCAATCCTACAAGCAAAATAAAGTCACTTTTAACGCGTTTAGCATATCTATAGTATTTTTAGCAGCGCTCGAATTTGCAAAATATCAGTAATATTATACTGATCTCTGAAACTAAAAGAGATCTCGTTTAGAACGTGGACTTGAAACAATAGAAATGACGTTAAAAAGTGAGATATCACATGTTTTGATGTTTTGTTGATTCGCTAGCAGTCATTTTCAGTGAAATTATTTTCACCACGTTTTGCCTTACACCAGGCAATGAAGCGATTAAATGTTATATCATATTTCTTTCTGGATTTTTTGGATAAGTACTTCTGATTTTATTCTTTCTGCTGCTTCTGTTAATTTCATTTCTATTGCAGTTCCTTCTGAATTCATAATTCCCGCCATTTAATCTTTATGTAGGTTAGATAAAAGAGTAGCGTTTTAAATCAAAGAAAGCTGCCAATAACTACGACACATTGCGATAAACTGAAGTAGACGATTTGTATTGTGAAAGATAATGCGGGCGCCATGAGAAATTAATCTTGTAAAAAGACACAATGAAAAGTAAAACCTAATCAAACCAAGTCGATTACGCTAGTCTGCATGATATCGGATGACTGAAAACTAATAAGTGATTCTACTTACGTTGTTACGCTGATTTCATAACTACTTACCTTTCCAAGAAATTTCCCTTCATTACACAAGACAAATTAAAGGCTGGAATTTTTGTTGGTCCTCAAATAAAGAAATTGATGAAGGATGAAGATTTTGAGAAGATAATGAATGAGAGAGAAATATAAGCATGGACAGCCTTCCGATCAGTTACTGAAAACTTCTTAGGCAATAACAGTGATCCTAATCACAAGGCCATTGTCGAAACAATGTTGGAAAATTTCAAGAAGATGGGTTGTAACATGAGTGTAAAGGTGCATTTTCTGCATTCACATATCGACTACTTTCCAGAAAATCTGGGACATTATGGTGAAGAGCAGGGTGAACGTTTTCACCAAGATATTAAGGAAGTGGAGAGGAGGTACCAGGAGAGATGGAATGAAACTATGATGGCCGACTACTGTTGGATGTTGAGGAGGGACCGTCATCTTCAAGGATCTGCAAGTAAGTCAAAGAAGAGAAAGTTTGAAAATAATTAAATGAAACACTTTGGATTCTTGTTTTGTTAAAATGTAGCCATGAAATAAATTAGGGGAGTTCTTGAGAGTATTCTTAAAATGTTTCTTGAATAAAAACTTACCTTGTGTGAAATGGTATTTGAATACTTTTCTACGCTCATTAGTAAAATTGTCAAAACATTAATTATTTTGTGTAAAAACCTGATGTGATAGAAAAAAACGGAAGTTATTTCTGGCATCAGCATAAAAACTTGATTCAAGAACACCTACTTTTAAGAAATCATCTGACAAAAAGTTTGAAAATGCAGACTAGTGTTATCGCACTAGTGGGAATAACCTGAAGCTTTGAGCTCGAGTGCTATGTTTTAGAAGTTCTACTTTTAGGCTATGCTGTCTAAAAAAATATTTCATGTAACAGGTGTGTGAGGCCTATGGGTTACATTGTCATGAGACTATGAATGAAATTTTGAATATTTGTTAAGTATTTAATTACATCAGTTATTAATATGTAAGTGTAGATTTAAGTTCAATAAAATACCCTGCTTGAAAACCAATATGATCTGTGCGTTTCTTCCTGTGAGTTTATGGTTCCTATACTAAACCATTGTGGCTCCGTCCATGATAACAGTTGATGTGGCGGCGTTATGAAAACTTTGGCATCACCTGCTCTAGAGAAAAGATGTCATACCAGGAATAGTCCTTCCTCTCTCTTCGGCTATTATTGTCAGCCGAGAGTCCCAAGTACATCTGTGGCGTTCCGCTGTGCCAGTGTGGAACTGAAATGCATGCTTCATGAAAAAACTAGTGGCAATTCTCTCCGCAAATCCATAAACTGCTACTGAGAAGAAGTCGCGCGCCGGCTAAGCAGGAAATAGAGGAGCAACTTTCGCTGTAAGCTTTACACGCTCGGTACCTGCTTCCGACGCCCTGCTATAGTAGGGTCGTTATTTTAAACATTAGAATTGTTTCTAACCACAATTTACAGCAAGAGAAAAATGTTAGGTTGTGCCTGAGGAACAGTTGGAAGTTTCATGCATGCTTTTGACTCGCGAAGTACAAAAAATGGAGAAGTGCCCTCGCACAACTTGGAGCACCAGAGAGAATGTCAAGATTATTTTGGACCATTTCGGATGAACTTAGGTTAACTGAATTTGTAGATCGGATTGTCTTGCCCTGCGGTGTTGGTGAATAATATTCCCAACACAAGTGACTCTATTGTCAAGCTTGAAAGCAAACTCTTCAATAGAAACACTCCTAGCGGTGGAAATTAACTCGTCGCTATGCATCTTATGCAAATTATCTACTGCTGCTGCCGCCGCCCTTGCACTGGGCAACTCACTTTGAACCTCTCTTATGCATTCTCTTAATGCTTAGCGCTGCTGAGATTTAGCCCTTTGTTAATTAAACTTCATAATTCCATTTCTCACTCCCCTTCCTAGAAATATTTCCTATTTTATAGCGCAGAAAGAGCTTGCCCGCTGTAGAAAAAAAAAGTGTGTAGCGATCTCATACCTTTCTCTAGCAAATATCATTTATTTTTAGTCTTCTATAAATGTTCATTACTTTCTCTGGTAATTATATACACCTATTTCACAGAAAAATCTGATGTGTTGCACTCACATGACTTTCTCTACTCTTGTACAAATTAGTTTTACAAACCTTATTCTCCATATACTTTAAGTTAATCAAGATGTTAATCTTATTGCTAATTTTCTTGTAGATGCAAGGGGAATATGGTAGGCTTTAAGCGATAGTCAAATATTTTAAGCGCTGGTTGCTATGTGGTACATTCCATTCGCTTTGCATGTCCAGGACATAAGAAAACCATTAACGATTTCCTATTTTAGAAAACGTATGTGTATTCAAAATTCAAACACATAACAAGGAACATCCCGGAAATGGTTCACTCCACACAAAAAAATGTATAGGACATAAATTGTGTTTCAACAAGATCTACATTTTTTGTGTACAAAACTTAACTATTTCATACGGTTTAACAGTTACGCAAAAGCGATTCACAATGAAGAGGACTTTTGGGGACATTCCCAGAAAATTCAAGCTATACATTTCATTTGTCGTAAAAATATCTAAACATATATTTTAATTAAAATCGTTAGAACCAGTTTTGAGAAAATAAAAACTTTCGAAAAAATGTTCCATGTAAAGGGCAGCCTGAGGTGGGGAGATTTTATTGAAAATCTTCGTGTCGCATCTTTGAAAGATACTGAACCTAAACCTGAACCAAGTTTGGTATTTATTCGACTTTTCGTTTTTGAGATATGCTCTTCACAGACACACAGTCACACACATAGACCTTTTTTATATAAATGCTATTTCTTTATTCAGGAGCCTCAAAACATGTATTTCTGGTGAAATCTCGGGATCGAATTTTTCGGTGGAATGCAATACTTCCCCTACTTATACGTAGTGGTAGAGAAAATAATATAATTATTCCTAAATACATGTTTTGTGGTTCCCTAAATATTAAAAAAAAATTATTTCTGTATGTAAGTGTGTCTCTAAACAGCATACTCAAAAACGAAAAAGTCTGACATCTGTCAGGCTTAGTATTAAGTTCAGCACATTCAAAGATTGCAACACTACGATTTTCATGAAAATCCCCCAATCCCTAACTACCTCTATATGGAAAATACTTCCCAATTTTGTGTGTTTTTAAAAATGGGAGTTATTAATAAATATTTACCTTTAGAGGGAAAAAAACCACAAATCACAAAAAATATATTTGAATTATTATTAATATTAAACATTTTAATAGTTTAAAATAAAACATTGGTCTTGTAAACAAAAATAAAATGGAAAAAAAAACATAATATATACACAAATAAACCAAAAACTTCAAATGAAAGAAAATCTTATCATTAATTTCCAAAGCTAATATTTTATTTAAACTAACATTTTATACTACGTTTGAGATATTTTCATGACAAATGAAATGAATCTCTTCATTCGAAATGTATTTTGTATAATTTTGTATAACGGGTACACCACAAACGATCGACAAAATAATACTGCATAAAAATGAACACCAATTTATATCAAAACAACTTTTTCTGGTAGGTACCGGCCATTTCCTAAATATTTGTTCCGTTGATTTGAATTTATAAATACTTCGTCATTTCTGAAGACCTGTGACTATTTAGGTGGCACATTAATGCTTAAATAAGTTTTGGTTTAAAATGCAGCCTGTTCCATATATGCTCAAAATTATTATAGATACAGCTTTATAGGAACATATTTTCTTCCCGCAGTCACATTTTATGCAATTATCTACAGGTATGAAATAATTGCGTATGCAAATACACGTATTTAGTTTTCATGCGTTTACCCAATTTAGAGATCGTGAGCGATCGTCGCTTGGATTGAAGGGAAGATGCTAGATGGGCTAGAAATACATACGAAATGGGCTCTCATTATATTTCAACATGACCGAAACTAAGCATACAGTAATTTATAAAGTTTTATTTGAACCGTGTAATTATAGTTCAATATTTTGAAATATGGTGCCAGTATATTGTATGCGCAGTGTAAGCAAACAAAGTCGATTAACTTATGCAGCGCACCTAGGCGATATAGATTCTTTAACAGAATGGTAGTGCTGCGCTATCTTGTGGATCAGTATTATACTATATAATGAGGTTTAGTTAACTAGTTATTATAACAAGGACTGCGCCTTCTCTCAGGCTTTAAACGAACCGAAAGTGATGTGAAACCAACGACACTGGTTATCATTAGCACCGCAGAGGCTTCGACTCGCAGAAACGCTTTTGCAAAACGTTTCAAGCTATACATTTTCACTACAATACAATGTAAATTAATGTAATATTAGATAATAATTTAATTATAGTGGTATTACAACACCGAATTTACCTATTCAAAATCCATAATATTTAACAGTAACACAAAATCCGCTTGCTCTCGTACCCACGAACGGAAAAGATCGTTAGCGAAACAGCACATAGCGGGCGGGCAGGCAGGCAGGCAGACAGACAGACAGACAGACAGACAGAAGGACAGACAGACAGAAGGACAGACAGAGAGATCCTAAAACAACTCTACTGTTAGCGTGTTTCTCAAGCAGACAAAGTGTTGCATTTTCGTACTAATCAAGTGTTCTCATACAACTACAATGTTCATAGAAGATATTAAGGTTAGGATTAGAGAAACTGGTTGTTGCTTCATGTATGGTACAAAGTTTCCGGTGGCCTTCGCCCCAATGTTGACTTTCCGGTGGTCTTCGCCCCAACTTTATTTTCCGGTGGCCTTTGCCCCAAGTTTACTTTCAACTTCGAATTTTAATGTTTCTTTAAATATTATATATATTTATGTTTGCCTCGGCTGTGTCAGTATTAATTTGTAGATACATGTGTCTCTTAACAGGGCGTGATACGGCTAAAAACGTAGGCCTACGCAAATTATAATTTTTGCTTCACTCCATTTTATTAATCCTTGACACGATTAAATAAAACTTCACTGATATAGAGAGCTGTGAGATTATTTATTAATTACCTGCACTTTTTAACACGTAAACCTTATAATATTCTCGCCATAATGAATTTTCGTCTCGCACTGGATACGTATTAAACTTCTCGAAGAGGCGTCTCGCGTCCTTTTAGGAACGTTGTCTACTAGCAACTGACTTCTAAGTTTGTACAATTTTCTCTATTTCAGTTACTGATTGGCTAATCCTACTCCAATAGAATACTTTCATTTAACTTAAGCTTTTTCTGGTTGTTGACTGGCTATTTATAAACTGTCTCAAAAATTGCATTATTGTTTCCAAGAATTACTAGTAGCATTATTAAACTTTCCAATTCATTATTGCCTCAAGGTTACCTCATTGTTAGCAACTTTTGACCTATATTCTCACAGCTCCTACATTATTAAATTACATAATACATTCACATAACATGTACATAATAATATAAACATTAATACAATGACTTACTTACATTTTATATATATATATATTGTTACATACATATATTGTTTTAAGGCGGGCTGTTATTGAGTTTATATATTATATAATTAGACAGATATCATTTAAGTGTTAAAAATACTGCCTTAGATTCACAGTCGTTACTTATTTCAAGGATTTCCTTAAGCAGCGTTTTTCAATACATAGACGTTACTCTTTCAGGTGAATAAGGAAATGCTTATAAGGAAGCACCGAGCTTCGCTTATATGCAATAAGGAGAACCGATGCCATCTTGCATCAACTGCCTACAAAGGAGGTTAATCTTAATAGCGATTTCGTGGAGTATATGGAATTTCATAACGAAATTGTACTGCGCATACAATGAACATATATGCATGATTTGTAGAATTCACTTGAAACATATAGGGATGCTGAATTTAAGAAGCAATATGATTTAACAAAGCCACTGTTGTAATAATCTAATGCCTCTGCTAAACAACGTAACCTTAACAAACACAGGTTACGAAGTCCCAACGTGAGAAGTGCTTACTTGAAAAGGTAATGTATAAAATCTCAGTGGTATAACACTATCCATACATTTACTGTTCAGACGTTTTCCCATTTACTCGCATGTTGTCCAAAATCCTTAGGTCGCTAGAAAACCAGAATCCGCTGCATTTATTCAGAATCATTTAATAAAATCCTAGAAATAAAATGCGGAAATATTTCTGCAACAAATGAAGTACACCTATGCAGTGCTTTGCTCGATCAAATTGCCTGTTTTGCATAATCAACACGACTGCGGTGGATCATTAACAAGTCTTTACGTCTTTACATTAATTCACAAATACACGTTGGGTTATCAAAATCTTGAACAGAGGTTTACCGATTTCTCATGTAAAACTGCTGTTCAAGCCGAACATTTTAAGCTATTGGGTACTTTTGCTTTTCTGATTACTGCTAGATGGTATAGTAATTACATTTTTGGCTTGCTTCTATGCATGCATATACACAGTGCGCACGCTTTTGTAAATACTTCTAGCTACTAACACTTTACGCTAGAGTCAGTTTTTCAGTTTTAAAACAGTCCACAAGAGAATACCACTTAAGGCCAGTACATCGCACAGCGTCCGACTGCCTGCATTCTACGATGCCTTATAGTTAGTTTCCTTTCCTGCTCGCTGAAATGTTTTCCTTTCGGCAAGTTTTTCATACTTAACAAATGTAACTGTATAACTAATACTACAAACCCTTTACTAAATTTACAATCTACTTCATTTTAAACTAAAGTTAACTAATCAACAAATGCATCATTTAAAGCTCGCAAAAAGGTCACCTGCAAGTTCGTTTACACATTCCTTCAAGCATCCTAGTGGCTGTGCAACAGCTGAACCATGTTGCCACGTGTGCTTCGGAAATAAGTAAGCGTTTAGCGCTGAACGTATAAATACCGTTTATGTATACCAAATGGAATAAGCGTTTCCTTATCAGAAGGAAATACTTATTGCTTAAGCATCTCCTTTTCGCATAAGCGATGATTTGAATTCGACCCTGAGTTCCTAAAGCCGTAATTGTGCAGTAACTCTAAAAATGACGAAGAAACAAGTGGAACTCAGTTGTACTGATATTCAGTGCGCCAACGCCATTCAAGCATTGGTTCTACATTCTACACGCTAGAGACGAAAGAGCAGTTCAACAGGTGAAAGTGCACCAAAGAAAGCAAAAACGATTCCATTGCAGAAAAAGTTGTGACTATTGCTTTTTTGATGTGATACTCATACACTATATCCAAAAGGCCTCAACAATCTTCACTACTGGACCAACTGAAGGAAGTTGGTAAGCCTAAACGGCCATACTTGGAGAAAAAAAGAAAGCTGTTCGAACTACCCGCATACCTACACGTCGACATTACGTCTCTACCCTCTGCTTGTCCGCTTCATGACCTGAAATAAGTGTAGTTCACAGTGGATCTAAAATGCAAAGTAACTTAGACTGAGTAACCAGCTATTTTTCTCCGATTATTTCAAAACATTTATAATGTAACTGTGATAAATAACGGTTACGTTACCCTTGGCCATTCCTATGACAGATACGTTTGTATTTACATTAAATCCGAGTGGTTATCTGCCGTGCCTGGGGAACAGTGACCAAGAGCGTACGAATGTAGCTTGTGAAGGTTTGCTGAACCCCCAGCTTTGTTTACCGGTGTTACAAGCTCTCTTAACTGCAATAGCAAAGTAATGCACAATGTATCAGCACATACGTTATGCTCGCAATGAATTATGAATGAGCAAATCTAGGCTGCTCATTTCTATCCGATTAAACACAAACACTTGAAAGGGGATTAAATGCCAGCAATAAATTATATTGATTTCACGATAGAAGAGGGATTAGTTCCGAGCCCTTAATATGGAGGGCCAATATTTTATTCTTAAACTGAAAATAGCTCTTTCCTAGAGCCGTGACTGCAAAGTAAAATTTATGTGGTGAGAACCGGATGCGAAATTTACACGAGCTGGATGCTTTTAATCTCTTCAATTATTTACATCTAAGACGCGGTCACTAAGCAGTAAATAGACTAATAGCATTAGAGTAATAAATTCATGCAGCTATGGAAATATTCGATGACATCCAACAACGGTATGCTTCTAACATTCTGAAGCACCTGAGCTAATTAATACCACACTCAAAGGGTCGAATAATTGTATGGTAAAAGTTTCGTAAACGTTTCGTAATCTGCAGATTAAGACCAAATACCTTGTAGTCATGGTATTTTTTGTTCTATACTACTTACATATAGTGAGTATTACATTCTGCCCAAAAATTCAATACCGAGATTTCACCGGAAATACGCTTTGAGACTCTCTGAATAAAAAGAATACACTTTTAGAAAAATATTTATCTGCGTCTTTGTGTATGTGTGTGTGTGTGTGTGTGTGTGTGTTGTGTGTGTGTGTGTGTGTGTGTGTGAGACTGAACATCATAACTCAAAAACGTTAAGTGATTAAATACGAAACCTGATATTTAAATACGGAATTTTTCAAGGATGCAACACAACGATTTTCAATTAAATTCCGCCAGTCCAACTACACTTTATATGGAAAATGTTTCGTTATTTTTTCTCAAAAATACCTGTAAAGATTTTGATTAAAATAACACCTGTTTAACATAACTACATGATAAATAGCCTGCATGTACTCTTCTTTCTGAATGACTTTTGTATAATTGGTAAACCGTAAGAGATAAGACAAAATGTTGGTACGCCGAAACTTGAGATATCGTTAAAGCACACGATTTATGGCAAACAAAACTTGATGTGGCGTAAACTATTTCCGAGATATTCTTTGTTATTCGTTTGAATTTTAGGTACTTATAATTTTTTCAAACGAGTTGTCATTCGTTTTCTCTCGTAATCATGCAAGGAGCGTGGAATTTCATACCCATTACATAGCATCCGCTTTTTAAAAATCTGACTATCTCCTTAGGCTACTGTATCCTTCTTATACCTAAAACGAAATGTGTAATGAAAATTTATCTCGATTAACATGAACTAGGTAGAATAATAAGCATCAGTCAGTGGTGTCATGAAATTCTTACATAATTCTTAAAAACAATTGTTTTAATGCTAGCCTCCAAACCCAGAGATCCTGGGCTCGAATCCTGGCTGGAGGATTGGAAATTTCCTTTAGGCATCATCCCTATTCTTCAGAGAGACTGGAAGTATGAAAGAGATAAAGGCGGTACATAAATGCAAAACACACACAGGTTGTGATTATTTATTGCACGGATAAACTCTATCCATTAATTCTGAATCAGTGAAGCATAATCTGCTTTCCACCAGCATCTTGAACCACATCAGAATCCCTAATGACTAGCATTTCTGCCAATAAGTTTATTTGCGTAATGTTTTAAACAACAGCACAGAGGAACCTTGGATAAACAAGGAAATATCACCTTATCTAAACACGCGTAAAACAAACTTTTACGAAACAAAACCAATCGTTGATCAAACTCGACACACCCTTAAAACCATAATCGACTAAAAATAGTGTGGCGTGTATATATGTGTATTGTCACGCCGGACACATTATTGCTTTGCTAGCGACGGTATTGTTGCGTGTAATTCTTTCGGCTTGGGGTTTTGAATTTCGTCTAGCGTGGCATCTCTCCCCATCTCCTGGCCAGAGGTGGAGAGAAAGAGAGAGAGAGAGAGAGAGAGAGAGAGAGAGGGGGGAAGTAAGCGTTACCTTCTTTGTGTGGTGTGGAGAGCGTGGCGTCACTTCAAGTCGTGAGTGTCTCTTGAGGGCGAGCGTTTGTATGTAAGCGTGCGTGGATCGTGTGAGTGTGGAATATCTCCCTCCAATGTCTGTTTTTTAATCTTTTGTGAACGATGTAAAGGCACCAAGTTAAACATCTAATAAACCACAGGTAATGTGCAAATGTCAAAACCCGTGTATTTTTGTGGATGATTGTCCCACGCCTGCTCTAAAATGTGCAGATAAGATCCTGGTCCTCTCATTGCCTCTGCAGCTATGTCTCCCAATGTTTATGCTGGGGTATCTAAATTTTAATAACTGGTTGCAAACCTTTTGGCCTGACCCCGGTATATAACAATAGTATCCAAAACGTTTGTGATGTGATTCACCAATTTCGGAAACACAACAATACTTGACTTCGTCCGACTTTAACTGCTATTCGGTGACTCTTGAAAACAGTTCTCTCATTTATCACTAAAACATTTGAAATCTTATAAATTTTCTTTGGAAATAACAGTACAACTGTTGTTGAGCTGTTGAGGACAAAAGATTTCTCATTACCATAGCCAATACAAAAGAGGCTTTGAGACTTTGATTTTCCACAATACTCGTGTACAGACAAAGTGTATAATCGTTTCTATGTGAATTATTTTTACTGATATATGCACTGGTATATTTACTGATAAATGTAACACATTTAAGAGTGAATTATCATGAACAAAACTTTGTGTTAATCGCAAGCAACCTGATGATTGCAATGCGACGATGAACCATTACTGTTATTTAAGGGAATGGTTTGGTTAAGATTTGAATTCTTCAGAACTATTTAAAAGCTCGTCAGTTTATAGTGTACATTAAAACGATCCAAAATGTCATGCTTCTAACATCAGTATAAAGCAATTTTTACGAGTGGTCAGAGTTCTGGTATCTCAACCAAAAGGTTCAGGGAGCGGAGGAATTCTCTTTAATTAGAATCACTCCCTTCCCTTCCCTTCCCTTCACAGTCTGAAAGTATAGAGGTAATGGTGATTGCGAGAATGTTTGTTAATTAAACAGTAAAAACAAACACAAAACCCCAATATGACCACAGAAGTTAAAGAGGGTTATAAAAACGAAACAATAATAAATAAATAATGCACTATTTTCAATTTTCTTCCTAATTCGTGCTCGCTATTGGAACATGTTCTGCTTAGAAATTTTGCTCCGAGGTCTTTTTATCGGGCTTGAGGTTCTTTTACGTGCCGTAAATCTACGACACGGGATCACCGGCTTTACTTTCCTTCCGAAGGAAACCATGCTAAGTACTTTTACGCCCGAAAAAATTCATTGCTCTCCGCCGGGCACCCCTAGACCACGGAGGACGACACAGCTCTGCTCACGCGTTTCATTAAAATACGGAGATTTCTTCTCTATCTAACTCCGTCCCACATTCTCAGTTATACGCTCTTCGCCTCTCTCCTCTCACTACATCGCAGTTTTCTCATCTCCATCTTTCCCTTTTCACTCCCTCACTTTCTCCTCTACATCGCCTTAATATTCTTTGCTGAAGAAGATCGAGCTATGTATTTGGATAGGATTATTTATCATAAGGAGATGTTTCTTTATTAATAGCTTTTAATTGATTAGTAAATTCTGGGAGATTAAATTGTATTTTTATTTAAATTTATAATAAATGATTATGAATTGTGTTTAATTTCATTTTTTCCTCTGTATTCTCTCTACGCAAATTAGAAGTAATGTGACTGTTAAAATTCATAATCAAACTGATTTTATAATTAAAGCTCGGGTAAGAGAGTTTACGATGCACAAACCTGCGCCTGTTCAACATGGTTTTACTGCTCCACGTGATAACAAGTTAACGCACATGAACAGTACTAAGGCAAAATTTAGGTAACGTATAAAACATTAACCCCATCGAGAGTTTATAAAGACAAAAGCTGTTCAGAAATTAAACACTTATAAACTTTTGTTATGCAATATTTTGTCACAAAAAACATTACAAGCGTAATATTTGAACTTTTTTACGTTAGCCCCGTTACACTGTCCCCCTTTGACAATAGTAATTAAGATGCTATAAAGTCTCATTTTCTAAGTGGGATCTAAGGCATGTTATAATATCAAGCTTTATAACAATAAGTTTAACCTTCTTGCATTATAAGGAAATGTTCACACACACATTCACGATTTATGGTAACAATATCAGACGAGCACAATAGCTCCGCGCTGAGACATGTGGAACCGAAAGAAAGTTCAACAGTATGAGTGTATCACTGTGTTTGCTCAGTTGTGTGCTCTTGTTCTTGCTACATGAAATGGCGACAAAAATAAAATCATTCTGATAAGGGTACATTATTGTCCTTTCCGATGCCAAATACTATTCTAATATTAATAAGCAGTGCAAAAGGCGTGGTTTTACAATATCCAAGAAAGTGCTCTCATGTGCACTCAACAAAAAATATAAGGTCACATCAGGACTTATCAGGGCAAGAAGAAAGGAAATTCATGACCGGCCACCAGTCGCACCCCGGAGATAATTTGTAACATGAAGGCCCATGCCTCTGGAACAAATCCTGCAACTCAGAGGGCCATTGTACTGTAATTAGGGATCTCTGTTACTACTGTGAACATCACAATCAACCAGGATTTGAATCTAAAAAAGTGCCATAGGAGCCCGGGATATAAGATGTTGTCTGAACACACTGCAGAAAGCTGTATGAACGATACCCATCTGGTGAAAAGTGGATATCTGTTCTTTTTAGATGAGGCATACGTTTATCTAAGTGACTGCAACAAACCCTGGACTATACATTACCGACCAAGGGGAGAAAGAAAATTGAAATTTGGTATAATGAAACTAACGAAAATTTTCCGAATGGCTTTATGGTATATAGCAAGGTATAGTTCAATGGTAAATTAACCATTCGTCATGTATATAAAAATGTGTACATCAACTCGGCGTATTATCAGGCTAACGTCCTGATACCAATTTTCCATACAGAAATCGCTGCTCTCTATGGTGCAGGTGTAAACAAAGTGCGGTTGCATCAGGATAAAGCATCAAGTCATATGTCTGGTTCAACTACAAATTTTTGGAGAACATAGAAAGAGAAATGAGAATACATTCCATACCTTTCTGCGACATCCGTGTTAAATTATCTGATGCATCACTGATGGGAGTTTTGTGCATTTGGGTTACTGAAATGAGCCCTTGGAAGTAGACGGACGCAAACTTTGGATGGTCACTGGAAAGCTGCCAGGAGGAATGAAATAAACTGGACATCCCTATATGTGGTAGCAGTTTGTTCTAGTGAAAGCTGTGCTGCAGATTGATAGCTCAAGCTAAAGGCTACCAGATAGAACATCACTGCTGGTGGAGGCGTGGTTTTTCATAAGATAACGGGGTCTTAAGTTTGTTACCATAGATTACGAACAACCTTCTGTATACCTATTTATATATGTTTTCACTTTAGTGTATGCATAACATCAGTTGTTTGTGCAGAATCGTAAAAAGTGGAACATTTTTGTGTTACAGATTTTATATACGTATAGATTACTTACTATGTAAAAACCTCTGTAAGCAGCATTGTTGTGATTCTGGAATACATACCTGAAATAAAAGAAAACGCAAGCATAAGTCCAGCAAAATAGGAGTGTGATCCCTTAAATATTTACCATCTGCTTCATTAAACTATTTAAAATGTAATTCATTTGTTAGGTTTTCCAGTAAATTTTGTATCACAATCTTATTGAAATACGAAGTAATGCAATACAATGCTTTTTTGCCAAAAATGCACAAAATTGGCAACTTGATTTCTGAATTTTTGCTTTTAGGGGAACGTTTTATTCTGGTCTCACATGCAAAAGAAATCAAGATTTCCGCCTGGGGAGATACCACGCCAGTCATTAAAGGTGAATGCCAGTACTTTAGTTAACACTAACACTGCAGCTTTCCGTCGAATCATTAATATCGTTTTGGCCCGATGCTGCAGTTTCCAATAGCGTTATGCTTATTTTTCTGGTTCAGTCAATTGTTTTCACAATGTTATTAAAGTCGGCGTGGGAAAATGCATTCCTTTTTCGAATGTGTATGACCTCACAGAACGTGGCAGAAAGGTTTTTGTAATACCTCAAACACCACACCCACCACAGGCAAGCCTATGGTGAAAATTTGCAATTTTTTAATATTTGTTTTACAGTTTAACCATACATAGGTATGTTACCTCATAGAAATGCATAAATTTGCTAAATTTATAATATATAAGCTATTAATTATCGAGTATTGTACCTCAAAAGCCAACCAACATATTGAAAGTGTTTACTGTTCTCGCACTTCCAAGAAGAGCGTTTGAGCTGAAGCACAGTTACTTGAAGTGAATTGGTCACATTTTCACAACTATACACTGGAGCTGTTGAGGGCATTATCTACATGCTACACCAACTTAACATCCTTTATTCATAATGGTAACAGGGTGTAAAGTTTTTCACCCAAAATTCAATTTAGAGCTTCCTGTAAATTGAATTTCTAACAAATGCAAATCTCAACGTTGCCATTGAGGTGTCCACTGCGTTTTTGTCCTCCGCTGCTCTAATCTTTTAACGGATATCTAAGTTATTTCTTTGAATGATAATCAGATGATACACAGATGATAGTGTTATCCACGAGTTATCCTTATTGGAAGGATATAAATCCAAGAAATGGGCAATAGCTCCTTCTAGAACCGAGTGGGATTATGTAAAGTGCATGGCAGATTCTAAAGGTTTGGCGACAGTCTTCTCATTTTGCTGCGGGCAAGTTGCCAGATTGTTTGGCTGAATTACGCCAACTTGCGAATGATTCTTTTCATTCTGGGAGAAAGCAAAGAAAGCCCTTAATCAGGAATGCTACCCTTAATGAAGATCTCACCACAGCCCACAAAGGAACCGATTCCTATTCCTTGGGACATAATGAAAGAACAATGAAGTTGTCATGATTTAGAAGCGTTCGCTAGATTCTAATACCTAACGCCTCTCTTCCAGATCTTATGTAGTGGCATTGGAAAGGTCTAATAGATCTAATTAATTATTGGTACTTGGAAATCTGCTTTCATAAAATTCCCGGACCCCCTCCCCCCAAAAAAAACATACGCCATTGAAGGCTAATATAACTTTCGTCTGTTAGCAACTTCATAAAGGATATTAAAATGGAACAAAATAAATCAACAAAATGATGAAGGTCCCTATACGATAGTTTTGATACCGCTTACACTTTTCATGACCTTAGGAGAAACAAAAGCATCACAACTTAGATTCTCAAAAATATATCACAACGTATTGCAAAATTTCAACTAAAACAAGAGAAATCCCAAAAACATTTAACGCTACAAAAGTTTGACAAAAACGGAATAGTTTAATGTATTGTACATTTTTCCTGTAGTCTTATACCTGATAGCTTCACCAATATACAACAGTCGATTTATTTAGCAGGACTTTACGGATATTCATAGTAAGCTCAAAATATACACTTCATTTCTCAGTATCTCAAAAGCATGTTTTAATAAAAATCACAGGAACCGCTTTGGGAGAATAAATTTTTTTTAAAAAAATCTGCTACACTCACATTACTTTTTTCTGACCTCTACCTTTCCCTATCGTTTATTAGTGGGTATACACATTATTCTTACAAAAATGTATTTTCATATCTGCTGCATTTTAATCGAGATAAACCTTTACAAAAAACAACTACATTACATATTTCGTTATAGATTCAACGAGAACTGCAATAGTCAGATGTTTAAGAATTGCACGGTATACATTGGTCTTAAAATTCCATACTCTTTGCACGACATCCGAGAAACAACTAAATGTCAACAGGAGTTTAAAAGAATGGTAAAGTATTGATCAATTCGAACCATTAATAACGGAGCTCTCGGAAATATCTTACGCCACAAAGAAGGTTATTTGGAATAAATTTAATGTTTTAAAGAGATCTGCAATAACCTTTTGTCTATCACTTAACATATACCAGTTATATACGATTATACGAAATTCCCTCCGAATGAAGAGGACTTCACAGGCTATTCCCAGGAAATTCAAGATATATTTTCTTTGTTATGTCATTTGTCAACTGTAATATGTGGTATTTTAATCAAAATCGTTAGAGCCATTTTTTAGAAAATAAAACAATTTCGAAGAAGGTTCCATGTAAGGTGTCGCATCTTTGGAAGATGCTGAACTTAAATACCAAGTTTGGCATTAATCCGACTTTTCGTTTTTGAATTATGCTGTACACAGATACATATGCAAACGCAAACCCAGACAGACACACACACACACACACACACACACACACACACACACACACACACACACACACACACACACGGAGCTTTTTCTAAAAAATGCCATTTGTTGGACAAGGTTGGAAAGGTAGAATCAGATGACTGAGAAATGCCATGCCACAGCCGGGATTTGAACCACGGATCTCTCTGTCCCAGTCCGGTTGCACTAGCCACTGAGCTACCATGGCAACATGCTGGCACAACAATAAATTCTGCAACTGATTCGCACTTTTCCCGAGGAACCACAAGGAGATCTCAAATTATATTGAGAGATATACCCCAATGGTGACTTACAATGCTGTAAGTACTTTAAGTCCCAGGAGTTCATAGTTTCAACCAATATTAGGTCAATTAAATTTAATGGTAGAGCAACGGGACGGAGACTGGGAAATACGTGGTTCAAATCCCGGCTATTAAATTGAATTTTTCAATCCTCTGTCTGGTTCTACTTTCCATTACTGCTATTTGTTTATATTTTATTACCTTACCACATACCTTTTGGAACGAAACTAGTTCTTTAAATTAACCACATCCTTTATTGCTTTATTTTTTTGTTATTTCACCTTTTATATTGATGCTAGGATTGGATTGTTAAGCGGAGGGGATTCGGCACCAATCCAGGAATGAGAATATTGTTCTGACGCTTCGCGAGGGGGCGCCCCCGGGAGGAAGGGGGCGAGGTGAAGGGAGATACCGGGCGGCCGGAAACAGGAGTGACGGCAGAGCAATGCCAGGGTGCCTACAGTTTCCAGATCCAGATTGCCCGATAATCGCTCAGCCAGACCGGGGACCCCGCCCAACACCCTCCCCAAGGGCCGGTCCCAGCATAAGGCCGAGGGACGGAGACAGTTCACAGAGAGTATCCTTTTTCTCTGTCACGCTGCACCGAAACACCATCACCGACACTTCCACTCCTGAAAAAGACCAAACGGGGTGAAGGATGAATGAAATGATTAATGGAACGAAATTGAGATAGAGGAAATTCTGGGGATGAAAGAAACTACTTCAAAATTCGCCTGACGATCCGGGAAAACCCATAGGTCAGAGTGGGCCGTCACGGGTATCGAAACCGGATCTCCCGAATACAGGCCACTAATGTTAACATACTGAGCCATCCTGCTGGCTATATTAATGCTCACTTGTAATTCCTACTGAGCGTGAGATTTTCTCATTAAGTAATAAGCTTCGATGTTAAAGAGTAGCAATTGTTGTTTCTCTGTCAATAATTTTCTACCAATAAATAAATAAATAGAGTTAGGCTGCACTGAATATGCTCTGAAAGTTTGTTTTAATCTTTATCAGTCACTACATGTAATTAAAGGCTTATATATTGCATTCACGAGACTTTCACTACTCCCTCTTCTGCCAAATATTCTTACAAAGCTGATGGCCGAGTGCATCAATCCCGATAAATATGAGGTGTTACTTATGCACCATTGCTCGGTGACCGGCGATTGCGTCCCGCGGTCAGTTTTATACGTCACTTGCGTCTCTGGATATTTTGGGTCATAACTTAATTGCGTCCCTATATTTAATACGTCAGTTGCGTCTCTGAAAGATTTGAATTGTTAGTCCTAGTATTTTCAATCCCTGGCAAAAACATTTCCCTTCCCATTTTGCAGATAGGATTGTCTAACATTTTTAATTTAAACCCCTCAAATGGATGAAATTTTGTTAGATTACATTGTGTTATACATAAAAATCTAAGAGCTGAACACGAGTTAACAATAAATAAATAAAAAATAGGAAAGAATTTGTGTGATTGAAACAGTAAGTAGCTTAAAAATCTTCCCCTTCTCACTTGTCATCGACTCCAAGGCTCGTACACAACTGTGAATGAGAACTATTACATACGTCCAGCTTGGCATTTATGCTGTATATGACGTAGCAGAAAGCGTTCTAAACAGTGCTTTGTTGTGTCTCGTCGCAGAATGCGTTCTATCGTGTTTGGCGTTGTCTTATCGAAGAACCTTAATCTACCCAAGCTACCTAAGCAGCTAGCTGCGGACGCAACTAACGTATGTACGAGGGCTGATCAACAAAGACTGACTGATTTTTTTCACAGATGTTTATTACTCCAATTCAATGTTTACATGATCTTTTTCAAAGTAGTCCCCTCCTACTTCAATGCACTTTATATACCTTCTCTGCCAGTCCTTGAACACATGCTGCAGACCATTCTTTGTCAGGTCCTTGAGAATCGCCTCACTTTTCTTGAGCACTGCTTCAGAGTTCTTAAATCGAATACCCCTAAGCTTTGCCTTTAGTGATGGGAATAAAAAAAGTCACAGGGTGCAAGATCGGGGCTATAAGGTGGATGTGGTACACAGGTAATGTTGAATCGAGCTAGAAATTGCATGACTTGATTTGCGACGTGAGGCCGTGCATTGTCATGATGAAGTCGCCACCCAGTCCGAGAAAGCTCTGGTCGGTTCTTTGCAATGTGCTTCCTCAGTGTAGCCAATTCTGACGTGTAGTATGCTGCTGTAACAGTAGTGTGAGAGGGAACTGCATGCTGGTAAATCATTCCATTACAGTCAAAAAATGTGATCACCATCACTTTCGCTGCAGATGGAACAACTTTTGCCTTTTTATGTATTGGAGAACCTGGAGATTTCCACACTGTGCTGGCTTGTTTTCCTTCAGGATCATAATGATGCAGCCATGACTCATCACCGGTGATAATCGATTTAAAAAAATGCATCACCTCCATTGTCTGGTATGCGAAATGCACGTAGGGTCTACAAAAGAGAGCATTACTACCAACCTACCAATACGAGAGTGCTGCCGCCTACCAACATTATACATAAAAATCCGCTCTTTTCAAATATTTATGTTACAGATACGAAACTATCCCGGAAGCTATAGGAAAAAAATCAGCCTCAGTCTTTGTTGATCAGCCCTCGTATTTTAAAAACTGACATATTGATTTCTCATAAACATGTTTGCGTGGACGCAACTGACATTAACCCCCCCCCCCCATTAACCCTTGATTTGAATACCGCGGTTTCGTAGCGCCTGGTTTTCTCACCATTTTTCTCCTTCGAAGCAATTCACAGTAGTATTCGGAAGGCAGTGATTAATTTCTATAGTCACTTGCTTGTTTTAGTTATGCGTAGAGTTTAGGAAATGGCTGGTGTTAGTAGCCCACATTTAACCTGTATTTCATCCATTTGCAGGTAGTTCTGTCTCTAAATATACATTCACGATGGATCCAATTAAGAATATATAGGCGATAAACCTTCAAGAGCCCCGATTTTAAGGTTGTTAGAATTCCAATTAATGCAAATCCACAATCGAAAACTAAAAGATGATTGATGTTACCATTAAAGACAAAGTGAAAACTTAGCAAAAATTCTTATGTGTTATACATTTCTTTCTTTGCCCACTATCGTTTATTTTCATATAACCCTCCATACACGTTTTTAAGAAAGCTTATTTTGCTATCTACATCATGTTAGTCGAAATAAACCTTGGAAGAAATAGTTAGATTATACAATTAATTGTAAGAACAATGGGGATAGCGGAAACCGAATCGGTAGTCAGATAATTAGAAGCAGGTGGCTATATGCTGGCCTTAAAATTTCATACTCTTTCGATATCACGAGAAACAGAATAGTACTTTAAAAAAGACAGAAGTGTTGAAGAATACAAACTATTATCAGAAATGGTTGATGCCACAAAAAAGTTATTTTAAACACATTTTCTGCCTTAAATGTTTCTACAGTTTTTCTGCAGCAGTTTTTATGTATCTCTTAAAATTTACTAGTTAAAATTGTACAAAATTCTTTCCAAGTGAAAAGGGATTCACAACAGTCTTTTGCGAGAAAATTCAAGAAATATTTGGTATGTAAATATCTTAGATGTATGATATTTTAATTAAAATCTTCGTGTCGCACCTTACATATGAAACCTTCTATTTATGCGACATGCCGTTGTTCTGTCTTTAAGCACTCACATCACCTATTTTACTCCTTAAAATCTTCCAGTACATTAAATCGCAGAGCTAGATGATGACGGTTTATGAGGATACTGGTTGTTTTCTTGCTTTAGTAAACTGGAATTATTCACCAGTTCCATTTAAAATTGCAGTTATCCTTTCCTTTTCCATACGGAATCTTCGGAATGAAACGTGTCCAATTCTTCAAATATGTACACTCCTTCTCCATTCTCTTACTCTCTCTAAGTTGCGTGCAAATTGATGAAAATATTGGAGAGATAAATGTAATAGTTAAGTTCTGTTTTGGATTCTTTACGGCGGTTTTCTCTGAAAATCGCTCATCAGTGAGCGTAAACCTTTTACCAAGATTAAGCGCCGGAGAAGTCGAAATCGAGCTCGGTGCAACAGAAATATGACTTTACCCTGGTAAACTATAAACTCCGATTTTCTCTCAACCAGCAATGATGCACTTGGCCATAATTCTTCTATTTACTTCTTGTTAATCGAAATAAACCTTCATTACAAATTTACACATTTTCTTGTAAGTATAAGGAAGGCACAGTAGGCTAAGCGATAGTCGAATTTTTAAAAAGCTAATCGCTATGTGATGGATTTGTAATCCCATGCTGTTGCATGGCCACAGGAAAAAACGAATAGCGATTAACAATTTAAAAAAAGCGTAAGTGTTGCAAAATCAAACGAATAATAGAAATACCTCAGAAATGATGAATGCCACAAGCAAATCGTATTTTACAAATTGTGTGCTTTAACGAGATTTAGATTGTTTATGCAGTAAGATTTTGCCCATCTCTTACGGTTTACTACATACGTAATTCGGAATGAAGAGGACTTCGCAGGCTATTGAAGATACACATTTAATTTGTCATTAACACATCTTAAACCTATGGTGCTTTAATTAAAATCGTGGAGAGGCGTGTTTGAAAACAACAAAAATAATGCACATTTTTCTATGTAAAGGATAGTTTGGGGTGAGGGACTTACTTGAAAATCTTCCTATTGCAGCCTTGAAAAATGTTGAACTTAAATACCAAGTTTGGAATATTTTTATTTTTATTATTTTATTATTATTATTACTATCAAATAACTTATAGAAATTAATTATACGTTTTACAGACCTTGGCAAGTTTTTAATAGACCCAAATGAAAAATGCAATGTCACAGCCAGGATTTGAACACGGTTCTCATGCTCTACGTGCGGTTTGCTTTAACCATTGAGCCATTGACAACATGCCGGTAGGACACCGAATTCCCCAATTGACTCATGTTTGGTTAATAATAATAATAATAATAATAATAATAATAATAATAATAATAATAAAGTAAAACCTTAAGAAACCCATAAACGCCCAGCACTGAAGTATTTGCGATGGCAGGTCGCCATGGCGATTGTCATCTCTAATGAGATGCCTTGGTGGTCTATCTGGGAAACAACTTGAGTCAATTGGGGAATTCAGTATCCCACAGGCATGTTGTCACAGTAGCTCAATGGTTAGAGCAACCGCACGGAGAGCGGGTCAATTTCCAGCTGTGACGTTGAATTTTTCAGTTGACTCTATTAAAATCCAAAGATTTCTCTCTCACACACCCACACACACCACTTTTCTAAAACTTTTCCTTTTAATTCAGAGTGTCTCAAAACGTGTATTTCAGGTGCAATCTCATGCCGCCTTTTTCAGCACAATCCAATACTTCCTCTACTTGCTATAGGTATGTAGTAGAGAAAGTAAAAATCTGATGTTACAATTGCATGGTTTTTTTATCTATACCGTTTATTAGTGGGTGCAAAACTATTCTTACTGAATCTTATTGTTCTATCTACTTCATTACAATTTACAGAAATAGTTACACTACACATTTCGTTATAGATACAAAGGGATAAGCGATTGCCAAATGTTTAAGAAGTGGACGCTGTACGATGACCTTAAAATTCCATGGTTTTTCTTTACAACTGAAAATCGACAGGACTGTGAAATAATGACAAAAGTATTGAACAAATCGAGCCATTAATAACGGCTTTCTCAGAAAATGGCTTATCCCACAAAAAAGGAATTTGGAATAAATAGTGTGTTTTAAATAGATCTATAGCTTTTGTATAGTAAATTTTCGTTTATCGCTTAACGTTTACCAGTTATACAACATACAAAATTCCTTCCGAATGATGACGACTTCATAGGTATTCCCAGAAAGTTAAAGATAAAATTGTATTTCTCATTGATGTATCTTTAAAGTTTGGCATTTTAATTGAATTTGTGATCAGTTGAGATGGGGGGATTTCCTTGAAAATCTTCGTGTCGCATCTTTGGGTGTTACTGAACTTTGGTATACATATATTCAACTTTTCGTTTTTCAACTGATTTAAAAGAATCTTTAAAATCGAAATTGCGCATTTTGATTTTTCTTTCGTCTTCACAGACACACAAATAAACCGGACGTTTTCTAAAGATGCTGCTTTGGGTTTAAGGGACACAAAAAATATATTTCCGGTGAAATCTCGACATTGAATTTTTGGGTGGAATACAATACTTCCCGTACTTCGTATACGTAGTAGGGAAAGTAAAACGACAGCACCACCCCATTTGAACCATTGCATAGGGGTTAGCTAGTAAATCTGACATTACGAAAGTCACATGGTTTAGAGGAGAGGTTTTAGAAAAGAGAAGGCAACATGCTGAGCTAGATTTTACTTCTTGCAAGTGCCACATGTTGAGAGGGAAAAGCACTCAAACTCCCGGAGCGCTTCGAGTACACAAGGAGAATATTGAGAACGTGCGCATATAGCGAAGGGAGGGCGCGGGTTATAACAGTAAAGATAACTCCACACTGCAGGAAATAAAATCGCTAGCAATTCTCTATGTTTTATAATACAACACACATGCCAAAACAGTAAAACCACGGAGCTGAACTTACAGGCACAGCAGGGTATAATACGCTTGCGAAGACATTCCTAAAATGAGAATCATGATTACATCGAAATAGAGGTTTATTACTTTCCCTACTGCCTACCGAAAGTAAATAAAGGATATGTTGCACTCCACCGAAAATTATATGTCGATATTTCAATATGTTTTGAGGCTCTCTGAATTAAAAAAACATTCTTTTAATAAAAAAGCTTTTACATGTGCGCGTGCCACTGTCTGTGTACGACATAACTCAAAAACTAATACTCAGTTAAATACCCAACTTGGTATTTAAGTTCAGCATCTTCCCAGGATGATGATTGGAAGATGGCACAAATATTTTGAAAAAATTCCCCATCCCAAACTACTCATGTAGGACTTTTTATTAGGTCTACGATAGCATCACCAAATGGGGCAGCACAGCTAGAACTTGGGAGGTACCCCACCCAGATCAAAAGTTTCACAAGAGCTATAAAATACGTGTATTTTATACTACGTATAGTAAGTAGGGGAAGTATTGCATTCCACTAAAAAATTCGACACCGAGATATCACAGGAAATACATGTTTTGAGTTGCACTGAATGCATATAAAGCATTTTTAGAAACATTTCCGTGTGTGTGTGTGTGTGTGTCCGTGAACAGCATAACTCAGAATCGAACAGTCGGATAAACACCAAGCTTGGTATTTAGGTTCAGTATCTTCCAGAGATGCGACACGAAGGTTTTCAAGAAAATCCCCCCACCCCAGTTTAACCTTTACATGGAACATTTTTCGAAAATTTTAATTTTCTCAAAAATGGCTCTAACGATTTTAATAAAATACCATAAATTTAAGACATTTTTATGGAAAATGAATTGTGTATCTCGAATTTTCTGGGAATGTCTCCAAAAGTATTTGTATAACTGGTAAACCATAAGAGATAGACATTTTACTACACAAAAAATGTAGATCGCGTTAAAATACACAATTTATGTCAGATACATTTTTTTTGTTGAGTGAACCATTTTCGAGATAATGCTTGTTATTCCCTTAAATTTTCCAATACTTATACTTTTTCTCAAATGGGCATTCGTTATTCATTTTTTGTCCTGGTAATGCAAAGAGAATGGAATACTCCACAAAGCAACCAGCTCTTAAAATTTTTGACTATCGCTTAAAGCCTACCAATTCCCCTTGCATCTACAAGAAAATTAGCAATAAGTTTAACGTCTCGATATCTCGATTAACATGAAGCATATGGAGAATAAGCGTTTCTAAAAATAGTTTGTACAAGAGTAGAGAAAGTCATGTGAGTGTAACACATCAGATTATTTATTTTTTTCTTTAGTTTTATTTATGGACGCTCTTTAACTGCTGTGTGGTCCTTAGCGTAGCATTCTATATGGGTGTGAGAGACCAGTAACTTTGCTCAGAGGCCTCTTTATCAGGCTTGAGGTTCTTATACGTGCCGTAAATCTAAGACACGGGACCACCGGCTTTGCTTCCCTTCCGAAGGAAGCCATGCTAAGGATTTTTACGCCCGAAAAAACTCCATCGTTCTCGGCCGGGTTTGAACCCGCGAAAATGTGTGTATAGAAGTACCAATCTGGAAGATAGTTATATTATCAAAGAATGTTTTCATTTACAAGAGGGATGTGGAAAGGTTCGTGCTTATTAATATATATATATATATATATATATATATATATATATACATATACAGGGAAATGAAAACACTATGGGAGAGGGAAACTACATAGAGATGTGCAATGAACTAGACTGAGAAGGATTTGTGAACGAGAACACGGAATAGAAACTTGAAAGGCATAAGGCATGGCAAGGCATGTCCAATGTGCGGTGAAGTGAACATGGATTTTCACTGTATATTATATTGTGATCAAACAAAGACAGGGAGAAAACAAGCTTGGCAAAAGTAATGGAAAAAAATTGGATGCGAAAGTATTGATAAGGAAGATTCCGACTGTAAAAGGGGAAAAAATATAAACGCCATGGGAAACTAAGGTTAAACAGAAATGGTTAAAAATGACAAAAAAGATGGGGCTAAAGACATACGAAATAGACGAATAATGTAAGCAAGTAGTCAGCGAGTCATCAATATACGGAAAACCAGGAGTTGTGTATATTGAGACCGTAAATTAGCATAGGCAAGCAACCAAGACGTGAATTTATAGCGTAAATAGCCTAATATGTTCAATGTTTGAAACATATGTAACTTAATTATGTCATAATAAGTGTTGAGAAATAAACATCCATTCATGTAGGACTTATACCCCAAGGATTTATAAGCGAATGACTTGGGTCAGTAGCCTGTTGAGGAGCAAGTGAACTTTGAATCATAGCATATCCAGAATGGATGATCTGTCCAAAATCTGGTACGAGCATTCGCGAATCATATACAAAAATATAGATCTCATTAAAGAAAACAGTATATGCCAAATACATTTTTTTTGCGTTAACCACTTCCGAGATATTCTTTGTTATTGGTTTGAATATTTAAATACTAATGCTTTTCTCAAAGGAAAGTCGCTATTCGCTTTTGCTTGTTGTCATGGAAAGAACATGGGAATTCAAAGGCATCAAATAGTGACCAGCTTTTTAAAAACCTGATTATTGGTTTTTCTTACAGTATCCTCCCTACACTTACAACGAATGCTTAAATATGTAATCAAAGTTTATCCCGATTAACAAGAAGTGGGCGGAAGAATAAGATTTTAGAAGATCAGTATCGAGGTTTAGCCGAAAATACACGTTTTAAGGCCTCATGAATACAAAATAAATTTTTTAAAAAAAGGTCCGTGTGTGTGTGTGTGTGTGTGTGTTTGCGTGTGTGCCAGTGTGTGTAAAGACAATAAAAAAACGGAAAATTCCGATAAATAAATAAGTTGGTATATACACTATGTGATCAAAAGTATCCGGACACCCCCACAAACATACTTTTTTCATCTTAGGTACATTGTGATGCCACCTACTGCTTGGTATTCATTATCCGCGACTTCAGTTGTCATTAGACATCGTGAAACAGCAGAATGGGACGCTCCGTGGAACTCACGGACTTCGAACGTGGTCAGGTGATTGGGTGTCACTTGTGTCAGAAGTCTGTACGCGAGATTTCCACACTCCTAAACATCCCTAGGCCCACTGTTTCTGATGTGACAGTGAAGTGGAAACGTGAAGGAACATGTACAGCACAAAATCGTACAGGCCAACCTCGTCTGTTGACTGACAGAGACCGCCGACATTTGAAGAGGGTCGTAAAGAGTAATAGGCAGACATCTATCCAGACCATCATCTATCCACACAGGAATACCAAACGGCATCAAGATCCACTCCAAGTACTATGACAGTTAGGCGTGAGGTGAGAAACCTTGGATTCCATGGTCGAGCGTCTGCTCTTAAGCCACACATCACGCAGGAAAATGCCAAACGACGCCTCGCTTGGTGTAAGGAGCGTCAACATTACACGATTGAACAGTGGCAAAACGTTGCGTGGAGTGACGAATCACGATACACAATGTGGCGATCCGAAGGCAGGGTGTGGGTATGGCGAATGCCCGGTGAACCTCATCTGCCAGCGTGTGTAGTGCCAACAGTGAAATTCGGGGTGGTGGTGTTTTTCCTAGGGGGCTTGACACCCTTGTTGTTTTGCGTGGCACGAACACAGCGCAGACCTACATTGATATTTTAAGCCCCTTCTTGCTTCCCACTGTTGAAGAGCAATTCGGGGATAGCGATTGCATCTTTCAACACGATCGAGCACCTGTTCATACTGCACGGTCTGTAACGGAGTGGTTACACGACAATAACTTCCCTGTAATGGCCTGGCCTGCACAAAGTCCTGACTTGATTCCTATAGAACACCTTTGGGATATTTTGGAACGCCGACTTCGTGCCAGGCATCACCGACCTACATCAATACCTCTCCTCAGTTCCGCACTCCGTGAAGAATGGGCTGCCATTCCCTAAGAAACCTTCCAGCACCTGATTGAAAGTATGCCTGCGAGAGTGAATGCTGTCATCAAGGCTAAGGGTGGGCCAACACCATATTGACTTCCAGCATTACTGTCCGGATACTTTTGATCACGTAGTGTAAGTTCAGTATCTTCCAAAGATGCGATACGAAGATTTTCAAGAAAATCCCCCGCTCCAACTGCCCTTTGAATGGAACATTCTTTGACATTTTTTATTTTTCAAAAATGGCTCAAACGATTTTGTTTAAAATATCATATATTACAGGCATATTAATATATAATAATTAATACATCATGGCTAATTAATCTTATTGTTATTACAGACGCACACTGTTGTGTTGAATTGTTACTACCAGACGTAGCATAATTGGGTCTCCTTAGATATATTTCGGCTTAACGGCCTCTCCTTTCGGTGCGGATCACTCCAAAGGAAGAGATCTGTTTGAAATTGTCTGGTGTGATGTCAGCGCTGTCTGGCTTTGGCTAGACACGGTTGGGGGGGGGTGATAGCATCACTCGAGTATAAGTGGTCGTTGGAACCAGTCGTGGGTGGCCAGTCTACGGCCTGTGGCATCTACCTTCATTCTGTTTCCTTTGTTAACTATGTAGAGAAGCCAAACGTGTTTGTGAATAAATCCCAGGTAATGTGTGTTATGTAATCTTTGAATGTAATATAAAAAAACCACGCCTCCCCTTAAATTTATACACCATGGTCCCGGACTTCAGCTGCTAGCGAGTTGCGCCACCCCCCCCCCATGTGCGTGTTGGAATGATCTAAATTTATCATTTTCTGGTAACCTTTTGGCCTTCACCCCAAACATGTAACCAATATTTACAATAAAATGAATATCTCAAGTTTCTTGGGAACAGCCTGTGTAGTCCTTTTCATGCGGAAGGACACTTGTATAATGTTGTATAATTTGTAAGCGTTGTACTGTACAAAAAAATACAATCTCTTTAAAACACACGATTAACTTCAAATAGCTTCAAATCATTTCCGAGATATTTATTATTATGGTTCGAATTGTGTAATACTTTGTCATTCTTTTCAAGTTCTGTCGATTTTCAGTTGTTTCTTGGGATTGCATGGAAGCAGTATGGAATTTTAAGGCCAGCGTATAGCGTACAGTTCTTAAACATTTGACTATCGCTATTTCCTTTGTATTTGTAACGAAATGCGTAATGTAAGTATTACTGCAAGGTTTATCTGGATTAAAATGAAGTAGAAGAGTAAGCGTTTTGTAAAATAGTTTGCATACCCACTAATAAATGATAGAGAATAGAGAAAGTCATGTGAATGTAACATATTAGATTTGTTTTCAACAGAGTTTTCTCTGAATAACATTTAATGATATAAATAACCAGTTTTGTCAGCGATTATTGAAGATAGCTAAATGACATTTTGATATGTTAAAGACAATCCCCTCGAAGGTATTATTGATACACCAAAGGTGTTAATAAGTTGGTTTATTATGTTTTAAAAAATTAACTGCGATAAATGTTAGTAAAAATTTATGTCCTTAAGAAAAAAATATCTTCCTTAATAAACTAAATTATTGCATAAAACTAGATCAGTGATTTTAGAAGGCATATATCTAAATGCTGTAAAATTTCAGTCCGATATATAAAATTGTTTGAGATAATGGGCCATGAAGTTGGTAAATTTAACATTGGTGGGAAAGGACATTATTCTCCGGTTTAAAAAAGGCGAGGTTAAGGAAAGCGAAAAGACAATATGGATGTTTGTGGTTTAACCTCCGAAACGAAATGTATGTTATCACACGTGAGTGCCTTTGTGAAGTGGGTGTGTAACATCTGGGCTTAAATGCCACGATGCTACTTATCTTCGTGCTCATTTGCATACCTGCTCCAAGAGTTCTGTTAGAGCCGTGAGAATTAGAAATCTGGCGCTGCGGCTTGTACTGCCACCTTTCAGGGAAGTAGGTTAATCTCTTCCTTAGCCTTATGCTAGCGTCTGGGTTTTACTCATGGGGACATCTGTGCCATGTAGAGGTATTAAATCGGACCTTTAAAATTACGAGGACTTCAACAATGATTTCTTGATAAAACACAAATTCCCCTAAATTGTCTCTTTTTGACGTATAGGTTTGTCGGTAAAGATATCTTATTTGTGATACAAGGACGAATTTTTCTACTATAGTTTATTTTCATCATGAATAATTTTATAAAACTATGGCGGTGCTCATTATATTTTAAGGAGCAGAGACTTGGGACATGAACAAGAATGATAAAAGAATAATTAAAATTTTTGAGGTAGATAGCTGGCTGGTCCTAAAAATCACATTAATAGTGAAACAATAAGGGAACAACAAAAAATATCTAGTGACTAGGTTCTAATAGCGAATGCTGTGGCAACTATCCACAGACAACAAAAGCAGGTAGACTGCACGGCACGAAGCAGAAGATCCAGTTGCTATGCGCTAGAGTCTCTGTGGACACGACGGGTGGTTACAGGGATGAGACCTAGAAGGCTAGCTGCCCGCCTTTTTATAGGAAATCAGCGGTTAGGCTGGAACGCACCCTAATGCCATATACACGGCACGAAGCAGAAGATCCAGTTGCTATGCGCTGTCTCTGTGGACACGACGAAGCGGGTGGTTACAGGAATGAGACCTAGAAGGCTAAATGCCCGCCTTTTTATAGGAAAGCAGCGGTTAGACTGGAACGCACCCTAATGCCATATACACGGCACGAAGCAGAAGATCCAGTTGCTATGCGCTAGGGTCTCTGTGGACACGACGAAGCGGGTGGTTACAGGGATGAGACCTAGAAGGCTAACTTCCCGCCTTTTTATAGGAAAGCAGCGGTTAGACTGGACGACACCCTAATGCCATATGCACGGCACGAAGCAGAAGATCCAGTTGCTATGCACTAGGGTCTCTGTGGACACGACGAAGCGGATGGTTACAGGGATGAGACCTAGAAGGCTAACTGTCCGCCACACCTCGATCTAAAACTTATCCACTAACAGATCCGTCGCGATATGACCCTGTAGTTAAAGCGATGTAATATAAATACCCGAACTATCTTGAAGGTTGATGATGATTCATCCTAATATACAAATAGGAGCATGTTCGATCTTCATAGTGGGAAGGAATAGTAGAGGTACAGTCGAGGGCCAAAAACGTGCCAATGCTTTTGAATACTTTAAGTGTTTTCCATTCTTGAATGTTGGCAGAATTTCATCATTTGTGTTACGCGCCTACCTTAGGTGAGCTATCCTCTAATTGGTTTTAGCTGAAGTGCGGTATCCTAGCATTACCCTATGAAGAAAGGTCATGCCTAGTTGGGCGATGAAAGGTGTGGATAATCAGTACATGTCACCTGAATGGTTCAAACAATATGCCTTCCAAGGACTGTCAGAACTAGCCTCTGAATGAGTCCGGTTCTCATTCGTTCGGTATTCAAACATTAACCTCTGTAACCGAATGAGGGATGGAAGGCGAGGCAGAGGCGTGTTAATTATGATTACCAGCTTAAACCGCGGTTCCTCATATTGATACTTTTTTGCACCCGAGTGTACAAGAGTTGCGTGGTTGGAATGTTGGGTCCCGTATCTCAGGTCGTGGTGTTCTGATGCTCAATAAAGATGCTGTTTATAGCTAAACAACCTTATTTCCATGCACATTATATTACCCTCGTTAGCGCCACTCACGCGGTTTGATCTACACAAACAATTATATATCGGCTTATATCGTGAGCTATTTGCGGTAAACTTCATCACAGTATAGTACAAAAAGCATAATCTGGAGCCAGGTGAACAGATATCGCTTAATCTTTATAAAAAATTGTATGTGGTGCATTTATATGACTTTCTCTCTCATTCCTCTACAAACCATTCTTACAAAAGTTCAATATCTTATCCATTTTTTATAATCCAGATACACTTTAGTCAGATATTTAAAGAGCTGTCGCCTTTGAAATCGCATGCTCTTTGCATAATCACGAAGAGGCGGGGACCGATTAGACTTCCAAATTAAGATTGAAAATTCAAACCAATAACAAGGAATATTTAAAAAATGGTTAACTCCACAAAAGATGGTATTTTATATAAATTGTATGAGTTAACAACATCTACACTTTTTTATAGGTATGACTTTTGTATCTCTTACGGTTTACCAATTATGCGTAAGTCGCTCAGAATGAATGGGTCTTCACAGGCTATTCCCAGAAAATTCAATATATGCATTTTATTTGTTACGTAAATATCTTAAAAGATATGGCAATACAATCAAAATCGTTAAAGGCCATTTTTGAGAAAATAGAAAATAATTTTTTTCCATATAAAGGCCAGTTTGGGGTAGAGGTTTCACTTGAAAAGTTTCTAGTTGTATTCCTGGAGTATGCTGAACTTGAATACTAAGTTAGAGTTATGCTGTTCTCACACACACGCATGCACACACGCATACTCACGTGCACACACACACACACACATATTTTCCTATAAATGCATTTATGTTTTAATTCAGGAAGGTTTATTTCACACTCGGTATCGAATTTCTGAGTGGAATACCATACTTCCTCTACTTACTATGTAAGTAGAAGAGAAATTAAAAATTGAGACAGTAGTTTATAAACTACAACTTCATATACACACTCTGACCGCATTTCAGCAACCATAAGCAAACCACAAGTGTAGAAAATTTTGTGTGAAAACGAATATGATAGTTTCAGGACTCAAAAAAATGGTGCTTGCGTGAAATTTGGAACCATCATATACACTATTAAACCGATAAAATCTGATGTGTTACACTCACATGACTTTCTCTACTCTTGTACAAACTATTTTTACAAACGCTTATTCTCCATATGCTTCATGTTAATCGAGATATCGAAATGTTAATCTTATTGCTAATTTTTTTTTGTAGATGCAATGGGAATTGCTAGGCTTTAAGCGCTAGTCAAATATTTTAAGAGCTGGTTGCTATGTCGAGTATTCCATTCTCTTTGCATTACCAGGACAAAAAAATGAATAACGAATTCCCATTTGAGAAAAAGTATAAATATTGGAAAACTTAAGGGAATAACAAGCGATATCTCGAAAATGGTTCACTCAACAACAAAAAAAAAAAAAAAAATGAATATGAAAAATTGCGTATTTTAACGATCTACATTTTTTGTGCAGTAAAATTTTGTCTATTTCTTATGGTTTACCAGTTATGCAAAAGTCGTTCACAATGAGAAATACTTTTGGAGACATTCCCAGAAAATTCGAGATATGCATTTCATTTGTCATGAAAATATCTTAAACATATGATATTTTAATAAAAATCGTTACAGCCATTTTTGAGAAAATTAAAATTTTCGAACAATGTTCCATATAAAGGGTAATCTGGGGTGGGGGGATATTCTTATAAAACCTTCGTGTTGCACCTCTGGAAGATACTGAACCTAAATACCAAGTTTGGTGTGTATTCGACGGTTCGTTTCTGAGTTATGCTGTTCACAGACAGACAGACAGACACACACACACACACACACACACACACGGACATGTTTCCAATGGGGTTTTTTTATTCAGGGGGTCTCAAAACATATATTTCCGGCGAAATCTCGGTATCGAATTTTTGGGTGGAATACAATACTTCCCCTACTTACTATACGTAGTAGAAAAAGTAAAAAGAGACTAGCCTCGTAGCTCAGTCGGTGGAGTACCTGCCTGCTGTGGTTCCCGGTTGGGATGGGGATTTTTCTCTAATCCAGGTTATTCCTCATCTTCTCCATAGTCTGGAAGTATGAATGAGAGAATGTGTGTGAGATCTAACGAATAAAATCCAAAATTTACCATAAATCCAACGACAAGCGAACACGAGTTAACACAATTGCCTAAAGGCAATAATGTATGTTCCGAAGGAAAGACCATCGATAAGACCACCGTAGTTAAAGGGGGTATAAATGGAACTTAAAATATCTCAAGTTTTCATATTTAAATGCAATTTGCATATAGCTACCGAAGTAAATATCATACAATTTCAACTATAAAATTGCGTTTGTTCACAATTTATTTCGATTCGGACCTTTTTAATAAGTTAAACCACAGCTCGCATTAGTACGGATTAACTAAGTTTTACTGTACATAAGAGATTGTGTGAAGCTGTAACAGAGAGCAAAACCTTGAGAGTGTGGTACATCAGATTGTTTTTGTAATTCCGCTTAAATATGATAAGTATTCACCGGAATATTACCTTATAATTCATTGCAGTTGCAAATGTGAAATATTTCATTTGATATTATCATATTTTGAATGACTTTTGAAACGTCCCAAAACTGTGGCGAATTAAAAATCAAGATAAATTTTAATACAATCTCGTATAACATGCTATATTACATTGTGCGTTGTTATAAAATGTTTTATTGTTCAGTTTCAAACAACCAAACATTCATAAAAGCGTATATCACTTTTTTGGCGAGTACCGGCTCAATTTTACCCTGCAGCATTTGCTACAACATTCACAAAAACATGAAATGGAAAGCAAGGGGGAAGAGCAGCCGCACGGGAGGGTAAAAGCAAGCTGACCGTACCCTGAGGGTAACGAAACCAGGGGATGTTCCTCCCTTACTCATATTTTATCGAATGCATTACATCCAGTACTATAGTTCTCGCTCTATGGAAATTAGATGGAACACAATACCACCACTTTTAATTACTTATTCTCTTTTATAGTGGAACCTGCTACTATTCTATTTATTATCTTTTCGCTCCAAAAATTGGCGCAACACCGGAACAGGCTTTCATTATGTAAGCGTGGCTGAATCTCGGCCTGATGGATTAACTCGTAACCAAATGTGTGCTACTTGACTCCTAACGCAAGGCGCGGGGTTCGACACCGTTTCGGACAACGCAACTGCCATAAATATATCATCAGAAGCTCGTCAGTTGCTAAAAAGGGTTCTGAGATGCTCTGTAGGTCCTGAACCCATGGTTAGGAGTAGAAATAGATGCGGAGGAGGCTTAGCACCTAGATCTACAAGATCCTTTGTGTCCAAGGCCCTTACGTGGTGCCCGGGAGGGAGGAGTGAGGTGAGTGCAGACAGAGGCCGTACGGGCCAGGAGGCACAAAAGGCAGAGGGTAGGGTTCCTGCCTTTTACAGATTAAAACTCCCTGGTGCAGCTGGTGCAACCGGCTCCCCTCCTCCCAATGGGGGGTCGGGGTCCGGGACTTTGGGATCGCCCCATTCCGGGGGACGAAGGGTTACATAGAGCATCCTATCAGGCAACGCTGAGACTTCCCCCGATACTTTCAAACTGAAACAAGTTCAAGTAGATGAATGTGAAGTGAAATGAGAATGTAGGTGAAATGGAGGGACAGGACATTCAGGGGAAGGTCGGCCGCGGGAATCGAACCCACGGCTTCCCGAATGCAGGCCATAGACGTTACCGCCTGAGCCATCCCGGTCAGTACTCATGGTTAGAATTAGTACACGTATTACAAAAACCTCGGCAAAAGCATGGATTACGGAAAGACACCTACTCAGGTGACAATCCTATCCTGCACAATCACAAATCAGGACACTGGTCTTAAGTCCATGCAACATGAAGAGTGAATAGTTGTATCCCCACGTATGGTACAAAGTTTCCGGTGGCCTTCGCCCCAATGTTCACTTTCCGGTGGTCTTCGACCCAAGTTTACTTTCTGGTGGCCTTCGCCCAAGTTTAGGAATCAACTTTGTATTTTTTATGTTTCTTTAAATATTATATATATTTATGTTTGCTTCGGCTGCTTCAGTATTAATTTGTATAAACATGTATTTCTTAACAGGGGGTGATGCGGCTAAAGAATGTAGGCTTACACAAATTATAATTTTTACTTCACTCCTTTTATTAATCCTTGACACGATTAAATAACACTTCACTGATATAAAGAGCTGTGCGATTATTTATTAATTACTTGCACTTTTTAACACGTAAACTTTATAATATTCCCGCCGTAATGAATTTTCGTCTCACAATGAATACGTAAAAAACTTCTCGAGGACGCGTCTCGCGTCCACTTAGGAACACTGTCTACTAACAACTGACTTCTACCGCCTGAATTTGCAAATTTCATCTATTTTAAGTCTCTGATTGGCTAATCCTACTCCAATAGGATACTTTTATTTAACTTTTAACCTTTCTAGTTGTTGATTGGCTATTTATAAATTGTTTTAACAATATTACATTATTGTTTCCAAGAATTAGTAGTAGCATTATTAAACTTTCCAATTCATTATTGCCTCAAGGTTACCTCATTGTTAGCAACTTTTGATCTATATTCTCACAGCTTCTACATTATTAAATTACTTAATACATTCACATAACATTATTATACATGTACACAATAGTATAAACATAATACAATGACTGTTACATACATTTTATATGTTATTTATACACTTATTGCTTTAAGGCGGGCTGTTATATTATATAATTAGACTGAAATCATTTACATATTAAAAATACTGCCTCAAACACTATTACCTCATCTCTCCTGAGATTTAATAGAACAGGAACAAGGAAAGTAGCACATTAATTTTTTAACGTGGTCACTTCAGGAAACGTCTACGTAAAGTAGGAGTCTACAAGGATGAACTCATTGTAGAATGTGCAAAGAGGGTGTGGAAACTGCCTCGTGCATCCCCTTTGACGGCCCATTCCTGGCAAAAAAGCGACTAGGGAAGATCTAGGAAAGGATGCTGACATTGGAACCAAGTTATTGCAAGTTGTTCATGGAAAAGATTTTGGGAAACATAGAAAGCATCCTTTCTAATGGAATTGCACAATAAGCCTTTTTGGTTGACGTGCGGGAGGTCCATAAAACTCCAACGAAAACCTCCGCATCTAACATCTAATCTATTATTATCAGCGCCCACTTTCTGATCACATGTCATATTTTAATTGTGTGACAGTATTTCCACTCACTTTTAAATAATAATAACAATAATAAACAATAATTGAGAGTGCTCATAATATTAATCATTACTGTGATAACTAAAATCTGTAAAATAATATTGATATTCATGATACGTAACTTTAAGATTTTACTTTTTTATTATGTATACAATTAATTAATTATACTTTTAGACACCTTAAACTGGTCTTGGCAAGGTTCTAAATCAACTAAAAAATTCAATGTCACAGCCGGGATTTAAACACGATTCCACCGCTCTGCGTGCGGTTGCTCTAACCATTGAGCTACTGTGACAACCTGCTGGTGGGACATTGAATTCCCCAATTGACTCAAGTTGTTTCCCAGACAGACCACCAAGGCATCTCACTCGAGATGGCAATCTCAGTGGCGACCTGCAATCGCAAGTACTTCAGTGTTGGTGTTTATCGGCTTCTTAAGGTTTTACTTTTTATTTTATACATACAATTGAAATAGTTGTTTTTGTTATTTTTCTTTGTTTATAGTCGCTTTGACTACTAGGTCATATCGCGACTTATATCCATACATACGAGTACAATAATAATACACGGTATACTTTACATTGATTAAATAATACAATAATTGTATACATTGCTATACACGTATTTGACATTATTAAGTCATGAACACAGCTAGAACAGTATAACCTGTTACCTATTATACATCTTTATTTGATTTGTTATATTTAAATCTTGTTATACAGTTTGATGTCTTTCTAGAAACAAATAATGTTTTTGAAATAAGTAGGGTTGTCTAAAGATAAAAATATATCTTCAGGGATGTTGTGTTTTCATCTCTATCTGGTATAACTTCTGCACTTAGTGATGAGGTGTGCGATGGTGATACGGCAATTGCAGGTCTCGCAGTGAGGAGCATTTTCTTTGGCGAGTAAGAAGGAATGGGTTAGGCGTGAACGGCCTATTCGTAAACGTGATATAAGCAGCTGATCCTTTCTTTTTACAGTCTGCAACCTGCAGGGTTTTGTGGAGCCTTTCCTATGTGAAGTTTGTTTGATGATTTAATGGTCCAGTCTTGCTTCCATTTGACAGTTGGTCTGCTAAAAGATAACTTTGAGCATCTCTGTAGGGCACTGGCAATTCTTCCACTGAAGGTAGTAAAGTTGCTATTTGGGTTTGCTATCTGTTTTCTCATTTCCTGATATTCCACGGTGGGACGGAATCCAGAAGAATATAACTTCTTGATTATTTGTAGTAATTTAATTGAAATTAATTATATATTTTAGAGACCTTAGCCTGGTCTTTGCAAGTTTTTAATATAGAGTCAACTGAAACATTCAATGCCACAACCGTGTTTAAATCCCGGCTGTGGCATTATTTTCCTCAGTTGAGTTTATATTTAAATAAAAATAATAATTTAAGATGTTTTCATGTAAATGTGTGTGAATTTCATTGAAGCTGTGGGATTCTAGAAGCTAGTAGAAAAGTAAAGTTTTTAGTATTAAGGTGCAGTCCAACCAAGCAGTAGGGGAGTACACACAATAGAACTGTTCTCAAGTCACTGTAGAAAAATTGAAGAGACAGCGTTGCTCGTTCCATGAAGCCAGTAGCCAGCAGAGATACCTTGCAACGAACAATTTTTGGAAGCAAAGTCACGTATTAGTAACAGTGAATGATAGCGTTAAAAGTAGATATAAACATTTTCTAGTAGAACATAGGCATCAATTAAATTTGAAAAGGCTTTTTAAATGTTCAAGTTGAAGAACAGCATAATCACTGACGTTCCGAAGACGGGAATGTTAATTGTCTAAAATAATGTAGTGTGCAGATTAAATATATCATTTCTAGAAAGTTCTTATTCGTATAAGTGCACATAGGTAAACATTAGGTAAATGTGACGAACGGAGAACTTGTCACTAAAGAACTTAGAACTTTGTCGGTTGAATACAACAGTAAATAACGCTTTAACGGACATAGTTAATCATCATACAACAGTGCAAAGTGTTCAACAAAGTAAAAACGTGCGCATTAAAGTGATAATTTCATTCAGTAATTGTTTGTGTTTTGTGTGTTGTTACTCAAAACAAGGTTCCTTAACCGTCTCCACACCTGATAAATTAGACATGCTCTACCGAGCCAACACTGAAGCAGCCGAGGCAAGAACGAACCAGAATACAAATAAAACCGATGAGTAACATCAACACCCAAGATAGGCATCAGCACACCAGAGATATACCTAATTATCAATCACATGTCAAAACTACAATATTGTATCTCGTACTGCGGAGGATACGTAACTTCACACACGGCAAACCCTCGCAATTGTGGTATCATAGGCATTGTTAAAGTGTACATAAATTCTTTATTACACGTCCCAGAATATGAAAATGCATATTTATTTGGTCGTCTTTGATCACAAGCTATTTTATAATTTAGAACATTTTTTCGTTTATATGTCATCATTTTCTAGCCATTTTCGCTTTAATTAGTGATTTTCTTGCATTATTATAGACATTTTACATTAGGATAACACTTCAAACCTTAGAAATTGCAGTACTCAATTCAGAATTAAGATTAACTTTGCATATTATCCTTTACTCGCATTCTTGGGGGAAAAGAATCATTACCGTTTAATATCTAGTCTAGAAAGGGTTCACTATTATTAGGGGATCAGGTATTATTAGTTATGCATTCATATCCCAACCTATGGATGAGACAAGTCAATTCTCACTTTTTCGCGTTAATCAGTGCGTAAGTACAGTAAAGTTGGTATTGTCCTTGTGTCATATCATAGGCTGTGTATAATCTGAAAACTCAAGGAGAGTTAATGTTACATTTCGTAATACCTGCTCCAAAAATGGTTATTAATTTTATTTTCAGATTCTTCAAACAAGAAAATGGAAAAAATATATTTCTAATTAATTCTCTAAGTTATCTCAATTCTATATCTGCCTTTTCTTGCAGTTATATCCAGGTATAAATTAATTTATAACATTCTGTACACTAATTTCAATAAATTAAACTGATCTCCTTTCAGGTCATTTTTTACTTTCTCTACTACGTATAGTAAGTAGGGGAAGTATTGCATTCCAACCAAAAATTCGATAGAAATATATGTTTTGAGGCGCCCTAAATCCAAATAAAGCATTTTTGGTAATATGTCCGCGTGTGTGTGACTGTGAACAGCATCACTCAAAAACGAAAAGTCGGATAAATATCAAACTTGGTATTTGAGTTCAGTATCTTCCAGGGATGCGACGCGAAGATTTTCAAAAAATTCCCCTAACCCCAACTATCCTTTACATGGAAAATTTTTCGAAAATGTTGATTTTCTAAAAAATTGCTTTAACGATTTTGATTAAAATACCGTATGTGAAAGATATTTACATGAGAAATAAAATCATATCTTTAATTTTTCGGGAATAGCCTAGGAAGTCGTCTTCATTCGGAAGGAATTTTTTAATAACTTGTACAACTTGTAAACATTAAGCGTTGAATGAAAACGTACCAACAAACAATGTAGATCTCTTTAAATCACACATTTTATTTAACACAACTTTTTTGTGGTATAAGCTGTTTCCGAGATATTCGTTATTAAAGGTTCGAATTGTTCAGTACTTGCCATCTTGCCATTCCTTTAAGGTTCCATCGATTTTCAGCTGTTTCTTGCGATTACACAAACAGTATAGAATTAAGACCAGCATATACCGTCCAGTTCTTAAACATTTAACTCTCGCTGTTCCCTTTGTATTTATAACGAAATGTGTAATGTAGTTATTTCCCCAAGATTTATTTCGATTAAATGTAGTAGATAGGAAAATAAGCTTTAGTAAAAACAGCTTGTGTCCCACTAATAAAGATAGAGGGTAAAGAAAGTCATGTGAGTGTATCACATCACATTTCTTGTAATTGTTCTCTTTTTATTTAAATTTAAGGCATTTTATGAGTAATTTTTAAACATTATTACCTACATCATCACTATCCGGGCCCTGATTATCACGAATATGCCAAAACCTGACATGCAGCGATTCCTGAGAGTATTAGCATTCACACACACACACACACACACACACACACACACACACACACACACACACACACACACACACAAATCAGCAGACAAATTAGGCACAGAGAAAATTTTCACCTTTAATGAGAAGAAAGACACGATACTGTCTTTACGTCTCCTGGAGTTTTTCAAGATTATTATATTTATTAGTTTTATAATTTTTTGAAAATGTTAACGATTTCTCCACTTTTTCATGCATGATGATAGCAGAATTATTTTATGTGCATTTAGTAGGGCATTGTTTGTCAAGATACCCGACAATGGCACCAACATGATTTAAACTCACGGAGAAATAGATTAATGAACTCTTGAGAAAAAAGTGGATAATTTCAGACTTGGACATATTTTCCTCCGTCATATCGAAATTCACAGCAGTTTCAGGTTTTATGCCAAAATGTTTTGCTGCACTAAATGCACGTAAAATTATATAAACACTACAGACGAAGAAGTTGAAATACCGGTGAAGTTTTTAAACAATATTACGAAGTTAATAAAATGAAAACTTTTGAAATACGTACGTCGAAACATGTAAACTTAGGTAATATTGTTATTATTTAATAAAATTGTATGCTAACAGAAGGATATTCACAATCAATTGCATAAAACTATTCATTATTACAGCCCTTTACTTGGTTAGATAGAATATACAATAGTAGAAAACGATAATGAAATTTGAAGCAGTCAAAATATCACATTCTCATTTAAATGGGAGGCGCGTTACCAGATAAAATGACAGTGGAACATGTATTCAGGCATCTGCCCAGAGGCAGTCCTAGTATAATTCAACTGGTTATTAAATAACCGGAAAGTACAGGCAAGCATGCATCAGACTCTGAACATACAGCGTCCGGTGCGAATTGCCAATGCTTATGGGGAGTTTTTGCACAGCGTAACCGAGTTACCGTAGGCGTGACTGTGTTACTGTGCCTTGTCACTTTACGGTAATAAAATTATCAACAACATTACATGACATTCTGAATTATTCACGATAATTATCATCGCGCAAGAGAATCAAGAAAGACTTACTTTTAACATGAACAATAATTATGCTTCGACAGGTTATTGTAGCATATGAGGATATAAGTTCATGGGAGGAAATTCATCATCTCAAAAGCATCATACTTATGTGAATCCGCTTTTCAAGTGAGCACACAGCTGAAACTCCTGGTGATTTAAATTATTAAGGTAAAATATTGTGACTGTCCAGTTTTAACTGTCACTTAATAAGCTGTTATGGTTCAACTTTTCACTGTCACTTCGTGACGTAGCAGCGTAAAGAAATGCGCACGTAGCCCTCTGCTTCCGGACGGTTCACTCGCTGAGGAGTCGAACACAAGACTTCAATATCTCACAAAAGCAGCATTCACTAGTCATAGCAGTCGTCAGAAACTCACTAGTAGAACCACACTTGATGTCGCCTCAGAAACGCACTCGCCACCTCATTATCCGACTGAGCAACTAACTTGCGAGAGCGCTCGCTTATAAAGGAACGAAATCTGCCATAGAACATTCTAGAACTTTCTGGACACACGTTCTGGAGGCGAGGGGAAGGAAAATTTCAGAAAATTCTGGTTATCTACCGATAGCGCTTCTGCTGTTTGCGCTGGGCAGGAGCGCGACTTTATTTATATCCGACTACCTGCCGCCGATCTCCCGAAAACCTTGGGCCGTACTGGCTGCATCACAACATAGATTCTCAAGCCTGGTTGTTGAGATACTTTTCTTCCATTAACAAGATGTATAATCATTATGTTTAACGATTTTGGAACGCCTTCAAATGCAACCATCTGAACCAAGTTCTCCATTTCATCTGTTATGTTGGCAATTAAGTAAGCAATTATTGTATTTACGTATTGGTTAACATGTAACATAAAACAAGCTACTGTATATATCTATAGTGTGAACACGGTACCTTAAAAGAGCGAAAACGGCGGTACTCCTGGTGGTAAAAGAAGAATAATTTCTAAGAGTTTCTTTTTAGCTAAGTTATTACTAGACGCTGAAACACAAGACGTCCTGGCTAACTGAAGCAGACGATTACGAAACGTTCATCAATGGTCCTACTACTCACAGGTTTAGCAGTTAATTCAGCGTGTTAAGCCTCTTGTACACGATCAAACTTTTTTTCAATTCAAGAATTTACAAGAAAAATTGTAAAACATTTTTCAATATGTGACCAGATTGAACAAGACTTGACAATGTCATGAATGTATATTCACAAGTTGTCTTTTTTCAAACTGAAACCCTTAAAAACACATTAATAAATAATTTATCACGCACAAAGCAATTTACTATTTGCGTCACGGTATAAGGGTTTGTAATGAAATACTGTTCTATACCAATATTATGTAGCACTTTCACGTATTATATCCAATGAAATCAATAATTAGATTATGGAATACAATGAAAATAACACCAATTGGTACGTTAACCACACTATATAACATTGCATTAATGCGGAAATCTGCCTGGCAATTGTTTCTTCATATGCCTTCATCTGCTTCATCTTGTGGTAATCCAGGAGTCCTAGACATACGCACATGACCAGCTTATGTATAACCTAATCAGATCCCATACGGCATGCCTTGGCCGGGTAGCCATGTTTGTTTAATTTTCGCTTTCCGCCATGTTGCAGATTTCGTGACACACTGTAAATACTCGCACTTCATCGGCTAAAGCCATCAAATCATTGTCAAATCTTTGATCGGTTGGAGCATGTCCTTGTTTGTTTTCAAGACTTTCAAAGAGTTTAAAAGTATTGGAAACAATTTGACAAGAAAAGTTGTAAAGCTATGACAGCTCCTGAAAGGTTTTGTAAAGTATTGAATTTGACAAAAATTTGATCGTGTACAAGGGGCTTTAGAGACAGTTGAGCCAACGGTGTCGGTTGCTGCTAGAGTCGAGAATTCGAAGGAAAGCGGATGTGAAGAAAGCTACAGCGAATAGAGAAAAGAGTTAATAAATACACTGTCTTTCATTCTCTCTCGCTTTGCGCTTTGGCTCCTCAATACCAAGGAAGACCGCTAACGCGGGCCACGACTTTCACTCATGAAGGAGCAATGGATGCACATTGGCTGGCAGTTCACGTGACTCAAATCAATGCTACTGCGCAACCTACACCCATCCGCCTTCATCCTCTCGATTCTACTTTATATTTCTGCCGTCGCACAATTAACGTGTAGAGATTACGCCTTGCCATCAGGTCATGCGATACTAAAGCTCGTGACTGTACAATCCAAACAGCGTGGTTAATAGTGTTGCTGTTTGGGGGAATGAAAGAAAAGCAGCACTGAAGCAGTTTATCATTGTGCCGCATTCGCTGCACCGTATCCATCTTTATTTAATAACGTTATATGTATTCAGCTTGCTAGGTAACGATCATTAAGGACGTTTAACTGTCACAGAGTGGACGGCAATGTTGACAACGAAACTGCACAGCGCGAAAGGCAGCCTCGTGATACGGGGCTTCTCATTCCCTCTGTTTGCAGCCGCTCCCCACTGCCGTTAATTAAAAGCATAATAAATTAGCAAGGTATCGTGTTTAGCATTCACAAGCTCTTCTGTTTAATACGATAATGATGTTGCCCAACAGAGTTATGTATTAATTTAGTAAACAGAAATGCATGGTTAAAATATTTGCAAGCAAAATAAAAAGTTCATCTCTCATGATACTGACATAGATTATCGCTTCTTACTACCATACGCTTTCGAGATCGCTGATAATGCACATTTAGCAATATATTTTCATAACATCCTACAGCAAATCGGCAATCGCTTCGGAAACCACTGAATCCTAAACGAAAAAATCTGATATGTTACACTCACATCACTTTCTCTACTCTTGTGCAAACTATTTTTACAAACGCTTATTCTCAATATGCCTCATGTTAATTACAATATCGAGATGTCAATTTTGTTGCTAATTTTCTTGTAGATGCAAGGGGAATATGGTAGGTTATAAGCGATAGTCAAATCTTGTAAGCGCTGGTTGCTATGTGGCGCATTCCATTCTCTTTGCATGTCCAGGACGAAAATGAATAACGAATTTGAGAATAAGTATAAGTATTGGAAAATTTAAGGGAATAACAAGCAATATCTCGAAAACGGTTCACTCAACAAAAAAATGTATATGACATAAATTGTGTATTTTAACGCGATCTACATTTTTTGTGTAGTAAACTTTTGTCTATCGGTTTACCAGTTATGCAAAAGTCGTTCACAATGAAGAATACTTTTGGAGACATTCCCAGAAAATTCGAGATATACATTTCATTTGTCATGAAAATATCTTAAACATATGATATTTTAATCAAAATCGTTAGAGCCATTTTTGAGAAAATTAAAATTTTCGAAAAATGTTCCATGTAAAGGGTAATCTGGGGTGGGGGGATTTTCTTGAAAACCTTCGTGTCGCATCCTTGGAGGATACTGAACCTAAAAACCAAGTTTGGTGTTTATCCGACTGTTCGTTTCTGAGTTATGCGGTTCACAGACACACACACACACACAAACACACACACACACACACACAAACGGACATGTTTCCAAAAATGATTTTTTTGGATTCAGGGGGTCTCAAAACATACATTTCCGGTAACATCTCGGTATTGAATTTTTGGGTGGAGTACAATACTCCCCTACTTACTATACGTAGTAGAGAAAGTAACGAATGGGGTTATTTTTCACCAGAAGAGTACTTCTATTCGAACAAAAATTTATTAAACCTCTTAGGTTTAACGGCCACACGAGTTTCTTTATCAGTTATTACTTATTTGCATAGATATTTTACGAATTATTAATTCGTAAGCTTTTTTTCTACCCACTAAGGTTAATCATGATACATATTCGCAAGAAAGAAAATTCATTAGGAAATATGAATGTACAGCTTGTGATTAAGACAACATACAACTGATGAAGAATAAAAAATCTATATAAACGCTGAATATAATAAATACACCTCTTGCATGAACTCCTGTAAAACAATAAAATTACCACTAAGTATAGCAAAGAAGTGCTTAAAATGTACAAAACCTTGAATGAATAAGAGCGAATATTTCTCAGCTGAATAAAACTACGAAAAAAGTAATTTGAAATAAATTGTAGGAGTTAATGACAGCTACATTTCCCCTGTACTAAGGTTTTGTCTATAGTTTATGACTTTTCAGCTATTTAAAATGCACATTTTATTGATTAATGCCAATATTTTGTAATTGTAATAGAATCCATTTTAAAAGAAATAAAAAATAACCAACTTTTCCCTATAAAGCGTTACTTTGATTGGGAGCTTTTTGTAAGTATCTTCGTTCTTTATACTCTTTACAAGCGCAAGGATTATTTAATCATTTCTCCCTTCCTTTCTTCTCTCGCTCTCTCTCTCTCTCTCTCTCTGTCTGTCTCCCTCTTTAGCGAACAAGAGAGGCAGAAACGTTCTATACAGGTATTTCAATGGAAATGCACTTTTGAGGTCTCTTGTAAACAAAAAGAGAGCTTTAATAAAAGTGTGCGTGTGAGCGAGAAAGAAAGAGAGAGGGAGTGTGTGGATTTCCAAGCGAAAATTGAGAGTAACATATCTCGCAGATAAACCGGTACCTTTTAAAGAAACGGGGCGTAAATTTTGAAGGTTTTCCAACCTCAAAAGCATATAATAGAACATCTCGAGTTATCTTCGTAATCTTAGAATGCCTCTAGTTGTTTTGATTTAACTATAATTATTTTAGGATTTGGTGTGAAAGATAAAATATTGATTTTTCTGTAAATAGATCCGTCAGGAAATTCTATATTTCTGAGAAACCACAAGAAGTAAAAAAAACAAAAAAAAACAAACAAACATACATTCTACAGAAAAATTTATATCTACGGTTAATGTTGGAGCTTTTATGACAATTCTTTAAGGATTCGGTACTGTCTTACCATTATTTTTTTATTTTTGGAAATATCAAGTCGCTGTACATTTGTTTAAGTATTTTGCAATGATGTAGCGTATGTGTGTGTATTGTCGCTGTGTAGCAATGACATGGTTGAACTAATAATTTTGAATTGGACTTAGAATTTCCGTCCGACGTGGCAATACCTTCCCCACCTCATCAGTCTGGTGGCGTCACTAGTAGCGTCAGTCTTGTGTGTGTTTTCAGGGCGTGTGGATGTGTATGCCAGAGTGCGTATGTTTTTCGTATGAATGTGGATCATCTCCCTTCAATGTTTGTCTGTGACCTTTTGTGAACGATGTAGCAGCCCCAAGGTAACTTTATAATAAACCAGCGTTAAATGTCAATTTATGTGTATTATGTTATGAATATCCCACGCCTGCTTAAATTTGTGCAGCTAAGTCCCTGGGCCTCTTGTTTGCATCTGAGTCTACGCCCACCAATGTTTATGTCGGTTTAACTAAATTTAATATTTTAGCTGCAAAACCTTTTGGCCTCTCCGCGGTAGCATAACATACCACTTGCTTTTTAAAGCACTTCGCCTATTATCCCAGCCTACAAACACGTAACTAACTAAAACAATTACGTGCAAATATTTATCATGATTAAGGGGAAGTAGATATAAAAATAACCTTCTGCACCGGTTATTTGTAGAATTACTGTGCAAATAGATGATACTGAATAGAGAAGTGTGTGTTTCAAACAGCACCTGAAAGCCGCTGTGAATATTGGTTCAGATACAAGCTTAGCTGACTATTCATGGAGAAGCGTTTCACTTTCTGACAGATCATGCATCAGTCCCGAAATGCAATAACCGTTACGTCCCTGGCTGGAGTTATGAACCCGCTACAAATTCTACTCGACGCATCGATATGCGTTTAACTGCAGGTTCAAAAGGTCGAGGGAAAGGGGGAGAGGGTACGCTTCCACCAAATCCAGGCGACAACTGTGAGGAAAGAATGCAGGTACTAGGAAGATATCGACCCCTAAAGGAATGAAAGATTCTATACTCAGTGTGAAAGTAACTCGTGATGAAAAATGTTTCTTTATGGGGACTACGTAGCAAAAATTACACAAAAAAGCTAGGAATATCATTTCTGGCAGTCGTATTAATTTGAATTTCCTCTTTAATTCTATATATAATCATAGTAGGCACAATTTTTATATTTTAAGTATAATTTTTAAACATTTATGATGTGTTACACTCGCATGGCTTTCTCTACTCTTGTACAACCTTATTTTACAAATGATTATTCTCTATCTACTTCATGTCAATCGAAATAAACATTTGCAAAAATCATCTCATTGTTAATTTTCTTGAAGGTACAAGGGGAATATGGTAGGATTTAAGCCATAGTCAAATAGTTTAAGAGCTGGTTGCTATGTGAAGCATTCCATTCTCTTTGCATGTTCAGGAGAGAAAAAAAACGAATAACGAATTCCCATTTCGGAAAAAATATTGGAAAATTCAAACAAATAACAAGGAATATCTCAGATATGTTTCACTCTCCCCCAAAAATATATATTATATAAATTACGTGTTTTAAGAGATCTACATTATTTTATGTAGTAAAATTTTGTCTATCTTTTACAGTTTTCCAGTTATGCGAAAGTCATTCGGAATGAAGAGGACTTTTGGGGACATTCCCAAAAAATTCAAGATATGCATATGATTTGCCATGAAAATAATTTAAACATTTATTTTAATCAAGATCGTTAGAGGCATTTTTGAGAAAATCAAAACTTTCGAAAAATGTTGTGTGTAAGGGTAGTTTGGGATGGCGGGATTTTCTTAAAAAGCTTCGTGTCACATCCTTAGAAGATACTAAACTCAAATACCAAGTTTGGTATTTATCTGACTTTTTCGTTTTCGATTATGCTTTCACAGACCAACAGATAGACGCACGGACATGTTTCCAAAATGCTTTATTTGGATTCAGGGCACCTCAGAACATGTATTTTCGGTGAAATTTCGGTATCGAATTTTTGAGAGGAATGCAATACTTACCAAGAGAAACTAAAAATGGTTCAGCATCTACAATTTGCTTCGCAGAAAAATCTCCTACACACCTTGGGGTAGAATGCAAGCTTTAGCCCATTCTTTGGGGGAGGTTTTGCTCTACAATTGCTATTCCGGTTAAATATGGCAGCCTCGGTATGCTAAAGCATGTGCCGCCTTTACTTGCAAACATATGAATGTTTGTTTTCTCCGTTTTTGCTTTGAACAGCATTTTCTGTAAATGACATTTTCTAGTATAAATGACCCGTTTTCTGAGTAATTATTGAAGATAGCTAGATTATATTTTAGAATGATAAAAGAAACCTCTAAATGCTGTTTTGGATATAATTTGAGGTTGATAAAATGGTTAGTTATTTTTATAAAAATAATTTCCGATAAAGTTTGATAAAAAGCTGGTATATTTAATTCAATAATGCTGTCTTCCCTAATAAGCAAACATATTGGATAAAAGTAGATCAGTGAACTCAGTAGGCGTACATCTATAACCTGTAGAAAGTTTAAGACTGGTATCTCAAACAGCTTCTGAGGTAATGCATCATGAATTTTGAGGCAGTATGTTTAACATTTAAATGATTTCAGTCTAATTATATAATATAAAACACAATAACAGCCCGCCTTAAAGCAATATGTGTATAAATAACATAAAATGTATGTAATAGTCATTGTATTATGTTTATATTATAATGTACATGTTTAATAATGTTATGTGAATGTATTATGTAATTTAATAATGTGAAGCTGTGAGAATTTAGGTCAAAAGTTGCTAACAATCAGGTAACAATGAGGTAAACTTGAGGCAATAATGAATTGGAAAGTTTAATAATGCTACTAGTAATTCTTGGAAACAATAATGTAATATTTTAAAAAAACAGTTTATAAATAGCCAATCAACAACCAGAAAAAGCTTACGTTAAATAAAAGTATTCTATTGCAGTAGGATTAGCCAATCAGAGAATTGAAATAATAAAAATTTACAAATTCAGGCGGTAGAATTCAGTTGCTAGTAGACAGCGATCATAACCGGATGCTAGACGCGACGTATCCAGTGTGAGACAAAATTCAATACGGCGAGAATATTATAAAGATTACGTGTTTAAAAGTGCAATTAATAAATAATCGTGTGAAGGATTAATAAAAGGAGTGAAGTAAAAATTAAAATCTGTGTAACCGTACATTCTTTAGCCGTATCACCCCCTGTTAAGAAATGCATGTTTCTACAAATTTAATACTGACGAAGCCGAGGCAATCATAAATATATATAATATTTAAAGAAACATAAAAATACAAAGTTGCTTCCTAAACTTGGGGCGAAGGCCACCGGAAAGTGAACGTTGGGGCGAAGGCCACCGGAACTTAGTGCCATGTGTGGTTGCAACTACAGCAAGTTTGGCTCCCCAACATTTGAACTACAATACTCCTCCTAAAATAAACTTCCTTCAAATTGGCTTTCCATAAGTAACATTACAAACCTACTTCATTTTAGTAGATTTAAGATTGGCGGGATGGGACTTTTAACCTACCCTTAATTCACGTACCTAAATAATCAGTTAAAAGGAAGTTGGGAAACATAAATGCTTAGAAGAATTAGTTATCTTCCTACGAAGTGTATGTTTTATCATTGCAACAGTGATAAAGCACAGAAGTGTTATAAAGTCTGGAGCCACGGAGGCTGCATATTTATTTATTTGCCACTTTTAATACATAGGATTCTACAGAATGAAATTCAAAATATTAACTCATCTTCTGTATGTTTTCCATGGGACAATTTCCAAAGTCTTTGACTTGGGATTAAAGTATAAAATTAACAAAAGTTTTAGATGACTATAGTGTTTCTCCCTCACGCTGCCACCGCTCGCCGCTCGATCACCGGCCGTCTCGGCTCGGTCTACCGCCAAAAGAGGTGTTATATCCCCGCAATCGCTTGTCTTCTAACAGTTACAGAAAACTTACAATGATTAAGCACATACCTCATCGTAAGAGATGTTGGAAATGTTCAGGTATTACTTTCTGCCATCTGGTATGCGGAACTTGTAGTAGGAATTCGCTATTCTTTTATCTACCGTAAAAATGCTCGTAGTAGAGAAAATATGAACGAAATAAAAACTATATTATCAACATTATAGGTTATGGCTTTTACAGAAATAGGCTGATAAATGTTAACTTGTTGAATTCATTGGTTTATAATGAACGTTAATTTAAAAACACAATTACCTCGATAATTTTATAGGTATTCCTCGTGCTTTTCCCCATTTGATTCCCTCATACTGATGCTATAAAACAATGTGGAATGCCACAGCTAAAATGCTACAAGAAATGTATTTTAAGGAATATCATATAAAGTTCAGTCCATTTGAAGACCAGGAGTTTCAAGAGATGAGAGAAAGAATACTGCTTCAAAACTTGCCGGAAAAAAAAGAAAGGTTAGAAACAGTGATCAATTTATGTGACGAGAATACCTCTGAAGGCTTACAAATAAAAGTTCTTCCTCATCGCTGCGCTAGAATTGGCATGCCTAATTAATAATCTTGTCTATATCTTCATTTAAAGCGTTACCAAATCTCGTTTCTGCCATTTTTATGTTTAAACGTAGCGGTATTGATTATTGGTAGCCGAGTCCTGAAAAATGACCCTCCAACCTCTTCAGGGTTTTAAAAAAAGGAGGGGCCCAAAGAAGGAGGTGATTAAGATACTGAATAGAATCATGGCCGTGATTGGTTCAAAAGCAACAATCTTTTAAACTACTTGGTCATTATTTCCCAATTGCGGCATGAGTGAAATAGTCATTGTAAATGTTACTGTAAGTATAAGAACGTGAAACGTTTGCGGGGATATTGTAAATGTTTAGGCGGGAGTTCGATCTGCTGCGGCCGGCGTGCGAATAGCTGTGCGATGGCCACTATGTGATGGAAAAGCTCTGTATTTAACATTATTAAATGCCCCGTTACCACATTCAAGAATCACGTGTATGGTATAAATATTACATTATATATTTTTTTTATTGTTTCACTTATTAGCGTTGTTTGCTATAATTAGAATTATGTTTATTTCCAAAGTTGTATTCAGTGTTAAAATTACTAATTTATTATTCTATGTTCAGTTGGAAATCTCAAATATGAGAGAGGCTGTTAAATGTTATTTCGTTTTGTTAAGGGTACTCGGTACTGATATTAACAATTTTTGAAATTTCAACAAATATAGTTGAAACTTTCTTCAAAATGTTCAGCATAATTATAAACCAACACTAATTTACAGCCCAATGTACCTAAGGTTGTCAAAAAAAAACAAACAAATTTCTAAAAAATTCATAGGTAATAAAACCTACCTGATGAAAATTTCAAAATTTTCAAAATATAAATTTTGCTTATTATTCCCCAGATGTAAGTAGCTATTTACGCTGACTAAATTTTTGTATAACATTAAAAGCTCTCAAGGAACCAACCTAAGGTGTGAAATAGCGTTAGCTTTCTAAAAATCATTTAATTTATAATTAAAACCGTAAATCACAAAACCATACTTCATATAAAAAAAATACTCCTAGGTTTACGGCCATGTTTATGCCAACGCCAATGTGAACGTGTGCACTAAGACAACTGAGAAACGTTTATGTGTTTCCGTTATGCTTATGTCCAAGTTTCATTGTGAATGGCCCCCAACTAGTATGCGAAAGAACGAAGGACTGAAATAACTACATTTTACTTGAAAGTTATTTTAAATGTGTTTACGGAATGTTCACTCACCGAACCTGATTTGAAAGGAAATAAAATTAGCTAAGCATATTTATATGTGCTCATATCTTTTAAATATTTCGTAAGCAGCTCTAATGAATCCTTTAACTATCTGGAAAAATATTTAAATTGGATGTCAGCATGCAACATCTAAACCTTGGAATTCGTCTTAATTAAGGAAAACTTTACATTCCGTTCTTTTGGAAACCTTCATGCGCTATGGTACGAAACTTTTACATTAAACAGTATTCCGGACTATTACCTTCGGTTTTTGTCATTAATCTGGTATTTTTCTCTGAAAATTTCCACTTTCTCCAACACGCTAGAGTTTAAAAGTTTGGAAAAGCCAGCAGTTTGTACACGAAATGCTACTTCGTCACGCCAGTGTCTTGAATAAATTAGTGTAATGCATTTTTTACTCTAAGATTAAGCTCTGGAAACTGTTATTCTAATTTCTAAAAACTATATCAAAATTGTAAATTTTTAATGTAAAAACCAAGTAAATTGACGATGCACATAATACAGCTTTTTTCCTCCCGGGTCGTTCAAGACGTGCAATGTACGAATGGTCTGGCCAACAAACTAGTTCATTTCATTCACACTTTGTTTTGAACCGTTCAAATGTATTAGTTCGTTTAAGATCTTCCAAACGTATCTACCTCCTTGTCGTAATAGCTTTGCTGTTGACTGGCTGATGTAAACAACGGAATGGTGCAGTGTAAATTAGATATCAACAGTGATTGTCATAATTGAAGCTTTATTTGAAGAATAAATTCCGACATTTTCCCTATGTTGGTTGCAAGGAAAAGTAAATGAGGTCCTGGTGCCTTAAATATTAGTGCACTTGTACTAGGTTTTGGTTTCGAGGCGTTTTTGTTGTAGCTCTCTTTGTATAACTCCCTTTAACCTCTATTGTGTGCCCATGAAAAATGTAGTGTGGAGGTGTGAAAATTATATTTCTGCGCACTACACTCCCAAAACGGCTAGTTAATTTGTTCTGTGCGGTCAGCACGAGGGAGTAGTAAACGAGGTGGGCGAGACAAAACTACCTTCTAATTTCGTCTTCAGTTTGTCGTGAAAAAGTGGTGGGGAAGTGCTGCCAGTCTCCGCTGTTATACTCCGCCCTCTTTGAACGACGTCATGCGCGAGCATGCTAATAATGAGATCTTTGAATTAAGAAACAACTGGTGGTGACATAAACCATCGAGCTGTAAGTTTTTAACGGTGTTGTTATTTATTTGTACCACAAAACACACTCACATTGACTCTTTCAAACTCTGCGGAGTATGGGGAATGATTGTAGTTAAAGAAAAATTCCCTCCTCCATTGCTGGGACTTTTGGTCCGAGAAGCCAGAACCCTGACCACTCGACACAAAATGTGTAACCGTAATTTATTTTACATCATCAGTTCACTGTTCTCAAAAGTTTCTGTTACGTATTTTACGGTAAATTAAATTGAGTTTTATATATGGACGCTCTTTAACTGCTGTGGTTCTTAGCGTCCCATTCTATATTAGGCATGAAAGATAGCAAATTTTGCTCAGAGGCCTCTTTATCAGGCTTGAGGTTCTTTTACGCGCCGTAAATCCACCAGCTTTACTCCCCTTCCGAAGAAAGCCATGCTAAGGATTTTACGCCTGAAAAAATTCATTGCCTTCCGTCGGGTTTGAACCCGCAACCTCGGGAACTAGATTTTACGGTGTTATATAGCCATTTTAATGAATCAAAATGGCTAGGATTCTGTTCCTAACCAGCTTTTAGCAGATACTTGGTATTTTTTATGTCCTCCAAATATTACTTTTAATCAGAATTCTTAAAACATTTCAGATTTTCATTTTAGATAAAAATATTTCTTAAACCTTCTTTGGTTTATTACTAAGGGCGCGGAGAAGCAATGTTCAGAAAGTTGTAGAATAGAAAGGTAGTACGCACCTTAAGGCTGGTTCACAACCGCCAGAGAACGGTAACCAGAACGGAAACGAGAACGGGAAGCAATGCACCATGCAAGATATTGGTTCACAACAGCCCGGTAACGAGCACGGGAATGCATATCGATCACAAGTGAAAGTCGATTTTGTGCATTGGGATTTCATTTGTTTTTAACTGACCAATGATATTTTTTCACCTACTTCCAATTTAGCCAAGCCAACGTCAAAATTCGATAGAGTAAACATTATCTAAATGCATATTCATTACATTTCCGATCCCTCTACTTATACCAAGCTTTCATTCCTTTATTTACTGGCATACATTAAACTTGTTTATTGTTCTTTTTTGATTTACACCGGTTTTAGCTGTTCTTTGTAGCTTTTGCCACGCTTTTTTAGGTAATAGCCAGTTTTGAGTTGCATATAAACAAACTATAAACCCTTCACCAGAGGAACCAACGCTGATTAGATTTGCGGGTGTCGGAATGAGGTTAGGAAGCACATTTACTACTAATTCCTTCCAGTTTCATGTTTCCAGCTTGCGACTATAGAGAGCACTAGTGGCTGTTTCTTGTCACGGCCGCCTAGAATAATCTCTAGAGGGAAGAGTCTAATATGCACAATATGGATCTAATATGCCGTGCCCGGGAACGAGAACGAGAAAGTTAAAAGTTGGGCAACTCTTCTTTCCCGTTCCCGGAGCCCGGGAAGGCTTCCCATCGGTTGTGAACACTCCCATTTGAATATATGTATTTCAACTTTCTCGTTCTCGTTATGGTTACCGTTCTCGTTGGTTGTGAACCAGCCTTAAGCCCTTTGAGGTTAGGAACAAGGGGTGACAGATACAGTATAATAAAAGGAGCACTGCATGATTACAACTGAAATCGGACTTTATAAAACTTCTTCGTTTGCCAATCAAAATAAAATGTAACTCACACAACAAGAGTGTACATACTGTCTCAACTAATACGCACTGGTGCATAATGACAAAATAACCACACTGTACTCATTGTATCGAACAAGACGAGCGTTTGGTATTATTGTACCATTAAGTAGGCTACACAACACAAATGAAACAATGAACATCAGACACACCTAGTGACGATGACTAGTACAGTACAACAAGCCACAAGCATGTTTCACAATCGAGACTCTAATGGATGGCATTAATGTGGACACATGTAGGGCAGTAAGAAACGTTTCTACGACTCCTTGTTCCTATGCTCAAAATCCTTATGTTGATACTGTCTTTTTACTCGACAATTTTCTATACATTATTTTTCCGCAACCATTATATTTAAAAAGGGATTTATTTTCTCAACCAGTTGTAAGGAGAAACACGCAGTTGCCAAACTTCTGTGCAAAGAGAAAAAAATGCTCTGCAACGTCTTCAACGTACCAATGTATATCGCTTCCGCCGGTATAGCACTGAACAATATCTCAGTTTCTTTTACAAATTTTCGCAGGATGTTCAACATAGTGAAAACTTATATATGTGTGGTAAAACTCTTAACCGAAACGGCAGAGGAAGAAGAAAAAAAGAAAAGAAAGAATGAATGAATGAACTAACAAATTCGAGATTATCAAATTCGCACTGGCAACGTTACTACAAGAATTGTTAATGTGCTCCATCTCTAAATCCCAATCTTAGTTTGCCCTTGGTTTGTGTGCAGTTAATCCTTACCCCCTACCCCCATACCAAAAACAGAAGAATATCGTACTGTTATAACATGTGTTAACAGCTTCCACACGTATTCAGTGCGGACGCCCGCTCTTATTTTACTCTTAGTGGTTTATTTGTATTTAAGATGCCAACGAAATGAAAGCATCTGAGAAAGAGTATAAGCAATGGACAGAATCTGAAGCTGTTAGCGACAGAGTGACTGCGAACGAAGGATTCAAATAATTAAAGTTAAGAAAGGCTACAAATTCGTATTCAAATCTTAACGGGAAGAATTGAATTACAATATTATCAAGACATAAAACTTTTTGTTTTGGAGTTGCTTATCAAACGGTGGCGTGATATACCTGCTTGCAAGAGTTGCGAGTAGGATGTTCAGTAAAAAATTACTCACATAATAAAATAGGCTTTGTAAATTATGAAATGCGTATTTTGACACTATATATAGTAGCAATATTTTATTAAACATTATTATGAATCGGAATACAATTATATTCTACCCTTCGCTGCTTGAAATGTCTACCATCGAGTGTCCAAAAAATGCCTTATCAGAAACGGTTCTGTCCTCTTAACTTGTGTTAAACGAGACGAGGTTCTATTGCACTTCTAATTTCGTACCACCTTCACACTTTTTTTGTTTTCACGAGGGCTGATCAACAAAGACAAACTGATTTTTACTTTCTCTACTATGTATAGTAAGTGAAGGAAGTATTACATTCCACCCAATAATCTATACCGAGATTTCACCGGAAATACTTGTTTAGAGTTGTCCTAATACAAATAAAGCATTTTTTGAAACATGTCAATGTGTGCGTCTGTCTTCCAGTCTGTGAACAACAAATCAAAAAACGAAAATTCGGATAACAAACTTGGTATTTGAGTTTAGTATCTTACAAGGATGGGACACGAAGACTTTCAAGAAAATCCCTCACCCCAGACTACGCTTTACTTGGAACATTTGTCGAAAATTTTGATTTTCTCAAAAATGACTAACGATTTTGATTATAATATCATATGTTTCAGATATGTTCATGATAAATGAAATGTATATATCTCGAATTTTCTGGTTAACCGTAAGAGATAGACGAAATGTTACTACTCAAAAATTTAGATCTTGTTAAAACACAATTTATGTCACATAGATTTTTTTTCTCTTCAGTGAACCATTTCCGAGATATTCCTTGTTATTTGTTTGAATTTTCCAATACTTATACTTCTCAAATGGGTATTAGTTACTTTTATATATATATACATATATATAATCGCATGTTCCACATAATAACCAGCTCTTAAAAGATTTGCTATCGCTTATAGCCTACCATACTCCCCTTGCACCTACAAGAAAGTTAGTAATAAGGTTTATCTCGATTAACATGAAGTAGATGGAGAATAAAAGTTTGTAAAAATAGTTTGTATAAGAGTAGAGAAAGTCATGTGAGTGCAACACATCAGATTTCTTTCCTGTTGCTTCCTTGATAGTCTTTTGTCTAAAAGAGAGGGGTTTTGTGTAGAATGTCCATAGGCGGCAGCATTCTCGTATCGGTAGGTTGATAGTAATGCCGCGTTTTGTAGACCCTGCTTGCATTTCGTATATCACAAAATGGCGGTGCTGCGCGAGGAACAGTATAGTGGAATGAAATTCTGTTTGAGTTTAAACCATACAACATATGAAACCTGCGAAATGCTGCAGCAAGCGTACGGCGAAGATGCACTACCTCGGGCAACAATGTTTAGGTGTTTAAGGACTTCAAAGAAGATCGAGTTCTCTTCGTTAAGCCTGGTGCATTCGGCTTATGCTACGACTGTTACAGCAGCATAATGTACGTAATGGCTAAACTGAGGAAGCACATTGCAAGGAAACGACTGGAACTTCATCGGACTGGGTGGCGACTTTATCATGATAGCGTGCGGCCTCAAGTCCCAAATTAAGTAGTGCACTCTTTAGCTGAATGGAACATTACCTGTTCACTGCATCCGCCTTATAGCCCCGAACTTGCACACTGCGACTTTGTTTTATACCTATCATTAAAGGCAAAGCTCCGGGGCATTCGATTTGATAACTCTGAAGCAGTGCTCAAGAAGACTAAGGTGATTCTCAAGGACCTACCAGAATGGCTTGCACCTGTGTTCGAGGACTGGTAGAGATGTTATAAAAGGTGCATCGAAGTAGGAGGACATTACTTTGAAAAAGTTCATGTAAACATTGAAATGGAGTAATAAACATCTATGAAGTCTTTGTTGATGAGGCCTCTTAATTCTATAACCTATCCTACGCATGCTGTCATGTTTGTTAACATATCTGTGTTTCTGAGAATAGCCTGTGTGTTGTGCTTTGGGATAAACCAAATTTCCTGTACACTACGCTTAATCGCACTGCAGTTAATTCATTTTAAAGAAAAAAGAATTAGCGATAAACATTGCATAAGCATAACATACAGCAATGGTAAAAATGCCACCATGTGTTATTAAAAAGCAAATCCCAGGGGAAAGAGAGAAACAGCGAAACTAAGTGAGGTGAACCACAATAATTTACCTGCGCATTTGAAGTAATTAAGACAAATGCTTGTTTTAGGTACACATCCAAACAAAAGCACTGCGATAATCTCTCTTCATTTATGCCTTGGAGATATAAAACACGAGGTAGCGTAGTTTAACGCGGACATCAGCGTGTAAATGAATTTAATGCACAGTAAATGCAACCTAGCAGAAAAATAGCAACCCATTTTCCGATTTTTCAGTGAAGTGCTGGGATAGTAATATTAAATATTTGAGTCGAGTATAATTCTTTCACCTCAGATGATCGCAAGAGGAAACAAAATTTTGATGTGCAATTATTTCCGTAACTAGTTTACAAATTACCCATATAAAGGCTTATTAGTATTCTTTTTACTTTGTGTTACACCTTATAAACATTCACCGAAAATGCTTCCTACTAGGCAATACTACTTTAATTTACATTTAAAGGAACGACAATTAGTACTATTACAAACACTGCTTTCTTCTTCTTCTTCTCCTCCTCCTCCTACACTTCCATGGATTAGGCAAGAATCATATCGGGTCAGATCAATGATTCCTTGGTCTTCCCGGATGTCTTCTTCCTTTGGGTTTGCAGTTATGCCGTTTTGCACAATTCCGCCACGGTAGTCCAAAATATTGTGACCAGAGGAGGCGACTCGGCCCTAGGATATATTTTTAGCGACCAGAACTAATTGAGCCATCATTAAAACTTGGGTAATAGAGTAGCTACGCAAGTACCTGATGTAGCTAATGGAGTTACGACGGGAAATACGTCAGAACTTCTCCAAGTCATCACAACATGGGGAAGGGCAGTGTGATCGCCAAAATCCCTCTCCTCCCTAAATGGAAGCGAGCAGCCCGTCTAAGGAGAGCGGGAAGGCAGAGAATGGCAATATTTAAAGCAGTTTTCTTGTTAATGTTATAAAAAATGGAATCTAGCTCGAATTTATGTGAATACATAAATATTTTAAAACCTGGTTCCGCACAGTCATTTGGAAACGAGAAAATTCCGTTATTTCCTCATTCCATGTCCTTGACGTTTTAGGCCTGTAAGTTAACCAAATTGACAGATATCAACCCTCGAAAGTGTGATGTGGGTTAAATACACGACCAAACATTACACAGTTGATTTCTCTTCTTGGGTTTCTAATGCATTCTGTGAATACTCCGGATATTTTCTTCCAAACAAGTTCTTATTCTTCTGTTATTTTATCAGCTGGGATATTATATAACATAGTGCATCCTGTCACTCATCTTTGGAACCTCATTTCGAAGCCTGTATCTTCTTTTGTGCCCATGTTTCGAATTCATAAAGAAAATCGTGTGTAGTGATTAGTCGATAATTGTAGGCTAAATATATTCTGTATATCCATTGAGAAACAAGAGAGTAGTTCCCTATTTTTCAATGTATATCTAGTACTTAACTGTAGAAAAATTAAAATTGTAGCCTCTTCTATTTTATATAAAACTCTCATTAAGCCAGTTGTAACACATGGCAGTGGGATATAGACAATAAAATAAGTCATAGAAGAAAAATTATTAATATTTGAAAGGAAGATATTGAGAAGAATTTATGAACCGATTCAAGAAAACGTAATATGGCTAAATAGGTGCAATAAAGAAATATATGACATATACAAAGATATCAATATAATACAACAGATTAAGGTTAGACGGCTAAGGTGGGTAGAACATATTAAAAAAACTGGAGAACAAACGGATCCCAAAGAAAATTTTAGATGGAAACCTTTTCAACATAAAACCAATATTCAGACCAAAAAATTGATGGGAGGATACAATACGAAGAGATGTTTTGCAGATATTGAGTCCAAGTGTGGAGACGAAGAGCAGAAGACAGAGAAGAATGGAGGCAAAGGCCCCAAAGAATCTGTAAATGACTAGCTTAGCTGTAGTTGTAGTAGTGGTGCTTTTATTGACAAGCGTGAGTTTGCTTCTCCTCTGACCGCGTGTAAACGTGCCTTGGCGAAGCTTGCCTTCATTCTGGTTGTGCAGAGCAATACTAATTCTGTTCGTGGTAGTGATGACGTTTCTGCAATCCCTTAAGTAATATGTGCAAGTTTACAAGTACTAGTCGGCCACAATACGAGCGCATTTGGAAGAGGGCGACACTGTTTTTGTTGACAATGCTTAACGTTATCAAGTCTAGGGATCAAAGGGGGTAAGGGGCATGGCGATAGGGGAATGTGCAGTTGCACAATGAAAGCTGTACTATATTTACAAGCCTCAGCATAGCTAGAAATGCAACTCGGAACTGCGATATTTTCTTTACCTGACTATCCTTCCGGTGCCCCACCCACTTGTTCCATAACTGTTTAGTTCCTCTCCCCACTACAGCACTCATATGTGGCCGACTAGTATATATAAAGGCATATTCCAAAATTTTACCAGGTAGGTAGGCGCGTGATTCTTATAGTTCTGAACCTTGAAAACTGGTTATGAAACAGAAAACTTTAAGATGGATTCATTTCACACCACTTTTAAAATTAAAGTACTTAATTTCACCTTATGTAGGCATTACTGGTTGGCAATAGTATCCCTCAACAATCAAAATAGCTGAATGCAGTATATATGGCGCATTCCCTTGAACGTCTGTTTACTGTTCCTCTGCTTTGTGTCACAAAATATGTTTTACAACCCAACGGTAGCTCAGGACAAAGTTTGGATGAGGACAAGTCCCTCGAAGTCAACAATACACGACTGGATCCAGAAACTGGAAAGTGCAAGATCCCCTATGGGCCAGCGGTATCAGAGAAAATAATTTTATAAACAATGTGCGGGCAGACAGAAACATTTATCGAAAAAATCTAAAATCTAATTGTATACCAAGATGCGGTTATCAAAGATATATAAAATCTACAATTAAATCAACTCGATAATGGAAAATTAATTCTACTGCGTCTTTGATTTGAGGACCTGATTCTCAGTAACCCAAGAATGCTGGATCACATGGTGAACAGATGATGCATTCTGGACTCCCAGAATTCTAAGTATGTAACGTTTCACCCAGTGAAAGTGATAGTATGGTCCGGAATATCTGGCTCAAGAATTATTGGTTCAACTTCTTCCCAGATATGGCTGACTCTCCTGCTTATAAAAGGATATTCACCGAGTTTGCCAACAACTCAATGGCATGAAGTTAACCCAAGAAGGTTTCTAACTAAAGCGAACTAAAATAAATCACTGATTACGTTTTCCAGTTATTTTGATAACCGAACCATTTCAGGCGGAATATAGGCAATGCGACAGCTCGAATTTACTAGTCTCTCTTGTTCTAGGGGTGTTACGAAACGGACCCCAAACCCTAAACAACTAGAGGATATGAGGGAAAAACAATCGCTGTTACCTACGGGCGCGTCCGTCTAAACGTGTCCTCCAGTGGCAGACGGCGAATCACCACCAGCGTTTTTGTGATATACAGTTATCTCACATGGACCAAAATAAGACGCTTACAAACTTCACTATTTCAGCATCAGTTTTTTGCAAAACTTGGGTCTATAAGAACAATCCTGTATATTATTTACTGAATCTCCAAGAATTTGAAACCCTATTTCGCCAGAAGAGCATGTTAGGGTTATAACTTACACAACAATAAGTACAGTAAATGACAAATTTGAAATATTACATAAGGTTATGAATGTGAGTTATAAATTGCATACAGTTGAGACAGTATTTTAACACTAAAATAATTTAAGTCTAATTATATAATATGTAAACTCAATAACAGCCCGTCTTAAAGCAATACGTGTATGTAACAATATATAAAAAATGTATGTAACATTCATTGTATATGTTTGTATTATTGTAGCCATGTGTAATAATGTTATGTATATATATTACGTAATTTAATAATGTACGAGCTGTGAGAATAATAGGTTATAAGTTGCTAACAATGAGGTAACAATGAGGTAACCTTGAGGCAATAATGAATTTGAAAGTTTAAATGCTACTAGTCATTATTGGAGCAACAATAATGTAAATTTTGAGACAGTTTGAAAATAGCCAATCAACAACCAGAAAAAGCTTTAGTTAAATGAAGGTATTCTATTGGATTAGGAATAGCCAATCACAGACTTTAAATACAGAAATTTACAAGTTTAGGAGGTTGAAATCAGTTCAGTTGCCTGAAGACAGTGATTGCAACCGGATGCGAGATCGCCCTCGAGAGATTTAATACGTATTCGTGCGAGACGAAAAATAAGTTTACGTGTTAAAAAGTGCAATTAATTAATAAAAAGAATCTCACAGCTCTCTATATCAGTGAAGTGTTATTTAAATCGTGTCAAGAATTAATAAAAGAAGTGAAATAAAATTATAATCTGTGTAAGCCTACATTCTTAGTCACACAACAACCCTGCTAGGAGAAACGTATCTCTAACAATAATACTGACGCAGCCGAGGCAAACATAAATATATAATATTTAAAGAAAGAGTCAAACTACAAAGTAAATATTTTTTTAAACTTGTGGCAAAGGCCTGAAAGTACATTTGGGGCGAAGGCTATCGGAAACTGTTTACTATACGTGAGGTTGCAACTACTACAAGTTCGGTTCCCCAACAGTTGAACTATAATACATCTCCTACTTCACAGTATTGATAATAACATTGGTCCTTGAATATTGTTTTACGTATGGATGTATTATCACATTCTTCAAAAAGTAATCTTAGGTGGAGTCTTTTTCTGTCAATTATTGGACAATCAAATAAAATAAGTTTTACAGTTTGTACACATTCTTGAAATTTAAAATAATAACCTTTGTCTGAATTAATGTTAAATCTCATGAAATGACCAAGTTTTCAATGGCCTGTCATAAACTGAGCTAAAATAAAACTTGGAGTGAAATGTCTTACATATAACCTTAGATTACTGTAGGAAAGAAGCGTTCTTAAATCAAAGCACCGTTTGCACTTCTTATCCGAAATTCATTCCAACTACCAAAGATGTAGTAGCAATGTAGTTCTAAATTTTATTTTTAACACAAGATATAGACACTTTGTGTATCAATAATGTAAACTAGAGGATACTGCTGATCTAGCAAATTGGTCCGCACGTTCATTCCCTACATTTCCCTGATTAAATTTAAATTGAATTGAGTTTTATTTATAGATGCTCTTTAACTACTATGGTCCTTGGTGTTCCATTCTATATTGGGCGTGAAAGACCGGAAATTTTGCTCAGGCGCCTCTTTATCAGGCCTGAGGTTCTTTTACGTGCCGTAAATCTACGACACGGAACCACCGGCTTTGCCTCCCTTCCGAAGGAAGCCATGCTAAGGATTTTTACTTCATAACCCTCCGCCGGGTTTGAACCCGCGACCTTAGGAACTAAAGGCTAGCACGGTACCACTAGTCCACGGAGGACGACTCATTTCCCTGATGCCCTCTTATCCAAAATAGACAAATGTTTTGTATAGTTATTGATTTATTTTTAATTTGAACAGAGTTTGTATTCAAATTGAATTTATCAGTGATAGAACGGCAGCTTGTGAGTCACTAAATATTCGCGTACTGTATTTGTGTTCAATGCACCACTGCACAGCATCATTTATAGCATATAATTCAGCTTGGGACACGGAGTAGGTGATGGATAGTTTGAATGAAATTGGCATTTACATGACTTTCTCTACTCTTGAACAAACTATTTTTACAAACGCTTATTCTCCATCTACTTCATGTTAATCGGGATAAACATTTGCAGAAACTAACTTATTGCTAATTTTCCTTGTAGGTGCAAGGGGAATATGGTAGGCTTTAAGCGACAGTCAAATCTTTTAAGAGCTGGTTGCTATGTGGAGCATTCCATTCTCTTTGCATGTTCAGGACATAGAAAACGAATAAAGAATTCCCATTTGAGAAAAAGTATAAGTGTTGGAAAATTCAAACAAATAACAAGGAATATCTCGGAAATGGTTCACTTGACAAACAAAATGTATATGACATAAATTGTGTGTTTTAACGAGATCTACATTTTTTGTTTACATAGTAATATGTTGTCTATCTCTTACGATTTGCCAGTTATGCAAAATCATTCAGAATGAACACACTTTTGGAGACATTCCCGGAAAATTCAAGACATACATTTCATTTGGCATGAAAATATCCGAAACATGATATTTCAATCAAAATCGTTAGAGCCATTTTGAAAAAATCAAAACGTTCGAAAAATACTCATCAAAAGGTTAGTCTGGGGTGGGGGGATTTTCTTCAAAATCTTCGTGTCGCATCTTTGAAAGATACTGAACCTCAATACAAATCTGGTATTCATCCGACTTTTCATTTTTGAGTTATGCTGTTCACAGACACACACAGAAATGCTTTTTTTTATTCATGGGGCCTCAAAACATGTATTTCCGGTGAAATCTCGATATAGAATTTTGGAGTGGAATGCAATGCTTCTCTTACTTACTATATGTAGTAGAGAAAATAATATCAACATCACAATCCTAATATCCAAAATGTCTTTGCAATGATATGTTGATTATTTCAAAGCTAATAATTTGGTGAGCAGCGTGAACTACTTTTCTTTGCTTTGCAAGAACGACTCATTAATTTTGTACATTTATATTATGTACTAGCTCTCTTATTATTTTGAGGTACTTGCTTATGTTAAACTTTGAAATTAAACCTACCAATCCCACCATTTTCATCTTTCAAATATGCTTTAATAGTTTGTAAAAATGTATCCAAATAAGCACGTTTCATTTAGAAATGAATAGTCTGAAATATCAAATTACGTATTAAAAGAAAGAAAATTAAGTTCAATCCCCTTTTTCTTATCTCATCTGAAAGTTTTGTAGTGTACATGTTGTTGGGTTTGATTTTATACAACTCAGGTTTGGCAGTTTATATTCTACAGCTATGGGAACATTGCTTTTATTTTCTATATTTTAAAAGGGAAGCTGATATATTGATTGGGATGAAAATGTCGAAGCGTCAGAGAGAGAGAGGCATTCTGTCACGTTTACAGAGACGTGATTCGACTTCATGCTAAGACTAAAGCCAAAATCCGAGGCGCAGAGCACGGCAGAATTCTGAGCATGCTCTACAAAGATTTCCTCTAGCGTGCCATGTATCCACAACTTTGTCCTTTGCTTCCCTATACTGTAAACTGAGTAGCGGAAAGCTCTTTTGGGGGCTTCATTCACAAGTTTACTACTCTTAGTCGCCACAGCACCACTTTGCATAAACCCAGTGTTGCCAAACCAACTGATGTGCCAATGGCTTTACGCACACTTTTAAACCGGAACTAAGTTGGAGGAGAGAGTGTAAAGAGAAGGCTATTTGCCAGTACACATATCCTCATAGATCATGGAAAAATACATACTTTTTTTTTGTTTAAGCGAAAAGTAAATGGCGAAAACTTTATAATATTTTAAATATAGTTTTAAAATAGTACTGTTATACGTACTGTGAATTCTGCAGCACTTCACAAACATACGCAAATCAACTCCTTCACAATTTGAAGTAGAGATGTAAACTTAGTTCTTCTTTTAGGGGAAATTCAGCCCCACAAATTAGTACTAATTTACATATAGTAGCTTCCGCGTTCTCTAGCCTGTATTTCTTTCTTTGCGCAAATATATACGTTTTTGTTTTCACCATTTTTACTCTGAACAGCTTTTTCTGTGATTGACATTTTCTGAAATAAATGACCCTTTTTCTCAGAAACAATTGAAGGTAGTAAATTAAATTTTATAATTATAAAAAGAGTATTTAAGTGATGTAGGGGAACTATTTCGGTGTAAATAATGCGGTTTGTTAATTAAGAAAATTTAATAACATATGTTTTAATCTAAGGATGGCGTTAATGAACAAGCTTATTGGATAAAAGTATGTAAGTGAACTTAGAATGCCGGCAACTACAAACTTTATAAATTTCATTCTGATATTTTAAACAGTTTCTATGATAATGGGTATTGTATTTAGCAAATTTAACATTAGTTAAATCAAAATCAAAACCTTAAGTCAAAATAATGCTTTCGTTGTGTAAAAAAAAGTGTAATATAAAGGTTCACAGTGAACTGAGTTAATATTTTCATCACTTCACTGATATGATTCCAGTGTGAGGTATGCTTTGAGCATGAAACGAACATATTCTAAATCGGTTATCTTTAAGTAGAAGTATTAAATCTTCATGAACACGTTGTTGAAAGCGAATACGTATATATTAATAAAGGAAAATTAATTAATGCTTATTTTAAATTTAAACTATAATCTTCTAACCGTCAGGCATAATTAACTGTTTTATGTTAGTAATGTAGCTATATACGCGTGCGTTTTCCATTTCTGAAGTTAGTTCCATTCAATTAGTATTTCATTAATTAAAATCTGTATTAAGAAAAGGTAAACAGAAAGACTGAAAAGAGAGATTTATAAAAGAAAATGTAACGGAAAAAAGAGAGTTTTTCAATACGTATGTACAAGGTATTTTATTATCATGCCCTGGGGACTGGAGTTACAAATGTGAAAGCCAAAGGTTTCATCATTGATATTTCCTTTGCGCAAAGAGTAATTTATGGTGTGCTAGTTTATTAGAGAATATATGTAAATTAAAAATTCTTCGTGGGTTTCATTTTTCTTAGGAAACTGTATCCAGAGACTTAGTATGTAATAAAAAAGCTTGTTAATTTCGAGCAAAATGGAGACATCTGGTGAGAAAGTGAAATTAGAGCTAAAACAGCAGCATATAAGCTACTATCAGTAAAGTCTAAGCATTTGTTTAATGATGAATTTACTATTTTATAAGCTATTATAAACAATAAACGAAGGTTAATCAGGATTAACTACAGGCAAGATCATCATAGGTTCATTAATCGTGATAAATTCTCTCAGCTCTAATTAATAAATGCTAATGTTTAAGGACTTAATAAATATATTTATACCGAGAGTGATGATGATAATGTTTGAGACTAATTGAAGTTAACTTTTTATCACAACATTTTCGTAGATTGCATTAATTCATATAGATTAGGTCCTTTTGGGAGGGGGGTTGTTACCGTGGTACATTCCTTACGGCCGCGCGAGCGTAAAACCCCTTATGGCTGAGAGGATATTAGCATTCGTGACTTTATACAATCTCCAAGATATTTCACTTTTCTAATGTACGCAGTTCAGTTTCACTGTCCTTGCGCGTAGCGGTGAAATAAATCGTGGGAAGAACCTTCCACCTATCTCATCGGAATATACAACACAAGACATCTCGCTGTCGCAGTTTTGATTGTACGTCACAACCTCACTCGGAAAACAACACTTTATGTCGCTTCAACAACACGAACTCATTAGCTCACTCGTACGCTGGCTTATATATAACTGTCGGCGAGTTCCAGTGTGTTCGTTGGAGGTAGGGGAAAAAGAAGCATCCAGAATTATTTGTCGCGTCTCGAAAGTGTTCATGATACTTGCGTAGCGGAGAGCGGGGCCCTCCCTCCCTCTCCAACTAATCGCTGGCCAACACTGAAGGACACGTCACCCGCGGCTGGGTGGAGCCGGATCCATCACAATATGTAACTTATCTCGTATCAAATTATAGTTTAGCAACTTAGAAAAAAAAAACCTTGGAAAGGGTAACTCACCTGGTCATGTAAAGCTCTCTACCTGCCTTAGATGGGCATGGCTCTGCTGCTCTGCCTCCGAGTCGCTTCTTCAGCACCAAACGTCATAATTTCACGTAGCCCATGTTTTATTTTCTTCTTGCAAAATCGTTTATCACTTAATCACACGACTGTTTTAACTACACAACTGTAGAGGCAGAACTAAAGACAAAGAGCATTGCAACAGAAACGCTGTTTGTAGATTACTGTGACAAGTCAAGCAAAGGCAAAGGTGCGGCGGGTGTGAAAACAAATGTTTACATATAACTAGCGATAGCATTTTACATGCATGAGGTATTATCATGGGATATCTTCCAAAAGTTAATTCACACTTTTTAGGGTATTTCATAGGAAAAAAGTTCCTCGTTAAGTGATTTTCATAACACACATTTTAATTGAAGTTTTACAAAGAAAACCAGCGGCTTAATTGTTTTTACAGGGAGGCCAATTATACATCATCATCTAGAAACTATGTTCTTTAACTACCTCTTACAGAATTTGAATAAGGACTTTAGTTTTTGAGTTATCACGATGTAAACAAGATCCTATTAAAATGTTCTACACTATAAAGTTGCTGTGTTCACAACAGTGACGTGACACTTGTTTCCCACGTATCAGCCCACTTCCTTTTTAAGACACCTCACTGGATAAGTCAGTAGCTAAAGGAAAATGACAAGTAGAGCGGGTACGATTTATCCCCTCCTGAATACTCGGCGCAGTCCGTAGGCCGAGGGATTCTACTAAGTTGTTATACTACGGTAAATATTCAATTACAAACCAGCACGCCATTAAAAGGATTTTGTATGTTATAAAACAAATAAAGTAAGCAAGAATGAATAGTAATCCTTCAAGTAGTAGCAGTGCCACAGAATAGAGAACAGTTGTTCCAGCATTCACAATTATTTTACTCAATAAATATACCAAAAACATTTGTTCTCACAAAACAGGAACTGAATTTAGTCAAACATAATTTGAAGAGCACAACGTTCCATGTTAAAATTTAAATGTTTAGAAGAAACATATTGCTGGGTAGGTTGATCTGATTCGCAAATGTTCATATCATCCCTTTCATCACTGTATTTCTTTTCCTTCTTGATCAATCGCCATACAAGGTGCCGGGCTGATCCCCTATCCTGGATATGCTATTATCTTTAGAGTTTGCTTGCTCCTCGATGGGCTACTGACCCAAGGCATTGCTTGTAATTCCTTGCGGGTGTAAGTATGCAACAAATGCCCATTATTGTTAAACATTCATCATATTGCTAAATCAGACTTCTTAAGTTTCAAAGCACTCACCAACATTCAATTAAGTATGTCTTTGATACAAAAACATCTGAAAGCCATGCGATTGCTGATAATACACAAATATTTGATTTACAATAGTTGCCAGCAACTGGTGTTAAAATTTAGAAATAAAATAAATCCAGTAAAAATGCCTCAATAACCATGGAAATGCCTAGCACAGAAAAATATTTCAACGTTTTTTCATTAACACCCTATAATGCAATAGGTCAGAGGACATAAATACATACTTTCGACCACCAGGCTTGGAGATTGAATATATGTTTCTGTACTCTAGTCCAGCCACAAATAGGTTGGGAAAAACCAAACAATGGAGAGGGAACAGAACAAAGAAAATGCACAGGCTGATAGTTGTCCATGGACTCCGGAGTAATTTCCTGCCTCTGACAGAACGTTATTTACATCGCTTTGTTTTAGGTATGCCGATGTTTATGTTCCGGATCATTAATAATAAAAAGCCATAAAAAGCACTCTTCGGTTATGAAAAAAAAGTACAGTACATATTTTGCATGTTCACAGTGTCAAATTCTCCATGGTCGAATCGAATTCCATGTAACGCAAAACTGGAAAAAGCTGTCGGCCCATTCCAGCATTCCAACTGACAGCCGCAGCACAGATACTTCAAATACAAACCAGCAGATTCCCTCTCTAATTATTCGTGTTGACATATTAGCAAACATCTGCACAAAAACCAACCAGCGTGAAAGCCAGCATCACCCTGTCAGTAGATCAGCTAGTCCTACATTTTTGGGCTTCATTTCGCGAGATTTGCTGAGATTTCCATACCCTAAACTAGGACAAATTAATATAGTGATATTTGCTTATGATAATATTTAGGCTTTAATTTTGCAGATAAAGAGTAAATTTATGTCATTATGTTATGTTAACAATACTACAACTTTTCATTAAACAGCAGTTTGGGGTGGATTGTCTAGAAAATTTTCGCCTGGCATGCTGTCTCACTCCAAGTACAAAGTTTGGCATTTATCAGACTTTTCGTGTTATACTGTTATATATACCAGGTGAGTCAGCTGCCCCTAGTATTCGTATCTATGCAACCTGCAGATTATAGTCTAATATGAAAACATTGACCCTTTTATCAGTCAAACTGTTATTGTAGCTCTGTCCTATTCGATACTATACACAACCACCATTAAGGATTAAAGGCCTGAATTGGCCAAGGAGCCGCGAAAGGTTTTAAAAGGACGGCTTTTCATGGATATACTCGTAATGCTTGCAAGGAGATATGTATGCTTTCCCGAAGAACGGGAGGCAACACGCGCGTTCATGTCGAGTGGATTAGCTGCCGGGATGTGGTAAAGCAACGGTTAGCTTCGGAAGTTCGAATATTTTTTTTTCTTTCTCCTTGCGTTTAATTTCTTTATTTTAGTATACTAATCTATTTATTTTTGTTATTGGCTCTCCTGTGAGCCAAAGGCACAAGAATTACAATCAAATAATTGTGCATTATGTTTACGGTAATAATCTGTACCTATCTGGTGTTTTAAACCATGCCAAGTAGTTAGCTTTTATTCTTTTGGGCACATATCGACGATATTAAATCTAACCGCTTTTGTTTCATGTTTCACTTCTTCTACTGACAAAGGATTGTAAATGTGCCAAGTTCATGGTAAACAGAATAATAAATTGTTAAAGAGTGTGGATTTCATCAACGAAGTAAATGTTCAAAATGACGACCCCCTTCATCAATGCAGATTTATGTAAGTTGTTGGAAGGACCTTCTTGCATGTTGAAACATGCCCGGTGTAATCTGCCTAGATTCTTCACATATGAATGTTCGAAAATTATTTGGGCTATACGGTTCTTCTTCTTTACGGTAGAAAAAACATGATGATTATTCCATTTTGTACACACTTATAATGTTATCAAAAACGTTCTTTGTATCATATCAAATTATAGACCCAAAGAGATAAAACAAAAGGTTATAACAATTTTGAACTTAACACGACGGATTTGAATCCGCACTAAAGCGGCACAGTGGTAAAGCAACTATGATAATACCATTCGGCCAATGTTACATTGCGAGTTGGGGTTCCTATACGAATTAATAATAGCAAAATTCAACCCACCTCGAATCTATACATGCTTTTTGCAACTTCATACAGCGTTTGGAGGTCATTTTGGTAACTTTAACTCAAGTAAACAAACTGCATCAGCCATTTCAATTATTTTATGAACTGAAATATGCCATAGTTTGTGACAGAAGAGAAATTATCTACCTAATGCTTAGCATTTTTTGACAAGGCTGTACAACGAACCTTTCTTGGCTGACGGCTTAAATAAAATTGGTCGCACTGCTAGATCTTCCAATTTGTTTTCAAATAGTTTTGTCAACCGATGCATGTGATAAGTTGTTCCTTCAGGGCCATTTTCAAAGGTGTGTATCAGTGTATGCCAAAGAATAAAAGTTTGTAAAATCAGCTTAAAGCGTCACTGAAGCTCTCAGGGTCAGGGTGGGATGTTTTTGGCATCGACATACATGAGATAGCATTCTGTCCCGTAAAACACTTATGCACTGTGTTATCTATCCCTCCTCTATAAAGTGTTATCAAATCAGCCTTTAGAAGGAATTCAAGAAAGGCGTAAGTCACATATCTTGCTTAGCACGTTGCATAAATTAAAAAATAAATAGGGGCAGCTGACTCACCTGGTAATATTATATATATATATATATATATATATATGTAGTAGACTTTTGCTGAAATCCTCCATTCCGCAAAGATCCTAGGTACGTCATAAGCCGGTATAGAGAGTAACTTCATTCTATACACCATCTGACGCGGCGTCTAAATGCCGGCAGATAGCGAAAAATTAGCTTAGGTTAGATTAGATTAGATTAGAGTTGCACTATATGCCTAACAGGCATCATTTCAGAACTTCAGCAGAACGTCCACTTTTGCATGTTTTCAGCATATGCCGGCTCTTCATCATCTGCCTAGGATCTTCGATAAATTATGGGTTTCAGCAAAAGCCTGCGACATATACACAGAGGTTTTCTTCTAAAACTGTCCCCTCCCCCCACTTGAGTGCATGACATAACGCGTATTTCCAGTGAAACTTGGATGTCGAGTTTTTGGGACGAATGCATTTATTTCCCTTACCTACTGGAAGAGAAACTAAAAATGCAACTTTCCTTTTACGCCATATTAACATTTGTAGCTTTTCTTATTAATTTAATATCCGGTATGTTATTTTTAGGTTGATAAATAATATTTCGATCTGTTTTTGTTTATTATACTGCGTGTTCTATGATTTAGTTCCTGTTCATTTATTAAGTTAGTGTATCTTGGAAGCTATTTAAAATAGAAGGCTGTGATATAGTTTAAATTTTTGAAAAAGCTCCTATTACAGAATTTTTAGTATAATCTCAGTTCCTGCGACTTCTCACCTCAAAAATAGCTAATGATTTTGATCATAACCTATAATAAAATGTATATACGAATTTTCTGGGAATAGCTTGTGAAGTCCTCTTCATTCGGAGGTAATTATAAACTTGTATAACTGATGGATGGAATTAATGGACGAAAACATACTACACATAAATGCAGATCTGTTTAAAACACACAATTTATTTCAAGTAACTTTTTGCGACATAAGTCTATTCCGATATATCCGTTATTCGTGGTTCGAATTGTTCAACACATCATTCTTTTCAAGTCCTGTTGATTTTCGGTTGTCTCTCGCGATTGCATGGAAACAGTATGGAATTTTAAGGCCCGCAAATAGCATCCATTTCTTAAACATTTGTCTATCGCTGTTCTCTTTGTATCTGTAACGAAATGTAGCTTCGATTAAAATGAAGTAGATAGTGAAACAAACTTACGTAAGAATGTGAATGTAACACATCAGATATTTTTATATAAATTACTATACTATGATTAAAATCTTACCTTTATAAAAAATAGCGTAAAGTTCAAGGTAAAGCTAGAATAAAATAACGACAATATATACGAGATCATTTTGTGCATGGCATTTTGCGACTCTGTATACATACACACATAAAGATTCTGAGAAAGGCCAATAATGTTTTCTCCCCGTCTTTCCACGAGGAAGGCGAGCTACAAATGCATGAAAAAGTGCAAATAAAACGTAATTTCAATAGAAAACCTCTTAGAGACATACTTCTTCTGTGACAGATGCAAGATGCTTCCATTGAAAGAGGAAAGCACACAGAAAGAACTCTCATACGTTAGCGACATTTCGACCACATACTGGTCTTTCACGGAAGCCTTCAGACCCAATCTCTTCCCCCTTGCTTCCCTCTCCTTCTGTCGCCATAGGGTGTGCAAAACACGGTGCGCTTGGGCGTCGACTCGACGTAAAAGTTTAAAACGTTGCCATTCGATCGTTTTAAAAGTATTTTTAAATCCGAAAGCTTTAAAAAGTTAGCCCCACCAAGTGTATGTTCAAGGGTATTTAATAAATTGAATCTGGTGCTTTGCATACTTAAAATCACCATTAGAGGAATTACGAATTTTGGAAAAGGTAGAACCAGAAACTAACCAAATTTTAACTATTAATTCAACAATTATCTCTATTTTCAAATCATTTCGTAAACGTTAACCTGTAATTAGAGTTATTAAAAATGAGATTCAAATAATTGAGTAGCATAACGCATTTATAAGAACTCTTATCAGAGACTTTAAAAATGAACTTGTTGCGCTTTTAGGTAGCTGTACAACTTGCCATTTACTGAAAATATTTATGTTCTACACTATTTCACTCCAACCTTCCAAAATTAGAATTATTTAAGGTAGTGAAGCGATTCGCGAAAAAGAAAAACATAATTATGAATTTTTAGAACTATCTTGGTGGTCTCAGAGAATAGTGCATTAATAACGAGATTGCGTTATATTTTCAAAATGCTTCTCTCCATTTTCTGGAAAGCCATAAACTACAATCGACTAATGAATGGTACGTTATTTCAAACCATTTTAAATTTAGGCTCAAATAGAAAAATTATTTTCAGAAATCTCGGTAATTAATTTGTTTGTGTATTTATTTGTTTCGTGCTATAACAGAGCAATGCTGCAACAGCAGTAGCTACATATATATTAAAATGCAAATTTAAATATTACGTAGCAACATATTTAAAAAGAGAAGAAGAAAACTAAGACTACACAAAAACAAATTGGTCATTAATGGCCATTTAAATATGAAAACTCGCACACTAAAAACGCTGACACTACCAGTTTTATTGTTCTTAAAGCATGCGGAGAACCAAACTGGCAACGCAGGTTGCATACTGCGACGGCGCTGGATTTAAAAATGATAAAATATTTTTTGCTAGTTTTAAATTGTTTAGGAGAGTAAGAAAACGTTATTCCTAAATTTCTTAATTTTTGCTAGGAATCATAAGAGATTCCGCAAAATAGAAACTGCAATAGAAACTGAAAAAGATTGAGGTTTGTATTGCAAAAGATCTCCATTCTTAGTAAGTTTTGTATTTTATACTTTACTTAACCTCTTTGGACTCTTAACTTTCAGATGAAAAAAAAGGAACACAAACGGAAAAAACAAAACTTTGTTACATTCACGAGTTACCCACTAAAATTATATTTATGTCCCGGCTTATGATAGTAGCACATCAGATTTTTTCATGAGAAATGACCTATACACTTAACTTTATTCACAACATTATTAAGTAGCTAACCTGATAAAACGTTTTGAAACTAAGACCAAATTCTGTATACAATTTCTTGCAGAAGATTATGTCGCATACGCATCAAGGAATAACGCGCTATTTGTAAAGTAGGTATGTCCAATTACCACCAACATATAAGACAACTTTGCTATAAAACATCAGCCGCCCCCTGCAAATGTCAGAACTCAAAACACCCGTGCCGTTTGGCATGAGCAAGAGAAACAAGTGTCGCCTCAACCGCCGTCCAGTCGGTCACTTTGACTCTAAACCCTGTTGCTCGTAACATTGATTCGCTGATATGTATTCTTCTGCACCTCCTTTCCTTCCCCTGTCTCCCGGTTGGCTAATTTACGCCTTTGAATTGTGATGTATATAACAAAAACGTCCTGCGCAATGCAACTTCGGGCGATAAGAGCGATAAAAATTTATGATAGGTGCAAGTGCTTCCTGAGAGGCAGGTTTAAACCGAAGGATCCTTCTACCTAAAAATTAACATACATTCCAGATACATTAACTCTGTTACGTAATATAAGGTCTTTAAACAAGAATGTCGTATCTTTGAACTTAAATGAAACAAGTTCTAAAAATGATAGAGGTTTATTTGGTTTTTTTTATTTTGAAACATAATGTCAGAGAACGTCAGTTAAGTGATCGCCGCGTTGGGTTGGGTTGGGTTGCGCGTATACGGTTGACCCAATTTTCAATGGCAGAAAAATGTAAATTAGGTCCTACTTCACGAATAACACGCGTGATGTTATTCATAAGATAATTTACTGTTTATGGCTTGTTGACATAAACTCAAGATATTACATAGCCCCACAAGAAGTAATCCAACGGCATTAAATCACATGACCTCGGGGTCCAGTTAACATCACCACCACGGGAAATGATGAAACCTCTGAACTTCTCCTTCAAAAATCGATTGTTTCGGAGCAGTATGACATGTGGCACCATCTTGCTGGAACCAAATGTTTCGGAGATCCATACCATCCAATTGAGGCAAAAATAGTCCCTTATAAGAGCCCGGTATCTTTCTCCATTGACAGAGTTTCTCCATCTTCATCTTGGAAATATATGGACCAATGATTCCACCAGACCAAAATCCACACCACACAGTAACCTTTTGGGGATGAAGTGGTCGTTCTTGAATCTGCATTGGATTGTGATTGTTCCAATAGCGGAAATTTTGTTTCTTAACGCAACCATCCATCCAAAAGTGGGCTTCGTCGCCGAAGATGACTTTTCGACAAAAATCGTCAGCTTCCAATTGCTCCATAGCCCAGTCAGCGAATACACGGCGCAACCTATGGTCGTTTGACTTTAGTTCTTGAGTTAACACAATTTTGTAAGCGTAAAACGTCAAGTCCAGATGCAGAATTCGCCAAGTTGTGGTCGGCGAAAGCCCCAATTCTTGCGCTCGACGAGCAATTGATTTGTTCCCGTTCTCACGTACACTCTCATGAACGGCGCCTATGTTTTCGTTGGAGCGCTTACGTCGATTACGTACAGGCGTTCTTTGATCCCTGACAGAACCACTTCTTTCAAATTTATCGATCAAACGCAGAATCGTTCTCTCGCAGGGACGATTATGCACACGCAAACACGGAAGGTTTAGAGAAGAGATGGTCCATTTTGATAATTTTTTACAATTTCTACGCATTGCTGAATGCTGTAACGTTCCATGACTATTTGTCAGTAAAAACTGTAACCACGTGAAAAAAATGACCGCTGTAACTCAATAACAACGTTAGCTATCACATGCTGAAGATAGGACACTCTTGTTGAAAGACCCTTTATAATTTATTCATACGGTTACAAAGATATAAATCTGACAATTCTCTTTGAATACATTAAGACAAATGATGATTTTAAGTAAGGAACTAGTTTGTATTCCACAACAGCAGCCGATGAGAGGTGACTATGCAGGTGCCAGTTAAGAGATAAGTGGTAAAGTTATATGCAACAGGGTTAGGCTCGCTGTAGGAACAGTTAGTTAATTTGCAGCATTTTAAGTCGGCTTAAATGTGTAAATGGATCATCTGTAAGGTCCGCCGTAGTATGCACACATCAGGTGAGAGAAATTCAACGCGTTTGTGGAGGCTGGGCAAAGGTAGTGCAATGATAGTGCGTTGGCCCGATTCGTGTTTCGAGTACCAGCCATAGCCCGAATTTTACAATTTACCTGGTTTCACTTCCCAAGATAAGCCTACATGTGGCCATTTTTAGTAGTACTTTTTCACGATGTAACTAATTTGTGGTAGTCACCAATATTATTGTTATGGATCGGAAGTTGACATTCCAACATGCAGTGTGGCTGCTATGGAAACAAAAGAAATCTCGATGCTCAAAGAAATGGATGTTGCAATAACAATTCCATCATTTAACTTTACCATAATTTTCAACATTGAAAATTCAGAACACCAACTTTTTGGATTCATCAATCTACTACTTTTTAAACGAAATACGCCAATACATTCTTCTCAATATCTACGCCTTTTTCTTTTAACCGCTTGCAGAATGAAGTATGTGCTAACTCATACCTCTGTTTTGATTTCTTCGGTATTAACTCGTCACATTCACTTTTCCGAATCTCTTCTATTTCCATATCATTGGATACGTCGTCTATTGCTCTTTCCATAAATCAAATTGCTAACACAACTATAAAACTATAATATAACTTGGCGGAAGGACAGCAACACTTTACAAACATTCTGTTCCCACAGCAATGCATACCAGGTGACCTAACTGTGCAGTATTTCAAGTGTGCGTCAAAGAGATGGAGAACTAAACGGGGCAATTCCAAGTAAACACAGATCAGTGGGGAACTGGCAAATTAGCATAAGCGAGCTTGTTTTTTTATGGGAGGGGGGTCCATCTATGCCCCGCCTTTAACTGCAATGGTCTTATCGGCGGCCTTTCCTTTGGAACATATTATTGCCTATATGCTATGGTGTTAACTCGAATACCCTTGAACTTGGGTTTCTAGTAAACTTTGGGCTTTAATCATTAGATCACACACATACGCAATTCAGGCTCTCATTCATACTTCCAGACTCTGAGAAGAATAGGGAATAATCTTGGCTAGAGAAAAATTCCCACTTCCATCCAGAAATCCAGAATGGGATCCCTCGCACAGTAGTGAGGTGCTCTACCGACTGAGCTACGGGGCCAGCCGAGATTCCTTCTGCTCCTCCTGCTTATCAGCAAAGACGATAAGCGGATCGCGCTCATTGAGAGGCACTTCCTAGGCTTTCAATAGTGTGTACAGTCCGTGATGATAGACAAAAACAGACCCTTGCATTGGAGTGTAACGACCGTGATAACAGACAAAAATAAAGAGAAAAGGTCTTAGAATATCTTCCACTTCAGTTACACAGGCTTATTTTCGAGGAAATAAGCTCGCTTTTTAGACTGACAAATAATTAAGATGTCTATTTGAGCTATCCGTATCCGTCGATAGGTATTTTTTAAATCGTGTTTACGCTGTTCCTGTCTAACATTGACTATAAGCAATAAACATGAGAGCAGACAGTGTTTCACTACCATTGTTTCGTTTGCTATTATAAACTATTGTTACTATATTATCATCATATAACGGCACTGTTACGTTGACTTCGCTCATTGAAGTTGATTGATACGATGTTGCAACCATCTGTGTATCCACATGGATGTTTCTGAGAACCGTCGTCGTCGTAGTAGTAGTAGGTGTGGTGGTAGTAGTAGTAGTAGTAGTAGTAGTAGGTGTAGTGGTAGTAGTAATAGGTGTGGTGGTAGTAGTAGTAGTAGTAGTAGAAGTAGTAGTAGTAGTAGGTGTGGTGGTAGTAGTAGGTGTGGTGGTAGTAGTAGGTGTGGTGGCAGTAGTAGTAGTAGTAGTAGTAGGTGTGGTGGTAGTAGTAGTAGTAGGTGTGGTGGTAGTAGTAGTAGTAGAAGTAGTAGTAGGTGTGGTGGTAGTAGTAGGTGTGGTGGTAGTAGTAGGTGTGGTGGTAGTAGTAGTAGTAGTAGTAGTAGTAGTAGTAGGTGTGGTGGTAGTAGTAGTAGTAGGTGTGGTAGTAGTAGTAGTAGTAGAAGTAGTAGTAGTAGGTGCGGTGGTAGTAGTAGTAGGTGTGGTGGTGGTGGTAGTAGTAGTAGTAGTAGTAGTAGTAGGTGTGGTGGTAACAGTAATAGTAGTAGGTGTGGTGGTATTAGTAGTAATAGTAGTAGGTGTGCTGGTAGTAGTAGTAGAAGTAGTAGTAGTAGTAGCAGTAGTAGTAGTAGTAGGTGTGGTAGTAGTAGTAGGTGTGGTAGTAGTAGTAGGTGTGGTAGTAGTAGTAGTAGTAGTAGGTGTGGTAGTAGTAGTAGTAGGTGTGGTGGTAGTAGTAATAGTAGTAGTAGTAGGTGTAGTAGTAGTAGGTGTGGTGGTAGTAGTAGTAGGTGTGGTAGTAGTAGTAGGTGTAGTAGTAGTAGTAGGTGTAGTAGTAGTAGGTGTGGTGGTAGTAGTAGTAGGTGTGGTAGTAGTAGTAGTAGGTGTGGTAGTAGTAGTAGGTGTGGTAGTAGTAGTAGGTGTGGTAGTAGTAGTAGGTGTGGTAGTAGTAGTAGTAGGTGTGGTGGTAGTAGTAGTAGTAGGTGTGGTGGTGGTAGTAGTAGTAGGTGTGGGGGTAGTAGTAGTAGTAGGTGTGGTAGTAGTAGTGGTGGTAGTAGTAGTAGTAGTAGGTGTGGTAGTAGTAGTGGTGGTAGTAGTAGTAGTAGGTGTGGTGGTAGTAGTAGTAGTAGCTGTGGTGGTAGTAGTAGTGGTAGTAGTAGTAGGTGTGGTAGTAGTAGGTGTGGTAGTAGTAGGTGTGGTAGTAGTAGTAGTAAGTGTGGTGGTAGTAGTAGTAAGTGTGGTGGTAGTAGTAGTAGTAGCTGTGGTGGTAGTAGTAGTAGGTGTGGTAGTAGTAGTAGTAGTAAGTGTGGTAGTAGTAGAAGTAGTAGTAGCTGTGGTAGTAGTAGTAGTAGTAGGTGTGGTGGTAGTAGTAGTAGTAGTAGTAGTAGGTGTGGTGGTAGTAGTAGGTGTAGTGGTAGTAGTAGTAGTAGCTGTGGTGGTAGTAGTAGTGGTAGTAGTAGGTGTGGTAGTAGTATGAGGTGTAGTAGTAGGTGTGGTGGTAGTAGTAGTAGTAGTAGTAGGTGTGGTGGTAGTAGTAGTAGTAGTAGTAGTAGGTGTGGTGGTAGTAGTAGTAGTAGTAGTAGGTGTGGTAGTAGTAGTAGTAGATGTGGTGGTAGTAGTAGTAGTAGGTGTGGTGGTAGTAGTAGTAGTAGGTGTGGTGGTAGTAGTAGGTGTGGTGGTAGTAGTAGTAGTAGTAGTAGTAGTAGTAGGTGTGGTAGTAGTAGTAGGTGTGGTAGTAGTAGTAGTAGTAGTAGGTGTGGTAGTAGTAGTAGTAGTAGGTGTGGTGGTAGTAGTAGTAGTAGGTGTGGTGGTAGTAGTAGTAGTAGTAGGTGTGAGGGTAGTGGTAGTAGTAGTGGTGGTAGTAGTAGGTGTGGTAGTAGTAGTGGTGGTAGTAGTAGTAGTAGTAGTAGGTGTGGTGGTAGTAGTAGTAGTAGCTGTGGTGGTAGTAGTAGTAGTAGGTGTGGTAGTAGTAGTGGTGGTAGTAGTAGTAGGTGTGGTAGTAGTAGGTGTGGTAGTAGTAGGTGTGGTAGTAGCTGTGGTGGTAGTAGTAGTAGGTGTGGTAGTAGTAGTAAGTGTGGTAGTAGTAGAAGTAGTAGTAGGTGTGGTGGTAGTAGTAGTAGGTGTGGTAGTAGTAGTAGGTGTGGTGGTAGTAGTAGTAGTAGTAGCTGTGGTGGTAGTAGTAGTGGTAGTAGTAGGTGTGGTAGTAGTATGAGGTGTGGTAGTAGTATGAGGTGTAGTAGTAGTAGGTGTGGTGGTAGTAGTAGTAGTAGGTGTGGTGGTAGTAGTAGTAGGTGTGGTGGTAGTAGTAGTAGTAGTAGATGTGGTAGTAGTAGTAGTAGTAGTAGAAGTAGTAGTAGGTGTGCTGGTAGTGGTAGTAGTAGTAGGTGTGGTGGTGGTAGTAGTAGTTGGTGTGGTGGTAGTAGTAGTAGTAGTAGGTGTGGTGGTGGTAGTAGTAGTAGAAGTAGTAGTAGTAGGTGTGCTGGTATTGGTAGTAGTAGTAGGTGTGGTGGTAGTAGTAGTAGTAGTAGGTGTGGTGGTAGTAGTAGTAGTAGTAGTAGGTGTGGTGGTAGTAGTAGTAGGTGTGGTGGTAGTAGTAGTAGTTGTAGGTGTGGTGGTAGTAGTAGTAGTAGTAGTAGGTATGGTGGTAGTAGTAGTAGGTATGGTGGTAGTAGTAGTAGGTATGGTGGTAGTAGTAGTAGGTGTGGTAGTAGTAGTACTAGTAGGTGTGGTGGTAGTAGTAGGTGTGGTAGTAGTAGTAGGGGTGGTGGTATTAGTAGTAGTAGTAGTAGGTGTGGTGGTAGTAGTAGGTGTGGTAGTAGTAGTAGTAGGGGTGGTGGTATTAGTAGTAGTAGTAGGTGTGGTAGTAGTAGTAGTAGTAGTAGTAGGTGTGGTGGTAGTAGTAGTAGTAGGTATGGTGGTAGTAGTAGTAGTATGTATGGTGGTAGTGGTAGTAGTAGTAGTAGTAGGTGCGGTGGTAGTAGTAGTAGTAGGTGTGGTGGTGGTAGTAGTAGTAGTAGTAGTAGTAGAAGTAGTAGTAGTAGGTGTGGTGGTAGTAGTAATAGTAGTAGGTGTGGTGGTATTAGTAGTAATAGTAGTAGGTGTGGTGGTAGTAGTAGTAGAAGTAGTAGTAGTAGTAGTAGGTGCGGTGGTAGTAGTAGTAGTAGAAGTAGTAGTAGTAGTAGTAATAGTAGGTGTGGTAGTAGTAGTAGTAGTAGTAGTAGTAGTAGTAGGTGTGGTGGTAGTAGTAGTAGTAGGTGTAGTAGTAGTAGGTGTGGTGGTAGTAGTAGTAGGTGTGGTGGTAGTAGTAGTAGGTGTGGTAGTAGTAGTAGGTGTGGTAGTAGTAGTAGGTGTGGTAGTAGTAGTAGTAGGTGTGGTAGTAGAAGTAGTAGGTGTGGTAGTAGTAGTAGTAGTAGTAGGTGTGGTAGTAGTAGTAGTAGGTGAGGTGGTAGTAGTAGTAGTAGGTGTGGTGGTAGTAGTAGGTGTGGGGGTAGTAGTAGTAGTAGTAGTAGGTGTGGGAGTAGTAGTGGTGGTAGTAGTAGTAGGTGTGGTAGTAGTAGTAGTAGTAGTAGTAGTAGTAGTAGGTGTGGTAGTAGTAGAAGTAGTAGTAGGTGTGGTGGTAGTAGTAGTTGTAGTAGGTTCGTGGTAGTAGTAGTTGTAGTAGGTTCGTGGTAGTAGTAGTAGTAGTAGTAGTAGTAGTAGTAGTAGTAGTAGGTGTGCTGGTAGTAGTAGGTGTGGTAGTAGTAGTAGTAGTAGTAGGTGTAGTAGTATGTGTGGTGGTAGTAGTAGGTGTAGTGGTAGTAGTATTAGTAGCTGTGGTGGTAGTAGTAGTGGTAGTAGTAGGTGTGGTAGTAGTAGTAGGTGTGGTGGTAGTAGTAGTAGGTGTGGTGGTAGTAGTAGGTGTGGTGGTAGTAGTAGTAGTAGATGTGGTGGTGGTAGTAGTAGTAGTAGTAGTAGAAGTAGTAGTAGTAGTAGGTGTGCTGGTAGTGGTAGTAGTAGTAGGTGTGGTGGTAGTAGTAGTAGGTGTGGTGGTAGTAGTAGTAGTAGGTGTGGTGGTGGTAGTAGTAGTAGTAGATGTGGTGGTGGTAGTAGTAGTAGTAGTAGTTGTAGGTGTGGTGGTGGTAGTAGTAGGTGTGGTGGTAGTAGTAGTAGTAGTAGGTGTGGTGGTGGTAGTAGTAGTAGTAGTAGTAGGTGTGGTGGTAGTAGTAGTAGGTGTGGTGGTAGTAGTAGTAGTAGTAGTAGTAGGTGTGGTGGTAGTAGTAGTAGGTGTGATGGTAGCAGTAGTAGTAGTAGGTGTGGTGGTGGTAGTAGTAGTAGATGTGGTGGTGGTAGTAGTAGTAGTAGTAGTAGGTGTGGTGGTGGTAGTAGTAGTAGGTGTGGTGGTGGTAGTAGTAGTGGTAGTAGTAGTAGTAGTAGTACTAGGTGTGGTGGTAGTAGTAGTAGTAGTAGGTGTGGTGGTGGTAGTAGTAGTAGTAGGTGTGGTGGTGGTAGTAGTAGTAGTAGTAGTAGGTGTGGTGGTGGTAGTAGTAGGTGTGGTGGTAGTAGTAGTAGTAGGTGTGGTGGTAGTAGTAGTAGATGTGGTGGTGGTAGTAGTAGTAGTAGTAGAAGTAGTAGTAGTAGGTGTGCTGGTAGTGGTAGTAGTAGTAGTAGGTGTGGTGGTAGTAGTAGTAGTAGGTGTGGTGGTAGTAGTAGTGGTAGGTGTGGTGGTGGTAGTAGTAGTAGTAGGTGTGGTGGTGGTATTAGTAGGTGTGGTGGTAGTAGTAGTAGGTGTGGTGCTGGTATTAGTAGGTTTGGTGGTAGTAGTAGTAGTAGGTGTGGTGGTGGTAGTAGTAGGTGTGTTGGTGGTAGTAGTAGTAGTAGGTGTGGTGGTAGTAGTAGGTGTGGTGGTAGTAGTAGTAGTAGTAGTAGTAGTAGGTGTGGTGGTGGTAGTAGTAGTAGTAGTAGTAGTAGTAGATGTGGTGGTGGTAGTAGTAGTAGTAGTAGGTGTGGTGGTGGTAGTAGTAGGTGTGGTGGTAGTAGTAGTAGATGTGGTGGTGGTAGTAGTAGTAGGTGTGGTGGTAGTAGTAGTAGGTGTGGTGGTAGTAGTAGTAGTAGGTGTGGTGGTAGTAGTAGTAGTAGTAGTAGTAGGTGTGGTGGTGGTAGTAGTAGGTGTGGTGTTAGTAGTAGTAGATGTGGTGTTAGTAGTAGTAGTAGGTGTGGTGGTAGTAGTAGTAGGTGTGGTGTTAGTAGTAGTAGTAGTAGGTGTGGTGTTAGTAGTAGTAGGTGTGGTGGTAGTAGTAGTAGTAGGTGTGGTGGTGGTAGTAGTAGTAGTAGTAGTAGTAGTAGGTGTGGTGGTAGTAGTAGGTGTGGTGGTGGTAGTAGTAGTAGGTGTGGTGGTAGTAGTAGTAGTAGTAGGTGTGGTGGTAGTAGTAGTAGGTGTGGTGGTAGCAGTAGTAGTAGTAGTAGGTGTGGTGGTGGTAGTAGTAGTAGTAGATGTGGTGGTGGTAGTAGTAGTAGTAGTAGTAGGTGTGGTGGTGGTAGTAGTAGGTGTGGTGGTAGTAGTAGTAGTAGTAGGTGTGGTGGTGGTAGTAGTAGTGGTAGTAGTAGTAGTAGTAGGTGTGGTGGTGGTAGTAGTAGTAGGTGTGGTGGTGGTAGTAGTAGTAGTAGGAGTGGTGGTGGTAGTAGTAGTAGTAGTAGTAGTAGTAGGTGTGGTGGTGGTAGTAGTAGGTGTGGTGGTAGTAGTAGTAGGTGTGGTAGTAGTAGTAGATGTGGTGTTGGTAGTAGTAGTAGTAGTAGAACTAGTAGTAGTAGGTGTGCTGGTAGTGGTAGTAGTAGTAGGTGTGGTGGTAGTAGTAGTAGTAGGTGTGGTGGTAGTAGTAGTAGTAGGTGTGGTGGTGGTAGTAGTAGTAGGTGTGGTGGTGGTATTAGTAGGTGTGTGGTGGGGTAGTTGGTAGAGGGGGTGGAGTGTAGTAGTAGGTAGGGAGGTGTGGTGGGTAGTAGTAGTAGTAGGTGTGTGGTGGGGTAGTAGTAGGTGTGGAAGGTGTGGGGGGAGTAGTAGTTGGTGTGTGGGTTGTGGTGTGGTGGTGGTAGTAGTAGTAGGTGTGGTGGTGGAATTAGTAGGTGTGGTGGTAGTAGTAGTAGTAGGTGTGGTGGTGGTATTAGTAGGTTTGGTGGTAGTAGTAGTAGTAGGTGTGGTGGTGGTAGTAGTAGGTGTGGTGGTGGTAGTAGTAGTAGTAGGTGTGGTGGTAGTAGTAGTAGGTGTGGTGGTAGTAGTAGTAGTAGTAGTAGGTGTGGTGGTGGTAGTAGTAGTAGGTGTGGTGGTAGTTGTAGTAGTAGTAGGTGTGGTGGTAGTAGTAGTAGGTGTGGTGGTGGTAGTAGTAGTAGTAGGTGTGCTGGTAGTGGTAGTAGTAGTAGGTGTGGTGGTAGTAGTAGTAGTAGTAGGTGTGGTGGTAGTAGTAGTAGTAGGTGTGGTGGTGGTAGTAGGTGTGGTGGTGGTATTAGTAGGTGTGGTGGTAGTAGTAGGTGTGGTGGTGGTATTAGTAGGTTTGGTGGTAGTAGTAGTAGGTGTGGTGGTGGTATTAGTAGGTGTGGTGGTAGTAGTAGTAGGTGTGGTGGTAGTAGTAGTAGTAGTAGTAGTAGGTGTGGTGGTGGTAGTAGTAGTAGGTGTGGTGGTGGTAATTAGTAGGTGTGGTGGTAGTAGTAGTAGTAGGTGTGGTGGTGGTATTAGTAGGTTTGGTGGTAGTAGTAGTAGTAGGTGTGGTGGTGGTAGTAATAGTAGTAGGTGTGTTGGTGGTAGTAGTAGTAGTAGTAGGTGTGGTGGTAGTAGTAGTAGTAGTAGTAGGTGTGGTGGTGGTAGTAGTAGTAGTAGATGTGGTGGTGGTAGTAGTAGTAGTAGTAGGTGTGGTGGTGGTAGTAGTAGGTGTGGTGGTGGTAGTAGTAGGTGTGGTGGTAGTAGTAGTAGATGTGGTGGTGGTAGTAGTAGTAGGTGTGGTGGTGGTAGTAGTAGTAGTAGGTGTGGTGGTGGTAGTAGTAGTAGTAGGTGTGGTGGTAGTAGTAGTAGGTGTGGTGGTAGTAGTAGTAGGTGTGGTGGTAGTAGTAGTAGGTGTGGTGGTAGTAGTAGTAGGTGTGGTGGTAGTAGTAGTAGGTGTGGTGGTAGTAGTAGTAGTAGGTGTGGTGGTGGTAGTAGTAGGTGTGGTGGTAGTAGTAGTAGTAGTAGGTGTGGTGGTGGTAGTAGTAGTAGGTGTGGTGGTGGTAGTAGTAGTAGTGTTAGTAGTAGTAGATGTGGTGGTGGTAGTAGTAGTAGGTGTCGTGGTGTAGTAGTAGGTGTGGTGGTAGTAGTAGTAGATGTGGTGGTGGTAGTAGTAGTAGGTGTGGTGGTGGTAGTAGTAGTAGGTGCGGTGGTAGTAGTAGTAGTAGTAGGTGTGGTGGTGGTAGTAGTAGTAGTAGTAGTAGTAGTAGTAGTAGTAGTAGTAGTAGGTGTGGTGGTAGTAGTAGTAGTAGGTGTGGTGGTGGTAGTAGTAGTAGTAGTAGTAGATGTGGTGGTGGTAGTAGTAGTAGTAGGTGTGGTGGTGGTAGTAGTAGGTGTGGTGGTAGTAGTAGTAGATGTGGTGGTAGTAGTAGTAGATGTGGTGGTAGTAGTAGTAGTAGTAGGTGTGGTGGTAGTAGTAGTAGGTGTGGTGTTAGTAGTAGTAGTAGGTGTGGTGGTGGTAGTAGTAGTAGGTGTGGTGGTGGTAGTAGTAGGTGTGGTGTTAGTAGTAGTAGATGTGGTGTTAGTAGTAGTAGTAGGTGTGGTGGTAGTAGTAGTAGGTGTGGTGTTAGTAGTAGTAGTAGTAGGTGTGGTGTTAGTAGTAGTAGTAGGTGTGGTGGTAGTAGTAGTAGGTGTGGTGTTAGTAGTAGTAGTAGGTGTGGTGGTAGTAGTAGTAGGTGTGGTGGTAGTAGTAGTAGGTGTGGTGGTAGTAGTAGTAGGTGTGGTGTTAGTAGTAGTAGTAGTAGGTGTGGTGTTAGTAGTAGTAGTAGGTGTGGTGGTGATAGTAGTAGTAGTAGTAGTAGGTGTGGTGGTGGTAGTAGTAGGTGTGGTGGTAGTAGTAGTAGATATGGTGGTGGTAGTAGTAGTAGGTGTGGTGGTAGTAGTAGTAGGTGTGGTGTTAGTAGTAGTAGGTGTGGTGGTGGTGGTAGTAGTAGTAGTAGTAGTAGTAGTAGGTGTGGTGGTGGTAGTAGTAGGTGTGGTGGTAGTAGTAGTTGTGTTGGTAGTAGTAGTAGTAGTAGGTGTGGTGGTGGTAGTAGTAGTAGTAGGTGTGGTGGTAGTAGTAGTAGTAGATGTGGTGGTAGTAGTAGTAGTAGATGTGGTGGTGGTAGTAGTAGTAGTAGAAGTAGTAGTAGTAGGTGTGCTGGTAGTGGTAGTAGTAGTAGTAGGTGTGGTAGTAGTAGTAGGTGTGGTGGTAGTAGTAGTAGTAGGTGTGGTGGTAGTAGTAGTAGTAGAAGTAGTAGTAGTAGGTGTGCTGGTAGTGGTAGTAGTAGTAGGTGTGGTGGTAGTAGTAGTAGTAGGTGTGGTGGTAGTAGTAGTAGTAGGTGTGGTGGTGGTAGTAGTAGTAGTAGTAGGTGTGGTGGTGGTAGTAGAAGTAGTAGTAGTAGTAGTAGAAGTAGTAGTAGTAGGTGTGCTGGTAGTGGTTGTAGTAGTAGTAGGTGTGGTGGTAGTAGTAGTAGGTGTGGTGGTAGTAGTAGTAGTAGGTGTGGTGGTAGTAGTAGTAGTTGTAGGTGTGGTGGTAGTAGTAGTAGGTATGGTGGTAGTAGTAGTAGTATGTATGGTGGTAGTAGTAGTAGTAGGTATGGTGGTAGTAGTAGTAGGTATGGTGGTAGTAGTAGTAGGTGTGGATGTAGTAGTAGGTATGGTGGTAGTAGTAGTAGGTATGGTGGTAGTAGTAGTAGGTGTGGATGTAGTAGTAGTACTAGTAGGTGTGGTGGTATTAGTAGTAGTAGTAGTAGGTGTGGTAGTAGTAGTAGTAGGTGTGGTGGTATTAGTAGTAGTAGTAGGTGTGGTAGTAGTAGTAGGTGTGGTAGTAGTAGTAGGTGTGGTAGTAGTAGTAGGTGTGGTAGTAGTAGTAGTAGTAGTAGGTGTGGTGGTATTAGTAGTAGTAGTAGGTGTGGTGGTATTAGTAGTAGTAGGTGTGGTAGTAGTAGTAGGTGTGGTGGTAGTAGTAGGTGTGGTAGTAGTAGTAGGTGTGGTGGTAGTAGTAGTAGTAGTAGTAGTAGTAGTAGTAGTAGTAGTAGTAGTAGTAGTAGTAGTAGTAGTAGGTGTGGTGGTATTAGTAGTAGTAGTAGGTGTGGTGGTATTAGTAGTAGTAGTAGGTGTGGTGGTATTAGTAGTAGTGGTAGTAGTAGGTGTGGTAGTAGTAGTATTAGGTGTGGTAGTAGTAGTAATAGTAGTAGTAGTAGAAGTAGTAGTAGTAGTAGTAGTAGAAGTAGTAGAAGTAGTAGTAGTAGTAGAAGTAGTAGTAGTAGTAGAAGTAGTAGTAGAAGTAGTAGTAGTAGTAGTAGTAGTAGTAGTAGTAGTAGTAGTAGTAGTAGTAGTAGTAGTAGTAGTAGTAGTAGTAGGTTTGGTGGTAGTGGTGATGGTGGGTTTTTAGGACGCTAATGGTGCACTGTTCCGCACTGACTTGTGTTATTTGGAATTGCACCGTTGAGTTCTGCAACTCTTTTATCGCATGAAGGGTTTCTGCACACGTCAAGTACGGCGCGGTCGGGCCACCTGGTATAGACGGATCACCTTCTAAAATGTAACATCTATAAATATTACAGCTAATGTCTAAACACAATTCAATTGATATAAATACCCGTGCAAAAATAGCATGCAATACTCATTTAGTAAGCGCATAGTGAAATCTCGGAAATTGAAAAAGAACTTTCGTTGATCCGTATCAAGCGATTACCAAACTAGTATCGTATTATATTGTTAACGTCCGCTCTTACTACATACGTCATCGTAGGCGGTGACACTGGTGATACGTGAAATGAAATGTTTGGGAAATGAAATTAGTAAGGAAATATTTCAGGACTAAGTTTAGGGTACGTCCCGGTATTTAATAGTTATGAGGACGCACGTGGCCACTCTAAAGGAGCTTCAGATATTATTTTCTCACTGTTTATTTCTCACCATTTTCTCGCTAGCAGAATGTGACCATGCGGAACTTACAAAGTACACCACTTTACTGTAAACAGATGTGGCTGGTGTCTTGTTTATCGCACACAAATACAATTAGAGCTGGCTAATGGAAGATGGACGGCACTCCTTTAACTTAAAGGGCGGTTGTAAAGGGATCAATTAAAGCTGGTTGTGTCACGTAGACCCAGCGCGGTGTACGTGATGGGGGTAAGGAATGAGAGCAAGTGAGGGAGTCCTCTCGTCACAAAAACCACACCTTTCACATCCATTACCACAAGCTTAAATATGCGTGGTTTCCGTCCTACCGAAAAACGAGCTAGCTAGCGGTTCGATATGTGGCAGAGAATCAGCATAAGCAAAAGGACAAAATGGAAATTCTCTCCACTCCTTTGACAAATGCGGTAGGCGCTTTTAGCAATCGATACCTATCCCCCAGCATTTACAAATACCAAAATCTTAAAGGGAGCACTCCGAGATGGGTCGGAAGGAAGCCTCTTTCGCAGGATTTTAAAATGAGCCAACTTCATACAGTGTGGAAGTAATGGAATGTATCAGTTCTTATGGGAATCAATCTACAAGAATTTATTACAAATTACTAGAACTCGTAACTCCGCTCGTGTTATTTGTAGAGAACCTCTCTCTCTGTCTCTCTCTCTGTCTCTTTCTTCCTGCCTTTCACAGTCCCTCTCCCTTGATCGCCCTTCTTCCCTCTCACTATGTCTCATCTTCAACGCACAATGGAGTGCACGAAAACGTGCCGATGCTTTTGGTATCCTATAGTGTTTTTCGTTATGTTCCACAGCAGCCTTGAGTAAGGCAAGCTCTTACTGGTCTGAATTCAAGTCCGACACACACGCATTAGCCTATAAACAAAGGTCATGCTTAGGTGAGCAGCGAAAGGGGAGGAGTACGGAAACACTTCACTTGAGTGGTTGGAAGGCATGCTTCACAGCGACGGTCCACACCAGCCCCTGGATGAGTCCGTCTCATATCCATTTGATATTTAAAGTCTGGCACTCAAGCATTAACCAATGAACACTGGTCGGTTTCAGCCTCAGAAGCGAAGGAGAAGTGGGAGTAAGACAAATGTTAACTGAAGTGCTAGAACCAGGTAAGAGGCGGGGTTGGGCGTGGCAGAGGTGACTTACTATCTCCTTACCAACACAAACAACTGCACAATTTATCGACACGATTCCATGCGCTCGACTGTACGAGTCGGTCACGATATGAATGCGCTTGAAGGAGCATGCCAGTGTTTTTGTTGGCAGTGCCAGTCTAGGGATTAGACGAGTCAGGAGCAAGGCGATAAGAAAAATGCATGCTTGCACAACAAAACCACAAACTAATTTTGCAGGACTCTGCCTCGCTAGTAAAATATGCAGCTCAGAACTGCGGGTGTTTTCTTTACCTGTCCTTTCGATGCCCCGCCCACCTGTTCCATATAACTGTTTAGTTCCTCTTTCCACCGCACACAATCATATCGTGGCCGACTATTAGAAGATTTGTTTTGTTTTGGAAGTCCACGATGAAACTATTTTGGTGGGGTGCTAATAAAGATTAAAACCTAACTAAAACGTTTACTTAAACACAAAACAAATTTGTGCCTGTTCCTTAAGCTGTATATGTAATCGGACTGTGATGTTTCCTACGATAACTAGTTTGTCTATGCAGATTAACATTACAGGAACATTGGTACACCTGTATGTTCTGAAATATTCAAAGTAAATTTGGTGAATAGAAAAAACTAAAAAGTATTACGCTTATAAACTTGTCATGTAAGTATTTAAAAAACTGAAATGTTCTGATTTCTTGCCTCAGAATATTCCCCCGTTGGGGAAATTACGATGTCATACATACTTTGCAAAGTTAAATTTAACAAGCTTACAACCCATTTTCTTTTGTTTTATGCATCTAGGACTTTTTTTAGCTCCATTTAGCCCCGCCTTTAACTACGTTGGTCTTATCGGCGGCCTTTCCTTTGGAACTTATTGCCTATTGCAATGGTGTTAACTCGTATTCGCTTGTGGTTGAGTTTCTTGCGTTTTGGGTTTTTTAATCATTAGATCACACACACACACACACACACTCCCTTCTTACTTCCAGACTCTGGGGAGGATAGGGATTAATCTTGGCTAGAGAAAAAGTCCCACCCCGCAGCCGGGAATGGAACCCGGGACCCCTTGCACAGCAGGCAGTGCTCTACCGACCGAGTTAAGGGGCCAGCCTCATCTACGATTTGTTTTTTTAACTATCAGTGCATTTCAGCAACTGGTATATTAATAATAATAATAATAATAATAATAATAATAATAATAATAATAATAATAATAATAATAATAATAATAATATATTATTATTATTATTATTATTATTATTATTATTATTATTATATTATGCACTTTAAGTATAGTAGAACGTGAGATCTGCACCATAAGCTATAGGTAAAAGGAATAGGAAGTAAACCAGTTGATAGCTTTAGTAATCCAAACGTTATCGATGCTTTGATAACTCTGCTGTTACTGCTTAACTCTCCTAGCTTTAAGGCGAGGAATCAAATGTCTGTGTTCCAACATTTTAATCTATATTTTCTAAAAATCTTGATATTTGTTTCAAGTTATATAATTAACCACTGTAGCAATGTAGAATCTTGTACTTCATTCGGTGTTTCATGGATTAAAAATTATTTTAATAATCCAATGTACCTAACACTATGCCAATTATATTGTCAAAAGATGTTCAATAAAATAGGTAAATAAATATGAAACAGATTCCCGACTACAACGAGCATATGCTTTATGAGCTTCGTATTTTTTGCATTTCTGGAAAAAAGTTATGGTTTTATTATAAACGAATTCCAAATTTGCAATAGAAACTGAATATTCATGGAACTTATTTGTAATGCAGATTTCTAGTAATAGATAAAGCACATATATTAAACGCTTTTTGTAACACATAACCAAAATACAGTCATTGTTTGAATTTCGCTGCCCCTAGGTGGGTTAATACTGAAACAAAAGTTTCGAAAACTTTCCGTGTTGCGGTGGAAGGATTTTCTTGGAAACAGTTTGCATCTTAAATACCACGTTTGGCATACAATACTTCCTCTACCTAATAGGTGAAGATAGTAAAAAGTAATTGCAGACAGCTAAACAGCAAAGCTTAGCAAGCGGGATGGCTCAGGCGGTAACGTCTGTGGCTCGCATTCGGGAGGTCGTGGGTTCGATTCCCGTGGCCGAACTTCTTTACCCATGGGTTTCTATCGGGGGTTTCACCGGCTCACCTGGCCAATGCTGAGAAGGATCATTACATCCCCCGAATTTCCTGTGCCTCCATTTCGTCTCCATTCAAATTTCACCTCGCCTTTGAAGGTTGTAAGTTTCTGCGGGAGGTCTCGGCGTGTGCATGTCAGGGGAAAAGGATGCTCTGAATAAACCTTCGTCCCCAGAATGGGAGTGGTCTCCGCCCCCCAGGGGTTGTGCAAGCCCACAGGGGAGGGGGCTGGCTGCACCAGCCAGCACCCGGGGAGTTTAAATCTGCAAATGGTAGGGACTCTGCCCTCTGCCTGTCGTGCCTTCTGATCGGCTCCCTCTATCTCCTCTCATCTCATTCCTCTTCCCCGGAGGCGGTCCGGTGAGGGGCCTAGGCACATAATTAAGATCTGCGTAGGTCGAGGTCCGCTTCTAGTCCTGTCTTATCATATCCTAAGTAGCAAAGTTTGATTATAAAGAAGCTCATTAGGGAACAATCAAAAACAAATATATCACTAAGTGATTTATAAGCCCCGGACCCTGTCCGGCTGTGACAGATAGCCTACTTCTATACTTGTGATTTTTGAGTTGGTATCACATACCATAATCTACTTATGAACTGCGTTAACAATGGGAGAGACTATTAAGAAAATTTAGTTTTTGTTTAATATTTTTTATTATAAATGAAGTGTCTTAAATAAAGGACGTTCGTGATAAAATCATTCCCCTCCACAAACTACATTCAAATCGAACGAGGCCTTTATGCTTACTTTTTATTCTTTTCTATTTTATCAAATATTTTTATTAAAATACCATATTTTAAGGTACTTGCATAAATAATGAACTGTATACCTCGAGTTTTCTGCGAGTTACCTGGAAAAATGTAGAGTTCTTTAAAACATATAATTTGTAACCATTAATGTTTATAGTAGCGTTAGCAGTTTTCGAAATATAGTAAAATCCTGCTTAACCGAAACCCGGCTTAAAAAAAACGGTGTAGGAAAGAAAGAAAGAAAGAAAGAAAGAAAGAAAGAAAGAAAGAACGAAAGAAAGAATATGGGATGTTTAAAGTCGCGCTGGCAATTTTGCTGCGACAACTGTCCTGCCTTTTTGCCAAATCCCTAAATTCCAATACAACCACTTGCTATTGCATGCAGTTAAGGCTAGTTCGCAACAACTGAGGCCGGTAACCAGAACGAGGACGACAAAGTTGAAATACATGTATCTTAATGGGAGCGTTCACAAAGGACGGGAAGGTTTCCCTGGCCTCGGGAACGGAAAACAAGTCTGACCAAGTTTGGGCACGCCATATTAGATCCATATTGTGCATATTAGAATTTTCACTGTAGAGATTATTCTAGGCGGCCGTGACATGAAACAGCCGCTAGTGCTCTCTATAGTTGCAAGCTGGAAACATGAAACTGAAAGAAATTAGTATTGTATGTCCTTCCTAACCTCAGATCCATTGAACGTTGGTTCTTATAGTGAAAGAGTCATCTGCACTTTGTTTATATGCAACTCAAAACTGACTGTTTCAAAAAACAGTAGCAAAAGCTACAAAGAACAGCACAAACTGGTAGAAATTAACAAAGAAGAGTTAACAACTTTTATCTACTTTAGTTACGTAATATGGTTTTTGCAATACTAAAAAAAAGCGTTGTAACATATTCAGTATCTAACTAGTTTCGTAATGAAGCTTGTATTACGCAAAAAGTTTCGTAATGTAACTCTTATCACGGAACTGGTTGCATATTGTGAACCATACATAAAGAATAAACTGTTATGCAATAATAATAAAGTCGGGATTTATTAGGAATTAAACTGTCTATAGCAGGATTAGTTGCGTTTGCAGCATCTTCGTCAGAACTCATTTTTCAAAGTTTATTTAATTCACCTAGTACTCATGTTTTGTTTTAAATAAAAATCTAATACACAAATGGTCTATTAAACCATGCATGGTCCACTACACATGCCTATCAACTATGTATCAATGTAGTGTACTGTTTCAGCGATTCCTAATACTACTGAAATAAAAATTTAATGTAACAAAATAAATAAAAAAAAGTTGATATTACGTTGGTAAAGTAGATAAAACGTCGTACAACACACATATCGTAAGTACATATTACAATACTCGATTGGTTATCAAACTCATATTGTAATATGATACATTACGATCGGTAATTACTATAATGTATATAATTCAATAAAGGAATGATAGCCTGGTATACTAGAAGTATCGGAAAATGTAAGAGTATGCTGTTAGATAATGTTTAATCTATGAAATTTTGACGTTGCCTAACCCGCATTATATTGACTGAATTGGAAGCAGGTGAAAAAATATCACTGGTCAGTTAAAAACAAATAATCAATGCGCAAAATCGACTTTCTACTTTGTGATCGATGTCCATTTCCGTTCTCCTTACCGCACTGTGCTGAACCAATATCTTGTACACTGCAATCCTTTCTCTTCTCTTTTCTGTTTTGGTTACCGTTCTTGAACTGTTGTAAACGAGCCTTTAACCCTAAACTCCTACTCCACATTCTAAGAAATATGTACCTTTGTAATATATGTTAACTGCATGCACAGGCATTCAATGCGGAGACCCACTGCTATTTTACTGTTGGTGTTGTTCAGTGTGGTTTATTTGTGCTAAAGATGCTAACGAAAAGAAAGCATGTTCCAATAAGGACTGAACAAAACCCGAAGCCATTAGCGACAGTGACAGCGGACGAGGGATTCTTTCTTGGAGGCAAGAAAGACTGCAAATGCGCATCAAGATCTTATTTGTTGTATTGTTATTTGCCCCATGCTTTGGGAGCCAATTTGAAGAAGGTTTGTTGCTGCTATGTATTACAAGAAGTTTCCGGTAGCCTTCGCCCAGATTTAAAAATATTAACTTTGTAATTTTTACTGTTTCTTTAAATAGTATATATTTATGTTTGCCTCGGCTGCGTCAGTATTTATATTTTTTTAGAGACATGAATGTCTTAGCAGGGAGTGGTGCGACTGAAGAATGTAGGCTTACACAGATTATAATTTTGCTTCACTCCTTTTATTAATGCTTGGCACGATTTAAACAACACTTCACTGATATAGAGATAGCTGTGAGATTTTTTTATTAATTACTTGCACTTTTTAACACGTATACTATTTTTGTCTCACACGAAATACGAATTAAATTTCTCGCGTCCGGTTAGGAACACTGCCTACAAGCAACTGACTTCTGAATTTGTAAATTTTGCTTAATTTTAGTTTCTGATTGGCTAATCCTAGTCCAATAGAATACCTTAATTTAACTAAAGTTTTTTTCTGGTTGTCAATTGGCTATTTTATAAACTGTCAAAAAAATTACATTATTGCTTTTAAGAATTACAAGTAGCATTATTAAACTTTCAATTTCATTATTGCCTCAAGGTTACCTCATATTTCTCACAGCTCCTACATTATTAAATTACGTTATACATTCATATAACATAATTAAACATGTATACAATAATATAAACATATACAATGACTGTAATATACACTTTTTAATTATTGTTACATACACATATTGCTTTAAGGCGGGGTGTTATTGAATGTATATTATATAATTTGACCGAAATCATTTAAGTGTTAAAAATACTGCCTCCACAGGAAATAATGAATTATGGCACTGTCAATAACGCAATACGTTTTGTTTTAGGTTGCCCTGAGTTTGTAGAACAAATCAGTGAATCAACATCAACAAATACACATTGTTTCAGAAAATAATCAACCATCTCACAAGGGTATAAACCTTACATGAATGTAGTAAGAACCTCTCGCCCAATTTCAAAACACACATTGAACCTACACTTTTTATTGGCACTAATTGAAAGTTGCAGTTTCATACGGTTAGCTGCACTAGGAGTTTTCCTAGTGTAGCTAACTCGCTCACTTAGTACCCAGTAGATGAAGAGTCGAGGTGACAACACAGCAACAAAACACATGTTGCATTCTCCATTTCAACAGGGACAAATGGTTTATAATTGTGCCTCATGAGTTTCTCGAGAGTACAGTACTACACAGAACATTGGATGATGGCACCAGCAGTTTCAAGACATTGTTTGCTTATGGAAGAGAAAATCCACAAGCCACCCCCATGTGCCCGAACAAGACACAGAATCATTCAGCAGCAATGATAGATTGGTGATAAGGGTCTATGGATCTTGCATTGCACCATTGGCCTCCAAGTTCACCTGATCTCACAGTGTGTAATTTTTCCTAATGTGTCTCCTCTTGTGGGCAAACTACAATGCCGTATAGAAATAAATTAAATTGAGTTTTATTTATGGACGCTCTTTAACTGCTATGGTCCTTAGCGTCTCATTCTGTATTGGGTATGAAAGACCAGTAATTTTTCACAGAGGCCTCTTTATCAGGCTTGAGGTTCTTTTACGTGCCGTAAATCTATGACACGGGACCACCGGCTTTACTTCCCTTCCGAAGGAAGCCATGCTAAGGATTTTTACGCCCGAAAAAATCCATCCCCTCCGCCGGGTTAGAACCCGCGACCAGAAGCTAGCATGGTAACCACTACACCACCGAGGACGACTGCATAGAAATAGTAGTGGCTACAGCAAGACCAGAAATGCTCACAGAAGTATGGGATGAGCTTTACTATCTAGATGTTTGTCGTGTGGCCGATATTGAATGTTCGTGAAATGCTTCAAATTATGTAAATGAAAAGTTTGTAGTCCTAAACCTAGAACACAATGTATCTTGAAGTTTTATGTGCATGTATGTAAAAGACACAGCCATGCAAAATCGGGTGATTCTTTCTGAAACAACCTGTATAATGCGAATCAAACGGTGGCGTAAGTTGCTGCACTTGCTAATCGCAAGTGTTGCAAGAAGAAAGCTCAGAAAAAAATGGTTTTATTAAAAAGTCTTTGTAAATACCGTACTGCCTATTTTAATGCTGTACATAGTTTTTTGTTAAACATTACTATATGCAAGTGGAATACAATTATTTTCTTTCTTTCGCAGCTTAAAATCGTTACCATCGATTAACCGAAAAATTGTATTATCCGAAACGGTTTGTCCCCTTAGGCTGCATAGGGGAGCTCTGGAATTTTGCCTAAAGTAAAGAAGGGTTTATACATCAAAATTGGCATTATTTGTGGTAACATATGGCAGGGAGAGTTTCAGCACAGTGATGAAAACATGATATGTAATATAGAGATCAAAAGATGTTTAAAACATCATGTTAAACAGCACTATAATTCAATGAAACACAAGGAGCATGTAACAATAAGGGAAGCAATAAGGGAAGTGGACCTTCAACCTCCTCAGCTCCAAACTACGGATCAGAATTTTTCGAGGATCTGTGTCAGACGCTAATAAGAGCGGATATTGCTGGGACCTCTGGTAGAGATTTGGGTTCAAAAATTGATTTTTTGTTATCTGTTGCAGTCAATTAAAAAGTATAAGAAACATACCTATATCATTTCTGTTTGTTATTTGGACCTTCAAAGGGCTCTGATGGTCGAGAGATGTTATGGTATGTTGGTATGTAACAACGTGTTTACCTTGTTTTTTGCCATCTCCCATGTTTTACGTTTTAAACTTCAGAATGTTTAGCTGCATTTAGTAAGTTAAGCATTTTTATTCTAAAACACGTGGTTTCCACGAAAAAATTATAAATGTAACAAAAGATGATACCAAAAATTACTTTATTTGGCTATTTTTTAAAAATTAAAAAAGTCCCTTAAATGGACAAATAGTAAACCGATTATCTTAAGCTACTTATAAAAACCTATAATAAAAATTGGTGGAGTTCTGATCTTTAATTTCAGAGAACAGTGTACCTATAAATGAAAGTAAATTATTTTAGATATTTAAATATTTTTATAATTAAAAAATTTAAAGCCAGCTAAAATAATCTTGTTACCAGTATACTCAGGACACTTCTAATAAACAGTAACACGTTCCTTGTCCTAGAGGCTGTAATTCTAGAGAAAACTGACTTTCCTTCAATTGCGAAAAAAGGGTAAAAAATATTCTGCGATCCCTAGCAAAAGTACTTAAGTGTTCGAAATGCTTGCACACAATCAATAGCAAAAGGTACGTTGGTTTTTTTACTTCCATACCTGTTTTCAAAGTAAGGGAACTAGCCTTCAACTGAACATGGTATTTGTTTACAGAAAACACTGCAAGGTCACAAATACTTCCAATTTCTCTCGCCACAAACCATCGGTGCGTTCATAACTTGATGTTTACTTACTAAACTCCCTCTGCCTGCTAATGATAAATGCAAAGAAATGATATTTGGGAAGGGAATTTTAGGAAACAAACTTTCGAGGCCTAAGTTTATTTACCTCCGTCATTTTCAAGCTATGAGGACCGAGTGAAGTCCCTCAGGGAGGACGATCCTGGCAGGATTTGAATCGCGGACCTCCCGTATGCAAGTTTCACACTTACAACAGAATGAGAAAAAAGAAAACTGCGGCAAAAACAAGTATACCTCATAATATTCAATTGAAACACTTTTCCCAGTGCCAGGGAATATTAATGTTTGAGGGAGGAGTAAGGAGCTTAACGTTTTTTAAATGTAAAAATGTGTTGTCTTGTCAGTGATCGATGCATGCTGCGAAAAATTGCTGAGATTCCCTTCGCCCATCTGGAGGAAACCACATCGATCTGATAATGAAATATAAAAAATCGCTGATGCTGAAGCATCTCAAACGAGAGGAGAGACGGAAGAACCCTCAAGAGAGGAATGCAGATGGATGGCGAGGGTGTACCCGAAAACTCAGTCCCCTCATTTCATTAGGCATATGAAGGGGTTACGCCTGGCAGGATTGATGCTGCGAAATTAAATCCTGCGCCTGTTTCTGCTGAAGTCCTGCACATGACATTTTCGTGCTACCAAAGTTAACTTATTAAACACAGGAAGTAAAGAAACGGTTAGCAATCAACGTAAAAATGAGGTGTGGTTTTAAAATAAGTAACAATAACCTTTTAAAAAAAATCTGATGTGTTACACTCACATCACTTTCTCTACTCTTGTACAAACTATTTTTACAAACGCTTATTCTCCATATGCTTCATGTTAATCGAGATATCGAGATGTCAATCTTATTGATAATTTTCTTGTAGATGCAAGGGGAATTGCTGGGCTTTAAGCGATAGTCAAATGTTTTAAGAGCTGGTTGCTATATGGAGTATTCCACTTGCTTTGCATTACCAGGACAAAAAAAATGAATAACGAATTTGAGAAAAAGTATAAGTATTGCAAAATTTAAGGGAATAAGAAGCAATATCTCGAAAATGGTTCACCCAACAAAAAAAATGTATATGACATATATTGTGTATTTTAACGCGGTCTACATTTTTTGTGTAGTAAAATTTTGTTTATATCTTATGGTTTACCAGTTATGCAAAAGTCGTTCACAATAAAGAATACCTATGGAGACATTCCCAGAAAATTCGAGATATACATTTCATTTGCCATGAAAATATCTTAAACATATGTAATTTTAATCAAAATCGTTAGAGCCATTTTGAGAAAATTAAAATTTTCAAAAAATGTTCCAAGCAAAGGGTAGTCTGGGGTGGGGGGGATTTTCTTGAAAACCTTCGTGTCGCATCTCTGGAAGATACTGAACCTAAATAACAAGTTTGGTGTTTATCCGACTGTTCGTTTCTGAGTTAATGCTGTTCACAGACACTCACACGGACATGTTTCCAAAAATGCTTTTTTTTTTTGGATTCAGGGGGTCTCAAAACATGTATTTTCGGTGAAATCTCGGTATCGAATTTTTGGGAGGAATACAATACTTCCCCTACTTACTATACGTAGTAGAGAAAGTAAAAATAGTAGATAGTTTTCCAAATGTTTTATTACCATTACTTCATTACACTACTTCTCCACATAGTCATCGCCGTTATTTACGAACTTGTGGTAAAGGAAAATCAGTTTTTGTATGCCTCTGTCAAAGAATGATGCCACCTGTGAATAAAGCCAAGTCTGCACTTCTTGTTTCATAATATCATCGTAGGTAAAATGTTTTCCACCAAGGAATTTCTTCAGATAAAGACACGAAGGAAATCCCTTGGTGCCAAATTCGGACTGTAGGGAGGGTAGTCGAATTGCTCTCAAACAAATGGTACGATTAATTGTTGAGTTTGACTGAGTGTGGCCGGGGATTGTTATTGAATCAAAACTAATTATTGTTTCCCCAGAAACCTTAACGATGAATGTTAGATGACGTAACATTTCTTGCATTCAAAAAACAAATCACGATCTGACTTCGGCGGGTCGTTTGATTGTTTTGAAAATTTCGAAATGCCCTAACAACAGGAAAACAAAGTGACAATCATTTACAGCAGCGCCTGGCTTCTTAATGAATGAAGTAATCGCGCCTGCTCAAGTCGTGACTGAAGCGCTGCAGCGGCAAAATACTAAAACGGTACTTACATTAAAAACACGCCTCTTAGGTTAAGGGATACCCATGTACTACTCTGTACCTTATATAATAGCATAGTTTGTATTGCTGTTACCTCATCCTTGCCCTTAGTTTTCGAAACGTAGGCAACACTGAATTTTATGGGACATGAATGTTATTTCGAAGTTACCCATGCTGTCAATTATCTTCGGGGAAACATCGTTCCACCAAGCGATAGTACTGTGGCTGGACATATTTATTAGTAGGAGGACCCAGAGGGAGGTTGGTTACCTCTGAAGGTAGGATGTTAAAGAGGGTGGTAATAGAAAGAGAGGACCTACAGACCAACAGTGGACTCTAAAAATGACGTTGGGCCTCGGAGTATGAAATACTCGCCACAAGAGCCGCAAACAAAACCACAGAGCTCTCCCGGCGATTTTATGGGATAGCCAGAGGTTAAGTCAATCACATAAGATCAGGTCACTGTTTCACTACATTTAAAATTTGCAAAAGATTACAGGCGTTTATATAACCTTTGTTTCACAATAAAAGTTTAACTTCGAGGAACTTTTACAAATCATTATTAATTATTATTACAAGTCATTACTAATTTTGAGCCTAAAATGTTTACGTCGTCTACCTTCCCTTGCATGAACTTAATCATATCTGAATTCTTATAACTGCTGATAGAAAGTATTTTATGCAACTTTCAGTGATCTGTGTACCTACTAAAAATTGTATACTTTTTTTGGGGGGGGGAAGGTTTCACAGATGCAGAACAGTCGCTGTATAGTGGGGCCACAGATCGCGTGTAAGCATGCTCCGCCTGTTGCAGAGACCTCTGTTATTTTTCCGCTGCGCACTAGTGGTGAATAACCCGCTCAACGCTACGTGTATCAGCTCTGTAATACTACGTGAGTTGCTACCTTCTGTTCGTGCTGTAAGCATTAGAGTTTGTGCATTGTGTACAAAGGTAAAAGTTTATTGAAGGCATATGTGTTGCGTGCCATTTGCTTATGAGTGTTCTTGTTTTCTTTGTCGTTCTTGTCTTGTAATTAGTCCACCGAAATTCCTACCGATAAATTCACGTTTGAACAATGAACTTTTATGTACGATATATATGTAAACACAGAATCATGTAAACAGGTGTGTAGACAATTTCAGGAGAAATGTCCTGGCATTCCCCAGTTCCAAGTGAAGAAACTGTTAGACGTCTGGTTAATAAGTTTAGGACAAGCTAAACGCTAAACCTAAGAAGTGATAAGGAAATGTTCTAACAGAGGAAAACCTCAATGAAATTCGTGCATCATTCGAACGCAATGCTCGACGTAATTAAGGTCAATGCAAGAACAAAAATTAAGAGCATTACACAAGAAGAACGTATGCTTGTGAATGCAAAGATACCAGGGAATGCCTCAATACAGATGGACATCCTTTCAACACCACTTATAACAAGGTTGTCACTGTAACTCATGAGTAAGTAAAGCTGGAGTTTTAGAACGGAAAACCCTCCAGTGTAATAGAAGTGTGCAGAGCACGGATACACGTGATCCCGGCCCCGCAATAGAGCGAACGCTCTGCACTTATGAAGTATAGCTTCCCTTACAAATCTTAAGCCTTTTGTAAGTGAACTGTTTACCTTGCAAATGTGTGAATTTACAATTTTATTATGAAACAAAACACTTGTAAATGTGTAACATTTCATTTGTAAATATTAAGTTTGTAAAATTCAACTTTACAAACTTCGATTGTGAAATGGGTCCCAGGCGGGTATCTCGTAATTATGAGACCAAATCCCTGGGTTCCGAAGCAATTTGAAGTTCCCCGTAGGTAGTTCACTCATTCTTTTCTTTTATCTTTTTTCATGCTAAACTAAAACTAGCAAACCTTAATGGGATTTAAGATAATAGTAAACAACATACGAAAATTTCCTAACAACCATTTAAGCTTACTTGATTGACGATACAAAGGTGCTCCGAGATAAGATTGTGCCATCTTTTTCTCTCTTGTTTTTTTCTTTCTTTCTGTTTTTTAGCCTTTAGAGAGTTCGTTGTCGTTCATTGAAACACGATAGTGACGAAAGATGTCGAACAACAGATTTCGCCAGTCGGTTTAAATGAATGACGTCAGAGAGCCCGTTATCCCAAAGAGAAGATGCGGAATTGAGCCTGGAACTGCACGCGTTTCAGACTTCGTGAACAGGTTGATGTACTGCAGCGCTTCAGAGCTGCTTTTCTCTAGGATATTTTGCTGTTCTTTGCACGCGAGATGGAAGTGACCACCCACCACAGAATTTGCATTTTTGAGTGCTGAGCCGAGACACTACGTTAAAAACAACGTGTAATTGTTTGAGTTACCTATCAGCACACATGCTGAGATTGCGAGTTACGAGATGCAAGAGAAAGAAGTTCCAAATGTAAATGCTGGAAAGGTACGATACAAGTCCCATTTCACTAAGGTGACCAAAATTACCAAAATGATCACACACACCTAAGAAACATTTGTCAGTTAAACGTTTACACATATCGTTTACTTACGGATTTTGTTGCGAGTACAAACCACAATCAAATCTTTGGAAAAAAAAGTTATTTGCTGGTTTTTTCAACTCTATTCTTTGCACAACTTCACAAGAACCAATCACAACGAATATCTCGGAAATGTTTAATGCCATAAAATGGGTAAGAAAACTGTTTTAACTAGTTCTACCCTTTGGGGGGGCTAGCGAGTATATTTATATAGTTTATCAGTTTTACAAAATGCCTTCTAAAATTCAAAATTCTAAATGAAGAGGACTTGATAGGCTCTCCGCAGAAAATTCAAGGTATAAACTTTATTCGTCATCAAATATCTTAAACATATGGTATTTTAATCGAAATTTTAGAGATTTTTGCGAAAGTCAAATTTGGTATTTATCTGAAATTTGTCTTTAGTTATGCTCTTTTCTCTCCAGCTGTGTTTCTCGCACACAAATGCTGCTTAAAATGTGTTTACTTAAGGAACTCAAAACATTAATGTCCGTTGAAATCTTGTCGAATGTTTGGTGGGAATGCAGTAGTTCCTCCTAACTTAGTTAAGTGATGGAGTTAAAAACACCCAAAATCACATAACAAATTCGTATATTTTATGTTCCTACAGTATACCTCCAGCTAGGTTGCTAGCTTCGACAATATCTTTTCCACAACTGTTTTAGTCCATTCGGAATACGATATTAGTTTGGTACAGATTATTTGCAGGAAGTATCCGTTATAAGTCGTTAAAATATTCATATACATGACTGCGCGCGTGAAGCTACCTGCGGGCCGTAGTAAGCGTCTACCGGCCCGCCATCTGGATGGGGCCTTCTATCGGCCGTCGGAACAATAGCCAGCGCAGAAGAATAGCCAGTGCGGAACATAGTCCATTGTGTACCGCTTCGCTGTTCTAGCACATTCCGCCTTGTATGCGAGGCCTATATAAGAGGCTGCTTTTGTCCGGGAGTTCAGTTGATTTCAGTTATACTCGGCGCCAATCAAGAAGGTGGTTGACAGTTACTAACCACATGGCGGAAAGCTTCAAATGAATTGGAGGGGATGAATACGTCACAGCGATCGTCATAGCAACCGTTAGAAGGACCAATTAGAACTAAGACGTTTCTATAGCAACGATAGACGCAAATGCGTTGTTGCGATATCGTAACACGTGATTGGCATGACGTGCCGGGCGAGCGACCGTTGCAGTAACATGAACTGAAGTCTTAACTTCTGCTGTCGTTGCAGTTATAAACAATTCCTCCTTTTAGCCCCAGGTTGCTTGTGTGTTTGTATCAGTTTAGAGATTGCCTGCGTAGTGAATAGTTCTTTTGCGTCGTATTTGTATGGTATTAGCCTTGTGTTGTGTATTTGAGTTCGTGTATTTGTGCGTGTGTGTATTGTGTCAGCATTTATAATTGTGTTTAATGGATATTTAACAATGTCCAAAAATAGTGACAAAGATAGCGTAGTCAAACGAAAAGCTGGGCGCACTCGGGAACCGAATAAGTCTATCAAGCGAGCAGCATCAGCAACAACAGCGATGCAAGCTATTCGGAAATCAGTGGCATTTTTCCATTAGAATAAGCATCAATATTTCACAGGTATGTTTTTTCTGTTAATGCAGATCTTTACACTGATATATCCTTGCATGATCTATCTTCTGCACGTAGATTCATTATTTTACAATTGTCTTCGTATACGAATATAAACAGTATCCGCTCTACAATGCAGGCGCAACCCAGTCTTCTTCGACACACTGTCCACGTGGTCGCGATGAGCGGCAACGTCGCCTCTCTCGCTCCGTGAAATGTCAATCACCTTCTTGATTGGCGCCAGGTATAGTTAAGAAGTTACGAAGTGAAAAGTGGACAGTGCCAGTGCAGTTTGGTTATGAGTTGTGATTGGACGGTTCAATTCTGTTGTGTTCCGGAGTGTACCAGAAGGAACTCAAGTGTAACGTTTGTACTACGCTGAGTGCTTAAGTGATTAATAAGGTATGTTTTATAGTAACTGATGTTTACATTTGTTACAATATTGATGCTACCAGTTTAAAAGTAACGCAGATTCACACAGAGGTTAAAAATATTGATAAGAACTGAGGGAGATCACCTTGACAGGAACGTCGTTTTCGTGCTGGGCAAAGAACCCGAACCATAGGCATTTTAATGCCTAACACCACAAGTGCACGTACAATGCTGCATTAGGTAAACTCCATTTATAATGTATAAAGCCTAGGATCAGCCACAAACACTGTCTCGCTGCAGTATGAAGCACCTTGTTCATCCACAAATTTCACGGCCTCTGTGCAGGACACTGCGGCAGGTTACATCTGCATGAAAATTGAACTGTACACCAAGCATGTCCAATTGCATCAAAGTAATTTCAACCGTCTTGTATTCCAAGCATGATGAATGCATGCAATTATGCTGAAACAGACCCAACGATTAGTGTTTGTGCTGTACCGTTGTTCTAGATCTAATGCGTCATCGCAGGGGAGGCCGTTCTCACCAGTCGAGCATAATATGCTCTGTCTGGCATTACAGGAACACTCAAAAGAAAATTCTCATTAATCTCTAAATAACTAGATAGGGAAAATAATTAACTTCAAGAATTAGGTTATAGACATCAATGAAGAATACTGCCTACAGGATGTGTATTATAATAAGATATAAACAACTAAACTGGAAGGAATACATCAGGAGAATGGCAGAAGAAAGAATGCCCAGAAAGGTTTGAGAATGGTGCCTATCTGGGAGAAGAGGAAGAGGTTAGACCTAGAAATACTTGGATGCAGGGGATGAAAACAAAAGGACTGGACGAGGAGGAATAGAAAGACAGATGAGCGAAGAAAAAAATAAACCTTAAGGAACGTAAAGATGTGTAAATATTTCTGTACATAAATAATAATAATAATAATAATAATAATAATAATAACAAAAACAAACAACCACACTGATATGGATACACCCAGAAAATGGCGGATAAAAGAATACACAGAGGTTTCGGAATGGTGTGTACCTGGGTGAAGGTGAAGAGGTTATACCTAGAAATAATTAGATGCAGGAAATAAAGGCGGGGATTAAAGCAAAAGGACTGGAGTAGGAGGAATGGAAAGAAAAATGAAACTTAAAAAACAGAAATATGTGCAAACATTGTAATTCCATATATCAATAATAATAACACTAATAATAATAGCTACAACTTGCTGGTTATGTTGGTAGCCTCTTTCAGCCCCGAATCAACTTAACAGCCCGTCTCTTACAAGGTACTCCAACACCTCTCTGGTTCGGGTTGTTTATTCAGAAATCCTACGTTGTCACGAGTGCTTTTTTTAAATCAAGCTATAAATATCCAAAGCCTCATAAATGTATTAACAATATATTAATAAACGAATTGAAATACTCGAATTTTCTATTTCGTAATTATTTAAATGTTTTATGTTTGAACGAAGGTATTTAAAACTATTACTTATTCTATAGTCAGTTTATAAATTTTGAGTTCTTTGCGAGATTTTCAGAGAAACTCATAACTAGGTTTATAAAAATAGATGATGTTATTATATTTTTAAAAATATTAAGGTGGAAAACTGATCATTGTAAATAACATCCATTCTCTTCATTAATCACAAGATCGTTTGGTTTTAGTATTTTGAAGATACTAAGTTGATAGTAATAAGATTTTTTTAGTAGCCTAACGATAATACATTATCCATTGAACGAAACTCATATACACTAACTGTATTCATTGTTTTCATTAAATAATTTTCAAATATTTATCGATGGTTTAATAATATCTACATGTTCGTGAATATCTGGGTATTATTAGCATCTGATCGATCAATCACTATCATATTCCTCGCACATGCGTGCGTTCACCAGTAAGAGAAAGATAACTGTGTAATGATGAATGAATAATGGGATGATAATGCTGCGACTAAAAGTGAAGATTAACTGATGACTGAGTAGAAGTAAAGCTACAAGACAGAAAAGATGATCGGGCAGAAGTGAGCACGTTTAATCCTAGCTGGTAACAAGACGCACTACAGGAAGTAACAACATTCGTCAAATATGGACTGAGAAGCAAAATCCTCAAAGAGCTGCTGCAAAAGAAACATGATGCAACTTGAAAATATATTATTTCAGTAAGGTAAAATACGAGGGCTGATCAATAAAGACTGAGATTGATTTTTTCCTGTAGCTTTCTTGAGAGTTTCCTGTCTCTACCATGATTATTTGAAAAGAGTGGGGTTTCATGTATAATGTCCATAGGCGGCAGCACTCTCGTATCGTTAGGTTGGTAGCTCTATATTGTTGACCCTGGTTGAATTTCGCATACCACAAAATGAAGGTGACACAAGAGGAACAATAAAATGTTTTCGTTTAAATTATACAGCCTCTGAAACTTTGGAAAAGCTTAAGCAAGCATACGGTGAAGATGCACTACCTCTTGCAACAGTGTTTAGGTGGTTCAAAGACTTCAAAGTAGACCGAGTCCTCCGTGCTAAGCAAGGTGGTCCTGGTGCTTCGGCTTCTGCTATGACTGAAGTCAACATCAACACAGCTGCTGTGATTGTTGTTCCCACTCACACCACTGTTACAGCAGGTAGGTACTACACGTCAGTATTGGCTACACCGAGGAAGCACATTGCAAGGAAACATCCAGAACTTATCACAACAACGTGCGGCCTCACGGTGTAAATCAAGTCCAGGAATTTTTGGTTAAATTCAACATTACCTGTGTGCCGCATCTGCCTTATAGCCCCAATCTTGTCCCCTGTGATTTCTTTTATTCCCATCACTAAAGGCAAAGCTCCGGGGCATTTGATTTGAGAGCACTGAAGCAGTGCTGAAGAAAAGTGAGGCGATTCTCAAAGACCTGACAAAGAATGGCCTGTACCATGTATTCGAGGACTGGCAGAGATGCTATAAAGGTGCATTCAAGTAGGAGAGGACTACTTTGAAAAAGAACATGACAACATTGAAATATAGTATTAAATATCCGTGAAAAAAATTAGTCTCAGTCTTTATTGATCAGCCCTCGTATGTGGACTTGCCCACTAGACAAGCGATTCCGAATAGACTACACCCTCTGAAGAACGTATTTAAAAAAATTCTGCAGCCAAATTTAACTTATTTTTACATAAAAATAAAATAGTAGTACAGTTTACGTGTTTTGGTGGTTTTTCAGATTTAACAGCTTTATAAATTTAAAACAATGCCTAAATTGCAACTCTTTTGTACGTGGTGCTTTCAGAATTACCTTACATGTTTTATGTTTTGCATTGCTTGATTTTGCGGTGAAAGCAGTATTTTATTTAAAAGAGGAATAGAATGTCAAAGTTTGGAATTTTCCAACGTTTTTGCCTTATTTCCTATTTTCGGCGCACTTTTTACGACTTCACGAATTTATTTCTACATCAGTTTAAGTCACACGTCATGAAAGTATGTGGATGTATGCACAAAGAAATGCTTCACCCAATGCATGTGAGATAATTTTAAAAACACCACGCGCAAAAAATTTCGATTTTAGCATATTTTTCAAAAAATTAGAAAATTGAAAAGATGAACAATTTGAAAAACCGCCAAAACAAATAAACTGTAATACCATTTGATCTTCAAAGCCAAGAAAATTATATTTTTTTCTCCATTAATTTGGCTGCTAGAATTTTTTAAAGTGCAGACGAATACTTTCTCTGATCATACACTATTTATCCCGCATTTGCTTTGGACGAGTAAGTTGTACGTACCCATCCAGATAAAGGAAGCACGTTTGATTGGGTCATTGACGTTGCATATTCATTGTATTTCCGCACATACTTTTGCAAACAAAAAAGTTCTTACAAACCTTATCTTCTTTATACCACAAATGCTCTGCAACACTAGGCAATAGTCACATAAGTCTGTTTTCGCTTACATTGAAGAAGACGCGCTAACTTTCTGGGCATTACTAAGTGGGCGGGGTTCATTATACACCAATGACTATTTTGTACCCATATTAATGGATTGACTTCTGTTTTTCTCTGAAACCTAATGACATTATATGATATTTATAGAAAAATCATTATTTATCTATTTATTTAGGTCAAGATCATGAAAATAATTAAAGTATGACTAAAAACCAATTAATTTTCATTACCATCAGTGTTTAGTAATCCTTTTCAACTAGCAAACATTCCTGAATTTTAATTCATATTGTTTACTGACAAGAGAATCTCTCTTCACCTTTATAAGTCACGTGTATTTGTTTACATATGACATAACAGTTGAGGCCTGAGTGAATTACCTGTGTTTAATACGTTCTTTTGACATCATTTGAGTTACTTTTGAAGTTCTCTTCTAAGGTTACAATTGTTATTTTGATTCTTATGTGCAACGATAATTCATCAAAGTATTTGAATTTTCTTTAATAAAGATTAGAAATATGTCAGAAGAATCAGACGAAAAATTCTGGTGCTAATTCTTTTTTATCACAGTGATAAGTAGATAACTCACAGAAATGAACTTCTTTAAAATATACTTTGTTTAAAAAATAAACTCGCTTTAAAATCAGTAAATGGTTTAATTATCAAAATATGCGGCCCAAATAGAGGCGTGATTCTAAATATGAGAAATAGTTCTGGCGAAAATGAAAACATTAAAATTTTCAGCAATGAGAGCAAGAATAGCAATTATCTCAAATTTATCCAAGGTTTTGCGTGTTTACTACATGCTAAAAGCGAAACTGAGATAATTTATACTCCAGGCCGCTTGTTTTAGAGTTAAACATAAGACTAAATTTGTTTCTTCATATAGTGCTCAAGCACAGTAAGCAGGGCTACATCTCAAGAATAATCAAGAGCAGTACCGGGCGAGTTGGCTCCGTAGTGATGTGTGAGCCTCGCATTCAGGAGGTCCCTGGTTCGATTCCTCCGACCACCCAGTCTGAACCTGGTTTATTCGTGGTCGGTAGGCGAATGCTGGGGTAGTTTCACATCTACCACGCTTTTGTTTCCCTCATTTCCTTACTATGTTTCCGGTGTGCTTGTAGGATGATGCGGATGCTTGCTACAAACAAAAAGCATTCCCCGTACACTGTCTCGTTGCACGAGTAGCACATCGCTCTCTCGGGCAGCTCTAGTATGGGTCGTGTCTCTGAGGCAGGAAATATTGGGGACTTCCACGTGTCTCTGTGGCCTGTCTGCTGCTTCTTCACTTCATCCCTTTCTCTTGGTGGGAAGGTGGTAGCAGCAAGAGAGCTCTGTAGGTCACAATGCGCGAGGTGTCCCACTCTGTTGTAACCCTAAACCAGGCTACTCCACTCTGCTCGGCTGAATCATAGTACTTGCGCGTAGGCACCAAAAGTGCTCGGAGCCCGGCTGGAGGGCTAGCTACGTCATAGCACAAGTGCTTGCGCTTTTGCCACTTCAATCAAACATTTCCTCCAGCCTTGATGACAACTTTCCCCCAAATGCCGAGCTGTATTGCATGCTGCACACACACTCTTGAGAATCGTGAGCTTTGCTGTTCTTTGGCGCGTATCCAACATACCAAAGACAGTGAGCCGTTTAGTATAACATTCTATTACTATTCCTGTTGGTACCTTCAGAATGACAGTTAAAATATGTACTAATTAACATAGGTTGTATCACAGATTAAAGAACCTAGGATTGTATAGTTTTGAATTCCTTGTGCCAAAATACGTGAATACGTGAAGCATTTGTGTAACTGTTGGTAATGTCGCGAAACTGATAAATGATAAGGTATAAACAAATCAGGAATCCCAAGGGTATCCAGAGTTCAGTATGATATATTTGAATTCACAATATCATTCAAAAATTGTTCTCTAATCCATTTGTTATGCTTCGCATATGACAGAAGGAAATCAAAAGTATTGTCACCAGGTTTTAAAGATTCATTCACCCGAAACAATCGTAACTTTCTGCAACGAACATTTTAAAATCATATTAACTTGTCCAGAGAGGGAAATATTGTGCAGTTTTCGGGAATCATAACCTATATAGATTTAGTGTTCGAATTGCAATATGTCAAACGGGAAATACTAAATAACAAAGCGCTGCTGTAAATTCGTTAGAGACAGTGCAGTTTCATTTAATACTAGGTCTCTCTGGGAGCCTTTATAAAAATATGCTGCCGTTTTCCTGTTGTTCTCATTACCTCGCCACCCGTGAGAGTTGCATCTCCTACACGTCACAACTTTGTTATTTAGCTCCCTTGATTACATTAAAGGGAGGATGAAATATGACCCGTTCTCAATAATTTTCCTGCCTGGCTGTCCTTACAGCTCTGAATCGATGTTTTGTGCACATTAATCTCCGCTGTAGCTCCACAGAAGCTGTAAATCTGCTACACGGAGAGAAGAAACAAAAAACGCACCGTTCTCTGATAAGGGAGCAAGCCAACTCTGGTTTCGTCTTCATTAAAACTCAGAGAGCATTTTGGATGCTAAAGAGGCAAGGAATCACCTCTCGAAAAGGGAACCTAATTTAGAGTAACTTGCCTCTACGTGATGAACTGTTTTACTAATGCAAAGTACTTCTCGGTAAGAAAAAAAACACACCAATTTGTCTTCATTATCACCAAACGAGTCCATAAGTCTGTTTAGGCACCACATAAATGCCACCATAGAACTGAAAGGGCCAGTGAAATAGGGGACCTATACCTCTTTTTTACGTTCTCTAGTACCTACCTAAAGCAAGTAGAGAGGTATTGCATTCCAGTAAAAAATTTCAAATGTGTCTGTGTGTGTGTGGTTAAACACCTAAATTTGTATTTTAGTTCAGCATCTTCAAGAAGGTGAGGCAGTACATTTAACACTTAAATGATTTCAGTCTAATTATATAATATGTAAATTCAATAACAGCCCGCCTTAAAGCAATATGTGTATGTAACAATATATAAAAAGTGTATATTACAGTCATTGTAAATGTTTATATTATTATGTATATGTGTAATAATGTTATGTAAATGCATTACGTAATTTAATAATGTAGGAGCTGCGAGAATAATAGGTTAAAAGTTGCTAACAATGAGGTAACCTTGAGGCAATAATGAATTCGAAAGTTCAAATGCTACTGGTAATCCTTGGAGCAACAATAGTGTAATTTTTGAGACAGTTTATAAAATAGCCAATCAACAACCAGAAAAAGCTTTAGTTAAATGAGGGTATTCTATTGGAGTAGGATTAGCTAATCAGAAACCGAAATATAGCAAATTTTACAAATTCAGAAGTCAGTTGCTTGTAGACAGTGTTTCTAACCGGACGCAAGATGCGCCATCGAGAAATTTAATACGTATTTTGTGCGAGACCAAAATAGCTTACGTGTTAAAAAGCGCAAGTAATTAATAAAAAAAATCTCAGCTCTCTCTGTATATATCAGTGAAGTGTTATTTAAATCGTGTCAAGCATAAATAAAAGGAGTGAAGTAAAATTATAATCTGTGTAAGCCTACATTCTTCAGTCGCACCACTCCCTGCTAAGACATTCATGTCTCTAAAAAAATATAAATACTGACGCAGCCGAGGCAAACATAAATATATAATTTTTAAAGAAACGGTCCATATTACAAAGTTAATATTTTTTAAACATTTTTGGGGCAAAGGCCACCGGAAAGTACATTTGGGGCGAAGGCTACCGGAAACCGGGTACTATACGTGCGTTGCAACTACTTCAATTTCGGCTCCCCAACAAAATACAATATTGTCGAAATACAATACATCTATTTTCAATAGGCGCCCAAAACGTGGCGCAAATAACGAAACAATTCATCAACTTCAAATCAGCTTTCCATAGGTAGCAGCGACATACGTTTTTCAAATTGGCTCCCAAAGCGTGGGGTAAATAACAGTGCAATAAAACACCTACTTCAAAGGCGACACGAAGACTAGCAAGAAAATCACTCCACCCTTGATTACACTTTACATGGAAAAATGTTTTCCTCAAAAATCACCATAAAGGTTTTGATTAAAGTGCCGTAAGTTGAAGATATTTGTATGACAAATGAAATTTATGTCTTCAATTTCTGGGAGTAGCTTGTCAAGTCCTCTTCATACTGAATTACTTTAGTATAATTAGTAAACCGTAAGATATTGTGGTGTATTAATCATTTCAGTAGTTACATTATTATTCTACATTGTCGCTCCAGACACATTGTTGTTTACTTCACTCTTGGCTGGTAGCTTTGCTAGCCACGAGTAATGGAGGATATAGCGTCACTCTCACTTAGGATTCCGTGAGTAACGGACCGCGTGTGTAAGCCGGGCTTTGGATCGGTGGACATCTCTCCCACTTTCCATTTTTGATAATGTAGGAACCCCAAACGTTTGGGAAATAAATCTAGGAATGTGTGAGTAGATTTGTGTTACGGATTTTGTACAGTGAAAAACCCACGCCTTCCTCTTAACCTCCATACCACGTTTCGGTCCTCCGGAGCCAAGTAAGTAGACGTCCCCTCAATGTACGTGAAGGGTATTCAAAATTAATTTAATCTTCATGTGAACTTTTAGGCCATCTATCCAGCATGTAACAATATAAACAAAATGTTACTCACAAACAATGTACATCTCATTATAGCACACAATTTAAGTAAATTACAAGTTTTCTTTTTGGAGTTAATCTTTCAGAGATATTTTTTTTAAATTCAAATACTTGTGCTTTTCTCAAATGAGGACCATTCTTTTTTTTTTTTTTTTTTTTTTTAACTTTCTATTTAAAAATTACCAACCGTATTATTAATACAGTGTGGATCCACAATTTATCATCCTAAAATGTAATTTAGTTATTTTCAATAGTTTATGGGGAAAAGGGTCATTTATACCAGAAAATGCCATTAACAAAAAAAGTTGCTCAAAGCAAAAATGGAGAAAATAAACTCGCGCATATTTGCAAAGACAGAAGCCACACTGAAGCTGCAATACTTCAACAGTAGTGCCGATTTGTAGAGCAAAACTTCCGCTTAAAGATGGGCTAAAGTTTACCTCAGTGTAGTACTGCACAGTTCACATTCCAAAATGGCAGATGCAGTACGCTTGTTTAAAGATATACATTTAAAATATAAGTATTGTGGCTAGAAGTATAAAATAATATTAAATGAAAGTCGACATTCCAATTTATTTATTCTTCACAAAAAGCTAAAAATGCCATTTTCGGGCAATTTTCGCCATTAGTCTATCCTTAACAACATCGCTAGGAAGGCTGTTTCGGTGCGTCACTTAAATGTATGTGTAGAACATCACCTTGGTTATATGCAGCGTGGCAAGCGACTAAGGATTTTATTCAATGTATCACTTTAAATTTGTCCAAGTATTATAATCACCCACCTCGTAAACAATACACTCTGGAATAACGAAGAAAGATGAGGTTTGTCGGGATAGACAGGAATATCTTGTACACAGACGTGCATAAAATGTGGCCCAAAATGGAACGCACTGTCTATGTTGGTACTGAAAACCTAGCTCCTCTCTCTGCCAGCATGACTTACTCTGATTTTCGATCATAATTCCATTATTGGATTGGCAGGGTACTATACCTCCCCAAAGTCTGACCGAACTTAACCTTGTATTTTCATGCTACATTACCGTTTTCGTAATATCAGTTTAGTTATTGCCGTTCGATAGCGACAATATTCATTTGGCACTTTTGGCTTACTAATATCGGCGACCATTTAAAATGTGCTGTCATTTAAACACTCCTGAATGTAATTAATATAATGCTCATTCCAGGTTTAAATATCGCTTCTCTCAAAATTATTCAATAACTTAAAATTCTCCACGCGTCAAACTGTTTGACCAATAACTTCGAATTCTAAGTACAGCTTCAAGAATCATGACCAAACAGATTAGCATGCCCTTTTTAGAATTGTCGAATTACTTTAGTTCTCATTAAATATTTTCATAAGCTGATACTCGTAAACTATTTATGTAATATAATGGGTAGGTAATAAAATTGTAAGTTATAGTTACGGCAAGATAGAGCTTTACTCACCAAGCATGAATTGGGCGGGACTTTTAGCCGAAGAATTTACAAATAAGTGCAAAGATCGAAGGGAATCAACTGTATACCCGCATGATCTCCGCATCTTAACTGTATGATTTTTTTTGTGGAATTGTTTAAACATACCATTTTTGCAAGAAGACCACTTACCGTTAGTAAAATCATTCATTTAATGGGGGGCATGCCAAAAATTAATTGACAGAAGTAAATAACTGATTAGTTAAATGTGCTTCAGTGTCATATCCGGACTACAGCACTGTAAGAGTGCTGAAAATCGGTTTGAGAATTCACAGGAGAACATTCTAATGTTATGCTTTACTTCTTGAATCTGTATCATTTATCTAAAAGGTTTTCTTTGTATACTGTATTTTTCATTACTGCATTACTATCTACAGAACTCAACCGACAAGCTGTCAGGAGTTATAGAGGATGGTAAAGAAACAGCTTGATATAGGACACCTATGTTCTGTAACGACAAACTTTGAAGTTACGAAATGATCTTCATTTGAATATTCGCACTGATAAATGCAAATATTAAAAAGACTTAATGCGAATGCGGTACTGATTTTCTCTCTAAAATACTTAATTTTTCTTCCACAAGCTCGAAAATAGCTACAATTGTGGTATTTTCGAAATTATGAATTTGACTTTGTAGGAAAATGTCTGTCAGCAAGGGCCATTGCAGCAATGATAGCTCCACTTTCACATGAACAATCATGAGGCAAACAACAGCTGTAGTAGTAGCGCAGGCATTAGCGTGCTCGAAGTTTAAGCACGAGCACGTGGCGTGAATGTATTCGCATCGAGTGCTTAAGCATAATATGGCCACGATTACCTCCAAGTAGTAGCAACTCAGGGAAGTTTTGATAGTGGCCCGTTATCGATTTTGATGTAATGCAAACAATGAATCCAAAGAGTCAAAGTGTTCTATATGCAAGAGCTCACCTAACACTCGTTTGTAACCCCTAAAAGAAGGTTTTTCGGTTGAATTCTATAACATCCTGTATAGTACCTAGCTTACTGTGATAAACATTTCAATTCGCTCAAAAGAAAGCTGTGGATTTTATGGTTTTTCATAGATGGGCTCAACTCTTTGGACTGGAGTATCAAAAAAATGATATGGCATATAATAAAATAATAGGTATTTTCGGTTAAAGGAATATATATGTATACCAGGGCAACACTTTCTGATAATATTGGACTTTTGTATTGATTAATGTGATCAGTCTTTCTCGAACTTGAGATTCCTGATAACAGCGCATCAATAGCACCACGTGTTTCAACAATATTTCGTGACGCTAGGTTTTGTTGATTCACCCTGTATAAATACTATCCGTAGTTTTTGTTGATTCACCCGGTATAAATACTATTCGGCACATTACATTTCGAGCTCATTTAAATTTTAAAGTCGATTCTTCCGTTAACCGTTATCAGAGTTGTAACATGTCTGCTTTTAATCAGTAACAAAGACTCGATTCACTACGAACATGTAGTAACGTGGAAGTTCATTCAGCAGGTTTAGAAAGGATTACAAAACCTTAATAGGCAACTCTATTGAGTTGTTGGAGAGCACGTAACAATACGTAATTTACGCTCCTCGCGAGACACGCTACCTCATTTGAAAGTTTTTGTGCTGCGAGATTAAAAACACACATACAGAGACAAAAAACGACCCAGGTAATCGCATTAAGGACGCTGCCTCGCATGTTTCATAACGAACGCCTCCTCGCTAAGCCCAATGAATATGGCCGCCGTTAATCCGTCATTGTTCGACAAAACTGTCTCTCAACTCATTCCTTCCTCCAGGGGGCGATTTCCCTGGCAACTCATATTTTGTAACCCCCCCTTTTTTTAGTACACGAATACAAATTTACGAAGAAAGACTTCCAAACAGTCAACGTCACAGTTGATTTTGTTTTCTGTTTTAAGCTCTATAGAACGAACAACCTGCAAACCAGATATAGTATCTGCCTCTACAAAATGGTGAACAATTGATAACATAAGCTGAAACGTTTCAAAGTATATTTTAATAAAAGTAGGATATTCTCAATAAAATTGGGTGCCTAAAAGCGTCATTGCGGGTTGTCACTGATCCTTTGAGAATAGTACGCTTTTTTAGCCGAAGAATTTAGGATTATTTTTCGTTTATATGAATGAGCGTTTCCCAGAGGTGTAGTTGTAATTAAACCACTGATATCGTAATTATTGACGGGAATACATAAATAGTTAAAGAAATGACAGCATGATAACCTCTTCATACATCATATGGTAACACATGATTTCCTTTTTATTTCACAAGTATGGCATTAGGACCACCCATGACTGCATGATGGTAACGTTTGATACCAGAGCGTATTGCTATGAAAGTGCACAAGAGTGCAGCACTCCCTGGATGAAGCAATATATCTCTAAGGAAGGAGTGTGCAACACCTTATTGGAAGTACTAGTTTGCAGAAGTTTGGTAGCATGTTTTACATAAAAATTCATATTATAAAACGACCAAAAATATATATTATTTGAAATGTACGTATCTATTATCAGCTACTATACATAAAAAATTGAAATCAATTAATGAAACACGAATGATAACATTATGCATTTAGGTGTGCTAAAGATTTTGAGGTTATGTAACCATTCGTAATTTTACAACATAGTATTTAGATCTCATAATCTTGTATTCTTGTTTATGAGAATTATTTGAGTATTTCAGGTACGTTATTACAAATTTTTAATATAGTAAAGGCCAGCAATATAAATTATCAAAGTAGGAGATTGTGAAATTACTTCTGAAATTACTACCATCCTCAGATTCTGAAAGGAAGCATCTTCTGAGAGCTGTTATAAGGGAAATGGGAGAAGAAATTTTGCTTTCTGATGAACAAGAAGTACCACCTACATTAGAAGCGGAAGAAAATGAAGCTAAAAGGTGGAATAGAAAAGAAGAATCCATGATTTGTATTTCTGTTCCATTTAGTCAACATGTACATGGGTAGAATGGACCTTCTGGATCCTATGGTTGATTGCCCATTGGCTACAGTAGATCTAAAGTAAGAAATGGTATTTGAAGAGTTTTCCACGTGGTTAATATCATACTAGTAAATGTATAAATACTTTATAGAGATATTAATGACAATAAATGTTATTTTGTGAAATTCATATTTATTGTGCTTCACAATGAATATGAAAAGAAGAGAGGGCGACTTTGAAATGATGCTGTTGCCGTTCCACCACCTAAGAAACATACAGCTGTCCTAAATACAGCAATAGCTAACTTAAGATTCCATGGAAGAGGTTATTATCTTATGGAAGGTGACTAAGAAAAGGCAATGCGTTGTCCTGACACTTGTAAACGAAGAACGAGATGTAAGTGCAAGAATGTAATACGCCCTGAATGTATCGAGAAGTTCCACATGAAGTAACATACATGCTGCTCAAATTTGTCACTTTTGTAAACTTTTTTGCATGTTTGCATTAGAGCCTCAAATGCATAATGTACGTATATGATACCATGTTCATAATTTGTTCAAAAATAATAATATAAATTGATGAGCCTGAAATTATATTATTTAATGTAGATTTGCCAATTTTGAAGTATTAAATCTGATTTTCTCATGTTCCTTGACAATTCATGCATGAAGAGGATAAAGAAATAACTGCAATAAATAATTTCCGTATATTAAATCAATGTATAATGTAACAAGGCTGAGTTGAAGAAATTTTCTACGAGAAGAAGGTACTTAGCGAGCCATATAACGAAACCCATTAGTATCAGCCGAATAGAGTACACATGAGCGTAAGGATTTCTGGGAACGCAGTTAGACTATAAGTTCAGTACGTTTACACAGTCACATAGGCAGAAATTCTGAAAAAAGAGAAGAGACTTTAGCCAGGCCTCCTAGTAACCAAAGTCAGAGAGGCGCATGAAGCGAGGTTAATATTGGCCCGGGTGTGAGTGGGTGGGAGAAATTCAAATGTAGACGTAGCTTAAGTAATACAGAGGAGAGCATCTAAACCATAGAGTTACTCTATCGCTGATACCGTCAGCGGTACATATCTGTGTGATTTTAAGCGGCTACTCAAGCGCTTGTGAGAGTAAGATTTCGCGGCCATGTAAGGTATCTTTCCGAGCAACAGTTTAGCGACTCACGGCAGGTTACGCTTCTAGTTTCTTCCATTGCGGAAACAGTTATTTCCATTCGTAATATTGATACTGCAGAACTTAGCAGGTATAATAATTCAACTGTCATAGTTTCGAGTACTAAAATTCAGAGTCACTCTATTTCTTCATTTCAAACGGGCGGCAACTCAATTCTAGAACTCAAATATTAGTTCACAATAAATTTCCCAGTCAATTTAAACTGGTGTCCTTCACAATACATCCCCGCATACTCTGAGGGGAAATACTTATACCTCAACCATTGGAGCAACCGGCAGCAGAATCAACATCAGATATTGAAGACAACGAGAAAAGGTGTATCATTCACCAAATATGCTTTACACAATGAATACGTTACAAAGGCTAAAAATCTAATTTGAAAATTAACAGGACTGCCTCTATTCATGACGAAGTGACACATCAGTTACAGTAGTCATGATTATTAATATCTAGCGTTACATAATTTACCGAACGAGGACGCGCTGCGTTAACGTGTGCGACTCGAATTTGGGAGGTCCGGGGTCAAATCTTCGGGATCGACCAATCTGCCGAAGTTTTTTCGCAGTTTTTCTCGTTCGGTAGCCGAATGCTGGGTTAGAAAATTTGATACGCGAATTTTCTCATCATTCCTTTCAACACTACACTTCATTTCTTTTTTTTTTCTTCACTGCCATACCAGGCATTTGGCTGATCACCCATCCTGGATATGCTATGATCCAGAGTTTTCATACTCCTCGACAGGCTCCTGATCCGAAGCATTGACTTACAAGTCCTTGGGGGTGTAAGAGGAGGGTAATTAATTGAAGAAGACGTTACACAATTCACTATACATTTTTGGCTATGAATAGCTTCAAATTAAGTAACAAGTGCTTAGTTACACAAAAGGCTAGGAAACAACATTCAAATGTGGTAAACTGAACGGCCTCTTGGAATCGAGAAAACAGAAGAACCGGAAACATTTAAACATTTCTGTCAGTTAACGTCCTTGGAAAATATAAACATAAAACATTTCCAAAACGGCTAATGCTACGAATTTTTTTTTTAAATTAAGCATTTTAAGAAACGCAACATTTTTCCTGTGTTAAATTGTTGCCTCTCATGATTTCCCACTTATATAAAATTAAAAATCAGCCTCAGCATGCACAGCATTTCAAGGCTATTCGAGATCAGCATAGTATTTATCTTGCATATATCTTAAACACATGACATTTTAATCAAAAGCGTTGAAACCACTTTTTAGAGCAGTAAGTGATAAGGGCAACTAGAACGAGAACGTCGCTTATTATAATATGAGAGCTCACATTAACGGGAAGTTTTCCACGAGAAAGAAAACTTTCTCGTTCCCATTCCCGTTCTCGTTCTCGTTCCCGAGGACAGTATTTCAGATCCATATTGTGCATATTACTCTATTCACTGCAGAAATTACTCAAGGGTACCGTGACTTGAAACAACCGCTAGCTCTCTCAAGTCGTAAGATGGGAAATGAATCCGGGAGAAATTCTATCATACGTGAGCCCTGGCTACTGATGTATGGAGATCCTGACTCCTTCAGATCCATTGAGCGTTGGTTCTTCAAGTGAAAGCAACATCTGTAGTTTTGTTTATTTAGTGATAGGAGAAAGAAAAAAAGTCTGATGTGTTACACTCACATGACTTTCTCTACTCTTGTACAAACTACGCTTATTCTCCATATGCTTTATGTAAATCGAGATGTTAATCTTATTGCTAATTTTCTTGTAGATGCAAGGGGAATATGGTAGGCTTAAGCTATAGCCAAATATTTTATTATTTGTCATAAAAATATCTTAAACATATGATATTTTAATCAAAATCGTTAGCCATTTTTGAGAAAATTAAAATTTTCGAAAAATCTTCCATGTAAAGGGTACTCTGGGGTGAGGGGATTTTCTTGAAAACCTTCGTGTCGCATCCTTGGAAGATACTGAACCCAAATACCAAGTTTGGTGTTTATCCGACTGTTCGTTTCTGAGTTATGCTGTTCACAGTCACACACACAGACACACACACGGACATGTTTCCAAAAATGCTTTTTTTTGGATTCAGGGGGTCTCAAAACATGTATTTCCGGTGAAATCTCGGTATCGAAATTTTGGGTGGAATACAATACTTCCCCTACTTACTATACGTAGTAGAGAAAGTAAAAAGAATTACGAATTTGAGAAAAAGTATAAGTATTGGAAAATTTAAGGGAATAACAAGCAATATCTCGAAAACTGTTCACTCAACAAAAAAAAAATGTATACGACATAAATTGTGTATTTTAATGCGATCTATATTTTTTGTGTAGTAAAATTTTGTCTATCTCTTATGGTTTACCAGTTATGCAAAAGTCGTTCACAATGAAGAATACTTTTGGAGATATTCCCAGAAAATTTGAGATATACATTTCATTCGTCATGAAAATATCTTAAACATATGATATTTTAATCAAAATCGTTAGCCATTTTTGATAAAATTAAAATTTTCGAAAAATGTTCCATGTAAAGAGTAATCTGGGGTGGAGGGATTTTCTTGAAAACCTTCGTGTCGCATCTCTGGAAGATACTGAACCTAAATACTAAGTTTGGTGTTCGTTTCTGAGTTATGCTGCTCACAGACAGACAAGACACACACACACACACACACACACACACACACACACACACACACACACACACACACACGTTTTCAAAAATGCTTTTCTGATTCAGGGGGTCTCAAAACACATATTTCCGGTGAAATCTCGGTATCGAATTTTTTGGTGGAATACAATACTTCGCCTACTTACTATACGTAGTAGAGAAAGTAAAAAATTGAATTTTATTTATGGACACTCTTTAACTACTAAGGTCCTTAGTGTCCCATTTTATATTGAGCGTGAAATACCGGAAATTTTGCTCGGATACCTCTTTATCAGGCCTTGAGGTTCTTTTACGTACCATAAATCTACGACACGACACTTCCCTTCCGAAGGAAGCCATGCTAAGGATTTTTAGACCAGAAAAACACCATCGCCCTCCACCGGGTTTGAACCCGCGACCTCGGGGAGCAGAGGCACCATGGTACCCCAAGACCACGGAGGACGACATGATGGAACGATACCACTATTTCTCGATTCTCAATACCGATAATGATTTTTGAGCACCGATACTCGATACCTACTTATGTTATTAGCAGTACATATGTAACGAATTTTGTAATGTATGCTAATTCCGAAATTGTTTCCTGCTCGACATTCTCCAATTGGCAGTAATTTTTTTTATCTTGACAATGCCACAGGTTGTATATCCCCAATTGTCGGGCAAGGATGGTAATAATAATAATAATAGTAATTTCTTTGGTTCGCTTTTTATGTAACTATATTTTGTGCTGAAAGCTTTGTTTTAGAGGATTTTCTATCCATATTATGGAAGTTAATCGTACGGATGCCTGTAGCTCGTGACCCGAGTTTGACGCGTAAACACAAAGTGACAAATGGAAGGAAAGAATAAATATATGTATGCGCTTATTATCTCATGTCTCAAGTTCTGATTTGTTTCTGTTAGACTCGTAGATTTTGGTCACCGGAGTAGGTAAATGATATGGCTGAAAGTGAGTCACCAAGCCATGCTATTGCAGAAATGCGATTTAAGCGCTCAGCTAAATCAGCTTCATTCACAACTCATTTAACGCTGCATCTTACATGAATACTTCTACTCTTTCCCTCTATTGAATTGCATGTTTTCATTTAGACACAAGAGTCTATGGAATGTTGCATTGATTCACCTACAGGAAATGCGGTCAAGCTCTATCTAGAACTATAGCCCACAACTGTTTGGAGACACGTGCGAGGTAACGTGAAGTCTCGGCTCCTTTCATTTCTTATGTAGCATAAAATTAAATGCAACAGCTCTTAATAATGCAAAACCAAAAAGCTTAAAAGTATCGAAAAGATATCGAAGTTTCACCTCAAAGTATTAGACATTCTTCAATACCAGGTATTGAGGTATCCACAGTATCGAGGTCCCATCCTTAGTTTATATGTAACTCAAAACTGACTATTCCCTCAAAACAGCAGCAAAACCTACCAGGAATACAAAAATACGATGGAAACTAGCAAAGAGCAATAAACAACATTTGTGTACGCTATTAATAAAGGAATGAAGCTTAGTACCATTAGAGAAATCAGAAATACTAATAGAGCTACATTTAGAAAACTTTTACTCTATCGAATTTTGACTTTGCCTAATCTGCAATGTGTCGGCTGAATTGGAAACAGATGAAAAAATCTGATGTGTTACACTCACATGACCTTCTCTACTCTTGTACAAACTATTTTTACAAAAGCTTATTCTCCATAAGCTTCATGTTAATCGAGATATCGAGATTTTTTAATCATATTGCTGATTTTCTTGTAGATGCAAGGGGAATTGGTAGATTTTAAGTGATAGTCAAATATTTTAAGAGCTGGTTGCTATGTGGAGTATTTCATTCTCTTTGCATTACCAGGACAAAAATAAAAATCTGATGTGTTCAACTTACATGACTTTCTCTACTCTTGTACAAACTATTTTTACAAACGATTATTCTCCATATGCTTCATGTTAATCGAGATGCTAATCTTATTGCTAATTTTCTTGTAGGTGCAAGGGGAATATGGTAGGTTTTAAGCGACAGTCAAATCTTTTAAGCGCCGGTTGCTATGTGGAGTATTCCATTCTGTTTGCATGTCCAGGACGTACAAAAAATGAATACCGAATTCGAGAAAAAGTATAACTTTTGGAAAAATTTAAAGGAATAACAAGCAATATCTCGAAAATGGTTCACTCAACAACGAAAATGTATATGACATAAATTGTGTATTTTAACGCGATCTACATTTTATGTGTAGTAATATTTTGTCTCTCTTATGGTTTACCAGTTATGCAAAAGTCGTTCACAATGAAGAATACCTTTGGAGACATTCCCAGAAAATTCGAGATATATATTTCATTTGTCATGAAAATATCTTAAACATATGATATTTTAATCAAAATCGTTAGAGCCATTTTTGAGCAAATTAAAATTTTCGAAAAATGTTCCATGTAAAGGGTAGTCTGGGGTGGGGGGATTTTGTTGAAAACCTTCGTGTCGCATTTCTGGAAGGTACTGAATCTAAATACCAAGTTTGGTGTTTATCCGACTGTTCGTTTCTGATTTATGCTGTTCACAGACACACACACACACACACACACACACACACACACACGGACATGTTTCCAAAAATGCTTGTTTTGGATTCAGGGGTCTCAAAACATATTTTTCCGGTGAAATCTCGGTATCGAATTTTTGGGTGGAATACAATACTCCCCCATTGCCCAGCCAAAATTTATATAGGTATGTAAATTCAAGGGCCGAGCAAGAAAAATTTTATTTTATTTTTGAAAATGAAGTATTAAATACAATGTCTAAATTTAAAATAATGTCTACATATTGTAATTAATTGTTCTTTCAAACAAGCCGTGTGTAGGACTAGTTGGAAAGGTAGAATCAGAATGAAAAGTTCAATGCCACAACCGGCATGTTGCCATGGTAACTCGGTTAGAGCAACCGCAAGGAAACCGGAAGAACCTTGGTTCAAGAATTTTTCAGTCCAATGCCTACATATTATACTACCAAACACATTTTAAAAATAATTTTATTAACGTTTCTGGGTGCTAAATGGATTTTAAGTAACTCATTCGCCGTTACAAATTATGTCCTATATGGACTTTTCAAACTAGGATCATCTTCCTGTTTTGTTTCGCTGAATGCTATATACATTTTATTTGTGTGAACGTTTTGTTACTCTAAATCAGCAACCTGTTAATTCTGTAAATACAGTAATCCAAGAGACGAGAATAATAACGAGATGCATTCATGAATTTAAATAATATTAAGTAATTTACGTTACACGATAATATAAAATGTATCACTATGTAAAAATACTTGATAATGTATCGCTGGTTTGACATTAAAAAGGGAATTAATGTTATACAGACGTTTAAAATATCTCTCTCCATTACCTTATTATCCTGTTAGTAATAAAAATATCGATGCAAATGTGTGAACGTTTGCATTCGCTTAGGAAATATTACTGTTTACAATTTCATTTCAACTTTTACAGAAAACATACTAATTTAGGAGCACTAAAATTCTGTAACTCTGTGAGAAAATTTAATAACGATTCATACTGAAACACAATTGGGTTTCGATACGCAGTTACACTTTTTATAGCTAAATATTTAATTCTGGTTTTCGTTCATTTGTAAACCACGGTTAAACGAAATGACATTATGAGATTTCAAGTAACAAGATTAGCTAATGGACAATTAGTTTTATTGTTGCAGCCAATAAAAAGCCTAATTATGTTATTGCATGTAATTTTGTACCTGATGCAGAGGGAGAAACAATAAAGGTTCATTTGTTTTGTAGCTGCCGCCAACTTCATTAGATATTCCCTGAGCGTGTCGTCACATATTTGCATGACAATGGACACCATCGGAGCGATATAATCTATCTCCTCAAGAGTCCTTGTGTGTGGTCTTTGTAGGGCTTACAGCGAAACGTATATTAGTGTTGACTTAACAGCACTCGGTCAATCCACGGTTCAAAGAGTCGTAATCCCAAGCGCTAGATCACTTTAGCCATATCGTCCTTAAGTAGGGATCAGTGGTTCATACACTGCAGGTATAGGAACACGACTTGTACAGTCACGGAAGTTAATGCTCTTTATTTTGGTAGGAATAGGTAGACGGAGGGGTGCCCAGTTACTGCACCACAGCATCGTACATAGGTCATAGTAGGTCCTTCGTGCTTCCTACGTGGTGTCCCTGGGAGGAAGGGACGTAGGGAGGACGACCATATGCGGAAAACGATGTGCACTAACAAGGACCTTAAGGATTCTAACATACGTTACAGTGCTATTTAAACAACCTGAGACTCCTGACATTTCACCCTAAGCAGACAAGTGGGAGAGCTGCGTTGCCACGTTGTGTTAGAGCATGTTTTAGTGTTTAGCAGCGTGCCAAATAGCAAACAGCTCGCTGGGACGTAACGCTAGTGAGCAGTAGTAAACCGCGCCAACATGGCAACGTGTTACCTATCAAAGTTCCTTTCCACTCGCCGTAGTTCACGTTGAGAAATGCTGACAATTTTCTGGCAGACATTTTGTTTTAATTCTTACAGGGTGTGTGGATTTGTCTTGTACACTTTGTTTTAAGTTACCCCAGAGATAGAAATCGCTGGGGGTCAAGTCGGAGGACCGAGGGGCCCACAAATCTGTACTAACAATTCTGTCCACAAACGCACTTTCAAATTTTCTCGTCGAAATATCGGCCGTATAAGCCGTTGCAGAGTCTTGTTGGAAAAAGGCAAAATCACGCTCCGTGGCTGTTAATTCTCTAAAAAAAGGCGGAAAAATTTTAATCACATATATACGGGCTTCAATTGTTGACTGAAAAAAAATTGGCGAGTCATGGATAGTTTCCTAAAGAGATGCCAAAAAAGTATGGACAAGGACGGTGGCCAGTTTCAGCATCTCCTTTCATAAAGTTGGTAAGTAAAGCCATTAAAAGTAGTTTTTAAAATGTTGTATGATTTCATCCGCGCTTTTCTATGATAGCGGCAGACAGCAACGAGCGCCGAGGACGCGGACACGAAAAAGACCGCGCAGGCAGTTCGTAGTTTTTTGGCTCTCCCTGTAGTTACCATGCTACCCTCTGGTTTCCGAGGTCGCGAGTTCAAACCCGCGGAGGGCGTTGCATTTTTTCGTGTCGTAGATTTACGGCACGTAAAAGAACTTCAAGCTCGGTAAAGAGGCATCTGAGCAAAATTACCGGTTTTTTACGCCCAATATAGAATGGAACCCTAAGGACAATAGCAGTTAAGAGCGTCCATAAATAAAACTCAGTTTTTAAGCCCTACGCTCGCAATGTTAAATTTAAGAAGTTTAATTGCACTTTTCAAGGAAAATATTTGCTCTAGAGATATGACATTTGGAACACACATAAATCAATGCTTTCTGATTGCTTGACTTTTTATATTGTATGATTTACTGTTTTTTGTTTTCAATTTTCTAATGGATATACTATTTCTTCGCCCAAATAAAAATGTTTCTAGCATCCATGATTTTAATGCTACGGTTATAAACAAAACCACAACCAACCCAGAAATAAGTGATATAAATTTCATCATTCTAGGACAAGTGACTCTTGAGAAAATGGTAAATAATGCACGCGGAAAAATAAGTTGCGATAAAACAAAAAGTTATAGTTTGCAGTCACCTCAGAACAAGTCACTTCATTAGATACTTAAATTGTTTAAAAAAAGTTTTTGTTTTCATGGAACAAAACAAAGTTTAAACTTGCAAAGTCACCTAAAAACAAAACAATTATATTTTTTACCTTTACCAGCTTACAACCTCCCGTTAAGCCAAGAGAGAGAAATCCGCCAGGTCTATCCAACAATACCGAATAAGGTATGGGCTATAGTAACGAGAAATAGATGGGAATATTGTAGTTTCTCACCGAGTTATTTTACGAACAAGTTATATGTGATCATAAAATGACAGAACAGGGCCTGTATAGGGATGCGTGTTCTCGGTGGGTGTACGGAACGTCGGGGGGAGGAGCTGTGGTACAAAATTGGTAACTGCGAAATATTCCAAGTGTTAAAAGTGGTTGGTGTGTTGGCAGTATTGGAAACTTGGTTAAATAAAGAGACAAAAGTAGTTATTAGCGAGTATAATTTCTATGGCAAAGAAGGAGTGAGGGAGAAAAAGAGAGGGCGGATGTCGGGGGGGAAGGTATACTCGCGAAGAAGAATAAGAAAATCTCAACCTAATAAAATTCTAATCAAATTTGGACTAATAATTAAAAATATTATTGACAATACAAACATTAATACCAAAAAAATAAATCGATTTAATGATAAATCCCCAAATATATAATCTTCTCTATATAAAATTACTAAAGATGAAAATAAAAAAGAAAGTACTAAATGAGGGAGGGTTGGAGCTAAAGGCAAAATGGTAGAAAAGGCAATCAAATACTGGTTCAGAATAAAGTTATTGGAGGAAGATGAGATACTAAACCAATGCTTGGTTGTACAGGAGAAAATGGAGAAAAAAAGAAACTTCTTTGCACAATATACAGAAAATATTGGGAGAAACAGAAATGGAGAAAACATGGGCAGAAAGAAGCAACAAAAGTATAGGTCCCTGGAAAGAAATTAGAACAAGAATGGAGGATATTGAAAAGCAAGAAATTCTAAGTAGTTTCAATAAAAAAAGGTTATTAATAGATTAAAGACATTTAAAAACGGAATGGGGAAAAGAAAGATACATCCAAGTACGTCACAAAGAGGTCAGAATTGGTTATGCATGGGCGAGGACAGGTGTAATGAATTTAAGCGATCTAACAGGGAGAAGAAGGGGGGCAGATGTACTAAATGTAATGGATTACATCACAATTGGCATTGTATTCTGGAATATGAGGACACCGATAAAGGAAGAGCGAATTCAATACTAGAGAAATGGAAAAATTTAGCAATAGAGCTAAAAGTTAGGAAAACTTTTAATACAAGATCAAATGAATATATGGAGAAAGCAGGCAAATACTTAGGAAAAATTAGGTTAAAGTGTTAAGTGTGGTTAAGCGTGAAACAAATTGGAGAAAACACGGAAAAAAGGGTAACAAAGCAAAAAAGTAAATAGTGGAAAATTATACTTCCCCATTATATATACAACAGAAAGTACAAAGTAGACAATAAATCATTAATTCATTCATTCATATCTGATCAAACAGTCTTATCTTTATGAACGCTGGATATGAATGTTTAGAAAACTGCCCACCCTCCAAAAAAATGTTTTTTTTCTTTTAAAGGCATTTCACTCCAGGCTTGACAATGATAAAAGCTTATGTCTTTTATTGCATCGCACTTTGAAGAATTAAATTGTTTTTCCCCAATAAAAGGGTTTTTTCGCTATGACTTGAAAGCTTTTTAAAACGAAAACCACAGCTGACAACACTATGAAAGAAATCATGTTAATCACTTAAGCTACAATTTCACTACAAAGCCTTTGAAGTGTCCGTATAAATAAATCACTCTTGTTGAAGGTATACAAACAAAATGAATGTGATGGTCGCTTGAATACCAGGGGTTACGCAGATATATAGCAGCTGTCATGGTGATTTGTAATAGTTCTCCAATAGAAGTCACTGTTCGCTAACTCTATGCATCACATTCTGCCCTAAGTATTAGTTTTATTGTTTTTTTCAACCCTTCCCCCATGGACGGTAAACATCTCTCAGCGCCATTTATTAATAATTTGGGGTTAAGTGTCACTGAAGTGAAGTATAAGGTTTCGACTGTTCTTGCAAGTTTACCTTTTAAATGTATCGTGTAATGTGTATGCAGCATAGTTACTTTAACTAATTGTATTGCTTCTGGAGGTAATTATCTGAATTAATTGTGTAGCATGTGTGTTAAAGCTTACTCATTTTCCCCTGACACTTGGATGTAAAGTACATTAAAAAAACACAGACAAACAGATGTGGTACGTTCACACGACTTTCTCTATCAACAAGTTGACATACATCCGTTGTATGTAACGGTATTCACATAAAAGGTTATATTCTACCCAGTTACCTTATTCACGAAATAGTTTTACTCAGGAATGCTTCAAATTAAGCAAGACCTGCTTAGTCATACATACAGTACTCAAATGTTTATTCGAGCTAACGAGCTCCTGTGATGGAAACAAAAGAAAGTAAAAAAAAGAAATAATCGTAAAATTTCAAACATGTCCGTTAGATGACCCTCAGCTTGCAATATTTTATTATGAAACATTTGAGAATGACTAACGATGTGAAAAATACATCAATTGTATATTTTAATGAGGTCCACATTTTTACTGTAATAACGTTTGTCTATTTTTACTTTCTCTACTACGTATAGTAAGTAGGGGAAGTATTGCATTCCACCCAAAAATTCGATACCGAGATTTCACCGGAAATACATGTTTTGAGACCTCCTGAATCCAAAAAAAGCATTTTTGGAAACATGTCCGTGTGTGTGTCTGTGTGTGTGTGTGTCTGTGTGTGTGTGTGTGTGTGTCTGTGAACAGCATAACTCAAAAACTAACAGTCGGATAAACACCAAACTTGGTATTTACGTTCAGTATCTTCCAGAGATGCGACACGAAGATTTTCAAGAAAATCCCCCCCAGACTACCCTTTACATGGAAGATTTTTCGAAAATTTTAATTTTCTCAAAAATGGCTCTAACGATTTTTATCAAAATATCATATGTTTAAGATAATGTCATGAGAAATGAAATGTATATCTCGAAATTTCTGGGAATGTCTCCAAAAGTATTCTTCATTATGAACGACTTTTGCAGAACTGGTAAACCATAAGAGATAGACAAAGTTTTACTACACAAAAAATGTAGATCGCGTTAAAATACACAACTTATATCATATACATTTTTTTTGTTGAGTGAACCGTTTTCGAGATATTGCTTGTTATTTCCTTAAATTTTCCAATACTTATACTTTTTCTCAAATTCGTTATTCATTTTTTTTATGTTCTGGACATGCAAAGAGAATGGAATGCGCCACATAGCAACCAGCGATAAAATATTTGACTATCGCTTAAAAGCTACCATATTCCCCTTGCATCTACAAGAAAATTACACATAAGATTGACATCTCGATATCTCGATTAATATGAAGCATATGGAGAATAGGCGTTTGTAAAAATAGATTGTACAAGAGTAGAGAAAGTCATGTGAGTGTAACACATCAGATTTTTTTTCTTTCTTTCCTTCAAAAATTCCTTGTAATACAAAATTATGCAAAATTCAATAAAATGAAGTGAACTTCACAGGCTGTTCCTAGAAAGATATACATGTTATATGTTTTATTTGCATGCAAATACCTTAAACATAATTATTTTAATCAAAATCGTTAGAATCTTTGTTGAGAAAATAAAAAATAACGAAAACGTTTCCATGTAAAGGACAGTTTGAGGTGAGAGGGTGTTTTAAAATCAAGCAGTACCCTTCAAGATGGTGACAATGGAGGCACTCCAACTGGACAGGCTCGACTTCTTTCTAAATTGGCATACAGATAAACGTTTGGTCGATAAAAACATGATAAAGGTCATTCCGCTAGCTTTTCTAGCTGTCGCGTGATATCGTGATTGGAAATTTGACTTTAGATACGTACCTCGACTCACGACTGCATGCTATACGCGGAATTTATACTACGTACTAACACGGTTGATCTTTACACACTGACGCATTATGTATTTGAGACAATCTTTATCACTGACCTCTGGTTTAGAAGCAAAGTGGTAACATGCTGGAACAGTTCAAACACCTCAGGAACGCTGCATTTTAACATACATCTTCACCACATATACAATGCCAACATGCCCCCCTTTGGAGGACATTTCAAAAGGCCCAAAATAGTATCATAGAAGTTTTATATAGTGTTTCGTTCACATTATCTGTGAAAGGAATAAATAACTGAGAATCATGTGTAAAAACATTTAATTAAACATTACAAGTGATATATAACAATAAATTAAATAATGATGATACTTTAAACTTAAGAAATTGCACAACTGCCATTCAACTAAGTGTTGCTACCAATCTTTAACACACCTTAAGATTAATTAATTCAAAACTTGTTGCTCTACATTAATCCTATATAATATAATTACATCCACTAATGAAACCACTAGGTTGCGGAGGACCGAAACGTGGGGTGGAGGTTAAGAGGAAGGCGTGGGTTTTCACTACACAAAATCCATAACATAAATCTACTTACACATTCTTAGGTTTATTTCCCAAACATTTGGGGTTCCTACATTATTAAATATGAAAGGTGAGGAGAGATGTTCACTGATTCAAAGGGCGGCTTAGAAGCGCGAACCGTTTCACTGGAATACTCAGCAAGACAGACGCTGTATCCCTGCCACTCGTGACTAGCAAAAAACTCTCAACCAGGAGTGATGTCATCCCAGTCAACGTCAAAAGTGCCTTCCGACTGGCGTGATCAGCTGAGGCAGTATTTTTAACATTTAAATGATATCAGTCTGATTATATAATAAAAAAATAAAATATCAGCCCGCCTTAAAGCAATATGTGTATGTAATAATATGTAAAATGTATGTAACAGCCATTGTGTTATGTTTATATTATTATGTGAATGTAATTTAACAATGTAGGAGCTGTGAGAATAGAAGTCGAAAGTTGCTAACAATGAGGTAACAATGAAGTAACCTTGAGACAACAATAAATTAGAAAGTTTAATAATGCTAATAATAATTCTTGAAACAATAATGTAATCTTTAAAACAGTTTATAAATAGCCAATCAAAAACTAGAAAAGCTGAAAGTTAAATAAAAGTATGCTATTGGAGTAGGATTAGCAATCAGACTTGAAATACAGAAATTTACAAATTTAAGCGGTAAACGGCAGACGCTAGAAGACACCGTTCCCAGAAGGACGATATTAGGCAGCGTTCCCGAGAACTTCGATACGGTAAGGTTAACTGTGAGACATAAAACTTTATTACGGCGAGAATAAAAATAAAGTTTACGTATTACAAAGTGCAATTAATAATCTCATAGCTCTACAGTATGACATATCAGTGAAATGTTATTTAATCGTGTGAAAGATTAATAAAAGGAGTGAAGTAAAAATTATAATTTGTGTAAGCCTTCATTCTTTAGCCGCACCACCCCCTGCTAAGAGATACGTGTTTCTACAAATTACTACTGACGCAGCCGAGGCATACATATATAATTTTCAAATAAACATTAACAATTGCAAAAGTTTATTTTTTAATAGTGGGGCGAAGGCCACCGGAAAGTGAACGTGGGGCAAAGGCCACCGGAAACTTTGTATCGTACGTGGGGCTGCAACTTCCTCAAGTTTGATGCCCAAAGCGTGGTGCGTATAATTTAAAGATAAACTCCTTCACAGTACCCAGGAGGAAGGGGTGTCTGCGGTCGAACCAGACTGAAAACATGTCTAATAATGACAATGCAAAATAACTGTCTGGTAATGACAATGAGAGCCCCAAGTTATTAATACGCCACAACACGAAATCTCAAATATTATAAATATAAAACCAAAGGGAGTTTTCTTATAAGTAAATATAAGAACATTTTAAAGTTTATTATTATTATTAGTAGTGGTAGTGGTGGTGGTGGTGGTGGTGGTAGTAGTAGTGGTAGTAGTAGTAGTAGCAGTAGTAGTAGTAGTGCATCGTTTATTCCAAAATAATCCTGAAGCGCTGCCCTACATCACTTCTTCCGGTTTTTCTTTCTAACTAATAAACTACTACATTTAAGAAAACATTTTCACTTTTACTGTTCAGCTCCATGCCGCAATATCACGCGAACTCAGGCTGTGCATAATGCTATGTGGCAACCACGCCAAGCAAGCAAACAGATTGAGCCTTCTTGGTCATACTGGGCGTTCGAACAGGAAATGATACACCAACTCGATTGGTATTCCAAACGGAATGGTCGGAGAGCCGACATTCCAGTATACCCAAAGTATACACGAGCACATTTGTGTTCGAAGGCATGAATGCCAAAATTAAATGACCAAAACTAATTCGATGGAGAGCTCTAATCTATGGTCACTTAGCTACAGTAGCGATAACCCTATTTCCCCTTGAATACTTCAGAACGCCTTTACTTATCTGTTTTAATTACCTCGTATGAGCTCAGTTTGATGGCCTAATTTGCCAGATTCTACCTTAAGGAGCATTAAAAGCGCCATATACAAGAAAACTAATTAGATGACGCTGCACATTTCATTTTTAGCGTGGTACTCGGCAACATGTATACCAGTCATCACTTTTACGGTCGTGTAATACGTGAACATTACTTGTAATCAAAATGTACTTTAGTGGCAGGTGGTCGTTCTCTTTATCTCAAACTCTAATTAAGCTTCTGCATCTTGCGGCGCGTTAAGGAACACCAGAAATGCGATTAAAGGAGATAAACCGGAGCTCAAAGTGGTTCCAGCACCTAAAAGTTAAGCCTTTGCAGTCGCGGCCATTCTCTAAGCTTTGCTTCAGAGACAGGACGAGAACGCCTTGAAAGAAGAAGAACCGCATCAAGAACAAAATGGGAAACAACACTTCGACCTCACCTGTGTAAAATACGCGTTAGTAAGGGGAAACAAACAAAATGAGAATATTGTATGAGAATACGCACGATAGGGACTTGCCTATTGCTTTAAGGTGAAGAAGGTTGTTTGTTGCTGCTACGTATGGAAAGCCAGTTTGAAGAAGATGGTATCTTTAAGTTATTTGCACCACGCTTTGGGCGTCAATTTGAAGTAGTTTGTATTGAAGGAGTTGTATTATATTTCAACTGTTGGGGAGCCGAACTTGAAGTAGTTGCAACCGCACGTATAGTACCCGGTTTCAGGTAGCCTTCGCCCCAAATGTACTTTCAGGTGGCCTTTGCCCCAAGTTTTAAAAAAATATTACCTTTGTAATTTCACTGTTTCTTTAAATAGTATATATTTATGTTTGCCTCGGCTGCGTCAGTATTATTGTTAGAGACATGGATGTCTTGGCAGAGTTGTGGTGCGACAAGAATTATAATTTTGTTTTACTCCTTTTATTAATGCTGGACACGATTTAAATAACACTTCACTGATATAGAGAGCTTCTTTTTATTAATTAATTGCACTTTTTAACACGTAAATTTATTTTTCGTCTCACAGGAATACATATTAAATCTCTCGAGGACACATCTCGCATCCGGTTACAAACACTGTCTACAGGCAACTGAATTGATTTCAACCGCCTAAACTTGTAAATTTCTGTATTTCAAGTCTCTGATTGGCTATTCCTAATCCAATAGAATACCTTCATTTAACTAAAGCTTTTTCTGGTTGTTGATTGGCTATTTTTAAACTGTCTCAAAATTTACATTATTGTCGCTCTAATAATGACTAGTAGCATTTTTAAACTCTCAAACACATTATAGCCTCAAAGTTATCTCATTGTTACCAGCTCCTACATTATTAAATTACGTAATATATTCACATAACGTTATTACACATGGATACAATAATATAAACACATATAATGACTGTTACATACATTTTTATATATTGTTACATACACATATTGCTATAAGGCGGGCTGGTATTGAATTTTATATATATATATATATATATATATATATATATATTATACAATTAGACTGAAATCATTTTAATGTTAAAAATACTGCCTCAGAGGTTTCCCTCTCATACTGGGCAAAGAGTAAGTATGATTTCAACTTGAAACGAAATAGTGCATTCCCTATATTGGACAAAAAATATAGGGTAGGTTCCAGAGATGCTTCATGCATTGAAATCGAAAGACAGGCAAATCGGCGAAATGGTCTAAACTAAACGTATAGTAAGTAGGAGAAATATTGCATTCCACTCAACAAATTAATACCGAGATTTCACCGAAAATATACGTTTTGAGGCCCGCTGAATCCAAATAAAGCATTTTTTTAAAACATGTCCGTGTATGCGTCTGTGTACACCATAACTAAAAATCGAAAAGTAGGATAAATACTAAACTTGACAGTTAGGTTCAATATCTTCCAACGATGCTATACAACGTTTTTCAACAAAATTCCCAACCCAGAACTACCCTTTACATAAACATTTTACAAAATTTTTGACTTTTTAAAAAATAGGTCTAACGATTTTGATTAAAATAGCACATATGAAAGATATTTATATGACAAATAAAATATATTTTTTGAATTTCCGGGGAATAGCCTATAAGGTCCTCTTCATTCGGAAGGAATTTTGCATAATCTTATATAACTGGTAAAGGTTAAACGATACACGAAAACGCACAAACGAAAACTTTAGATCTGTTTAAAACACACAATTTATTTAAAATAATTTGTTTGTGTTATAAGCCGCTTTTAAGATATCGGTTATTATTAAACGTTCGAGTTGTTCATTTCTTGATCATTCTCTTATTACTTTCAACCTTCAGTTGTTTCTCGCGATTGCATGGAAACAGTATGGAATTTTAAGGCCAACGTATAGCGTCCAGATCTTAAACATTTGACTATTACTGTTCCCTTTGAATCTGTAACGAAATGTGTAATGTAGGTATTTCTGCAAAAAATTGGATTCAAATTACTTTGCTTAAAGTGTAATAGATGGAAAAATAAGCTTCAGTAAGAATAATTTGCATACGCACTAATAATGATAGAGGGTAGAGAAAGTCAAAAGAATGTATCACATCGGATTGCTTTACTTTCTCTGCCACCTACACAGTAGGTCCTAAGAGAAATTACCCATTGTTATCCACCCAAAAATTCAATGTCTCACCGGAAATACATGATTTGAGGTGCCCCGAATAAAAAATTTAGCATTTTTAGGAAAAAATTCGTATATATGTATGTGCATAACTCATAAACGAAAAGTCTGTTAAATACCAAATTTACTGACACGAGGATTTTTAAAAAAAAATCCCCCCGACCCAAGCTACTTTTACATAGAAGATTTTTCTACATTTTTTATTTTCTCAAAATGTCTCCAACCATTTTTATTAAAATAAAATAAGTTTAAGAGATTTTCAAAAAAAATGTATATCCTGAATTTCGTTTGAATAGCACACAAAAAATATAGATCTCGTTAAAGTTATGTCAAAGAAAGTTAAGCCACAATAAATGGTTACCTTAAATGTATGTTGAATAATTTTTTTTGTAGAGTTAACCACTTCCGAAATATTCTGTGTTACTGGTTTCAATTTTTAAATACTTGTAATTTTCTCGGGTGATAAGCCGTTATGCCTTTTTTTCTCATGATCATGCAAACAGCATGGAATTTCAAAGCCATCAAACGAAGTATTCTTCTTCTACTTACAACGAAATGGGTAACTGTGTATTGAAAGTTTATCTCTATCAACAAGAATTAGATAAAAGAATAAGCTTTTGTAGGAATACTATATAAAACAGTAGAGAAAGTCATGTGAATGCAACGTCTTAATTTTTAAGTATCTGAGTCAGAGAATCGTAGCTGCTTCCGGAGGGCAATCAGAGATACTAAAAGAATAAAAGGAATCTGAGTATCATTTGGACATCTAGTATGCTAGAAGAGGGTTCACAAAAATGATAGCCAAACCAAAGTACGGAAGCTGGTCACGTGCTACATGTATCTTACACGCAGTTTTTGTCCCGGACACGCTTATCTCCCAACGCTGTCTCCAAGAACTGGATCAAGAGGTACACTTTGTGCTGGAGCATTCTGTGTAACAGCGAACTTTCAACTCGTGCATTCCAACCGGAAAATTAAAACGGGAGTTTTCTGTATCCAGGAGAGTTAAAATGGACTTGTGCTGGCAAAACAGAAGAATGTAGAACAATTAACAGAATCTGATTGATGTCTGCCCACTACCATCCTTCGGCAACACGGCATGGTCGATCTCCCACCTCAGAAAAGATATTAAATCCTGCAACAGTCATTAATGTTGGAAACCGAAACTACCTCGGGCCCATTTCCCAGATTGAAATGTTTTGGGCATTGGAAAAACTTCAAGCACTCAATCGAAAATCGAACCTTCATTCCATCGGTTAGGAATTGCTCTCCTCTCCAACCTGATCCTGGAACAGTATAAAACACCACTAACCAAAAACTAGAGTTTAGTATTTCTGTAAATTTCAAGTTACGTTTGTACACCTTTGTTTTATATTGAAATCCTGTTTTGAGCAAGCGAGGCAGTTTGAAAATCTGTGTTACGTGCACACAACTTTCGCTACCCACTACGTTCCGCAAATGTTTCTTACAAAAGCTTATTTTTCTCTCTACGCCATGCTAATCGAGATGAACGCCTAGCTGAAATAGTTGCGCTACACACTTTGCTGTAGGTAAAGGAGCTGAATCAAACTGTCCAACCTTTAAAGAACGGGTGGCTAAATGCTGGCTTTGAAATTCCAGTCTTTGCACGATATTGCGGGGTACAAAAGAATGGTAATCAGGCACTTCAAGAAGTTGTTAGATACGAGTAGATAAGGCATTTTTATGCGTTTCAAATGATTAAAGTTAATACGCAAATTTTTAGTACATGGCTCATTGATCGTACATGCATATTTAAGATACAAATTAAAGGTGACAAAAACAAACAAAAGAAACAGGAAAAACAAAACAAACGAACAAACAAACAAATCTGATGTGTTTCACTCACATGATTTTTTCTACTCTTGTACAAACTATTTTTACAAACGCTTATTCTCCATATGCTTCATGTTAATCGAGATATCGAGATGTTAATCTTATTACTAATTTGCTTGTAGATGCAAGGGGAATCGCTACGCTTTAAGCGATAGTCAAATATTTAAGAGCTGGCTGCTATGTGGAGTATTCCACTCTCTTTGCATTACCAGGACAAAAAAAAATGAATAACTAATTCCCATTTGCAAAAAAGTATAAGTATTGGAAAATTTTAAGGAAATAACGAGCAATATCTCGAAGATGGTTACCTCAACAAAAAATGTATATGACATAAATTGTGTATTTTAATTCGATCTACATTTTTTGTGTAGTAAAATTTTGTCTATCTCTTATGGTTTACCAGTCATGCAAAAGTCGTTCACAATGAAGATTACTTTTGGAGACATTCCCAGAAAATTTGAGATATACAATTCATTTGCCATAAAAAGGTCTTAAACTTACGGTATTATATTCAAAATCGTTGAAGTCATTTTTGAGAAAATTAAAATTTTCGAAAAATGTTCCATGTAAAGGGTAATCTGGGTTGGGGGATTTTCTTTAAAACATTGGTGTCTCATATCTGGAAGATACTGAACCTAAATTCCAAGTTTGGTGTGTATCTGACTTTTCGTTTCTGAGTTATGCTGTTTACGGACGTGTTTCCAAAAATGCTTTATATGCATTGAGTGTACCTCAAAACATGTATTTCCTGTGAAATCTTGGTATCGAATGGAATGGTGGAATGCAACACTTTCCCTACTTACTATACGTAGTAGAGAAAGAAATAAAAAAGAAAAACTCAAAATAAATTGCCTCTAACTGAACAAGTCTGACCTAGCTTCGCGCACTTTAGCCACGAAATTGCCCAAGTTTTGCCAGGTCCTCTGGTAAGCATAGATCCCAACATGACAATCTCTTTCATAGGACTTAGGAATTTTCCTTTGAGCTTAATTGTTCGCTGGTTCTGCAACTGCGCGCATTCCAACAAAATATGTACCCAATCTTCATTCAAACCATAGAATGGGCAGATTCTCTTGCCAGAATAATCAATCTTTTTCTGTGCTTTCCAGCCACTCTGTCTAAACAATACTATTCTTGAACTTCCCTTTGTTCCGTTAAGTATATATGCTTATTACCCCAAATCAATTTTATTTCATTTGCTAAACAAAGTTATAAGTGTTATAAAATTCAAAGAAAAAGCAACGTATATCTACGAAACTAACAATGCCACAAATTTTTTTAAAAAATTGTACGTTTTAACCAGATATGTATTTTTGTATGGTAAGTTTCCATCTCTTACGATTTACCAATTACACAAAAGTATACAAAATCCAACTAGAGTGAAGAGAGCTTCACAGGATATGCAAAGAAAATTCATGTAAATGTCTTAAATATATGGAGCTCTAATTCAAAACCTTTGTAGATATTTTTGTAAAAATAAAGAACGATTAAATGTAGTTTGGGTTTGAAAATTTTGTCTGGAAAATGATAAACATATATACCAAGTTCTAAAAATGTTTCTATTGAGTTCAACGTACCAAAATCTGTATTTCCGGCGAAATCCCAATATCACACTTAACGGTGGAATTTTCCCCTACGTACCATAGGTATGCGATGTCAAAATTAAATGAAAATGCGCCTAAATTTCGATTAATACAAGTGTGTTCAAATATAAACGAGATACCTATTTCTTTATCCTTTGTCTTGGGAAGAAGTAGATCATAATATTCCCAAAAGCTCAATATGGTTGTTTCTCAAGACTAAAAACGCAAGTACGAACATGAACAGGAAATACACTTAAGAGCAGACCTTAAAATGTGCAAGCAATGAGTTTGTATTACAACAGATTCAAGGTGCATGCGTAGTCAAACGTACTTCACTCCAGCCACTCCCAACACATGTTGGGGGCGTATGAAACAGCGACATATGTATGTTCGGTGAATCTACCTTATGGAGGCTTCAATCTAGAGAACTGTCTCCCACAAAGGAAACAAATATCTCACCTTAAGTGCTTGGCGTCCTAGAGTTTACACGCTATGAAAACAATTCATCTGTCATTATGGTGTAGCGGGGACAATGGCACGTCAATGTGAATATCGACATTAATTTGAATAATGTTTTAAAATTGTAAATACCTGTATGTTAAATGTAATGAATACGAGCTAGTCGTGAAGGGGAGGGTCAGGTATATGATGCCAAGTGGTACCAGGTGGAAATATCTCTGGGGTAGTATAAAGCACAGGACCTAGGCTAAACATGACTTGCAGAGAAGCTCGAGTGAGAGAGAGATAGAAGTTAGAATGGGATAGCAAGAGGCTTAGGCAGAAATGTAAACTCCAGACGCATCATAGGGAGAGGTATAAGGGCAAATGTTCTCAGTCTTCATACTGTTATATGTTGGGGTGAAGGCCAAAAAGGTAACCAGAAAATGATTAATTTAGGTCACCTAACGCGCACGTTGGTGAAGGGCGGGGTGCAACTCGCTGGCAGCAAATAGTCCGTGATCTTGGGGTGCAGATTTAAGGGGAAGGCGTGGGTTTTATATTACACTGAAAGATTGCATAACACACATTACCTTCACATACCATAAAGGAAACAGGATGGAGGGAGATGCCACAAAGCCATAAACCGGCCACACACACGACTGGCTCCAACGACAACTTCCACTGGAGTGACGCTATCTTACCCCCACTAACCGTGTCTAGCCAAAACCAGACAGTGCTGACGTCATACAAGACAGTTTCAAACAGATCCTTCCCTTTAGCGTGGTCCTCACCGAAAGGAAAGATCGTTAAGCCGAAATATAACTAAGGAGACAATAATTCTACGTCTGGTAGCAACAATACGGCACAACAGTGAGTCTGGTAATAAAAATAAAATTAGTAATACACCACAATACCAAACACTATTTTACAGAGCTAAGATGATTGGCTGATCACCTTAGCCCGTAAAATAGTTAACGGAAAAATAGCGTCATTCGCAGGGCGTATAAAAGACAGAGGCCCGAGATTTTCACGACTTCTTACAATATGGACAGTGGGTAAATTTGACGCCACTTTGATGGCGGAGCGTGTGAGGAAACTATTGGCAATTTAGGAAAGATATAAAGTTAGAGTGGAAGGTACAGCTTAATAGGGAGACCTGATAACCCTGTAATATTTGTGGGGTAGAAGTTGCGGCTAGCTGCGAACATGTGTTAACAAATTATAATTAAAGTGAACGTAAACTTTTTATTTCGTCTTCTGTTACCATAGAAAAGTGTCAACAGGGAAGTGTTGTAGGTACAGTTTCTTACAGCACATCTATACCAACACCAGGAAGGAAGGCGACTAGCAGCCGAGAAGCCGTCGCAATATGCTGGATTTATCACAAATGGGATACATCAGCAGTTGACGTTTTAGGTTGCACTTCAATGAGCATGCTGCAACCAACAAACTCTCGCACTACCATTATTATATGCAAGTTAAGAGTACTTGATACTGAATTTTAGACAAACTTTCTGAAAAATGGCACTTTTTACTCTCTCTACTACTTACCTACAATAAGAAGAGGAAGTAGTGCATTCCACCCAGAAATTCGATACCGAAATTTCACCGGAAATAGTCGTCTTGAGGCTCTCTGAATAAAATGCATTTTTAGAAAGGCCTTTATGTCTGTGAAGGCATAATTCAAAAACGAAAAGTCGGTTAGATACTAAATTTGGTATTTAAGTTCAACATCTTCCAGGGATGTGGCAAAAAGATTTCTAAAAAAAAAAACAATCCCCCAAACTAAAACTTAAATGAAAAGTGTTTCGTTATTTTCATTTTCTGAAAAATGGCTCTTAAAATGCTTAAGATATTTTCGTGACAAACTGTATATCTTGAACTTTTTGGGAATAGCCTGTGAAGTCCTCTTCATTCTGAATGACACTTGTATAATTGGTAAACTGTAAGAGATATACAAAATCTCCCTGCAAAAAATCTGCAGTGTTCACCGCTGTGGTGTGGGGGTTGCGTGTCTGCTTCATATTCGAGGTCTCGGTTAAATATCTCGGTTAGGGTGAGTTGTCAGGTAAGTTTTTCCCAGGATTTTTCTTTATTCTAAAAGACGAAAGTCGAGTAAATCTAGGTTGTAGGGAACCTGAATTTGACTAGCTTCATTCATTCATCTTCGACACGACCTACCATATTTAGGACAATGAATTTTAAAAATAAATGAATAAAATGTAGACCTTGTTAAACCACACAATTTATACCATTTTATTTTTTCAATTTATTTATTTTTCTTGTTTGTTTGTTTGTTTGTTTGTTAAGTAGATACTTCCGAAATATTCTTTGTTGCCGGTTTGAATTCCCAATAAGCTTTTTCAAGTGGTATGTTGCTAATCGGTATATTCTGGTGTTCATTCAAAGGAAACGGAATTTCAAAGCCTTCACATAGCGATGATTCGATGTGTTGTCTCGTAAGCATACTGTATTTTCCTTGTGCCTGCAACGAAATGTGTAATGGAACCATATCTACAAACATTTACCTCGATTAACATGAAGCAGATAGAAGAACACGCTTTCGTAAAATTAGTTGGTATAAGAGTGGGTAGAGAAAGTCAATCTTACACAATGTTTTTAAACACTGTCATAAAAAATACTTGAAAAATCTGTTGTAGAATCAGAATCCCATAGTGATTTTGATTTTGTCCATTTAAATGCCAAATCATGACCTTTAAATGAACGTGCATGAAATTTAAAAACTGTATTTACTTGTAATCATTTTTACTTCAAAATTCCCCATGCCGGAATTTTTGTTCAACCCCTTTCAAAATTTCTGAAGGTGGGTGAACAGATCTAAGCAGTCTTTTGCTGATCTCAAGTATAGTTTTGGATACGGAAGTTTAAAAATGTAATAGGCAACTGATATTCAGAAAATCTAAAGAATGTTTTAAATGCATTTTATACACGACTCGATTTGATTTTATTCGAAAATTAAGTACACATGACAATGAAAATTAACTTCTTTTATGTTGGATAAGTCAGTGACCAGCATTTAAATTACACTGGTTGAAATTTGTAGAAATTAGCTATTTCAACATCGAGTACGCTTAAAATGAAATAAAATACATTTAAAGTAAAACAGATGCAGTACATTCCCATACAATGCACACTTCTCCAGAGAAACTTTTGTTGTGGTCATGAAATCTCAATGAAATTGATCTTAAATGGTGGATGTTTCAGGTTTCTGAATTTAATCTAATTTGTTGCATCTGAAATGTAATCACAATTTCTAAACTAAGCATCAATTGTCATGGAATTAATTGTTCTTCCACACAAGCCGTGTGTTGGTGAGGGTTGGAAAGGTAGAATCAGACGACTGAAAAATTCAATGCCATAGCCGGGATTTGAACCACGGATCTCCAGGCCTCCACTAACACTGCTCTAACCACTGAGCTACCATGGCAACATGCCGACACGAGACTAAATTCTCCAGCTGATTCGCATTAATTGTCATCATCTGCAAGAGAAATTTAATCTGTATAACCAAAAATACAACCGATTTATGGGAAAATATGATTGAAATATTTGTAAGCGCTCAGTAGTAGCAAGAACACTCGCAAATCAACAAAAAATTGCTAAAAGGATTTATTGACCAGCTAAATCAGTTCCCTATAAATATTTTTACGTACATCAATTCCGTAAGAATGTCAATTTTGAACATTTGGATTAACCCCTTATGTGTGGTAGAGAAAGCAGCGCATTCCATTAAAAATAGATTGTACCAGAAACACAGTTTGGAAGTTTCTAAGAGAGAGAGAGAGAGAGAGAGAGAGAGAGAGAAATACAAGTTATTCTTACGATTTTTACTTTCTCTACTACGTATAGTAAGTAGAAGTATTGTATTCCACTCAAAAATTCGATACCGAGATTTCACCGGAAATATATGTTTTGAGACTCCCTGAATCCAAAAAAAGCATTTTTGCAAAAATGTCCATGTGTGTGTGTGTGTGTGTGTGTCTGTGAACAGTATAACTCAGAAACGAACAGTCGGATAAACACCGAACTTGGTATTTAGGTTCAGTATCTTCCAGAGATGCGACACGAAGGTTTTCAAGAAAATCCCCCCACACCAGATTACCCTTTACATGGAAGATTTTTCGAAAATTTTAATTTTCTCAAAAATTCCTCTAACGATTTTGATTAAAATATCATATATTTAAGATAATTTCATGACAAATATAATAGATATCTTGAATTTTCTGGGAATGTTTTCAAAAGTGTTCTTCATTGTGAACGACTTTTGCATAACTGGTAAACCATAAGAGATAGACAAAATCTTACTACACAAAAATGTAGATCGCGTTAAAATACACAATTTATGTCATATACAGTTTTTGTGGTTGAGTGAACCATGTTCAGGATATTGCTTGTTATTCCCTTAAAGTTTACAATAGTTATACTTTTTCTCAAATGGGAATTCGTTATTAATTTTTTTTGTCCTGGTAATGCAAAGAGAATGGAATACTGCACATAGCAACCAGCTCTTAAAGTATTTGATTATAGATTAAAACCTATCAATTCCCCTTGCATCTACAAGAAAATTAGCAATAAGATTAACATCTCGATATCTCGATTAACATGAAGCATATGGAGAATAAGCGTTTGTAAAAATGGTTTGTACAAGAGTAGAGAAAGACATGCAAGTGTTACACAGCAGATTTTTTTATCTGCTTCATTTTATTCGAGATAAACCTTTCCGAAAATAACTGCAGTACACATTTCTTTATAGATACAAAGCATACCGACAGGCCTATGTTTTAGAACTCAACGCTATACGCTGTGGCCTTAAATTCGATTCTTTCTTTGACATCGCGAGAAACAATTGTAAATCGACAGGATTGTAAAGCTGAGCTTTAAAAGGCCCAAAATCACAAAGTATTAAAAAAATTCGAACCATTAATACCCGTTTTTCGGAAACTGTTTAAGCCACAAAAGGGTACTTTAAATAAATTGTGTATTGTAAAAAATATATGATAAATAATTAATCATATCCAAATACATAACAATTTTTTAAAAAAAAACAATGTTAATTAAAACTATTAAAACAATTATCCTTTCAGATCAAACATAATAGTTTGAACAATTACAAGAAGACTATTTCTATTAATTTTAACAATCTACGTATTCTATGCAGTAAGTTTTCGTCCATCGCTCAACATTTACCAGTTATATAAGATTCTATAAAATTTCTTCCGAATGAACAGCTGTGACTTCAAAGGCTGTTCCCAGAAAATTCAGAATATCGGTTTTATTTTCCGTAAATGTTTTTAATATATGGTGGACTTTTCAAAAAAAAAAAAAGAAGCAAAAATCCTTCATCTAAAAGGGTAGTTTGGGGTGTCTGAATTTTGCTGAAAACCTTCGTGCCGCACCCTTGCAAGATCTGAACTTAAATACCAAGTTTGGTATTTATCCGATTTTCTGTTTTTTTTATTTATATTGTTCAAAGACACAAACACATTTTCTAAGAATGCTTCTTTGGATTCAGGGACCTCAAAACATGTAAATTAAATATCGAATTTTTGGGTGCAATGCTTCTCTACCTACTATGTATGGTAGAAAAGTAAAAAAGGTTCTTAGAAAGTAAGTCTGTATGCGTATGTAAACAGTAAAACTCATCAACAAAATAATATTTAATTTTCTTTATTTGTTTGTCGTTTTAATACCACTTATATTAAAAAGTAGCAAGCATCTTGCAACCTACTTATAAGTTGCCTACCTAAATATGTTTCCTATCCCGATATACCATTAGGCAGTATTTTTAACACTTAAATGATTTCAGTCTAATTATATAATATATAAATTCACTAACAGCCCGCCTTAAAGTATTATGTGTATGTAACATATAAAAAGTGTATATTACAGTCATTGTAAATGTTTATATTATTGTATACATTTGTAACAATGTTATGTGAATGTATTACGTAATTTAATAATGTAGGAGCTGTGAGAATAATAGGTTAAAAGTTGCTAATAATGAGGTAACCCTGAGGCAATAATGAGTAAGAAAGTGTAATAATGCTACTAGTCATTCTTGGAGCAACAATAATGTAATTTTTGAGACAGTTTTTTAAAATAGTCAATCAACAACCAGAAAAAATCTTAAGTTAAATAAAAGTATTCTATTGGATTAGGAATAGCCAATCAGAGACATGAAATACAGAAATTTACAAATTTAGGTGGTAGAAATCAAATCAGTTGCTTGTAGAAAGCGCTCATAATTGGACGCGTTGCTTGAAGCCAGTGTTTCTAACCGGACGCGATCTGTGTAAGCCTACATTCTTCAGTCGCACCACACCTTGTTAAGAAATTCATGTCTCTAAAAATAAATACTGACGCAGTCGAGGCAAACATATATATTATATTTAAAGAAACAGTCGAATTACAAAGTTAATACTTTTTAAACTTGGGGCGACGGCTACCGGAAACCTTTTACCATACGTGCGGTTGCAACTACTTCAAGTTCGGCTCCCCAACAGTCGAAATATAATACATCTTCAACGACCACTCCAGATGCATTGAAGACCAAACCTTGATCAGTTACATCAGCCCCATTACTTGTTCTGATAGCCAAATCTTTACTGATCCTCTATGCCTAAGCTCTCTTCTGTACTAATTCTAACACTTCTCCTCTGTTTATCCCTAATTTTGATCTAAAATTACCTTTTTCTCTACCATGTATAGTAAGACGGGGAAGTATTGTACTCCACTCAAAAATTCAATACAACGATTTCACTCCGGATATATGTTTTGAGGCCCGCTGAATCCAAAATAAAGCACTTTTAGAAAAAGATGCGTGTAGATTGTGTGTGTGTGTGTGTGTATGTGTGTGTGTGTGTGTGTGTGTGTGTGAGAGAGAGAGAGAGAGAGAGCGAGAACAGCATAACTCAAAAACGAAAAGTCAGATAAATACCAGACCCGGTATTTAAGTTCAATATCAAGGAAATACATACCCTCACCCACAACTACCCTTTATATGGAACATTTTTTGAAATGTTCCGTATTTTTAATAATGACTAGCGATTTTGATTAAAATGGCATATATTAAAGATGTTTACAGGACAAATTAAAAAGTATATCTTCAAATTCCTGGGAATAAGCTTTGAAGTCCTCTTCATTCGAAAGAAATGTTGTAGAATCTTGTGCAAATGCTAAATTTTAACCATAAATGAAAACCCACTACACAAAAATGTGGGTATGTTTAAAAGACAATTTATTTCAAACAATTTTTTGTGGCATAAGCCATTTCCGAGATATCCGTCAATGTTTCGAATTGTTCAATACTTTGTCATTCTTTTAAAGTCCTGTCGACATTCAGTTGTTTCTCGGGAGTACATGGAAGGAATAATTAAGGCCAGCAGTAGTGACCAGTTGCTTAACATTTGACTATCGCTATTCCCTTTACATTTACAGGAAATAACTAATGAAGCTGTTTCTACAACGGTTTACATCGATTAAAGTGAAGTAGAGAGAAAAATAAGCTTTCGCAAGATAAGATTTTATACATATTAATAAATGATACAGAGTAGAGAAAATCATGTGAATTTTATGCAGCATTTATACAAAATATCTAACATTTTAAGCGCATGCTTAAGGTTGTACTTAATCACTTACACTAACACTTATTACACCATCCAGATCAATCTCTGTGGGAGGCGGTTTTTATAGAATTTAAAGGCACATATTTCAACCTGAATACATCTCTGAGCTTGCGGGGACGAACGAAACCTCCTATTCATAAATAGTCACACTAACGAACCAAACAGAATCTACCCTTAAAAAACTTTTTCATTAGAAACCCTACGATAACTTTGTTGTGGCATAAACAAGACAGGTTGCATTTCCTCAATGAGAAGGTAACCACGTAAACTAAGGGAGTGGTGAAGTAGCAGGCATCCTTTAAAGAAAATAAACGAGACAAAACAGATCACTGAGCGAGATTGGGAAGTGCCTTGTCACTGGAGCCATATATTTTACCGCCGGAAATTACCACCACCTTCAAGAATACAAATAGGTAGCAGTAAATTTTCGCCAAGACGCTATTTACAGGTGATGGAGCCACAAAATATATTTGCAGCCATAGTCGAACAAGCTGATAAAGTGTCTTTACAAGGCTTGCTTAACAGCAAGAATTTATTCATTTTCCCCAATGTCAGGAACCCTTTGTAGTGCTCCATCTATCTACTTGATACAAGTAGTTGCGCGTGTCTAATATATCACATCTTTGTCCTCATAACTACTGTGGAATTCTAGCAGGTACCTGTGCAATTTTCAATAGAAGATGTACTATAGACATGGAAGATTACTCTTGCTTCTAAGCATTGCATTATCAAAGTATTATACCCAAGGAAACAGGTTTTTTTTCTCTATTCAATCATTTGAAGTAGATGGTTTGTTAGCCCCACGTTTGGGTGCAAATTTGAAGTGGTATATTTGTTATTAGTTGGTAGTTGGAAGATGCTTCATGTTTATCTGCACCATGTATGGAAGCCAATTTATCGCGGTCACTTCGTGTTATCTTATTTCTGAGCGCCTGTTATTGTTTTAATACTTTGAATGTTGGGCTCATTGTCCTCCGGCTAGCTATTATTTCTCGGTCGAGCAAATCTCTTAAACAAGGTGTGTAAACGGAAAGGATTTGTTACTCAAAGATAACACTGATAAAAGAATTTGTTTTTACACTTTTATTACCGTCACAATTAATTAAATTCACATATTGACTCGTGATACACGCCAAACTGGAACTGTTATATTTTCTAAAATCACTGTAACCACTTATTTACTGCACATTATTAATTCGCGTGTTTCACATTTATCACAAACTTTAAGACGCGAGAGATTCTGTAGAATTGCGTAACGTGTACTTTATGTATGCTTCCGTTGAACTACGCGACGTATAACTCACGAATACTTATGTTGAACTGATAAACGTATTACACACGAATGCTTCTGTTGGACTGACGAAATCTGCCTCTGACTTTAGCTTTTTATACTCCCACACCCCGATATGCCTAAACATTATAACCGAGCTGCTATTGGTTAATAAAATGCGCCAACATTAGCGTCTATTTTTATATCCAATCAAAAATTACTAAAACATATACTCTAGGGAAAATATTCCCGCTATTCCTAAGAAAAACGCGCCAATCTGACGTCATTTGTTTGTCTCTTCTAATTAATATTCAACTCACCCCCTCGCATATTGTTATCCGCTCCTATTGTCAGTTTCAGTGAGGCCGTGTAAACTTATTTCCTAACAATGCTTATAATTAACAAACATCTCAAATCAATGTCATACAATAATGCTTATTTACACTACAATCACTCTGGCATTTACATTTATTGTGATACAAATTACTGCCACAAATTTATGTCGCTTTAACTACTATATCGCGACGGATTTGTAAGGAGATACCTTGCCTTCTAGGTCTCATCTCTGCAGCATACCACTTTACTTCGTCACATGTCCACAGAGGCATGTGTACAGCAACTGTACCTCTGCTTCCATACGTGCTGGCCACGACAGCTAAATGTATTCACTCTTAGGGTGATCCGCGGCAAAACAAAACCCACATGGCCAGTGCACCGTAGTACAAACCGGTAGCAATGCTTGCAGGAAAGTAGGCCCATGCTAATAATCTGAATTATAGACTGAATTTATCCTTAAATAGTATAATATTCTATACAAAATCCTAAGGTTTTGTTTAACAATGATTTATACCGTTAAACAGAGCTGCAAATCTCAACATGCAATTCGTATGAGTCACCTGACATCCGGGTGTGCGCAAAATATTGTTTACAGCCAGAAACCAACAGTTGTGTTTAGTATTATGGAGGACAGCGATTTTTCTCTTGTGTTTTCGTCGAATTATGTAAAGCATTAGCCGGGCAAACCATTGACTACGGTGAAAAAATAACAGTGTTGAATTTTTATTACAAGCTATGTGAGAAATGTCCAACACTTTCCGCCAAAGAATGGTGAAATTAACTTCTGAATTCACTGGTTTTTCGAGTACAACTATAGAGAGTGCTTGTGAAGAGAAATCTGAAACGGGAAAGGTAGTTACACCCAGAAAAAAAAGAAAAAGAAAAACGAAAACGTGTGATATACGCGATGCAAGAATGTAGTTATTTTGAGAAGAATGCAATTCACCTAACAATGCACAATTTGTTTTTTTTTTAAATGAGCCGCCAATAGTTGATAAAGTGCCGCTTTCAGTGAGCGTATACATTTAAGTTATTGCATATCTGTTACTTTATTTTTCGTTCATTTCTTTTAAAAGTAACTATTATTATTAGATGTGCAAACGTTTATTTGTTGCAACTATCTATCTTATCACCTTTAACCCCTAATAGGATATGCTAATCACCGTTTCAGTTGTCAACATACGACTGTGTTCTTTTTGCACACGTCTCACGTGTACTTGCCACATGGTCTGAAAGTGTGACAGTATTTCTAGCGGAAATGGCGGAACGATAATAACGGTGCACTGGTCACCTGGGATTTGTTTTGGCGCGGATCAACTTAAGAGTGAATACAGAGCAGGCCAATGCATGATAAACAACTTAGCTATCTAATCAAGACATAACTGCGAACTGCAAGAACATAATAACAATAATCACTGTAATTTAGACATTTCCATTTATTGAATATTCTAATTAGAAGGTTAGCAGCTGAATTAGGAATTACTAGGCACCTCTCGCTGTGGGAGAACAGGTAGCACTTTGTAAGTTGTATAAAATCCGTGATTACTCAGGACACAAGTCATCTAATCCCGGATAATTAACAAATGACGTACTCGCAAACAGTGTATGCCAGCATCATCTTATTTTTCATGGACTAACTGGGGTGCAATGCGGGATCCGAATAATATGCACGAAAATCAAATTAACTAATGCGTGCTAAAATGTGGAGGAGTTTTAGTGGGTAGGGACAATTTCTGAATTGACGACTCCCATACACTCAGCTTAGCTGGGATAAGTGCGCAAAAAGCATTTCTCCTCCACAAAAAATAAATAAATAAAATAAAAAATAAGGACGGACAGGTGGCAGAGTGTCGTCCAGTCTACCTGCTTTCATTGTGGAAAGATGACAGAGCATTCCTTTTACAACTCATTTTTCATATTTTACTATTGTTTTAGACTTAATGTGGAACTCTGGATCCTGATATTAAATATCAGGCCCGGTATTTACCTTGGCGATTGAGAGAAACGGCGAAAAAACACGTCCGATTGGTCAGCCCATGGGATTTCAACCCGGAACCTCCCGAATACGTTACCCTCTAAGCCATCCCGTTGGGCAACAGGACATTGCGGTACAAATTATTAACCGGTACATTCCGGTTTTATTTCAAAAAATTTCGATGAGTTGAATATTCTAATTAGAAGGTTAGCAGCTGAATTAGGAATTACTAGGCACCTCTCGCTGTGGGAGAACAGGTAGCACTTTGTAAGTTGTATAAAATCCTATGGAACTTATATGACTCCAAGCTGTGTACCTTACATTGCTAAGCGAGACGGCTTTTCTCTATTTTTACTTTCCCTACTACGTAGAGTAAGTAGGGGAAGTACTCCGTTCCACCCAAAGATTCGATACTGAAATTTCACGGAAATAGATGTTTTGAGTCCCTGAATAAAAAAAATTAAAAGAAGGTCAGTGTATGTGTCTGTGAACAGCGTAACTCAAAAACGAAAAGTCGGATAAACAGCAAACTTGGTATTTAGGTTCAGTATCTTTAAAAAATGTGACACGAAGATTTTCAACAAACTCCCCCGCCCCAGACTACCCTTTACGTAGAACATTTTTTAAAGTTTTGATTTTCTCAAAAATGGCTCTAACGATTTTGATTAAAATAACATATGTTTAAGATGCTTTCATGCAAACGAACTGTAAATCTTGAATTTTCTGGGAATGTCCCCAAAAGTTGTCTTTATTCTGAATGAATTTTACATAACTGGTAAGCCGTAAGAGTTAGACAAAATTTTACTACACAAAAAATGTATGTCTCGTCAAAACCAAATTTATATCCTATACATTTTTTGTTTTTTTGTCGAGTGAAATATTTCCAAGATATTCCTTGTCATTTGAATTTTTGAGTACTAATACTTTTTCTTAAATGGGAATTCGTTATTTTTTTTTATGTCCTGGGCATGCAAAGAGAATGGAATGCTCCACATAGCAACCAGCGTTAAAATATTTGACTATCGCTTTAAGTCTACCATACTCCCCTTACACCTATAAGAAAATTAGCAATACGATAGTTTCTGCAAATTTTTATATCGATTAAATGAAGTAGATGGAGAATAAGCGTTTGTAAAAGTAGTTTGTACAAGAGTAGAGAAAGTCATGCGAGTGTAATACTTCATATTTTTCAGGGAGAGTTGTATTATTTGTGTAAAAGTCTATAAGCCGTGGGTATCATACACACAAAAAACACACACACACACATAAACACACAAGATAATCCTACATTTGTCTTCTCAGAACAAGGAAAAATCCCACAGGAAGAAACTTATTCAAGTAACTGACCTCAAACGAGATTTGAACTAGGACCCTCCACATTCAGTTTAACAGTCTACAAATAAATTGGTTAGGTGCACTGTTAAGAAGCTAAGTTCAAGCCCTGATGTTTAACCCTCCAGTGCTCCTTCTTGGGGTCGATGTTTAAACCGTTCCCTTTATTTTGAGGGATGATACGGGAAGAAAAGTAGAGCAACAAGCTATCACTCAGCCGATTAGCCCAGCCTGGGTGTAAATATCAGCTGCAATATAGCAAACAATTGTACGTCTGAGTGCGACCGTACTAGCACCTTCTGATTGGTTAGGTTTTCGGCTGTAAACTGAGAAAAATTATCTGGAAAATAACTTCCTTGTCTCCGATTTGCTCGTAAAATACAATGTTAGAGAGCTTGTACACGAATGCGTAGTTTCTATATTTTATTGTTTAGAGGCAGGAATAAGTTCTTATAGAGATTATTTATTCAGACTATTTCACTCATGCCGCAATCACGCTTAAGGGAATGATGTTTTTGAACCAATCACGCCCATGATTCTACTCAGTGTTTATGAAATATCTTTATCACTTTCTCTTTTGGGCTCCTTTTTTAATACTCTGAAGAGGTTGGAGTATCATTTTGCAGTAATTCGGCTATCAACAATCAATGCCGCTACGTTTAAACATAAAAATGGCGGAAACGAGATTTGGTAACGCTTCAAATGAAGATATAGACGAGATTATTAATCAGGCATGTCAATTCTAGCGCAGCAATAAGGAAGAACTTCATTTGTAATCTTTCAGGGGTATTCTCATCACATAAATAGATCATTGTTCCTTCTTCGGATTTTAAAAACACTGCAATAACCTTTATTTTTTCCGGTAAGTTTTGGAGTAGTTTTCTTTTCGCGTTCCATGCATCTCTCGTCTCTTGAAACTCCTGGTTTTCAAATACATTGAACTTTATATGACATTCCTTAAAATACATTTCTTGTATTGTACATTTAGCTGTGACATTACACAATGTTTTGTAGCACCAATATGAGTAAATCAGACGTAGAAGAGTATAAGGAATACACTATAAAATTAACGAAATAATTGTGATTTTAGATAATATTTATAGTCAACAAATAAATTGAAATAAGTTAAACATTTATCAGCCTTTTTCTGTAAAGAAGGTCATAAGCTATAATGTTGATAATGTAGGTGTGATATGTTTCACATTTTCTCTACTAGGAGAAATCTTACAATCATAGATACAAGAATAGTTAATTCTAGAAAATAATGCCTAAAGAACAAGTTGCACTGATGAAACCAACTAACATGATCATACTATTCTAACTTGTTTCCGAAAACAACGCCACTTATATTGCAAGCAAATGTAAATATTGCATGGTTTTATAATAATAATAATAATAATAATAATAATAATAATAATAATAATAATAATTTTAAATCACTTTATTTCACCCGTAAAATAGTCTTAGCAAATATCACTCATTATTTCCAAATCCTATAAATAAATTCTCGAGTCACGAAGCGATTCGAGAATTTATCAATTGATTTGAAAATCACTCGTGGCTTTAGTACAGAGAATTAAATATCTAGACACCGTCAAAACCTTTTACGAGGGCGGATTGATAAGTCCATGGCTTTAACGACAGATAGCGTTATAATCACAGGTTTCTTGTTTGCACCCAAGTCATACATGTATTCTGGGCATAATCGCAGAAATTCGTCGACTTTTGTTTCTTAGTACATTGTTGAGTGCATCTACAATAAGCAGATGTGTGTTGCTTTGTAGAAAATAGAGAAAAGTAAATTTTGTGTTCTTATAAAGCACTACCTTTGCGTGGTAAGATGGTGAAGGAAACTGAAGAAAAGCTGAAAAAGTATTATGGGGACTCTGCTCCATCGCATGGCATGGTTCACAAGTAGTTCACAGAATTTCGATGTGGCCGTTGGAGTACAAGAGATGCCGTGCGTACAGGACGGCCGGTTGAGGTCACAACAGAAGAAATGGTGAACAAAGTTCACGATATTGTGTTGGAAGACCGTCGAGTGAAAATCCGTGAGATAGCCAAGACCGTAAACATCCGAGTGAACGGGTGCATAACATTCTGCACGAATTTTTGGGTATGAGAAAGCTGTTGTTAAGATGGGTGCCGCGACTGCTCACAGTCGAGAACAAGCGGAATCGTGTGATCATTTCACAGGGATGTTTGAACCTGCTCCAGCGTAACCCCAATGAGATTTTGCGGCGTTATATCACGGTTGATGAAACTTGAATCCATTACTATCAACCTGAAACTAAACAATTAAAGCGAATCTGCTCCAAAGAAAGCAAAAACCATTCCGTCGGCAGAAAAAATCATGGCAGCTGTCTTTTGGGATTCACAAAGGCTGATAGACATCCACTACCTGGAAAAGGGTAAAACGATCACAAGTTCATATTATGCCGGAATGCTGAATCAGTTTCACAAGGAATTGTTAAAGAATAGATCCCAATTGTGAAGAAAAAATTCTCTTTCAGCAGAATAATAAACCCTCACACAAGTCAGCCCTTGCTATTTCAAAATTTGTAGAATTGGGCTATGAACTGCTACCTTACCCACCGTATTCTCCACATTTGGCTCCGAGCGACTTCTTCCTTTTGGCAAACCTGAAAAATTGGCTCGCTGGGAAGAAATTCATGTCCAGTGAAAACATGATGGCAGAAACCACCTCATATTTTGCAGGCTTCGAAAAATCATATTTTTTGTAAGGGTTAAAAAATTGGAGAAACTTTCGACAACACGTATTGAATTGAACGGCGACTATATCTAGAAATAAAATTGATTTTGGAAAAAAATTGTTATTTTCTTTAAAAAAAAGTCACCGACTTATCAATCCGCCCTCGCATGTTACTGGATTTTTGCATCATCTTGAACTACCGATGTGTATCACAATGGCCTAAATACTTCTATTTTTATACTCAATACATGACATTTCTGTCAGAGCATTTACACAGAATTGGGACAAGTATGTCGGTTCTACTGCAGCCAACGTTACAAACCAAATAACCTAGATAAAGACATTTTAAACAGCAAAGACTGATTAACTATTTACTATTAGTTTTCAAATGAGAGGATTTCAGCTCGGTACAGAAGGCAGAATGTGCCGTTGATGCGAAACGGGCTATCACCTCATCAAGCAATCAAACAAGTAATCAATCAATTGGTGTTGAGCTAGCTACCTGGCCCTAATGAAACGCCGGGTACTTCAGGCTCTGTCATTTCCACCAAGCTTGTTTGCTCCAAGTTGATTGGCTAGCATGTGCAAAGGCATTACTCCGATTGGGTTGCCTGCACGTGCAACTAATTTATCGCCTATCCCTAGCCAAGTACACGCAAAAATGTATTTTTCACAATTTATTATTAAGCTGTCACTGTGATCAACATTGTAAGCTAAATACCTATTTTCACTAACACTGTCATTTTCCATTAAGGAAGAATTGAAATTTGCTCTAAATTAAAAAAAAAATCTTATGTGATACATTCAAATGACTGTCTATCCTTTATCTTTATTAGTAAGTATACAAAGTATTCTTATTAAAGCTTATTTTTATATCTACCTCATTTTAATTCAAATAAACGTTTGCAGAAATAAGCTTTTACTTCCGTAAAATCTGTATAACGAATTTTTGGCTGGGATACTTCCTGTACATATAATAGGTATGTGACAGAGAAAGTGAACGTCGAATTATCTGACATATTAGTGAGAATTAGAAAATTGTCACCTAGCAACAAAGTACCTAATTGCATAGCGTTTCTGACAGTATTCCGACAAAATTTCGATAGGCTGGATATTTACCAATTTTTCGTATCTAAACCTTACACCCAAAACGTTTCAAACATCACAAGACATGTATGTTACACAGAGAGGGGCATGAGGGCGGCGTGGAAGAGAGTGGGATACATAAAGATAGTGAAAGAGTGAGAGATTAGAAGTGAGCTGGAAGCAGAGAGGGGAAACGGAGGCAGAGTCAGTGTGGAAGTGAAGTATAAAATTTGTTCATTCACTGTCCATATTACCTACCCGGTTAAAGGACATTAAAGTTGAAGCAAAAATAAAAACAGGCAATAAGCACTGCAATTCGTATCCGCTGCTGTCCACAAATAAAAATTAAGTATATATTGAAGCGTATGTGTGTGTATTATTGCGTCGGACACATTATTGCTGTGTAGCAATGGCATTATTGAACTAATCATTTCGATTGGGAGTTTGAATTTCGTTCCTACGTGGCATTTCCCTCCCCACCTTCCCAGTCTGGTGGCGTCACTAGTAGCGTGGGTCAGTCTAGTGTCTTCGGGGCGAGTGGATGTGTGTGTGTGTGTGTGTGTGTGTGTGTGTGTGTGTGTGTGTGTGTAGAAATGCGTGTGTCTCGCATGTGCGTGGAACATCCCCCTCCAATGTCTTTCCTGAATCTGTTGTGAACAATGTAAGGCACGTTATCAATTTTAATAAACCACAGGTAATGTGTTAAATGTGTATTTTGTTATGAAAATACCACGCCTGCTTTAGATTTGTGCAGCAAATTCCTGGTATCTCTCGTTTCTCTCTGCAGCTACGCTCCCCAATGTTTATGCCGGGGTAACTAAATCTAATATTTTAGCTGCAAAACCTTTTGGCCTCACCGCGGTATATATATATATATATATATATATATATATATATATATATATATATATATATATACACACACTCCAGTTTCCGGTATAAACTAACAACTAAAGACGGCTTGTGTGGGCCACTTGTGTGTATATATATTTATTATAATAATTATTCAAAAGTAAATTTTCTTGAGTTGTTAACACCTAAGGGGACAAGGTAGTCTGAACACATGGAAATTACATCTTAAATGTGTTAAATTACAATTGCTCTTAAGAGTTCTCAATGCTTTGTCCTGAAATTTTTATGAATTATTCTATAAATCATAATAATTATTTAAAGTGCTGTTTGCATAGATAGCTTATGTCGTTTAGTCCGTAAAAATTATTTCATTCAGCAGAAAAATAATAAAAGTTACTCTTAAAGCATGTGAATTCATACACCTTTTTCTCTGATACTACTTGCAATACAGAATCACGCTTTTGCATACTTGTTATTAGTATAATCAGCTATCCTCTGAACCGTAATTATTTATGTATATCAGTTCACTAGAAATAAAAAAAAATTATTTCCAATGTCAAAAAGGTAAACATTTGGAAAATTTGCAATGTTCCTGCATTCTTAATATCACTTATATGCATTATAAATTTATAATTATGGTTCAGAAAGTTTAGCTATATGTTGTATACATGTACTGAAAATTTGAGCTCTCCACCTGTCATACTTTCTGAGAAAAGGACATAGGTAAGTATCCACAAATGTTGTTTTGAGAAAACTGAAATTAAAGCTTGAACATTAAAATTCTGACACACTTCAGTAGGTACATTCCAGAATCACTATCCTCTGCACCTTCATTCCTAGATTGCTTCAGCGTTTCTAATTGCCTTCTCTTGGTCCTGGCCTCTTGTTAATTGCTGAACTGTTCGCTGGGCATAGTATAGCCGTTAGTTGTTGAAAGATACAAAAATGTTCTAAAAAGGGGCGTTGTACGACAGCTTTAACGGAATGCAGACTAGCATTTAAATGGTATCTAAGTCTCTTAAAAACCTCTTAACCCCCCAAAAGTATATATTTTATGGAACTGGAAATTAGAGAGAGTTTATTGGTGCCTAAAACAAAAAATGTGATTTGTCCATTTCAGAGTATCTTGTCCCCTTAAGCGCTGTTACATCTTAAACGTAACTTGAGGCAGTGTTTTAACACTTAAATGATTTCAGTCAAATTATATAATATATAAATTCAATAACAGCCCGCCTTGAAGCAATATGTGTATGTAATAATTTGTAAAATGTATGCAACAGTCATTGCATATGCTTATATTATTGTATACATGTTCGATAATGTTATATGAATGTATTACGTAATTTAATAATGTAGGAGCTGTGAGAAATAGGTCAAAAGTTGCTAACAATGAGGTAACCTTGAGGCAATAATGAATTAGAAAGTGCAAATCTTACTTGTGATTCTTGGAAGCAATAATGTAATTTGTGACATTTTATAAAAATAGCCAATCAACAACCAGAAAAAGCTTTAGTTAAATGAAGGTATTCTATTGGATTAGGAATAACCAATCAGAGACTTGAAGTACAGAAATTTACAAGTTTAGGCGGTTGAAATCAATTCATTTGTCTGCAAACAGTGTTTCTAACCGGACGCGAGAACATCGAGAGATTTAATACGTATTCGTGTGAGACGAAACATATTTTGTGTGTTAAAAAGTACAAGTAATTAATTAAAGAATCTCACAGCTCTGTTATTCAAATCGTGTCAAGCATTAATAAAAGGAGTGAAGTAAAATTATACTCCGTGTAAGCCTACATTCTTAGTCGCACCACAACCCTGCCAAGACATCCATGTCTCTAACAATAATACTGACACAGCCGAGGCAAACATAATACATAATATTTAAAGAAACAGTAAAAATACATTTGGGGCGAAGGCTACCGGAAACTGTTTACTATACGTGCGGTTCCCAAACAGTTGAAATATAATACAACTCTTTCAATACAAACTTTTTCAAATTGGCTCCCAAAGCGTGGGGTAAATAAAAATACAACTCCTACAACAATATAATCTTCAAATTGGCGCCCATACGTGGGGCAAACAACGTAAAGACAATAAACATCTTCAAACTTAAAAAGAATTAAAAACCTGTAACAACCCTCTCATGAATGCTCAATACCTTTATGTCTGTAAACTGTGCGAACGAGCCTGAAGCACAGAAAACATAAAAATATAGAAACCGTCCGTCGCTAACGCCGACTACATTAATCAAACCTGACTTTGATTTGTGACGTTCATCAGCTCTAGTAAGCGCAATTCGCATAATTCAGAGCGAGAGAGAGTACAATATACTGATGGTGTAAACCCGTAAATAAAGCCCTAGTTTGCCGTCATGTATTAGCTACATCGGGATTACAGCAGCGACTCTTGTGCATAAATGCTTTTCATTCCTGCTCAACGAGTTTTCGTAGCCCACATAATTACAGCACAACCCGCCCCCATTTCCGACATGTGTGATTTTACATGCAAAAACAGCAAAATGTGGGCTTTGTGTTTATGCCTAGCGCTCGCTTGTATAAAACAAATACATCGAGAATTTCAGCAAGGCATAATTGTTATGAGATATCTGCGAGGCGCTTGTTATGAATATCTTAAATACACAGCAATGGAACGTTAAGATAGGATCCATTGTGTTTTTGATGGCCGTTTTAGCTACTTCAGCCTGCATACAAAGCGCTCTTACATCAACACTGAAGTGTGGAATATGCCGAGTTACTCGCTCTTGGAAAACCAACAAGCTAGCGCGATTATGCGCAGAAAATCTTGTACAATACACATTTGTGAACTACTTTACAGAATATAGAAATAAAATTCTTTTTTCTTATTTTTCCCCCAATTCCTTCAACTGTATTCACTAAACACGCAGTAGAATTACACTGTAACAAGATGCTGTTTTGGGCATATATATATATATATATATATATATATATATATAATATTAACGGAAGATTCTGATGATCACTGTTGCGGCAAAAATTTATATCATAACATGCTGTGAATGCCAGAGTGATTGTAGTGCAAATTAATATTATTGTATATACTGGATTTTAGATGTTTGTTAGCCATAAGTATTTAGGTAATAAGTTTACACGGCCTCACTGAAAGTAACAATAGAAGTGGGTAATATTAATCCGAGGGGGTGAGTTGTTTATCATTAAGAAAAAACAAACAAATGACGTCAGGGTAGCGCGCCTTTTTTTTTTAGAAATGGAGGGAATATCTTCCCTAGAGCATATATGTTAATAGTAGTGATAGGATGACCAAAACAGACGCTAAAGTGGGCGCGATTTGGTAACCAATAGCAGCTCAATTATAATGTTTAGGCAATTCGAGGTGAAGGAGTATATATTCTCGAGCCATAAGCAAGTGTCACGCAGTTCTGAAGAATCTCTCACAAGGTGCACGTCGTAGAGTTAATTACAAAAATGTAAAGTACGCGAAGTAATTGGTGCGCGGCAAGTAAAACGACTGTAATTATATTCAGAAAGATCACAGTTTCAGTCAGGCGTGTATAAAGGTAAAATATCTGAATTATTAATTAATTGTGACGGCAATAAAAGTCTAGATTCAATTTTTTTTATCAGTGTTATCTTTTAGTAACAACTGCTTTCCGTTTACACATCCTGCTTAGAGATACCTGCTCGACTGAGTTATAATAGCTAGTCGGAGGAAAAAGAACCCAAATTTAAAAACAATTGAACAATAAGCGCCCAACGAACAAGATAACACAAGCCATTGAGAACTGCGACAGTGTAAGAAATCTGACCAATATACAGGGCCGGCTCAGGCGGAAACGTCTGTGGCCCGCATTTGAGAGGTCCCGGGTTCGACTCCCGCTAATCCCCCACTCTGACCATGGGATTTTTCGCGGTTTTCCCCTGATCGCCTATGCGAATGCCAAGGTCATGTATTCTACCAAAATATCTCCTTTCCACTATTTCATCTCTCGCCTTCACAATGCAGGTGTGTTTTCAGGTCCTACATGTTGGCGGTGTCGGGCAGATAGCGTAGATGCTTGCCCATTGGATAAATTTCTGAATGCCAAGGTACGTTATCCCGCTCGGGTCACTTCGTTGCCCTCTCTCGGGATTCTTCGCCTTTAATGGTGCGCGAGTGTTCAATTTGGAAAAAATAGGAATTTCTGCGCGTCTCTTTGGGCCTGTCTGCATGCGGACCTGATGCCTCCTCCGGCTTCTTCACCTCATCCCCGCCTCCCGGAAGGGGGTGTAGCCACAATAAATCCAGTTGGTCGCAGTGTGTGAGGTGTCCCCCTCTAATAAACACATTCTACGATCATTATACACGTGGATCCAGGTCCTCTACAACTATTTTCATTTCGAGGATCACCAAAGCACTTAACGATTATGTAGCTATATCATACTATTTTTTTTCTAATAATACTGAACAGAAATGCTTACAAAAAATAAAATTAAACATTGTCAGCCGTTCAAAAGCAGAATCGAGGTCGACCGCGCTAACCTCTGTTAACCAATGATCGATTAGTCACGCTTGGTAGTGTTGACCAAGCCAGTCAACAACTGAAGGTGAGATGGCTGCTTGCGCCGAAAGATATACATTTAAATGCTCCACTAATTAAATCGTAAGTTAAGTGTTAAGAACAAATCAGGAATAAAGACGGTAAGATATAAATGATTCATCTATAAAAATTGATTATATTATATATCTGCAATAATAAATATACCTATTTACAGTTTGAGATAAAATACTTTTTATTAACATATACGGTAAAAACGCACAACGCAGGTGTGCTGAAATCATGATTTCACGCTTTCGTCGAAAAATGTATTTTGTCTAATGAACTTTTACGCTACCACAGCGCCAGGGGTGGCGAAAAGTCTGCTACATACTTAATGTCGTATATAGGATTGTAATCTTTTAAAAAAATAAGTTGAAAATGTTCATAGAATTCTCCTACTGTATACAGCGCTTTATACTAAACATTTCGGTTTCTATGTACAAACAAAACAGCTCTAACGATTTTAATAAAACGTTGTGTGCACTGTCTCAGCAATTTGCAATAAAATAACCCGTATTGCCTAATTTAAAACATTTCCAGGCAAACTTTTATCGTATTTACTCTTTAAGTGGATCGAAGAATCACTTTTCTACGAGTAATATAATGTGTAAATAATTAATGAGATAAGTTGAGGTAACCGCTATTCATCACAGTTTTTTGAATCTGAGCATATTAAATTGCAGTTGAAAATATACGTTTTTTTTATTTTATCGACAAAACGCAATGCCTGTTACTTTTTACAGGGGAAGGGGAACAGCACCAATTGTCCAAAAGAAAAATTTGGGGAGGATGAGGAACGGATGAACACAAGCAGAGCGAGACAGAATGGAAGGAAAAGGAAAACGCCAAGCAGGAGAAAGGCAAACAAAGAAAACAAAAAGAGACACACCGCAGCAAGACAAACAAGAGTAAAAACCAAAGTAGAAAAGCAACTAAACAAAAGACGGGAGTAGAGAAAAGGAAACGCAGGACAAAGGTGAGAGAGGGGGTGGGAACAGCTCTAAACACTTAGCTCTTGTAAAAACTTTGTAGCGCATAGAGCAGTGATTAACGAATGCTTCTCTCTTTGTCAGCAAAATGCAGTTGGTCTTTACCTATGGTTAGTCTTTCTGCGAATGGCCACGCTTTTTCAGTTTATTGACAGCTACCATTAGTGATACCGACGCTAATGTAGGTTTGTGGAAGTATCTCCTTCATTAAAATCTTAAAAAATCCGATGTGTTACATTCACCTGGTTATTTCTACCCTCTATCGCTTATCATTGGGTATACAAATTATTGTCAGGAAAGATTATTTTCCTATCTACTTCATTTCAACCGAGATAAACCTTTCCGGAAATAGCTACATTACACATTTCGTTATATATTCAAAGGTAATAGCGATAGTCAAATATTTTAGAACTGGACACCTTAAAATTCATGACATCACGAGAAACAGGTTTCGTCGAAGATCCACCTGGGTAGGAACCTAAGCTCAAACCCCCTTCTAAAAACCCAGGGTTAGCGCCCACCGAGCGGCTCTCCAACCGTGGGGTTTCCCATGAGGCCAATACCTTGTTATCCTAGAAAGGCCCCCCGCTGCGCGGGAGATGAAAGTGGATATGCCACTTACGCGCGCCATCCTGAAAGGATGACTACCCATAACAGCAATCTAGCATACCTCTACCGGTTATCCAGGTCGGTACCGGAGAACATTGAGGTGTCTCACAACCCCATCTGCATGGAAAACCATACAGACGTACCCAATACCCATGGGGCTCGGGAACCACTACCCCGCCGAGTCCAACCCAATTCGAACAACTCCCCAACGGGAGGGGCTCGAAACGTTCGGCCCGGCGTACCACGAATCAACTGAAAATCGACAGGACTATAAAAGAATGGCTAAGTATTGAACAATTCCAACCATTAATAACGGATATCCTGGATATAGCTGATGCCACAACTTATTTGAAGTAAATTAGTGTTTTAAGGAGATCTACAATAATTGTGTAGTACATTTTCCTCTATCACTTCAAAGTTTTCCAGTTATACAAGATTATACAAACCTCCTTCCAAATGAAGAGGTCTTCACAGGATATTCGCAGTAAATTCAAGATATACATTTTATTTGTCATGTAAATATCCTAATATATGGCAGTTTAATAAAAGTCGCTAGAGTCATTTTTTAGACAATTGAAAAAATATGCTATGAAGCATATTTTGGGGTGGGTAGATTTTCTTTAAAATCTTCGTGTTGCATCCCTGGAAGATACTGAACTTAAATACCAAGTTTGGTATTATCCGGCATTTCGTTTTTGAGTTTTGCTGTTCACACACTCACGGACGATTTTTTAAAAATTTCTGTTTGTATTCAGGGGGCCTCAAAACACGTACTCCAGTAAAATCTAGGTATCGAATTTTTGGGTCGAATGCGACATTTTCACTACCTACTATATATGTGGTAGAGAAAGCAAAAATGATTAACATTTCTCTGAAATAGTGTAAAGTGACATTTTCAAAATGGGAGTCAGTTTCTCCAAAAGCACATCTTGTGCTTTTCAAGTTCAGTTAACACATCTGTTTGTGGCTTTCTTGTTCGAGCATTAGACCGTCCCCGGATTTCGATGTCCTAAAACTGATTGAAAATTGTTTAAAAATTACATAATAATTACAAAGGATGACGTAAAGCTGAGAATAGTTTACTTCATTATAATCAGTCTACATAAAGTTATAAATTAATTTATACCTGAATATAAAAAGTAGGTATAAAATGAGATAAGTCAGAAAATTAACTAAACCTATATTTGTTCCATGTCCTTCTTTGAAGAATCTGTAAGGAAATTTTGTTTTTGAAGCCGGTCGTACAAACTGTGGCATTAATTCTTTTAACTTCTGAGGTTACACAAAATCCATTGTAAATGAAAAGGACTTTACAGCCTATAGCACGATAAAGGGCTAAGGGCAGTGGCACCTGACTGTACGTATTTAACGCGAGAAACCGAAAACTGACCTGTCGTATCCCTAGTTTGAGACATGAATTCATTACTGTAATAACATCTTCTCCCCTGACATTAGGCACCACTCCACCCACAAGCAACTCTTACTAGTCTATTAAATAGCAATTTTTTTCAAGAATGTAAGGTATACAGTACAAGGTTATTCTTATTTCTCAGTTGAATAGTGAAATTTCTGATTTTTGAAAAGTTATTCTTATGCAAAATGTCAATGATATAAATATTTCATAACGCAAAAAAATCTGATGTGTTACGCTCGCATGACTTTCTCTACTCTTGTACAAACTATTTTTACAAACGCTTATTCTCCATATGCTTCATGGTAATCGAGATATCGAGATGTTAATCTTATTGTTAATTTTCTTGTAGATGCAAGGGGAATATGGTAGGTGTTAAGCGATAGTCAAATATTTTAATAGCTGGTTGCTATGTCGAGTATTCCATTCTCCTTGCATTACCACGACAAAAAAAATGAATAAGGAATTCCCATTTGAGAAAAAGTATAAGTATTGGAAAATTTAAGGGAGTAACAAGCAATATAACGAAAATGGTTCATTAAAAAGAAATTGTATATTTTAACGCGATCTAAATTTTTTGTGTAGTAAAATTTTGTCTATCTCTTATGTTGACCACTTATGCAAATTCGTTCACAACGAAGAATACTTTTGGACATTCCCAGAAAATTCGAGATACACAATTCATTTGCCATAAAAATGTCTTAAACTTACGGTATTTCATCCAAAATCGTTAGAGCCATTTTTGGAAACATTAACATTTTCGAAAAATGTTCCATGTAAAGGGTAATTTGGGATGGGGAAATGTTCTTGAAAACATTCATGTCGCATCTCTGGAAGATACTGAACCTAAGTACCAACTTTGGTATTTATCCGACTGTTCGTTTCTGAGTTATGCTTTTCACAGACACACACACGGACATGTTTCCAAAATGCTTTATACTGATTCAATGCACCTCAAAACATGTATTTCCGATGAAATCTTGGTATCGAATTTTTGGGTGGAAAGCAATACTTCCCCTACTTACTATACGTAGTAGAAAAAGTAAAAATGGCAAAATGATGACGTAAAACCGAAAAAATAGGCCTAAACCACCAAAACCATTTAATACACGTGCATTTTCAAAATCTGAGACCCAAGATAAGGATTTAGCAATGCCTTGGATGCAACAATTAAAAATGACGTTATAAAAATCCAGAATCTAATCATTACATTGTTCCTGATGGTTCACCATGCACCAATGCAATCACGATTTCGATTTTGCAGCTTAATTCATTGGCTAATAATTTTTCATAAAACCTTGCGAAATGTCGCTGTCTTTCTGTGCAATAAAAGTCAAGGCAGCCGCTGGCGGACTTCCATTTAGAGTGGTGGAAATAGTTTTTGAAACTTCACTATAAAGCCTGATTTACAGCAGGAACGGACTATAACATTTATTAACATCATTGTTTTATATGCGACATAATACTCTTCATGGATTAGGCTATTAACCTGTTTTGCCCTCAGGCCGCATACTATCCCTTCGTGGATCGATCAGTATTTCTTCTTCCCAAAGGATTGACATTCAAGGACTTTTATGCCGTCTTTAATATCTAGGACATATCGGCGGCTTTGCCTTTGGAACGACTGCTCTTCGGCTGCGTTGCTCTCTTTTTTATATTCTATTTACATATGGGTTTGTTTAGTGGGGTTTTCTTTATAAATATTAAATGCATACACACATTTATGCTCTCGCTCACACTTCCAGACTCTAGGGAGGATGGGGAATAATCCTGGCTAAAGAAAATTTCCCATGCTTCTGCCGGGAATCAAACCGGGATCTCAGCATTTAGAAGCTAACATGCTAACACCAGATCACAGAGGCAGTCTATAACACAATTAGCAAGACCACGGTCTTATAAAATTTAAGTTGAGTCTCTTCTCGTACTTTGTTACCTTTCCGCGCGCTTCGAAGTGTTTCACACGTACACTATACAATCAAAAGTATCCGGACACCCCTACAAACATACGTTTTCATCTTAAGTGCATTGTGCTGCCACCTACTGCCTGGTACTCATTATCCGCGACCTCAGTAGTCATTAGAATCGCGAAACAGCAGAATGGGACGCTCCGTGGAACTCACTTGGTGTAAGGAGCGTCAACATTACACGATTGAACAGTGGCAAAACGTTGTGTGGAGTGACGAATCACGGTACACAATGTGGCGATCCGATGGCACGGTGTGGGTATAGCGAATGCCCGGTGAACGTCATCTGCCAGCGTGTGGACTGCCAACAGTGAAATTCGGAGGTGGTGGTGTTATGGTGTGGTCGTGTTTTTCCTGGAGGGGGCTTGCACCCCTTGTTGTTTTGCGTGGTACGATCACAGCGCAGACCTACATTGATATTTTAAGCACCTTCTTGCTTCTCACTGTTGAAGAGCAATTCGGGGATGGCGATTGCATCTTTCAACACTATCGAGCACCTGTTCATACAGCACGGGCTGTGGCGGAGTGGTTACACGACAATAACATCCCTGTAATGGACTGGCCTGCACAGAGTCCTGACTTGAATCCTATAGAACACCTTTGGGATGTTTTGAAACTCCGACTTTGTTCCAGGCATCACCGACCTACATCGATACCTCTCCTCGGTTCCGCACTCCGTGTAGAATGGGCTGCCATTCCCCAAGAAGCCTTCCAGCACCTGATTGAAAGTATGTCTGCGAGAGTGAACGCTGTCATCAAGGCTAAGGGTGGGCCAACACCATATAGATTTCCAGCATTACCGATGGAGGGCGCCACGAACTTGTACGTCATTTTCTTCCTGGTGTCCGGAAAATTTTTATCACGTATTGTATATTGAAATCTATAAGCTTTTCTTCACTTATGTCATTAAAAAACTTATTACTATCTAGATAAGAGAAACTTAAGAAAGACAACACATTGTGTTATCGATAAAATGCTCTCTAGCTGTTTGCACACAAATGATGAAACAAATTTTATATATATCGAAACTCTCCCAAGAAATTGAATGACAATAATTACAAACTAAATGAGGTTGTTTCACATTTCCAGTTAAATGAGGCAAGTTTTATTCCAGACCACTTCATGCATTCATATATTTTAACTTCTCACTTTGAACATTGTAATAAAGTTTGTTTGTTTCTCTGTAGCGTAAAGAGAAAAAAAGCATGAACACTTATTCTTGAAAAGCTCTCATTCTGAACTCAAAGCACTAAACCCTACCCCGATTGGCTAACTGGTTATCGACAAAATAATCTAGTGTAGCCAACGATTAATTTACCTTAGAACGTTTAATTTATACACCAAGTTTAAACGGTTTTGAATAATTAGCCTGAGTCATTCAAATTGCATTTCGGTTCATTTTCGCAATGTTCGTACCGCGGTCGGAGCGAAACTTGTTTTTAGTGATCGGCCTCAAAGAAATAGCCGTACGGAGTGGCAGTCTATAACTTCTGCTACGCTGAGCTCTCTTATATTGGCTACGATTACTGAATACGCCTGCACCTCTTCTTGGGTGATGCCAAGTACCCACGTTCATCCTAGACTTCGAAAGAGCGGGCCCCAACTCATTCTCCGCGGTGAGACCAGCTCAATATATCATGCATAGTTCGCAGGTTTAGCTGGTGTTACGGTGTAACAAATATGCTTCTAAATTATCGTTCTTAAGCATGAAAACTCTCTCACTCTCTCTCTCTCTCTCTCTCTCTCAGGTACGGTTGACATATAGCTAAATGTCGAAAAAGAACAAAGAACAATGCGACATTCAAACTTAGTAATCTAGTTTTCGTAACACTTCTGGAGTCAAATTTTTGGATGTTAGATATTATTTTTACTGAATTGCAGGGCTTGTTGTAGAGTAAACTTTGGAAGATATAGGATAATTAAAGAGAATGTTTAAGAGGAAAGCCTTAATTTACAGCATATATACACACACATATACGTATGTCATTATACCAGACACATTGTTGTTGACTCACTCTTGGCTGGTAGCTTTGCTAGCCACGAGTAGTGGGGATAGCGTCAGTCTCAGTTAGGGTTCCGTGAGTAACGGACCGCGTGTAAGCCGGGCTTTGGATCGGTGGACATTTCCTCCCACCTTCATTTTAATAATGTAGAAATTCCAATCTAGGAATGTGTAAGTAGATTTGTGTTATGGATTTTGTGCAGTAAAAACCCCTCGCCTTCCTCTAAGCTCCACACCACTTTTTGGCCCTCCGCAGCCAATTAAGTATAAGCCCCCTCATTGCACGTGCTGGGTACTCAAAATTAATTTAATTTTCATGTGAACTTTTAGGCCATCTACCCACTATGTAAATATTCTATACTTTGCTAAAGTTCAAACGGATTATATATTCTACACTTTTACATTATTGTTACATATATTCATTTTTACTGTTTATTTGTTGTTTATTCTATATTTTCAATTCATTAATACAATTAAAATCTGCGTTACATACTTTGCTTCCCCAGTTTACGATCCATATCATATTAATAACCTTCCCAAAATAATAGCTAACGTGACTACGAGAGCTAGGGGAAGTATAGAACAGTATAACAAAATTGTAAATAGCTATTTAACACTACTGAATACTGTCGATATGACAATGGGCATAATCTCACTTGCTCTTTTTGCCGTAAGCGACCGAGTATAAAGGTTGATTTGTTTGGCCCTGACCCTGTCCTTTAGCAATTATTTTTTCAAGCTTTAAAGGCTCCAAAAAGAATTCCTGTTTGAATTTAAAGACTGAACATCAAGAAGTATTTAACTAAAAACAAGAAGTACAAAAAAATAACAAAGCTTGGAACTAAGTGTGTATTCCTCTCTTTTACTTCTCTTGATAGCTCTTGGAATATCCATCCTTTATACTTCTTGCCTCTTTTTATCCTTCCTTCGTGCTTTGATCACAAAAAGTGAAAATCGCTTGCGAACTGGATGCGAAAAAATGAATCCATAAAGCAAGCTGCAGCACTAAAACGCTATTATAAACATCAAAAGCTGCTTGCCTTGTATGCATGAGGTCCAAAATTAAGATAAAAAAGCATGAAAAAATTTAGCACATTTGTAAACTACATACACAGGGACTGCATTTAAGCTGCATATTCTGGAGATACGACGTCTCCTTATGCAAAGTAAGGCAGTTTGTAGAACAAAGGTGGCAGTTATGCAAATTGAATACGTGGAGTGTTGCTGTATTAGGGAGCTAGCGTTTTATTAAAAAATAAAACTGTATAAATGCTTATTTCGCGTATCAAAGGAGTTCTGCATTAGTCTTATCCAGCGTTTTCATTTTACTACAAATAATAAATGGCCTCGCTTTTTATAGCGCAGTATAAGGGGAGATTAAAAGCCCTTTCCCGCCAATGTTAAATTTGTTAAGTTTATGACCAATTACCTCAGAAACTATTTAAGATATCAGAATGAAATTTTTAATAGATAAAGATGCAGCATTTCTAAATACACTGATCTACACTTATCCAATAAGTTTGTTTATTAAGGGAGAGAGGACCGATTTCTTAATTATATCATCTTTTGATAAATTTCTTTTTTGCACAATTTTAAAGTTACATACTTAATTGTCTGTGCACATATTTGGGGTGTTTTGTGGAACTGTATGGCAAAACTTCAGTTGTGTATGTCAATTAGTTTTTGAATTGAAAATGTTCTGTCAAAATATTTGCATTTTCAAAACAAAATTCACTTCACACTTCTTGGAAAAAAGGTAAGAATTTTTTTACAAAACCAGAAACTAATTTAGAAAAACTTGACGCATGGATTTTCTAATATCCTAACTGTAAGAGAAATTTAAAAAAAACATGACCTGCATAGCAAAGATTTCAAAATGTTTGCAATCACTACCCACATTCTATTCTTTTATCTGAAAAAGTACCAAGTTAATCCTAAATTCCATGCGTCAGTTCTTTTGTTATGCTTTATAGAATGTAGAGTAAAACTTTCAGCCCTCTAACACTTAATTTGGGATGTAGTTTTGTTTTGAATGAATAAAAGTGTAGCAAAAATTAAAGTGAGGAAAAATGAGTTTAAATGTTTGCGTGCAGTTAACCAGAAATAATGACCTGCAGACCTTCCTAGAGGTGTCAGCTTAGATGTGTAATTCATTCATTCATTCATTCATTCATTCATTCATTCACTGTTTAACCTCATCTAATGTAGGACTTGCACCCCCAGGACTTACAGGCAGGTGCCTGGGGTCAGAGGCCCGTCGAGGAGGAGACACTCTCATGGAGCAGACAGAATGTCTAGGATCGGTGATCAGCCCGCTGCCTGGTATGGGATGAAGGAAGTAGATGAAACGAAATGAAGGCGAAGTGGATGAAAGGAAAGGTGTTGATGGAGCAGTTGGTGGAATGAATGTCGGGGGAAACCGGAGAACCCGGAGAAAACCCGCCCAGACGCCGCTTTGTCCACCACAAATCCCACATGCGGGTTCCTGGGATTGAACCCGGCCGCCTCGGTGAGAGGCGAGTGGTCTAACCACTCACCCACGGTGCCGCCTTAGATGTGTAATTTGTACTCTTTTTTCATTACAAGTACTGCAAATCAGTTCGGTTTTGAATGTGGGCATTACACTTCAGGTCGGTCACTAATGATGATAGTAAAACTGGTGTCTACCAATACATATTTATAGTCTTCATTATTTACAGCAGGTTTATGTTCACAATTATCCTCCAGCTGTTTCTGCCTTAAATTTTTCTTTTGCACACCATATTCTTGCTCATCTAACCTTTCATCACGGCAGTATTTACATAATTTACATTTATTTCTGATCATGTAAATTAAACAACCTTTAATTTGATGTTACACAACATTTACTGGCAGAGCTGCTATTACTATGTTATACCGATCACGGTGGCTCAGTTACAAACCAGAAACTAACCTTCATGGGAAAAAAATCCCAGAAAAATCGGTAAAAAAAAAAAGCAGAATTTTTGCTTCATACAGCGATATCATGTCCTCTTAGGGCGTTTAAGGAGCGCAGGCCTTTAAATATGATGTAATTAGAGCAACTGCTTTAAAACTTTGCATATATGCACTTAAAACCACCTAGTATGTTTTCCTACAAGAAACACAAAATGTGAAGTTTTGTCATTTTTGGTCGGATTCTCACCCATTTCCCCCCTTGAGCTACCAGAATGAAATTTTAACAGATATAGATTCAGGACTTCTAAATACACTCATCTACATTTATCCAATAAGTTTGTTTATTAAGGTAGGGAGGACTTTTTATTAATTATATCATTTTTGATTTAAAATTTATCAACATTTTTTTTTATAAAATGAACAACCATGTTATTAAGACCAATGTATATCCACAACACTTAGACGTGGATTTTATCATACTAAAATTTAATTTAGCTATCTTCAATAGTTGCATTTTATACCAGAAAGTATCATTCAAAGAAAAAAAATATTCAAAGCAAAAATAGAATAAACATATCGCACATACAGGGTAACCCACTTAAAAGTCCAATAAAATAAATGGTTATGGCTGGGAATGAAAAAGCCAAAGAGAAATAAACCCAGTCAGATTTAGTAGTACAGATCTTGCAATTTGTGTAACAATGTAACAATGATTGTCACGGAGTTGTGACATTGAGAAATAGATAACAACAAAATGCTGATTCTATAAAACTGGCCATGTGGACTGTTCAGCAGAAAGTCTCGTGTGTTCTTTGATTACAGAAACAAAGTCTATCAATGCTCAACGCCGATTTCGTCGGGAATACAACCTGCAAAGGCATGATCCCATTCCTGACTATAAGAGAATAATGGCCTGGGATGCAAAGTTGAAGCTTGTTGTCAAGCATTGGTAAGCATGCTAAGAAAAGAGTTTCTGATTGAACTCCTACGAACCTGCTTTACAAGAAGCCCAAGAATATCAATCCGAAAAGCAAGTTTACAACTCAGGATTCCTCGCAGTAGTGTTCACAATGTTGTGTACAAAAGGCTCCGTCTTCGAGCTACAAAGTTCAAATCATACAGAAAATCAAGCACGATGATAAACATAAGAGGCAGAATTTTGTTGCGAGTGTTTTGAACAAAATTGATGAAAACAACTCTTACTTAGATCAAATCTGTTTCTCAGATAAATCAACTTTCCACATATCAGGAAAAGATAACAGACACAATTGCAGAATCTGGGGGAGTCAGAATCCTTGTGTTGTGTTTCAACATGAACGTGATTCACCCAAAGTTAATGTCTGGTGCGGTTTAATGAAAGATCGTGTGATAGGTCCTTTCTTTTTTTGCTGAATCTACAGCGACTGGTCGAACCTATCTAGATATGTTGGAATTATATGTCGTCCCATAACTTCCTGCAGGAAACATTTATCAACAAGATGGCGTTCCTTCCCACTTCGCATTGGAGGTACATAAGTTTCTGAATGACAATTTTCTCAGACAATGGATAGGCAGAGGATCCGAGACAATCGCTTGGCCGCCAAGGTCACCAGATCTATCACCGTTCGACTTTTTCTATGGGGATCCGTCAAGGATAAAGTTTGCAGAACACAGTGGCTGACCTCGATAATTTGAAACTCAGAATTCGCTTTGCGATTCAAAATATCACAGCTGCTATGCTGAGGAATACCTGGACAGAGGTGCACAACAGGTTCGACATCTGCTGTAGTACAAATGGTTATGTTGAAATCTATTAAAATTCAGCTCTTTAGCTCATATAAAATGTTAAGTTTCAATTACATAACTTCTTTTGTTGAGTTATAACCATTTATTTTATTTTATTTCCGTTTATTTATTTATTTCTCAATGTCACAAGTCAGTACCAACCATTGTTACACAAACTGCAAATTCTGCACTACCAAATCTGAACTAGATTTATTTCTGTTTGACTAATACATTCCCAATTATAACCATTTATTTTATTGGTATTTTAAATGGGACATCCTGTATTTGCATATGACTTTTCTTTTTAATTTCCTTATTTAACAGCAGGTTCCTTCTTTCTCTGTTTACTCTCCTCGTATGTAGAACTTACACCTCCCCAGGATAGAATGGCTTCCTTGGAAGGAAAGTAAAGCCGGTGATCCCGTGTCGTAGATTTACGAGACGTAAAAGAACCTCAAGCCTGATAAAGAGGCCTCTGATCAAAATTTCTGGTCTTTCACGCGCAATATGGAATGGGACGCTAAGAAACATTGTAGTTAAAGAGCGTCCATATATAAAACTATTTATTTACCCCCTCAAAGACTTACAAGCGGGTGCCTGGAGTCGGAGGCCTTCGAGGAGCAGACACTATAGATCAGATAGGATATCCAGGATGGGTAATCAGTCCGATGACTGGTATGAGAGCGAGGAAGTAGATGATACGAAACAGTGGCGAAATAGATAAAAGAAAAGCCGATAATGGAGCAATTGGTGGAATGAATGGCGGAGGAACCCGGAGAAAACCCGCCCAGACGCTGCCTTGTCCACCACAAATCCCACATGTGGGTCCGTGACATCGAACCTTGGTGAGAAGCGAGCGGTCTAAACACTCGGCCACGGCAACGCCTACAGCAGCTTCCATTGCAGAAAATTCAGTAATACTGCATGCTTTGATTCTAATTACTGTTAATATACATATACTGGTATGATATTATTCTAAGACTGCTAATTTGTAATACTTTCTTTCTATAAGATCATACCAAAATATTTCAAGTTTTCAACTATTTATACATTTTGTTAAACTTTTCATAAAATATTTTCCTAATTTGTTTTTATCTACCGGCCAGTTTTGTCACTTACAATCACTGATTGTGTTAGAGATTGTCTTTCTTTCACTAGTTTGGTACAGCTGATAGTTATATGGTCCATTGTTTGATCAGCATTTCCACAAACACACACCACGCTATTTTTTTACCTTGAATCTGTGAAAGTAGGCATTTAACTTCCCATGTTCGGTATTAAGGTTGATATATTTGGAGATACTTGCTTTTTAAGTTTTTCCTATCTTTAACCCTGGGGATAAAGGATTTAGTTTAGGCTCCTTTGGAAGTTGTTTCCCATTGTTTTTGAAATTGCTCCTCGTTTTCGGCTGTCACCTGATTCTTGACTGCATTTATCGAGATTTTGTAACAGATTTGTAGATCAACTTCACTTTCTGCCTGCTTAGCCAGACGATCTGCCCACTTTGTTGCCGTAGTTCCCAGCATGAGCCTTCATCAACTGAAATGCACTATCAAATGTCCTCCAATAGATTATGTTCAATTCCTTCAATCAAATTGATGCGATTGTTTCGTTTCTGAAGGTGTCTAACGTAATAGATAACACAGAAGCAACCACACTTAAGAGTAGTACCAATATGTAGAGCAAAACGTTCCTAAAATGGTTAAAGTTTACCTCTCTACTCCAAAACGTGTGGGAGTTATGATTTTTTTTGGTGAATCATTCAGAAATCACAGTACACTATGGCTGATGCAGCGCCATTTTTAAAATCTATTTAAAATATAGGTATTATACCAACAATTATAAAATATGTCAAATTAAAGAGCAAATTCCAATTAATAAATCTAAAAATGTCTGTTTTATGGCGATTTTCGCCAAATAGTCTCCCCTTAACTTAGTGATGAAATAAATACGAGGGGCACTATTTATATTTTGAGCCTAATAATTAAAACAAAGTAATTTCTGATTGAAAACTGCTTTATTGTTTTTCAAAATATTCTCCTTTATGATCAATACAGTTTTGCATCCGTCTGAACCATTTGTCAAAGCATTTATTCCGGTCTTCTTGAGACACCTTTAAAACATTGTTTTTGAAAGCATCAACGGCTTCTTCTGCAAACGAAAATCGTTGTCCACGCAATTTATTCTTGATGTTCGGGAACAAAAAGAAGTCATTGGGTGCTAAATCAGGATTGTATGGCGGATGACCCATCAATTCGATTTTTTGAGCCTTCAAATACTCTGCTGTTAGACGAGATGTGTGTGCACTCGCATTGTCTTGATGAAGAACGATCCTAAGGTTCTTGTTGGTTTCCTTGCTTCACCGAAGACTTGTGTACCATTCGGCATTGACCGTTTTAAGTTCCTCTAAAGGCACCGTTGCCACACGGCCAGTTTTGCTGAAAAAGCAGGCCACCATTTGCTTCGAAGTGCTTCGAGTGCGAACAACTTTTGTTGGATTTGCTTCATCTTGAAACACCCATACAGTCGACTGCTGTTTACGTTCCTGCGCATACGCATAGACCATGATTTGTCACCTGTTACAATCTTATGTACGTCTTTTGAGGCACCGCCATTGTATTTCTTGAGCATTTTTGTACACCAATCGACACGAGCAGCTTTTTGAGATTGCGTCAAATTATGTGGGATCCAACGAGAGCAAACTTTTTCACGGCTAAATAATCATGCAATATTTTATATATGCTGGTGGAACTAATGCCTAGGTTTGCCTCAATCCCACAATATGTCGCATGACGATCTTTCATTATTAGTTCTTGGGCAACATCAATGTTTTCTGGCACAACAACTGAATTTGGATTACCTTCACGAACGTCATCATTGAGCGAACGGCGGCCACGATTAAGTTCGTTATACCAGCGTTTCACAGTGGCAAAGGATGGAGCTCCGTCGCCAAATGTGGAAGTTAGTTGATCGATGCACTCTTGTCTTGATAATCTACGTCGAAAGTCGTAATAAATCATTAACGAACATTTTCACGACTTAATTTCACGTTTTTGTTGACATACCCATTTCAAGTTAGTGTAAACAAAACAAATGATGCTCTATTAACAAAATGTTTGAAGTAGATTATGGTGAAAAACGTCAAACCTCCATTGGAAACGTCAGATGGCACCTACAACATTCAGGGTTACCAAGGCTCAAAATATAAATAATGCACCTCGTAACAAGTTCCCCCTGAAGTCTACACATATTTATTCACTGTCACAAAACCCATCTCCGCCCGCGTTGTCGTTACCGAGGAGATTCTTTTCTTTATCAAATTACCTCTCCATTTCTCTCTCCAGTTCTACCTACCACTTCCTCCTCTTTTCCATATCACCCTCTTCCTGTCTCTCCTTCTCTGTGTGTGAGTATTAAGAAGGTGTATGTCGCATAATGGTTTAGAAACCGGTAATGAAACTGTCTCATTGGGCTAATAAACACCAAGATATAAGTAAACACTCAAAAGCCTTTCTCTACCCATTATCGTTTACTTTTCTCTTTGTCTTCTGCAAACTATTTTAATAAACCTTATTTTACTATTTACTTCAAGTTAATCGAAGTGGGTATCAAAACATGTGTAAACGAGTGTAACGTAGATGGGAAAATCACTTTTTATGTGAATTAGCATTAACGGATTCATGTAAAATTGTCATTGCTATAACGTCGTATGAATGTATCTTAATTAAAATGTTTAAGAACTTTACGCGGGGGAATAAATTTTTATCAACAAGCCACTTAAATATCACTTCTTTGGGAAACAACAAACTTAATAAATCTTTATAGCTGTGAAACAACTTTTCATTTTGGTAACTTTCTCCCCAGATTGCAAAATTTCTGGTATTTCGTCATCAAATAAGGCGCTTTTATAACCTGAAATAAAACTGAAAATCAATGGCATGCAGAAGATATAAATTAGAGAAAACTATATATTTGCACAGTGCGTTGCACACTTTATTGTATTATAAGAGCCATGAATTAAAAAAATCTGATATGTTACACTCACATGACTTTCTCTACTCTTGTACAAACCATTTTTACAAACGCTTATTTTCCATATACTTCATGTTGATCGAGATATCGAGATGTCAATCTTATTGCTAATTTTCTTGTAGATGCAAGGGGAATTGGTAGGCTTTAAACTATAGTCAATTATTTTTAGAGCTGGTTGTTATGTGGAGTATTCCATTCTCTTGGCATTACCAGGACAAAAAAAATGAATAACGAATTCCCATTTGAGAAAAAGTATAAGTATTGGAAAATTTAAGGGAATAACAAGCAATATCTTGAAAATGATTCATTCAAAAAAATGTATAACATAAACTGTGTATTTTAACGCGATCTACATTTTTTGAGTAGTAAACTTTTGTCTATCTCTTATGATTTACCAGTTATGCAAAAGTCGTTCACAATGAAGAACACTTTTGGAGACATTCCCAGAAAATTCAAGATGTACATTTTATTTGTCATGAAAGTATCTTAAATATATGATATTTTAATCAAAATCTTTAGAGTCATTTTTGAGAAAATTAAAATTTTCGCAAAACGTTCCATGTAAAGTGTAATCTGGGGTGGGGGTATTTTCTTTAAAACCTTCGTGTCGCATCTCTGGAAGATACTGAACTTCAATACCAAGTTTGGTGTTTATCCAACTGTTCGTTTCTCAGTTATGCTGTTCACAGACAGACACGCACAGACACACACGGACATGTTTCCAAAAATACATTTTTTGAATTCAGGAGGCCTCAAAACACTTATTTCGAGTGAAATCTCGGTATCGAATTTTTGGGTGAAATGCAATACTTCCCCTACTTACTACACGTAGTAGAGAAAGTAAGAATACACAGGTAAGTGCTTTTTAGAAGTTTACATAGAATGGTGCAAACACTGCGATGTACCTTCTGCACGGATGCATTGCACTACAGTAGATTTTCACAACCTTCCATTTTGACTCCCACTCAGATGGGGTTAGTGGTAATCGGATGTTCCAAGTTCGAATGTAATGGAAGGGAGAGAGCACTTTACTGCTAAAAGCCAGGTTTGTCCAGCTTCAACAACTTAATAACATAAAATGGCTTAGCACGTGAAGTTTTTCAGTGCACCAGTAATCTAGGTAGGTATGTTTTCTTGCGGTAGACTTCCAGAACTGCGTTAGGCGGATTATAACCGATTACGTCAAATGAAGTATCGGGTTGAAATCTCAAGAACATAAAACCGATGCTTCTATCAGCTATCGGAAGGGTAACTTAATTAACTTTTATTTCTTGCATGCAGAAATACCTGCGAGCGTGCCTGCTTCGCATTCAAGTGGTCTTGAGTTAGAAACTCTTTTAGGGTGAGTTACGTGGATAAACTTTTTTTTATGGTTTTCCCTTATCCTGAAAAGATGGATGTCGAGTACATTTAAGCTCTATGGACCCGAAGTCATTTGAGCATCACTTCACCCATTTTATTCTTTCATCATTCGATATGACCTGCGCGGTTAAAAGACAAATTATAGATACACACAAAAAGGATACTGCTTACAAAATTACTACAGTACATACGGCATTACACTACACGTATTACAGCAACAAGACTGCCAAATCTGACTTTCAACATAGAGATCCCTGGTTCGATTTCCGGGCTTAGGGGCGGGGAATTTTTCTTTAACCAAAACATTCCCTATCATCCACACAGTCTGGAAGTATGAATGTGGAAATGAATATGAGGGAGCGTAAAAGAAGTAATAAAGTAAAACCAACAGTTCAGCGAGTTTCAACAGCATAAGTTGTTTCTCAAACCAAATCCCCCGGTATGCTATATAAGTTTTAAATAATCTTATGTGTTACACTCACGTGACTTTACTCTTGTACAAACCATTTTTACAAACGCCTATTTTCCATCTACTTCGTGTTATTCGATACAAAAAGTTGCAGAAACTATCGTATTGCTTATTTTCTTGTAGGTGTACGGGGAACATGGTAGGCTTTAAGCGATAGTCAAATCTTTTAAGAGCTGGTTGCTACGTGGAGTATTCCATTCTCTTTGCATGTCCAGGACATAAAAAACTAATAGGGAATTCCCATTTGAGAAAAAGTATAAGTATTGGAAAATTCAAACAAATAGCAAGGAATATCTAGGAAATGGTTTACTCAACAAAAAAATGTATAGGATATAAATTGTGTGTTTTAAATGGATCCACATTTTGTGTAATAAAATTTTGTATATCTCTTACGGTTTACCAGTTATGCAAAATTCATTCAAAATGAAGACGATTTTTGGGGACATTCCCAGAAAATTCAAGATATACATTTCATTTTCCCTGAAAGTATCTTAAACATACGGTATTTTAATCAAAATCGTTAGTCATTTTCTTGAAAATCAAGATTTTGGAAAAATTGTTACATGTAAAGAGTAGTTAGTGGTGGGGGGGGGATTTTCTTGAAAATCATGTGTCGCATCTTTGAAAGATACTGAACCTAATATCAAGTTTGGTATTTATCCGACTTTTCGCTTTTGAATTATGCTGTTCACAGACACACAGGTACACACACGGACCTTTTTCTAAATTTGTTTTGGATTCAGGGGCCTGAAATCGTGCATTTCCGGTGAAATCTCGATATCGAATTTTTGGGTGGAGTGCAATACTTCTACTAGTACGTAGTGGAGAAAGTAATTACACAAAAGCACTGCCAAAGAACCACACACTCGCCCTCTCTGAATTCCTCAGTCATTTTTTGAGAAACAGAAACATAACTAAATGGAAAAGCTGAATCAGAGTTGAAAACTTCAGTGCGACACTTGAACCAAGGATCTTCGGTTCTCCATGCCGATGTTACTGCTTGAGCTACTTAAATAGCTACACGTAGGCAGACTAAACCTTATCAAACGATTCAAGTATTTGGTAAACCTTCAAAACATTCTCAAATATTATACAAGATATACATAAAATCCTCCAATGATTGTGTATTTTAACAGAAAAATTTGTGAATTATTCTGTGTGAATTGCCAAACCCTTATTTGTAAGGTCAGATATAATAGTAATAATAACATATTTATTATATATTATAGAGAATTCACCTATGGTTGCCTCGCAGTGATAGATCAAGTACTAACAGAATTGGCATGGAGAGCTGAAGATCCGTAGTTCGAGTCCCGACGGTGCCACTAAAATTTACAAGTATGATTTGAAGTCCCTACTTAGTGTCGTCAATACACAGCTAGTAACGAATATCATTAAGAAGATAACTAAAGGCAACAAAATCATTAGTGCAGAACTTCGAAAGGGAGCGTCAATTTGCGAACCATCTGGCCATTATCTTACCGTACGCATGAATTACTAGTTCAGAAAGAAAGAAAAAGCAACCCTAGATTGCTAGATCGTTCAGGAACCATCCATCTCCAGTGTGGACTGACTTTCTGGATGGCAACAGTGTTCTGGATCGATGTTACGAACTGTTCAAGAAAAACTGAAGGCCACATAAAAAGTATGGAAGGACAGATGTAAAAACAGATTTGTAAAATCACAGATCTTGAAGAGCGAGTAATTCAAAGAAAGTCATAAAATTAGTAAACCCACAGCCACAGATCCCACGCTTCGCAAGAAACACTGCCGGGAAGTAATTCCGAAGCATGACACAAGGGTAGCGACGCGCAGCGACTTTCGTTTTCTTGTAACGCTCATCGATCCGTGCTACTATGTCTCGGGGAAACGAAAAAAAACTTGGGTTATTAGCTCTTCTTGACGAGACATTGTCTGCCTGGCTGTCACTGGGTATCAGAAAATATTACTACACTCCCTTCTTTGAGATACGTGCTTTCAGGGTACGCAGCACATTCAAAGTTACATAGAAATAGTTTTGAGAGATCTCATATCACAGATATTTCTGAATTTTCTTCTTGTTCTTGGTACTGAAATAACTAAATATGAACAGAAGCAACATTTTAAATAATAATTCATTTTTTCCACATTTATATTTTTTCTTTGTTGTGTTTTAAAACAAAATCTCTGGTACGAATAGCTGATTAATATATTTATGTAGTAGCTTTTGAGTGTAGGCGTAATATTAATGCATTATTTAAAGAACTATTGTTTACGGTATAAGTAAAAACTAAGGATGGGGCCTCGATACCTCGATACTAAGTGACATCGAAGAATGTCTAATACTTCGATACTGCTTTGATGCTTTTACATTTTTACTTTCTCTACTTTGTATAGTAAGTAAGGGAAGTATTGTATTCCACCCAAAAATTCGATACCGAGATTTCACCAGAATACCCTTTACATGGAACATTTTTTGAAAATTTCAATTATCTCAAAAATGGCTCTAACGATTTTGATTAAAATATCATACGTTTAAGATATTTTCATGACAAATGAAATGTATATCTCGAATTTTCTGGGAATGTCTCCAAAAGTATTCTTCATTGTGAACGACTTTTGCATAACTGGTAAACCATAAGAGATAAGACAGAATTTTACTGCACAGAAAATATAGATCGCGTTAAAATACACAATTTATGTCATATACATTTTTTTGTTGAATGAACCATTTTCGAGATATTGCTTGTTATTCCCTTAAATTTTCCAATACTTTTTCTCAAATGGGATTTCGTTATTCATTTTTACTTTCTCTACTACGTATAGTAAGTAGGGGAAGTATTGTATTCCACCCAAAAATTCGATACCGAGATTTCACCGGAAATACATGTTTTGAGACCCCCTGGATCCAAAAAAAGCAATTTTGGAAACATGTCCGTGTGTGTGTCTGTGTGTCTGTGTCTGTCTGTGAACAGCATAACTCAGAAACGAACAGTCGGATAAACACCAAACTTGGTATTTGGGTTCAGTATCTTCCAGAGATAAGACACGAAGGTTTTCAAGAAAATCCCCCACCCCAGATTACCCTTTATATGGAACATTTTTCGAAAATTTTAATTTTCTCAAAAATGGCTCTAACGATTTTGATTAAAATATCATATGTTTAAGATATTTTTATGGCAAATAAAATGTATATCTTGAATTTTCTGGGAATGTCTCCAAAAGTATTCTTCATTGTGAACGACTTTTGCATAACTGGTAAACCATAAGAGATAGACAAAATTTTACTACACAAAAAATGTAGATCGCGTTAAAATGCACAATATATGTCATACATTTTTGTTGTTGAGTGAACCATTTTCGAGATATTGCTTGTTATTCCCTTAAATTTTCCAATACGTCTACTCAAATGGGAAATCGTTGCAGCTACAAGAAAATTAGCAATAAGATTAACATCTCGATATCTCAATTAACATGAACCATATGGAGAATAAGCGTTTGTAAAAATAGTTTGTACAACAGTAGAGAAAGTCATGTGAGTGTAACACATGAGATTTTTAAGTTTTGCATTACTGAAAGTGTTACGTTAAACTTTATGCTAGATAAGGAATTAAAGGAGTCGAGACTTCATATTATTTCTCGCATGTGTCCTCAAAGAGTTGTTGGACTATAGTTCTTGACAGAGCTTAACTATGCTTCCTGTGGGTGAATCAATGCAACATTTCATAACTCTTGTGTCTATTGAAAACATGCAAAGCAATTGGAAAAGGAGTAGAGGTACTCATTTAATATGCAGTGTTAACTGAGTTATGAATGACGCTGATTTAACTGGCGCACTAAATCGCGTTTTTGGAATAGTCTGGCTTGGTGACTCACACTCAATCATTAAAATTACCTACTCCGGTGACAAAAATCTCTGAATCCGACAGAAGTAAATCAGAACTTAAGACGCGAGTTAATTCAGCGAATGGGCAGCAGTAGTAGTAGTAGTAGTAGTGGGGTTTAAGGGCGCAAAACAGCAGTGGTCATTAGCGCCCAAGCGAATGGGCATATTTGTTAAATCTTTACATGTCAGTTTGTGTTTACGCAAGTTAAACTAGGCCACGAGCGTAGCTTACAGTATATTGTACGACTAATTTCTGTTATATGAATAAAAATTCTTTAAAAGGAAGTTTTGTGCACAAACATAGTTACATAAAAATGGAAGCAATATGGCATTATCAAAATAAAAGCAATTCTGATGTGTTACACTCACATGACTTTCTCTACTCTTGTACAAACAGTTTTTTCAAACGCTTATTCTCCATCTACTTCATGTTAATCTGAGGCAGTATTTTAAATACTTAAATAATTTCAGTTGAATTATACAATATAAAATAATAACAACCCGCCTTAAAGCAATATGTGTATGTAACAATATATAAAAAGTGTATATTACAGTCACTGTATATGTCTATATTATTGTATAAATGTGTGATAATGTTATGTTAATGTATTACGTAATTTAATAATGTAGGAACTGTGAGAATAATAGGTAACAATGAGGTAAGCTTGAGGCAATAATAAGTAAGAATGTTTAATAATGCTAGTCATTATTGGAGTAACCATGTCAATTTTGAAACAGTTTATAAAATAGACAATCAACAACCAGAAAAAAGCTTAAGTTAAATAAAAGTATTCTATTGGATTAGGAATAGCCAATCAGAGACTTAAAGTACAGAAATTTACAAATCTAGGCGGTAGAAATCAAGTCAGTTGCTTGTAGACAGCGCTCGTAACTGGACGCGTTGAGTGGCTTTAAGTGATAGTATATCTCGGAAATGGTTCACTCGACCAAAAAAAAGTGTATAACATAAATTGTGTGTTTTAACGAGATCTGCATTTATTCTGTAGTAAAATTTCTGTCTGTCGGTTTACCAGTTATGCAAACTTTCATCCAGAATGAAGACTTTTGGAGACATTCCCAGAAAATTCAAGATATTCATTTCATTTACCATGAAAGTATCTTAAACATATACTATTTTAATCAAAATCTTTAGAGACATTTTTGAGAAATACATGTTCCATGTAAAAGGTAGTCTGGGACGGGGGATTTTCTTGAAAATATTCGTGTCGCATCTTTGAAAGATACTGAACCTAAATACGAGTTTGGTATTTATCCGACTTTTCGTTTTTGAGTTATGCTTCACAAACACAAACATGCACGAATCGTTTTCTAAAACTTTTTTTTTTATTCAGGGAGCCTCAAAACGTGTAATTCCTGTGAAATCTCGATATCGAATTTTTGGGTGAAATGCAATGCTTCCCCTGCTTACTATACGTAAAAGAGAAAGTAAATATTCTTCCAATTGGAGATGTCAAACAGTAATAATTTCGGAATTAGCATACAATACGAAATTGGTGACATGGTTTATACACAGAAAACTACTAATAGGCAGCTCAGTCAATTAACAAGCTATTGCTTTACAGTGTTTTTATAAAGTGTGTATCGAGTATCGGTGTTCAAAATCAATACTGAAATCGAGTATCGAGAAATAGTGGTATCGTCCCATCACTAGTTTAAAAAAAACCGTTTTTATTCGATTGAATGTTTAAGGGGAGATTAAAAGCCCTATCCTGCCAATGTTAAATATACTAAATTCGTTATCATTGTTTCATAAACTATCTTTTTCAGATGCCAGAAAAGATTTTACAGAATGCATATGCCCTTTTAAATTCACTGACCTGCTTTTACACAGTATGTTTATCAAGGATTATGTTTTTTAAAAATATAACCACGTATTAACAGTAAAGTGCATCCAATCACACTTAGTTTATATTTTATCATCCTAAGATTTTATTTAGATGTTCTCAATAGTATCCGAAAAAAATGTCATTCAAAGAAAAAACCCTTCTTAACAAAAATGGAGAGAAACACGCATATATTTGCAAAGAAAGATGTTACCATGCTTAAAAAGAAAGTGCCAATTTCTAGAGCAAAACCTTTCCTAAAAGATAGGCTGAAGTTTACCTCTCTACTTCAGTGTGTGTTGGAGTTAACATTTTTTTCTTCAGGTGGTGCAGAAATCACAGTACAAAACTGCAGATTCATTTTGTTTTAAAGAATATATTCAAAATATAAGTGTTGTGCCTACAATGATAAAATATATATAAAACTAAAAGGAATTCTCAATTAATAAGACTGCATTAAACACTAAAAATGCCATATATTGGCAACTTTCACCTTTTAGTCTCCCCATAAAGGAATACAATATGTTTCGCCTGAACCCCAATTATTGAAAGTGAGACGCTTCTCTCGTACGACTTGGCCGGTCGCACGGTGGTTCTGGCAGCGGTAGCCACAGTTCTTGCCACCCAGCAATCGGGTAAACATCTCCGCTGTGAAATTGCTTTGAAATATTCAGTCTAAGAATTATAGCGAAATAAGCACATGTATCACAGGAGATTTTGGGGAAAGTCCTCCTAGAACTTTTTACGAAAGATAATTTGTCTTCTGCATTTTACTGCAGTCCAATTAATGTTTGGGAATTTGGACTATAAAATTTATTCTTTAAATCTCTCCATAATTACAAAATTGCATGTGAGACTCGGGAACCGTGCACGCCATTAGCTACTGTTAACTATCCTATCTTAAAAATTTCCTCAATGGAATTTAATGACCTTACATTGTATGCGTGCTGGCAGTCTTACTTGGGACATCCACATCGACATTACCTATCGATCAGTTGGTCAAAGAATGGTGTGTATCATTCCCAAAACGTTCTGCATTTATAGTTTGTGAAGAAATTACTGACAATATTCTCCTATACACATTTACTGCACACCATTCCCCAATTTTCTCTTCCTGTAATGAGGTTTCCTGGAGTAAATTTGCTTTCTCCGAGCTCCATTACCAGTTATTCTACGTCGTGCATATGGGAACCATGCATCGTGAGAGAATACTATTAAATTTGGCTGAATTAACCCGTCTTTAACATTCTTCAAAATTCATTTACAGTAATTTACCCGACTCTCCTTATCACATTGTAACAATTCTCGGACAACAGTGATCGTTTGTGGCAGTAATTTGTATCACAATAATGTAAATGCCAGAGTGATTGTAGTGTAAATAAGCATTATTGTATGACATTGATTTGAGATGTTTGTTAATTATAAGCATTGTTAGGAAATAAGTTTACACGGCCTCACTGAAACTGACAATAGGAGCGGATAACAATGTGCGAGGGGGTGAGTTGAATATTAATTAGAAGAGACAAACAAATGACGTCAGATTGGCGCACTTTTCTTAGAAATAGCGGGAATATTTTCCCTAGAGCATATGTTTTCGTAATTTTTGATTGGATATAAAAATAGACGCTAATGTTGGCGCATTTTATTAACCAATAGCAGCTCGGTTATAATCTTTAGGCATATCGGGGTGTGGGAGTATAAAAAGCTAAAGTCAGAGGCAGATCAAGTGCTGAGACCAGAGCAGTTTGGTTTTCGCCGACGACATTCCACCGCCCACCAACTTCTACGGCTGGTGGACAACATCATCACGGCATTCAACAACAGGCACTTTGTTGTGACACTATTTTTAGACATAACGCGCGCCTTTGACACTGTCTGGCACGAGGGTCTCCTGCATCGCCTGATACAATATAACATCCCATCCCCTCTAATTCACTTAGTCCATTCCTACCTCGCAAACCGATCCTTCAGTGTCTCCAAAGAGGAAGTTACATCTGCCTCACGTCCCATCCACGCAGGGGTCCCTCAAGGCAGTGTCCTCGGCCCGCTTCTCTTTTTGGTATTCATTAACACATTGCCATCTTACCCAGGATGTACCATGTTCCAATTCGCCGATGACACCGCCATCTCCTCTGCTTCCCTGAAGCATAGGGTAGCGGTATAGCGCCTTCAAAGCTACGCCGACAACCTCACCACGTGGTTCAACATGTGGCGCCTAAAAGTAAACGCCACCAAATCACAAGCCGTCACCTTCAGCCGAAGGCAGCAACTGGATGACGTGCCCGAACTCCAATTAGCCGGTGGTACCGTGAGATGGACAACACAGGCTAAATATCTAGGCGTCACGTTGGACCACAAATTAACATGGAAACCGTACATAGAGGAACTGGCATCCAAACTCAACCGTAGGATGGCAATGATGTACCCACTGTACAATAGAAATTCGGCAATGTCTGTACACAACAAAGTGCTCCTGTACAAGCAGGTGCTCCGCCCTGCTCTAACATACGCCTGCCAAGTCTGGGGAATTGCAGCAAAAACCCACCTCCAACGCCTTCAAACCCTCCAGAACCGCTTCCTTCGTACCGCCGTCAATGCCGACTGGTACATCCCCAACAACGATATCCACCGAGACCTACATATCCCCACCCTAACAGACTATATCCTCTCCCTCTCCCGAAAATTCTATGACTCCCTACCTCACAGCTTTAATGCCCTCATCCGCGGCCTCGGGGAGTACGACATCGACCCCGGGGAGCGCTACAAGCGACCCAGACTTGTGCTTGGTAGGCACTAAATACACTTCAAAAAAAAAATGTATTTACACACACATAATCACCCTACAGAACCTACCCTAAAACTCCTAAACAAACCCAATTCCCTACTACCTGGAACCCATCCCCTACACCAGAGAATACCTCAAATCACAAACACACCACCGTTCACCCACAGTCCCTTCCACTAACCCCATCATCCAACCAGCAAAGGACTCTGTCCTGGTATGGTACCAGTCGGGAGACGCCATCTGGAACACAGGTGGCTCCATCTCCCAACGACACCCTCCTGAAGATTTCGTCAGTCCAACAGAAGCATTCACGCGTTATACGTCGCACAGTTAGTTCATCAGAATCGTTCGCGGGTTACACGTCGCGTAGTTCAACGGAAGCATACATGAAGTACACGTCGCAATTCTACAGAATCCCTTGCGTCTTAAAGTTTGTTATAAATGTGAAACGCGAATTAATAATGTGCAGTAAATAAGTGATTATAGTGATATTAGAAAATATAACAGTTTCAGTTTGGCGTGTATCACGAATCAATATGTGAACTTAATTGTGATGGTAATAAAAGTGTAAAAACAAATTCTTTTATCAGTGTTATCCTTGAGTAAAAAAATCCTTTCCGCTTACACACCCTGTTTAAGAGATTTGCTCGACTGAATAATAATAATAGCTAGCCGGAGCACAATGAACCCAAAATGCAAAATAATAAAACAATAACAGGGGCCCAGCAATAAGATAACACGAAGTGACTGCGACAAATTGGCTTCCATACATGGGGCATATAAACATGAAGCATCTTCCAACTACCTAAAAATATTCCACTTCACGTTTCAGTTTTAGAATTTTAGAAACCCGCTACGCTGAGCTCAATGAATTTGGAGTCCCTGCAAGTCGCTGCAGAGATTTTTTTATGAAAGTGTTCTAATCGTTTCCCAACTGCCTTTAATTTCTTTTCAGTAAGAACCTGTAAGCTTTCACACGGCTTCTCTGCTTGGAGGGCATTTTTTCACTTGTCTGCGAGATACCATCACCTAGCTAAGGATTCGGGACAAGTTTACTAACATGTGAGCAATCAGAGATAGATCTCCGTAAACGCAGTAGTGTTGATGTAAACAAAGACGCCAATGCGCTGCCTTATTTGCTGCTGTTAACAGCACAGTCTAGAGATAGTGAAAAATGAAGGAGGACACATAATTCGGAATGAGAGAAGTGTACTGTACCTCTAGTCACGAAGCGGATTGTACACGGCCTCACAGATAAACAACACCTCAATGCGCCACATTACTCCACGCTATTCGATGCACAGTGTACTTTTCACTTCACTCTTAAGTTGTCCCGGATCCTTAACCTGGTCATCACAAACTGTACATTAAAAATTCCAACTGGATTAGTTATCTCGTGGCATTATTAGAAAACAAACACAAAACCACTTACAGTACGTAAATAAAAATCTGATGTGTTACACTCACATGACTTCCTCTACTCTTGTACAAACTTTTTTACAAACGCTTATTCTCCATATGCTTTATGTTAATTGAGATATCGAGATGTTAGTTTTATTACTACTTTTCTTGTAGATGCAAGGGAAATTGGTAGGCTTTAAGCGATAGTCAAATATTTTAAGAGCTGCTTGCTATGTCGAATATTCCATTCGCTTTGCATTACCAGGACAAAAAAAAAATGAATAACAAATTCCCATTTGAGAAAAAGTAATTTAAGGGAATAACAAGCAATATCTCGAAAATGGTTCACTCAACAAAAAACGTATATGCCATAAATAGTGTATTTTAACGCGATCTACATTCTTTGTGTAGTAAAATTTTGTCTATTTCTTATGGTTTACCAGTTATGCAAAAGTCGTTCACAATGAAGAATACTTTTGGAGAAATTACCAGAAAATTCAAGATATACATTTTATTTGTCATGAAAGTATCTGAAATATATGATATTTTAATCTAAATCGTTAGAGCCATTTTTGGGAAAATTAAAATTTTCTTAAAATGTTCCATTTAAAGGGTAATCTGGGGTAGCGGGATTTTCTTGAAAACCTTCGTGTCGCATCTCTGGAAGATACTGAACCTAAATACCAAGTTTGGTGTTTATCCGACTGTTCGTTTCTGAGTTATGCTGTTCACAGACAGACACACACACGGACATGTTTCCAAAAATGCTCTATATGCATTCAGTGCACCCCAAAACATGTATTTCCTGTGAAATCTCGGTGTCGAATTTTTGGGTGGAATACTTACTTTACTAGCAGAGAAAGTAATAAACTTTCGTATGAATAATTTTTATACCCAGTAATACACAATAGAGGCTAGAGGCAGACAAGTGAATGTAACACAATATTTTTATATGAACAGTATAATATTTAAGGTATGCCTGTAATGAGGGAGTCGTATGCTGTAGCATACAGCTTTTTCCTCTTCGACGTATCATTAAAAAGATGCCGCAAAAAACAGGATGTTTTGCTCCTAATAAGCACGCCGATTTCAATATTCTGGACTGTGTAAACAGGTTCATTATTCAATAACGGCAGAGAGTTCCCTTTAGGAGGTATCGGATGTCTCCATAGCAGCAGGATTTTACCAGGAAATGAACGAAGAGGGGTTCAACAGTTGCCATGGTAACCAGAAGGGGATGCTGATGGAAAATAGCAACATCTTTCCCACAAGCCCGTTTCTCTCTTTGTTAACCGGCAGCTGTTGTTATGTGGACGTCTGGTCAAACGAATCTACTTGCCTCAGACGCGTGTTTTCGGCAGATGTATGCACGAGTTAGTTTCCAATTTTACCTACATTTAGGTGTATATACGCATAAACATATTGTTATTCTTTCAGAGATTAGAGGCCCAATTAAGCTGGTTTAATTCTAAACTCTCGCGATTTATTAGCATAAAGTACACCCATTCCAATTAAATAAGCTGAAGTACATTCAAACTAAGGTTACTCCAATTTTCACTGTCATATATAATCTGTTTCTTTAATTCGTTAACGCCTAATGTCACGAATTCGCATGTCGATTTAATTCATTTATTGAAGCGTTTACACTTTAGAGTCCATTTGACGACTGATACACACTAACAAATTCAAATCCTGAATCGTAGAAGTCCCTATAAGCAAGAAAACGACAGAACAAGAACAACTATTGGCGTAAAGTTATTAAACTTATTACACAAATACACAATGCATGGATCATCCATTGATTGTATATGAATATTTAAGATGCAATTTAAAGGTGACAAAAATAAATAAAAGAAAGAAAAAATAGAGGTAAATTGCCTCTGAATAACAAACAAATTTGATCCGACTGCGCGCACTTAGCCAGGAAATTACCCAAGTTTACCAGTTCCTCTGGGCAGCCAGTAGATCCCAACATGCCAGTCTTCTTCCAGCTGTACTTAAGAATTTTTCTGTGAATTTAATTGTTCTGTGGTTTTCCCCACTGTGAGCATTAAATGTACCCAGTCTTCATCCAAACCATAGAATGGACAGATTCTCCTGTTCTGAATAACACGAACTAGAAATAAAAATTGTTGGTAGTGTATGGGGTGCAACAAAACATCTAGCTCACAGTTTACCTAAACATACAGAGTGGATCATTTAGATTCCGGAAATGAAATAGACCAAAACTATAATAGATGTAGCAGTTTAAAACATCTGATGTTCAAATTACTTTCTCTCCCTCTACCGTTTATTAGTGGGTATACAAACTATACTTACTAAAGCTCATTTTAATCCAAGAAAAACTTTGCATAAATAGCTACATTACACACTTCGTTATACATAACATTGAAAACAGCGATAGTCAAATGATTAAGAACTAGAAGTTATATGCTAGTCTTAAAATTTCATACCGTTTCCACGTAATCGCGAAAAACAACTAAATGCTGACAGGACTTAAAGAGAATGCCCAACGAACAATTCAAGCCATTAATAAACGGATATCTCAGAAATTGTTTATACCACAAAACAAAGTTATCTTAAATAAATTGTGTTTTTTAAAGAGATACACTTTTTGTGTGGTACGTTGTCGTCTATCGTTACGTTTACGTTATGCACGGTTATACAAAACTCGCAGGTTATATCCAGAAAATTCAAGAAACACATTTTATTTGTCATGTGAATATCTTTAATATATGGTATTGTAATCAAAATACTTAGAGTCACTTTAGTAATATCAAACTTTTCGAAAGTACTCCATGAAAAGGATAGTTGAAGTGGGGATTTTGTTGAAAACCTTCGTGTCGCATCCTTGGAGGATACTGAACTTAAATACCAGGTTTGCTACTTGTCCAACACACCCCCCCACACACACACACACATATATACATATATATATATATATATATATACACACACACGGACCGTTTTCTAAAAATGCTTTTTGTTTGGGATTCAGGGGCCTCAAAACTATATTTTCAGTGAAATATCTGTATCGACTTTTGAATAAAATGCAATACCTTCTCTACTTACTATGTACTTGGTAGAGAAAGTACAAAAAGTACGAAAGTGAGAAATACAACTAATTCCAAACTGCTTTAGTCGCCCTCTGGAAGCGTCATGAAATGTGGGAACATTAGTATTTAGAGCCAGAGTTATCCAGTACATATGTAAATGATTCAGCGCCTAGAGGGCTAAATCAAGTATTGGACAAGAATGGAGATTGGGCAGATTATTAAAATAATATCTAATAAATGTGTCTTCTTTGATAGTAAAAAGTATGTTGTTCAGTTTTACATTATGTTGCCATTAAAATATTTTCGTGGAGGTATGGTGCAAACAGGTTTTTATTTAGTTATACAGAGTTGACCATTTAAGTTGCGACTGTACAATATCTACAAAACTAAGCGTTGTAGAAAGAAATGTCGTTAATAAAAGTAGCTTGATATTATGGGGAAAGTAAGTGTCATTAGTCGAGTTTTGTTTGGAGGATGTTATGGTATTCTTTAGGGTCAATTTAATTTCTTTAAACTGCGATCCTACGATTAGGGTCAAATTAAATTGACCCTATAATGACTAATAACTTCTTCCAAATAAAAAACCACTAATGGCATTTACTTTCACCCATAATATCAAGCAACTTTTATTAAAGACACTTCGTTCTACAACGCTTAGTTTTGGAGATATTGCACAGTTGCAACTTAAATGGTCCACCCTGTATAATTAAACATGGTTATAATAAGTGATGAGTAAAGCAATTGGTTAAAGTTATGCATTCTTATGTGAATAATCTGGAATTGTGCACGTAAAACAGGACGCCACTGCCTGCGTGAAAAAATAAACAGATACACACACCTCCTCCTTGCTATACGCACTCCAGCTGTGAAGGCGACTAGAATGCCTCCCAAAGCTGCGGTGACCGCATAAATGGAAGCGAGTGTACATAGTAGAGAAGTATGAGAATGTCGAGAAAGGGAGGACGGTGGGGAAAGATGTAGATGGATCAAAAGGAAGAAATGGATAGCGAAAGAAGGGACAGGAAGCAAGAAATAGAGAGGTAAAAACAGTGATAAACTGAGACAGTGTAGAGTAACAGAAGAATCTCCATACTTAATGCATTAACGCGAATAGAACTGCGGATATTGCTAGCAATTAATAAAACATTTACGGTCTATGTCCGGCATACAGTGGTTTAATATTAGCACGGATATATTACAATCTACTGTCATTGTACAATAAACTCTGATCTTGAGATACTTTTCAATTCTACTAAACACAACATGACGATGTAGCTACCCCTCATCCTCCAAGTTTACGATTTATCCAAGCCAAAATGGGCTCGCTCATAACCAACATAGCATTATATAGACCAGCTGGAAAATTCAATGTCTTAATGGTGCTCTAACCATTGAGCTACTACGACAACATGCCGGTAGGACATTGAATTCCCCATTCAATTTTCAATTCCTACCTTTATCTCAAGGACACGGATAAAGGAAGAGAGAATTTAATACTAGAGAAATGGAAAAATTTAGCAATAGAGCTAAAAGTTAGGAAGATTTTTAATACAACATCAAATGAATATATGGGGAAAGCAGGAAAATATTTAGGATAAGTTAGGTTAAAGTGGTTAAAGGAGACGAAGTAAATATGAGAAAATACGGATAAAGGGTATCAAGGTAAAATGTAATAGTGGAATTACGCTTCCCCATTATATATACAACATAATATTAAGTATAAGGGGAAGAGAAATAATAAGCAACTACTTTGTATTGTAAACATTGTATAAATGTATTGAGAGTTCAAAGTAGACAGTAAGTCATTCATTTACAAGCAGTTTCCATCTTCCCTAAAGCTAAATGTATTACTACAGGTAAAATTCCATATGACTTCCTCATTCGTAAACCTATCGATAAAATCAAAACAACTAGTATTTAATGACCCTACTACTAACCAGGCGAGATGACTCCGCGGTAACGTGTCAGGCTTGCATTCGGGAGGCCCCGGGTTCGATTCCCGTCAACCGTCCACTCCGACCTTGCGGTTTTTGTGGTTTTACCTGGTCGGTAAGTGAATGCTGGGATAGTTTCCCCATCTACTACGGTTTCCTTTCCATAATTTCTTTTCATTCCTTTTCCTTATCTTTTAGGTGTGCTTCTAGGTTTCATGGCGCAAGGTGGTGCCGGACAGATGGCGCGGATGTTTGCTCAAAAGGAAAGAGTACTGCCCATGGACACTAGAGAGCCGCTTGGTCGACGGGTCGTTCATCGCCCTCAGCTCCAACAGTGGGACGGGTCTTCAGCGTGGAACTGCTATGACTTCTGTGGCCTGTCCGCCACAGCCTCCTTCACTTCAGCCCTTCCTCCTGGGGGGTGGTAGCCACAACAGATCTGCGTAGCCTGCAGTGATCGAGATCCGTTGTATAACCTATGTATACCTACCTGTACCTGACCGTACTACTATAATCTTACTGTCGCTTATACACCGCAACGCCTACAATGTTTAGCTAATTAAAATATTTTAATAAAGCATTCTTCTCTTGTTTTTTCTGCCGTACTTCACAGTGGCTGTCTTAATTCCTCGCCACTGAGTTTTCAACGTGCTGTGAAATCCCTAAGAACATTTCCCCCTATATTTGTTTTAACTTTTATTCTGGAATCTTGATCTCTAAATGCTTTTGTTTCTCCGCTCTTTATTTTCCCTTTCAACGGTGACTTATTTTCACATTCTTGAACGTCACACTAGAGGATTCTCTAACCCTCCCATTTGATGTTCTCCTCTGTTTTATATCTCAGACCACAGAAAATGCAGATGATTTCTTCTTAGACCATAGAAGCCGAGGCAGGAGTTAATATATTACAATATATTACACTATAAATGTAGCACTTTTGAAAAAATAAAAAGCTTTTAATTTTTTTTTCGTAAATCAATTACTGCGTAATCTGCTTTGCACGTACATTTAAAAATTCACATGTACTATTTAAAGCAGCAGATATCATTTGGGAGGGGGACGTGTGAGTGATTTTCAGGGATACATAAGCAGCAAACTAAAAACAAACAAATTCTGATTTACAAAAAAGATAGTATCATTAATACATTTTATTTAAAAAAAACTATAATGTGGTTTTTCTGATACTATTGCACATACCTCCATATTAAATTATACGCAAGTATAATAGTTATAATTAGTTTCACCCATGAAATACAAAGATTGCTATTAATTGTTCTTCCACATAAGGTGTGTAGGCTAGAACTGGAAAGATAGAATTAAGACTGAAAAATTCAATGCCATAGTCGGGATTTGAACCACGATATTCGTCTTTGTGTCGCTGCTCTGAATAACTGAGCTACCATGGCAACATACCGAGCGAGTTGGCTCCGCGGTAACGCGTGAGGCTCGGGGGGGGGGAGTCCCCGGTTCGATTCCCGTCTACCGCCCATTCTAACCTTAGATTTCTCGTGGTTTTTCCTAGTCGGTAGACAATTGCTGGTATGGTTTCTCATCCACAATGCTTTCTTTTCTCTCACTTCCCTCTCATTCCGTTTCCTTCTCAAGTTTCAGAAATGCTTCTAGGTTCTTGGCGTGAGGCAGTGACGAAAACATGGCACAATAACCTAAGGAGGCTTATTAACAGTCTTAAAACGTATGCATCAGTATGGAAGTCATGTCCACTTAGGATGTAATAAGCATGAATTTTGCTGATATTTTTGTATAGTTTGATAAGATATTATGGTTAAAAAGAACTGTGAAGAGGGAGAAGTTTTTCTATAGAGGCGATCTGGCTCTGCGGTAACGCGTGAGGATCGGGGGGAAGTCCCGGGCTCGATTCCCGTCTACCGTCCATTCTGACCTTGGATTTCTCGTGGCTTTTCCTAGTCAGTAGACGATTGCTGGTGTGGTTTCTCATCCACAATGCTTTCCTTTCTCTCACTTCCCTCTCATTCCGTTTGCTTCTCAAGTTCCAGAAGTGTTTCTAGGTTTCATAGCGTGAGGCAGTGCCGAAACATGCCGCAGATGCTTGCTTCAAGGAAAAAGTACTCCCCATGGACATCAGAGGGCTGTCTGGTTTCACGGGTCGTTCCTCGCCCTCTCTGGGCAGCTCCAGTAGTGGTTCGGGTTTTCGAGCCTGGAAATATTCCGCGCATATGACCTGCCTGCGGCATGTAGCCTCCTGTAGTTCCTTCACTACATCCCTTCTTCCAAGTAGCCGCAATAAGTCGCAATGCGCGAGGTGTGCCCCTACGTTATATACCCTATACCTACGCCTACACCAGAGCAACATGCCAGCAAGACATTAAAGTGATTGGTGTAATAGTGATTAACTATGAAACCCAGTGTTTACAGCCACTGCTTAAGAAATATGGCATGTTATTTCAAAATGAATTTGGGAACACCTTATCGTTTACCGGGAAAATGTAAACCAATTCTTCTTCTTTGACGGATTACCCTCCTACTTAAAGGACTTACAAGCCAATGTCTTGGGTCAGTAGTCTGTCGAGGAGCAAGCTAACTCTGGATCATAGCATAACCAGGATGGGTGATCAGCCCAATACTGATGGCGATGAAGAAGAAGGCAACATAATGTATGAAGCAAGGGAGATAGGAAAATTCGCGGATCAAATTATCCATTTCAGCATTCGTCTAGCGACCGAGAAAAATCGCGAAAAAGCCTTCGGCCTGATTGGTCGGCGCCGGGGGTTTAATGCCATGCCGGTATGTTGCCATGATAGCTCATTTGGGTAGAGCGCGGCACGGAAAGCCGAAGATCCATGGTTCAAATCCTATGGCATTGAATGTTTCAGCTGATTCTACCTTTCTATTAGAGAATTGCTCAACGTATATCCTATTCACTAAAAAGTTTCTTAATTTACTGAAGGATGCTCCCCAATAACCTAAGGATCCTTATTAACTATATTAAAACATATTATGCATCAGATGGAAGTTATGTTCACTTATGCTGTTATAAGCATGAATTTTGCTGTTTATTTTTGTACGGTTTGATAAGATATTATGATTAAAAAGAACTGCGAAGAGAGAGAGAAGAAATTTTTCTATACATCGTAAAACTGCTTTCAAAACGCCAATTAATTAGATTTAAAACAATAAATGCATTATTAATTTAGTTTCATGCTTATTTAACTCTCTGCTTAGGCCTAAGATTTCTGATTTGATGCAGCAGCATGGCATTGGCATTTTCTTGACATAATCTAATTTGTTTGGTCGACCACACTGTAATACGTTGATTGTATGTGACATAATCAACTGTTATGCCATTCATATCATTTCGCGATTAATTATGATCTTATTCGGCGGTTCTCAGCTCTCCTACCTTTTAATACCTTCAAAGCAGCAGTCCACTGGGATTCATTCCCCTGATAAGCAATAAAATATGTGTATTTAAAATAAATTATATTCATTGTAATTTTAATATTCTATTAATTTGAGTTAATTTCCATTCCAACAATATGTGTAGCTTTCACGTTACCTGCAAAAAATCAATGAATATGGCATAGACTCAACAGTGCTGCCATGTATTGCACTACTCGCGAACACGCTCAAGATCCTGGCTTCAGGGCTGCCACCCAAGCAGCATTTAATTGCATACATTTAACAAACTTTTTGCAAGAACTCAAAAGTTTTTAAATTATAGTGTGGTCACTCAAAAACAGTCGTATGCAACTTGACTATCATGGCAATTAAGACGCTCGTATGAAAATTACGAAACTCGCGTCTTAGTTACCATTATTATGGTTTTGTTGCATACTATTCTATTATTTCTTCAATTTACATTCTTGTTCCCGCCATACACACTGTAGTAGGATTAGTTGTACTATGAGCTTTGAACTGAGTCTTTTGCTCTCGATTATTCCAAAATGTTAGTCTTTTTGAGGGAATACATCTGTAATAACCGCAGGGGGAATGAAAACCGCAGAGCTTATAAAGGGAGCTGGAAAAGTTTTCAAGTCTTTGATTTAAAGCTTTATTGTTTTGATGTTGTGTTACGTCGTTTTTTACAAGCTAAGTCTACACAGAAAGTAAGCATCCTTAAAGGCGACCGACCGGTGAATTCTAGAAAATGTACAATTAAATCCAATGTTTATCATTGAATTACATATGTCAATAGAGGAGCTCATAAAATTTTGAGTTTATAAGTAGCAGTTTCGAAATTATGACTTTTTAATCAAACTTCCTAGGATTTTTTAAAAATTCTCCTCTTTATACAATTTTTACCTTTGTCCTGACTTTTAACATTTATAATCATTATTAAGTGACAAAAGAAATACACTTGCCGTATAAATAAATGTCAAATAAAACATGCTGTTTTACATTTTGCTTCCTTTTCGTACAGGTATTAAAGAAAATCGTGTGTACATATTTGAACACGGCAGCTAAGCGAAGGATGAATGTAAAGCAAATGCTACATACTGGATTTAACCTGTTGAGTATATATTTGGGGGACTGCCTGAGAATTTTCACAGCAATAAGTTAAAAGCTGAATAGGTGTAGTTTAATAGTTGGCAGATGTCTAAAAATTCAAAGCGTGGAAGTATCAATTTAAATTTGTAAGACATAAGCTGACCTATGGAAAGAAGTATTTAAATTATCGCATGCCAAGCTCAGTTTCGCACAAATGATAAAACTAGCTACATAAAAAATCCAAAACAAAAGGTTTTGGAATTTTTTCAATTTTTTGTGTTCGGTAGTTTTAAAATATGTTGACCAGAAATTATATCAAACTCTTCATGGAAAAACATATTTTGAAGTTACTGTGATTAACAACGCGGAGTAAGAAGATCGTATGCAATAATAAAATAAAAAGTGTGGGGAGGGATGAAGAAAGAAAGAAAGACAAAGAAAGAAAGAAAGAAAGAAAGAAAGAAAAAGAAGAAAAGAAACAAAAATTACATTAGCTGTGCTTAGTCTTACATGTGTAACGTTCATTTATTGTAGTAAGATTTTTCTTTCGAAACACTGAACATTTATGAATTATACATTTTTCTCCAAATACAAATATTTTTAATCTGTTGTTTCCAAACCTGATGACAAACTGACACTAACTGAATAATTAAATTCAGCAGGTATTTCCTGATTTCCCATCCCAGTTCATTAGCAAACGTCACTGCATTAGCTTCATTTGCATACAGCTCAAGTAAATTAACAAAAGCATAATTTTAATTAACTGGTGGTTTATACAGGGTGTAAAATATGCCTTAAAAGGATATGGTCGTCCAACAACGTTAACCAAACTTTACTTCAGGAGAGAAAAATGTTTACAGATTTCAATTTTATAACAACATATGCGGTTGTGTAGTAAAGAACACAAAATGATCGCTAATTTTTCTATCGATTAAGCCAAGCTTTGCTTTTTTTATTTCTCTAGCACCTACTTAGAGTAGGTAGAAGTATTGCATTGCACCCAAAATTCGATATCGAACTTCATTAAAATACATGATTTGAAGTCCCTGAAAATAAAAAGGTTATGTATGTGAGAGGAAAGAAAGAGAACAACATGACCAGAAACTAAAGTTAGTAGATATTTAATTTCAGCGTATTCTAAGAATGCAACACAAAGATACTCAAGAAAATACACCCCCCAAACTACACTTTACATGGAAAATTTGTCGTTATTTCTCATTTAATCAAAAACGATTAGATATTTAAATGAATAATAAAATGTATATCTTTACATTTATGATAATAGCATTAGGAATGAATTTGTGTGATAAACCATGACAGACAAAAACTCAGCGTATAAAAATGCAGGTGGACGTCTTTATAACACACTATTTATTTCGGATATCTTTTTTGTGGCGTCAAGCAGCTTCGAGATTTCATTGTTATTGGTTTGAATTTTTCCAATACTTTTGTCATAATTTTAAGTGGTCCAGGATCAAGTTTTCTTGCGTTGTGATGGAAAGTGTATGAAATTTCTAAGTCAACACGATCGGTTTTTAAGCATCTGACTATCGACAATGAAATGTGTAATAAAATTAATACTGCAAATGTTTATCTCAATTAACATAAGTACATAGAAAAGTACATTTTTGTATAAATATTTTTAGAAGCTGTATAAAAATAAATGATAGTGGCTAGAGAAACGCATGTGAAACCGTTTTCTTCTTTTCATATTTAAGATTTGCAGTAAATAGACCGTACCTCATAATTGTTCTTTCAAACCCACTGTGGGCTGGAAAGCTGAATCATACATATGTATCGCCACGGTCTAAACCCTGTTTGTTATAACCTTGCCCATAGACATGTATTCTTCCGCGCTGCGTTTCTTCCCCTTTCATTGGTTGGCTAGTGTACACGTCCGAATAGTGACAAACAAGCCGTGTGCCGTGCAAGGATAGGCGACAACAGCGATATAAACACATTGCCATAGTATGACAGATGCACATGCTTTCGTCATTCTGAGAGATGAATTTAAACCGAAGGATCCTCCCTTGTATTTGTTGACAAGAATTTACTTGCATTCCAGATGCATTAACTCCGTTGCATAATATATTCTATTCATGCGATTATGAAAATGTAAATTTGACAAGTATCTTCGAATATATTAAGGTAAATGATCATGTTAAATAAAGGACTATTTTGTATCGCATAGCAAACTATTCCACGACATCAGCAAATTGGAGGTGACTAGTGCACGTGACCATTAAGAGATACGGTGCAAGGCTACATGGAACATACCTTATATTTGAACTACGGCTGTATGGAGATACTCCTCCGCTGAGATTTGTTGCACCTACACATATTAAACCCTTTCACCTAGTATCCGGGAAACATTCAAAGAAATCTCAAATCAGATAAAATAATCAAGTCTCTTCCTAATGCCATACCTATGATTAGAATATTAAAAGGCATTCTATCAAGAACATGCCTAGTTATGGTTTGTTATGGCCATATATATATATATATATATATATATATACACACATACATACATATGAGTCTTCTCATCCTGCGGATTGGTAACTAGGCAACCCTGCATTTTACAAACGATGTGAAATGCAGGTGCTAATACCGCATTTACCACCCCGCTGTTTAGGGCTACGGTGGTGCTCGTTGTTAATGTCTTCTAGTAGCGCAATGGTTAACATATTAGAAAGTTATGGTGAAGGTCGAAGTTCTAACAAGTATATATTTGTGTTTTAATGAAATTCACGTAATTAAACTCATTACGTGCAACGACATCTCCATGTCAAACTATCAGTTCTCGTTAAATTTACTAAACATAAGAATTATCTTCAAGTGGCAGTATTTGAACCTGGGACCTTCACCACTGACGGCCAACGCGCACACTGTTGCGCTACGAGTGCAAGTCACTGCACGCAGAGCAGTGCAAAGCAGTCATTTCGGCCGAAATTGATACAACGCGATGCAGTGGACAGGGTTTACGGCATAGCCTGTACAACGCTGTGACTACGCAACTTCTCAATCCGCAGGCTGAGAAGACTCATCCGGTATAAATATATAATCACTGAATATAGTACTGAATTAGGAATATTAACTTTGCCGGCAATGTTTATTCTGGACTGTCTTTTGTATGTAAACTCTAAATTCAACCGTTTGATTCTTTGCTTACTACATGTTCATAATACTAGCAATATTTTGGTCATGCATATGCAAATTTACTTACACTAAAACAGTTTTGTTCATATTCCTTACAAATGTTATAATGCATTGCCATTACATAAAAGAAATTTACCTATCCCTGCATTCAAGAGACGTGTTCTTTCAACACTGCCTACACATCTACTTTATGAACATAGTCAATTATTATTAAACAAGGTTTTAATACGACTGTTGTTTAATTCTAGCTTATAAATGTTAATTATTTGTGACAGTTTTATCTGCACTTATATGAAAAGAGGCTAATAAATATCAAATACCTGATACAAACCTCGCCACAGCTCATATGGCTATCAAGATAATGGACTCACCTGCAACAAGAAAAAACAAGACTTTGTGAACTACTGTTAACTAAAAAAAAAGTAATATTACAGAAAGCACTTCATTTCTTATAACAAACAGCATTGTGTCATGAATAAATATTTCTGTACTGCTATACATAATTATAAGGAATGAATAATTATGGAAGCATATCTTAGGCAGAGAACTCATCCGGTGCACAGTACTCAAAGTTGTAACAGCCGCTGCTTACAGTTTGTTTTAAACAAGAAACGACTTCTGACAATTACTGGAGGGGCACGTTTTCGCGTGGTTTCCATGGTAACATTCCCTCCGCTGTTTCGGTAGCCAGTAAGGCTCCAAAACACTCCTTTCCCGTCCGCTACAAGCTGAACTTCGAGGGGTAGCATGTAGCAAGTGCTTTTACACTGCTTACTAGCTTTCTAATACGACCCGACAACGCTGTTCTCCCACTTCCCTGATAAGAGAGAACTGTCACAAGTCACTTGTTGTCTAAATGCTATTGTAACGGTGACGGACACACTGAAGTATTTCCCTACAATCGAGCAAGTGGAGACGACAGTGGCAGGTAGTATGTTAGACTTCATTGCCTGCTTTTGCTTGTCTCCAAATAAACGTAAACGTAGCGAATAGGAATAAACCGAAACGAAATAGCGGAAATGCAAGAGGTTTAGAAATTGCATTATGTCTCTTATCGTGCCTTACACTGTAAGCAGCTCTAGTTAAAGAAAGACGCCTGAATTATTAAGAACAAATTTGTTTATTTCTCTGTTGCTTGTGATAAGAGGAGGAAACATCTTTCACCAAAAAATAGATTGATTTAAGGGAAATACACGTTCTGAGATCTCTAAATGAAAAAGAGCATCATTAGGGAAAATCTGTCTTTTCGAGAATAGCATACGTAATTCAAGAAAGTGGAATAAATAGCAACTTGTGTACTCGAGATAGAAACCATTTTTGTTTGTCAGGTGAATATTTTCGACAAAACGCCAACCTAAACTACCCTTCAGTAGGAGAAAACATCGGGGTGTTTTATTTTCTCAAAGTACGACTCACGATTTTGAGTAAAACACAATTTATTTATGGTAAGTATTAACATAACAAATGAAAGGATTTTATGAGAACAGCCTTGGTCTTCTTCACTCACATTGGCGTTTACATAAACCGGAAAATCATAATAAATACAATAAAACATACTTCAGAAAGATCTCGTTTAAATATGTGGTTAGTATCCAAAACCGTTTTAGCCACTTTAAGAAATTATTTATGGTTGTTCGTTTGAATGTTCCGACATTTTAAGAAATGCACTTTCAAGTGCCATTGTTTTATTTCTCCTGAGTTCATGCACAGGGTATGTAATGTCAAGGCGGGTATGTACAAAACAACTGACTGTCATATCAGCTCCCTGTATGTACCTGCTACATAAGTGTATTGAAACCGTTTCTACTCTCATGATTAACAGAAGGTAGATAGAGAACCAAGCTTTTGTATGAATAATATGCAGAATGGATACGAACATAAATGATACCGGGGATAGAAATGTGAGTGCATGTGCGGGTTTCCACCATTAGGACAAATCGCAAACAAAACAAAAACAAAAACAAAAACACACACTGGTGACATGCGTTACTTTCGAAACGTATCCTGTCAGCATATGATGCTGTTTTGTTTACGATTTGTCTGTGTGGTGTAAAACCACCCTTACACATTATACATATTTTTCTTTTTTTCTCGTTATTTCGTTAACGCAACGGTGACCTTTCATGTTTAAACATAACGTGGTCTTTCAGTCATATATTCACATTTTTCAGATTGTAAAAACGGAAAGAAATTGCATTATTTGAAAACCAAAAATAAATGTTATTCAGAGTCTTGTACCTCTTTGAGTAGGCAGCTAAATAAAGCAAACTAAAAACACTTATGTCTATCCAATTGTGATCTATACTTCACCCACACTGTTTGCAGAAACCATGTCAAAGGATGTCACAGAGTTTGCAATTCGCCACACGCTTGCTTATAGCCGATAACTTCGTGGTCACATGTGCTGTGGAGGGAGTAACTGTTTTCCCCTTTCTTCCACGCTTTCTGTACCCCTGAAGTATATTCTAAAGCCAATTCCATAGTTACTTCAATTCTCTCTCTTCTATTGCACGGTATAGGTTATCTCAACCTGTTCCGGCTCCATATACCTGTTCCAACCATCTCTTCTTGGTTCTTCCTGGGTTTTATCTTCGTTGGGGTCGATAATATAAAGCAGGTTCCACTCGTTGGCATTCTTTCTACATTTTATTTCCAGTTTCCTCTGTATTTTGTGGTCATAGTGTAGAGCTCTTCAATATTTAGCTGCTGTCTTATTTTATTATTTCGTTCTTTATCCCTTCTTGTATATCCTGCAATTGATCTGAGGAATTTCATTTCTGCGTATTGTATTTTAGCTTTATAGTTGGTGTTCATGATCCACATTTCTGAGCCATAGGTAATAACAGATATTGCCTTTGTTTTATATAGCTTCATTATTGATTCCTTTCTATTTTATCTTTGATTGTTTGATTGTTCCAGTTATATGTAATTAAATCTGTTTCACTGCCAATTGTTCTCTCACATCCAAGGAAGTTGAATTTTGACACTTGTTCTATTGGTTTGTTTTCTAGGATTATTTTAGACTGGACTAGATTACCCTTAAAGGCGAGTACTTTCGTGTCTGCAATTATTCAATCATTTTGTTATTATGCCCCTTCAAGTTTAGATATGCATGCCAATGTGTATTAATAGTTATCAGCGTTTACCACAAACATCGCAGTTTGTGTTTGTAGAGGAAGCTGAAAAACTGATACAAAAATAATTATTTTCAGATGAGTTTGTAATAAACCCATCTAAAATTCAAACACTGGAAAAACTCATTTCCGGGAATGATTCCATCGGGTAAAAATGAATGCAATGGTAGAAATGATTGCACACACAGGATGTGTAATAAAGATAAATAATTTTCTTAAAATTAAAATTTAATTAAGTAATAGCATTAGATGGCTTTTCTACATAACAGCGGAATCTCAGAGTTTAGAAACAGGGACACATTTAGCTAATTAAGATACATGAAATAAGGTTTTAGAGAATATATTACTGCAATTATCAAAATTAAAGCAATGTGGCTAAATGAGAAGAAGTTGGTATAGTAATTTATTCACATATTAAATTAGTACAAATGGGATTTATATAGCAAATGAAATTTATAATGCGATAGAACATGAACAGAAAGCAATAATGAGGCTTAAAAATAATATATAAAGAAGTTAATAGTCATGGAAAGCACACTTGGAATTAAGTTAAACAAAGAAAGAAGTAAATCTGATGAGATGCATTCATTCGACTTTCTCTATACTGACAAATTCACATATATCCATAAAATATATAAAATGTTATTCCTACCTCGCTAGGACGTATTTTTTTCGCTAGGAATTGTTTCAAATTAAGTAAAAAGGTTTCAACATGCAGAAATAGCACTCAAATTTATTTTCGTGGCAACAAACTGTTGCAATGGAGGAAAAAAAGAAAGAAAGAAAGAATGGGAGAGGAGAAACAAAATCGCAGACTTTAAACACGATTCTTAGATGACGCTTTTGAAAGATATAAAAGTATTATACAACAATATTATTCAAATAAATGGAAGTTCACAGGGTATCTGCAAAAATTCAAGGCATACATATTATTTCTCGTGTCAATATGTGAAATATGTATCATTTTAACCCAAATCGCGAAGGTCATTTTTGGGAAAATAAAAATTAACAAACTGTCCATGAATGGTTAGTATGGGGCAAGAGGATTTTCTTGAAAGTCTTGCTGACGCATCCTTGGAAGTTAAATCTGTGGCACTACAACCCTTGTTGGTCTTGGCCTGCCTGCCGATCAATCCAGCTACCGACCTCTCGCCCACATACGCAAGGCAGGAGTGGACGATCACCGGCGGGTAAATGATGTGGTCAACATAATTTCCTCAATGTGAACGTTTGTTTTCATGACCTTATCCTTGGATGTAATTGAACTTAAGTACTTAATTTGGTATCTAACCGACTTTAATACATCTTTTACTCTCTACTAGCATAGTAAGTAGGGGAAGTATTGCATTCCACCCAAAAATTTTGATACCGAGATTTCATAGGAAATACATGTTTTGAGGACCCCTGAATCCAAACAAAGCTTTTTTCTGAAGAGGTATTTTCGGTGGGGTTGTTCATGGATCCCAAAACATTGTGTTTCTGGTAAAATTATACTATAGAATTTTTGGGTGGAAGACCTACATTTAGGTGGTAAATCAAGTAAAAATTAATAACACACAAAACCAAGGTTTTTTTTAAATTAGGCTACTCATAAAATGCCGAAAGAGAAAGGCGCTTAACTATCGTATTTAGGAAAATGTACGAAACTTATCCTTTAAATTTAGGGTCTTTGGAACAACTGCTCATTGTCAAGAAGTTAACTTACAGTTGTGTTAATCTTTGGGTTTATATTACTTTTGGTTTTCGTTTTATAAACATTAGATTCACTCACGCGTTCACGCATTCATTTACACTTTCAGACTATAGGGAGGATAGATAATAATGCCAGGTAAAGAAAGATTCCCACCCTCCAGCCGGCAGTCGAACCGGCGACCTCTCGATTTGGAGGCTAAAATGCTAACCACCACACCACAGATATCCAACATATTAACTCATCTGTTTTATGCGCATTTGGCGGCATACACCATAATGTGTAATGCCAAAAAATTTATAAAACTAATGAAAAAAAACATTTGTTAATATGCGAGTGCTCTTTAGCAATCAAGGTTGGAAGCGGATTTCCTTCACGCAATGTTGTAGTTAACAGAACATAGCTTTCTGGGTTCAGTTTAATTAATAATGGCAGGAATCGACTGAGCTAAATATGAAAATAATAATAACTTAGGCTAACGTACTATTTTTCACGTGTAAACAGTCCGAGAAGCAGCTGTTTTAGAGAGAGTATACTGAAATATTTAATTGCACAATCGATATGGATTATACAAGGTGTGTTTTTAAACCAAGTACTATTTTAATATTTTGCCGCTACAGCACTGCAGTTGAGATTCTGAGCAAGCGCGATTGCTTCCTCCATTCATTAGAAAGCTGGGCGCAGCTGTGAGCGATCGTCACTTTGTGTTTTCCTGTTGTTAAAGCGTTTCGAAATGTTTAAAGTAATCGAACGATCCACCGACTGTGAAGTAACATCAGTGATTCGTTTTATGAATGCGAGAAATGTTACGCGGGCAAACATTCATCGCTAATTGTGTGAGGTTTATGGTGAGAGAATAATGCGTGACAATGCTCAGCCACACAGCCAAACAAACTCGAGATCTGATCGCAACATTTGGCTGGAACATTTCCTCCACCCTCCCTACAGTCCGAATTTGGCACCAAGCTATTTTCATCTGTTTCTTCACCTGAAGACATCCCTCGGTGGAAAACATTTCAACGAGATGATGATGTGAAACAAGAAGTGCAGATTGGCTTTCATCACAGGCGGCATCATTCTTTGACGATGGCATACAAAAACTGCTTTCCCGTTTTTGTAAAAGTGCCTGAATAACGGCAGCGACTATGTGGAGAAGTAGTCTAAGGTGTAAAGTAAGAATGACAATAAAGCATTTTGAAAAGAACGTTCTGTTATTTTTTAAAAAAATATCGGTAGTTACTTTAAAACATGCCTCGTATAAAAATATCTAAGTTTGTATCTTTATTCAACATTTTTCAACCAAATTTCAGGTAAATTGATTGAAATTTGCATCACATGGAACAATTTAATTATTGTAAGATGTTCAAAAAAAGAATTAGACAAAAACACATTTGAAAATTGGAGTATTAAGCAAAATTCATGTGTACCAACCTTTAATTTTCTGTTGCTTCATAAATATCACAACTATTGGAATGTTGAATGCAGAATTTTAAACTAGAAAATCAACAACAATTTTTTTTATTACTTTTGGTCAAACTTTCACCGATTTATCCCTTAATGCATTGTAGTAGTAAAGACGATATGGTTTCATAACCATATATGCTGTTATGTCATGAACCCAGACACTGCATACTGGAGTGGACGCTTTGGCGGATATCCCTTCTCGGTTGTATATATACATCAATATCTTGTGGTTTTGCTGCGCACATGCCTCATAGCTTACGGTCTGGACAAGCACACAACCCGTTTACTTTCCGGTTGTGTCCAGACGTCTGCTGCTATCGTTTTGCTCTTGTCACAACCGGTCAACATCCTTGTCTTCCTACTCTGTACTGTATGCTTAGCAGTTACATCTTCAAGTGATTACACAAAGTATATTTGCTGCATGTAATTCCACTTCCTTGATTGATTTACAGCCACGTGTCGAGTAGACGAGCTTTATGACATCAGCGCCGCGCAGTGAACGAGGCAATAATCTGTGTAAAAACAAGTGACACGCTGCAAGCAAGCGGCGCCACCGTTTATATGAGAAAAAGTAGCTTTATATAGGAAATGTGACGTATTGCATTAATTATAGCCGCTTAATCAAGTTTTTATGTAGATTCTGAAGCAACCATGCGGGTAATTCCATTACAGATATGTCACCTAGCTATATTTAGTGCATGCTGATTAGGCTGTATTTCTTGCACAAAGAGCTGTATCGTTTCAATTTAGAAGTGCTTTATTGCCACTTTTTCCACATAAACGGTCAGTTAAGGTACCTCTGATCCAAAAATATGCAACGTTTACCACAAATGCTTGTTTTGAAGACCCCCAATCCTAAATAAATTTTTAAAAGAATTATTATAAGCTCCTTACTTTTAAAATAAAAGCTTTGAGCCTATGGGTAGTAAAAAATTCAAGCGAATGTAGCGTCCTTTCTCCTATAAGACTTTTACCACAACGCTTACCACAACTTTAACCACAAATACCTGTTTTGAAGACCCCCCAATCCAAAAACATTTTTAAAGGAGCATTATCAGTTCATTAGTTTTAAAATAAAACTTTTTAGTCTATAGGTAGTAAAAAATCCAAGCGGAATGTGAACCACCACATTTCTATGCACATTAGTCCTTTAATTTGAACTTATTCTTTATTACTTTTGTTTTCTCAAAATGGCTCTGACATTTCTCTAGCATGAGAAAGTTCATATTTGGTATGAACACTTGGAAAATAGTATAAGATAGCCCTAAAAGAAATCTAACTTACGTAGTTGCTTATGCACTCCTCCCCTCTCTTTCTTTCTTTCTTTCTTTTTCTTTCTTTCTCTCTTTCTGTCTTTCTCTTTCTGTCTTTCTCTCTTTCTTTATTCAGTGACAGACAATTTCCGAAATTGCTGCCTGCTAACACGTTGGCTTTATTTCACCCCTCTGTGCACCACAAAAGGCATATTAATATGATAATACCTATTAAACAATGTTTTTGCCCATATTTAGTGTGAAGGAGAAAGGAGAAAAATCCTTTGAATTTCAAAGAATAGAATGGAAGAAACATGTTAAGATTCTGAAGAAAAGTGGTGTGTACTGAAAAGAGTGAAATCTCTAAGTATTCTCTATATGAAGCAGCTAATGAAAGTCAGTATAGGAAAGGATAGAAAGAGGCATAGGTAATAGATATGCTGCATCATTCACTCTTTTCAACATTCACTTCGAGAATTGGTCATAGAAAAGTTTCCAGAACAAGGGTGGGAGGTAATGGTAAGAAAAACAATAAAATGCCTAAGATTTGCTGATGATAAAGTGGTGTAGGCACCGGAATGTACTAAAGCCTAAGGAATACGCTAGTGAAGTTATGAAAGTTAAAGTTCTCAGGAAATTAGTATAGACTACCTAAAATACTGTAACTCTTTTAGCTTTCATTGCCAATTCACTTTTCCAGTCTGACAGTTCAGTTTTCACTATCACTTCACCAACACACTTTTTTCATCCTCTTCACTCTATTGGAATATCGAACATATGACTTCACGACAAGCAGCAGAGGTGGCACAATACGTCATAATAACCAATCCCCTCGCAGAACACACTAAGGAACCCACGCTTTACGCCACAATCAATAACTCGTTAACTGTCGCTAGCACGCTCACCGATATGTAATCGCAGGAGTTTCGAGAGGGATCGCGGAAGGCGGGGAAAGAAGCACCCAGAATTATCTTGTTAAGTCTCGAAGGCGTACCGGTACTTACGCAGGAGAGGGCGATGCGGTGCTTATCTCTCCAATCAACAGTCGGGAGGTAAGGACACCGCGATCTATATAATAAGCTCGGCCCGTACCAGCTGCGGAACAATACCCACAATGGAGTGAGTGATATGTTAAAGCAAACTAAGTAATGAAGCTATTTTAAAATGAAAGCGCTCAAACTAAACAAAAGGGAGAAAAAAACTGGGCGAGACATTGCATGAAAAGAATGGTGAATGCAAAAACGTTTTTGAGCAGCTGAGCGAAAATATTAAGATACACGATTCTTGTGTGAAAAAAGCGAATGAGAGAACAATGGAGGATGCTAGGTTTGCAGAAAACTTTGATGTAAAATGTTTCTAGAACGGCTATGAAGTGGTAGCGAAGAGAAGAAATCATTTATTAATTACACATCCGTCTTTCCTAGAGTATGTGTGTGTGTCTGACACAGCGGTGTGTAGATTCTCTTTTCACTTTTTATTCCGTCCCCCACTTGTCCTTAGCCTTTAAGTTTTAAAGCAGCACTGTAAGTTACCGAGCTGGAGCTCTTTTACTGCGACATTTTTTCTAATTTCATGGAGCATGGTTCTGCGCTGGAGCTCCAGTACGGAAATATTTAAACATGGACCTTCTCTTTCCGGATCATGACTGCTGTGTAGGACCCAAATAATTTTTTATGCTCACGCATGTCCTGGAAGCGGAACCACAGAGAGCAGTGCTTCCTAAAAAGAGTTTCCGTGGGATTTCTCGAACACAACGGACGTCGGCGCTATTTTATTCCAGTACAAGTTGCAAACTCCTTCGGTGCCAAATTAACAATGTTAATTACCCAACAACCCTCCAGTTAAATAATTTTGAAATATGTTACGGTATTATACTACTTTCCGTATACACGGAGATATAGAAAGAGAAAGAGAAAGGGAGAGTGGAAGGGGCATAAATAAAAAATAAAATAAATCCATAATATTGTGGTGTATTAATAATTTCGGGAGTTACATTGTCATTACCAGACATATTGTTCTACACTGTCATTACCAGACACGTTGTTTACGTCATTCCTGGATGGTAGCTTTGCTAGCCACGATTGGTAGGGGATATAGCGTCTGTCTTAGGATTCCGTGAGAGGCGGTTCGCGCTGCAAGCCGGCTTTTGGATCGGCGGACATCTCCCCCTCACCTTTCACATTTGATAATGTAGGAACCCCAAACGGTTGGGAAACAGGAATATGTAAGTAGATTTGTGTTATGATTTTGTACAGTGAAAAACCCACGCCTTCCTCGTAACCTCCACACCACGTTTCGGTCCTCCGCAGCCAAGTCGGTATACGTCCCCCCAATGTACGTGATGGGTACTAGAAATTAATTTAATTTTCATGTGAACTTTTAGGCCTCTACCCAAAATATAACAATATACCGTCCTAGCATCTAAGTCAGAACGTATACTTCAAATTTAATGTTTATTAATTAATACTTATACCACATATAGGAATTTCTGCCCTCAAATTATCTACACTCAGATCATATATCGATACAAACAACGTTAACAGAGCCACGGGTCACTAAAAGCCAGTGTGACAAGTGCTGTCTGCAAACACTAACACGAGAAATGCGTAGTTTGTTACCTGCGACGTCCGTGCCTAAGTTCAGTAGCAGTTCAATTTTATTTCATTTCGATTTAGCTTTAATGCTTGGAAATTCCTATGCCTGCTTATTACATCATTTGCTTTCATTATAAATGTAAAGATGGTTCTTAAGCTAATTAAGTAAATAAAATAATAAAATGGAAATGAGGTGAAGGCGAATGTGAGGTGAGTTATTGATTGCGTTGCGTGTGAAATACCATCAGTGTTGCCAAGTTTAAAGAACTGACTCGATGGCACGTATCGTACGGAAATATCGTATTTGTTAATCACATATGAAGATAAAATAAATGCGTATTTATAAAATAAGAATATCTTTAGCAAAACAAGTTAATAATTTCCAAATTACCGAAATATTATGCTCATTAACTAAACAGGAAAACCATGCATTATATGCAATATAAAATATTGTTTAAACTGCTTCACATTTATTAATTAACTCGCATACTAAAATCCGCATACTTTCTAGCAGCGGAGGAAGAAATATGCATTTTCATTAAAATCTTGTCCATAATTATGACTGACACGCTCATATCATCGTTTACAAATGTAATTGAGCGGCTTTTGTTATCAGACTGCATAAATAAGAATGAGCATATTGATAATCAGTTGTTATTTCACCCACACATGCCGTGTGTAGGCTAAGGTTGGAAAGGTAGAAACAGGCGAAAAAATTCAATATATGCATATTGTGTTCCACGTTGTCTTGGCCACTTCTTTTATGTTATTCACCTGCATTTTAACCCTTTCCAACCCAATTTGTTTTCGGCTGAAACAAGCTTTTGAAACCTGATGATATATGGTGGATACTTGCGTCCTAACGCTTACCTTGATCTTGGATTTGTAGCTTAACAATAAAAAATTTCGAATCCTTGCTGAGGTGTTACCAAGTCTGTCGTAAAGGATGGAGTGGACCCACGTAAAATTAACGGTGATTGACATGTGTGGGTGTTGTTAGCATTGTAACTGAACATATTTTTTCATATTATTTTAATACAAAGAAATACAAAGACTAGCTTTGATATCAAATTCAAAGAAGTATATACGTATCACAAAGATAAAGAATTATTGAAATTTAACACTTACAAGCCAAGTGTTTTTATGCTAATTCGAAAAACAAATATACGTAATGATGCCATCATTTAGCTGGAAAGGGTCAAGGCTGAGCACTAATAGTGTCAGGCCGGTGGAAAAGAAATTCAAGCATCGTATTTACTTCAAGAAGCGTTTTTGAAACTATGTTATGGTATAAAATGAGGTAAAGATGTGTTTTGGTTCTATTATATAGATACATTGCTACTTTGAACTGCCTAAGTCCCTCCCCCTAAGGACCTCAATAGATGGCCCTTCAAGTGCCCCTTGAGGTAAGGTGCAAGGTTTGCATGGAAGTGTCTCAGACCACTGTTTTTGTGATGCACAATATTTATCCTAAGCATGTCTTTGTGTGCTTCTGAACGTTCAAGGTCAAGAGTTCCCTTGTTAGTGAAGCTCTTAGGAAATGGCAGCTTCGATAGAATTTGTCATTTTCATTGTCCCTTGATGAAGCACACATATTAGAAGGTCAGAATGGATTCCGAAGTGGAAGGTTGCATATTCAAGTTAATCAGTTTATAGAGAAACATGTAGAATATAAATACAATTGTAGGCTTCCACGGTCGTTATTCATAATAACTTGATAATAACTTGACTGTCTTCCGGCGAAGACCGCGTCACGTTCGATAAAATTACCGACGCTTCGCTCTTCGTGCATACAGAAGTCCTCAATATGAAGGTGGAAACGTCGGTAATTTTGTCAAAGGTGACGTGACCTTCGCCAGATGACAGTCAAATTACTATAGGATATAATTTACCCATATGCATGGCTTTCAAAGAATACATTAAAGCAATCGACAACGTGAATAGAAGTCCATTGTGGGAAATTTTGTTAAACAGAGGAATCCCTAAACACTTAGTAAGAGCAATTCAAAGTCTGTATATACGAACACGGAAATTAAACAAAGTGGCAAGATAAGAGTGTCCATTGTCATCTGACCTATTTAATTTACACATTGATGCCACAAGAAAATTGCTTTATAATTCTGAACTAAAAGTATACTATAAATAAATATAATTTAAATGTCCTATTCTTTACAGATGACGAAATAGGTAATATTTGCAAACTTTAAACGCAATTTACAAAAAGCAATTTTTAAACTAAAGTGTGATTGCAAAACAGTACAACTTAAGTATATCCACAGGTAAAATTAAAGTCATAGGTTTCAAAAATTTAGGATGTATAAATTCATATTTAATAAATTAATTTAATTTAGAAAACAGATTAAATGAACTGATACAGTTAAATGCGACTATTAAATGACATTATTATTTAATAATAATTTAAAAATTATGGATTTTTGTGGATTCGCCGGGTCGGTTGGCGAATGGAGTGTTCCTCTTCTACCACGATTTCCTGTCCATAATTTCCTTTCCCATCATTTCCTTTCATCTGTTCCACCTTGTATGTTTTAGGGTTGTAGCACCACGCGACGGCGGTTGCTGTATTGCGGTAAGACGGTAGAATTTGCGCTCTGGAACTATTTCTCCCGTTTGCCGGGAATACTGAAGCCCCTTTCCTTTCTTGTAATGTCTCGTCTATTCCCGGCTGCTTGCTGGTGTTGCGGGTGGCTAAGTCAGGATTGGTGCCATGTTGGATTCGTTAGGGAACCCCTTCCTTGCTAGAGCATATCGTCGACCGGATCTGGTCGCCCTTCCGGTCTCCTCTTCATCACTTCTTCCTAGGGGTCACGTTGGAAACACAAAGGACCCGCTGTGGCCTACGCGCGGTGCTGTGATACAGTTATTGGAGGCCTTAAGTCTGCCTATCCTAATCCTGCTTTCGACATCCTAACCATGAGTTTCTTTCCAAGTGTTCTAGCGTTCGTATCTCATCGGTAGGTCATAAATACTTAGGAAGGTACTATGTATTAGGTTTCTCTCTTTTTGTACCATTTATATGCCGGTTTTAACTTCTAAGTTCATACATATCGGTTAGACTAACTTAAGCACTGCTGCCAGTTTGGTTCTGTCCGTCATATCGTATAATCTTAAAGCCAGTATTTATTTGTTAAGTTACTGCAGAAGAAAAGAATGCAGTATCAATTCACACTGCCTTCAAAACCTGTATAATTAAAAGGATAAAGGGTTTGGTTATGGTATCTTTATAAGAAAATATGAAGGCAGAAACAGATTGCATCCCATGGAGAACAAGAAAATATATAGTAAAAAAAGAATGTGAATAAAACCAAAGATAAGCCAAGGTAGTTAAACATCTGCTGTCCAATGCAAAGTTGAATTATCAAGGTCTGTAATAATAGGCAGTTTAAATCAGCAAATAGGAATATCTGCGTCAAGGGGTGCTTCAAATTATCTAAATTGCTCCTCGTACATGTCTTAGTAGTGCGAATGTTACATAGTAATTAAGATAATTAGGTACTAATGAATCACTGGCAAATCTCCCATTACTGTAATTTCAGACCTCTCACGTTGTGGCGCTGACAGCATGAGCACCACAAAAAACAGTTGAAGGAACAGAACGCCTTGACTGTAACGTTGCCCATCCTTCTCACTCAAAACGTGCTTTCTCCAGAAGCGTGTTTAGCTGAAGCTAAAAATTAAACATAAAAACCATCAGAAAACTCGTTAATCACCGCTGTCACACATTTACCTTCCTCCTGATGTATGTACGCTGAAAGACAAAGAGAGGGTGGGGAGTAATCTTTTCTAAATATAAAATATATTACAATGGGACCGTCAGTACATTACAAATTAAGGTGATTAATTATTCCTTTCTAATGACAACGTGTAATCAGAACATCCCTCATTTAATTTTGCTTAGCTCAGGAATTCCCTTCCGCAACCTGTGCAGAAACTGTGATGGGGAGACAGCTTTGGAAACTGAGATAAACTCTGGAATGTAATATAGGTGTTGATATTGGTTATTTAACAGGGGAGGGGGAGTTCTCGCGCACTGACACCTACATAGATCTATTGTGGCTACCCCAGGGGGAAGGGATGGAACGAAGGATCTACAGGAGGCTACATGCAGACAGAGACGCGCAGAAGTACTTAAGACTTAAGACCTGTCCCAATACTGGAGCTGCCTAGGGAGAACGACCCATCGACCAAGCAGCCTCTGGTGTACACGGGAAATAATCTTTCCTTTGGATAGGCATCCGTGCCATTTGTCCGGCACCGTCATACGCCACGAAACCGAGAAGCACACCTGAAAGAAAGGAGGGAAAAGGGAAATGATGAAAATGAAATGGTGGTAGATGGGAAACCACCCCAGCATTCACCTACTGATGAGGGAAAACTACAAAACAAAAACAAAAAAAAACACCAAAGTGAGCTTAGGCGGTCAACGGAAAACGGACCGGGACCCTCCGAATGTGAACCTCACATGTTACCGTGGAACCATCTCGCTCGGTCTAGAGTGTAATGATCATCCCACTTCTTAATCCAAAAAAAATTATTTTCGTAACTACCCTCCAGTTTATTCATAAAGAATATATTTTTCTGCCTATATTTTGTTAAAACAAAATATTTATTGAATAGTTTCAATTCACTTTTGTTTTAATTATGCAAGAGCTTACAGGAGGGTAGGGCAACTGTCAAATATTTAAAAATATGATTTGCTCTATTCGCATCACTTTCTCCACCTACTATCGTTTATTTTTATATACTGCTACAGACTATCTTTAATGAAAGCTAATTTTCTACCTACTTCATATTAATTAAGACAAACCATTGCAGAAGTAGTTTCATTAAACATCTCGTTGAAGATACAAGAAGGATAAGGGAAACTGAATCGACAGTCAGCTGTTTAAAAACCGAATCACTATATGGGGGCCGAGAAATTCTATACTCTTACCATCATATCTCGAAAAACAACTAAATAGTTACAATACATTAAAATATATAAAAAATATATACTGAAAATTAAAAACAATAACAACGCATATCTTAGAAATGACTGATCCCAAAAATATATGTTTTAGAGACACTTTTAGAGCAATAAGTTTTTGTCTATTTCCTATGGTTTACCATTTAAACCAAATTATACAAAATTACTTCCAAACGAAAAGGGCTTCACAGGCTATTCCCAGAAAACCCAAGATATACATCTTATTTGTCATGCAACAACTTAAACCCTTAGCCATCTTTGAGAAAATAAAAAACTTTGGAAAACTTTCCATGTAAAGGGTAGATTGGGGTGGGACAATGTCTTGCAAATTGGAGGCTCCAAAAGAAATATTTTCGGTGAAATCTTGACATTAAATTTAGCTACCTCCTTTACCTACTATGTACAAGGTAAAAAGTAAGTCGCTATATGCTGGCCTTAACATTGCATACTCTTTGCACGGACTGACAGAAACAAGGGAGCCGGGTTAGTTGTATTAGTTTGCTGTCCACGTTTTCTTAACTTCAAACCGGAGAAGACTTGCCCATACGTATAAGTGGTACCGAACCATGCACGGGGTTTTAGCTGTGCTTTAGGCGAGGAAATCGTAAACGAAGAAAAGATTTGTAAAAGCCAACCAAGTCCACGTGTTATTAAATTTATCTTTCAGTTCTGTAACACTGTAGGACTGTTAGTTTGCAGGAACTGAATCAATATTAGCTGAGAATGGGTTAGGAAATATATCAAATTGTGTTTTAGACCTTTCAAGTCCTGGAATCGTATTTCAAATTGTTCCTGCAATGTAGTAAGAATTTCTACATACTCTTTAAAGTCATGCTGAACATCAACTTCTAGAAGAGAAGTGAAAAGTTTAAAGTAAGAGATGTTACTATTTACAAATTGACGTTCCAAGTTTGAAGTTTCATTTTGAAGGTCTTTATTTTATTCCACACAAGTTATAAACGGTCGTTTCGCTTGCAAAGATCATTAAGTGCATTCAAATCAGCAAGGAATGCAAGATCGCATATTCACTTTGAATCCGAAACCCCACTGCATTGACAAGCTGTCCATTGCTGTGACGTCGCCTATTGCTGCCCGGCGACGGACTCTTGGCTCTACCTGCTGCCCTTTGCCCTGTAATGTTGCGTACCTGCCGGTGGCTGAGTTAGAGTAGTAACCTTATCAAGGAAAAGCATACTACGATTTACGGGAATGAATCACTTCCTCTCCCCAAGTTTGTCTCATTTATAAAGTGCTTTTCCTTCACACTGTGGCCACCGCGAGACAGCTCGCGCGTCGGCCATTGCAGCTTGACTCCCGCCGAAAAAGTTACAGTACTGCAGGAACCGCCTCGTGTTCTCATATTTACAGTTAGAGATGTTGGAAATGATGTCCTCAGTCCGCATATTTCTGGCATATTTTCAGGAAATTTACATTCACATCATTAAGTTCAGCAACCTAAACTGAGTGAATTTCACGCTGGTATTTTCTTTAAGTTTTTCAATGTATGGGGTTTGTTGCTTACACTGTATTTTTCAAGTTCGCCTTCTAGATAAAATTCGCACACAGTTAAATCAGGGGATTTCGAGGGCGATTATTCGTACTTCTTTACTACAGTAAAAGCAACTTTACCCTACAATAACACAAATGTATTCAATTTACATAATAAAAAGTTCACTAAAACAGTTTTATTAATTTCATATTAATCGATAAATAATTTCAGCGTAAATGAAAGCCTTAAGTTTAAGTTTAAACCGTTTATCTACTTCAAAAAATTTCCTGAATTAAATTGAATGACGCATAAGCTTATCAGCTGTACTCTCTACATTTACTGTTTGATAAAAGAAAAATATAGATCATATTAACCTCTATGCATTTATTGCACACCAATTTTCGCGCCATGTAAGGGAATTCTTGTGCGTAAAATCGGGTTTCTCTGTACTTAATACCTGTTACTTTGCGACGAAAAATAGTCATATAAACAGAACCATGCTTCGCCAGAGAAGAATATTAAGCATGGGTCAATTACTCTATCATTTCGCGAAATCCAATTACAGAAATTTTAATCGACTCTAATAATCAGATGAAAAATAAGGTGCAACAAAACCCAACTTGTTGGAAGAACTGTAAGAATAATTCATTCAATTTCAGACATTGAACTCTTCAGTGTGAATGATAATTTTCTGAAAAAAAAATGCTAGAAATATGCGTATAGAGCAGAACAATGTTTCCAACATATCTTATAATGAGGTATGCGCTTATTGCCATTGTATTTGTAACTATGTAAACGTGATACGGTTCCACCTACAACTGTTTCAGCGGGAGTCCGAGCTGCGGAGGCCAGAGCGGGAGCAGCTCTGCAGGGCCAAGTGTAATGGGAAAACTCTGTAGTATCGCCCTGGTATGATACTCGAGTCTGGACCAGCTCTGAAATCCTAATATGTAACCTTTATCTTAAGATGTTAACCCCGAGAAGTGTGCTTATGTACTACAAAGAATCCATATTGGCAGGGAACGATGGTCGTTACAGCGCCGCAATTTTTGAAGCTGTTTATTTTGCCGCGATGGTGCGACAATTTGAAGCACGAATGTAGTTATTACTTTTTCCTGTTGTCTCCAATATCTGCTGTTGATTCTACTGCCGGCTGCTCCAATGGTAGAGCTATGAGTATTTTCCCTCAGGGTACGCGTGGCTGTATTGTAAAAGACAACACCCAGTTTAAATTGACTGGGAAATTTATTGTGAACTGATATTTGAGTTCCTGAAGTGAGTTACCGAGTGTTTGAAATGAAGAAATATATTGATTTTGAATTGTAGCATTCTAAACTGTGACACCTGAATTATTACACCTGGTAACTTCTGCAGGATCAATTTCACGGATTGAATTAACTGTTTCCGCGATAAAAGAAACTAGATGCGTAACACGCTGTGAGTCGCTATAATGTTGACCGGCAAGACCCCTCACGTTAGCCGCTACTCATACAAACGCGTCACTGGGCGCTTAAAATATCTCACACGTTAGTACTGCTGGCGGTACCAGAGAAGAGAGTAATTAATGTGTGCAAGGAGATGTGCACGAGCAAATGTGTCTCGATTAAGATATAGGCCTATTTATTCATTTTAGCTCCGTCTACATATAATTCCCCCACCAATATGATTTTTCACGCGCAGCAAATCTTCAATTACGTGTTCTTACATCTCTGGCTTTGTTGCTAACTGAGGCTGGCTGAATTCTCAAAATGTAAATACCTTTCTCTTTTCCAGAATTGACCTAGGTCACTGTGTAACGTACTAAACTTAACTCTAAACTGCGTTCCCAGAAATCCTTAAGCTAATGTTTTTGCTCTTTCTGGGCACACTAATGACATGGCTTAACCTGACTGCCTAACTACCTCCACATTTTCGGACAAACATTTCAACTCAAACTTGTTACATTATACACTGATTTAATACACGGAAGCTATTTAATGCCATTATTTCTCTGTCATTATTATTATTATTATTATTTAATAATTTATACATTCCCGTCAGTAATTACGGTATCAGTATTAAAGGGGATGATGTGTCGAGATTAATTTTCCTACACCATAAAGCTTACAACAAAGCTTGTGTCTCTTATAACAACAAAGGGTTTTTTGGTCTAGTATTATTGCAAGGTTAAAAGCAAAGGACCGACCCGTTGCATATTATGCACGGGCAATATACATGGCATTTGTTTGAAAGGGCAGTCAAGTGTATTCTATTTGTCGTTTTGCAGGTTAGCAGTTACAAAGCGCGTGATCCCCATTGAAGTTTTACTACTCTTGTTTCTAGCTGCAAGAGCAAAAGATGAGTTGCTTTCCCATCGTTTGATAACGCTACAGGCTCTGCACTTAACCCTCCATTTGAGATACCAAACAAGATAATGGGGTAAAGCAATCTCGAGCTAGTTGCAAACCCGAATTTAGAGTCCGTCAAGGAGAGCAAATACACAACGTACTGTTTAGTGTAGTACATGTTAATATGTGTGCAAAACGAACACTTTGAGAATTGTTTCTGGCATCCTTAAAGCGTTGCCTGGCAACACTTACACTGAATATATTCACGGGAGAATAATAAACATTCCTAAATGTTGAATTTGCAATAAAATAAATTTGTAATTTGAAAGCTAAGTAGAGAGAAAAAATCGTATGCGTTAAGTTCACACAATTAGCGTTTATTTCTATATACAATGCATTTCTTTCACACTGTGGCCACCGTACAGCGACTTGCGCGCCGGTCACCGCGGCCAGGACTCCTGCCGAAACTGTTATAATTTCCCAACAACCGCCTTCGTTCTCAGTGTTACGATTACAATGATAATAATCGCACAGCTTACCATAAGAGATGTTAGAAGTGTTGTCCTCTATCCACACATTTCTATATCGCCTCAGAAATATTTATCCTCAATGAAGAGCTCAATATCCAACATTGAGTGAATTTCTCGCCTGATGTTTTCTTTTAATGCTTAGAATGTATGGAATTTGTTGCACACACTTATTCTTTAAGTCCCCAACAGATAAAAAGCACACACAATTAAATCAGGGGATCGTGAGGGATATATACTTTATTAATTATCCCATCTCCAAAAATTTCCTGAATTAAGTTTAAATACTCATTACTGTATGCACGGCAGCAAAGTCTTTTTGGAAAGATCCAAACTGTCACCCAACGTCGGTCTGCTGTACAAATAATGCCGTGAGTAAGTTATTCCTGTGCTCTTTGCAATTGTTGTTTGTCAAAAAATTACAGGTCTTGTTATTCCGTATGTATTTACTGCAGACTGACTTTTGCATCATGCAAGGACATTTCGTGCCCTAAGAATATTATTCTATTATTTCGAAAAATTCAATTACAGAAAACAACTAAAAAGTTGTATTAATTCGACTACTTCTATAACACACAAACATCCCCTCAACCGTGACCATCCTCCTGTGTGCGACCTCTGCAGATCCAACCTCACAGTTCATCTCGTTACAGCCTGCCGTCGCTATTTACAAGAGAGAGAAAGATGTGACTCCCCAACAGCCTACCTAAATTCGCCCTAAATTCAGCCTAACAAAGGACTTTTAAACTTTATGAAAGCTACAGAATTATATAACAATGTGTAGCACGCCTATCTAGAGAATTTAATATCACTATTACTGTTTAATATATTGTATTTTCATTGTAATAATGTTCTATTCTAAAGTAGTGCGATATGACTTTAAAGTTGAAGTGACAATAAAAAATAAAATGTTACCAATGGGGGGAAGGCCAAGAGGTTCACAGTTAGTTACCCCAGCATGCACATTGGGAGTCATAGCTGCAGAGGCAGTAAGAGTACCAGAATCTTAAACAACACATTCCAGAGGAGGCGTGGGATAATTATAACAAAATACACAGACATTCACATTAATCACCTTACCTGTAGTCTGTTCAGTAAAAGCACGGTGCACCTATATCACACACAAAAGATAAAGAAGAAATTGAGGGGAGATGCTACACACACGAGGCTACATTCACACTTCATATACAACCTTTCAGACTCAACACTCGTCCAAAAGTGACGCTCAATACACACCACACACAGAAGTAACGCTCACTTCTCTCACTCTCTCCACCTCTGGCTAGCCAGCTAGAAGGTGACGAGTCGCCACGCCAAACGAACTTCAAACCCAAAGCCGAAAAAATTGCCCCAACAATACTGTCACCAACGACACAATAATGTGTCTGGCGTGACAAAACACACATAAACGTCATTATATATATATATATATATATATATATATATATACACACACATACATCAGGCGAGAAATTCACTCAAATTCGGATATTGAACCCTCGAGCGTAAATGAAAGTTTCCTGAGAGCTACCAGAAATGTGTGAATAGCAAAGCATAACAATTCCAATATCTCTTCTGATAAGGTATGTGCTTTTATCATTGCAATTGTAACTATGAGAACAGAGGCGATTGCGGGAATATTTCTCGTGAACTGAACGCACGTAGGAGTGTCATTCTGTGTTGAGAGGCATCTAGGTCCAGTCCCTTGCTGTGCACAGTCACACTGGCCGTGTGCACCATCCTCGTTAAACCTTTCAGAGACCTTCAGCTTACCGCGATAAGAATATGACTGGGGGATTCATCACACAACGGTGCACCAATGTTCACCGCAGTTTAGGTGACCGTGGTTAGTGGCAGGCGCTCACTTTGGTTGAGCGCACCGTTCATTGCAGGTAAACTACTGAACGCACCCGGGTGTATTTCATGTCGTCTGTTTTCACTTTTTTTACCTCTTTGCTGAAGTGGATACATATAGTTCAACGTGCAAAGGAGGAAAGCAAAAGTATAGCCTAGTTTATCTATTATGTTATTAAATTTAAGATGCAATTCTTAAGAAAAGATAGAAAGTACAGAGATAGAAGTAATAACTTTAAGATGGACACGTGGGAAAATCTGGCCTTACAATTCATTAGAAAAATATGCTGGACTATTAATAGACGTTTTTCTTTCTTTCCACACTGTTCCAGTTAGCTTAGTCTAGCTTAGCTTTCACTTACTGAAAGACAGGCAGAAAAAAAGAAAGAAAAATATTATTTCCAAGCAAGCTTTGAACCCGGAACCACTTGAATAGGTTGAATAGGTGGCGCATGCCTATCCTGACACCACCATGGAGACTCGGATTTCAGACTTCGGCGCTGACCTCTTCTTGTTACCGGATTCCTTTATCTATGCAATTAATGTGCCTAATATTCCTGAAAATGCCATAAATATATTCATTACTCCCCTTATTTCTGCCTTGCTCTTGGAACTATGCTTCAACTAATATTATTATGATATGTAACGCCGTGATTATGTGGTATCTTCGATATGTCTTGGGTCAGGATATTTAAGGCACCGGTCGCACAAAAAGGTTTTAAAACATTAAAAATTACACAGTACATTCATATATTCATTAGCGAAAATGCAATGTATCTATTAGTTGGATTCTAACCTATACCGTTCCGCAATTTAACATTTCAGCACAAGTGAAGTCGGAATAATCGACGAAAACTGGCCGTTTAACTGTGGTAAAATCCTCGGTAAGGTTTAACCGGCATCGATGCACCGCAAATGACCGCTTTACCACGGTAAAATCTTGATCAAGATCGGTGCACACGGCCATGATTATGCAATTAGCTGTAGTGTGTATTAAGCCGTAATTCTTAACTCACATTGCGAATAGAACAAGGTCTTCTCTTTTTACTTTCTCTACTACGTATAGTAAGTAGGGGAAGTATTGTAATCCACCCAAAAATTCGATATCGAGAGTTCACCGGAAATATATGTTTTGAGGCCCCCTGAATCCAAAAAAATTTAAGTTCAGTATCTTCCAGAGATGGAACACGAACCTTTTCAAGAAAATGCCCCCACCCCAGATTACCCTTTACATGTAGCAGTTTTAGAAAATTTTAATCATATGGTTAAGATATTTTTATGGCAAATGAATTGTATATCTTGAATTTTGTGGGAATGCCTCCAAAAGTATTCTTCATTGTGAACCACTTTTGCATAAGAGATAGACAAAATTTTATTGCACAAAAAATGTAGATCGCGTTAAAATACACAATTTATGTCATATACATTTTTTTTTGTTGAGTATCATTTTCGAGATATTGCTTGTTATTCGCTTAAATTTTCCAATACTTATACTTTTTCTCAAATGGGAATTCGTTATTCATTTTTTTGTACTGGTAATGAAAAGAGAATGGAATACTCGACATAGCAACCAGCTCTTAAAATATTTGACCCAATTCCCCTTGCACCTACAAGAACATTATGAATAAGATTAGCAACTCGATATCTGATTAACATGAAGCATATGGAGAATAAACGTTTGTAAAAATAGTTTGTACAAGAGTAGAGAAAGTCATGTGAGTGTAAGACATCAGATTTTTTGTATATTCTGGTTTCGTACCACCCAGGAGTGAACGACGCATAGTCCTGCGCAAATGTCCTCATGAAGCTGAAATCTGCATAGCTAAGCCTTCCACAATACAAAGGAAGTTTTGCTTGTTTATACTACTCCAAATTATAAGGTAAATAAACATGTCCTACAGATCTTTGTACAAAAAGCGACTTCGTTCTTTCATTTGTGTCCGTTATGCGTGTTTTTAATTATTTGTAATACACCTAACGCGGTTACATTAATGTAATTTTAGAGTGATATGTGATTCGGTATCTCCCGAGCTCGCAAGTTCAAACCCGGCGGAGAGCGATGGATTTTTTCGGGCGCAAAAATACTTAGAATGGCTTCCTTCAGAAGGGAAGTAACGCCAGCGGTCCCGATTTACGGCACGTAAAAGAACCTCAAGCCTGATAAAGAGGACTCTGAGCAAAATTACACGTCTTTCGCGACGTTAAAAAACCGTCTATAAATAAAATTCAATATAAATTAATTTAATTTAATTGGGTAAGTTCCATCCCGCTTCTCATAAAACCATATAGCAAGAAAATGACGCGCAAAGTGTATCACTGCCAATGCGGTGGTTTAAAATACTTTAGTGCCGCACCATTTTACTAGCTCGCTTAATTGCTAAATGAAATGGAGTTTTATTTATGGACGCTGTTTAACTGTTGTGGTCCTTAGCGTCCCATTCTATATTGGGCGTGAAAGACCGGAAATTTACCTCAGAGGCCACTTTATTGGACTTGAGGTTCTTTTACGTGCCATAAATCTACGACACGAGACCACCGGCTTTGCTTCCCTTCCGAAGGAAGCCATGCTAAGTATTTTAACGCCCGAAAAAAAATACATCACCCTCCGCCGGGTTTGAACCCGCGACCTCGGGAACTAGAGGCTAGCATGGTAACCACTACACCACGGAGAACGACGCTTAATTGCGAGGTGGCTGTACCGTCAGTGGTCCGCGTACCACTGGCTGAGATCCCTGCTATGGAGGTTCCCTTTATAATTTTCCGCCTTTGCTTTGAACCGTGCATTGTTAATCAGTACATCAGAGTACAGCATCGCTTAACGAGGAGTAATAGAATGATAAACAGTCCGAATCAAGCAAATTATTGCTAATCAAGATGTTTAACTCAATGCAATGTGTTATATGCAAGAATCGAGCTGATGTTGCAGCTTCATCGAGACAGCAATAATTGCACAGACAAAAAAAACACAAAAATGTCTCGTCGTGTAAGTCAACATTACGCAATGAATGACAACTTCAAATAACATCCTATCATTATTACTCTGTAAACCCACACGTGTCTTCCTGCTATTTAAACACGCAGTACTCGCTAATGAACCTTGCCATAATCACTTAACTGGCAGTTATTTTACCCAGCTGGATACTCAAAAAGTGATGCACGTGAAGTGAGAGACATCCACACACCTATGGAAGTTAACATTTTTACTTTCTCTACTACGTACATAGTAGGTAGATAATCCACCCAAAAATCCGATATCAAGATTTAATTGGAATGCATGGTTTGAGGACTCCTATATATAAAAAACATAGGTCGAAGTCAGATAAATTCTAAAACTGGTAAATATTGTTATATCCTGGAGTAAGGCCAAAAGGTTTACAGCTAGACATTAAATTTTAGTTACCCCAGCATGCACATTGGGAGGCATAGCTGCAGAGGCAGCAAGAGGACCAGCATCTTAAACAACACATTCCAGAGCAGGCGTGGGATAGTTATAACAAAATCACAGAATTTTACATTAATCTTATTACCTGTGGTTTATTCACTATAAGCACGGTAACCCTACATCACACACAAAAGATAAAAAGGAAGAAATTGAAGGGAGATGCTACACACACACACACACACACACACGACTACATTCACACATTTCACATACAGCCTTACAGACCCAAAACTCAACGCTAACACACAACAGGAAGAATTAACGCTCACTTCCCCCCACTCTCTCCACCTCTGGCCAGGATCGCTAGCTAGACGGTGGCGTGTCGCCACGCCAGACGAACTTCAAACCCAAAGCCGAATGAATTACCCTAACAATACTGTGCCTGGCGTGAGAATATACACACACATACACGCTGCAATATATATTGAGTATTTTCCAAAGATGCAAGACGAAGATTTTCAAGAAAATTACCCCAACCCCAACTACCCTTTACATGGAACATTTTTCGAATCTTTTGATTTCTAAAAATGCTTAATCCATATATTAAGGATATTTACATGGCAAATAAAATGTATATGTTGAATTCTTGGGGAATAGCCTGTGAAGGCGTCTTCATTCTAATCTTGTGTAACTGTTAAACGTTTAGCGATAGGCGGAGACATGTTACACAGAAAATGTAGAGCTCTCTAAAACATATATTTTATTACAATTAAAATTTTTGTGGCATAAGCCATTTCCGAGTTATCCGTTATTAATGGTTATATTGTTTTATTGCCATTCCTCTAAAGGCCTGTCGATGTTCAGTATTTCTCACGATTGCATGGAAAGTGTATGGAATTATAAGGCCAACACATAACGTCCAGTTCTTAAAAATTTCAACCATCCCTGTTCCATTTGTGACCTAACGGAATGTGTAATTGAGTAATTTCTGCAAAGGTTTTTTCTCGAAGTAGACACAGAAATAAACTTTCGTAAGAATAATTTTTGTCTCACTAATAAACGATAGAAGGTAGAAAGTCATGTGAATGTAACACATCAGATTTTTACTTTTATGCTGTACAGAACGCTTGCAATGCACTCGGCTACAGAAGCGCTGAACTTCAAACACTTCTTTTTTTTCTCCTCTTTTCGTGTTTTTGTCAAGTGAAAGAGCGAATTGGCTTGCATAACCAAATGTTCTGTTCCCTGTGTTACTGAAGTACAGAGTAGAGTTACCTAGTCAGAGGCGTGACGATGGGAAAGCTACGGTTCATTGGTCAGCATCGTTACAGCTTGACGTACCGTTTGGAACAAAGGGTTTGGCTGATTCACCTTGTTTCTCCAGACCTCTGTAACTTTACAATCAACTCGTTACTCTCAGCTCAAATCAATATAATTACAAAAACAGAGCACTCCCAGAAAAAGTAGACACCTTTGTGGAAAGATTTATTTTTTAAAAAATGATGTGATACACTTACATGTCTTTCTCTATCCTCTAAATGTATTCTTACTAAATCTTATTTCTCTATCTATTACATTTTAATCCAAAATAAACCTTTGCAAAAATAACTACATTACACATTTCATTATAGATACAAAGAGAACAGCGATAGTCATTATATTTAATAACTGGACGGTATATACCTGCCTTAAAATTCCATACTGCAATCGCGAAAAACGAACTGAAAATCGATGAGACTAAAAGAATGAACAAGTATTGAACAATTCGAACATTTAATAACGGATATCTCAGAAACAGCTTATGTCACAGAAAAGCTCATTTTAACTAAACTGTGTGGTTTAAAGAGATCTACATTTTTTGTGCAGTGCGTTTTCGTCTATCGCTTAACGTTTACCAGTTATATGGTAATAAATTTCTTCCGAATGAAAAGGATTTCGCAGGCTATTCCTAGAGAATTCAAGATATAAATTTTATTAGTCATGTGAATACTTTTAATATATGATATTTTAATCAACATCGTTAGAATCATTTTTTTAAAAAATCAAAATTTTCGAAAATGTTTTCATGCCAAGGGTAGTTCGGGGTCCGGGATTTTTTTGAAGAACTTCCGTGTTACATCTTTGAAAGGCACTGAACCTAAATATCAAATGTGGTATTTATCTGACTTTTCGTTTTTGAGTTATACTGTTCACACACACACGGACCTTTGTCTAAAAATGCCTTTTTTTGGATTTAAGGGGCCTTCTAACATACATATCCGGTGTAACCTTGGTATCGACTTTTTGGGTGCAAAGCGATACCTTATCTACCGAATATGTATGTGGTAGAGAAAGTAAACAAATATTGGGTACAAGAATTAACGAATAATAGAGGACAGTTCTCTTCTAAATAAGTTTGAATTTTAAAATTCTGATGTGCTGCATTTCAGAAGACCTTCTCCATTCTAATCTAAGAAAACCTATTTATTCTATCTACTACTTGTTAATCCAGATTAATTTTGAATTCACATTTGCACATTTTGTTGTAGGATACAGTAAGTAAAGCAAAAATCCAGATATTTTGAAGAGCTTGTCGCTACGAGTTGCAATTTGCTGTAAACATTTGCTGTTCTTATGTACCTTTCAAGATTGCAATAAAACAATCCTACAGCATGGCTACGAGTACAACACACTAAGGATTGTACTTTGAAACATTTAATGGTTGTCGTTTAGTTTCTCACGAGTTCGTTAAGTTATACAGGATAATTCTGTCAGTATGTTACAAACTCTTACGGATGATAGAAGAGACAATTATGAATAGCTTTCATATGGAACCCATGTCTGGAAATGCTTCATAGTGATAATTAGCCTAAACAAACTTTTATTTATTGAATGTACTTGAAGGTCATAGCACTCTCAATACAATTAAAATGCAACACACATTACAAGATGTCCTCAATACAAGCATTGCATGGCTCCACCCTCAACTATCGCACTCGTTCAAATATTCCTGGCATGATCCCGTGTCACAGGCAATTAGTAACTTTGCTATTAGACCCTCTTCCGACTCGATCGGTGTGCCATAACCAAGGGCTTTAAGATGACCCACAAGAAAATAATCTATTGGTATCAAATCAGGGAATGGGCTGGCCAATAAACTGGACCACCTCTTCCGATCCACCTTGCGGGAAAACGTACATGGAAAAGATTTTGGACTCCCCGGAGATGAGAGCGAGTGCACTATCATGCTGCCACTAAATGAGCTGACGAAGGTCATGTGGAATATTTTCCAGCAGCTCGATATTGCAATCATATAAAGAAAGTTGTGATAAATGTGCCAATTTAAACGAGCTGGAAGTAGAGATGATTCATCAAGTGATTATGCATTTTGCGAGTCCACACGTTGACTGAAAAGCCATATCAGACGGTTCTCTTAATGTGAATCTTTCCAGATTATAACAATGTTAACACACCAACATGTAATCATTACTTGGCCTACATTAAAGAAGACACTGCGATTTACCAGCCTCCTGATCACTTTAGAATGAAAAGCTTCACTGTACCTATCTGTCATAGAGAGCATTCTGACTACACATACTAATGCTTGTACTTATCAAACGAGACGTTTCCGGATATGGGTTGCTATATGAAAGTTGCTATAATTGTCTTCTCTATCATCCCTTAAGGTTTATAACACAGTCATCACCCTATATAATATCATGACTAGCATCTATCCGTCTGCTACTTAAACAATTAACTGGTTTAAAGCTCTTCTCTACCTTCAATACAAAAAAAGTTTTGTATAAATAATTTTAGAATAGCTTGTGCCGTTTCTAAGCCCCTTCCGTGTCAGTGGACATGCCGCCAGCTCAACACAAGAAACATTCTCTAAAGACGCCATTTCTGACGTAGCAGCTGGTAGAATATCGTGAACATCCGGCGCTACTATTGGCTAGTTATTTCACACCACCCATCACAGCGCCCTCCTAGACGTGAGTGGAACATGAAGCTCCCGGGCGGGACGAGAAGACAGTTACCAACGAGGGATCTGAGCGAGCGAGCTGCCAGGAGATTGGCGAGATTTTGGCTTAAGGTTGCCAAGGGTACTGTTTCGGCTATTTCTAAATTTAATCACATTGTTTTGGAATTAATTGTTCTTTCACACAAGCCGTGTGTTGGACATGGTTGGAATCAGATGTCAATGCCATAGCCGGGATTTGAACCACGGATCTCCCGGTCTCCGTCCGGTTGCTCTAACCACTGAGCTACCATGGCAACATGCCGGCACGCCATTAAATTCTCCAGCTGACTCGCATTTTTTCCGGTAAATCACAAGGAGATCTCAAATTGTATTGAGATGTTATACCCCAATGGCGACTTACATTCATTGTAAGTACTTAAGTCCCGGGCTTTTAGTTTCAACCACTATTAGGTCAATTAATGGAATAATAGTTCAGCGTAGGGATTCTCTTGAAAATCTTCGCCCGCAATGCTTAAATAGTATAAAATTTGATATTTATTCAACTTTTAATTTTTGAGTTATATTGGTCTCTCTCTCCCTTCCTCTCTCTCTCTCAATATCTTCGTATAAAATACTTGGGGGGGGGTTCAGTAGCCATAAAATGCATATTTGAGGTAATATCTTGATATAGATTTTTTTGGATGAAATGCAATACTTCACTGACAGGAGATGCCTGGTGTAAATACCAAAATTGGTTTTATAATACCTTTTACTTTTAAAGCTATGCTGAAGGTCTATAAAAGTGCGAAATTTATGGTGGACAGTTTCTTACAATTGAATAACTGTTCGTAAAAACGGGCTAACCATCATATTATCAGAACATAGTAAAACCAACTTTTGCAAATGCCAATAAAGCAAATCACCAACAAATTACATATTCATGGAAAAATAACAATAAGCACATCTTACAAAGCCTCTATTTAAAACATCAAGTGAGTATAATTTTGTTATAAGAAAACAAAATGGCATGTTTTCAAAAAACTGTCATTATATCTCACACAGATTTCCTTAAGGTTAGCCGAACTCAACATGTATTCTACTTTCTGCAATAGATATTACTTGCTCTTCCACGTAACCACTAGGTAAAAAAGGTATTATATTCTACCCAAAAATTCAATACTGAGATTCAGCAAGAAATGTGTGCTTTAAAGCCCCCTGAATCCAAAAAAAAATCCGTGTGCGTATTTGTGCGTCTGTGAACAACATAACTCCAAAACGAAATATTGTATTTATCTTTAATACGTTCCAAATATGTGACACGAAGGCTCGAAGAAAATTCCCCCAATCCAATTCACCCTTTACATGGTACATTTTTCGAACTTTTCTATTTTCTAAAAAATGGTTCTAATGATTTTGATTAAATACAATGTATTAAATATATTTAATTGGAAAATAAAATATATATCTTGAATTTTCTGGGAATAATCGTGAAGTTCTCTTCATTCAGAAGGAATTTGTAGAATCTTGCCTAACGGTAAATATACCTACCTAAGCGATAGACGAAAACATACTACTTAAAAAATGTAGGATTAATTTCAAAAGACAGGAGTCATTTCTTTGATATCCATTACTAATGGTTCGATTTGTTCAATACCTTTGTCGTTCTATGAAGTCCTGTCTATTTCCTGCATGAAAACAGTATGGAATTTTAAGGCCAGCATATTATCATCTGTCCAGTTCTTAAAACATTTGACTACTGTTATTTCTTTGTATCTATAACGAAATGTGTAATATAACTATTTCTGCAACGGTTTATCTCGATTAAAATCAAGTAGGTAGAAAAATAAATCTCTGCAAGATTATTTGCATAACCAATGATAAATGGTAGAGTACAGGGAATGTCACGTGAATGTAACAAAACAGGTTTTTTTTAAAAATTGATGGTTAGCCCATTTTTGCGAGTTCACCTTGGGAGTAGAAGCAGTTCTGATAATGATATTCTGGTATTAGCATATTGCTACAATATGCTGTTAGAATCAACATTACTTCTCTATATAATTGCAACAAATAAGACTTTTAGTTTATATATAATATTTCACACTACTAGTAAACAAACCCATTTCAGTATAGACAAACTTGTTGTTATTCTTCCCAAAATGAAGCCCTAGCCATGCTGTCTCTGAACACACAAAAATGTAATGCATGAAAGGAATATATAAGGCTAGTAAATGCACACGCTTTCAGAAGCATAAAGAAGAAAATCTGTGCGGCTTTTACTGTGTCTCTCACAAAACCAGGTGCTTGGCGGCCTCTGCAGGGATTGTCGCATGAAAGCCTTATCCAAAAGCATGCCAGGTGTGCACTTTTCAGATGTATGAATAAAGCGCAAACATGGGGAATCATGTATAATGCATTTACTGTTATCTCTGCAGCCTATTTCCTGTCTTTATGCGGAGAGCAACAGTTGCTGCAGACACGATTTTTCTTTCCTTGGAAAGCTGCTGCGTTTCTCAGCATCCTTATATCATCTTACACTTGTCACAAAATTCGATGCATAATTATTTTACGTAATCCTTCATATTTGAGCACAGCATCTTTGAGGGATGCCAGGTAAAGATTTTCATAAAACACTGAAAAACATTTTTATCTGGAAAAATATTAATAATTCTTTATTACCTCAATAAGCCTTTCATTAAAATATCTTATTTGATTTATTAACACAGGGAATAAAACCTACATCTTGCATTTTCTTTAGATAGCCGTCGAGATCCTTTAATCCCATGTAGTATTACAAATAATTTAGGAAATTTTAGGATGGTTAATTTGTGTTAAATAACTATTTATATCTGTTGTTCATTGGAGTTTTTAAAAGTTTTAAAACAAATACATTTGAAATGTTATTTTCTTCCTGTCCACAACAGCCCACACAAAAAGAATTGTAGCGATATTTCCGCCGATTCAGAACACATAAAAAGGAACTCTATAATAATTATGTTTTAGGAATTATTAATAACTAATTAATATTCACTTTAATAAATTTCCATAATTTTAAAGCCACAGGATTAAAAATTGTATCAATCGAAAGCCCTTCATAAGCTGTAAATGTGTTTTAAGTTTCCATAATATTGTAAAAGAAAAAAAATAAAGGCGTAATTGCATGTGAAAAACTGCAAGATTTAGGCAAGAATAAGAGTAGCTTCGTTTTAGACTGTCCATTATGTTTTCCGAGCGTGGGGCCATAAAAATAGAAACCTTCTTTTGTACTTCGTGGATGCGAGACAAGTTTTCAAGCAAACAGACGCTATGAGGCAACGGGCATTTCCTACAATTAAGCTTTAAATTTTCAACCAGGGAACCAATAAACGCAGAGAATAATTGCGAGAACCAATAGAAAAATAGGAATACGCAGTGACATGTATTAAATTTGGAGGAGAGCAGGCGTTGAGATATGTGAACGCGAGCGTGATTTTGGGACAGTCTGCCATGATTCTCCGGTAAGGAAACACGCATCACGTTGAATCAAAAAGAAGAAAAGAAAAGGATAAAAGATCCAAAATTTACGAAGTGCCGCACCACAATGCAATCATAAAGTAATGCGTATGGAATAATTATATAGAGTGTTAGATTGTCGTTGAAATTATTTTATCCAAGATGATAAATAATTTAACAAGCCGCAAGTAATGAATTCAAGTTCGCGAGAATCAAAAGAATGGTGATACAGCGTCTTAAATAATAAATAATTAGCCGAAGCAAAACGTTAGTGGACCAAAGCGTGAAAATATTCTTATATCAGAACCGTACGGGGTAGAAGAAGAACAAGAATCTTGCAGGTTTTCTGGCAGGAGTACGCGTTTTAGTGAGGAAGTGAAAACCTTTTCTTCAAGAAAATACACTAGTGTCACCCCCTCCCGCTAGCCTACCCGGACAATACAGTAGGGAATATCAGACAGACTCGCCGACAGAAAACGCTACAGAATTCATATCAAGACCAGCATAAATAGCGGCGTGCTTTGTAAACTGTCATCCTAGATGCAACAAAACATGTATTGAAACATTAACTGCAAAAGTTATAGAAGTTAACATGACGTGGACGAAAAACAATCGTTTTATGAATCATTTGGAGAACACCTAGGAAAATAAATAATAGTGGGTTAGAGAAAATGGTGAGATGATTATACATTTTTCACAGTGTTACTCAATATTCAGGACATTTACTTTAATATAAGCAAACGAAAAATATTACAAATAATGTAACTTTAAGGTTGATTATTTTCTCAGTTGGGAACAAATGGCACAAAAATCGTCCTATGTATTGTAAGGCAGATAAAGTAATTTTCCTACATTTTTTCTGGTCTATTAATCACACCACTGGAATCAGCACCATAAGAGATCCAACAATCAGGATGGAGTCTTACAGTGGCTAACCCTGTGACGTTAATCTAGAGAAAAGTAATATTTATGCACTCATCACACAGCACTACAAAAAAATTTCTGATGTGTTACACTCACATGACTTTCTCTACTCTGGTACAAACTATTTTTATAAACGCTTACTCTCCATCTACTTCATGTTAATCAAGATATCGAGATGTCAATCTTATTGCTAATTTTCTTGTAGATGCAAGGGGAATTGGTAGGTTTTAAGCGATAGTCAAATCTTTTAAGAGCTGGTTGCTATGTGGAGTATTCCATTCTCTTTGCATGTCCAGGAATAAAAAAACCAATAACGAATTCGGATTTGAGAAGAAGTATAAGTATTGGAAAATTGAAACAAATAACAAGGAATATCTCGGAAATATATATGACATAAATCGTGTGTTTTAACGATATCTACATTTTTCGTGTACAAACATTTGATCTATCTCTTACGGTTTACCAGTTATGCACAAGCCGTTCACAACGAAGACGACCTTTGGGGACATTTCCAGAAAATTCAAGATATACACTTCATTTATCATATTTTAAACATATCATATTTTAATGAAAATCGTTAGAGGCATTTTTGGGAAAGTAAACATTTTCGAAAAATTTTGCATGTTAAGGAAAATCTAAGGGATTTTCTTGAAAATCTTTGTATCGCATCTTTGAAAGATACTTAACCTAAATACCAAGTTTGGTATTTATCCAACCTTTCGTTTTTGAGTTATGCTGTTCAAAGACACACGGACAGACATACGGATCTTTTTCTAAAAATGTTTTTTTTTTATTATTCAGGGGGTCACAAAACATGTATTTCCGGTGAGATCTTGGTATCGAATTTTTGGGTGGAATGCAATACTTCCCCTAATTACTATACATAGTAGAGAAAGTAATGCAATCTCCAAGACCTCATAGTGATTGCCTAACAATTGGGGTAAGAGGAACAATACCTTCCTTTTTCGTTAAATCTTGTCGTGATTTTAAATAAGCAAAACATTTAGTTAAACAAAGGGTTATTACAAAACTAAAAGGCTCAACTTCAATTTTGAGAAATCATCTATACCTACTTTCATCGGTAAAAATACATTATTATATCTCTATAAAAGTAAAATATTGGTTTTTACATTTTGTTTGTTTTTATTCGTTTATTTATAATATTTAAGTGTTAATATGTTTAATTATATTCGTAAGATTTGCCTTTCTTGGCAATACCTAAATTGGGAAAATTGTAGTTTTAATTCTACTGAATAAATATGCAAAAAGTTCTGTACAGCGATAATCAGGAAAACAATATTTATATAAAAACATCCACGTAACAAAAAGTCATCTTTTCTGAAGTGAAGTTAATTTTTTCTGGAAACATTGATAGCGTTGATAAAATAGCGTCGTTTTATACGTTATGGATACGCCTGTTCAAATATAGGATAATTTATTAGCATAGGGCGTCTGCGACGAGATGTACATTCTTAACAGAATAAAGGACCATACGTCAACAAAGAAAAATTCTTTTCAGAAAGAAGCAAAAGAAAGATAAAAGAGGATAATGTCAGTGAGGACATTCAAGGGAGGCTAAGTGGGTACCGAGCCGTCTAAAGGAGGACGAGGATTAACATGAAAAAATAATGACACAAAGTTTCGTCTCCTACTTAGCTGTCCAAGGTATTTTCATTTTCATGGAATTCACTTAACAGTTTAAAATTTGTCGCCACAAAAGGAAATGTTTTTGCTTATGCTAAACTTAAAATATAGGTATAAGTTTTAGTTTAAGTGGTTAAACACAAGATAAATTAAAAAAAAATATTTTCACGACAAAATTAGTCCATAACAATCACATCAATTTCTCTAACCCTTACAATATGTTCCCAAATATTCTTTAAATTAGTCAATGAAACCTTATTTAGCCATTTGCTTATTGTGAAACAAGATAAATATTCATATGGCATGACTTCATTAGATCTAGCTAGAATACCACGTGTGTTGTGCGTGATTTAGTAAATTATGTTCTGAATGATTTTGAAGAATGTCCTATTTATAGGGTCACTTTATGCCCTAAGTAAGACCTTTGATTGCTGGGACAAGATATTTTAACTAGGAAGCTATAAAGTTATGGAATTCAATATATACATTTGCAGCTTTTTAGATACTATTTGAGCAATACGAAAATGTGTGTTACAAAAGGCAAATCGTCCTGAGTTAAAGGCAGTAAAGTGTCGGGTTCCCCAGGGCTTCATTTTGGGTCCCATTCCTTTTATACTTATGGTTAATGAACTTTCACAGAATATTGATATCTTTATCGTTATTTATGTTGATGATACTACGCTCTTAAATAGCCAAAGTACATACTTTAAATGAACTTTCTAATATTGCTCAATTGGTTCTAACGCAGGCAAAAAAAATGGTTTACATCTAATAAATTATTTCTGCATGAAAGTAACACTGAATGTATAACTTTTACACTAAAAAATCTTAATGGGGACAACGTTATTAAATTCCGTGGCATAAACATTAATAATAGACTTACATGGGAAAATCACATTGATTATGTTTGCAGTAGATTGTCTCCTCTTTTACACGGAATTTTAAAACCTCATTATCATACATTTATGTTAAACTGCATACTTTGCCTTTTTCAAAATATTATTACTTATGGATTACTGCTCTGGGGAAATGGTAGCTATGTTGATAGAGTGTTTGCTTTGCAATAGAGAGCCATCAGATTAATGGCAAATGCTAAGTGGAATGCTCATTGTGAACCTCTATTTATTAAACAGGGAATTAACACTTTTACTCGTTTATATATTTTGAAACTACTGATGTAAATATATAAAAATACTTGACACTTAATGACTCCTGTTAATGCAGTTTATGTACTAGAAATAAACAAGAGTGTACTTGCCCAAATGGAGGCTCTCAGTGAATGCCAATAACCACCATATTCCACCTCGTGTAGCTCAGTTGAATAAATGTACATTTAAAAAACTACTCGTACGTGATTGATTGATACTGAATTTTATAATGTAAATAGCTACCTTAAAACTCCGTATGTATAATTACATTTCCGAAGATGTCTTTACCTGTATTGATTGATATTGTTTGCTCTATTTTTATATGTGACCTCAAATGCTAAGTGTGTGTATTGCTAAGCAATACCAAAATAAATATTTTTGCACAAAATCTTGGGATACAAAAGAACAACTGCTTAACATTTCAAAGCGTACTGCTTAATGTATTTAATATTTCAAGAATGGACGCATATTTCGGAATTTAATGCAAATTGCATAATTAACATCTATATTTTTAATATGGTATGATTTACATATTCGTAACACGTTTCCAGTTATACAAAATTCAAGAAGAATAAAGAGGATTTAAAGTGTAAATATTTCAAGCCAATATTTCATTCCATATAATATTTTTGTGCAAATATTTGAAGCTATTTCCGTTATGACCGAATTCCGCCAACTCAATAGTTTTCTTTTTATTGTCCAGGATTCGAAACTATTAACAGAAGGTACAGCCATTACCATGTAGAACTTCTAGCTGCCCCCTTAACGTCTAATTGTCCCGAAATGGCTTTGAATTTAATAAACGTCATTAAAATTAGTATCACATCCTAGATATTCCAAGTGCTTGTTCTAAAATTGTTCCATTTATAAATGATTAACAGTATTCTTCCTTTAAAAGTCATTTCATTGTTTTATTTGTATATATCTTCAAAGTATAAGAGACTCCCTAACCTCTGTGGTCCTTAGCATCGCATTCTATGTTGGGTATGAAAGACAGGAAATTTTGCTTAGAGGCCTCTTAAGCAGGCTTGAGGATCTTTTACGTGGCGTAAATCTAGGATACGGGACCACTGGCTTTACTTCGCTTCCGAAGGCAGCCATGCTAAGGATTTTTACGCCCTAAAAAGTTCATCGCCCTCCGCCGTGTTAGAACCCGCGACCTCGAGAACCAGAGGCATGGTCCTCAAATTATAGAATTGCATTTTGGCTTAAATAGTTTATCTTCCGTTTCCTGGATAACTGTTTGATCATCAGCGTATAATAAGTTATTTAAAGAGGCATTTAAATTTATTTTAATTCCAAATTGTATTTCATTTTTCAATTTCCTAAGCGAGTCGTCAATTTTAAGTAGATACATAAGGTATCTTTATTGGTTTCAAATTATTAAAGTTATTGCAGAAGTATTTAATGCATGTGTCATTGACCGTTCATGCATATTTAAGATACAAGGTATGGTGACAAAATAATTAACAAAATAAGAAAAAGAAAAATAGAGATAAATTACCTTTGACTAACTGAACAAATTTGACCTAGCTTTGCCCATGTTTTGCAGTTCCTGTGGTCAGCCAGTAGGTCCCAACATGCCAATCTCTTTTTTGACGGACTTAAGATTTTTCTTTGAGTTTAATTCTTCGCTGGTTCTCCCACTGTGCACATTCCGCCAAAATATGTACCCAGTCCTCATCCAAATCACAGAATGGGCAGATTCTCCTGCCAGAAAAACTAAGTGGGTGATAGTAACTTAATAGTTCTTATTCTAAACTGGAAAAAAGTAAAATTTACATTTAAAGGTTTGTTTCGAGTGGGGAAATTGCATAAAATATTTGTTTTCAGTCCATAAAAAATATTGAACTTAAATACAAAGTTTGAATCTTATTCGACTTCTTTTCCAAACACACCCAAGGTTTTCTAATTATTATTATTATTAAATAATATTTTGAATTCACTGGGTCAAATACAAATTTCATACCTCAGGAAAGAGGTAGATAAAGTCCGTGAACTTCCATTTCTTTGTTCTTACTTTTTGCAATGAAAGAATGAACAGAGGCAAGTTCTATATTAACCGCAGCAAACGCTAAAAACCGAAGGTTTTATGGCTGACTTCGTTCTTTGTTTCTTTGCCTCTCTCACAAGAACAGCTGAACGCTATGCGCAATGAAGTGCATATTCTAAAGCGTCATTAATTCACCAGACTCGATCGATGAGATTTTTGTTTTACATAGGCATCGATAAGGCAATTACTTTCTTTTTATTCTTTACTAACTCCAGACTATAGCTACGGCTTAAACGACTACAACTAATATTCCAATATACATATCCGGCGGTTCGTTTCCCGGTCGGTTCAATGATTAATGTTTCTTTCCGGAGTAATTTCTAACACAGGATATATCATAGGTCTGATTATGCAACACATTTAAGATATGCAAGCCACTGGGATAAAAGGATCCTATTCAACAGAATTATAACTAATCAATAGGACCTGGATTTTGATGACCTAAAATGTTTGAAAAATGACCTAAAAAGTGACCCAATAATTTTAAAAATGACATAATAGTTACATAAAATGAACTACAACTGAGGCTAACTTAGTTTATTAAAATTAATCTACATGAAGTTATAAATGTATCATCTATACAGGAGTATTACTGCTGTATAACAAGAGTAAATACATAAACAAATAATAAGATTATTTAGAAAATTAATTAAAATCTATATCTCTTCGATATTCTTGTTTGAAATGTCTGAAAAGAAAAAGAAAGATTATTTTAGAAGCAGGTCTGATAAAGCTGCAGCATTAAGACTTTCGGAATTCTTAGCTTATACAAAAGTCCCCTAGTTTGGGAGATGAATTCACAATTATACATGCTCCCCTGACATAGCCACCCTTCCACCACAAACAATCCTTTCCACGCTATTAAATAGAAATGTGATTTTTTTCTAAGAGTGCGAGTAAAGGTGTACAAAGCTACTCTTATTTCTCAGTTGAATATAGAAATGTTTGTTTGAAAGGTTATCCTAATGTAAAATGTTAATATAAAACTCTTTATATATTTAATGTAAACGCAATAAGTGATTTAGAAAGACTAGAAATGCAAAACAATGACCTAAAATCGAAAAAGAATCCCTAAAAGAAGAAATTGGCATAACATTATAAAAATTGCCTAATAAATATACATCTTCATACTCTGGGACAAACGATAAAGATTTATGCATACGTTAGCAACGCCTATGATGCAACAGTTAGATGATAGGTCATCAGAATCCGGGCCTGGCTGATCAATATACAGGGTTATTCAAAAAGAAGGAACAGAATTTAAATATTTATTTCTATTGAACGACAATAGATGGTGACACATGCGATACATCACTAAATAGAAGAAAGTTCAAAATTTTATTTTATGTGTTCAAAATGAGCACCTTTGTTATGCGAGGACGATCAGTGCTTTTCCGTTTGCACACGCAACCATCTTCTACGAATTTGTTGCATCAATTGTAAATTTTTCATGAGGAGGTGGCTCTTTGTTGAACTTACAACGAAATGCACGCTACAATGAAACAGTGGATTCACTCTTTGCATACTGCAGCACACAAAACGACTTTTCCCGTTGCCATTTTCTCGCAAACAAACACTGCCGTTGTAGGCAGTGAATGTAACTAATAGGTGGGGGCTTAAAACTTTGAACTTTCCTCTATTTAATGATGTTTCGTATGTGTTGCTATCTATTGTGTTCATTAAAAATGAATATTTAAAATTTGCTCCTTCTTTTTGAATAACCCTACATTTAAGGCAACGTAAGGTGTTTCAAGAAACCAGCTGATGCTGCAGCCTTGTTAAGACTGCACCAATTGCACAACTAAATCACACATTTACAAAATTCGATTTTGGAATCGCTTCTATGCTCCACTTAGCGCAAAGCACCAACAAGTATCTATAATTCTAAAATTCTACTGTGCTGATTGTCAGCTTTCCTTATTCGTTGTTCTTATCATTGGTAAAAATTTGGGCCAGATCGACTAGTCTTTCTTTCCTTAGTCCTCTGCTAAGTTTATCGCGAAAGACAAGTGAAAAATTAAGTGTTATACTATCAGTGTTTAAGCGTATGTACTGAACAATGTAGTAGGCTTAAGTGAAAGTGTAATATTTTCTATCCTATATTTAATATAGATATGGATATCTCCCATATATAATGCACAAATGGGATTGATCTATATAATGTGAAAATTTTTATATCTAACAAGAGTTTATCCTAAATGAAGTGGATTTCAGGCTATTCGCAGAAAATTCAAAATATACGTTTTATTAGTCATGTAAATATTGTCATTTTAAGGAAAGTCGTTAAGACGAATTTTTCAGAAAATAACATAATTACAATTTTTCCAACAATGGGGTAGGATATTTTCTTGCAAAGTTTCCTGTTGCATCCTTAGAAGGTTACTTTAACACCAAGTTTGGATTCGACTTTTCGTTTTTGCCGTTCTCCCTGACATGCACACACTTACTATACGTAGTAGAGAAAGAAAGAAAAAAATCTGATGTGTTACACTCACATGAGTTTCTCTACTCTTGTACAAACTATTTTTACAAACGCTTATTCTCCATCTACTTCATGTTAATCGAGATAAACTTTTGCAGACTCTACCTTATTGCTAATTTTCTTGTAGATGTAAGGGGAAAATATATTTACAAGGACAATATAGAAAAACAGTAGCCTTTAAGCACATACATATCTCTTAATAGCTGGTTGCTAGGTGCAGCACCATTCCTTTGCCACAAATTATAACTCTTTACATATCCAAGACAAAAAAATCTGATGTGTTACACTCACATGACTTTCTCTACTCTTGTACAATCTATTTTTACAAACGCCTATGCTCCATATACTTCATGTTAATCGAGATATCGAGATGTCAATCTTATTGGTAATTTTCTTGTAGATGCAAGGGGAATAGGGTAGGTTTTAAGCGATAGTCAAATATTTTAACGCTGGTTGCTATGTGGCGCATTCCATTCTCTTTGCATGTCCAGGACATAAAAAAAATGAATAACGAATTTGAGAAAAAGTATAAGTATTGGAAAATTTAAGGGAATAACAAGCAATATCTCGAAAATGGTTCACTCAACAAAAGAAATGTATATGACATAAATTGTGTATTTTAACGCGATCTACATTTTTTGTGTAGTAAAAGTTTGTCTATCTCTTATGGTTTACCAGTTATGCAAAAGTCGTTCACAATGAAGAATATTTTTGGAGACATTCCCAGAAAATTCGATATATACATTTCATTTCTCATGACATTATCTTAAACCTATGATATTTTAATCAAAATCGTTAGAGCCATTTTTGAGAAAATTAAACTTTTCGAAAAATCTTCCATGTAAAGGGTAATCTGGGTTGGGGGGATTTTCTTGAAAACCTTCGTGTGCATCTCTGGAAGATACTGAACCTAAATACCAAGCTTGGTGTTTATCCGACTGTTCGTTTTTGAGTTATGCTGTTCACAGACAGACACACACAGACAGACATACAGACACGCAGACAGACAGACACACACACGGACATGTTTCCAAAAATGCTTTTTTTTGGATTCAGGATGTCTCAAAACATGTATTTCCGGTGAAATCTCGGTATTGAATTTTTGGGTGGAATACAATACTTCCCCTACTTACTGCACGTAGTAGAGAAAGTAAAAAGGGTGTAGTATTTCCTCCTGCGCAATTTCAGACAATTATATATAAATTTATTGCTGTGCTTCTTTTAACTGTCAAAGCTAACCCTTCGGTTCGAAAAACTTAGCTTGAGATCTCAATTCTTAAGTGCTCGCCTATGCAACTGTTAAATCCTGTCAGATATTTGTGGCCCTTCTTTCTTTCTCTACTACATATGGTTAAGCAGACGAAGTATTGCATTCCACCCAAAAATCTTATACCAAGATTTCACCGGAAATGCATGTTTTGAGGTGCCCTGAATCCAAATAAAGCATCTTTGTAAACGTCCGTGTACGTGTGTCTGTCTGTGAAAGCATAACTCAAAAACGAAAAGTTGGATAAATATTACATGGCATTTGGGCTTAGAAACTTCCAATGATGGGAGGCGAGGATTTTCAGGATAGTCCCACCATCTCAAACTACCCGTTATATGGAACATTTTTCGAATATCTTTATTTTCTCAAAAATGGGTCTAACGATTTTGATTGAAATATCACATATTTAAGATATTTTCATGGCAAATAAAATGCATGTGGGAAAGTACCCAACAATCCTCTTATTCTAAATGACCTTTGCATAGCTGGTAAACCGTAACAGTTAGAGAAAATTTTACTACAAAAAAATGTAGATCTGTTAAAACACACCATTTATGTCACATACATTTTGTTTCTGGAGGAAGTATTTCCGAGATATATCTTTTTATGTGTTTGAATTTTCCAATACATATACTTTTTCTCAAATGGGAATTCGTTATGTCCTGGACATGCAAAGAGTGGAATGCTCCACATAGCAACCAACTCTTAAAAGATTTGACTATCACTTAAAGCCAACCATATTCCTCTTGCACCTAAACAAAATTAGCAATCAGTTTCTGCAAATGCTTATCTCGATTACCATTAAGTAGATGGACAATAAGCAAGAACAGTTTGTACAAGAGTTGAGAAAGTTATGCGACTGCAATACATCAGAGTTTTATATATACTACGCTTTATTTCGTACCGATTTCAACCAAGCTTCAAATATGTTGAAAATGTCCCACAAACTCCTATTTATAAGATCCTTAACGAGTTTTCATTCGTACGGTCGGCTAGACGGAGGGGGCGACACTAGAAATACTTGTAGTAGCGAACACACCTAAAAAAGGAACAGTATATTGAATCCTTTTCCGCACTTCAAATGTTTCGGTGTGATGAGGATATCGGTGAAAGCAACCCTTGTTTTACAGAGATCTAACATAAGGTTATAGATGCTGCTTAGAAAAAGCCGAAGCAAAACTCGCAGCATTATATTAATATCCTACTTCTTAATGGATACAGCTGCGTCATTGCTAATCAAGTGGAGTAATCTGACCTTCATGATACCATCATTTAAATTGTGGGATAATACTTGCTAAGCACCCAAAAATCTTAATGTCTTGATCTACAGCAGTTGTCGCAGCACGACCTATAATTTCCTTCATGTGTGATGAATATAAAGTACTGCAAAGCGGAAAACAAATTGCATTTTACGGAGCAGTGGATGAATAAATGTTTGAGGCCTGAGTTCGAAAGGTAAAAGAATTCATACCGAGGTCAAGCACATCTGACTATTGACTACAGATGCGAGCAACAGAATACACCAGAAAAAGGCTCATCTTCATATCTTTTAAAACTTGTTTGTTAAATTTGTGACTCCGGAAAATACTCGTCTCCATTTTAAAACATTCTAAGAGCCAAAATAACGGAGAGAAAATGTTAATCTGTAATATGCAGAAATAACAAACAACATTACCTACTGTTTTCATGCTCTATCTTTATTTTTTCCCCTTTCTTTAATTTTTCATTTTATTGTTTTTATTATTACTTGAAACCTAACAGTGTTTTGTGGTGTTTAAAAAATTATTTTAAATTTTATGTTTTCCGGAAAGAATTTAATTATGTAATTAAAGGGTAGTTTAGGAGGGATTTTCTTGAATATCTATCGTATCCTTGGAAGATGTTGAACTTGAGAATAATGTTTGGTTGTTTGGTAGTTTTTGATATAAGCCCTTCTCTCCCGCTCCCTCCCACACATGACTAAAAAACTAAGATAGCGATAAGAAGGCCTGTGAAAAGTGCGGAACTGTATCTCTCGCTAGATTTTTCTGTTGCTTTGTTGGACAGTTTCGTCAAATTTTACCACCTAAACAATACCGAAAAAAAAACTTGCACACACATTTGCTCATCATGATTAAGAAGTTTATGAAGTATGTTTATGAAGTAGTAGTCAAGAGACATTTTAAGGACAATGACACAATATAAAGAGTTGTTCAACCTTCCTTAAGCAACTACTTCTAGCGAGTATTTATCTTTCCCATGTTTGTGTGTTGAGTACATTATAAAAACATACATTGTAAACAATGACAGGTGTTTACAGTCTTGTTTCCCCCCCACTTATGTTGTTTTCAAAACCATTAAGGTTTTATAAATGGACAAATAATTCTTCGAAAAATAAAACTGAATTACAAAGCAGGTATTCGTTTATATAAAACGATTGTAGGGTTTCTTAACGACAAACTTAATAGGATGTAACGGAATTGATAGGTCATAAATAGAACCTGGTAGTTTAGGCATTTATTTTGGTTAAAAGGCACTTAAAATAGGCATTTATTAAAAGTGAAAACTGAGTAATGCCACTCTTAATTAATGAAAATAGCTATCTAAGATACTTAATAATTTTATCACATAAAGTACTTTTACTTTGATTACAAGCAACAAAAATCTGATTTAATACATTCGCATGACTTTCTCTATCCTCTATCTGTATTAGTGGGCATACATACCATTCTTACTAAAGCTTACTTTTATATCTACTACATTTAATTCAAATGAACCTTTGCAAAAATATCTATATTACACATTTCGTTATTGATACAAAGAACACCGATAATCGAATTTTAAGAACGGGGCGTATATACTGCTTTAAAATTCCATACCGTTCCCATGCAATCGTGAGAAACAACTGAAAATCGATGAGGCTTTAAAAGAATGACAAGTATTGAACAATTCGAAGCTTTAATAACGGATATCTCAGAAGCGGCTCATGCCACAAAAGTAAATTGTGTGTTTTAAATATATCTACATTTTTTGTACAGAACGTTTTTGTCTATCGCTTAACGTTTACAAGTTATACAAGGTGATAAAAAATTCCTTCCAAATGAAGAGGACTTCCTAGACTATTCCTAGAAAATTCAAGATATAAACTTTATTTGTCATGTAAATATCTTTCATATATGGTATTTAAATCAAAATCGTTAGACATTTTTAGAATACCAAACACTTCAAATATTTTCCATTTATAGGGGAGTTAAGGGTAGGGATGTTTCTTTAAAATCTTCATGTCGATCCTTGGAAGATACTTAAATACCAAGTTTATTTATCTGGGCTTTTCGTTTGAGTTATGCTGTTTACAGACACACACATGGACATGTTTCCAAACATGCTTTACTTGGATTAAGGGCGCCTAAAAATACATATTTCCGGTGAAACCTCGGTACGAATCTTTGGGCGGAATGCAATACTTCCCCAACTTACTATACATACACTATATGATCAAAAGTATCCGGAAACTCCCACAAACATACGTTTTTCATCTTAGGTACATTATGTTGCCACCTACTGCCTGGTACTCATTATCCGCGACCTCAGTAGTCATTAGACATCGTGAAACAGCAGATTGGGACGCTCCGTGGAACTCACGCACTTCGAACGTGGTCAGGTGATTGGGTGTCACTTGTGTCAGAAGTCTGTACGCGAGATTTCCACACCTAAACATCCCTAGGTCCACTGTTTCTGATGTGATAGTGAAGTGGAAACGTGAAGGGACATGTACAGCATAAAAGCGTACAGGTCGACCTCGTCTGTTGACTGACAGAGACCGCCGACATTTGAAGAGGGTCGTAAAGAGTAATAGGCAGACATCTATCCACACCATCACACAGGAATTCCAAACTGCATCAGGATCCTCTCCAAGTACTATTACAGTTAGGCGTGAGGTGAGAAACCTTGGATTCCATGCTCGAGCGGCTGCTCATAAGCCACACATCACGCAGGAAAATGCCAAACGAAGCCTCGCTTGGTATAAGGAGCGTCAAAATTACACGATTGAACAGTGGCAAAATGTTGTGTGGAGTGACGAATCACGGTACACAATGTGGCGATCCGATGGCAGGGTGTGGGTATGACGAATGCCCGGTGAACGTCATCTGCCAGCGTGTGTAGTGCCAACAGTGAAATTCGGAGGTAGTGGTGTTTTTCCTGGAGGGGGCTTGCACCCCTTGTTGTTTTGCATGACAACCTATATTGATATTTTAAGCACCTTCTTGCTTCCCACTGTTGAAGAGCAATTCGGGAATGGCGATTGCGTTTTTCAACATGATCGAGAACCTGTTCATACTGCACGGGCTGTGGCGGAGTGGTTACACGACAATAACATCCCTATAATGGACTGGCCTGCACAAAGTCCTGACTTGAATCCTATAGCACACCTTTGGGATGTTTTGGAACGCTGACTTCGTGCCAGGCCTCACCGACCTACATCGATACCTCTCCTCAGTTCCGCACTCCGTGAAGAATGGGCTGCCATTTCGCAAGAAACCTTCCAGCACCTAATTGAAAGTATGCCTGTGAGAGTGAACGCTGCCATCAAGGCTAAGGGTGGGCCAACACCGTATTGACTTCCAGCATTATCGATGGAGGGCGCCACGAACTTGTATGTCATTTTCAGCCAGGTGTCCGGATACTTTTGATCACGTAGTGTAGTAGACAAAGTAACAAGGTGTTCCAGGTGTCAACATAATCAGCCACTTGTCAGAACATTTTTCATCATGGAAAAAGATCGTTCTACTTCTACTGAAGTGACTGGAGCATTTTTAAAAGAAGCTATTCTATTTCAGTAGGAATTATGTCAGTTAAAACATAAATTTCATCTTTCAAGGCATCACAAATTTTCTTAAGTTTTCCTAAGTTCACATTAGTACTCGTAACATGTTTATTTTACTAACACTTTTTTTCTTTCTCCAGCAGTGCATCTTCAAAGATCGCCATGGGTGACACGTTCCCCCCCCTCTCCAACTTCAAGACTGCTTTCGGTAGCACACTACAATATGCTGCTATAAACGCCAGATCATGCTGAGTTTATCTTACAACTTCTCTACCTCGCAAACTGAAGCAGCTTCGTCTTCTAATAGAGCATCAAATACCTCGCATATCTTTCTAAATCCCCTTTGAGGAAATTGTCGCCTTGTCGCGGCGGAGGGATACAGTACCCAATGATCCAGACGGTCAGTTGTGTGAGCGAAAGTTACCAACTGATAAGAGGAGAGGGGAAGCTAAGAACGTTCCACATCGGGTAGAAGAGACGCGACAGTCCTGTACGACCACTCATCTACGAGAAGAAGACTCCAAAATCAAACTCCGGGAAGACGTCTCTCGTTAGTCTCGGAAGACAATCGTGTAAGGAAAGGAGATCCTGACAGAAAATCCCTGGTTCTACAGGTTGCGAGTTGTGCGAGGTGTTGGTACCTCCTCCACGTAAAAAAAAATATTACTCATAATCTTCGCATTCAGATTCAGCCGGGTGAAACAACTAGTCGACCACCCAGGCGCGAGAAACGATTTGGTATTATGGAAAGACTAAAAATTGCAATATGGAACGTGAGGGGATTAGGAAACGAAAGAAAGAACTTAATAATTAAAAGAGAGAAATGTAGATATAGCAGTGATAAGTGAAACTAAGAAGAAACTGAAAGGTACAAAGGAAGTGAAAGATTTTATAATGATTTATAGGGGGTTCCCCAGAATAAACGTGCCTGCTCAGGAGTTGCAATATTAGTTAACAATAAATGGAGAAATAGAATAATAAGTTATAGCAATATAAATGAGAGAATAATGGCATGTAAATTCAATATTGAGAGAGGGCATTTAACAGTTTTCGGGGTTTATGCCCCTGAAGAAGGAAGAAAAGAAGACACAAACACGTTTTATGACGAGCTGCAGAACGAGGTAACAAAAGTAATCAAAACAGACCATGTCATAATAAGCGGAGACTTAAACGCAAGAATTGGAAATCGGCCAATAAAAGGAATAGCTGCCACTTTTGGAGAACAACATATTAAGAATAATGGGCAAGAACTGAGATAATTTGCAACTTACAATCAATTGAAAATAACAAACACCTTTTTTAAGAAGAAAGACATCCATAAATACACTTGGAGTGCAAGAGGGACAAGATCGATAATAGATTATATAATAACAAACCATAAAATAAAGAATCAAGTACAAGATGTCACAGTGTACAGAGGAAGTGATATTTATTCTGATCATTACCTAGTTATATGAGCCATTTTATTATTGGCCAGGTGGAAATAACTTAAACATAAAGTAACAAGTATACCATAGAAGATGTATTCAAAATTTACCTCCTACAACAGGAAAGTATTAAAAATCTTTACCAAATAAGATTGCAAGAATACTTAATGAATGCAGTAACAAAGAACGACGTAGGAGAACAGTGGGAGAACTTAAAGGAATGTATCACAAAAAAACAAATGAAGCAATAGTAAAGAAAAAAAAAATAAGAGAGAGAAAAGGATTAAGAATATGGAATAATCAAATAGATACAGCAGTAAAAGAGAAAAACATAGTGTATATAAAGTTCCTACAGAATAGAACAAAGGAAAATGAAGATACGTACAAAAAAAGCGATACTATGCAAAACTACTTGTAAAGAAAGCCCATCAAGATTCATGGTACCAGCTAATAACTAATATAAAACATTATATACATGGGCCACAATCCTTTGCCCATAAATTGATGCGTTTTAATCAATCTGAAAATGACACTGCAAAAATAAATGTAATTAATAAATAACAATGAAAACGATATCATCAATACCTTTTAAATGATGATGTAACAACCGATATTGAAGGCATGTTACCCAGCCGTAAAACCGTAGAGTTAATTACCTTAGACGAATTACAAATTGCCTTGAAAGGTATGTAAAATAAGAAGACTTGTGGGCCAGATGGTATAAACATAGAATTGCTTAAATATTCAGGTTTAATGCGCCAACTAAGACCATTACATTTATATAATGAATGTTGGAGAAATTATAAAACACCTGAATCCTGAACAATTGCGGGATAATTCTAATGTTTAAGAAAGGTCAGAGAAATGATCCAAATAACTATAGAGGAATAAATCTTTTGAATTCCGCTTATAAACTTTATGTTAAAATTATAAATAATCGCTGATGCCGTGGTAATGTTTTAGTATTAAACGTATTCTAGAAAAAAGACGAGAGGTCAATTTAGAGACTCATATAGCTTTTATTGACTTTGAGAAAGCATTTGACTTCATGGACAGAGCAATGTTGCTTTGGTGGAAAGGAATACAATATTCCTAAGGAAAACACACACAACACACGTATTGTCAAAACACTTCACAACACGAAGACAAAGCAACGACTAAGACAGCTCAGCTGATAAACGTACCCTTGACACCTCCTGCGCCGTTTCTGCGCAGTGGCATAATATCGAGGTCACTCCGTCTCGGCGGGTATACATATAAGGTTGTGATCTTGGCATAAAACGAAGCCACTGTATTACAACTACAAGCAGATCTCTCTGACAACATGATTTGTTCGGAGAAAAGGTATAAAGGACTTGGGCTATTTCGAAACCAAAAGAAGCATTCCTACATCGTTAAATATTTGAGAGAAACTGGCAAATTTCCGGTAATGTTCATGTAAAAACTTATAATACCGCTGCCGAAATTGGCACTTGTTTTCACAAGCTTGGCATTGTCATTGATGAAAGTGCCACCGTTCGCAGCTTAAGAAAGACTACTCAGGGAGAAAGAATTCATAACTTCGTGTTCTCATCCTCAAAAAGGAAAGGGTGTAGTTCTTTATAAGCAGTTCACCCCCTGTTTCCACAGACCAGAGAGAGTAATTGTGAATGGAAGGTAGCGCTGAAAATGAGAGCAAACCTTTGTCCAGTTAGAGCAATACTAGGCAGGTCCCACGACAGCAACCACTGCAGCCGCTTTGGCACTGGGATAGAAATACGCAAACATGTCCTTGGGTGCTGTCCACATGGAAGCATGCTCAGAAATGTAAGACACCATCAAGTGCACTTAATGATTGCCGAAGTCCACAAACTGTAAAAGAACAAGGTTTACGAGGAAGTCTATGCTATTGCAGAGAATGGATCAAACAGAAGAGTCGACATCATAGCCATTCAACCTGGCTCATGATCAGGAACCATCGTAGATCCTATCGTGAGAAAGCCAACAGGCAAAGACCAGCCGGCTGAAGTTACAAAGAAAAGTAACAGCCAACACTACCATCTTCTGCGATAAATCTTACTTCAATTGACGTTGTTGGATTACTAATTGGAGCCATGGATACTATCCCATGCACGTTTTGCAGAAGATATAAATTAAAAACTCATTTCGTAAAGCGCTTAAAGGGTCACTAGCTATATTAAAAAAATCACTTATATTATACATAAACTGACAAATCTCATGTACAGATTTGTTTTAGACAGGTGCAGTTTCCATATATATATTGGTAGATTGTAATTATTTTCAGATAATGTTCTGTTAGTTGCAACTTTATTAACAAATATTTATATTCTTTAAAATTTCAGTTATGTATTCAGATCATTTTGTTGTTTAGTATGTTTCGTTTATGGCAGCCTCCAATTGAGGGGAGCTGAATTTAAGATATTAAACCTTTTTATAATTCGTAAACCATGAGAAAAGGACAAAGTCTTACTGCATAAAAAATGTGGATCTCGATACAACTCGAGATATTTCTGTTATTAGTTTGTATTTTGAAATACTTATACTTTTCCCATTTGAGAAATTGCTATTCGCTGTTTTGTTGTGCTCATGCTAATAGCATGGCGTTTCAATGCCATCACATAAAGATGCGCTTTTAAAAATCTGAGTATCGACATTATCCGACTGTATCCTATAACAAAATGTGTGAATGTGAGTTCAAAGATACCTGAATTCACAAGAAGCAGATAGAATAATAAGCTTTTTTAAGAATAGTTCGTAGAAGAAGGTGTAGTGAAGGTTTTGTAAATGCAACACATCGGATTTTTTTGTCAAAGTATTCATTACTGATACGCAATACGAGATGGCACTTTACCTTCTCTTCTGCCCATGTTCCTCATATATTCAATTTTGATTTCTGAGAGCCTGCTCTATGCCGCTCCAGCTTCCCACACAGTATTCCTGTTCACAACCGTCTCTCACTCGACACTAAAATTGGGTTGTGTAGATATTATGTGTTAATACTGTAGTGAAGCGAAATTGAGAGGCAACCTATAGCCTTTCACATTGCACTGGCTCACAAACGAGGCTCTGGCGACCATGTTACAACAGTATAACTGTTACATCATGTGAAATGTTCCATCTGTGTGTCCCTTGAGGCTCAAAGGTGACAACCCTACCACCGGACTTGTCCCATGAAAGGCTTGGGACATTCAGTTATGACCTGAAGGGGTTAAAACTGAACTGAGGATTTGTAAATATTATTGCAGGAATGAGGTAGAAAAAATACCACAGTGCACATACTGGTGTTAAAGCTAAATGAAACTGATTAAAATAAAATGGTAGAAAATATGCAAAATGATAAAATCCCGCTGAAACTGTATATGTACACTTAAAACAAAACAGAACAGTCCTGTGTTTGGGAAGAACAGCCATGGGCGAGCTCTAGAGAAGGAGAAATTGATAAAATCTACTCAATTGTTATCGATGTAACTGCTGGTATTTACACAGAGATATGTCTTGAATTGCCTGGTGTGTGCGAGAAAACATCAATACTCAAAAATGAAAAGTTGGATAGATACCAAATGCCATATTTATATGAAGTACATTTTAAGGATACAAGGTGAAGTATTAATTACGGATGCCATAAACATTGTGCGCTATTTTGAAATAGTAAACTCATATTTGTCCTTTGGGCGTTGATCGGAGCGATGAGATTCCCTTCTTCCTTCTTAGGACGTGGCTTGCAGAAAAGAATAGTTATCGATGGATTATTACAAATAATTACAACCGGCCTTTTTATGCTTTGTCTTGAAAAAAAGCATTTGATAATTTAAAATGAAATATATTTTAAAGAGTTTGGAAGAAAATAATATGCCAAATGGACTATTTTAATTAATTAAGTACATTTATATTCATAATTTTGCAAAAACAAAAGTAAATAATCAGGTGACAACTAAAATAGAAGTGTGCACAAGGACATTCACTATGCCCACTATTATTCAGCACTTTTATGGGTAAGTCATCAAAGAAGAGAACGGAAACAGGGTTACCAAATGGGAAATGGACAGATAAAATACGTTTCCTATGTGGATGATATGGCATTCGTCTCGAATAATGATAACTTGCAACGACTACATATTATACCATCTTTTCTAAAATTGTAGGAGTGTTGGTATGGAAATCGTTACTAATAAAACCAAAATCAACTACAATAATTAAGGAACCAGTTGAATGCAAATTAGTAATTGAAAGTAATAAAATAGAAGTAACGGCTTTTGAATATTTCGGGATGGAAATAACAAATATTGGTATAGGTACTGCAAAATGGCGAAGCATTTTCACAAGCAATAAAAGTAAATGAAGTACATATTTGGTTTCCTGAACAATGTCATATGGAAAAGTAAATATCTACATACCGAACCTAAGGTAAGAATTTATACACGACATTAGACCTATATTAACTTCCTTATCCGAAACAACAGACACTGTAAAGTAACAAATGAAAATCCTAAGAAAAATAGTGGGGATAATGAAAATTGATAGAAACAGGTATGAGATATTAGGAACAAATAAAGAGTATTAAGGAATGGACCGAGAAAACAAGAGAGTGCAATGGTTATGTTTCAAGAATGTTACCTGATAGAATTATAAGAATATCTAGAGATAATATTTCAGAAGGAGGGAGAAGCCAGGGAAATCAAGAAAAAGATGGTACGATTCGTACTGTAGAAGAAACAAGCAAGTAGCCTAAATCAAGAAAAGAAGAATAAAAAGCAATATAAGATGTGTAATTCTTCTCAAATTTTACAATTTTGGTTGTATTTTGCACTTTGAATGTATATATAAGAATTACAATGTGTTACAATGTTTCTATAAAAACGCTAAAGTAAGTATGTTGGAATGGACTGAATCCGAATTCTTCTATGCAGTGCTTAGTTGCAAAAATATATCATGTACACATTTATGGAGACTCGCCTTTATACGGGCTTCGATAAAGAGCGGTACTGCACAGCGATATGTGTAATCAACCCTTGTCTCCTTACCTCTACACCACTCTACACATTGCAACAATATGGTGGCGCAGCGGTTATGGTACAAGATTATTAGGAGGTCGTTGCCGAGCGGTCCAAGTAAACAACGATAACGCCACTTGCCAGCGTAAACACCGGGCACCATATCGGGAGATAACCAGAACTTTCTGGAAGCTTTATCTCCTCCCCTCCTCTAGAAAGTGTGCCGAAATAATTCTAGAATGTTCGAGTACCTTCTTTGGAAGATTCCACTGCCTATATAAGTGACCGCTCTCACGGGTCGGAGGCAGTCGCGAGTTGAAAGCCAGTCGAGCGCGACAGAGTGCGAAGTGAGAGTGTCGAGTGCGACATCAAGAGCGGTTCTCCCAGCGAGTTGGCGATGGCTTATGTGACGTGCAGCGTGTGCTATCGTGGAGCGACGGTTGTGGAGTTCTTGCGTTCTACTCCCGAGTGAAGTGAACCATCCGGCGTGAAGAGGCTGCGTCATGAAGGAAGTGAACTGACGGAGAATTGAACTAGTTCATCTTAGTGAAGTGAGATCCCAGTAAAGGTGAACTACATAAAAACAAAACAATGACAGTGAGAACTGAGAAAAGTGACAGCTTGTAAAAACTAGACGAAGTCACAATATGTAGGCAAGTTACGGTTATGCTGGCTATCCTAGACTATTACACGGCTACCAACATTTTTACTATCAATAGGAACTTGATCTTCCTTTTTCTGGAGGATTAATTGACTGCAGCCTAGCATCTACCGACTTTCAATACAAACGATGCAGTATAATGTGCTGCATAACAGTGGTACCCAACATTAATTTAAACAGTGGAGGGCGGATTTACCCCCACGCATTGCTCGCGGATCTATTACGCACTCATGGGCTCATGGGACTCACAAACTCTAATGTTTGGTTACCGTGGACCATGTCATTGGATAAGCCGTCTACATGAGCGATGGGGAAATGCTTCATAAGACAAAATGAAGGAGGTGGGGTGAAGCGACAACGTGACGTTATTAACTAATAAGAGAATAGGTTGGGCTTCGCTGCTGTGTCTTTTAAAGACATTTTAGTAAAACAATAAGCACGGTTTCGGCAATATCTTTGCAGTAAATTATAAGCAAAATAGACTTAAGACCTCAAACGTTTAGGGGATGCCGCCCATCCTCCAACTAAGGCATTACCTCGGCGAATGGCTCCCTTCGAAAGGGAAGTAAAGCCGGTGGTCCCGTGCCGTACATTTATGGAACGAAAAAGAACCTCAAACCATGATAAAGAGACTCTGGGCAAAATTTTCAGTGTTTCATGCCCAATATAGAATAGACGCTAAGAACCACAGTAGTTGTAAAGCGCCCATAAATAAAACATTTTATTTTAGTTTATGGGCGGTAACTAGTTGCTTCGGTTCTAATGAAAACATCTTGTCTCCCACATCGCGTCTGCTTACACTAAACGAGCGTACAGCAAGTCAAATTTTGCTGCTGTACTCGGGCAATAATGTACATGAAGCGATCTGATTGGTTTAAAATATGTTTGAGCAAAAATACTTTGATTTCAGGTTACTGCTGGTTACTATATCAATTTACGGTATTTATACCTTTATATGTATATTTATGCTCGACCATGCCTAAATGTACAAATTATACATGTCGTAGCTGCACCTTAATGAACCCCATTAAACTACACCTCTTCATTAAAGTGCAGGTTTCCACCAACCAGAAGATCCGCATACAACAATCATTTCGCGTATGCGCACATATCACAACCATACCAGCTGTTTTGCTGCGTAAGCTAAGGTCAATGCAGTTATTGACTCAGTTAAGCGTAGAATATTAAAAATTATTTATAAATATTTTAAACTTGGACACATACTCGAGCATACACGGTCGTATGAAACTTGAGTATAATGACAATTAAGATGCTCATGTAAACATTTCGAAACACACTCCACTCGTTTCATAAACATATTTGCATCTTAATTGTTACCATTATACTCTCGTTGCATAATATACTATAATATAATTTACTTAGCTAAATGATCATGATTCATGACATTTCGATTACAAACTGATGTAGGTCGTTTTCGTCTGAATACACATGCATTTATGTCAACATTTTCTACAAGTTTTTATGGGCAATGCATGATACACAAAATAAATTACACTCTGAACATAATATATACAACAAATAAAAAACCTATACATGCCCCTGAATAAATTACTAATTACGTGCTTTTTAAATACCATTCTAACAATTCATAAAATTAAAATACTACACACAAAATAGTTTTACTCTAGTTATGATTCTCATAAAAATAACAGGACAAATAACATTTATATATAGATATATATATATATATATTCATTTATTTTATATGGCGCGTGTTTTTATTTATTCTTACTGGGTTTTGTCTGGGATATTAAAAATCTGATATGGTACATTCACATGACTTTCTCTACTCTCTATCTTTATTAGTAGATATACAAAGTCATTCTTACAAAAGCTCATTTTTCTATTTACCACATTTTAATTCAAATAAACCTTTGCAGAAATAACTACATTACAGATTTCGTTATACACACAAAGGAAATAGCGATAGTCAAATTTTTAACAACTGGATGCAACTTAAAATTCCATTCTGTTTCCATGAAATTATGAGAAACAACTGAATGTTGAAAGGACTTAAAGGGAATGACCAGATATGAACAATTCGAACCTTTAATATAAGATATTTCAGAAAAGGCGTATGTCATAAAAAAACTCATTTAAAATAAATTCTGTGTTTTAAAGAGATCTACATTTTTTGTAATGTACGTTTTCGTCTGTTGCTTAACGTTTACCAGTAATACAAGATTACACAAAATCCCTTCCTAATGAAGAGGACTTCATAAGCTATTCCCCGAAAACTCAAAGATATACATTTTATTTTAAATAAAATCGTTAGTGCCAGCTATTTAGAAAATCAAATATTTCTAAAAATGTTCCATGCGATTTTATTCAAAATCTTCGTGTCACATCTTTGAAAATATTGAACCTGAATACCAACTTTGGTATTTATCCGATTTTTCTTTATTGATTTATCATATTCAGAGACACACACATGGACATGTTTCCAAAAATGCTTTATTTGGTTTCAGAGGCCTCAAAGGATGTATTTTCGGTGAAATCTCCTACCAAATTTTTGGGTGGAATGCAATACTTCCCCTACTTAGTATACGTAGTACAGAAAGTAAAAATAACATACAAAATCTTACTTAGGAAAAATGTATAATTCATTAAAATAAACAAGTTAAATTTAATTATGCTTTTTGCTGCTGTACTAAGTTTTTCAGTAAAGCGTACTCCTGAGGAATTTGAGGCCTTTAATCTGACGCTTTGCCTAAATAACGCTTTTATTGGTAAACTATTTTGTAACGAAAGATATGTATAACAACTGCTTGGTGTATGATCAGAACGCATCTAAATTCGTGCGTCTTTTGCCACAAACACGGGTTCCTAGCGTGTTAGGGCCTCGTCTAAAACAATGCTAAATATTGTTTCTGTAACTGGCTCTAAACTTTAGACTAAGGTAGCCTTTTGGTCGGGATGTCCTAAGCTCCTCACATTGCCGGACGACGCAATGCCCATTGGATTTGGCACTAAGCGATTGCCCCCTTGTGGCACTATCAGCAAGGTTTTGCACTAAGCGCATTGTCCTTAGCGAATGGGAGGTCCTTAGGGACACCGCTATCGTTATCGACTTCTCTCTGCATTATCTTAATTAATCGGTTACGCTGATGTTCAGAACAGAGTTTATTACAAATTTTAAACCTTCTCTATGAGTGAAGCGTGAAAATCCCTTCTCAGTCTATTTCACTAGCTAGCTAGTAGGGCATGAAAATAAAATACGGCCTTTGCCCCTAGAGCTGAATAGTTTAAATTTGAAACCGCACCATTGTCCGTACTTTAACTCATATCAGCGACATTGGTAGACTAACTTTGTATCATTTGTGCACAATTATCTGTGTTTAAAACTGTTCCGCTTCTTGTATTGCATTTTTATTTAAAAATAATGCATAGTCTTGTCTATATGAGGTGAAAAAGAACACCCAATAATGCTTCATCAAAAAATCTGATGACACCTCACACGACTTTCTCTACCCTCTATGATTTATTAGTGAGTATACAAACTAGTATTGCTACCGTTTATTTTTAACTCTACTTCATTTTAATCCAAATAAACCTTTGCAGAAATAGCTACATTATACATCTCGTTATAGATAGTGAAAAGCGATAGTCAAAAGTTTAAGAATAGAGCTAGACTAAAGCCTTAAAATTCCACACTGTTTCAATAGCGAGAAATAAATGAATGTTAACGAACTTTAAAAGGATGACTAAGCATTGAACAATTCGAACCATTAATAACAGATATCTCGGAAATGGCTTATGCTACAAAAAAGTTATTTGAAATAAATTGTGTGTTTTACAGAGATCTAAATTTCTTGTCTAATACGTATTCGTCTATCGTTTTACGTTTACCAGTTATACATCATCATACAAAACTTCTTCGCAATGAAGAGGACTTCAAAGACTATTCCCAGAAAATTCAAGATTTACATTTTATCTGTCTTGTAAATATATTTAATAGGTGATATTTTAATCAAAATTGTTAGTCATCCTTTAGAAAATAAACAATTTAGAAAAATGTTCTATGTAAAAGATAGTTTGGGTTAACGGATTTTCTTGAAAACCTTTGTGTCACATCTTTCAAGGGAACTGAACTTAAATACCAAATTTGATGTTGATCTAACTTTTCGCTTTTTGAATTATGCTATACACACACACACACACGCGCGCGCGCGCGGACCTTTTTCTAAAAATGCATTTCCTTTATTCAGGAGCTATTTTCGGCGAAATCTTAGTATTGAATTTTGGGCGGAATTCAATACCTTCTCCACCTACTAGGTACGTTGTTCGACAATGAATACTATTGCATTATTAGTATTGTTCTAGAAGTAGGCAAGATGGGCTTAAAATACTGTCAGGTAACGACGGTCAATTTCCTTTCTTTCCGTTTTCGTATCATACAGGCAACATTATACCCAACAGAGGCGATTTTGTCTATGCGAGTGAATAAAATGTTTCTTTCAAGAAGCGTATAGAAAGGTTCCAGAGAACGGGGCTGTGGTGAAGTATGGAACCTTCAGCGAAGGTACAAAAGCAGGGAACCAGATCGTGAGAATTTATGTCACGGAACATAATGTAATTTAATTTCATTATGATTTAATATATGGAGTATTTCATAATTAGAAATAATGCAAATAAAAATAAAATTAACTCATTTTTTTAAAAATGCTCGGACACGCCAAATTCAATATTTAGAAATAAAAATTTTATAAAAAATCTGATGTGTTACACTCGCATGACTTTCTGTACTCTTGTACGAACTATTTTTACAAACGCTTATTCTCCATATGCTTCGTGTTAATCGAGATGTTAATCTTATTGCTAATTTTCTTGTAGGTGCAAGGGGAATATGGTAGGCTTTAAGCGATAGTCAAATATTTTAAGAGCTGGTTGCTATGTGGAGCCTTCCATTCTCTTTGTATGTCCAGGACATAAAAAAATGAATAACGAGTTCCCATTTGAGAAAAAGTATTGGAAAATTTAAGGGAATAACAAGCAATATCTCGAAAATGGTTCACTCAACAACAAAAATGTATATGACAAATTGTTTATTTCAACGCGAACTACATTTTTTGTGTAGTAAAATTTTGTCTATCTCTTATGCAAAAGTCGTTCACAATGAGGAATACTTTTGGAGGCGTTCCCAGAAAATTCGAGATGTACATTTCATTTGTCATGAAAATATCTTAAACATATGAAATTTTAATCAAAATCGTTAGTCATTTTTGAGAAAATTAAAATTTTCGAAAAATGCTCCATGTAAACGGTAATCTGAAGTGGGGGGATTTTCTTGAAAACCTTCGTGTCGCATCTCTGGAAGATACTGAACCTAAATACCAAGTTTTCTGTTTATCCGACTGTTCGTTTCTGAGTTAATGCTGTTCACAGACACACACACACACACACACACACACACACAAATGTTTCCAAAAATGCTTTTTTTTGGATTCAGGGGGTCTCAAAACATATATTTTCGGTGAAATTTCAGTATCAAATTTTTGGGTGGAATACAATACTTCCCCTACTTACTATACGTAGTAGAGAAAGTAAAAAGGAAATACATTTTTCAGCCGCTACTGTATTGGATGTAACCTCATGAACAAATTTTAAATGGCTACATTTTTTCTTCTTTTTTTCCCCTTAAAGGTAGTTGCACGACAAATTTCATTTGTTCCGTACAAAAGATATGGTTCCTATGGGAAAAGGTAACTGTTGACCTGTTTAACAATTTTCTCCACAACTTACACAACTACTGTAACAAGAGAAATTTTAACTCTTTAATAAGATGTTCAAAATGCTCCATTAATACAGAGGCTAATTCGAGCTGAATTCTTGTTGAACATTTTCAATCACTGCTGGTGGTTTAACTCTGCGTTCCTTCCTGATCCTCATTTTAAACTCTTCTAGCAGGCCTAGTAACAAAGCTCTACACTGCATATATCCCCTTAAAAACTGATCAAGTTTGGAAAGATTTACCTTTAAAAAATAGTTTTATTAAAAGTACTTGGTTTTATATTAATCAATCAACAAATGTTAAGTGTAAGTTCAGAAGTTAGAGGCTATAGATAATAAAATATTTAAAAAATATCCAATTTAAGAGGTTACACAAGTATCAATATTCTAAATATTCATCAGTAGAGTAAAAGTAATTTAAAATTAGACTGTTATATACCGCTTTAAATATAGTTGGGTTACTGTTCATGGTCACTTAGATAATTTGTCGGACGTTCGCATTCCTACTGAAGTAACCAATGTTCTGTCTTATTCTTGATGGAACGATTAATTATTCCCAATTGAACAACCGTGTGTACCATTAATGAACGAATCAGTACATTGTTATATTTTAATTAATATGATTTATATATATTGCTTCGGAAAGCTTTCATCAATAAACTTAGGTTTAAAATGGAAATTACGAGCCCAGTTATAATTCAAAGTGTAACTTTATTAATTAATTTAGAACTGATCCAGATAGCTATTTCATAAGAATTGGACTTACAGAATCAAAATAGGGGGAATTTAAATATCTTATAGCAACTTATTTCAAATCCCTCAGGATATAAATTACTCTAAACAGTGCACTAGTGATAGGTATAGTAATTATTTATGTTCGATCCAAGTTCTACCATGCAGCAGTACCAAAAGTTTACTCAGGCAGTTATTCTTTAACGCAAATATTAGGGAATCGATTCATCAGCATTTAGATTAAGACTACTTTTATGGTATTTATTTAAGGCCTTTTATATTTGAAAAAAAAACTTGTGTTTTATTTAAGGACGCTATTTAACTGCTGTGGTCCTTAGCGTCCTATTCTATATCGGGAGTGAAATACCGGTAATTTTGCTCAGAGGACTCTTTTATCAGGTTTGAAGTTCTTTTACGTACCGTAAATCTACGACCATCGGCTTTACTTCCCTTCCGAAGGAAGCCCTACTAAGGATTTTTCCGCCCGAAAAAATCCATCGCCCTCCGCCAGGTTCGAACCCGCGGGAGCTAGAGGCTAGCATGGTAACCATTACACCACGGAGGACACTTTTTATATTTGAGACTTCGCAGTTTATAATATTTCCATTAGTAACAGAAGACTTTGTTTCCTGGTGATAATAAGGAATATGAGTCCACATTTAGGGGCAGTTCATTAACCCTTAATTGAGGAGGGCCCAACCCGAGATACAAACATATCCTACATAAGGATAAATTAGCATCGAAATAAATTTATTGATGATTTAGCAAAATACGCAGAAATTTAATTTATTTAACTGTTATTCCACAAAACCGGAGTTTAGAAATCAGTGTTTTACGAGAAACCAACGAAAGCCTTAAAAAGGTCACATAAAATTGGTAGCAACTATTAAAACCTACAGTAAAGTATAGAAAAAAGTTTGTCTACTGCACCACTGCTAAATGCTATCAGAGGACTCAAGAATGACGTAAAGCGTTGAATCATAGCAAAGATATGAATTGTTTTCTCACCAAAACTTTAAATGTGTTACTCCATTTTTAGCTGCAGTATAACGGTAAAAGATATATTATGTGTAATTAAACGGGATATCTCTGTACACGAAGGCAGCTGCTTTCGATAGTTGCTTCCTGTTCAAGAAATCTCCCACCTCAAACTACCCTTTACATGTCGGTTTTTTGTAATTTACGATTTTCTCCAAAATGGCTCTTACCAATTTTTATTAAAATACCGTATGTTTAAGACGCTTACATGTCAAATAAAATACTCATCTTGAATGTCCCGATTGAATTGTTCAGAGGCCTCTTTATCAGGCCTGATGTTCTTTTACATGCCGTAAATCTACGACGACCACCGGCTTTATTTCTCTTCCGAAAGAAGGGATTTTACGCCCGAAAAAACCCATCGCCAGGTTTGAACCGGAACTAGAGGCTAGTATGGTGCTAGACCATGGGATATTGGTTTCAATTTTCAGTATAATTATTTTTAAGTGTTGTCACTTTTAGGTTGGAAAGAGTTTGCGATTTCTACGCCTGCATATAGCGACCCAAATTTTAAACATCGGACCACCTATTAGGTTTCATCTATCGCCCTTGTACCTTCAACTAAATAGGTAATAAAATTATATCTCCATGAAATAGATAGAAAAACAGGTTTCCGTAAGAGTAGTTTATAGAAGCTATATAAAAATGCCATAGTGAGTAGAGAAAGCCATGCGATTTTATATTTGCAGATGCTATATTGGTTTCCAAACCCTCAGACTCGCTATTAGAATAAAAGAAGAAAACGTATTAAATTAAAGGCATTCACTGAGGTAACACGCAGCTGTTTCCAAAAATCCAAACGTATAATGATTGAGCAAGCTTGGAAACACATTTTTTCTTCCCTTTCTGGTTGCTTTTGTAGCATCGTAAGATTTTACGACCAGAAACGATAGGACTTCTCCTAAAATTCTCTGGGTACTCGTCGTGAAATTTTGCATGGAGTTTTATCTGCGGCTGATTGTGTTTTGTTCTTTGTTTTGCTGGATGCTGTTTGGTCAAGAGCGAAAGTGCTGTGGCTTACGGAGAACCACACCCACAAAAGAGGGAAGGGAGCAGGGAAAAAAAGCACTCACCGCAGCACCATTTCAGTCCTCGGGGTACAAAAAATAATAGTAACCAGGATGTAATTATGCAATATTCTCGAATTATTGCATGACGTAAGAGAATTACAGTTGTCTCGATACTTTTAATAGCTAAGTATCTAAGATTGTGTAGGCCTTTCAGAGGGTGTTTGAAATAGATATTTTAGTAATTAAAGTTATTAACGAGTATGCACCAAGTTTCTGTATTTAAGATGGCATATATCCTCTGGAATCAAATTAGATATGGAGCAAAACTTTTCAAAATATACAAGTTAAATTGAATAATTAATACAAACAAACAATAGATGGTATTACTGCAAAACCCCACGCCAAACTAGCTTTTACATGGGACATTTTTCGTTATTTTGTATATTCTAAGAATGGTTCCACATAGCAACCAGCTCTTAAAATATTTGACTATCGCTTAAAGCCTACCATATTCCCCTTGCACCTACAAGAAAATTAGCAGTAACATTAACATCTGGATATCTCCATTAACACGAAGTAGATGGATAGTAAGCGTTTGTAAAAGAGTAGGGAAAGTCATGAGAGTGTAACTTCAGATTTTTTCTATCTGCTCCACTTTAATCAAGACAAACCTTTACAGAAATTGCTAAATTATACATTTCGTTATAAATACAAAGAAAATAACGACAGTCAAATGTTTATGAACTGGACGCTATATGCTGGCCTTAAAATTCCACTCTTTTCATGACATTGCAAGAAACAATTGAAAATCGACAAAGAATGGCTAAGCATTGAAGAATTCGAGCCATTAATAACGGATGTCTCGGAAATGGCCGATGCCACAAAAAGTCTTTTAAAATAAATTGTGTGTTTTAAAGAGATCTACACCTGTGTCGTGTATCACTTAACGTTTACCAGTTATACAAGATTGTATAAAATTCCTTCCTAATGAAGACAACTTCAAAGGCTATTCTGAGAAAATTCAAGATATATTTGTTATGTAAATATCTTTAATATATTGTATTTTAATCAAAATCGTTAGAGCAATTTTTTAGAAAATAAAACATTTCCAAATGTCTTCCATGTAAAGGGTAGTTTGAGATGGAGGATTTTCTTGAAAAATATTCGTGAAGTACTGAATCTAAATCCCAAGTTTGGTATTTATCGGACTTTTCGTTTTTGAGTTATGCTATTCACAGATACACACACGCGTGGACCTTTTTCTAAAAATGCCACTTTTGAATTTAAGGAACCTCAAAGCATGTATTTACGTGAAATCTCGGTATCGAATATTTGGGTGGAATGCAATACTTTCTTTGTCTACTGTGTACGTGGTAGAGAAAGTAAAAATCTGATGAGTTACATTCACATGAATCTGCGGTTTATTAATGGGTATGCAAATTATTCGTACCAAAATTTATTTTCCTATCTTCTTAATTTTAATTCAGGGAAAGCTTCGGAAATGGCCGCATTTCACATTTAGTTATAAATACAAAGGGAATAGCGATATTGAAATGTTTTAAAACTCTACGCTACACACGGCCTGAAAATTCAACTGAATGTTGAAAGGAGTTTAAAGAATGACCAAGCATTGAACAATTCGAACCATTAATATGGGATATATTGTAAATTCCTTATGCTACAAAAACATATTTAAATAAATTGTGTATCTTAAAGAGATCCACATTTCTTGTTCGGTACGTTTCCGTCTATCGCTTAACATTTACCAGTTGCACAAGATTATATAAGATTCCTTCCGAAATAAGAGAAATTTCAAAAGGCTATTCCCAGAAAAGTGCAAGATATATACTTTATCTGCCATGTTAAATATCTTTAACATATGGTATTTTACTTAAAATCGTTGGAGCCATTGTTTAGAAAATAAAACATTTCGAAAGACGTTGCACTTAAAGGCTAGTTGTGGGTGAGGGGATTTTCTCGAAAGTGTCCGTGTCGCATCTTGGGAAGGTACTGAACTTAAGTACCAAGTTTAGTATTTATCCGAGTTTTCGTTTTCGAGTTATGCTGCTCACAAACACACGGACCTTTTTCTAAAAATGCTACTTTTGAATTCAAGGTGCCTCTCGATACCGAATTTTTGGATGAAATGCAATAGCTTCTCTACCTACTATTTTAAGTGGTGGATAAAGTAAACAAAAAACAAAGAAACAAAGAAAGAAAAGAAAGAATCAATCTCCCCAATCTTAACTGAATTTATTGTAGATTTGCTTTCACTTATTTATGATGAGCAACAACGTTTAAATTTTTTTGTTTATAATGCCTTTGTGTAATGTGTCCATCCCTCTAAAAAACATCATGTGAGGTAGTATTTTTAACACTTAAATAATTTCAGTCTAATTATATAATATATAAATTCAATAACAGCCCGCCTTAAAGCAATATGTGTATGTAACAATATATAAAAAGTATATATTACAATCATTGTATGTGTTTATATTATTGTATGCATGTAATAATGTTATGTGAATGTATTACGTAATTTAATAATGTAGGAGCTGTGAGAATAATAGGTTAAAAGTTGCTAACAATGAGGTAGCCTTGAAGCTATAATGAATTTGAAACTTTAACAATACTGCTTGTGATTCTTGGAAGCAATAATGTAATTTTTGTGACAGTTTATAAAATAGCCAATCAACAACCAGAAAAGCGTTAGTTAAATGAAGGTATTATATTGGAGTAGGATTAGCCAATCGGAAACTGTAATATAGCAAAATTTACAAATTCAAAGTTCAGTTGCTTTAGACAGCGCTCATAACTGGACGCGTTGGTTGTAGACAGTGGTCCTAACCCGACGCGAGATGCGTCCTCGAGAAATTTAATACGTAATCGTGAGAGACTAAAATAGTTTACGCGTTAAAAAGTGCAAGTAATTAATAAAAGGATCTCACAGCTCTCTATATCAGTGAAGTGTTATTTAAATTGTATCAAAGATTAATAACTGAAGTAAAAATTATAATCTGTGTAAGCCTACATTCTTAGCCGCACTCGCAGCCGAGGCAAACAAAAATATATAATATTTAAAGAAACAGTCAAATTACAACGTTAATATTTTTTAAATTTGGGGCGAAGGCTCCCGGGTAACATACGTGCGGTTGCAATTACTTCAAGTTCGGCTCCTCAACAGTTGAACTTCAATACAACTCCTACTTCAAATTGGCTTTCCATACGTAGCAGCAAAAAAATAGCTACTTCACTTGTCATGCGACATACTCTCTCTATTTGTCTCTCTCGTTTCTACTGGATAAGTCCTCAGCTACAACGTTACTGAATTTGCTTTGGCTTGTCTGGTTAGTGTAATACCTTGTCAACAGTGCCCCTAACCAAGCACTTACAAAGTCGCTTCATTGCAAAACCCTTGTACTCAAGGTTTCTCTCCTCCAAGTTACATTTGTTTCTGAAGCTTAAGAAATCATCCTCTTTCTCTTCTAATTGCACCTCATGTTAACTAGTCATTTGATTTTAATATAGAGGCAACTGAAAAATTCATTGCCACAACCGGGATTTGAACACAGTTCTCCCGTTTTCCACGCGGTTGCTTTAACCATTGAGCTACTGTGAAAACATTTGGCGGAACGTTGCCTCAAGATATTTCTCTGGGATGAACATTTCCCGCACGGAAAGCGGAGAACTGTGTTCAAATCCCACCTGTGGCATTGAGTTTTTCTGCTGACTCTTTATTGCGACATTTAGTATATTTTCAATAGTTAGATATGTACATGTAGACAGCTTCTTCTGGCAGTGACGTAGAGTTTATGGGAGGAGCTATTACATAGATTCTGAAGTGCATACACCATTCTTCCTCTTTGGAGCTTGGGGAGTCAGCGGGTCAACATTGGGCGGGTAAATCGTCCTCATCGAAATAAAAAGTAAATCATTTGCGTTTTATAACTTTGCAGCTGTAATAAGCCTACGAGGGCAGTCCCAGAAGTACCTGACCTGACGAATAGATAGTGGTTGCTATTTCAAAAAAATGACTATGGTAGAAAGTACCAACCTTATAAAGCTTAAGTTTGATGATATGTTGGTTAGTAAATGTTTGGCAGTCATCAATAGTGAACGCTCTCAGCAAATTTGTAAACATGGACAAAATAGTTTCATTTAAAAAGTCTTAATCCAACTAATATTAAAGACGAGCTAGATTCTACTCTGGGAGAGTCTGCTGCTTCATTTAAAACAGTAAAATATTGGGTGGCAGAGTTTAAACTAGGCCGACGAGCTGCCAAGATGAACATCGCAGTGGTCGACCAAATGAGGTGACCACGCCAGAAGTTGTAAAGAAAATCCATAAAATGGTATTGGATGAGCAAGCTAGCAGACATTGTAGGCATTGCAAAAAGCGCTGTACATCGCATACTAACTGAAAATTTAGACATGAGAAAACTGTGCGCAGGATAGGTGTAGCGTTTACTCTCAATGGAACAGACAGCGAAGCGAAGATGTTTCAGTCCAGTGTTTGGCGATGTTTCACTGCAATAAAGCAGAGTTTTTGCGTCGATTCATAACCATGGATGAAACATGGGTCCATACTTCACACCTGAGACGAAGGTACAGTCAAAACAGTGGATTGAAAGTGGAGAATATGCTCCAAAGAAGGTGCAGACAGTTCCATCTATAGGCAAGGTAATGGTCAGTTTTTGGGATGCGCGTGGAATAATTTTCATTGATTAGCTTCAAAAAGGAAAAGCAATCAATGGGGAGTATTGTGCAAGCTTATTGCACCGTTTGAATGATGAAATAAAGCAAGAACGGCCGCATTTCGCGAAGAAGAAAATGTTGTGTCATCAAGACAATGCACCAGTTCACACCTTCATTATCGCCATGGCCAAAATCAATAAGCTAAAGTTCGAATTGCTTCCTCATGCACTATATTCGCCAGACTTAGCCCCTTCTGATTATTTTCTGTTTCCAAAGTTGAAGAAATGGCTTGGTGGTAACAGATTTGCTAAGAATGAAGAGGTGGAGTCTGAAGTTGATGGCTATCGACGGTTCTCACTATAAACAGAGTATCGAAGCTATTGAACATTCCTGGGAAAAGTGTATCGAGATGAAAGGAGACCATGTAGAGAAATAAGAATGTTTTTTCCCAAAATTTTTGTGTTTTCTTTGTTAGGTCGGGTATTTATAGGACGGACCTCGTATTAATGTCTTGAAATGTGTTGATCTTTTAAAAGTAAGGGGCCCTTCCTTTTCAGCTCCTGTAGTATAATTCATCTAAATTAAATAAATAAATTATAGCTGAATAATTCTGAAATATTTTATGGTTCGCTCCCAATGTCGTCCCGGTTTTTGTTGAAATTTATCAAAAAGTATTCCCAGACTTTCCAGCTCTCCATCGAGTTGTCTTAGGGTATGACAATATCCAGACCAGGTTAGTTCTGTAAAAAGTATAATAAGTCTCATTAGTTGTAATGAACTATAATTAATTATATAATAATAAACCATTCTAACCATTTGATTGTTGCCCACTAGGAAAATCAACTTCCCTGGCTTCCATATTAAAGCAGGCTTGCGTGAAGCCGCACAGGTTCCAATGAATCTGTAAAACGCCTGTGATATACGTGGAGCTTGTACAGTGATCTACCGTTATCGTTAAATTGGAGGGTAATCACTGGGCTGACTGCTGAGGCCATAAAGTTTGTTTCTGATAAAACTGCGTTTGACTCTTTGTTCCCGGAAAATAACTATGCTCGACTGCTGTTAATCTAGTCAAATCTGCAGTCACAAATATGCGGATAAAAACAGGAATAAATAACTGAGAACAATACAATAACTTAAACTTTGAACCAGGTTTTATTAGTGAATAATATCAGCAATTTCTCACCAGCCATGAATATCTTCATCAGCTAAAAACAAATCTTGATTATTTATTTCAATTCGAGAAATATAGATACCCTATGAAATTATCATACTCAGTACTAAAAAGTAAATGTCTATCCGCTTACATTTTATACAATTTCTTACTCTAGAGTAAAGTCTGACAAAAATAGTTCTTACATGTATGTAAGTATTCAAAAGTTTAACCTGTAAGTAACTGTTTCTACATAGAGAATTGCATTAAAGATGTATTAATGAATGAAATCAATGGCTTAATATGCTTTGGAACAAACAGCTAAATATATGTATGTGCCTCTCAACATTTTTCTCTACATATGTCAAGTTTTGAATTAAGGGTTCCTTCGATTGAAGGGGAAAAATCCCATTAGTTATTTTTAATTTAGTGAGGTTATCAACGTTACTTATGGATCAGAAGTTCCTTAATGGATTGACGTGTTTCTTCCATCAGATTCTGATAGTAAGTTTTTTTTCCAAGAATAGTTTGTTGAAGCTATATAAAATTGAATGATAGTGGCTAGAGAAGGGCACACATGGCAACACTTAGATTTTACAATCACATTAAGTATTTATGTCTGGGCGAAATTGGGAGTACGCTTACCTGCCTAAAACAGACATGAAGGTAACTTCCTCTCTTTCCCTCTCTGCAAGAAAACAGCAAGAGATAGTTCTGTAACTCCCATTTCGACTTAAAATTATTTGAGAGTTGATTAAATTGTATATAGCTTATCAATAAATAAAATCTGCAACGTGCTGTTAAACGGTTTTCCTTTTTCGTGCCCTAAGTTGTATTCCCTTATCATTTTAATGACTTTCCGCAGTAAATTGAATGGGCAGATGTAAACGCAATTAATGCCCCCCTTGCAGATACAATGCGATCGCTTACTATTTTGCTACAAGTTCGTTTAATTGCTCTGAACTAAATCGTCCAGTCAAGTGCAAGAAAGAGAGATTGAGGGCTCTCCTTCAGCAGCAGAAGCCGAACAACGGAAAGTTGATTACATTCCGCACAAGTTCGCTTAATGTAACGTTCTCCATTAAATTGTTTTGCGTTCTGTCCCTTGCAATAACTCGAGTGAAGAACCCCTCCCGTTCCTTAATCGAAAAGGCGATGTCGCTCCTCCCAAGATAATGGAATTGGAAGAAAAAGATACTACTTGATTAAGTCTGCGAGTTTTAAAAACGTTTTACCACTCAAGAATTGTACAAGCTGGTTTATAGATTAAGGGAGTTGGTCTAATTATTAATTTTGACACCAACTTTTTCTACAGGCCATTTCGATTACAGCTTATACGTTTTATAGTTTTGCCTGGTACTGAAAGCAGGCGTGCAATACTTCAGTTTAATTAAAAGATAACTTTCCTAGGACATTTCATTTTCGTGTGGCTAACCAATAACGGATCTGGAAAAGGCATTTGACAGAGGCGATTGGAAGAAGCGTATGGACGTTCTGAAGACAATTGGTATGGAGTGAAAAGGATAAGGATACTACCTAATCTAACAAACCAGAGGCAGGATATGGAACAATGTTCAAGAGGAAAATACTGTAAGAAGAGAAAACCACAATGGGTGTCCTAACCTCCATTATGCTGCAAATCTACTTAGAGAAATTTGGTGAAGAATTTTTTCAAAACAAGGGAGAAATTGTGGTGGGAATAAGAATAAAACACATAAGATACGCTGAATATGTATCATCCTGTGGATCATATTAACGGAGATAAATGTTAACGTAAGTACGCGATGAAGATAAATGCTAAATTCTAAATGAAGTACCGGAATAAGTGGATAGTACTATGGATGGATCCCTGAAGGAAGAATTGAAGAAGAGATTAGCAAAGTGCAATTATGGTTATTGTGTTTATGGAAGCTTGACGCTGCGACGAAGTGAGGGAAAATGACTGGAAGAATTTGAAATGAGATCACATAAAAGATCCTATGCTAGTTAGAGGAAGCATTGTATTCGACCAAAATCTCGATTCCACCGCAAATACATGTTTTGTGGTCCCCTGAACTCCCAACAAAACATTTTATAGGCATGTGTGCATGTATGAGAAAGAGAAAGTGAGAGAGAGAAAACAGCATGACTCATACACCAAAAGTTGAATGTGGGCATTGATATCCTATCTTCCAAGAATGCTCTGCAAAACCATTTTTTGATGTAACTGGCCATTACATGGGGAAATTATCGTACTTTTTATTTTCTCAAATGTTTGATATAAATGAGGAAAAATGCACTCTTGAATTTTCTGTAAATATCGTGTGACGATCCCTTCATTCTCATTGAATTCTGTATAATTATGAAAACAAAAGATGTGGATAAACTTACTTCAGAAACAATGCAGGTTTCATCAAAAATAAATAACTTCTATCAAACTTTTGTATTAAATAGCTTCTAAAATAACATTCTTGCATCTCAAACCATTTACCACATATTTCTTGTTATAGTTTTCCAATATTGCAAGCTACACACTTTGGAAATTATTGTCCGTCATTTTGTTTCACCAGGCAGACAAAGATTAGTTAAAATAATAAGTTCAGCGCACATATCGCAAACGGTTGGCTGTCGTACTAGCGCCCTGTGTGCTTCTACATGCCCATAATAAAATCGTATTTCAACAACTTAAGAAAACATTTATCCTTATTAAAAAGTAGTAGAAAAACCAAATTTTTATGATTAATTTGCAAAATAGATAGGAAGTAAATTATTTTGGTAGAGAAAGTGCTTTTGTAACACATCTGATTTTTTCTAAGTGTTTAACAGAGTCACCATGACCACAAGGGAGAAAAAATAGGAAAAAGAAACGCCGACACGATATCCATCACCACAAAACTGGTAGATGTCCTTATTAAATTGAAAAGCGTTTACTCATTCTTTATAGTATCTGCCTTTCTTGTAGATATATACAAAGCGATTTTTAAGTGAACGCTATACTCACGGAGCTTTCCCCACACAAAAATAAGCGGGAATATTGCTCTGAAAGCAAGAAAAGCTAGCTGTTCGGTAGATATTGCAGGCAACATTGCCGCTTTCTATGCTACAGTTTACTTTAAACAAGAAGCGACTTATGACAGCTATTGGAGGGGCATGTTTCCGTATTATTTCCATGACAATCTCCCCTCCGCCATTGTCGTAGCCAGTAAGGTTCAACCACCCTCCTTTCCCTTTGCCAACAAGCTGAATTTTGAGATTTTGGGTGTTGTTATATTATGCTCCATCGTAACACGTGCTTTCACACCGCTAACTAATACAACCCGGCAATGCTGTCCTCCTACTTCCCTGCTATAAGTGAACTTTTCACAAGTAGCTTCTTGTTTAAATGCTATTGTAGTGTGCATTTACTCATGATAGGCGATGGCATGCGAGCGCACTTGCGGTAATTTGTAACCGGTCAAGCAGGATAATAACATGAGTAGCAAATTCCTTTTCTTTATATCTGAGAGGTTCTTTCCAGACTATTGTCCATTGTACGACGAAGTATTGTTAAAGGAAACAGCAGTGCAAGGTTGTGAATAAAGGATGTACAGAGTTATTCTTATTTCTCAGTTGAATAATACATTTTTTTCTGATGTTTGAAAAATTATCATTATGCAAAACGTCACATAAAAAATGCTTCTATGCTGAATGTAAATGTAAGAAAATGACAAAATTATGATGTAAATCTAAATAAATCCTCTAAAATAGAAAATGGCATAAAACGAGCAAAAATCACCGAATAAATATTGTGCCGTATTAACAATTTGGGGTTTCCATTGTCATTATCAGACATATTGTTGCTTTTGTCACTCCTGGCTAGCTTTGCTAGCCACGAGTGGTGGGGATATAGCGTCTGTCTTGCCGAGTATTCCGAGAGAAGCGGATCGCGCAAGCAAGCCGGTTTTTGGCTCGGTGGACATCTCCCCTCAACGTTCATATTTAATAATGTAGGAACCCCAAACGGTTGGGAAATAAATCTAGAAATGTGCAAGTAGATTTGGGCTATGGATTTTGTACAGTGGAAAACCCACGCCTTCCTCTTAGCCTCCACACCACATTTCGGGCCTCCGCGACCAAGTGATTATACGTCCCCTCAATGCACGTGCTCAAAATTAATTAATTTTTTCATGTGAACTTTTAGGCCTCTACCCAGCATTAACAATATACATTTTCTATAACTTGGACTCTTGATAAGGATCTATGTTAACGTTAACAATGCCTATGAAGCAACAATTGAAAGATGATGTGTCAGTAGACTGCGGACCCTGGTAAAAACTAACAGATACCAATACTGCACGCCACGTCACCTGAATAGGCAACCCCTTGCACGCTGTTCAACCTGACTGGTAAGCCTGCGCTGTTGCACATGACCTGTCTGTTAGCTTCGAGCAATGAAATAACAGAGCTGGTCAATAGGCTACGGTATGAACCCCATAAGTACATGTTAGTTGTTCGTCATGAATCTGAAATTCACATCCTAGCTTAGGGCTATTGGCGGTGGATGCATATCCCGCCGTTATAAGTTTTCCGATTGTATTTTCCAATCCTCTTCACAGACTAGTGGGGGGAGAATTTTGCACGCAGCGAGGCGAATGCAGATCCCCACATCTGTGTGATATTGGGAGTCCTGTAACGATTCCGTCGTATAATTTTGTAGGCAATTGGAATCTAAAAGAGTCAGAAGCGATTGACCAGTGGTGCGCAAGAGGGCCCAAATCCAGTAAATTAGTTAACTGTAATTTCATTAGTCGGTCACTTGTCCTGTATATGCAGCGTGTAAAGAAAATATCGATTTGTTTAGGAAAGAGAGGATTCTCGGTAACAAGTGACGGCCGCTGGCAGCGCAATTAGCAATGGTAATACGTAACGCTCATTACATATACAGCAGGCTAGCACTTGCCGGTCGCGCGTTCACAAAAACCAACTAAAATTAAAAACCCTGCAATTTAAATCTTAACCCGGAAACTGTAGGTGCTAAGAGAATTCTTTACTTCTCCTGCCTTGCTTTTATATTCGTAAACAAAACTTAATAATCTGGAAGCTTATGCATAAGTTTATTAAAGCGATAATCTGGTACTACACCGTAACTCTTGGAAATCAATTAATTCTGGCAGTTTTCAAGGCGTTCTCCAAAATTCATTATAAATGGAGTTCACTTGGGTTTGCAACTGAACGAACGCAATAATGGATCTGGGCTGTGTGGATTTTGTTTTTAATGGTATTCTAAGCTTTATATTTCGCGCTCAATTACGAGCGTTTCTGAGCGCTCCTTCGTCATGAGTTTATTTTGGTGTCAATGACGGCGTTCCGGACCGTTCTGAGGTTACCTGGTTCGTTATGTAGATTGCCGAAGGGACATGCTTTCAGGCTCTTACCTGTGCTTGGCTGCAACAACGACAGGTGAATTTACATCCGGTTCAGTGGTGGCGAAAACGGGACTCGCGAGGTAGTGTGACTCGCAAGCGCCACTCCTTTTCTAGCTATCTATCCATTTGTTTTCTAAATGCTGCTGAGTGGTGTAGTGCGTGTTGCATATTTGATGACTCGAGGGAGAAAGAAATTTTTGCCACCCTTGATCTAGAGTATTGAGAAATACGTGTTGTTGAGACATTTTCCGATCGCGGGCCTTTTCATCTGATGTTCTCGTAATAATTTATTACTGCTATACTAATGGACAATTTACGTAATGGTAATTTAGTATCAAGTTTTATGTAAATGCTCAGGGGATTTGTAATTTCACTTTTAGTGTGTAATATCGAGCGTTAAGTTAACCTTACTTGTGCCATTTTTAGGTGCTAATTAGGGTCGCAACATCGGAGTCGCTACATGGAGGAAACCATATGAAATAGGCAGGTGAGGGTGTAGTGATAAGGGCTGACATTGACCCCCTATATAAGAAGAATTATACATGTCTCGCAAACATTTATTTTATTTCTGCAACATTATTTATAACATATACAGATGACTTGTCTAACTGAAATGTCTTTATTAAATCATTAATACAAAACGCTACGTCACAATATGCAAATGCAGAAGATTCTATGTCAGTTTATTGCAATGAATTACAACCCGCAACTTTGTATCCTGCTGTTTATATAACGGATATTGGCAAAAATAAATACTGTGCATAGTTCTTCATTAAACGTTTGATTTGATGGAGATGGCTTTATCCTCACGTTTTGCAACACAACACTTGTATGTTTCTGTGTTGACATCTCTTCGCACATTACTCGAGCTACTATGCGGAGAAGCAATTGTGTTATTGCACGGTTTGCAATAAAGGTTGTCAATAATAGAGCAAACATTTTCCCCATTCTCCAACATATAGTTTTGCAACGCTGTGGGCTTTCGTACCCTTTTCTTTGGCGTTTCGTCTAGTGAATACTTTGCAGAAAAGCACTTGACTCAATTGTACAGCTAACCATCTCGCTGTAAACAGTTGACTACAGGACGCCTCTAAACAAACGTAACTACTCCGATGTCGCAGCCCAGTGATAATGTATTTAATCTTTTGGGTTTTTGAAGTATTAGTATTGTTACTCTTTTGTGAATCCTGTCTGCATAATTTGGGGCCGTTGAAGGTCATATACTCTTAACATGCTTAACTGTAATCTCGTGGCGCATTTATTTTAAAAGCAGAGAGATATAGGCTGTTTGCTTTCCCATTGCTGTGTTACCTTACGCATTGTTATGTGCAAATGTGTTGGTGCAATTAACAAAAGGAACTTTCAAATGTACAACAAGATATTGTTACAATTGATTCATATTGTAATTGCGATTCTCTACTCATTATCGCGGTTTTTGTCGTGAAAGCTTTATTGAAATAAATGCATATGTTGTTCAAGATTCCTTCACCTTCCAGAAAGTTGATCTTGTTGATATAATTCTGTATGGCCTCTTTGGGTTTCATTCGTAAATTTATTGCCCAGCGTAAAGTAGAGAAAAATAGGCCGAGAGAGAGAGAGAGACAGAGAGAGAGAGAGCGGAGGGGAAGAGTGGAGTAAGAATTATGTTACATTCGTCACACTATCTTGTAAAAAAAATTTGTACATAAAATGTGTACATGGGACTGGATAAGGGCGCAGCTGTGGCAACATCCAGTTAGACCCGGAAACCGCAGTTAACCACATTGACACAAGCGAATAATTATTGTATATACTTTCTGAAAATGTTTCCCTTAAAACTAGCCTTAATTGTTATTTATTCATAAATCTATTAAAAATTATCCATAAATAAGGTTATTGCTTTTTCTACCATTAACCCACGGTAAGTAGACGAAGTACTGTATTTCACCCTAAACTTTTATATCGAGACTTCATCGGAAATACACGATTTCAGGCCCCTCCAATAAAAATAAAATAGTTGTTAGAAAAAAGCACCGTGTGCATGTGTGTGTCTGTAAACCGCACAACTAAAAAACGAAGTGTTTGACATACTAAACTTGGTAAGTGGGAATGAATTTTGTATGACAGGTAACAGTGTTTAGTCGTCATTGGTTTGCTTCTCGTAGTCGTGCAAAGAGTGAAATTTGAAAGGCAGCATCTAACGACTCCATTTCTTAAAACTTCAGCTTCAGCCTCCTAAATACCTATTGCACCTAAACGAAATGTATAAAGAAACCATTTCTGCAAACGTTTATCTCAAAGCGGACAGAAAAATCACATTTGTAGAAAATGCACACCTAAATTCCTATGAATGTAACACCAGTTTTTTACCCGCTTGTTAAACAGAATAAATATGGAGCTACCCTGTTTTTTTTTACTGAGCGGGATGTCTCAGGCGGCAGTGTTTGTGGCCCGCATTCGGGAATTAGTGGGTTCGATTCCCCAGCCGGCCATCCTGACACATGTATTTTTTCGGGGGTTTCCGGGGTTGCTAGGGGAATGCTGGAAAGGTTACTTATACCCCTTGAATTTCCTGTCCTTCCATTTCACCTCAATTCTCATTTCACGTCACCTTTCATCTCTTTGGTCGTTTCAGCGTTGCAAGTATCGCCGGGAGTCTCGGCGTTGCATGGCAGGAAAAAGGATGTTTTCCGGAACACTTCGCCCCCGGGATGAGGACAGTCTTTGAGTCCCAGGTCCTCAGCGGGATATGCACCTACCGCAAGGGGGTAGGGGAGCCGGTTGTACCAGCTGCCGTTCGGGGAGTTTCAATATGGAAAATGTAGGGACCCTGCCCTCTACTGTCGGTCTCCTGATCCGGCCGCCTTCTGTCTCCTCTCACCTCACTCCTCCCTCCTAGGGGCTAGGCACAAAAGCCTTCTACTGAAACTGGGCCTCGATGGAGGGCAATAAATATTACATTGGCATTAAGCTAGTTTAATAAGAGTCATCTTTAATATATTTGGAACGGGTTTAAATGAAGTTCAAGTTTCAATGAATAACACTCTTAACTATTAGGTCATTCAAAAACAGTGTGCAATACATGTATGTACTTAGGGCATCAAAATGTTTGGGAAATACAAAATACTCTTTAACGCGCACTGCAATACTTCATATTGTACTTACTACCATAGACTTTTTCCTACTTTTTATGTTGACCGAGGCAGGGAAAATTATTTTCGTGGATCTCAGTTAAGAATCCTCTTTTGAAACGCGGAGAAAATTAAAAATATAAAGTATTGAATCAAGGTAATACAAAGCATTACAACGGAAATTAAGGATTAATTGTAAAAACTAAAAAAGACATTATTGGTAACCAGTTAGCTAAATGCTGTGAGTAAACGTTAAAAATGATCAGTTTTAATAATTGCGTATGAAAACCGCCTTTCCATTAATTAGCGGGCAAATCTGAAACGTTACTCTTGTCTTCTCTACTAAATTAAGGTAAGATATATATCCAGAAGGATTTATAGTTTTAATCACTTCCTAGGTCTGAGAACAGGTCTCATTGAATGATAACTTTTAAGCGGACCTGTAACATACGGACTTGCAATATAGGTGAATTTTCCGGTTAAGTGGTTCATAACTGAATTAGAGCTAATTGCAGCTGTATCCTAATTTCAGGATTCCTGACTCTGTCATGAAAGAGAGCGTCGATTGTTCACTCGCCGATGATGTTAACCAACCACGTCGCTTGTTTCGGCAATGCAGATTTCAAGAATGGTGGGAGCTATATACGGAATAGGTTCAAAGGAAGTATTTAGTAAAATAAGTTTTAAGGGGATACACCACTGAAAAGTCTACTCTTTAAAATTTTCTGTGAATTTAAGTTTGTCTTGCATAAACTCCGAACAAATTTAAATATAATTGCGATGTCCTTTTTTATTTTTTAAGTTGCCGAGATTCAAAACGAATGTTATCATATGCAAATGTTCCACACGATAAAATCTTAAAAATCATATTCCCTTTAAACATCCATTTCCTTTTGTGATCAGAGCCCACAAAATTATGATGTATGGATTTGTGATAGGTCAAGAAAAAATAATTTTTTAAAACTTATGATTTTCTACTTTTTAAATTTTGTTTAAAACTTAATGGATAAAAAAAACACTTCACATCTCAATTTCCAAGGCTATTTTAAATGTTTGACTTTTCGAATTACATTGAAATTTTCTGACGTATTTGATGAAAACTCTGCAGCATATGGAATATTTTGTAGGAATAAACTGCTGAGTAAAATAATTTCTAAAAATTCGAAGTATAAATTAAATATAGTTTCATTGCAACAGTTTATGTTATTTATGTGTAAAGGGAAGTTCTACAATACTGAAGGGAAGATTAATTTTGTAGTATTATTGTACTCTCTACTACGTATAGTAAGTAGGGGAAGTATTGCAATCCACACAAAAATTCGATGCAGAGGTTTCACCGGAATTACATGTTTTGAGGCCCCCAAAATCCAAGAATAGCATTTTCAGAGAAAGGTCTGTGTGTGTGCGTGTGTGTGTGTGAGTGTGTGTGTGAGTGTGTGTGTGTGTGTGTGTGTGGATGTGAACAGCATAACTCAAAAACGAAAAGTCGGATAAATACCAAACTTAGTATTCAGGTTCAGATGCGACACGAAGCATTTTCAAGAAAATCCCCCACCCCAGTCTACCCTTTACATGGAACATTTTCTAAAAAATGGTTCTAACGGTTTTGATTAAAATATCACATATTTAAGATATTTTCATGACAGATTAAACGTATATCTTGAACTTCTGGGAATCCCCAAAACCCCTCATCATTCTGAATAACTTTTGCATAACTGGTAAACCGTAAGAGATAGACAACATTTTACTACGCAAAAAATGATCTCGTGGTAACACGCAATTTATGTCATATACATTCTTTTTGTGGAGTGAACCATTTCTGAAATATTCCTGGTTATTTATTTGAATTTTTCAATACTTATTCGTTTTTTGTGCTGAACATGTATAGAGAATGGAATGCTCCACATAGCAACCAGCTCTTAAAAGATTTGGCTATCACTTAAAGCCTACCATATTTCCCTTGCACCAAAATTAAAAATAATAAGATAGTTTCTGCAAATTTTTATCTCGATTAAGATGAAGTAGACGGAGAATAAGCGTTTATAAAAATTGTTTACACAAAAGTAGAGAAATTCATGTTAGTGTAACACATCAGACATTTTTATTTGGACGTGCAATTCAAATGGCTATTATCATGAGATTTTCTCCAACTTTCAATGAAGACATAACATACGTTATGTATTACCGTATTCATATAAATACGGTTTCTTTTATCCCCGTTACGTTATTCTCAATATATATTTTCCCTAGGAATAATCTCAAATTAAGCAGTGGCTGCTTAACTACATACAACATGCAAAAACTGCGTGCAAATATGTAGCTGTGGTAAGAACCTCTTGCGATGGCAAAAAGAAGAATTGCAAACGTTCAAATGTGTCTGCAACAAGACGTATTTGAGAAACGTGTTCATAAACCCATAAAAAATTCCAAAATGCTATGATATAAATTGTTGTTTACGGAAGCTTCCGTTTTTTCCTGTAACTTTTGCCTATCTCTTATAATCTCCTAATTATAATTATAAAAAAGTCAATCACTATGAAGACGACTTCACAGAAATGTCAAACATTCTTTTTAGTTTAGTTCCTAAAGCATATGATGAAAACGGGAGCATTTTTCCATGTAAAGAGTAATTTGGGAATAGGGAATTTTCTTGAAAATGTTCGCCTGGAGTGCTTAAAAAGTGTCTGACTCAAATATGAAATTTGGCATTCATACAGCTTTTCGTTTTGGATTTATACTCACTTACCCTCACTTCCTGTCACACATACCTTCTTAAGAAGTGTTTTTGAGGTGGCTCAATGGATCTCACAACGTTTGTTTTGGGTGAAATTTTCTTATCGAGATTTTGGATGGTAAAGAAAGTAAAACGACAAAATAGGTGGATATATTAGGTTAAACCTCTTGCCCTTCGTTCTCCCCATAATGAAGCATTATGCCATATTCTGATGCAGTTTCTGGTGCGATTGTGTGATCATTGATCAGTGCTTACTATTCCTACTGGCTATCTATGTTTGGGAAGTCCAGAAAATCAGCTGACACAACAGGCTATTGTTACGAAAAGCACTGTACACGGTATTCCAAATCGTCCCTACAGAACACCTGTCGTGTATCCCCCGAGACACGCAGAGCACGATGCCAATGTTCGGCTCTGCAGGTGGTTTCAAGGCTTCCTGTCTGAAGAAGGTGAAGACATTGTGGACGTGACTTACTCCGCAGAGAATCATCGTCCCATTTGAGTAGATCCTACAACCAGAATACTTTCTACGGAGTCAGAAAAATCTCATTTTAAGGGATTTTATGTTTTGTATACCATAATCATAAGCTCCACTTTCTTCCTCGCAAATGCTAAACGGGGAAGCATTGTGACTAAGTTATTCTTCTTTATGTTCCACCCCATCAAAAATGACGATTACAGCCACACCACCGTTCTGGACACTTAATCGAAAAATTACTGAAGAACAGAGCCTCCCTACCTATTCACTCCCTGCCCCCCTCTCCTCCCTCTCCCTCTCTCTCTCTCTCTCTCTCTCTCTCTCTCTAACATTTCGGTAAAATTCGAGAATTTTTTAATGGAATGCATTAATTGCATTATAAGTAACTAGAGAGAACGTAGAAAGACATTTGGAGAAGAATTAACGAAACTTATTGACGACATTTGTTGAAAATCAAAACCTGGAAGGATTAAACAGTGACTAAAAATATAATTTGGAATTTACCAGATTTTTCGGTTTTAAGTTGTCCCTCTCTCTCTCTCTCTTTCTCTCTCTCTCTCTCTCTGAGATTTCGAAGAAATAGGCAAAGTAAAAAGGGGAGAAAATGAAATGAAAGACAGATCTGGGGAGGAATTAGCGAAATCTATTTAAAAGAAAATAGTGCAACTTATTTTTCGTTGCTTAGCAACACAGCTGATGTAACAAGCGCCTTCCATACCTAGCCGTGGACTAAAGTAAGATGTTTTCATGATCAAAGTGCATTTTGTGTGTTGTCGGACCCTCCCTACGTTTATTAATGACAGCTTGTTCAAGTGTGACAGCGATGGTGCAGGTGATAGTCCTGCTGCAATGCATAAAGAATGGTAAGTTGTCCCCACGCCCTACCCTCATCTCATAATTATCTTACTGTTTCATCTCTCTACCTGAGTTGAAGAAATAAAGCCGAAAAAACTGACCTAAAACTAAGCATCTCTATTGCGGTCAAGAAGTATTTTCTGTTACAGCCCACCTCAGATTAATCTACCAGAAGTGAGAAAGAAAGGTACTTGACTAGCAGGCATAAAAGTGATAGGTGTATCTAAAGATTTGCGAGACCTTCTGAAATTCGTATTCACAAAGCAAGTCTGTTTCGTTCTAAGACATATCAAGCACATCTGAAACAGAATGAGCAAGCTCACAGCCATATCACTGATGTCTCAATTTTCATATAGCAATGATCTTTCAGACATAGGAGAGGGATCTCGCGATTTCTTTAGCAAGTTTGGTAGCAATCTCAGAATATGGAAGAATAAAACAGTGAATACTAGTGATGGGATGATACTACTATTTCTCGATACTGATACCGAACTGATTTTTGTGCATCGATACTCGATATTTGATACTCACCTTATAAAAAAATTTAAAGGCAATACTTGTTCCTGAATTATGTTCTTATAGTAGTTATCTGTGCATAAACTCATGTAACCAATTTTGTATTGTATGCTACTTCAAAATTGTTCCTGTTTGACATTATCATTGTTAGAACTGTTTTTTATCTTGATAATGTCACAGATTATAGGTATATTCCCTATTATTAGTCTAAGACGATAATAATAATAATAATAATAATAATAATAATAATAATAATAATAATAATAATATCTTTGCTTCCCTTTTTATGTAATTATATTTTGTGCTGAAACGTACCTTTTAAAGGATTTTCTATGCCTATTATGAAAATTAGTCGTACGGTATACCCGTAAGCTATGTTCGTGACCTGAGCTTGATTTGTGAAAACACAAACTAACAGATGGAAGAAAAGAAGAAATATTTCTATCTCTGTATTATCTCTGATTTGTTTCTGCTGGATTCACAGATTTTGGTCACCGCAATAGGTAAATGTAAAGACTGAGAGTGAGTCACAAAGCCAGACTGTTGCAGAAGCGTGATTTAGCGCGTCAGCTAAATCAACTTCATTCACAACTCAGTTAACGCTGCATTTACACGTATACCTCTACTCCTTTCCCCATTTGCTTTGCATGGTTTCATTTAGACACAAACGCCTATAGAATGTTATATTGACTACCTATACGAAACGCAGTCGCGGTCTATCAAGAACTATAGTCCAGCAACCCTTTGAGGTTATGTGTGAGGCAATAACGGGAAAGCTCGACTCCTTCCATTCCTTATCTGGTATAAGTTAAACGCAAAAACGTTTAATAATGCAAAATTTAAAAGTTTAAAAGTAACGATAAGAGCCCAAGGTTTATCTCAAAGTATTAAAGCACACAGTATAAGCCTACAGTTTGAGGTAGCAAAGGTTGTATGCAAAAGAGCAAAAATCCCAAAATTTATAGCGAATTTTCCGACCCCAACTCCACATTTAGTTTAAAAATATTTTAGTTACATTCGATTTTCAACATCTTATCTTACATTTTTCCAAGAAGTATTGGTGAATTTTCATGTAACTGGGATAACACAAACAAACATTACTGAAGAAAGAAAGTAATACTCACAGTCTTGCAATGGAATCACCATTTTAATTATAATCTCCTGTACCGTGGATTTGGAGGAATTACTAAATGTTTCAGTGCTTCTACAAATTAGGATTTGAACGCCCAAATTACTTCCTAGATTGTATCAGGGACCAGTTAATGTTTGGAGCCTTTTTTGTGAAGTGAAGCAAGAACGTGGTGTCCTCCGTGGTCTAGTGGTACCACGCTAGCCTACAGTTCCCAAGGTCGCGGGTTCAAATCCAGCGGAGGGCGATGGATTTTTTGGGGCGTAAAAATCCTTAGCATAACTTCCTTCAGAAAGTAAAGCCGGTGATCCCGTGTTTAGATTTACGGCACGTAAAAGAACCTCAAGCCTGATAAAAGGGCATCTGAGCAAAATTTCCGGTATTTCACGCCCAATATAGAATGGGACGCTAAGAACCATAGCAGTCAAAGAGCGTCCATAAATAAAACTCAAATTTAAAGGAAGAACGTGTAACGTTTTATATATCTAATTTGCTGCCGTCATACAAACGAAATACACCACCGTATTGTACTAAATTTTCTAATGTATACGAATTGAAGATAGCTGTAACAACTTCGTGTACTTAGAATTCTAAAGATCTGGTGTGTTACAATCGCATGATGCTATGGAGACACTATAATTTACCTTCATATACAAGATGGCCACATTAAGTGTTATAGGTGAATATCTCTTAAAACGAATATAAACAACCAAATAACCAAGAATTCCAAATCTTATAGGAGCAAGGGACCTTCCAAACTTGGTATGGATAATACCCTTATGGGGCACACAGGCCCAACCTTAAATTTTTAAATAAAACCATAATAACTTTTTTATATTCTGGCTCCCATAAATAACAAAGCAGCTTTTATTTAATTTTTTTTCTAAAATGAATTGTTGAGCTCTTGAAGCGTGTTTTCACTGAAGCACACAATAGTAGAAAGTAGTACTAAATGAATAAGTAACTTAATAAATACACTGGTGATTACATAAAATTACTTATTAAATGCTCAAAGTATTCTCCACTAACATCTAATCACTTGGTAAATCTTTTTAAAAGGCTTTCTCTGTTAACAACATACAGAGACTAATAGTGCGACAAGCTTCACGTATTCGAAATTCCATATTCTCTTTGGTTGTAGGTGCTTTAAACATGACTGTTTTATGTATCCCATAAAAAGCAGTCCAAGGGTGTTATGTGGGATAAACGAGGGGGCCAGGTCTTAGGTCCAGCACGTCCAATCCGTCTATAAACAAGAGTCGTTTAGCAGTTGACGCGCGCGTATTGAAATGTGGTGGTGCACCATCCTGCTGATACCACATTTCTCTTCTCACATTGAAGGATAATTTTCCATAAAGGTAGGTTGAGAAAATGGCAGTATGATTCACCAGTAATTATACCTTCAAAGAAGTAAAGGCCGATGACAAGGTTATTAAGAATTCCACACCAAAAATTTAGCGACCAACGATGCTGAAAAGGCACAGTTCTCATCCATTTGAAGTTTTTCTGATGCCCAATAATTCATATTATGCCTATTAGCTTGTCCAGTATTCGAAAATATTACCTCATCCCAAAATAATATGCTTGCCAAAAATGAACATTCTGTGTAATAGCATTGCGTAACCACACGCAAAAAAGAAATCGAAGCTGAAAACTTCTGTATAAACTCTTGATGCAAACACATATAAGGATGGTATTTCTGCTACTTTAGTATCCGCTGTGCGGCTAATCCCACTGTCTTTACACAATTTACGTTGACTTATCTGTGGATTTACTTCTACAGCAGCAAGAATATTGATGGTACTTCATTATTCACTTTTGACTTCACCTTCAAGCTATTCTTGTTTTTTACACTTCCATACTTACGTAATCGTGTTTCCAGTCGTTTGAATTTCATATGTGACATGTCCATCACACCTCTCACTGAACTTTGGCGATGCAGTTCGGTAATTTCTCCTGCATTCATCTGGTAGTAAAATCATATCTACCTCTACATCAAAATCTGTCATAATTTTTAATTTTGAAAGGCCATAGTAATAATTAACATGATTAACTACACAGTGTTGTACTTTAGGAGCTCAGGTGGCCTCTAAACCACAATACCACAATTCATTTAAGAAAGAAAATGTTTTAATAAAAGTTACTTCATTGAGGGAAACCAGAACAAAAAGAAAATGATTTCATTTAAAATTCTGAGGTTGGGCTCCATACGAGAGTCCCATGGAAATACTTTCCATATCACGATTTGGAAGGCCCCTTGCTCTTATAAGATTTGGAATTCTTAGCATTTGGTTTTTTTCTATTCGTTTAAGAGATATTCACCTGCAACACTTTATGTGGGTCAGCCTGTAGATTTACGTTATACATATACATTATATAGTGTTATTCAAAAAGAAGGAACAGACTTTAAATATTTATTTATAATGAACGACAACAGACGGCGATACATCTGAATAGAGAAAAGTTCAAAACTTTGTTTTATGTGTTCAAAATGAGCACCATTTGTTATGCGAGGACGACCAGTGCTTTTCCGTTTGCATACGCAACCATCTTCTACAAATTTATTATTTATCAATTGTAAAATTTTTATGACGAGGTGGCTCGTTTTGAACTTACAACAAAATGCACGCTGCAACGAAACAATAGGTTTACCTTTGCATAATGCAGCACCAAAACCTTCTTTCCCTGTGGCGTCGCCATTTTCCCGTAAACAAACACAGCGCCGCCGTAGGCACTGAATGTAACTAATAGGATGGGGCTTAAAACTTTGAACTTTCCTCTATTCAATGATGTTTCGTATGGAAATAGATATTTAAAATCTGTTCCCTCTTTTTGAATAATCCTGTACATATACTCGCAAGCAAATTCCTTATTCACCCCTTGATAAAACCCCAAAAATATTTTTCGAAGTCTTTCAATGCACATTGTATTGTAGTTACACGAGAGAGCATATAGGACGCTCATAAGGGTTAAGAGGAAAATATATATTTGCTGGGCTTTATACCTTGAATGCTCTTTGCATGATCAGATGAGAAATAAAAAAAATTCTGATGTGTTGCATGCACATGACTTTCTCTACTCACTCTTGTACAAACTATTTTTACAAACACTTATTATACTTCATGTTACTCGAAGCAAACATTTGCAGAAATTGTCCTATTGCGTCTTTCCTTCTGGGTACAGCAAGATTAGGGAAATGCAGTAGGCTTTAGGCGAGTCAAATCTTTTAAGAGCGGGTCGTTATGCGATGCCCTTGAAATTCCGTTCTCTTCACATGCCAAAACAAAGAAAGGGGGTGGGGAAACGAATAACGACTTCCCATTTTAGGAAAGTAGAAGTACTTTAAAACGCAAACCAATAACAAGGAAGACCTTGGAAATGGTTAATGGCGCAACAAAAAAATGTATTTGACAATAATTAATATTGTGTTCCTTAACGAGATCTACATTTTTTGTGCAGCAAATTTTGTCTGTCTCTTACGGTTCACTAGTTACATAAACGTCATTCAGAATGAAGAGGACTTCAGAGCCTATTCCCAGTAAATTCAATATATACATTTCATTTGCCATGAAAATATCTTAAACATATGGTCTTTTAATCAAAATCGTTAAACGTCATTTTTGAGATCATTTTCATGTAAAGGGTAGTTTGACATGGGGGATTTTCTTGAAAATCTTTGTATCGCATCTTTTAAAGATGCTGAATTTAAATACCAAATTTGGTTTTTAACCAACTTCTCGTTTTTGAGTTTGTTGTTCACAGACACACACACACACACACACACACACACAAACAAAGAACATTTTTTTAAAAACGCTTTTCTCAAAATATATATTTCTGATGAAATTTCGACATCTAATTTAAACTAGTAATCACAGCAGAGAAAGTCAAAATGGACATTCCAAAAACGTGTAGCTTGAAACACTGGAAAATCTCAAACAACAACAGGAAACATCTAATAAACGTCTTACACTACGCAACCCCCGTCCCCAAATAGTTTAACCAGTTTCTATGTTTTTTCTGAAATATATTTTCTTCCATTTATTATGAATTTACAAATACACAAAATTCAATCAGAATCAAAGGGTCTTTCAGGCCAGTAACAGATATTCAAGAAATACATTTTATTCCTCATTTTTCCCATTTCATTCGTTCATCGTCTGATATGACCTACCCGATTAAGGACATTAAACTATACGTTAAAAAATCAGATGTGATATATTCATATGGCTTTCTTTATCCTCTATCATTATAATTGAGGCAGGGCTTTTAACACTAAAATGATTTCAGTCTAATTGTATAAAATATAAATTCAGCAACAGCCCGCCTTAAAGCAATATGTGTATGTAACAATATATAAAAATCTATTTAACAGTCATTGTATGTTTGTATTATTGTATCCAGCTGTAATAATGTTATGTGAACATATTACGTAATTTAATAATGTTGGAGCTGTGAGAAATAGGTTAAAAGTTGCTAACAATGAAGTAACCTTGAGGCAATAATGAATTAGAAAGTTTAAATATTACTTGTGATTCTTGGAAGCAATACTGTAATTGTAGTGACAGTTTATAAAAATAGCCAATCAACAACCAAAAAAAGCTTTAGTTAAATGAAGATATTCTATTGGATTAGGAATAGCCAATCAGAGACTTGAAATACAGAAATTTACAAGTTTAGGCGGTTGAACTTAACTCAGTTGGTTGCAGACAGCGTTTCTAACCAGACGCAAAAAGTGTCCTCGAGAGATTTAATACGTATTCGTGTGAGACGAAAAATAGTTTACTGTTAAAAAGTCAAACAATTAATAAAAGAATCTCACAGCTCTCTATCAGTGAAGTGTTATACAAATGGTATCAAGCATTAATAATAGGAGTGAAGTAAAATTACAATCTGTGTAAGCCTACATTCTTAGTCGCACCACAACCCTGCTAACAGAAACGTGTCTCTAACAATAATACTGACGCAGCCGAGGCAAACATAAATGTATAATATTTAAAGAAACAGTTCAATTACAAAGGTAATTTTTTTTTTAAACTTGGGGCAAAGGCCACCTGAAAGTACATTTGGGGCGAAGGCTACCAGAAACTGTTTCCTATACGTGCGGTTGCAACTACTGCAATTTCGGCTCCCCAACAGTTGAAATAGAATACAAATCCTACTACAAATCGGTTTATCTATACGTGAAACAACAAACTACTACAAATTGGCGCCCAAAGCGTGTTGCAAAAATGTAACAATCCATCTTCTCAAATTGGCGACCATACGTAGGGCTAATACATGTCTTCTCAAAGCGTGTATACAATCTAGTCTTAATAAAGCTTATTCTTATATCTACTTTTTTTTATTCAAATTAACTTTGGCAGAAACAGCTACATTACACATTTCGTTATAGATACAAAAGGAACAGCGATAGTCAAATGTTTAAAAACTGGGCGCTATACGCTAGCTTTAAAATTCCGTACTGTTTCAATGGAATCGCGAGAAAAAACTGAGTGTTGAAAGGACTTTAAATGAATATATTAGTGTTGAACAAGTCGAAATATTAATAACGGATATCTCGGAAATGACTGATGCCAAAAAACAAAAACGTTATTTTAAATAAATTGTGTTTTAAAGAGATCTACAGTTATTGTTTAGTATGTTTACGTCTATCGCTTAACATTTACCAGTTATACAAAATTATACAAAACTCCTTTCAAATGAAGAGGTCTTCAAAGGCTATTCCGGGAAAATTCAAGATATATATTCTTTTTGTCATGTAAATATCTATAATATAGGGTATCTTATTCAAAATCGCTAGAACAATACTTTGGAAAAGATTTTCGAAAAATGTTCCATGTAAAGGGAAGTTTGCGATAGGGGATTTTCTTGAAAATCTTCATGTCGCAACTTTGGAAGTTACTGAACTTAATACCAAGTTTGGTGTTGATCCGACTTTTCGCTTTTGAGTTATGCTGTTCACAAACACACACACACACACACACACACACACACACACACATACGGATCCTTTTCTACATTTTTTTTCTCTTTTTTTTATTCAGGTGGCCTTAAAATATTTATTTGCGATGAAATCTCGGTATCGAATTTTTGAGTGGAATGCAATACCTTCTCTGATAACCACACGTATGGTCGTCCTTCGTGGGCTAGGGGTATCAGGCTAGCCTCTGCTTCCAGAGGTTGCGGTCTCAAACACGGCTGAGGGCGATGCATTTTTTTCGGGCGTAAAAATCCTTAACAGGGCTTCCTTCGGAAGGAAAGTAAAGCCGGTGGCCCCGTGAGTAGATTTATGGCATGTAAAAGAACCTCAAACCTGGTAAAGAGGTCTCGGAGCAAAATTTCCGTACTTTCGCGCCCAATATAGAACGGGACGCTAAGAACCATAGCAGTTAAAGAGCGTCCATAAACGAAACTCAATTTTTACTTTCTCTACTACGTATAGTTAGTAGGGGAAGTATAGTATTCCACCCAACAATTCGACACAGAGATTTCACCGGAAATACATGTTTTGAGGCCCCCTGAATCCAAAACAAAGCATTTTTGGAAACATGTCCGTGTGTGCGTCTCTGCGTCTGTCTGTCTGTCTGTCTGTGTTCTGTCTGTGAACAGCATAACTCAGAAACGAACAGTCGGATGAACACCAAACTTGGTATTTGGGTTCAGTAGCTTCCAGAGATGCGAAACGAAGATTTTCAAGAAAATCCCCCACCCCAGATTACCCTTTACATGGAACACTTTTGAACATTTTAATTTTCTCAAAACTGGCTCTAACGATTTTAATTAAAATATATATTTAAGATGCTTTCATGACAAATAAAATGTATATCTTGAATTTTCTGGGAATGTCTCCAAAAGTATTCATCATTGTGAACGACTGTTGCATAACTGCTGAACTATAAGACATAAACAAAGTTGTACTACACAAAAAATGTAGATCGCGTTAAAATACACAATTTATGTCATATACATGCTTTTTGTTGAGTGAACCATTTTCGGGATATTGCTCGTTATTCCCTTAAATTTTCCAATACTTATACTTCTTCTCAAATGGGAATTCGTATTCTTTTTTTTTTTTTTGGTCCTGGTAATGCAAAGAGAATGGAATACTCGACACAGGAACCGCTCCTAAAATATTAGACTATCGAATAAAGCCTACCAATTCCCCTTGCATCTACAAGAAAATTAGCAATAAGAGTAACACCTCGATATCTCGATTAACATGAAGTAGATGGAGAATAAGCGTTTGTAAAAATAGTTTGTACAAGAGTAGAGAAAGTCATGTGAGTGTAACACATCAGATTTGTTTTATTCGTTATGTAAGTGGTAGAGAAAGTAAAAATTGCTATAGGCTACTGGTGCTTTTGTATGTATAATTCACGATGCTTGAGCTTTTATATGAATATTTATGCAGTTCTTGATTAGCCAAAGTATTATACTGTTACTTGCTGGGTAGGAGCCTAAAAGTTCAAATGAAAAAATTAAATTGTTTTAGTACCCAGCACGTACATTGAGGGGACGTATACTCACGTGACCGAGGAGGACGGAAACGTGGTGTGGAGTTTAAGAGGAAGGCGTGGGTTTTTCGTGTACAAAATCCCTAACACAAAAATCACTCACACATTCCTAAATTTATTTCCCAAGCGTTTGGAGTTCCTACATTATTAGATATGAAAGGTGAGGGGAGATGTCCACCGATCCAAAAGCCGGCTTGCACGCGCGATCCGCCTCTCTCGGAATACTCAGAAAGATAGACGCTATATCCCCACCAGTGGTGGCTAGCAAATACTACCCGCCAGGAATGATGTCATCCTGGTAATACAATGGAACCACCAAATTATCAATACGACACAATAAGCTGTTGTCCGTCATTGTCATCAAGTACACACTTATGTAGTATCAACGCACAGTGCTTGGTACACGAAACCAATTACACATTGAACATATATAACAAATTGCAATACTCATATTAATTACATTCTTCAACTCATTCACCATTTATTCATAAAGTTAAAATACTATGAGCATCATCACTTTGCTCTTGCTAGGATATACAAAATAAAACTGCTGTTTTAAGGTCAATTATATACAACTGTTTGTCCATTTTCTACACACATAAATGTGTAAGAAAACAATTATTCGGTCTTGAAATTATACATCTGGAGATACAGCTTCTGTAAAACAATTTTGTAGGGAGGACAGGATACATTTTTCCCATTGTGCATTTAGATGCCCAAATGCTTGAAATTCGTCCCCCTTAGCTGCAGACATTGATTGAAACTAGAGACGAAGATTTCCCCTTGAAAATTATAGGATTAGGATATACTCGCTCAATTACTACCCCGGGAATCGACCTCATGCGCTCCTGGAGGTATACAGATGGTTTAATCAAATGTACCCCTAAGGATACTGTGGACATTGTCGCAAAATAAGCGAGATATGTAACCCTGGAGGAAACAGTACGTTATAACAGAAACACCAGTGCACATGTACACCATTGGCCAATTCATATTCGTGGGTATTACACCCTTCTAAAATATTCTGCGATAGGAATACATTTGAGAGGACGTCAAACGTGCTATTTCAATTGTTTAGAACATCGAAATAAATTTAAATTAAGGGGAAACTTTATCTTTAATCAAATGTTTCAGTCCACACTAATAAAGACTGACTAAATGCTGAAAATTGCCAAAATGACATTTTTACTTTCTATACCATGTAGCTACTAGGTAGAGTAGGTATTGCATTTCACCGAAAAATTCGATATCATCGGATAAACATGTTTTGAGTACCCCTGAATAAAACACAAATTTTTATAAAAAGGTCCGTGAGTGTGTTTTTTGAACAGCACAAATCTAAATTGAAAATTCGGAAAGATTCCAAAGATGTGACCCGAAGTTTTTCAAGAAAATTCCCCACTCCAAACTACCTTTTACGTGGAAGATTTTGCGAAAGTTTTGATTTTCTAAAAAAAAAAAAATAGCTCTAACGATTTTGATTAGAATACAAATTTTAAATATATTTGCATTGCAAATAAAATGTATACCTAGAATTTTCTGGAAATAGCCTCTGAAATCCTGTTCATTCGTAAGAATTTTGTCTAGCTGGTAAATATTAAGCGATAATCGAAAACGAACTACACAAAAAATTAAGATCTCTTTATAACACATAATTTACTTCAAATATGTTTTTTGTGGCATAGGCCATTTACGAGATGTCCACCATTAATGGTTCGAATTTTTTCAATAATTTGTCATCCTTTTCTGTCGATTTGGAGTTGTTTCTGGCGATCATGTAAACAGTATGGAATTTTAATGCTTGCATATGGTGTCCAGTTCGTAAACATTTGACTGTCGCTGTTCGCTTTGTATCTATAATGAAATGTGTAAAGTAGCTATTTTTCAAAGGTTTATCTCGATTACAATGAAGTACAGAGAAAAATATGTTTTCGTAAGATTAATTTGCATACGCAAATAATAAACGATAGAGAGTAGAATAAGTAATGTATATGTAACACATCAGATATACATATTATATAGGAATTTGTTTAAATTTATTTTATTTTTATTTATTTTTAAATATATTTATTGTAAATGTATTCCTAAATTTAAAATATATTTATTTAAATTTTAAATTAAATGAATGTTTTATTAAGATAGGCACATTACGAGTACTTATATTTAAGTATATTTTAAAAATAGTACTGCATCTGCCATTTTGTACAATGAATTGTGCACCACTACACAGAGAAAAATCATAACTCCTACGTACTTTGTAGTAAAGAAGTGAATTTTAGCCCATTTTAGGGGAGCTTTTGCTTTACAATTTGGTACTACTAGTAAGTAAAAAAGCTTGTGTGTGTTTAAGCCACATGGCTTGTTTTTTTCTTTATAATATTTTTTCTTTGAATAACTTTTTCTTTTACTATGAATGACATTTTCTGGTATAAATGACCCGTTTATGAGATACTATTGAAGGTAGGTAAATAAAATTTTGGGATGAGAAAAATACCTAAGTGCTGTTGTGGATGTTAATAAAATGTTTGATTAGTTTTTTAAAACAAACAATCTCGTAAATTTTAATCAAAGGTTTGCATAATTGAGAAAAAAAGTCGCATCTTCGTTAATACACAAACTTATTGTATAAGAGTACAACATTCCTGTAAAGTTTCCATATCTTATGATATAAGAATATAGTATAATATATTATAGTTTCTTAGGTAAATGGGTCATGAATTTAGTAACTTCAGCATGGGTGGGATAGAGCTTTTAATATCACCTTAATTCGTGGTTTTTAAAGGCTTGTGTCGCATATGTGCCACGCCCCTTTGTAATATTCCCATAAATCACATGCGTGTTGCTTTGTACCATCAAAAACCTTTTTACTTCCAAATTTATTAACACAGAATTGTGAAATATACCACATACTCTCAGTGATATGTGGTTCATGAATTCCATCTCTCATGGATATAAAGATACAAAATGTTGTTTATGCCCGGTGCCTTATTTTCATGAACTATAATTTCTATTTATATATTTTATTTCATTTCCACTCGCTCAAGAACTCTTTAGAAAATGCAATATTGGATTTCAGACAAACACATTCTCTTTACACTTGGAAACAGTATCATCATTTCGCTATTTTGGGATTTTACATAAAATGATTACTAAAGAAACAATAATTAGGTATTTTAAGAGCCCTCAGGGGCCTACCTCAGTGGGTACGAGGGGTAGTAACCTCGAGGTTTCTGAGCCACTCAGTGTCTAGGGGTATTATAAGCGACCACCGTGTCTCCCAGGGTTATTAATAGGGAGACCTGGTCCTTCAGGTTGGGGGTTGAAGCACGATGCTGAACATCATCTTTGGAAAAGCAAACACATTTTTGAGAACTCTATAGGAGGCCAAGGACTGTAGCGACACAGAAAAAGATATTTTAAGAGAAATATGTTATAGCTACATGTTAAAAGCATGAGAATTCTTATCATAAACGTAAAAAAATTAAAATAATAAAATTTTGCATTCAACAGCTTCCAGGTAGGAAATTTTACAAGTTACTACATTTGGACCTTTGTGTAAATATAACCTAAAGCTTTCCGTTTTAATACAGTAAAAAAACGAAATTTTTTATACTTTATTTGCTTCTTTAATTAAATCTATCCTCAAATTACATACTAATAACAATTCATAATAAATAAAATTTATTGTAGTCCCATAAAGGCATGTAACTTTGATATTTATCAGTTTCTCATGTTTGGGTTATCTCTTCACATAAACATAAGCCTTACTTACCATGATGGTTTTTATATTTAGAGGACCATTTTCTATGCAACATCGATACGGAATTGTTATACGTTAGGTAAGCGGTAAAGAATGTATAAAGTCGAGCACAGGTAATTGAGCCAGTCCCCAATACAAGGCAACGCTTATTACCAGTACAGAAGGGTTTCAATAATGTGGTTTGATGAAAGCCAGTATACATGAATCTGGAACTAGTTATAGTAATTGAACATGATTGGAGTATACATTCGCTTACAGCATTATCTAATAGTGTATTCGTGAAACCACTTTGAATGAAATAATAATGTGGACTGCAGTCTGAAACAGCGAATATTTTTAGTTCATAGGTCCGATTTTCGACTTATAAGTTAGCGCAGGACTCACTGAATCAATAGCTTTATAAGTAGTTCTTGCAACTCTTTTAACGAACCAACAAATGAGTACTTAAGAGACCATTCTAATTTGTTACAGCCTTTATTGCAAATGAGTTATCGTACTTTCAAATAAGTTTTAATAAGGTATTTGCTTCTCCAGTGCGTATTATTATACACCGGGAAGCCCAAAAGGTTTTGCAGCTGAAATATTAAATTTAGTTACCCCGGCATAAACGTTGGGGGACGTAACTCTGAGGCGGCGAGAGATACCAAGAACTTACTGCACAATGCTAAAGCGGGGGTGGGATCTTTAGAACATAAACATACATAAATTCACATTTATCTGATTTATTATAATTAATAAGGTGCCCTACATTATACAGAAAAGGTTACAGACAAACACTGGGGGAGATGCCCTGCGCGCATACACCCAACACGCACACGCAACCACACACTCAGAAGACCTACACTAGACTGACGCTCCTCACCGACCCACTCGATCAGACCAAGGCTATTCCCTCAATCTGCCTTCACCCCTGTTAACTAGGAATTGGAGGGAAGGATGCCGAGCCGGACAAGAATTCAAAGTTACAAACGAAATAATTAGTTCAACAATAATGTGTCCGACGCGACAGTGCACACACATACCCTACAATATAAAGTTTTGGAGCATAGGTGGTACATGCCTGGATTATTTTTTTGAATATTTAAAATGTGATATGCTGCATTAACTTGACTTTCTCTACCCACTCCTCTACAAACTGCTTACAAAAGTTTATTCTTGTATCTATTTCCTGTTAATACAATAAACCTTCATTATACTTTCGTTATGTGTAAAACAAGAATAAATTAAGTTAAAGGGAGTCAAATCGTTTCAAAGTCGGTTACTATGTCAATAAATGCGGGGGAAGAGGGGAAGAACGAATAGCAATTTACAGCTGAAAAAGGTATAAAGCATTTTAAAATGTAAAGCAACAACACAGAATACTTCGAAAATGGTTGACGTCACAAAAATAGACTTTAAAGAGACCTACATTTTCTGTGTACTAAGACTTTGTCTACCCCTTGCGGTTTACCAAACATACAAAAGTTATTCAGAATGTGTGGGACTTCATAGATATTCCCAGGAAATTCAAATTCTGCAAATATCTTTAATATGCGGCATTTTAATCAAATGACTAGAGCTATTTTTGAGAAAATAAAACATAACGAAAATGTTTTCCATGTAAAGGGTAGTTTGGGGTGGGAGGATTTCTTCAAAATCCTCCTGTTGCATCCTTGGAAGGTGCTGAACTCAAATACATCAAGTTTGGTATTTAACCAATTTATCATTGAATTGTGCTCAAGGCCGGTTTGTTTTTATTGATAAACGGGAAATATAACGGAGAGGTGAAGCAAGAAGTATTACAAAGATTTATGACAAAGGTGACCGATTTGTGGCTATAATTTTGTGCGAAAATCACGTTTCTGCGAAAACATTAGTTTTACGAGAAAAACGGAAAAATGGCATTTAAAATGTACTCGTTTTGAAGATGTTGCTTTTAAAGGAATGAGAATGAATTTGGAAAGATATTAACCCGAACATTTAGGCTGTTGTTATTCTATTTTATGACTTGCGGGACCATCCATGGCAATTGACAGGGTTTTCTTGAGCTTTTGGAACATTCTGTTAGAAATACTGTCGTTTGGTAGTTCTTGAAGTAATTACTGCAGCGGAAAAATAACTGACCGCGTGGAAACTAACAACAGAAATAAACTAATGGAAATGCGACAATAAGCACGAGATCAACAATTGATAACGACTGAAAAATTGTCTCCAGTCGAATTTAAAAAACATCAGCTGCGACAATGAGAGCAATTGCCATGGCATTAAAAATTACTATGCAACTTTCACGAAATTTCTACCATATTTTAAACTATAAATAGTACATTTTATATATTTCACACGATGTTTTTAAAAAATAAACACCAAAAATACCTGACCCTCTCACCACAGACCTGTTTCTAAAAATGCTTTATTCTATTCAGTGAAGAAGTAGGTTTGTTTTAGGTGTTGCTTCACGTATGGAAAGCCAGTTTGAAGATGCATTATATTTCGACTGTTGGGGAGCCGAGCTTGAAGTAGTTGCAACCGCACGTATGGTAAAACATTTCCGGTAGCCTACGCCCCAAGTTTTAAAAATATTAACTTTGTAATTTTGACTGTTTCTTTAAATATATATTTATGTTTGCCTTGGCTGCGTCATTATTTATTTTTAGAAACATGAATGTCTTAGCAGGGAGTGGTGCAACTGAAGAATGTAGGCTTACACAGATTATTATTTTACTTCACTCCTTTTATTAATGCTTGACACGGTTTAAACAACACTTCACTGATATAGAGAGAGCTGTGAGATGTTTTTTATTAAATACTTGCACTTTTTAACACGTAAAACTATTTTCGACTCACACAAATACGTATTAAATTTCTCGAGGACGCATCTCGCGTCCAGTTAGAACACTGTCTACAACCAACGCGTCCAGTTATGAGCACTGTCTACAAGCAACTGAACTCTGAATTTGAAAACTTTGCTATATTTCAGTTTCTGATTGGCTAATCCTAGTCCAAAGGAATACCTTCATTCAATTAAAGCTTTTTCTGGTTGTTGATTGACTATTTTATGAACTGTCACAAAAATTACATTATTGTTGCTCCAAGAATGACTAGTAGCATTATTAAACCTTCTAATTCATTATTGCCTCAAGGCTACCTATATGTTAGCAACTTTTAACCTATTCTTCTCACAGCTCCTAAATTATTAAATTACGTAATACATTCACATAACATTATTACACATGGATACAATAATACAAACCTATACAATGACTGTTACATACATTTTTATATATTGTTACATACACATATTGCTTTAATGCGGGCTGTTATTGAATTTATATGTTGTATAATCAGACCGAAATCATTTAAGTGTTAAAAATACTGCCTCATCAGGGAGCCTCAAAACGTGTATTTCCGGTGAACTCACGGTATCGAATTTCTGGATGGAATACATTACTTCCTCTACGTACTAAACATATGGAGTAGGGAAAGTAATAAACTTAGAAAAATCAAGATTGGTGTTTACCTAACTAGTTAAAAACCTATGTATTTTACTGAATATGTTACAGCGTACGTTACATTTACGAAGTATTCATCAACGTTGCATAGCGCCAGTAATTAAAATGGTAACCCACATTCACACCTTCTACTCTATCTACTGCTTAGTAAAATTTACACAATACAGAAACAACCGCAGAAGAGAAACTGCAGTTTAATTTTCTCCGTGTTGCACGTTAATCAGGTTGCGATTAAAAGTACCTAGCTCATTATCGATACATCATCTTTAGGATGGATATAAGGGCGTTGCTATGACAACCTCCAATCACAGGCCTTACCACTTGCAGGTCTCGCGTTATTGCCGCCACGCTCTGCAAACAAATAACTCGCCACGTTCCTTGTTTTTGCTGCCCGTCTATTCGATACGGATGCTGTTTTCATTTGAAGCTTTCGAATTCCCGTAATCTGCAGAGATTATAAGTAGATTTAGCTTTCATCTTCCTGTTTGTTCTCGTTTCTGGCAATTCCCTTTCATGCTACTGTTGATATACGCATAACGAACAACGATTTTGATTTTAAAGAGCTATTGCACATCCGTTACGATAAATTCATGTAAGCTATTTTATTTAAACCAGAAGTAACTTACCGCTTCAAACTGTATGATGAGTTTTCCGAATGCTACAAAATATTAAAAATCCGATGTGAACGTTTACACGACTTTCTCAGCCTATGACAAATTCACTCTAGATTATCGTATCCGTGTAAACGAAAGATTACAAGCTCTATCCTTCTAAAGCTTACCTGCTAAATTCGTAACCGGTTATCTCAAAAAAAATCGCATGCGTCACATTCACATGGCCTTCTCGACTTTCTCCACCGTCTATCTCGTATTAAAGGGTATACAAATTATTCTTACGAAAGTTTATTTTCCTATTTATTTGATTTTAATTGAGAGAAACCTTTTCGGAAATATTTGAAATGCACATCTCGTTATTGATACAAAGAGAATAGTGATATTCAAATGTTTAAGAACTGAAGGCTATATACTTTCCTGAAAATTCCATACTGTTTCCACGACATCACGAGAAACAAATGAAGGTTACCTCGGTAGCGGTTTATGCCACAAAAAATTATTTGAAATAACTTGTGTGTGCTAAAGAGATCTACATTTCTTGTGTGGTGCGTTTTCGTCTATCTCACTTAACGTTTACTAGTTATACAAAACTACACAAAATACCTTCCGAATAAAGGGGACTTCAAATGCTATTCCCTGTAAATTCAAGATATACGTTTTATTTGTCATGTAAATATATTTAATATATGGCATTTTAATAAAAATGGAGAAATTTTTCATAAAATAAAAAGTTATCAAAAAATGTTCCATGTAAAAACTATTTTGGGATGGAGGGATTTTTCTTGAAAATCTTTGTGTCGCATCCTTGAAAGGTAGTGAACTTAAATACAATGTTTGGTATTTATTCGACATTTCGTTTTTGAGTTTTCACAGGGACATACACACACACGCACACACATTTTCTAAAAATGTTTCTTTTGGATTCAGGGGGCCTAAAAACATGTGTTTCCGGTGAAAACTCGATATCGAATTTTTGGGTGGAATGCAATATCTTCTCTTCCTAATATATACGTGGTAGAAAAAGTAACAATTTAAGATAGACTGAAATTTTTACGGGAACTAGAAGTATGCCAAGTATACTGGTCACTTTTATACTGAGCTTGTTTATAATTTACAATTTTTGTAACAAATAAAACAATGTATTGTGATTAAAATGTATTATTTATTTATTTTTATGTCTTTGAGGCAGTGAAAGTATTTATTTAGTGCTAGGAGAATTACAGGAGAAATCCATTGGACTTGGCTCTGGCCATTTATCCCATAGAACTTTAACGTAGTAACACGAAATCTTCGACGTTGGAGACAGGATTGATGCAGCAGTTATAAAAATACAGCTGTGTCCAAACCGAGCTTTACTATCAGTACCTTTCCAACATGCAAGTCATTTTGGAGTCCACTGAAGTTCAACGTATCATTGTAGACCTAAATGATTTAGTGACTATCTTCAGAGTGGCTATCATTGTCTGAAAACTCATGGATAAGAAATCCTTCTGAGGATGGTATGGTACAGTTAAAAACTTTGTCTGACGAGGAGCAAGACGAACTTGTGGATGTTTTTAGTTATCGCTCATTGAAATACCTACTTCTATTTTGTAGTACCTACAGAAACATTTTTAGTGTTTTGTTTCCTGAAAAATGAACAGATATGGCCACGGTACTGAATCTGATTTAAGGCTAAAGTAGCAAACATTGAATCAGATGTGGAAAGAATTGCCAGAAACAAAAATAGGTATGTTTTTATGGTATATAGTGTACGCCCTATGTTTATTGCACAAATAAATGCTAATTTAATTGTAGTTAATACTTCCAACTACCTATGAATTACTACCTCTTTGCGGGCACCAAAATTTAAAGTTTGAGATCCGCAGATTGTCTTAAAAAGAATTTGCTGTATTGGTTTCACATAATCCTCACTGCTCACTCTTTTACGAAATATTATTACAAAAGCTTATTCTACTGTTTACTTGTTAATGGAGATATAGTTTTCATTACATATTTACCATTTCCTTGTAGTACAACAATATAGTAGGTTAAAAAGCGAATGAAAACGGGGAAAAAGGAATTACTTACTTTTAAAAAAATATTGTTTTGAATTCTAAAATGCTTTATTCTCATGGCTCCTCTACCATCTATAGTTTAGTGGGTATAAAAATTATTCTTACTTAAGCTTACTCCAAATAAATTTTTGCATAAATAGCTACATTATACATTTCGTTAAAGATACAAAGAGAACAGAGATAGTCAAATATTTAAGAACTTTAAGAGAATGGTCAAGAAATGAACAATTCGAACCTTTAGTAAGGGATATCTAATATCTAAGAAACCCCTTATACCACAAAAAAGAGAGTTATTTGAAATGAATTGTGTGTTGTACATTTTTTTTTGTAGTGCGTTTTCGTATTTATCGGACTTTTCGTTTTTGAGTTAAGCTGTTCACAGACACACGGGCGTGTTTCCAAAAATGTTCAATTTCGATTCAGGGCGCCTCAAAACATGCATTTCCGGTGAAATATCGATTTCTAATTTTTAGGTGCAATGCAATACTTCCCCTAGTTACTATACCTGCAGAGACATTAAAAAATTGTTGGGTAGAAAACAATACTTCCCCTACTTACTATGCGTAGTAGAGAAAGTAAAGCAGAAAAAAGAATGCATCGAAAATAATTAACTGAAAAAATACATTTATTGACATAAAAGCAATTCAGAATGAAGAGGAGTTCACGAGCTCTTCGCAGAGAATTCAACATATACATTTTAACTGTTATGCTATATCTTAAAGGATATTGTATTTTAATAATATTGTTAGAGCTATCTTTGAGAAAAATGAAAATAACTGAAGGTTTGGGGTGGGGGATTATCTTGAAAATATTCGTCTTGTATCCCTAGAAGATGCCTGAACTTAAGGGAAAAAATGCAGGATTTACTACAGGGATTCAGGGAATTTCAAAACGTGTACTTCTGGTGAAATGTCCGTATCGAACTTTTGGGTGGAGTGTAATGCTACCTCTATTTACTCAGGTAAGTAATAAAAGTACTTGGGAACCATAGATTCAGGGCTCCTTTAAATATTGCGAACACAGCGCTTCTTCTTCTTCCCTTGCAACGTGTAGGCCTATGACCGAGGCTAATAATAGATATATGTAATTAAAAATATTGACTACTCCATCTTCTGCATGCTCTGCCAAGATCTCTTGTACCCTTGCTTTATAAAACAGAGTTAGCTTTGTAAGTATACAGGGCAATATTCTCATCCAACTGTTTCTGATAGTACATATTTCACCTACTATATTTAATTCCCCAAACTGAGATAGAATATCTTGATTTCTCACACTGTCTCTTCTCGTCTTGCAAATCATGGATCGCATAAACTGCATTTGTGCTGCTTCCAAGCGTCCTTTATCTGGGCTCCTTAAGAGTCCATGTTTCACTTCCGTATTTCAGTGCAGGTTTGAACACAATATTGCATAGTCTTTGTTTTATTTCTGTCCTCATATTCTACCGAAATACTTTTTAATTCAGTAATTTAGCTTGTTATATTTATTTATTTTTTCTTCTAAGTCAGCGTTCATATGATCTGTACCGATCTTACATTCCATATTCAGAGTGTTTCAGAAATTCTTTTACAAACTTCGGGTATGGGTTCCTTACACCACAAGAAGGAAAAAAAGTTCATATGAACATATGTCCCATAATCCTTTGTTTTCTCGTTAGGAGGTGTTCAACACAGTGGTACGCTTATAACACACAAAACTCATAAGAAATGCTCCAAATTTCCCCCTCTTGCTTCTACGCATGCATGGAATGTCGCACCCTGTCTAAACCTCCGGGATGGTGTCGAACGGTTTCGCAGGCTTCCATGACACGTCGATGAAGCGTTTCTGCATCCGGGATGGCTGCTCCATAAACCAATGATTTAAGATGGTCCCAGAGGTAACGATCCACAGGATTGAGGTCGAGAGAGCGTGCAGGCCATGGAACTGGTCCTCCTCTGACTATCCATCGGTCATGGTAGATTCATGTTCACGAAATGAATATCCAGCCATGGTGGAACGAAACGCGCGCAGTTAACTCACTACATGTACACAGTTGAAACGTTAAAGACAGACTAATGACAAATGACAAACGTAAACAAGTCTCCATGGCAACACTTCGCTAGTACATGGGTCAACGCCTTCTATGGATGCATAGAGAAATGAAATTTTGAGGTGGACCCCGAAGGCCGTTGAACTCACACTTTCGTTGTGACAGGAATAACCAAGGATTATGGGACATATGTTCATATAAACTTTTTTCCTTCTTTTGGTGTGAGGAACCCATACTCGAAGTTTGTAAAAGTATTTATGAAACAGCCGCTCAATTATACTAGCATCTACCACTATTTTTTCGCCTATGATGCTTTCCATGAATGGCTATATCCCTATGTTCTTAATTGACATATTGTACATACATATTTCCCAACAAAAGGGGTGCACCGCGTAATAGCCACCGCTTGTAAGAAATAATTGCCACATATGAAGAAAGAAGAGAAGCAGTTAAGCGTTGAAGATTGCAACTGTGCCGGAAGCTTTATGTAATATTGATACAACAAAGAAATCTAGGCCATCACTAAATAAGATTATTATCCCCATCAGTATAGCGTATGATCATGAAACCGCGTATTCCTTCAATTATTCATCTATCTTAATCGACCCTCCAGCAGGTCGTTATCACTTCGTCTTGAATTTCGATCGGTAATCATCCATGCACATAACGTAATCAATTCCTGTTGTGTCAGTTCTCGGAATAATATTCATTGGTTCATCCTCAGGCTGACAGAACAACTAGTGTAGAATTCTGGGAAGACGGTTGTTTATTGTGCCCTCTAGCACAGTTTCCGTTAGAACATGTACACCGCCTTCTTGTTAGTAATAGATTTTTAAGGGAGGAAGTGGGAATTGTCAGAGATGGTATGAGATATTAAGAGATTAGGGAAATTTTGGGCGTTGGTCAGTAGATTTCACATGTTACTTTGACGTTATAAAAGGCGTACTGTATTTTATATATGGAACAAAATATTCTAGTGCCGTTGGTCGCTCACGTGTCTTAAGAACCGATAAAATCAATTTCAAAGCTGTCATTATAATGCGTCCAAAACACACAGTTGGAACAGGACAATGAAAACAAAAGCAAACACAGCTAATTCTCTTTTTGGAATGGTTTATAAGCCCTGCTTCATAAAACCCTACTCAGCTGACATGTATTCTTCCGCACTTCCTTTCCTTCCTCTAATTGGCGAATTCAGAACTTTGAAAGGCGGTGTATATGACAAACAATCCCTGTGGAATGCAAAATCAAGCGATAAGAGCGATAAAAAACTCCGTCACGATAGGTGCATGTGCTTTCGTCATTCTGAACGACAGATTTAAACCGAAGGATCCTCATAACTATTTGTTTGTAAGAATTTACATGCATTCCATATGCACTAACTCCGTTACTTTTATTAAAACGGTTATGAAAATGTAAATTTGACTATTCTACTGGAATATATTAAGATAAATGATCATGTTAAATAAGAAACTAGTTTTTATCACACACCAACTCATAGCAACCAATGAAGGGTGACTAGTGCGCGTGATAGTTAAGATATGGCGCAAATTTCTATGGAACAAGGTTTAGTCGAAGCATTATGGTAGTGAATACTCCTGGAAAGGGTTATACTAATCATCTATGTTCCTAACATTAGATTTGGTATCAATTAACTCAACAGAACTCATTTCAACAGGTAAGTGCCTAAACTGCATTCACTCTTAGATTGACCCGCGCCAAAACAAACCCACGTGACCAGTGTAGCGTGGTACGACACGGTAGCAATGCGCCCAGGACAGTAGTCCCATGCTAATAATCTAAATTTTAGAATAAATTTATCCTTAAATGGTATAATATTGTATACAAATACCTAAGAGTTTAATTAACACTGATTTGTACTGTTAAACAGAGCCACATGTCCCAATATGCATTTCGTATGTCACCTGACCGAGTATGCGCAGAATACTGTTTATAGCGTGAAACCCGCAGTTTCTGCTTAGTATCATAGAAGACGGGGAATTTGCTCTTGCGTCTTCATCGATTACATAAAGCATAAGCCAGGCAAACCATCGACTAGTAGTAAAAAAAATCTGATGTGTTACACTCACATGACTTTCTCTACTCTTGTACAATCTAATTTTACAAACGCCTATTCTCCATATGCTTCATGTTAATCGAGATATCGAGATGTTAATCTTATTGGTAATTTTCTTGTAGATGCAAGGGGAATATGCTAGCTTTTAAGCGATAGTCAAACATTTTAACGCTGGTTGCTATGTGGCGCATTCCATTCTCTTTGCATGTCCAGGACATAAAAAAAATGAATAACGAATTTGAGAAAAAGTATAAGTATTGGAAAATTGAAGGAAATAACAAGCAATATCTCGAAAACGGTTCACTCAACAAAAGAAATGTGTATGACATAAATTGTGTATTTTAACACGATCTACATTTTTTTGTGTAGTACAATTTTGTCTATCTCTTATGGTTTACCAGTTATGCAAAAGTCGTTCACAATGAAGAATACTTTTGGAGACATTCCCAGAAAATTCGAGATATATATTTCATTTCTCATGACATTATCTTAAACATATGATATTTTCATCAAAATCGTTAGAGCCATTTTTGAGAAAATTAAAATTTTCGAAAAATGTTCCATGTAAAGGGTAGTCTGGGGTGGGGGGATTTTCTTGAAAACCTTCGTGTCTCATCTCTGGAAGATACTGAACCTAAATACCAAGTTTGGTGCTTATCCGACTGTTCGTTTTTGAGTTATGCTGTTCACAGACACACAGACACACACACACAGACATGTTTCCAAAAATGCTTTTTTTGGATTCAGGAGGTCTCAAAACATGTATTTCCGGTGAAATCTCGGTATCGAATTTTTGGGTGGAATGCAATACTTCCCCTACTTACTATACGTAGTAGAGAAAGTAAAAAAACAACAATACTATTGAATGTTTATTATGGCATGTGTGAAATATCCAACACTTACGGTGAAAGAACTGGTGAACTAACTTCTGAGTTCACCGGTGTTTGGAGTACAAGTATAAACAGTGCTCGTAAAGAAAACTGTTATACCCAGGAAAAAAAGAAAGCGTATGAAATACTCGATGCAAGAATACAACAATTTTGTGAAGAATGCAATTTGCGCAACAGTGCACAAATTCGTTTTTTAAAAAATGAGCCACCCGCCAACAGTTGATAAAGTGCAAATCCAGAGAGCGAATAAATCTAAGTTAACGCATATCTGTTACTCTCTTTTTGCTGTTTCTTTTAAAATTAACTATTATTGTAAGTGCAAATTTTTATTTTGTTGTAACTGTCAATCTTATCGCATTTAACTCCTAACAAAATGCGCTAGTCACCGTTTGAGTTATCCGAATAAGGGCTCTGTTCTTTTTGCTTTAATGCCGCGTGTACTCGCCACAAATGGTGGCGCGAATGGCGGAAGGATACATTATAACGGTGCACTGGTCACCTGGGTTTTGTTTTGGCGCGGATCAACCTAAGAGTGAATACGGTTTAGAATCTTGTTGTTTATTTCTGTGGAGTAAACAGGTCCAGTCCACATTTATTTAATTAACAGCAGATTCCATCAAGTCCTATGATTGGCCTGAAATAAATCCTAAGAAACATAAATAACCATGGGCGATGTTATATTTGATGAGAAGCGAGGGGATGTCAGAAATAGCTTCTCAATGAGTTTTACTGCGTTTGGAGTAAATAATGAGAGGGGGTTATCCTTACGCAGTAGGATTAGAGACTAGACCTTGTGGAGGGTGGGTGAGAAATGAGTATTCTTCTATTGTCTCCATCAAACAGGCATGTACAAGGGCTGTTGAAGTGCCTGATATACTATCCTGATGAGCTGTATCTCGTTGGTGAAAAAATTATCACGGAAATGGTATTATTTCGATCTATATGCCAATTACTAATTATATTGCAATAACATTCGGCAATAAAATTATTGCAATCCATTATTTAACTTATATATAAACATAAGTGTAAGATGCCTGATCCCTAAGGATTATTGTGATAGGATAAATAATGTGATAAGAATTTAGATATAATAATAATAATAATAATAATAATAATAATAGATATGAACCTAGCAGTTAAGTCATTGAGTTATTATATTATTATTGTTATTGTTAACTAGGGAGAGCATAAGACAATTGCCTGGCAGCGTTACCGTCCGCCCATCTTTTGCAGAAAGGTAAGCAACTTGTCATTCAAGGCCGAAATTAAAAAGAGTAACAAAGGACGATGCTTAGAGAGGAGGATAGCTACTCATTTTATTATCAACCTAAATCGTCTCTTTTCTACATGAGCCACTTCTGCATGTAACTGTACATTAATATGGTCCAAACATTTGACTGCGTAAATGTTAAGCAGGTACTACTTTTCTAGTGAGTGAAATTAAAATTGCAGATTTGTTTAAAAAGAGAGCACCAACAACATAGGAAATGCTAGATGACCTTGAAGATGGTTGTATTGTAAGCTTACACAAATTATAATTTTTACTTCACTCCTTTTTATTAATCCTTGACACGATTAAATAACACGTCACTGATATACAGAGAGCTGTGAGATTATTTATAACTACTTGCACTTTATAACACGTAAGCTTTATATTCTCGCCGTAATGAATTTTTGTCTCACACTGAATACGTATTAAACTTCTCGAGGACGCGTCTCGCGTCCAGTTAGGAACGCTGTCTACAAGCAACTGAACTGATTCCTACCACCTGAATTTGCAAATTTCATCTATTTCAAGTCTCTGATTGGCTATTCCTAATCCAATAGAATACCTTCATTTAACTTAAGCTTTTTTCTAGTTGTCGATTGGCTATTTATAAACCGTCTCAAAATATTACATTATTGTTGCTCCAAGAATTACTAGTAGCATTATTACTTTCCAATTCATTATTGCCTAAAGGTTACCTCATTGTTAGCACTTTTGACCTCTATTCTCATAGCTCCTATATTATTAAATTACGTAATACATTCACATAACTATATTAAACATGTACATAATAATATAAACATTAATACAATGACTGTTACATACACTTTTATATTTTTATTTATACACACATTGCTTTAAGGCGGGCTGTTATTGAAGTTTATATTATATAATTAGACTGAAATCATTTAAGTGTTAAAAATACTGCCTCAACCTCCAGCACAACCTTGAGGGCTGTTACCGCGTTGATCATTACTTCTTAACATGCATGATCGGTTATACAGCGTTTGGTCACTGAAGTTGATTTTCCTCATATGAAATTCTTTTCCTTGATCAACTCTTGCTCGCTGGCATTCAAATCCGTATAGATTCCGAGGACACCGTTGCTGCGTCTTTTTTTCCTGGTTTATGTGTACGATTTTCCTTACACTGAAAGCAGAAAGAAACGAGAACAGTTGCACAACAGGCAGATTTAAGCTCGATGACATCCATAGCGTTCGAAATGCTGGTGTGGGTATCATAATGAGTACGATGATAATACTAACGGCTGAAGAGACGCATCTACTTTGTGCGGAGTTAATTCAAGATTGATAGCGTTGCATGGAAATGTGTACTACTGCATAGTCACAAGATTTCTAGCATTAAAACAAAATATATATTGTGTGTTACATTCACATGACTTTTCTCCACCATCGTGTCTTATTTTTAATATAGCTTCTACAGACTATTTTTAAGAAAGCCTATTTTCCTATCTACTTTAAGTTAATCGATATAAAACTCCGCAGAAAAAGATAAAGGAAACCCAATCGATTATCAGGTGTTTAAAAGCGAGTGTCTAAATGCTAGCTTTGAAATTTCCTACTCTTCCTACGATATCGCGAGAAACAACTTAATAACGACAGCAGTATTGGAAACCAGTAATAACGGATATCTCGGAAATGGCTACAAAAAATTATTTGAAATAATTATGTACTTTAAATAGATATGCATTTTTTAGTGTAATGTGTTTCTATCTATCTTTTGTGGTTTCCCCGTTATACAAACGAATACAAAATTCTTCCCAAATAAAGAGGACTTCACGGGATATTTCCAGAAAATTCAAGATATGCATTTTGTTACGGAAATGTGTTAAACATATGGCATTTTAATCAAAATCGTTAGAGCCATTTTCGAGGGAATCGAACATTTCGAAAAATCCTTCATGTAAAAGTTTTCTTTGGGTAAGGCGATTTCCTTGAAAATCTTCCTAACCCATCTTTGAAGGATGCTGAACCTAATTAAGTTTGGTGTTTTTTCGGACATTTCGTTTTCTGGTTATGCTTTTAAAATGATCAATAAAAACGCTTAAGGTGGAATCTTTGGGTGGAATGCAATGCCTTCTCTGCCTATTAGGTACGTAATAGAGGAAGTAAAAATGAAGGGGAGCAATGAAAAGGCCCCCTTGTAAGAATAACATGAAATAAGTTTGCAACTGCTGGCTGATTGGAATAAAAGTTACATTTCGAAAGATGTGTTCCACTACCTCAGAGGAGGAACTCAGAGAGTGCGTGTTTCAATGGGATGCCTTCATCACGCTCTAGAGGCTTCTAAAGAACAGAGTCCGATCTGAGAACGCTGAATTAAAGAAACAGGACAGTACCCTCTCCCACCCTTAACCGAGCCACTGACCATTGCTCATTAAATGTTCATGCCTGCAGCGGCTCTAAGGCACCTCTGCATTTGGAACGCTAAGTTGAACTTTCCGCTACGACGAGTTTCATTTCTTTTTCCTCTTGGTCAACTTGACACTGCATGTGAAAGTGAAACTTGGAAATATAATTAATTCCCGAAATTCCATGGACATCTCTCTGCAATAGCTGAACGCAACGACGAACAGATTGGAACACTGGAAATTATTTGATCTCGGTAAAATATGAGGTTGAACAGCTTGAGAAATCCATTCCGAAAAGGCGAAAAGCGTCAAATAGGAACTTGTTTTAATTGTTCTTCCACACAAGCCGTGTGTTAGACAAGGTTAGAAAGGTAGAATCAGACGACTGAAAAATTCAATGCCATAGTCGGGATTTGAACCATGGATCTGCCGGTCTCTGTCCGGTTGCTATAACCACTGAGATACCATGTCAACATACCGGCACGACATTAAATTCTCCAACTGATTCGCACTTTTTCCGGTAAACCGCAAGGAGATCTCAAATTGTATTGAAATGACATACCCCAATGGCGACTTACAATGTTGTAAGTGCTATAAGTCCCGGGCTTCATAGTTTCGACCACTATTAGGTCAATCAATGGAAAATATTTGTTCTTCCACACAAGCCGTGTGTTAGACAAGGTTAGAAAAGTAGAATCAGACGACTGAAAAATTCAATGCCATAGCCGGCATTTGATCCACGGATCTCCCGGTCTCCGTCCGGTTACTCTAACCACTGAGCTACCATGGCAACATGCCGGCACGACATTAAATTCGTCGTCAATTTTTACTTTCTCCAGCATTTACCTGTAGAGGCGCGGGATAGCACAGCAGTTTCACTTCAGACTCGGTTCCGAGAGTCCGAGGTTCGATCCCGGCTCTGGGGTGGGGATTTTAAATCGGACCTATCCACGCCTTCACTTTTGACTTGCTCATTTGGGGTATTACCAACCTGGTATAGAGTCGACGGTAAAAGCTGTAGTTCCCTCATTCCACCGCCATCCTCATCATCACCCTACCATCGGAGGTAAGGTACCACGCCCTATGGGTGCCTCAACCTCAAGATGTATGTCCAGTCATCGCTTTTTGGAATGAGGTACCCGGTGGTCATAGGCCATATTATATGGGGAGCGTTAGAGAGGACGACGATCATTTACCTATCGTAAGTCGAGAAAGATTACATTACATCGAAAAGTTCGATTTCGAAATTTCACTGGAACTGCGTGTTTTTGCTTCCATGAAACCCCCCCCAAGGAAGGAATTTTATAAATAGGTAAGCGCGAGCAATGTATTTAGAAATAGCATATTGAAAACTGAATAGTCGGATAAATACCAAACTTGGTATATTAGTTACTTCAGTTCCGCTACTTGCAAAAACCTGACACGAAGATCTTCAAGAAAATCCCCCCACACAAAACTACCCTTAATATGAAAAATGGTTCACAATTATGATTAGTAATTTCATTATAAAAGACATATCTTGAATTTTCTGTGAATAACTGGGTGGTCCACTTCATTCTGAATGAATTATAAAATAACTGGTATGTCACAGAGGGGGACGAAAACTTACTTCTCCATCTAATGTAGGTCTCGTTAAAACACAATTTATGTCACATTGGGTCTTTATGGTGTTTACCATTTCCGAGATATTTACTGTTTCGGTTTGAGTTTTGTACACTTCGTAGTACGTTACGGTTTCCGAGCTTGTGGCCTGTAGACTAACAGTGTAAACTTTTACAGACACACATATAAGTCACCTCTGAGCTCCCGAGAAATACAAACGTGCCGCTGAAGATGGATGCCGTAGTTGCATTCGAAACGTCTGGTGTTTATCCTGTTAGACTAGGTTCACGAATCCCGAAACCGTACCATACATCAACACTGGCAGTAAACGCCTTAGCAATTTACAGTACATTTGGGGAGCGGGTTGCTAAGTCACCATGGAGCCAGTATATTAGAAACCCGCATAAGATTTTACTCTCACTTCCACAACCTGCATCCCCTTTATCCATAACGAAACTGTAATGAAATAATATGTGCAAATGTTTATCTGGATTAACATGAATCGCATAGAAAATAAGCTCCTTCTTTAGGATAGTTTGTAGAAAAGATAATTAAAACGACAGTGGATAGAGAAAGCATAAAATCACGTACATTTTAGGTAGATAAGGTATTGCATCCAAAAATTCCATACCGAAATGTTTTGACACCCCCTGAATCCAAATAAACCTTTTCTAGAAAAGATCCATGTGTGTGTTTGTGAACAGCATTAACTAAAAAACGAAAAAATACAAACTTCATATTCAAATTCAGTATCTTCCTAATATGAGACACGAAAATTTTAAAGAAAACTAGATATTACATGGAACATTTTTGGAAAATGGCTCTAACGATTTTGATTAAAATACCATACATTAATGATACTTACAGGACAAAATGTATACCTTGAATTTTTTGGGAATAGCCTCTGAAGTCCATTTCATTTCGAAGAAATTTTGTATAATCTTATATAACGTTAAGCGACAGACGAAAACGCACTACACAAAAAATGTACATATTTTTAAAACACATAATTTATTTCTAATAAGCTTTTTTTGCGAGATATCAGTTATTAATGTTTCGAATTGTTTAATACTTAGTCATTTCTTTAAAGTCCTGCCAACATTCAGTTGCTTCTCGCGATTCCATTGAAACAATATCGAATTTTAAGGTCAGTGTTTAGCGTCCAGTTCTTCAACATTTGATTACCGATGTTGAAAGATAGAGGAATGATAAAGTCATGTGAATGTATCGCATACGATTTTCTTCTTCTTTGAACCTTACCAGCTTAGTTAACACCTGTGCAACACAAATAAATAGAAGTTTTGCAAAAGAAATATATATTCATCAATAATAAACTTCATGATAGAACAAAACTATCCAAGTGCACCTTGTACTGTCGGCATAGCGTGTCTGTCTCACATTTAAAATGTCCCGAGTTCGAATCTCCGTTAAGGTAAGTTACCTGGGTAAGATTTTTCCCGGAGTTTTCCTTACCCTAAGAAGACGAATGTCGAGTAACTCTAAGCTCTAGGGACACCGGGTTCATCATTTCAACCACTTCGTTCATTCACCGTCTGTAACTTCATGGAAAAACAAACTAGTCGCATTAACCGAACTCAAACACTATCCACAATAATGGTTGTATGTCTTTGTGACCTTTTTTTCTGGCTTGGCAGGAAACAAGTGTGTAAATGTTTAATGACACGCCACAAGTTGGTTAGCCAAAGCTAAGGTTGAAGTTAATAGTTATTGCTATTAATACGGAAACTACAACGTGCAGAAACATGAAACAAGTTGCAGGGCGTCTTGTACGCATGTTTCCTCCTCACTGTCTCGCTTCACATTCGAGGGAAAGATATTTGTTATCATCATCTGCACAACAGGTCCTATAGGATAAAATACTTGGACATCTCATTATTTTCAGTATCTAAAAAAATGCCGACACTGCTTAGAACATCGACTTGACAAGCAATTCTTGTAAATTATCGTGCCATAAATCCTAAATGGCCACGCAATTTTGGGCTACCACTCTAATAATTGTAAAACCTTGATAAACTAGTCTTTGAAGCACCGTATGTGAAAGACATAATAACGAGAAGACATGCTACGCTAAAATATTTAGTAAAAGAATTTGATGAATGTCACGATAAAAACAAATTAAAATAGAAGTATTCACATCTGTTACTGACATGCTTCCTTGCGTAAATTTCAGAAGATAATAGCATAAAAACAGCAAATATTTTCATGAAATTAAAATGGTACTGGAACATACGGCCCACCTTGGTGCTTACGTAATATGAAATTTTACTTCAAGGTATATAATGAAAAGGTTCTATACATACCCAGTTAAAATAAATAGAGCTTAATTCAATCTAGTCTTACACAAATTTACGGAATTAACAAAATAATAATAATAATAATAATCCTTAAAAAGAAAATATATTTAGCTCCATACTCCACTGATTACACCCAGGGGTGTTACGGGATATTTAAGTACAAGTATTAACCGGTTCACGTTTTTTTTTTCACTCTGACCATGTTGAGATCGGAAAGTGGAATAAAATTTAATACATTCAGCATCACAACAGATTATTGAAGACGTGAGTAGTATTTGGTTTGCGGATCCCTTAGGAGTATTTTATATAAATGTTTCACCCCGGATGATTTAAAGTTCTTTAAGCTTAATAACAATAATAATAACAATAATAATAAATGACATTATAGTCAGTTTCTGGATTAGACTTTTGGCGACAAGATTAGGCGAACAGATCTTTCACACAAGCGCCTAATATATTACTAGTTCTATGCTCCGACAGAAAACAGAATTATCAGGCATATGTTGTGTAAAAAGAGTATAAATGTCCTTAAATCCAGGGAAATATCTCAACGAATGCATTGAAAACATTTATGAACATTCTTTTTTCTCTGTTTTAAGGATTTATAATGCAGGGACGTTTGGAAGCGCTGCGCTTTCCCTTGAAGGTGGGTGAGAAAATCACTCTTGTTGGGCAAGGCCAGACCGCAACATAAAAGTTGTTGGTCAAGATACTTATACCGAAGATATGAAACCGTGATATTGGCAAACGTAGAGCCATCACCACAGTTGTGCGAGGCTTGTGTGTGGCCAGTAATTATTCAGGCTGCTGTTGTGAGTCGTAACTCCAGCTGAATTACGATTTGCACAAACAAAATCATGTAGCGAATAATTGACGCCTGTAAGGAAGAAGGCAAACGTAACAAAAGCTTTATATTTGCTGTCTTATCCCACACTTCATTAAGACTTCTATTAATCGTTGGACTATTTGAAATATAATGCTAAACAATATGACTTTCTCTACAAATTCTGCTACAAACTACTTACAAAATCTTATTCTACTCTCTAGTTCTTCTAAACTGATATAAACATTTACAGAAATTGTTTCATTATCAAATTTCGTTGTAGGTAGATATGAGGAATACAGCGATAGTAGCTATGTGATGGCTTTAAAATTCCAGTCTTTGCAGGACCAGGGTAAAAAGGGGAATAACAATTTTAGTATTTGAAAACACAAACCAATAACAAAAGATATCTCGGAAATGGTTAATGGCTTAAATTGTGTGCTTCAGCGAGATCTAAAATTTTCTGCACCAAGAGTTCGGTCATTTCTTACAATTTACACAAAAGTCATTCAGAATGAAGAGGACTTCACAGGTTATTTTCAGAAAATTCAAGATATATATTTTATTTGTCATGCACATATATTTAACACATGGTATTTTAATCAAAATCACTGAAGTCGTTTTTTGAGAAACTTAAAAACAACGAAAAGTTGCCCATGTAGAGGCATAGTTTGAGTTAGGGCATCTTGAAATATTGTGAACTTAAATACCAAGTTGGGCATTTTTGCAATATTTCGTTTTTGAGTTATGCTATTTAAACACATACACAAACAAATTGACCTTTTTCTAAAAATGCTTTCTTTAGATTCAGGGGACCTCAAAACGTGTATTTCTGGTGAAACTTCATATCGATTTTTTTATGGAATGTAATACCTCCACTTTTTACTACAAGTAAGCAGTACAGAAAGCAAAAGTTTGGTAAAAGCTTTCTTTTTTTTCTGCCAAAAGTAAGTTTTCAGAGGCTAAAATGGTATTCGATTTTTTAATCTGCACGTACGAGGGCTGATCAATGAAGACAGACTGATTTCTTTTAGAGTTGTTTATTACTACAGTTCAATATTTACATGATCTTTTTCAAAGTGATCCCCTCCTACTTCAATGCACTTTTTGTACCTCCTCGAACACATGCTACAGATCATTCTTTGTGATGTCCTTGAGAATTTCCTCACATTTATTGAGTACCGCTTCAGAGTTCTCAAATCGAATGCCCAGAGCTTTGCATTTAATGGTGGCAACAAAAAGAATCACAGGGTGCAAGACCGGACTGTAAGACAAATGTGGTACACAGGTAATGTTCCATTTAGCCAAAAACTGCATCACTTGATTTGCTACACGAGGCCGCGCGTTGTCATGATGAAGTCGCCACCCAGTCCGATGAAGTTCTGGGCGTTTCCTTGCAATGTGCTTCCCCAGTTTAGCCAATATTCACGTGTAGTATGCTGCACAGAAGAAGCCGAAACACCAGGCTCACCTTGCGTAACACAGAGAACTCGGCCTTCTTTGAATTTCTTGAACCACCACTAGCAACTTTGCATTTTATTGCGCTGTACTGCTCCTCTCGCAGCGCCTCCATTTTGTGGTATACGAAATGCAAGCAGGATCTATAAAACAGAGCATTACTAGCAATCTACCATACGAGTGTGCTGCCGCCTATAAACATTACACATAAAACCCAGCTCTACAATATTCATGGTACAGACAGAAAATGTCAACCAAGACACCTCATACTATCACTTCCTTTAATTATATAAATGATGCGTATGGGAAGAACATTTCTACAAAGGGATACTCTTCAATTATCAGCTGTGGAGTCTAAGCATCCCTCACATTCAAGCACTCTCTAAGAGTTTCCTGTTTATCTTAGCACTTCATTTCGCAGCTGCAGATGGTGACCGAAATGAATGTCATATAAGAGCCTCAGCGGGGTAGGAAAAACAGCAACAGAGAGAACGACAGCCGAATGGAATGCTTTGCGGATGTCATACAGTGCGAGAACCAACCACTTCAATAAACATAAGTGGCCAGATGCAGTTCATGAGAATGACGTGTTCATTTTGAACGCTTGTTCACGAGTTAACCTGCGGCAGGCTTTATTTCAGTGTGCTTGATCACTATGTAACTCAATGTGAGCAAACGCCAAGCTCTGAAGCACAATAAACCCTAAAGCTGGTTAGACTCCCATTAAAGGGTTTTAGGACTGTAATCAGGGATAATTGCCGCAGAATAGAGCGGCGTCCTCTTTTGTTAGAAAAAAGAAGATTGTGTCACCGGGTCAGATTGTCATTAATGTGAAGTGGTTATGTTGCGCCCAGCAGTCGTATCATCCTCTCATCAAATCTTGATAGGACGCCTTCATTTGTTGCTTTGTGTGAAATGAGGTCTCATTAGAACACAAAATTCTATTCAGATGTTTTTAGTTCATATCTCTCCATGATGTACATGGCCCTTGCTCCTCTTTTTCATTGTGGAAACAAGCACATTCCTTCACTAAAAAATTATTCACAGCTAACCCTATTGAGGGCAGCCTAGTTATACTTGCCTCACTTTCTTAGTTCAGAGACCTTGTTAAGGAAACGGAATAAACACCATCCATGCCTTTGTGTAGGCTCCAAATGCTTCCTCAAAACTCATTCATGCAAAGTAAATTAAATTCATTTTTAAGCACATGGCTTGGTAAGTTTACTGTCATTCATAGTGCATGTCAAAAATATATAAAATGTATATTAATTTGAAGTAATATAGCTATATTCTGTTAATACTTAACATCGTTCTTTCTCTAATCTTACCTTTGCAAAGAGAAAGTATTGCAGTACACCCAAAAATTCGATATCAACAATCCCTAAACCCATCCACCCAATCTTTTTTTAGAATACAGCGCGTGTATGTAGTTGGCGTAGCTCAACAACGAAAAATGAGATAAATACCAAACTTGGTATTTAAGTTTTCCATCTTCCAAGGATGGACCAGAAAGATTTAAAAAAAGCCCCCCCCCAATGGAAACTTTTTCGTTAGCTTTTATTTTTCAAAAATGTTCTGAAGATATTTATTAAAATACCAAATGTTTAAGGCATTCGCATTACATACTAAATGTAAACATACCTAGAGTTTTGTGTTAACAGCCTTTGAAGCATCTTTCAAATATTCAAAGCTAAAATCTTCACTAAATTTCCTCATTTCCAACAGGCCATTACATGGATCTTTTGTTTTTTGGCTGTTTTATTTGTTATATTTTATTTTATCAAAAGGAAAAAGGACTTTTTAAGGATTTTGATTAAAATAGTATAAGTTTTCGATTCTCGCATGCCAAAATGCTTATTTTGCACTTTTTATAAACAGACATAAGACCTCTCATTCTTATTAAACGTGTATAATTTAAAAATAATTATATAGAAACAAACAATTACAAGAGAAAATTGTAGGAATCGTCAAAAAAAATACCCCCCCCCACTATGGAAACTCTTTTGTTAGCTTTTATTTTCTCAAAAATGGGTATAACGATTTTGATTAAAATACTGAATGTTTAAGGCATTCACATTACTTGCAAAATGTATACCTACCTTGAATTTTGTGTTAAGAGCCAATGAAGACTTTGTTTATCTTTCAGCCATTCAAAGCTAAAATCTTCACTAACTTCCCTCATTTAGAACAAGCTGTTATATGGAAAACATTGTTTTAACTTATTTTATTTGTTTTATTTTATTTTATCAAAACGAAAGTAAGGAATTAGATTAAAATAGGATACGTTTTAGATCTTCGCAAGCCAAAACGCTTGTCTTGCACATTATATAAACAGATGTAAGACCTCTTCATTCTTATTAAACGTGTATAATTCAAAAATAATTATACACAGAGAAAAAGTTACAAGAGAAAGATGTAGGAATCATTTAACTGCACAATTTGTTCTAGTATATACATTTTTTTCGTTGCTTCGGCCGTTCTGAAGTATTACATGATATAATGTGCAGACTTTTAAAGTATATTTTTGAGTTTGTTTAAAATTCTACAACCTTTCTTTTTTCTATCCATGACTTATGAAATTAACACTAGAATGTTGTCCCCGTATGCTGCAACTAAGCCTACATTACTTGATTTTTAAACCTTTATAGTAATCATTTGTCTGGCTTAAAGTAACATGGATAGAAAAGTAACTTATTCATATATATCTTCCGCCAGAATTGAAGCAAAACACTTCCTCAAATAAATTACTAGTGATAATCTTTATTTTAAGAACCCCGTTGTGTTACATTTACGTAACTGTCTCTACTTAATGTTTTACCAACTATTCTTAAAAAAATCTTATTTTTCTAATTACTTCTTACTAATAAAGATATTTTCATTACACATTTATTTACACATTCGTTGTAGGTATAAGAAGCGACTTACCACTTGAAAAAAATTCAAGTAGTTGAAACTTCAAACCAATGACAAAGAATATCTCAGAAATGGTTAACGCCACCAAAAAAAATATTTGACATGGATTGTGTGGTATAAGGAGTTGTACATTTTTTGTGAAGTAAAACTGTGTGCATCTCTTACGGTTTACCAATTATACAGAACTCATTCAGGAAGAAGAGGACTTCACAGGCTATTCACAGAAAACTCAGATGTGCACTTTATTTATCAAGCAAATATCTTAAACATATGATATTGTAATCAAAATAGCAAGAGCCATTTCTGATAAAACAAAAATATGAAATATTTTCCGTGTAAAGGATAATTTAGTATGAAGGATTATCTTTAAAATCTTCGTGTCACATCCTTGGAAGGCACCGAAATTAAATACCAGGCTTCTGAGTTGTGCTTTTCACACATATACGGACATTTTTATTCAGGGAACTTCAAAACTTGTATTTCGGGTGAAATTTCGGCATTATATTTTTTAGTTAGAATGCATACTTATTTTATTTTCTATATATATCTCACACAGATTGTATATATATATATATATATATATATATATATATATATATATATATATAGTAGAGAAGTAAAAATCCGATGTGTTACATTCACATAACCTTCTCTACTCTATCGCTTATTAGTGACTATAAGTTATTATTAGGAAAGCTGATTTTTCTGTTTACTTCATTTTAATCAAGATAAACCTACATCACACACTGCTTTAGGATACAAAGAGAAGAGCAATAGTCACATGTTTTAAGAACTGGACGCTATTCCTAGCCTTAAAGTTCCAAACCCATGCAATCCCGAGAAACATCTGAAAATCGAAAGAACTCCAAGGAATGACAAATCGAACATGGCTGGCCTCGTAGCTCAGTCGGTGGAGCACCTGCCGGCTGGATTCCCGGCTAGAGGGTGAGCAATTTTCTCTAGCAAAGATTATTCCCTATCCTCCCCCGAGTCTGTAAGTATGAATGAGTGTGCATGGTGTGTGTGATCTAACGCATAAAACCCAAAGTTTACCAGATATCAAACGAAAAGGAATACGAGTTAACACCATTGCTTATAGGCAATAATGTTCCAAAGCCGCCGCCGATAAGACCATTGTAGTTAAAGACGAGAACTTAAAAAAAATCGAGTCATCAATAACGGATAGCTCGGAAATGGCTGATGTAAAAACAAAAACACATTGGAAATAAATTTTATATGCTAAAGACTTTTACATTTTTTTTGTAATACTTTTCGTCTATCACTTAACATTTACCAGTGATACAAAATTCCTTCCGAATGAAGAGAACTTCCCAGAAAATTTAAAATACACATTTTTAATATGCGGTATTTTAATCAAAATCGTTACAGGCGGTTTTTTTTTTTAGAAAATAAAAACTTTCGAGAAATGTTCCGTGTAAAGGATAGTTTGGGGTGACGAAATTCCTTGAAAGCTTTCGTGCTGCATGTGCACCCCTCATCCGACACTTCGTTTTTTAGTTATGCTGCTCAAAGAAACCACAAACACACACACACACACACACACACACACACACATTACCTTATTATAAATAAAAATGCTTTTTTGATTCAGGGAGCCTTAAAACATGTATTTCCTGTAAATTCTCGTATGGAGTTTTTGGGTAGAGTGCAATACTTTTTCTATCTACTAGGCATGTGGTAGAGAAAGTAGAAAGATTCTTGTCCTTGTTTGAATTTACTTTGAGGGTATAATAATAATAATAATAATAATAATAATAATAATAATAATAATAATAATAATAATAATACAATGATAATTGAACGCTAAAGCCATGGAAGCCTAAGCATCAGAATTGCGACGGTGTATCACGTTGTGTTTGGACGGAAATTGCTAAACACGTAGTACAACATTCAGTTAACACAAACTGCCGTGAAGAAAAGCAACATTTCATAATAACCTATGTACACAGCACGTATCCATTATGAACGCAGCGTCAAAACGTAACACAGAAGCAAGTGTGTCGTCACAGCTGACGTTCCAACAAGCATTTTAATACCTACACCTGGGATTAGTTGGCAAGCCAATTAGCGGCTTGTGGCGGAGTGATACAAATAACGTCGTCACGCGCCTGAAACTGTGGTCCCGCTTGTTAGAGTGAGTGGTTGGCACCCGCTGGGTCGTGGTTTCGATTTCTGCCTTCAATATGCTTGCTATATTTATGATGTCTGCTGTCATAACGAATGTGAGCAGAGGATTGTGTGTAAAAGCTAACAGTGGGGATGCGACTGCAGCACAAATTCTAGTACAACGATACACTTTAAGATTCTAGTAGTTTATGAAGTAATTTCCAACCCACGTTTTACAGTAACAAAATAAGTATCTTCTGCTATAACATATTGCTTTCCGATTATGCAATAAAATTTTTTGTGATACATTCCTATGGCTTTCTCTACCCTCTGTCTTTATTAGTAGATATACAAACTATTCTTACGAAGCTTATTTTTTTATCTATTACATTTTAATCCAAATAAACCTTTGCAAAAATAGCTACATTACACATTTCGTTATAGAAGAGAACAACAGTCAAACGTTTAAGAACTGGACGCTTAAAATTCCATGCTGTTTCCATGCAATCGCGAGAAACAACTGAAAATTGACGAGGCTTTAGAAGAATGACAAGTATTGAACATTTCGAACCTCCCGGGTTCGATTCCCGGCTGGGGGGATGGGAATTTTTCTCTAGCCAAGATTAAACCCTATCCTCCCCAGAGTCTGGCAGCATGAGTATGTGAATGTGTGTATGTTTTAATGATTAAAAAAACCCAAAGTGCAAAAACCCAACGACAAGGGTTACAGGAGTCAACACCATTGCCAATAAGCAATAAGTTCCAAAGGAAAAGCTGCCGATATGACCAACTTAGTTAAAGGCGGGGTATACATGGAAGTAAACAAAATCGAACCTTTAATAACGGATATGTCAGAAACGGTTTCTGCCACAGAAAAACTTATTTTAAGTAATTTGTATATTTTAAAGAGATCTACTTGTTTTGTATGGTACGTTTTCGTCTGTAGCTTAACGTTTACCAGTTATACAAGATTCCTTCCCAATGAAGAGGACTTCACAGGATATTCCCGGAAAATTCATGATATTCATTTTAATTGTCATGTAAATATCTTAGACGTAGAGAAGTGGCAGCGACCCCATCACCCAGTGCTAGTCACTGCAGTCAGCCCGCCGAATGACAACCGGCCAACGGTTCCTTAGGATGCGGAGGAGCCGATGCGGAAGGTTTGCTACTACCTAGGAGAATTAAAAACTTCCTAAAGGTAGCACAAAACTGGTAGACGTGACTCGATAATCGTGGTGAAGACAATGCCAAGAAGCGGCTGGAGTTCAGAAGCAGAGAGGTGGCAGCCCAACCACTGACCTAGCTCTGCGCAGCGTTCGTCCCGCGGCCAGAATGAAATGTTACTGAAAGTAATAGCCAGATTGTTCAAACTGGAAACAGATCACAGCAGAAGAAACGGATAAACGATTTGGCACTGCAGAATCACTCAAAATAGGAACATGAAATGTGAGGGAATATTCACAAAAGAAGAAGAATTGGTGAAAGAAATAGAAACAATGAAGATGAACATAACAGTGCTTACTGAAACTAAAAAGAAACTAAAAGGCACACGGAGCGTATTGTAAAATATACTTTGGTGTATAGTGGAATCTTAGCAAAACAAAGAGCAGCTAAAGGAGTAGAAGTATTAGTTAATGAAAAATGGACAAGGAGAATTGAACACTACACTCTTATTAATGACCGAATACTACAAGATATATAGAGGGCTTCTAACAGATATAGGAGTCTGGTCCTGAAGAAGGGAAAAAAAGCTCGGAATTTTATGAATAACTACAAGAAGAAGCAAATAAAAATAAAAACTACTACTCCATTTCTAAAATCGTAGGAAAATTTGGAGAAAACCACGTTAACGAAAATTACAAGCAACTACTAAAATTCGCAGCTTTCAATGAATTTAAGATCACAAACACATTTTTAGAACGAAATACTTCACAAATATACATGGAGCGCGGGTGGCCAAAGATCACTAATTGACTACATTATTGCAAATAAAAATTGTTTAGTAATATACAAAATAGACTTATGGACAAAATGTAGAAAGATAAACATAAGGCTAAATGAAAAACAAATGAAACAGTTTTCAAAATAAACTTAATCCATGAATCTAGTATCGGAAGGCTACACCAATAAAGATTAGTTTTCTGGAAGCAACAAAAGATATTGACAAAAAATGGTCCTATAGTACTGAATCGATAAAAAAAAAAACAGCAGAAAAAGGAATAAATACAGACGAAGAATTTAGAATGAAGAAATTGAACAAGCCACCGAGGACAAAAAGGAAGCATATAAAAGTTTCTACAATATAAAATTATAGACTCAAGGCAGAACTAAAAGAAGAAAGAAACATCGCAAAAGCAGTAACATCACGAATCATGGGAGAACTTTATTAGCCAGGTAGAAAATAATATTCATTGCAGGCAATAATTTGCTTATAAAATGATCAAGACATTAAAAAAGAAGAAAAAATATAGTCAGGATAAATAATATATCGGAAGAAGAATGGTTGAAACATTATAAAGAATTGTGATACAAACCATAAGAAAATGGAACTATAACAGAAAACAATGTAATACCTAAACTATCCATGGATTTAATTACTGAAGAAGAATTACAATTCTCTTTACAAAACCTGCAAAATAGAAAAGCACCGGAACCAGATGGAATAACCACAGAACTGAAGCAAAATGGAGGTATGAAACTACATGAAAGACTACTTAGTCGTTAATAAATGTTGGCAACTGAATAGAATTCCTAAAAGCTGGTATGATGCACACGTTGTTACTATATTTAGAAAAGGAAAACCCTATCTATGTAACCATTATAGAGGTATATTGTTGTTTTGTTGTTATTTTTCTTAATTTATAGTCGCTTTGCCTACTGAATCTCCTGAAAACAGGATATAAGCTGTATACAAAAATTCATAACCAACATTTAAATGTAATCACAGAATCATTAATATTATAAAATCAAACAGCATTTAGAAAGGGCAGATCCTGTATAGACAATATATTTGCAATTAACCAAACCATTGAAACGAGAAGGAAATATAACTTTGAAACACATATACCTTTTATCAACCTAGAAAAAGCATTCAATAAGGTCAGTAGCACTAGACTCTGGAAAATATTAGATAAAAAAAGGATACCTAAAACACTTAATAGACTAATCAAAAATATATCTCGAGAAACAAAGATAAGTATTGTTTTACGAAATGGACGATTATCACAAGATATGGTTTAAGACAAGGATGCAGTTCGCCTCCGCTGTTTAATATACACATAGATGACATTCTCCGAAAATTAAAAGAAGAAATACCATTTGGAATAAAACTAAATAAAACCGACACACTAAATACCAACTCTACTCTTTGCGGATGGCATGCTGTTAATTCAAGACAGTGAAAATAGGCTGCAAATTACTATCTATAAATTACAAAAATTGACTCAAACTTCGTCCAAAACTTTAGGTCAAGGAATCAAACGTAATGGCATTCAAAGGAACGCAAATAATAAAATCGTTTTGAATAATAAAGTGTTAGAACGAGTTGGAGGTTTCAACTATCTGGGCTGCAGTATAACATATAAAACATATAACACACAAATAAACAAATAACAAATTAAGAAATAAACAATAAAGGAGCAAGTTCCAATACATTTGTGGAATAGTAGCAAACACTTTGAAAAGAAAAACTCGAAGAGAAACAAATTTAAAATTTTATAAGGCAATGGCAGTTCCTGTTATGCTGTGTGATTTGGAGACATGGACTATAAGAAAGAGGGATTGGAATAAAATTCAAGCTGCGGAAATGAAATATCTCCGAACAGTAAAAGGGTGTACAAGATTAGACCGAATTAGAAATGAGGACATATGAGAAGCATTAAGTATATTTTCGCTAAATGCCAAAATATTAACAAACAGAGAAAAATGGAAAAATCATGTACAAACAATGAATAATGCCCGCATTCCGTTTCAAATATACACAACGTGATCAAAAGTATCCTGACAAGCTCGTGGCGCCCTTCATCGGTAATGCTGGAAGTCAATATGGTGTTGGCCCACCCTTAGCCTTGATGACAGCGTTCACTCTCGCAGCCATACTTTCCATCAGGTGCTGGAAGGTTTCTTGGGGAATGGCAGCCCATTCTTCACGGAGTGTGGAACTCAGGAGAGGTATCGATGTAGGTCGGGGAGCCCTGGCACGAAGTCGGCGTTCCGAAACATCCCAAAGGCATTCTATAGGATTCAAGTCAGGACTCTGTGCAGGCCAGTCCATTACAGGGATGTTATTGTCGTGTAACCACTCCGCCACAGTCCGTGCAGTATGAACAGGTGCTCGATCGTGTTGAAAGATGCAATCGCCATCCCCGAATTGCTCTTCAACAGTGGGAAGCAAGAAGGTGCTTTAAATATCAATGTAGGTCTGCACTGTGATCGTGCCACGCAAAACAACAGGGGGTGCGAGCCCCCTCCAGGAAAAACACGACCACACCATAACACCACTACCTCCGAATTTCACTGCTGGCACCACACACTGGCAGATGACGTTCACCGGGCATTCATCATACCCACACCCTGCAATCGGATTGCCACATTGTGTACCGTGATTCGTCACACCACACAACGTTTTGCCACTGTTCAATCGTGTAATGTTGACGCTCCTTAAACCAAGTGAGGCGTCGTTTGGCATTTTCCTGCCTGATGTGTGGCTTATGAGCGGCCATGGAATCCAAGGTTTCTCACCACACGCCTAACCGCCATAGTACTTGGAGTGGATCCTGATGCAGTTTGGAATTCCTGTGTGATGGTCTGGATAGATGTCTGCCTAATACTCTTTACGACTATCTTCCAATGTCGGCGGTCTCTGTCAGTCAACAGACGAGGTCGGCCTGTACGCTTTTGTGCTGTACACGTCCCTTCACGTTTCCACTTCACTATCACATCAGAAACAGTGAACCTAGGGATGTGTAGGAGTGTGGAAATCTCGCGTACAGACTTCTGACACAAGTGACACCCAATCACCTGACCACGTTCGAAGTCCGTGAGTTCCACGGAGCGTCCCATTCTGATGTTTCGCGGATGAGTACCAGGCAGGAGGTAGCAGCACAATACAATTAAGATGAAAAACGAATGTTTGTGGGAGTGTCCGGATACTTTTGTTCTCATAGTGTACATATATTAACCACCAGGTTACAGAAACATAGGAAGACCGTTGAAGCGATGGAGGGAAGTATGAGGCCGGAATGGGGGACATCTCCTAAACCGTGAAGTGCTGCTGCTGCTGATGATGATGATGATGGTGGTGATGCAAATATCTTTAATATATGATATTTCAATCAAAATCGTTAACCATTTTTACTTTCTCTACTACAAATAGTAATTAGGGGAAGTATTGTATTCCACCCAAAAATTCGATACCGAGATTTCACCCGAAATACACGCTTTGAGACCCCCTGAATCCAAAAAAATACTTGTTTGGAAACAGGTCCGTGTGTGTGTGTGTGTGTGTGTGTGTGTGTCTGTGAACAGCATAACTCAGAAACGAACAATCGGATAAATGCCAAACTTGGTATTTAGGTTCAGTATCTTCCAGAGATGCGACACGAAGGTTTTCAAGAAAATCCCCCACCCCAGACTACCCTTTACATGCAACATTTTACGGAAATTTTAATTTTCTCAAAAATGGCTCTAACGATTTTGATTAAAATATCATATATTTAAGATAGTCATGAGAAATGAAATGTATATCTCGAATTTTCTGGGAATGTCTCCAAAAGTATTCTTGATTGTGAACGACTTTTGCATAACTGGTAAACCATAAGAGATAGACAAAATTTTACTACACAAAAATGTATATCGCGTTAAAATACACAATTTATGTCATATACATTTTTTTGTAGACTGAACCGTTTTCGAGATATTGCTAGTTATTCCCTTAAATTTTCCAATACTTATACTTTTTCTCAAATTAGTTATTCATTCTTTTTATGTCCTGGACGTGCAAAGAGAATGGAATGCGTGGCGCAACCAGCGCTTAAAATATTTGACTAGCGCTTAAAACCTACCATATTCCCCTTGCATCTACAAGAAACTTAGCAATAAGATTGACATCTCGATATCTCGACTAACATGAAGCATATGGAGAATAAGCGTTTATACAAATAGTTTGTACAAGAGTAGAGAAAGTCATGTGAATGTAACACATCAGATTTTTAAAAAAAAATTGCAATTTTCGAAAAATCTTCCATGCAAAGGGTAGTTGGAGTGGGGGTATTTTCTTGGAAACCTTCGTGTGGCATCTTTGAAAGGTACTGAACCTAAATACTAAGGGTGGTATTTATCCCACTTTTCGTTTTTGAGTTACGCTGTTACAGATACACACACACACACACACACACACACACACACACACACACAAAGCCTTCCTTTTTAAAGAGGGCCCTTTTGGATTCAGGGAGCCTCAAAACATGTATTTCCGATGAAACTCGGTATCGAATTTTTGGGTGGAATGAAATACCTTCTCTACCTATTATATACGTGGCAGAGAAAGTAAAAATTATAAGAACTGCGCCTCTTTACCTTCTCTACGGCTTACCTCCACGCCAGAATAAAGTTTAACAATGTTTTCCGAATGTTTAATTTGTCTACCACGATTTTGATTGAAATACCATATATTAACGATATTTACATAAATAAAATGTATATCTTGAAGTTTCTAGAATTGCCTGTGAAGTCCTCTTCATTCAGAAGGAGTTTTATATTACGAGTAACTTATATAACTGGTAAACTTTAAGCAATAGACGAAATCGCAGTACACACAAAATGTATATCTCTTTAAAATACACAATTTACTTCAAATAACCTTTTTGTGGCATAAGCCATTTCTGAGGTACCGGCTATTAAAGGTTCGAATTGTTCATTACTTGGTCATTCTCTTGAATTCCTTTCAGCTTTCAATCGTTTCTCGCGATTGAGTGGAAACGGTGTGGAATTTGTAGGCCAGCATATAGCTTCCAATTTTTAAACATTTGACTATCACTGTGTCTTTGTATCTATAACGGAATAAGTAATGTAGCTATTTCTGCAAAGGCTTGGTTAGATAGAAAAATAAGCTTGAGTAAGAATAATTTGTATACCCTTTAATAAACATAAGAGGGTAAAGAAAGTCATGTGAATGTATCATATCAGATTTTTTACATCTTTAAATATTATCTGTTTTAAATATATATACATATATCTTTATTTATTTATTTAAAAATGACGTTTTTAAAGTGAATTACATATCAAAATTCTTCCATTAGTACCTATACGAAAAAGGGGTTGCACTATGATTTCTCACAATCATATCCAATAGTATCCGAGTTGTTTACATTGAGTGAAAAGGGTAAGAGGCGCAAAGAAGTAGTTAAATTATATGTACTTACGATACTAATGATACATACGTATTAAAATATGGCAACAGATCGGCTATTTGACGTAAAATTACAACGCGGTTCCATTGCTTAAGTTATTTTCTGGGATGTAAAACCAAAATTCATAACCACTCCCTTAGGATACACAGTACGGTAGGCTTAATTAATGGCATACACTATTGGTTTATTCGGTTATTCAGCAGACAGCGTTCGCATAGGGGATTATGTTAGTGTTTTTGTTAGTATATTTTGCCACAATAGAACTATTAAAACTTTACTTCAAGCACTCTTCGTGTGAAAGATGGCAAGATATTAATGTAGCTCAGTATACGAACCAGAATCAAGAAAGAGTAAGCAAATCATGTTTAAACAGAGAAGTACGTTCGGTTTTGCTTTTTTTAACAATGATAACTTAACTGGAAAATGGAGAAATGAGATACTGAAGACGTTTCAGCTTATTTTAATAGCTTTAGAGTGTTGCACTACCCAGCTAGCGCAGGCTTCAGTTACATAATTATAATTCTTCACAAAATAAGAATTAACGTTTGACCTAATTTAAGCAGACTTCGTACTAAAATTATTAAACCTGGTAAAGGAGCTTTCAAACCTTAGAAGGTCGCAGAAAGGGGCAACTGAGCCACGCAGCAGGTCCTAACCTGGATTTAGAAATGTTATATAGGTCATCAGTTCCAAATGATTTTTGGGAGAAAGCTGCAAGCAATCGTGTGTGTTCTGGGCAGATCTAGAATGAATTTTAATTTGTGTACCTTTAACTATTAATTTTAGGACGATATTTTCAATATAACGATAAACTAAAATAACTTAAACCAGTTTCACACAATGCTTAAGTTATTGCGAGAATTAATGTCTATTAAGATACAGCAGGGGTCCAACCACTTAATTCCCTTTGGCGGGTTGTGTATAGGTATTTGATGAAATCGTTTTCAAATTCTACTGGAATGTAGATTCCAAACCGGTTCCTCTTGAGAGAAAACACCGCCGTACACCTTTAACTCACTATTTCTCAGTCGTCAACAGCAGCTTACTCTAAACTCCTGGAAACTTCCCTTCAGGCGACGAGAAAAACAAAGAACGGTGAAGTATTTGAGCAGGATGCTTGATGTTGCATACTTAAGCACCAAAGCAGGCTATTTCGTGTATAATAAGATGCGCTACTAGGAGGCCATGGATAAAATCCTCACTTAGTTTATGTGTTCCTCTTCGCCGGGTCTTCCTATTTAAAAGAGGAACATTTACAATTCAAATAAGCCGCTGTTTCACAGAATATAATATCGCCTCCTGACGCATTTGCTTGTTAATAGATATTTTAAACATCCGCATGGGGCGCTTAGCACCGAATCGACAAACTCCTCACGTATTTGTAGAACAAAGGCACCAAGTTCGAACGGTACTCGGAATATAATGTCCCACTGCAAACAATTGAACACAAACGCCAGTCTTGTTGTTGTTCTTTTCATTGCCCGAGGAAAGGCTGTTTGAAAAACCAATGAAATTTCATGAAGGTTAAGTACATAATCTCTTAACAAAGAAGGTAAATGTTACATCTGTATCCTGCCCAAACAATCCCTTTGTGTATCTCTTGAAAGCTGCATTCATTTTATGAGTAGGGAAGCTCTTTGTATTCTCCTACACTTTCTTGTGCGTCAATGAATGCTGGACCGTTATTCCTCACTCATATCTCGCAAAAATGTGAATTCTCGACTCTCGCCTTAGGCAAGCATTCAAATTGACGGTTTAAAACACTGACAACCATTTCGAACTTGACACGGTATCTACTGCTAAACCAAAGTTAGCCCTACTAACAAAGCTTAAATACGTTAATTATTGACAACAAAGGAACATGCAACTATATTTACGAATACCATCCTACAACATAAACGTTAATATCAAACTTTGTAGACTTTCACGACCGCTGCCATTATTAAATAAAGTATTATCCGGGCTTGTGAGCCTTGGTCTACTGAGCTTCTTCTTCTTCTTCTTCCTCCCAGAAGTGGCAGTAGTGAGGTCGAAGTGTTCTGGCGCTTTAACCTCGCCAATGACTCTGAAGATGTCTGCCATAGTCGCAGACGAAACGTTCTGGGAAGAAGATGTAGAAGGAGCCCAGTAGACCACGGTCCGCAAGACCAAATAATACTTTATTTAATAAATGTTAATAATATTTAAAAGCAATGTCAAAAATATTTCCTGTTTGCAGCTAGTGAACATAATTTCATATAAGGATTGTAACAAAGCGAATTCAATAGGATATCAAGCAACAAAACATATTCTGTTTAACTATGCAATAAGCATATAACAATCAGTATGCTTATAGAACATTTGATAGCAGTTTTAAAGCCAGCAAACGTTTCTCTAAGATGTCCATGGTACACAACATTTATGACGCATGATACGTCACTATAGTATCCAGTAGATCTTAATACTTTTAAGCGTAGATAGTCGCGACGCTACGGAATTCGTTAGAAATTCAACAGTTCTTACTCCGATCGCGTGGTAGGCAGAAGCTGTGTGTAAATCTCTGTGAAATAGTGTTGCAAAGGTGCGGTAATTGTACAGAATACACATTTATTACATCATCGTAATAACAAGGACTATACTAGCTAGAAAGTGACGTAATAATTGTGTTATTTACTAATAATTACTAAAAGCTGTGAATAGTTATAAATTCTTCGTTTACACGCAAAAATTCTGGCAACGCAAGTAAACTTACCAGCTTTTACAAGTGTTGTATGTTAAAATGACTTACAAAATGTCAATATACTAGTATTAGCACTTTGAATCCTGTGTGTTAAGTTATTTACATTACCGTAAGTCGTTGTTCCGCCCCTGCGGAGCAAAATGTCTACCGCAAAAACATAGCTAGCCAAGGTAAAACAGACCTAATATATTATAGCAAGCAATGTTTAATCACTCACAGACACACACACACACACACACACATTATATATACACCTGCATTCTCCAAAGGCAATCTGCACAGCATCTACCAGAGACAACCAAAGTAGCAGCATCCCCAAGGACTTAAATAACAATAGGTGTCCTCGAGACAGTTAAGGGATCGCGTTAAATTCAAAAACAATGTAATATCTGTATGAACTATAAACTTAAAGGCGGTCTTCACTGTATCAACAGTCAACACACAATACTGAACATAACATTAAAAACATGTAATGCGAAACAGATTGAGTCATACATGTAATTCGAATTCCCATCAACTTCCCCGTCTCCACTGCATTAATAATCGAGGCAAAGTGTAAAACACGTTGCATTTGTTAATAACAATGATCACATGAATTCTGATTATGAATATTTAATCTTCTTAATCATAATGTGCGTGGTGAAAAGGGCGCAAGAATAAAAAAGAAAGTATGATTACGCCCTTCCTAAGCAGTATAAACAATGTAAATAGTATTTTGTCTGAACTGAAGGTTTTAGTACGGTCATTTTTTGTTTGGTTGTATCTGATGATGATGACGGCGGAGATGAAATAGACTTAAATAATTAAAGTGTTTCCAGCGAGAATGAGGCAATTCGAACTCTAGGAAATTACACAAAGTTTTCTATTATCCCAAAGCCTAAAATAATGACAGTATTTCTGTGACTAGTAGAGACGTCAAAGCCCCATAAATGCCAGGACTCCTTTAAACCAATATAAAGCACGCTATTATCTCCTTCACTTTTTTTTCAATTATGAAGAATCTGCAGGCATGCATGTAAGCCTCTAAAAGTGCAATACGCTTATTATTTATGTATTTATTTGATTTATTGCTTTCTTTTATCAAATAATAAATAATTAGCTTGAGTAATAATTTAATAAAACAGTTTTAGTTCCATTAGAAAATTCGCTTTTACGTTTTCTCATTTATACATTATTTTAGCCGATACCTTTGAAAACGTATAACTGAGGATGTATGTAAATAAAGAGTTTCTGGATTGCGTTACTAAACAAAATATGATCATATGGTACGTATCTATCTACCACCGAGCCTTGTAACATGTATGTTACATTATGTATGCTGAAGCGACAACACTGCATGCAGATTGGATTCACAGCAAATTGTGACTTCGATAATCTTCTCTGGTGCCCATTTTCCTCTTATCGTGAATCTGCTGGGATTTCGGCGGCAGTAGTAACTGCAAAGCGAAAATGGCCACGAGTACATCTAAGTTTGGAAATAGAAGTAGCCGCGGGCCGTTCTGTGCTAAGTCTCACACCATTTGCTTGGATTTAACGCTGATAAATTCTCCGCTATAGCAACTTCTGAACGGCAACGCTCCTGCAGCACATGCAAGACGTGCGCTCCGTCTGAAAATTTAATGTTATCGCTTTCAAAGCTTCAGCCGCTTCAGCGTACGCTGAGTTATCACACTGACCGGCACTAGCTAAAATTACACCTGCGATGCATTAGAGCTGTGCGTGGAATATTTTCCTAATGTCTTGTTCAGGTGCAACGCAATCTGCATATATACGCTAGCATATGTTTAGCACAGATAAACGCACAAGGGCTACAGCAGGAACGACCTTGGCAAGTCTGCTACATGCTATTTCTCCTTCCACGATGCAGACGAGTTTACTAAGATTAAGGGGATTTACCACAATAATTAAAGTCCAAAGAAAGTATTTCCTATTTATGCTGGCGTTTTTTGTTTCTTTTGTTTTCTTTGTTTGTATATCGTAAAGAATTACAAATCACTGAAATAAATTTTCCTATCCATTACAGCTTTATATAATTCCTTGTTTTATATTACTTACATGAAAGGTGTTTTTTCTATTCAGGTTACGTTGTATAACACACGCTTTTGACTAGAAGTAATCTCAAATTAAGCAATATGAGTTTATACGCAAAACAAACAAATCTGATGTGTTACACTCACCTGACTTTCTCTACTCTTGTACAAACTGTTTTTACAAACGCGTATTCTCCATATATTTCATGTTAATCGAGATGTTAATCTTTTTGTTAATTTTGTTGTAGGTGCAAGGAAAATATGATAGGCTTTAAAAGATGTTCAAATCTTTTAAGAGCTGGTTGCTATGTGGAGCATTCCATTCTTTTGCATGTCCAGAACATAAAAAAAACGAATAACGAATTCCCATTCGAGAAAAAGTATAAGTATTGGAAAAATCAAACAAATAACAAGAAACATCTCGGAAATGGTTTCACTCGACAAAAACAATGAAAATGACCCAAATTGTGTTTTTAACGAGATCCACATTTTGTGTGCATAAACATTTTATCTCTCTTACGGTTTTCCAGTTATGCAAAAGCTATTCACAAAGAAGAGGACTTTTGGGGAAATTCACAGAAAATTCAAGATATACATTTCATTTGTCATGAAAATTGTTAAACATGTGATATTTTAACCAAAATCGTTAGAGCCATTTTAGAGAAAATAAAAATTATCGAAAAATTTTCCATGCAAAAGGGGAGTTTGGGGTGGAGAATTTGCTTGAAAATCTTAGTGTCGCATCTTTGAAACATACTGAACCTAAATATGAGGCAGTATTTTTAACACTTAAATGATTTTAGTCTAATTATATAATATAAAATATAATAACAGCCCGCCTTAAAAAAATCTGATGTGTTACACTCACATGACTTTCTCTACTCTTGTCCAATCTATTTTTACAAACGCCTATTCTCCATATGCTTCATGTTAATCGAGATATCGAGATGTCAATCTTATTGGTAATTTTCTTGTAGATGCAAGGGGAATATGGTAGCTTTTAAGCGATAGTCAAATATTTTAACGCTGGTTGCTATGTGGCGCATTCCATTCTCTTTGCACGTCCAGGACATTAAAAAATGAATAACGAATTTGAGAAAAAGTATAAGTATTGGAAAATTTAAGGAAATAACAAGCAATATCTCGAAAACGGTTCACTCAACAAAAGAAATGTATATGACATACGTTGTGTATTTTAACGCGATCTACATTTTTTGTGTAGTAAAATTCTGTATCTCTTACGGTTTACCAGTTATGCAAAAGTCGTTCACAATGAAGAATACTTTTGGAGACATTCCCAGAAAATTCGAGATATACATTTCATTTCTTATGACATTATCTTAAACATATGACATTTTAATCAAAATCGTTAGAGCCATTTTTGAGAAAATTAAAATTTTCGAAAAATGTTCCATGTAAAGGGTAGTCTGGGGTGGGGGGATTTTCTTGAAAACCTTCGTGTCCCATCTCTGGAAGATACTGAACCTAAATACCAAGTTTGGTGTTTATCCGACTGTTCGTTTTTGAGTTATGCTGTTCACAGACACACAGACACACAGACACACACACACACACACACACACACGGACATGTTTCCAAAAATGCTTTCTTTGGATTCAGGAGGTCTCAAAACATGTATTTTCGGTGAAATCTCGGTATCGAATTTTTGGGTGGAATGCAATACTTCCCCTACTTACTATACGTAGTAGAGAAAGTAAAAATATGTCTATAAACAATATATAAAAAGTGTATATTACAGTCATTGTATTAATGTTTATATTATTGTATACATGTATAATAATGTTATGTGAATGAATTAGAAACTTTAATAATGCTACTAGTAATTCTTGGATCAACAATAATGTAATTTTTGAGACGGTTTATAAATAGCCAATCAACATCCAGAAAAAACTTAAGTTAAATAAAAGCATTCTATTGGAGTAGGATTAGCCAATCAGAGACTTGAAATAGATGAAATTTGCAAATTCAGGCGGTAGAAGTCAATTGCTTGTAGACAGTGTTCCTAACCGGACGCGAGACGCGTTCCCGAGCATTTAAATACGTATTCGGTGTGAGGTATATAAAAGTCATAACGGCCAGAATATTATAAAGAGTACGTGTTAAAAAGGTGCAAGTAATTAATAAATAATCTCACTGCTCTCTATATATCAGTGAAGTGTTATTTAATCGTGTGAAGGATTAATAAATGGAGTGAAATAAAAATTATAATCTGTGTAAGCCTACATTCTTTAGCCGCATCACCCCCTGCACCACCCCCCTACATATTTCTACAAATTAATACTGACGCAGCCGAGGCAAACGTAAATATATAATATTTAAAGAAACATAAAAACACAAAGTTTATTCCTAAACTTGGGACGAAGGCCACCGGAAAGTAAACTTAGGGCGAAGGCCACCGGAAACTTTGTATCGCACGTGGTTGCAACTACATCAAGTTTGGCTCTCCAACAGCGGAACTACAATACAACTCCCCCTAAAAGAAACTCCTTCAAATTGGCGCCCAGCGTGGTGACAGAATAGGCGAGAATTGGCAAGAGTTTGCTGGAATAGGCGAGAATTAGCGACAATAGCTGAAAATAAGATCAACGAACATCACAGAACTACCAGAATCTACGAAACTGCAAGATTTTACTTCAGAGAACTCCAGAGAACTTCAGAAAACGCCAGAGAACTCCAGTGAACTCCAGAGAACCCCAGAGAACATCTCATCCAAGGACAGCAACAATTCTTTCAGGAGTACGGGGCACACAGTCAACAATTCAACTACAATCTACGTGGGAACTTCAGAATAAAAAGGTTTACTAACAGCCAGAACAAAAGGTCAGAAAATTCCAATACTTTATACGTGTATAATTGTCAAAATAGTTAAGAATATATATTGTTTTAAGATAATTTCATTCTGTTAGGAAGTGGTAAATTAAAATTGAGCAATTCCAAACCAAATATAACAAAAGAAAATATACAAAATAAAATGGAAACAGAAAACAATGAAAATATGGAAGTAGGAGAGGGTAGGTCAGCCATTACAGATTACAATGTAACTTTACAATCAGAAACAAATAGGTTAGATGTAGAAGAACAGTTATCTGTAAATTCACAGGTAGGCATAGAAAGAGATAGCAGTAGTATGCAAAGTCAATCACCTTTACATATGTTTGTGCAAGGAACAACAAAAGAAAGAAGCCCTGGCATATCTTAACCAACAAGAGCAAGAAAACTTATCACAACAAAATATTATGTGGCTTCTAAAGCAATAACTGAAAAGATAACCGAAGCTAATACAGAGCTGAGAGTAGAATTAAGTAAAGTTTTAAATTATATTACGATAACTGATAATAATAATAATAATAATAATAATAAGCTAACTGAAACTAATAATAAGCTAACTGAAACCAGTAATGAGTTAAATAAACTACAAGAAACTAGTCAGGAAACTGAAGAATTGAAAACAATGGTGGAAAATACAAATGCAGAGCTTGTAGAAGTACAAATATATTTAACAGGGGAAATAAGTAAAATGCATGCTTTACCAAAAACAAATGCAGATGTATTAAAAGAAGCAAATACAGGACAAGGACAGGTAATGTCAATGATAGATGAAATTAAAGATAAAAGTACAAAAAAGAAGCAAACAAATAGATAAAATTAGAAATAGTTTTGAAAATTTAAGTACCAGTGTACAAAAGATAAATATAAATGTAACTAGGTCTTTAAATGCTAATAAAATGCATGACAAGAATACAAGTGCAGAAAGAAGCGTATCACCATTGTTAACTAATAACCAAGAGACGCTACTGCTTTTTCCATAGCATCAGCTTCTCAAACAAAAAACAATAATGATGACACACATGTGCATGTATCAAATTAGATGTCAAACTATTATTCTGTGCTTAATAAATTATCATTACCTTATTTTGATCGTTCCTCAAGTCCAGTACAATTTATACATGATTTAGTAAAATATTTTAAATTGAAAAATGTGCCTGAAGCATTAAAAATGATACTTGTTAGAAAATGCTTGAACAACAAAACCTTGGTTACATATGCTAGCAAATAGTGAAATGAAGTTTTATTTATGAATAAATTCAGGAATGCTACTGTGCAACATAAGATTAGAGCAAGTCTAAAATGTCTGTGGCACAAGAAGAAAAAGAAAACAAAGTAACTGGAACATAAAAGGGGAAAGCAATGTATTTTAAAAATGTATAATAATATCTTTACTATATATAACAAATTGTCAACATAAAAAAGAGATTTTAGATAAAAAGATGTAATAGAAGAAAATCCATTATTAGTAAGAGAAACGTAATAAATCTGAATAGCAACTGCATTTATATTGTATAAGATATAAATTGTTATAAATTGTAAGAAATATAAAGATGCTTAAGAAATAAGTTGTAAAGAATGGGTAACTAGTGTTAATATGCCTAATTAAGTGTTAAATGTCTAGCACATAGGATATTTAGTATTTAGACTGTTAGTGAATAAACAAACTTCACTGAGGTCATTAAACACCAGATCATTGACCTTACACAAGGTGGTGGAGCTTAAAGTGTCGAACATGTAGCAGAACAAATGTGAAGTATTCTGCTATACACGAGTGTAATGAAAACCAGTGAGTGTTAAATAAAGTGACAGTGAGAAATAGCAAGTGTTATAATTAAAATGTTACGTTTCCTTCTTTCAGGAGACTTTCAGAAAATATTTATATATTAATTTATTATATATATTTAAGAATTTAAAAGAACAAAAAAAAAGAACAATTCTTAAATATTTCTAAAAGGGGGCAATTTGAGGCAGTATTGTTAACACTTAAATGATTTCAGTCTAATTATATATATAAAATATAATAATATATATGTGTATAATATATAAAATGCATGTAACAGTCATTGTATTAATATTTATATTTTTATGTACATGTTTGTTAATGTTATGTGAATGTATTACGTAATTTAATAATGTAGGAGCTGTGAGAATAATAGGTTAAAAGTTGCTAACAATGCGGTAACAATGCGGTAACCTTGAGGCAATAATGAATTGGAAAGTTTAATAATGCTACTAGTAATTCTTGGAGCAACAATAATGTAATTTTTGAGACAGTTTTAAATAGCTAATCAACAGCCAGAAAACCTGAAAGTTAAATAAAAGTATTCTATTGGAGTAGGATTAGCCAATCAGAAACTGAAGTAGAGCAAATTGTACAAATTCTAGCGCCAGTTGCTAGTAGACAGCGTTCCTAACTGGACGCGAGACGCGTCCTCGAGAAGTTTAATACGTATTCAGTGTGAGACGAAAATTCATTATAAAGTTTACGTGTTAAAAAAAGTGCAAGTAATTAATAAATAATCTCACAGCTCTCTATATATCAGTGAAGTGTTATTTAATCGTGTGAAGGATTAATAAATGGAGTGAAGTATAAATTATAATCCGTGTAAGCCTACATTCTTTAGCCACATCACCCCCTGCTAAGAAATACATGTTTCTACAAATTAATACTGACGCAGCCGAGGCAAACATAAATATATAATATTTAAAGAAACATAAAAAGACAAAGTTGATTCCTAAACTTGGGGCGAAGGCCATCGGAAACTTTGTATTGCACGTGGTTGCAACTACATAAGTTCGGCTCTCCAACAGTGGAACTACAATACAACTCCTCCTAAAACAAACTCCTTCAAATATAAAGTTTGGCATTTATCCGACTTTTCGTTATTGAGTTATGCTGTTTACAGACATACATACGGACCTTTTTCTAAAAATGCTTTTTTTTGGATTCAAGAGGCTTCAAAACATGTATTTCCGGTGAAATGCAATACTTGTCCTACTTACTATATGCGGTAGAGAAAGTAAAAGCAAAAAAGAAATATATAACCAATACCTCCGAAACAGCTCATGCTACAAAACAGCTATTTGACAGAACATATATATTTTAATGAACACTACATTTTTCGTGCAGCTAGTTTTTCTTTACTATGATTTGCTAATTAAACAAAACTGTACAAAAGATGTTACGAAATTAAGACTTCATTAACTATTCAAGATATGCTTTTTGTTAGTCACGCAAATATCTTACACATGTGGTGTTTTAACATTCATTGAACCAAATTTGAAAAAGTAAAAGTGTTTCCATTAAACAGACTATGGGAATTTTATGATATCCATGCGATAGAATCCTTAGATGTTGGTCTTATATATAAACTTTGGTATTAATCGGATAATCCTACTTCCCCCCCCCCGCTACTACTTACAATGCCTAAGTATAGGAAATATTGTATTCCCTCCAAAAATCTGCAACGAGATTTGACTGGAAATTCACGTTTTGAGGATCCCTTAATAAAATTAACTTGTTACATGTTGCCATGGTAGCTCGGTGGTTAGAGCAACCGAAGACCGGGAGATTCCTGGTTCAAATCCCGCCTATGGCATTGAATTTTTCAGTCGTCTGATTCTACCTTTCCAATCTTGTCCAACACACGGCTTGTGTTCATTCCAAGAAAGAAAATTATTAACAACAGAGATGGACGGTTTCTCGAATCTCAACAAAGGATAAAATTAAAAATACAAAAATTCGTAAAATAGTGGATGTAAAAAAGAATGTATTGGGAATAATAGGGGGAGAGACGATTTGAATGGTTCGGCTATGTGAAAAGAATGGGAAGCTGAAGAAAACAGAGGACGGGGAAGACCAAGAGAACAATGGATAGATGGGGTCCGAAGAAGCATGGCGTCTAGAGGGCTAACAGATGAAGATGAAGAGAATAGGGATTTATGGAGAAATAAAATTATGCATGGGTTGAAGGAAAACTCCTGTATGACGATAATTCCTGAATTTAAAAATTATTATTATTATTATTATTATTATTATTATTATTATTATAACAATAAATAAGAGTATCGATATCGTGAGTGTTCTGTAAAGTATTTCGTCGTCAAAAACAGTTTGGAACTACTAACCTAATCTGAACTCTATGAATTACTAGATGGAACATCTCTAGATCCAGGGGTTTACTTGTCTCGCAGAGGAAGTCTATTCACGCTCAAATATCCCGTAGCTTGCTCCCTGCAGTGTAGATGGCTCAGTTGTACATCTGTGTCGTGCAGGTAGTCTATAGCCACAGGCAGAGAGAATCTGCTCAGTACGTATGCAACACAGCATGGAGGTCGGAGATATGTTTTGAAAATTGGTTTTTGCTTTCAAAGAGCTATTCATGGAGAAACATTTTTATTGCTGTTCTCCCGCTCATTAGCCATCCTCTATAAACCATAAATATGCACTACACGATCTACATCCTGTATATGTTTACCACTGCCTCATTTATCATGCATTGCAATTAATGAGCTCCGGTACAGCAATAAACATAAAAAGGCTACATGGCGCTAGTTCACTACTGCTTCCTGCCACGCGCCATACAGGAACTTCCTGTGCAAGACCCAGCATCTCCTGCTCCTGCAGGGTGACAGCACACAACACACTTTTTGCCTGTTTTCTCCGCATCGTACTTAAAATTCTGTTACCTTGTGTAGCGTGCCGCCAGCACATTTTAACGATTTCTGTTCTCAAGCTACCTGCAGTTCATATCTCTGATGAATATACTTAAACGAAACTGTGTAAGTTTTTGTCTTCAACATTGTGATCCAACTATTTTCATTGTTTGATCTAAATTCTAATTTCCACATACGCTGCCGGTAGAGTAAATATTTTTGTTTACATAAATGCTCCTAGAATAACTAACTATAAAACTGGAGTAATATATACTTTTATACTAGAATCTATTATAAACAGGTTATTACATGGCCAAAATCGTGCAACGTTTACTATCTCTATCGCGTACATAGTAGGTAGAGAAGGTATTGCACCCCACCCGAAATTTTCATAGCGAGATTTCTCCGTAAATGCATGTTTTGAGGTCCCTTGGGCCCCAAATATATTTTTTTTAACAAAGTGTGTTTGTGTCTGAACAGTATAACTCAAAAGCGAAAAGTCGGATAAATACTAAACTTGGTATTTAGATTCAGTACCTACCTTTCAAAGATGTAACGCCAAGATTTTCAAGAAATTTCCCCACAACAAGCTACATTTTACATGGAACATTTTTCTAAACTTTTTATTTTCGCAAAAGTAGGTCTAATGTTTATTAAAATATCATATACTAAAGATATTTACATGAAAAATTTAAAAACGTTTATCTTGAATTTTCTATAAATAGCTTTTGAAGTCTTCATTCGGAAGGAATTTTGTATAATCTTGTATAACTGGTAAACGTTAAGCAATAGACGAAAACGCGCTAAAGAAATGTAGATTTTTAAAAAATAATTTATTTCAAATAACTTTTTTTTTTGGCAGTTATTTCCAAGATATCCGTTATTAATGGTTCGAATTTTTCAATACTTGATCATTCTTTTTAAATCCATCGATTTTCAGTTGTTTCTCGTGATGTCATGCAAAGAGTAAGGAATTTTAAGGCCAGCGTATACCGTCCAGTTCTAAAACTTAACTATCACTATCCCCTTTGTACCTTTAAGAAATTTTTAGTGCTGCTATTTTCGAAAAGGTGTATCTCGATTTAAATGAGTAGATAGAATTTGTATACCCACTAATACGCAACAATGGGTAGAGAAACTCATGTGAATGTAACATCAGAAAGCGTGCCATGGTGACCGCCGAGTAAGTATGACGTTTCATTTAAAAATACGACTTATAAGTACTTTTTTGCAACATTAAACAGTTTTAGGTATTGGTTGCACTTTGTTTGAATTTTGCAATAGCCAGTTGGACTGACTCTATTGGTTTGCTGTGCTAGATTGTAGGGTGGTGATACACATATCCAAAATCCAGAATCAAACACAGCCTTCTCTCTAGCACCAGCTACCAATAAAATCTTGTTGTATTAAGGGGAGGGGGTATATGAACTAACTATAAACTTTTTAGCTTTTCATAAAAAAACTTGTTTAATCAGTGTGGATTTAATTTTAAACAAAAACGCATGGTAATAGGACGACAAATGGCTACCGGTAGCCTTCTTTTATTATGTCTGTATCATTGGTGTTAAAAGTTCATTTTGGAATTCCGGAAAAAAAAATCAATCTACAATTTAAAATAATTCAGGGACTATATGCATGACATTTACACAGCATCTTTATCACATATTAGTAAATAATATTATGGAATTGCTTATATTTACATAACTTTACAAAAGATGACCATATAAGCTGAAATTTAAAGATTTGTAATTTATAAACCAGCAATTCAGAAGTTATGACACATTTTAGGGTGTATCTAGGCTTCTATTTTAGACAAGACTAATAGTATATGTGAAAGAATATAGAAGTTAATTCACCTGTTATATAGATGCAATATCTGTTGTGTGTTGTTTTATTAATGTGAGTAATGAATTGGTGTTTCTGCAAAACAAATCTGTATATTAATATTGTATGCTTTAATGTATTAAAACATCCCCTGGGTAAACAAAAACTTGGAGTTAATTAGGTCCTCAACTTCAGGATATAAGATTACGCTAATTTCGAAAGCAAACTCCGCGAGAAATTTCAGCTAATCACCAAAGCTCTCATAATTCGCATTATGTAAGAAGACACTCTTCACACTACCGGAAGCGAAAGAGAGGGACGCCCAAATATATAGCTCGCTACTCAAATTATGGTCAGCAACCTCTGCAGAGAGCTACTGCCAACAAAAATGAGGTATGCTTTTATTATGAAAATGGCTTGGTTCTTGTCGCGTGTTTTGAAAATCGAGTAATTATCTGCAAAGAAGCAGTCAGCTTGGTTTTAACTGTTATTAATTTCTAAATCAATGTTATTAGGGCTAGAGTTTTAATAACCTAACGCTGTTTTTTAAAAAGATATAATAATTAAAAAATTACCTAAATTTGATACTTAATTTTTGAAAATTATAAACTTATAGGAGGGCATAAATGCTATACAAGCAGAAAATGTATGTATCAGAATAATGACGAGGCAATTTAGAAATGGAACAAATATACTTTGAATTCATGTGCTTATTTGAAGAATTTGGAAAAAGTAAGAAAATTGTTTCTGAAGCTGCTTTTACAAACCTGAAGCATTAACACTCTTATTTTCTCAGATTATACAACATTCATATCGAATAAAGAGGACCTCACAGCCTATTACACGACCTAATAATACAATAGCAACCTGACTGTATGCATTCAGCGTAAAATAGGGAAAACTAACCTGTCTCATCTCTAGTTTAGGGAATGAATTAAAGCTGTAATATACCTGTTCTCCTAACAATAGACACCTCTCCGCTCACAAGCAACCCTTGCTAGACTAACCATTAAATAGCAACTGTTTATTTCCAAGGATGGGATTAAAGATTATACAAACCTACCCCTATTTCTCATTTGAATAGTGAAATTTATGATGTTTGAAAAGTTATCTTTATGTAACTTATCAATAATCTAACAATTAATATACTCAATATAAATGCAACAAAATCGCTAACTAAAGACGCAAATGACAAGAAAATGACAATGTAATTACATAAATTCGGAAAAAAAATAAGAAAGCCTCATAAAATAATACAAAAAATGGCCAAACAAAAATGCATATTCATAATCCGGTACCCATGATAAGGGCATATGTACACGTTAGCAATGTCTATGATGCGACAAAAGTTGACGTGTCATCATAAACCTTGCCTTGGTTATTATTAAAACTTAGATTAGGTTAGGTTAGGTTATACAACGGAGGGGCGACACCTAACACTGCCACCTATATAGATCTATTATGGCTAACACGCCCAGGAGGAGAAGGAGGAGGAGGAGGAGGAGTCCTTGTCTAGGGATACCATGATAGCTTCTTGTTCCCGAGGTCGCGGGTTCAAACCCGGCGGAATCCGATGCATTTTTTTCGAGCGTAAAATACTTAGCACGGTTCTCTTCGGAAGAAAGTAAAGCTAGTGGTCCCGTGTGTAGATTTACGGCAAGTATAAGAACCTCAAGCTTGATAAAGAGGCCTTTGAGCAAAATTTCCAGCCTTTCACGCTCAATGTAGAATGGGACGCTAAGAACCAAAGTAGTTAAAGAGTGTCCATAAGTAAAAACTCAATTTCAGGAGGAAAAGGTGAAGTGAGAAACCACAAGAGGCTACAGGTCCTAGACAAACAGGCCACAGAGACACACAGAAGTCCCTAATAATCCCAGGCACGAAGACCCGTGCCACTGCTGGAGCTCCTAGAGGGGGGGCAATAACGACCCCTTGACCAAGCACCCCTCTAGTGTCCGTGGGGTGTACTCTTTCCTTTTAGCAAGCATCTGTTCGGCACCGCCACACACTATGAAACCTAGAAACATACCTGAAAGATGAGAACGAAACGAAATGAAAGCGAAATGATAGAAAGGAAATCGTGGTAAATGAGAAATCACCCCAGCATTTACCCATCGACCAGAGAAAACCGCGAAAACCCAAGGTCGGAGTGGGCGATCGACGGGAATCTAACCTGAAACCTCCCGATTGCGAGCCTCTCACGTTACCGCGGACCCTCTCGCACGGTTTATCAAGACTTAAACAGTATAGTCGCTAGAGAAAACAAGATAGCAAAAAGTTGAATGTTTGGAGGTATTTCGCGTACCTTTAATCCACTTCATAACAGGAATGGCGTGCATTTCTACTAACGAAAGAAAGAAACCCGTAAAGCAATAAAGAATAACACAGCAAAAATCCATTAACAACTAAGCTATGCTCCAAGCTTAACCTGCCAACGTGCGCTGAAGAACAGCTCTCTGGGATTCACAATATATGGCGTAATACGGGCGCCTGTCAGCAGTAAATTTCCAGGAATTCTCTCTCTGGCAAAGCAATCAGCACCTGCACTTACCATCATGTCCGACGACTTGTTACCTAGTACCACTCCGTCCCCAAATATTAATTGCTTGATTCTAATGCCTGTCAAAGCCCTTCCCGGAAAATAAATGAGTATTCTATCGACACACCTATAGGCAGATACGTCAACAGTAAGCGTTTGCAAGTGATAAACCCGTAATAATAGCAACAAAAGACAGGCTACGTCCTGACGGCCTAATTAAACCTCCTGAGTTTACATCTGGCGTTTCTCTACGATTTACAATTCGTAGCCAGGCCGGTTCAAGAATATGCAGGCTTCTGGGAAATTCCTAGAATTGCAGAGGGAACTGAGGAGATAAGGTTTGAAGAGAGACCGACATCCAGAAACATCTCAATCCCATCAGAAATGTACAACCAGGGCCTGTATTCTCATGATCTTTTAATTGTTGCTACACAAGGATTGTCGGGTGTATACAAATTACTATTATGGGTGATAACGACCCCATAGGGATACCATGAAAGAAGGAAACAAGGGGTAAAATTAGGGTTTTAATGTGCGAGTAGGAATGTTTGCGAAACGAAGGCCATAAGCCGAGTGTTAAAACCAGTTTTAACGCGTGTGGCATATACTATTTTTAGACAGCGCTCGAATTTGTAAAATATCAATAATATTATATTGATTCCTGAAACTAACAGATAACGTTTATAACGTGTTCTTGAAACAAGAACGTTACGTTAAAAACCGAGATGTTAGATGTTTTGTTGATTCGCTAGCAGCCATTTTCAGTGAAACTATTTTCACCAGGCAATGAAACGATTAAATGCTATATCATATTGTTTTCTTTCTAGTGCTTCTTTAATTTCACTTCCATTTCAGTTTCTTCTGAATTCATAATTTCCGTCATTTAATCTTTATGTAGGTTAGATAAAACAATAGCGTTTTACATAAAGAAAGTTGCCAACATAACGTATAGGTTAACTCTACAACGAATTGCAATAAATTGAAATATGGCGATTTGTGAACAGATATGAGAAATTAATAATGTAAAAATATATCCTGAAAACTAAAACCTAATCAAACCAAGTCGAGTTGTTAAACATTTGCAAATACAAAGGGTAATTGCCATGTAATTGGAGTTGAAACCAAAGTTGGTCACACTGAGGATTACTATAGCAATAGTGCATAATCTAAAGCCTTTAGCTCGTGTGCCCTGTGTTAGAAGTTCTGCTTTTAGGCCATGCTGTATAAAAATGAATATTAGATCATTTGTGGTCATTTTATGTTACGTATTATTTTACTTGCCTTTGCTTCTTATTTAGTAATCTTCTTTCATTTACATTGAGTATAAAGAGAGTCTTATATTATTATTTTTAATTTGGTTATTGTCACTTCAACTATAAAGTCATATTGCGACTACTTTAGAAAACGAACATAAATTATAATGACAAATACAATATTTTAAAACAGTAATAACAGTGCAACATTAAATTCACTAGATAGGTATACTATACATTATTGTACCATTCTATGGATTTCATGAAGCTTAAAAACCTTTGTTATGCTGAGTTTAGTGCGTCTGGTAGGCTGTTGGGGATGTCACATCTTTCTGTGTTGTACATAGCGATGGCAGGCTATGACAAAATGTTTAACTGTGGGGTTAGATCTGCAGGGATCGCACATGGGAGGAGGGACACGCTCGAGATGTTTGTACGTTATAGAAGTATGTTCAATACGAAGTCGAGTTAATACAACTTGGTCTTTGCGGTTGAAATGATAGTGTTGAAGTTTGGACTCGGAAATGTAGACATCGTGTAAATTCCTTCTAGATGTAATTTATATTATTGACATTTTGCAAACGCATAACTTTGCAACATCAGAAATTTCACTATTCAACTGAGAAATAAGAGTAACTTTGTACATAATTTGCTGGCATTCTTGTAAGAAAAATATACTTATATTAATGGTTAGTGTGGAAAGGGTTGCTTGTGGGTAGAGGGCAGCAGGTGTAATTACTGTTACGAATTCATGTCCCAAACGAGGGATGATAAGGTAAGTTTTACTTTTTCACGTTAATAAGTGCAAACAGTAACGTTGGCATTGTCCTCATCCTCATGTCGTGTTAGAGGCTTTGAAGTCATCTTCATTCGATATAAATTTTGCATAATTTGAGAACCCAAAATAAGTTGTATACGAAAGCTCTGAATTTCTCCGTGCAGAAAGTTTTTGACAGTTTCTCGGGTTTACCAGTTATACAAAATTGTATAAATTTTATTCAGAACGAAACATCTTCTAAATTCTGTTCGCAGAAAGTTCAAGATACACATAAGGAGACTTCATGTAATAGGTAGTTGAGAGTGGAAGAGGTGTCTTGAAAATCTTAGGCTGGCATGCTTAATATCTCACTCAAATATGAAATTTGGTATCTACCCGACCTTTCGTTATGATTTATGTTGTTCGCAAACACCACAAACACTGACTGTTTTCTAAAACACTAGATGCGTTACATTCACATAACTTTCTCTACCCTCTATCGTTTATTAGTGAAACAAATGAGTGTTGTCAGGACTTTAAGAGAAAGACCAAGCAATGAACAATTCGAACCATTAATAACATATCTCTAAGAAATGGCTTATGCCACAAACAAAGTTATTTGAAACAAATTGTGTGTTTTCAAGAGATCTACATTTTTGTGTAGTACGTTTTCGTTTATTACATAACGTTTACCAATTATACAAGGCTATACAAAACTCCTTCCGAATGAAGGACTTCACAGGTTATTCCCAGAACACTCAAGATAAACATTTTATTTATAATGTAAACATTTTAATATAGGTATTTTACTCAAAATCGTTAGCCATATTTAGAACATCAAAATACATCAAAATTTTACGTAAAGGGTATTTGGGGCGGAGGGTTTCTTGAAAATCTTCGTGTTGCATCTTTGGAAGATACTTAAACTAAATACCAAGTTTTATATGTAACCGACACACACACACACACACACACACACACACACACACACACCTTTTTCTAAAAATGTTTTTCTTTCTTTATTCAACAGGCCTAAAAACATGATTTCCAGTGAAATTTCGGTATAAAATTTTTGGGTGGAATGCAGTGCCTTCTCTACCCTATTTTACGTCGCTTTAACTCCTTGGTTATATCGCGACGGATATGTTAGTGGATAACCCTTAGAACGATATTTGATGGACAGTTAACCTTCTAGATCTCATCCCTGTGGCCACCCGCTCCGTCACATGTCACAGAGACCCCAACGCATAGCTACCGGATCTTCTGCTTCGTGCCGTGTAGATGGCATTAGGGTGCCATCCAGTCCAACTTCCGCTCTCATATAGAAAGGCGACAGTTAGCCTTCTAGGTCTCATCCCTGTAACCACCTGCTTCGTACCGTGCAGATGGCTTTAGGGTGCCGTCCAGTCTAACTACTTACATTGTCTCTAGATAGATGGCGCAGCATTCATTATTACCACTTATTTTTCATTTTACTATTGTTTTGGACTTAACGTGAAACTTTGGTTAGCGATATAAAATATCCAATTCGGTATTTACCTTGGCAACTGAGGGAAACTGAGAGATTGGTCGGCCTACGGAATTTGAACCCGGGACCTCTCGACGTGGTAGAGAAAATAAAATGCTTTGTTAGGTTCAGCGCTGCTTAAAATGCGCATTTAAATCTCGATATCATATCTTTAGATGGAATACAATACTGTTGGTAAGTGGCAGAGAAACTAATAAAAATGAGAAGAATACATGTACCTTATTAGTATGAAAATTATGGCTTTATAAATCAAAAATTCCATTTTAAAAACTTCGGATAAAACATTTCATAGTTAAAGTCCGAACAGTTTTTAATTACGAAACAATAATGCTCTAAATGTTTGAACTCTGCATAATGTAACAGGTGTAAAAATACAAAAATTTTCAGTTTGCAAGGCGGATTTTCCATTATTTTGAATAATTTGAGAGGGGCGAGAAAGAAGAAGCGACTAAGTCTTCGCCTTGAGTATCCTCGGAAGATACGCAATTTAAACATTAGCTGCGGTTATATTTACACAATCTTACGCACTGCACACGTATTTCTGAAATAGATAATGTTTATCCTGTGATCGACATTGGCACAATTTTACCCTTCTTGTTAGAGAATTTCCATTAAGTACCCCCTTTAAATCATGATGGTGAAGCCATGACTCATCTTTATTCTAAGAATACAGCTCAGTCCTATACTACCTTATCTGTCACAGTCAATTTGTGATAGGTATGCCAACTGCACACTATTTGTGTAAGGGAGCATTATTACCAATTGCAGCCTAAAACTATTGCCACTTAACTATCACTTCACTATTACGAATTCCAGCGTAATTAATTACTATTATTTAACTATCGCAACACTATTACCAATTCCAACCCAATAAATTACTGTTACTTAACTATCGCAACACTATTACCAATTCCTCCAATAAATTACTGTTATTTAACTATCGCAACACTATTAGCAATTCCAGCCCAATAAATTACTATTATTTAACTATCGCAACACTATTAGCAATTCAAGCCCAATAAATTACTATTATTTAACTATCACAACACTATTACCAATTCCAGTCCAATAAATTACTATTATTTAACTCTCACAACACTATTACCAATTCCAGCCTAATAAATACTGCCACTTAACTATCAGAAATACATAAAATGTTTACTTTAGGTATATCAAGCAGATGGCGCCGGAGTTAACGTTTTCAACTCGCTTTTAGGAGGTCCCGGGTTCGATCTCCGGCACCGCCCATTCTGATACATGGTTTATCGTCTGAGGTGTCTTCTTTTCTACCACGACTTCCTGTCCATCATTTCCCTTTCATTGCGCTTCCTTCTCATCTCTCAGGTAGCTATGTTTCTAGGTTTCGTGGTGTATGGCGGTGCCGGATAGATGGCACGGATGAATGCTCAATGGAATGAACTCCAGGGGCTGCTCGATTGGTGGGTGGTTAGTTGGCCTATCTCGGCGGTTCCATTAGAGTGACAGTTCTGCGTACTTGCGACTTCTGCGACTTTCTTGCGTCTCTGTGGCCTGTCTGTCTAAGGCCTATAGCCTCCTATGGTTCCTTAACCTCATCCCTTTCTCCTGGAGGGTGGTAGCCCCATACAATGCAGACACTAACCCCCACACCACGGAGGTGGGCACTAATTTTGTTGTTGTAGGTTTAAATTCTAACATTTAACGATGGAAAAGCAAAAAACCCTTTTTGTATTTTTCAAACTTTAGTTATAATTTTGTAGTTTTACAACATTAATCTTTGGAACATAAACAGAATGTTAAATATGCTTGTTCTATGGTACACCATATTATATATGTTTACTTCAGTTAAATCTCAAGCTGCAATTAAAACCATTGTTAATTTCATTAGTTCATGCAGTATACTTATTTAGACATTGCAGCGAATTCCATTACTACGAATAAAAAAAACGTAGTTTTTCTAACTAAACCTCAGACTTTAAACTTTAAATACATCACTTTTATTCTACGTTACCTAGCAAATAGCATCTATTATTTTCTTGTGTCAAAAGTTTCTAGTCGAGACTGTAGTTAAAATGGGAAATGTAAAGGCGAAAAGTTTTAGATAGCACAATAAATGGCTGTTTCTAAGGAAACGGACAGACCTTTAAAATCTTGTGGAGGGCTTTCTATTTGTAGGCCAGCGCTGATGGGAGAGAAGATTGGACTTGGAGTACAGCTACTGAATAATGTAACGGGATGACCCTCTCTTATACCCAAGGGTGAATTACAACGCATTCTATCTTTCTTTTCCTGCTGCAGAAGCTATTTCTTCTACCCCTTCAGTTCTTCTTCCAAAGGCTTTTATTTTTCTCCGCTTCCTTTATTTCTAATCCTCACACATTCTTACGAACACCTGAAAGAAGAAAGGTAATAATGGGTTCCGTATTTTAAAACTTCTTTTGGAGTTTTAGACTTTTAGAATCCCTGGAGGGTACCTAAGGCTGCATACGTTGCAATGGCTTTGTGCCAATACAGCAGGGTATTCCAACAAAAGACAGCTGCATCAAACATGAGATGGTGATTAGCCTGGCAAAATTATATTGCAAGCAGGGAGGAATGTCCTGAATTTTGTTATGGACAAGGATTTTGGGGTGTGGTGGTGTTATGTACAGAATAGGTAATACCTTTGAGGTGCTATCACCTTATTTCCGGGTAGAGTAAGCCCTTAGGGCTGGCTTGGAGCTGGAGGTGAGTGAGAAAGCATGGAACAGCAAAAGCTGAACCCTTTTTGAAAACCTAACTGAACCTCAAAAAAACTGGAACAAAATAATTCGACATTAATAAAAGTTCGAAAAATAAAAAATAATACCACTGGGAATTCTTATGGAAAGAACTTACGTTTCAGAAATACTTTTTGAAAGAAAAATACAGTCAGGTCACCTTTGAAGTCCAAAATGGCTACTCCAAGCAATCTTCTCATACTAGAACTGGTAAGATGGGAGTTAAAATTGACATTGAACAATATAACTAACTAGTATTAAGGCAATGCACCCGTGAAAAAATTCAAGATGCAGATAGAATGTTAATGTTAAAAATATTTCTGATGTGCTACACTCGCATGACTTTCTCTACTCTTGTTCATACTATTTTTTACAAACGCTTATTCTCCATTACCTCGTGTTAATCAAGATAAATAATTTTCTTATTGTTAATTTTCTAGTAGGTTCAAGGGAAATATGATAAGCTTTAAGCGATAGTCAAATCTATTGGTTCCCATGTAGAGCATTCCATTCTCTTTGTTATCCAGGATATATAAAAAAAAGAATATCGAATTTCCATTTGAGAAAAGGTGCAAGTATTGAAAAATTCAAACAAATAACAAGGAAGCTCTCGGAAATGGTTCATTAAACCAAAAAAACAAAATGTATGACAAAAATTGTGTGTTTTAACGAGCTCTACATTTCTTTATGTAGAAATAATTTCTCTATCTGTTACGGTTTACCAGTTATGCAAAAGCTATTCAGAAAGAAGAGGACTTTTGGGGACATTCCCAGAAAATTCAGGATATACATTTTATTTGTCATCGAAATATCTTAAATCCATGATATTTTAATCAAAATCGTTAGAGCCATTTTTGAGAAAATCAAAATTTTCGAAAAATGTTCAATGTAAAGGGTAGTCTGGGGTGGGGGGATTTTCTTGAAAATCTTCGTGTCGCAACTTTAAAAGATACTGAACCTAAATATCAAGTTTGTTTAACCGACTTTTCCTTTTTGAGTTATGCTGTCCACATACACATACATACATACATACAGACGCATATGCGGATCTTTTTTTCTAAAAATGCCTTTTTGGATTCAGGGGGTCTCAAAACACGTATTTCCGGTGAAATCTCGATTTTGGTGGAATGCAATACTATACGCAGTAGAGAAAGTAAAAACGGCAGTATATGGACGAAGTGAATTTGTCTCAAGAGATATTAATTATCTTGATTTAATCAAGGTAGAAACATGCTGAAAAAGTCAATGCCATAGTCTGGATTTGAACCACAGATCCTCTGGTTTCCATCTGGTTACTCTAGCCAGCTGAGCTACCAACTTGGTTAAACTATGAAGCCCGGAACTTAAAGTACTTACGACATTGTAAATCGCCATTACGGTATGTCATCTCAAAATAATTTGGATCCTCCTTGTGGTTTACCGGGAAAAATGAGTGTCAGTTGTGGAATTTAATGTCGTACCCGTACGTTGCCAGGTAGCTCAGTTGGTTAGAGCAACCGGATGGAATCAGGAAGATCCGTGGTTCAAATCCCAGCTTTGGCATTGAATTTTTCAATATCTGATTTTACCTTCCCAACGTTGTCCTACAGTCGGCTTGAGTGAAACAGCAATTAATTGCCATCGATTTAATCAATTTTACACGTATCTAATTAAAATGCCTTACATGTTACGGATGTGCTAGACCTTAGTAAAAATTTCATTTTGCCTGAACGTTTTTAATTATAAGGAGAACTACATTGTAGTTTTTTAATAGTTCTGATAAAACTATGCAAAAAAAGGAAGGTTTTCCATGTACACTTATTTACGATTTTACAAGTATGGAACTAAGAATGCGTAATGAATAACGAGGACATCACGAAAATAAAATACGTCCTTACCTCGTCGTCTTAGTAATGCTTCCTGAAGTGTTACTAAAGATTAGAAGTTTGTCAAAATTATGACGCGGGCTGCATCTTAAGTATTCGAAATGCGATAAAGTGAGAAAAAGCACATTGGAAAGTGCGTTAAAGCAGAGTTTAAATGACAGCACAGAGAAGAAAAACAGTCAACTTTAGTAAATCATAAGCATCCTAATAAAAAAAAATCTGATGTGTTACACTCACATGACTTTCTCTACTCTTGTACAAACTATTTTTACAAACGCTTATTCTCCATATGCTTCATGTTAATCGAGATGTCAATCTTATTGCTAATTTTTTTGTAGATGCAAGGGGAACATGGTAAGTTTTAAGCGACAGTCAAATATTTTAAGCGCTGGTTGCTACGTGGCGCATTCCATTCTCTTTGCATGTCCAGGATATAAAAAAATCTAATGTGTTACACTCACATGACTTTCTCTACTCTTGTACAAACTATTTATACAAACGCTTATTCTCCATCTACTTCATGTTAATCGAGATAAACATTTGCAGAGTCTATCTTATTGCTAATTTTCTTGTACATGTAAGGGGAATATATATTTACAAGGGCAATTTGGAAATACAGTAGTCTTTAAGCACATACATATCTCTTAATAGCTGGTTGCTAGGTGCAGCACCATTCCCTTTCCCACAGATTAATACTCTTTGCATATCGAAGACAAAAACATGAATAACGAATTCCCATTCGAGAAAATAAGTATTGAAAAATTTAAGGGAATAACAAGTAATATCTCGAAAATGGTTCACTCAACAAAAAAATGTATATGACATAAATTGTGTATTTTAACGCGATCTACATTTTTTGTGCAGTAAAATTATGGTTTACCAGTTATGCAAAAGCGTTCAGAATGAAGAACACTTTTGGAGACATTCCCAGAAAATTCGAGATATACATTTCATTTGTCATGAAAATACCTTAAACATATGATATTTTAACCAAAATCGTTAGAGCCATTTTAGAGAAAATTAGAATTTTCGAAAAATATTACATGTAAAGGGTAATTTGGGGTGGGGGGATTTTCTTGAAAACCTTCGTGTCGCATCTCTGGAAGATACTGAACGTAAATACCAAGTTTGGTGTTTATCCAACTGTTCGTTTCTGAGTTATGCTGTTCACAGACAGACAGACAGACACACACACACACACACACACACACACACACACACACACACACACACACGACACATACACGGACATGTTTCCAATAATGCTTTTTTTGTATTCAGGGGGTCTCAAAACATGTATTTCGGTGAAATCTCGGTATCGAATTTTTGGGTGGAATACAGTACTTCCCCTACTGACTATACGTAGTAGAGAAAGTAATAAGCAGACTCTCGAAGCGCATATTTGTCCAAGTCCAAATTCTTTCTGCGACCGGTTCACAATAGTGTCTCGTGGACGCGTGCGTTTTGCTTCGGTCTGTTGTCACTTCATACTGAGTCCTAGTCACCAAATATGGGCATTGAGGCCTATCGAGGTTCGTATCCTGAGCACAACTTTCTTTTTCAGGAAAAAGCAATGTTTATTACACACACTATAAAATAATTTCCAATTATTAAGGCTTATTTGATTTTACGATCACACGTAGGAACTGAAACACTCCTTTTCACTTTCAAACTATATAAGAAATAAGTAAATATTTTAATCCTAAATGAAAAATCTTATGTCATACATTCACATGACTGCCTCTACCCTCTATCGTTTATTAGTGTGTATACAAACTATTCTTACTAAAGCTTATTTTTCTATCTACTTCATTTTAATCCAAATAAACTTTGCAGAAATAGCTACATAACACATTTTGTGATAGATACAAAGGGTTGTTTGTTTTGTTTAAGGGCGCTTAACTTTTAGGTCATTAGCGCCCCTGTAAGACGGATCATGGCAAAGCCAGAGATAAAAATCAGTAGAAAGCTTCATGGCAAAAGCCAGAGATAAATATAAATATATAAAACTAAACTTATCAATATGAAACACCTGCTATTAAGATGACTAAATTCGCATTTGGAGATTTACTCTTGACAAATAATTAAAAATACTATCTACCGCTTGCTTATCATCCGCTAATACCTGTACAAGACTGTCCGGCAGTTGCAGTGTGTCCCGATGATGTGCTAAAGCAATACACTCTAGCAATACGTGACGGACTGAAAGACCTTCGCCACAAAGCCGACAAATAGGAGCAGGGAATAAAAATAGGATACAAATAATAATATAATAATAGGACTATTAAGATAAATATTGTATAATTATTATAAATGATTAATATAATTGTTATAAATAATAATATCATTATTAATATAAATATAGTAATATAATAATAATAGGATACAAAGGTAATAGCGATAGCCAAATGTTTAAGAACTGGACGCCATATGCTGGCCCTAAAATTCCTTACTGTTTCCATGCAATTGCACTGAAAGCACTTTTGAATACTTGTTAATACGGCACTCATTTTGAAAACGAAAAGAGTAATTTGTGTTTTATTCATAAATGTCTTAAAATTGATAGATATCTTATGCATGGAAAGCATATGGCATTGCCATATATTTGACAAATTAAGTTGTGAATAATAATTTAAAAAAGAAACATTTCGCAAAGGATTCGAATCCAGGTTGTTTCAATTACGAGGCATATGCGTTTCACTGCTCGGCTAACATGCACATAACCAAACTGAAAGGCATCTTGCTAGTTATTGCATAGCTTTGAAATGAACGTAGGGTGGTATTAAATCGTGTATTGTGAACTCCGCCGGTACCCTGTGAGGTGCTGTGCGCCAATTTGGCGGCACGGAATTTACAGGAATGCTAGCTCAGGGATTTGCAAGGATCTTGGATCTAGGGCTAGTGGTTAATACGACTGATTCATTTTCCTGCCCGTTTATTTCCCGTCACCGTTTTAAAATTTGACTCCTGATATTACCTCGACACACCCACGCCGCATTTCTTTACTGCTGTGCTTCATTCCATCGCCCCTATCCGCCGACAGATTCGTTTTCACAACCACTCCAAGGAAATACCACGAAGTGTTTTCTAAACTCTGTTTCTTTATCTCAAATGTCCTCTCTCCCCTTTTCAATACCACATAATTTCTACCTTCTTCCTTATTGGATGCCTAAGGCTTTGAGAACATTGACCCCTTTTCTACACAGCTGCTCTTCAGGCGACCTAACGGTACACTAACAAAGCGTCTTCTCACTCGGTTAGAATAAGGGAAAAACCAACCCCGTTTCCTGCCTGCTGTTTTCAACCCATTTTCACCTTTACCTACATTTAATATTCACTTCCCAGTCTTATTTAATAATACTATTTTCCCTATAGCTATAATTTTATAGCTAGCTACGCAGAACGTATTGTCTCAGAACGCAGCGTCAGCGAATGTTTCCGATATTTTCGAATTGAACTTCCTCTCTGGCTGTTGCTCATTTATTTTGTGTTAGGCTGTACCTAAATGTAATCGAGAGCAAAGAAGATTTTTTATTTTCTCAATTTTAACGGTGTATTACTTTAAAACAATCATTTCCTGGCTAGATAAACCTCAAGAGGTTTGAAGCGTGAGCTTATGGAAGCAGTAAACAACGAAACATTCGAACTATAATCCTCGATACGCTTACCATAAGTAAACCGTGCCTCTTCTTCACGGCTTTAACTCACAACATGTCACAGTGCATTGCACCAACAGCGAGCACCAAATACATAGCAAGTAAGTAAAGCAAGCAAGTTCTACTTTTAAAAATTAAAAGGAAAAAAATGTTATTATTAATAATTTCCAAAAGTAATATTTTATTTAAACTACTCTTTGGTATGATATATTTGCTATTAAGAATTAAGCTTCATTCACACGCCTCATTGTGCCAGTTGCTGCGACTTCTAATGACACACCCAAGCTACTTAGGCTAAATATGTCTATCAACACTAAAACATTTTGTAATTTTATTTAATTAGAGCCCTAATCACATATAACAAAGTATTAGCTCGGCCTTAACCCTGGTTAAAAGTAAAAACATTAGGTTTGAGAGAGGAAGATAAACTGGATGAATGGATGGAGGGACTGATGGACAGAGAGGGAGGGGGAAGAAGAGAGAAGCTATCTAGCTTTTGATTCTGCTAGTACAGTGGTTGCAAAACTTTCCTAAATGACATTCCCCTTCAATTATTTTCTTCTTAGAATAGTTTATATTTGCGAACACTATAAATCAGATGAGGTGGGTCTCAAAATTCACAATAACCCAGTGTGTAAGGGATTCTAACAAAGTGTAGATGATTTGGCTGGAAACATAATGCAAATTAAAATAGGTATGTCATGTCAAGAAATGTTCAATACCAAGTGCTTTTACAAATCCAGAATGTTGGCCTTAGGAAAAGTGTAAATAGATATGTAAATAAATAACTACTTTTAAAGCAAATTGAATTGAACGCAGAGATAGAACTCTTCTCAATCTTATGGGTAATTTTTAATTTACTCATTTTCTTCAATTTAAACAGCAACAAGATTCAAAAGCTATAATTGATATTCATTCAGGAATGAATATCATTTTTATATTAACATTTTTATCACGAAGACAGTTTATCACAGTTCCCATAGTATTGGGCGCAAATATAAAAAACAGAATGCAACACTTTTAAGACGCAAGCTGAACAAAGTGTATATCCATGAAGTAATAAAAATGCCACGTACTTCTTATATAATTTTAAGCGTTCTATGCAGTGACAGGTCAAAAAATTTGTATCAAATTGAGATTTAAAAATTATAAATATGATTAATGTTCTATTTTTAGATCACGTATTTCTTTTTGCCAAAGCTGCCTGTGTATGCACTGTAAATCTTTGTCGTCCATTGAGACAGTAAATTATACCTAACGCCAAATCTCCAGTTCAGCTTCTGCCATCTCGAGCGATAAAGTTTTAAGGTGATATTGTCGTTCTGTCTCCAATACCATCGAGAGCAGTTTGGACTCACTAAAGTGACAACTTGAATTGTGGAGAAATAAAACATTTAACCGTTGAGGGATGTTCAGTGTGACGCAGGTGCCCGCAACTGTCAGAACGTTTTCGCTAAAGTTTTCTGAATATTTTACAGACCATGAAGTCGTATGTCAGATGCTCTCTCGAGAATCTAAGGGATAATCCGATGTTATTAAATTTTTCAGCAGAGTCGCTGCAGCGAGTATGTACCAGCTGGGCTGCCTAAAAGCATCAAATACTGCATGTTTTCCAACCCCAAGAACAAACATCGCATCTGTATGTGCACATATATCACTAGTATCTCCAGCCTTGAGATAATAGCTTCATTTTTCTTTGAGATGCGGAGAAAGTCGATGCTTTATTATGAAGTACAGAATTAGAACAAGTAGCACAAGCTAGAAAATCCTAAAAGGAGCTCGTATCTCTGGAACATGTACGTCTGCACCTCAACTACAAAGTTTTTCAAATTCATAAGCTATATGCGCTTTTAATTATTTATTGAAACAATATAATAATAACTCCCCATATTTTTTGGCTGCCATTAAGGACAGAGTAAAAGAGACCAATTGTAAATTAATTTTGTACATAAAAATATTAATAAAATTGAAATATTATTATAAAGAATAACAATGTAATGTAGAGAGTTCAATTTTTCACTTAATGTGATAGTCAAATACCACTCAAAGGTGAAAAGGACTGTTATAGAAAACTATATATAGTAATTATAACAATGTAACAAAAACCGCAAAAATGTTAGATGTAACAATTTTATTTTGTCCAAAGATGTAAAGCTGTTACGCCCCGAGCTCCGACCTTTCAGCCGATTACTTCGATGTTACTGGGACCCATATGCCTTTAAGTATGGGATTGCGGGTGTGCAAATATCCCTTTTCTCTTTGTAAACTTCTTTTGGTTTCCCTTTAAGCGTTTCAAACCTAACGTACTGTCAATGATAAATTCTATTTTGTTTCCTTCTGGAATTTCAAAGCACGTTGATCTTGAACATCTAAATCTATTTAATACTTAAGCTCTGCATTTTCATTACTTCAGATATGAAAAGCTACTTAATTGGTCATAAATTAATTGCCATAATAATTGTTTAAATTGTTTAAATGAGAAAGTTAAACAGGGAAGAAGAACGTGAAAGTTACGTAACAAATGTAGTCAATTCCTTAAGGAAATAAATATTTGCCAAAGTAACTTTGTGAAACAAAATCTCAAGGAAAGAAATGATTTGAAAAGACGAAAATATTAATAAATAAAGTGTAATATAAAAATATGGTATTAACTTGTAAAAATTATAAATGGAGGGGAACCAAAAATGTGTTCGCATTTGAAGGGTCCAGGAAAAAAAGCAGATAAGTCAATTTTTCCAAGAAATCCAGAAAATGAAGTTTTAATTATAAAACGCAATGGGTGATTCCTATATCAACTACTTCTTTCAAACAAAGTGAAATGTTGAAGTTTCAGATGTAGTGAACCAAATAAAGTGGTGCTTAATGTCTCTTATATCAATAATATCACACAAAACAAAAAAGTTCACTCAACAGCACTTTTTTCAGGAAACAAACCAGGTAAGTCACCTGAAACAGAAGGAGAACCAGGCATGTCAGCTGTTCCAGATTTTGTTTGTAATTAAGATTGTATTACCATGATGTAAATACTGTTCATTATTATTATTACTATTATTATTATTATTATTATTATTACAACCCTGGAAACACTCGGTTTTCTCACAGGTTATCAGTTATGTGCCAATCCTTGGAAAAATTTCACTGCTTTTTTATTTTTTTACTTATGGATATTCTCTAGCTGCTGTGGTCCTTAGCGTCCCATTCTATGTTGTGCGTGAAAGACCGGTAATTTTGCTCAGAGGCCTCTTTATCAGACTTGAGGTTCTTTTACGTGCCGTAAATCTACGACACGGGACCACCGGCTTTACTTCCCTTCCGAAGGAAGCCATGCTAAGGATTTTTACGCCCGAAAATATCCATCGCCCTCCGCCGGGTTTGAACCCAAGACCTCGGGAACTAGAGGCTAGCATGGTAACCACTACACCACGGAGGACAACAATTTCACTGCTGGTTGACCAAAGAATGTCATGAGACTCATATCTAGGTACTTAGCTTTGGAAATATGTAGAAGATCTGCGTACAATACAACAATTTGTTACATATATTGCATATAAGCAATTTTATCAGACCATTTCAGGATAGAATAATATTTCTACTAAAATTACCTGACTAGACCAAAGAAAGTAGCTCAAATTCTCCTGACCTCTGTGTTGAAGCACCTTTGTGGTTTTCTTATGATACTGGATACCATCGCTCTGTTATGTGTAGCTCTCCAGTTCAGTAGACGTGGATGGAGGATGAGGCCCCAATTCTCCTTCGGCTCGGTCTTGAACGGATATTTCAATACATATTTTTGATCTAAAATGTTTTTCCAATCATACACCATTTTCTGACATTCATAACAATGAAGGGCAATGGTTTGGTTCTTGAATTTGCAATCATTCTTTTGAACTCCTCTGGGGTTTCCATCCTTTGTTTCAAATTCCAAAGACCAACGTTCTTATCACATTCTATGTATGAATAACCTCGTTTTGGAAATGTGATCCTGATGTTTGTCAAGCCATAGATGATATTATGAACACTGAAATATATGTTTTGCACTCCAGGTTAAAAGTTGCTAACAATGAGGTAACCTTGAGGCAATAATGAGTTTGAGTGTTTAATAATGTTACTTATGATTCTTGGAATCAATAATGTAATTTTAGTAATAGTTTATAAAAATAGCCAATCAACAACCGGAAAAAGCTTTAGTTTAATGCAAGTATTCCATTAGATTAGAAATAGCCAATCAGAGACTTGAAATACAGAAATTTACAAGTTTAGGCGGTTGAAATCAATTCAGTTGACTACAGACAGTGTTTATAACCGGATGCGAGATGCGTCCTCGAGAGATTTTATACGTATTCCTGTGAGACGAAAAATATTTTACGTGTTAAAAAGTGCAAGTAATTCATAAAAGAATCTCACAGCTCTCTATCAGTGAAGTGTTATTTAAATCGTGTCAAGCATTGATAAAAGGAGTGAAGTAAAATTATAATCTGTGCAAGCCTACATACTTCAGTCGCACCACAAACCTTGTTAAGAAATTCATGTCTCTAAAAATAAATACTGACGCAGCCGAGGCAAACATAAGTATTAAATATTTAAAGAAACAGTTAAATTGCAAAGTTAATATTTCTTTAATCTTTGGGCGAAGGCTACCGGAAAGCGGGTACTATACGTGCGGTTGCAAATACTTCAAGTTCGGCTCCACAACAGTTGAAATATAATACAACTCCTTCAATACAAACCATCTTCTCAAATTGGCGCCCAGCGTGGGGCTTATAAATAACGACAATAAATATATTTTCTTCATATTCTCGAGCATGATGTGAAAAGCGAGCTGGGGCTGCATCATACGTTGACGTACAAGTGGAATACGTTCCAAGAACCTAGGGATATGTCTCAAAAACACAGTGTACACTGCTCCAGGTAATCGAGGTGGAGGAAGAAATAGGCCTATTAAATCATCACTGACTCTGCCCGCCAAAACGTTCACTGCAAATCTGTTTTAATGGCACCTTACAACTGTAGCGTGGGGATTCTCATCGTCCACACATGACCATTTCGGCTGTTTAGCAACGCGTCTCTTATGAAACAGGCTCCATCTGTGAAAGATACACACACAGGGAAGTGAGGATAAAATTCTCACTGCCTGTGACAGTCAAGAGTGACTCCAGGGTTAATCGCCAAAGTACGACAGAACTTCGTCCGACGTTGTCATGGCCGCTGAAGGACGCCATTTTGAACACGAGTTGTAGTATCACGGCTTGTATAAGTAGTACAGCGAAGTAAAATACAGATATTCGTAGGTTCGGATAATTCCCGTTCATAGGTATCGAAAACAGCTTTCGCTTGTAACTTGCGACAGGTTGTTTCCGAACCGTCCTCTATATCAAATTCATGCATTTGTTCTTAATGTTCCCTGAACATTTATACCATCACGGAAACATCCTGTACAAGTTACTAAGTAACTTTGGGTATCAAAAATATAGCGCCACATACAAGGAACGTGAATATAGAGTTTTGCAGTTTCTTGAGATTATGTTGGTAGGAAGAAGGAAAAGATAATTAACTAATTATTGTGAAAAGTTAAGAATAATAATTATACTGAATTGGTAATTTCCATAAATTAAAGGAACGGATTACTTTCTTGTTGCTAAAACTTAAGTTTTAAAAGAGCAAGAAATAAATTATATGTTATTTGACAATTTTCAACAATCGTTCTAAATAAACAATATAAATGTTACATTACTTTAGTTTTTATTCAAGTCCTTCAAAGACCAAACATCCCTGATACCCAGTTCGGTGCCACGATACTCATTCCCTTAAACAACTATCCGACCAATTAAATAAATACCACTGTAAAAATCCTTAAAGGCAGACACTACCGTTTCCGTTCTGAGAGAGAAAAGCAGCGTAGCTGTTGATTCTGCTAGTGCAATGGTTGCGAAACTTCCCGAGCTACGGGCCTTCTACTTTTATTTTCTTCTGAGAAATATTTATTTTTGAGAACACTGTGAACAGATGAGGTGGGTCTCAAAATTCACAGTAGCACAATATGCAAGTGATTTTATAACAAAACCTACAGGGTATGCGACTGAAAAAATAATCTAAATTTAAATAGATCAATAAATAAATATCACGCCGAGAAAAGTTCAGTATCAAGGTGCTCTTGATATTCATTTGGAGCACAATATGCGCTCCCATTTTTATTCAGGAGCGCATACTATACAAATCTGTGGAGATGAATACTACTTGATTAACATTTACAGAGGCTAGTAAAATCACTCAGATTGAAGATCTTTCAATAAAACCAAAGTTTTTCCGCTCCACAACAGGGAATATGCGGACAGAATTTTAGGAATTGCTTCGCGAGGTGGGTGATCGTATGCCACGTAACACGATTTTTCGATGGCTTTTATTTAAACGTTCTGTTCTTTGCAGGATCAGAGTTATGTAAGTAAATTTAATACAAAAATCTGAAACTTAAAATGCAGAATCCATCCCTGTGCATTATAAATGCTGGTTCTTAAGGCCCTTAATTATGGCGTTCTACTAAACATAATTAAAATGTTAAGCATTTTAATTATTTTGAAATCCTTTGGTTTCTAGATTGCCAAGAAAATATAAAACATTACTCACTCCTAAATGACCAACACACTTAATAATAATTTAGGATGCAAGATTATTATATGTACAGAACTTAACTTGCAAGCAATTATTTTATTAGAGGTGGTCCCACACCTGCGCCCCGTAGTGTTCGGAGGTTACATCACATGCTGTTCGTGATTAAAACTATAAAAGGATACTTGCAAATTAGGTGGGCCGGGTTCCGCTTGAGCAACGCAGTTAGTAGTGTAAATGAGCGTGTTAGCATGCGGGCGCGTCATAGTGACGTCTCAACGACACTCATGGATACAACCTGAGTGAGATCCTGTGGTGTGTTGAGTTGTGATATGGTTAACTATGCGGCCCTTTATACTGGATCTGATGTCAATCGATGGTGAGCATCAATGGTCAAGTAGTAAAAGGACGATGTGGTAGAATACAGATTGATCCCAACCGTACTTTAAGAACGGACTGATGGCATAGATGCATCCATCGACGAGTTAAAAAACATATACCCTAAACAACATTTTGGTTCGTGGGAAAATGCCTTTTGAAACACAGAAATTAAAAAGGCTTTGACATTTTTATAATTTAGAACTATATCGAATATGAAAGTCCTTATAGCGTGTAGTTGAGGCAGTATTTTTAACACTTAAACGATATCAATCTGATTATATAATATAAAATATAATAACAGCCATCCTAAAACAATATGTGCATAATATTATATATAAAATGTATGTAACAGTCATTGTATTGTGTTTATTTTTATTATGTACCTGTATAATATTGTTATGTGAATGTATTAGGTAATTTAACAATGTAGGAGCTGTGAATATAGAAGCCGAAAGTTGCTAACAATGAGGTAACTTTGAGGCAATAATGAATTAGAAAGTTTAATTAAAGGTTACTAGTTAAAGGTTACTCTTGGAACAATAATGTAATATTTAAAACATTTTTAATGAATAGCCAATCAACAACTAGAAAAAGCTTAAGTTAAATAAAAGTATTCTATTGGAGTAGGCTTAGCCAATCAGTGACTTAAAATAGTGGAAATATACGAATTTATGCGGCAGAAGTCAGACGCTAGAAGATAGCGTACCCACCAGACACTACTTGGCAGCGTTAACAAGCACTTCGATACGTGCAGGTTAAGTGTGAGACATAAAACTTCATTATAGCGTGAATAATATAAAGTTTGCGTGTTAAAAAGTACAAGTAACAATAATCTCACAGCTCTACAGTAGAATATATCAGTGAAGTGTTAATTAATGGTGTGAAGGATTAATAAAAGGAGTTCAGTAAAAATTATAATTTGTGTAAGCCTTCATTCTTTAGCCACACCACCCCCTGCTAAGAGATACATGTTTCTGCAAAATAATACTGACGCAGCCGAAGCATAGATATATAATATTTAAATAAACATTAAAAATTACAAAGTTGATTTTTAAGTAGGGGAGAAGGCCACCGGAAACTTGGTACCATACGTGGGGCGAACACTCCAAGAAACAATCTCTCACAAGTTCGGCATCCATTACGTGCGTGGTCTAAAACATGCTTCATAGTTGTGATAAGGTTTATGGTTATCCATGTCTTATGTTTTGTAGTCTTAGCAGGAGAGCTAAATGGTACAGAATTTTGCAAGTTAGTAGGAAATACTTATCATTATCTTTGTCCATAGATATTGAAAAGCTTTTTTCGAATTGCATATAGTTACGGAAAATTGGTGAATTTAAATAGGAACGCCTTCGAAATGAGCAAGACCAAATATCTGAGAGAGAGGGTTTCGGGAATTTGTTAGCCCGAAATACTCCGGGTTGAAGATAAGATATGTATATGTTGCCCAGTTTGGAATCATAGCGTTCCTTCATAATTAAATGTTGTATAGAGCTGAAATTATGGACGATTGTGGAGAACCTACGACTGAGGAACCTAATGTGATACTCAGCGTATTTCTTCACAGCTATTCGAAGCAAATTCGAGAAAATTATTCATTTTATTAGGCAAATATAACATATGGGATTTTAATCAAAATAGTAATGTACATTTCTGAGAAAATTAAAAATAACCAAAAACTAAAACTTTAACGTAAAGGTCAGTTTGGGGTGGGGAATTTTCCCCTGAAAATCTCCTGGGCCACATCATTGGAAGACGCTGAATTTCAATACCAATTTGGCATCTTTCCGACATTTAATTATCGAGTTATGCTGTTAACAATCCCACGGACCTTTGTCTAAAAAAGTTTTTGTTTTATTTTGTATTTTATTCAGCGAACCTCAAAGCTGTATTTCCAGTGAAATCTCTGTATATAATTTATGGGTTGAATGCAATAATTCCTCCTCATTATAGGTAAAAGCGGAAATAATGTATTGTTATATGCTGGGTAGATCGCCTAAAAGTTTATTTAAAAATTAAATTAATTTTGAGTACCCAACACGTACATTGAGGGGACGTCTACTTACTTGGCTGCGGAGGACCGAAACGTGCTGTGGAGGTTACGAGGAAGGCGTGGGTTTTTACTGTACAAAATCCATAACACAAATCTACTCACACATTCCTAAATTTATTTCCCAACCGTTTGGGGTTCCTACATTATTAAAAACGGAAGGTGGGAGGAGATGTCTACCGATCCAAAGCCCAGCTTACACAAGCAATCCGTTTTTTACGGAACCCTAACTGAGACTGACGCTATCCTCCACTACTCGTGGCTAGCAAAGCTACCAGCCAAGAGTGACTTAAACAACAACGTGTCTGGTAATTACAATGTAGAACAATAATGTAACCCCCAAACTATTTCAATACGCCACAATATTTCAATACGGTAAGATAAGCGAATCTTTGCAAAACGAAGTTTGAAAACACAAGACGTATCGTGTATATTGTATACTATTTCTTCAGTGATAGTGAATAATAGAAATATTTACATGAAAATAAAGCAATCATATAGTGTCAGTTCTAGCGTCTCCAAACTGGTGACCGTTTATGCAATCCTGGTAGTGTTGCGCAAACCAGTCAACAACTGAAGGTATTACTCGCGCAAAACTTCTGGAATCGTGACTTTGATTGCCATCCCAGCTGCCGAGCCTAGGAATGGTTTATGTTTAGCTTAATCAACGAAAGCGATATAATACCTTTGCTTACTCACAGTGCGTAACACATACAGTCTGCATAGAAAGTGTCTGCATCTGGTTGTAATTTTAAAGAGAGCACTATCTAAATAGTACTTACTTTATATTTGTTATATTTATAACCATGGCTCCTATGTTTTCAAAGTTAAGTTATAAGGTGTTACATAGTCAAAGTAGGTAAATAATTGCAAATGTCATCGACTTCATGAAGCAAGAAGCAGAGATGAAGGAAGAAATTATATCCGAGTTCCACAAAAGCCTTAAGAGAGTGAAAGAAAGAGTAGTCAAAGCAACTGGTGTTTCACCGAGTTCCGTTTCCAGAGTTCTCAAAGATAAGAGAAAAAAACATATGGATGAAAGAGTACCATTTGACACACCTGGGAAGAAACCTAAGGTCCCTAAACGTATTACAGAAATAGACGATTTCGAATGCGTCATTCGGCGCACGATTCACAATTCCTATGTGGAAGAAAAAACTGTGCTAACAATAAGCAGATTGCTCATCCAGCTGAAAGACAGCAGAAACTTTCAAGGTGGTGCTACAAATCTCAGAAAAATTATTAAAGATTTAGGGTTCAAATGGAAGAAACCTAAATCAAATAGAAGAGTTCTAACAGAAAAGCAAAATAAATAAATAAAATAAAAAAAAATAAAAATTAAAAGTAAATGTTGCCATGATAGCTTAGTCGGTTAGAGCAACGGCACGGAAAGCCTAAGATCCGTGGTTCAAATCTCGGCTATGGCATTGAATTTTTCAGTCTGATCCTACCTTTCCAAATGACTATAATTTTATATGTACTTATATCAGCATCAATTTTCAAGGTGATGCTACAAATTTCAGAAAAATACTATAATGTATGAAGATGAGTCATACATACACAGCAGTCATACAGCATCTAAAAGTTGGAGTGACGATTGCGAATTAGGTTTGCAGGCACCTGTTGCCAAAGAGCAAATACTTATTATCGTTCGTGCTGTTGGAAAGATCGGCTTCGTTCCAAATGCCCTTTCTTTTACAAGTCGCAACAAACAACAGGAGATTTTCATCAAGAAATGAATACAGAAAATTACATGAAGTGAATCAACGCCATGTTGATACCTAATATGCCTGCTGGGTCTGTTCTGGTCATCGACAATGCTTCACAATGCGTCAACAATCAAATTCACAAACCACCTACCTTAACTTCCTTGAAAGAAGAAATGAGAGCTTGGTTACTTAGACATAATAAAGCTTTAGATGAAAGCATGAGTAAAACAAAGCTATGTAACTTAATTAAAGCCAACAAACAGCTTCAGAAGTCATACATACGTGACCAGATAGTAATACAACATCGCCATAATGTACTTAAGACTGTCATCGTATCGCCCAGATCTAAACCCAATCGAATTAATCTGGGCTGATATCAAAAAATGGGTGGCATGAAGAAATATCACTTTTAAATTAAAATATGTGGAGCAGTTATAACGCCAGCAATTTGCTGAAATTGGAAGGCCAGAATGGGAAAATGTATGGCGACATGCTGAATAAATTAAGAATCATTATTCCGAAAAATACGGAATTGCAGAAAATCAAATACAAATAATTCTCATCCAGGATAATGGTGCAGAAAGTAGTGACAGCAGTGATGACGGCAATAATGTGAGTGATTCCGCAGAAGAGGAAGGGTTGTTAGATGTGGAAGAATTGGAGGCAATGATTGACAGCGTTTTTTAAATAAAGCGCTTTTTACAGCGTGGATTTTAATATACTGTATATAACTAAGTTTATCAGCGCAACGCAGTGCATAACCGATGTGGATATTTGACGATGACTGTCCCACGCACTCCTGCAGCATGCAGACGACCGGTCACCACCTGATCTGGTAAGCAACTCGCATCATAGCTCTCATTAAGATTTTCACGTGTCTAGAACTGTTGCGCCGATTATAAATGCCTGCTTGCATCGAAAGATGCATGTTTAAATCCTGCAAGAATTAAATCTTAAGTGAACGTTAACAAATATTTAAATGGTAAAATTCGACTATCAAATATGATTATATTGCATATATGCAACAATAATACACTTAATATTTGGAGGATTAGGTACATACGTTTATTAATGTATCGCTAAAAATATAAAAGGAACGTAGTGCAGGAATTTCAACTTCCAATGAGCGGGGACTGGATAAAAGAAAACATTATGTAAACGTGTATTTACAAGGGTGGCGTTTTACAATTCGATACATATGTGATCACTACTGAGTTGGGAACGGTAAAGATCCAAGACAAAACAAATACATTTGCTGTGATGAATGCTACAAACAGGAACAACAAGCTGTAATAAAGTCTCTTGCCTCAGAGGGAACATCCGTCGGAGAATACAACGAATGGCCTGAATACTTCAACAGTGGGCACTACCACGGGCTGGACAAGCAATAAAATTGGTCCCCAATGAAAGTGCTCTCTGACTTAAAGAATGAACCAAGCCGTAAAAATCCCTCCATCGAGAGAATGCTCAACGACAATTAAACATTCATACCAATTAATTTTTCTTTCACACAGAACAAGGACAAGGTTGGGGAGATACAATGCCACAGCCTGGATCTGAACCACGCAGTTCTTCCCAGTAAACTACAAGGAGATCTCAGATATTAAGATGACATAACCCAATGGCGACTTACAATGTCGTAAGTACCTTAAGACCCGTGTTTCATAGCTTAACCAATTATTAAGCCATAACCATGCTAGCCTCTAGTTCCCAAAGTCGCGAGTTTAAACCCGGCGGAGGGCCAATGATTTTTTTTCGAGCGTAAAAATCCTTAGCATGGTTTCCTTCGGAAGGGAAGTAAAACCGGTGGCCCGTGTCCTAGATTTACAACGCGTAAAAGAATCTCAAGCCTGATAAACAGGCCTGTAAGCAAAATTGCTGGTCCTTCACGCCCAATATAGATTAGTGCTATATGCTGGGTAGGGGCCTAAAAGTTCAAATGAAAAATTAAATTAACTGTTAGTACCCACCACGTACATTGAGAGGACGTATACTCACTTGGCCGCGGAGGACCGAAACGTGGTGTGGAGGTTAAGAGGAAGGCCGTGGGTTTTCACTGTACAAAATCCAAATACAAATCTACTCATACATTCCTAGATTTATTTCCCAACAGTTTAGGATTTCTGAAAGGCGACGGGAGATGTCCACCAATCCAAAAGCTGGTTTGTATGCGCGACCCGCTTCTCTGGAACCCTAAGTAGACAGACCTTATCCTCACCACTCGTGGCTAGCAAAGAGACCAGCCATGAGTGACGTCATCCCAGTCAGCATGAAAGGAAAACAACAGTATGTCTGGTAATGACAACGAAACCCCAAAATTATTAATACGCCACAATAGGACGCTAAGAACTATAGTAGTTAAAGAGCATCCATAAATAAAACTCTATCTACTTTTAATATAATTGTTCTTTCATACAAGCCGTCTGTAGGACATGGTTGAAAAGGTAGAATTAGACTGAAAAATTCAATGCCATACCTGGATTTGAACCAAGGATCTTCCGGATGCTCTAATAAACTGAGCTACCATGGCAACATTCCGGCACGAAATTAAATTTTCCGACTCGCATTTTATCCCGGTAAATTACATGGAGAGCTCAAAAATTGAGATGATACACTCCAATGGTGACTTAGCGTCCTAAGTACCTTAAGACCCGCACTTCATAGTTTAACCACCTATTAGGTCAATCGGTGGCAATTAATTATTCTTTCACACAAGCCGTGTGCAGGACAACGCTGGAAAAGCAGAATCAGACTAAAAAATTCAATAACGTAGCCGGGATTTGTACAACGGATCTTCCGGTTTCCGTCCGGTTGCTTTATGCCATGGTAGCTCAGTTGGTTTGAGCAACCGGGTGGAAACCGGAAGATCCATGGTTCAAATTCCAACTATGTCACTGAAATTTTCACTCCAATTCTACTTTTCCAAGTTTCATGTTGGTGAATTTATTTACATCGGTTACCTTATTTAATAATGAAAAGTTTAAGAATCTGTTATATTACATTACCTAATTCTGCCTACCAACTCTTCTACACACCATTCTTAAGAAAATTTATTTTTCTATTTTTCTTTTGTTAAACGAGATAAATGTTTGCAGAAGTCCTTTTAATATACAATTCGTTGTAGGTACAAGGGGAATACAGAACTTAAGTGACAGTCTTATCTTTAAAGCTGTATGCTGGCTTTAAAATTATAAAATTCCATACTCTTTACATAACCACAAAAGAAGAAGAAAGAAAGAGAAAGACTAGTGACATAGCACTTGAAAAAAAAACCTGCAAAGAATACATTTGAAAATTCAAACCGATGACAAAGCAAATCCCGGAAATTGCAAATACCATACAAACGTTATTTAACATAATTTTAACAAAGTTTTTTTGTGGGGTAAGGCGTGTTTAGTAACTGTTTCCCTAGCTCTTGCGGTTTACAAGGTATATAACATATCCATAGTTCATTAAGAATGAAGAGGACCTCACAGGTATTCGAAACAATGCAATATACAATTTTTATTTATCATTGTTAACTGATATAGGTATATGCATACATATTTCCAACGCATCTTGGCATTTTATGAAAAGCAATAATTGCGCAGCTTCACTCCTTCATATTTATATTGAAGTTGGTTTGTTACGTTGTTGCTGCTACGTATGGAAAGCCAGTTTGAAAAAGATGGTATCTTTGCGTTATTTGCACCACGTTTGGGCGTTAATTTGAAGAAGGTGTATTGAAGGAGTAATATTATATTTCAACTGTTGGGGAGCCGAACTTGTAGTAGTTGCAACCGCACGTATAGTAAACAGTTTCCGGTAGCCTTCGCCCCAAATGAATTTTCACTGTTTCTTTAAATATTTATGTTTGCCTCGGCTGCGTCAGTATTTATTTTAGACATGGATAGGTTGGCAGAGCGTGATGAGAAAAGAATGTAGGCTTACACAGATTTTAAGTTTTAATTCACTTCTTTTTATTAATCCTCGACACAAATTAAATAGCAATTCACTGATATAGAGAGCTGTGAGATTTTTTCATTTAATGCCTGCACTTTTAACACGTATACCATTTTCGTCTCACACGAATACGTATTAAATCTCTGAAGGACGCACAAGGAACGCATCCAGTTATGAGCACGGTCTGCAGGCAACACGTCTGGTTAGGAGCACTGTTTGGAGGGAACTAAATTGATTTCAACCGTCTAAACTTGTAAATTTCTGTATTTCAAGTCTGTTATTGGCTAATCCTACCCCAATAGAATACCTTCATTTAACTAAAGCTTTTTCGGTTGTTGATTGGCTATTTTATAAACTGTCTCAAAATTTACATTATTATTGATCCAATAATGACTAGCAGCATTTAAACTTTCAAATTCATTATTGCCTCAGGGTTACCTCATTGTTAGCAACATTTAGCTTATTATTCTCACAGCTCCTACATTATTAAATTACGTAATACATTCACATAACATTATTGAACATGTTTACAATAATATAAGCATATGCAATGACTGTTACATACATTTTACAAATTATTACATACACATATTGCTTCAAGGTGGGCTGTTATTGAATTTACATATTATATAATTTGACTGAAATCATTTAAGTGTTAATAATACTGCCTCAATATAGACTTTGTATATGACGTTTTAGAATTAAATGTTTATGCTTATGTTGTTAAGATAGCAAAAATACACCGAACGAGATGGCTCTGCGGTAACGTGTATTATTCGCATTCGGGAGATCCCGGATTCGATTCCCGTCAACCGTCCACACTGACCTTGGGAATTTCGGGATTTCCGTGGTCGGTAGGCGAATGCTACGGCGGATTCTCATCTAGCATGATTTTCTTTCCTTCATTTTCGTTACTTATCATCTTTCAGGTGTGCTTCTAGGTTTCGTGGTCTATGACGGTGCCGGACAAATGGCGCGAATGCTTTCTCAAAGGAAAGAGTACCCCCGCAGACAATAAGAGAGCTGCTGGGTGGACGGGTTGTTCATCGCACATCCACCCAGCATTCATGCGTTAATGCGTTTGTTAATACTGCGTTTTTAACTACAACAATTAAATGCGTTAATTAACATTGAAACGCATTCAATGTTAATTCTAGTTCATATACAACCACATTTGGAATATACAGAAATTTTCAAGACCATGTTCTTGTAATTGTCTCTTGAAATGTTTCCTTTTTCTTTTGGATCTTTATGTGTCGCATGTATTTAACAGAAGCATCCCAGTAAAATAATGATCACTGTGCACTGCGTTGCTACTGCGTGCTTGTAAAAGCCCTCCATGAGAAAGGTAGGTATTCTGTTGGTGTCACAAGTACAAAATTCAACATTGGTTTTAGTTATTGGCTTTTGGTTACAGAATAATTCGATATGTACATTAATCAACCACTATAAGAGGGGAAATTGTCTGCTTTATTATGTTCCGTATTATTTTTAACATTCACTGTACGAGTACGATTTTAAACATTACTAAATCAAAGTGCAAACATCTGTTCCTGTGATTAGAATTCAAATAGTTTGTTTTCACGTTAAATACGTGAGACAAATACTATTAGATTAGTTACAGGTTTATTTTAACTCTCCTTCAGACCAACACTTAAAGAGTATATATAAATGTGTGTGTGTGTGTGTGTGTGTGTGTGTGTGTGTGTGTTTAGTTTTTTTTTATTTATGCGAGTTAAGTGCCTTAATCGCTTAACATATCGGACCTGAATGAATGAAGTGCGTGAAATGATGCTCAAATGTGCCTGGTGTCAGAGCTTAGAATTACTCAGCATTATTCTTCTGAGGATAGGAGAAATGGTTATACAAAGCTTTCAACTCGGAACTTCTTGAATATGAGATAGACACGCTAAATACAAACCACACAGCTGGACATTTTGGATGCTTGCTTCAGCCAATATCCTGTAGTTTTTTTGATAAAATTACCTATTGAGCTGTTGTGAAATTTGAAATCCTTAGATTTCTTCTATATAATTCTTAAACACAAGTGTTAACGACAAAAAGAAAATTTTGCAATAACCTTAGGGGACATAGCAAAGGGGAAATGACAACCGGTAAAGTTTGGGAACCACTAATTTTGATCAAACTTTTCTAATGCCTTTTAAAGAGCTTATACATTCCTCTCGAATTCTATTCTTCTGTAAATGAAAAAAAACTAATATGACACATTCATATGACCTTCTCTATATCCTATCGTTTATTAATGGGTATATAAACTATTCTTACTAAAGCTTGTTATTTTTAACTGTCTCTACTGCGTATAGTAAGTAGGGGAAGTATTCCACCCAAAACTTTGATGTCGAGATTTCACCGTAAATACATTTTTTGAAGCCCCACAGAATCCAAAAAATAGTATTCTTAGAAAAAGTCGGTGTGCGTGTCGTGTATCTCTGAAAAGCATAACTCAAAAAAGAAAAGGCGACACCAAGATTTTCAAGCAACCCGGCTACCCCTGACTGCTCTTTACAAGGAAGATATTTCGAAATATTTTATTTTCTAAAAAATGGCTTTAACGATTTTAATTAAAATACCATAGGTTAAAGATATACACTTTACAAATAAAATGCATATGTTGAATTTCCACTTCATTTGTAAACTTTTGTATAACCTTATTTAGATAACTGGTAAACGTTAAGCGATAGACGAAAACGTACTACACAAAAAATTTTATACCTTTAAAACACATATTTATTTTAAAAATAAGGTTTTTTTGTGGCAAAAGTCGTTTCTGAGATATCGGTTATTAAAGGCTCGAATTGTTCATTTCTTGGTGACTCTCTTTAGTTGTTTCTCCAGATTGCATGGAAACAGTATAGAATTTTAAGACCAGCATATGGCGTCCAGTTCTTTTGGGTGAAGGGATTTTCTTGAAAATCTTCGTATCTTATTTTTGAAAGGTGCTGAACCTAAATACCAATTTTGGTATTTATCCGACTTTACGTTTTGGAGTCATGCTGTTCACACACACACACACACACACACACACACACACACACACACACACACCTTTTTCTAAAAATGCTTGTTTATTCGGGGGCCTCAAAACATGCATTTCCGTTGAAATCTCGGTATTGAATTTTTGGATGAAATGCAATACTTCACCTATTATGAACGTGGGAGAGGAAGTAAAAAGAATACTAAATAAGATTCAAACTTATGAGCAAGAAATAGAAACAGGTACTTACATTTAATTAAATGCTTTTAAATTATTTAGATTAAAATCCTCAAAAATTCCAATATTTGTACGAATACGACAGGCATGTCAAGTGCTTTCCTGTAAATGCAGAGGTACAGAAAAAGTTAAGCTTAGCGTTGAATCATATTAATTAGCGCTGGATTATAAAATATCCTCTTTGCTTGGAAAATATTGATCATTCTTCTTATTAATATTCTTTGCACAATTGTCAAACGGCAAAAGACTGTACAGGATTTTCGCGTGTTAGGGAAGTTTCGAGCATCTGGCACAAAACGTCTCACTTCGGTAATGAAAAGGCTATATGGAGAGCATTTGGCACACGGCTTTTAAATCTGCCCTTCATTAATACAGAGGGTTTTGTACTCCCTAGCATCTTAGTTCTGCTTCGCTGTGCACTTTTTAAAGCGCGTGCTCCAAGAACGGCCAGGGTAATTTTTTAAACATGACGCAAATGAGACGTTTTCTCGTAGCGCTGAACAATCCCCGGGGTGCGTGCACGTGTACATGTGTAAATAAGGGGAAGAAAGTTTGCTGCTCATAAACTGCTTCGCTTTGCACAAAACAAGACAAGATGATGTCAAACAAGCCTAACAACGCCCTTCCCCGTGAAACAGGGCGCAGAAAATATGTGCCCATCGTGCGAATATCTTTATGTCCAGTTATATCTACATTAAAACAAAAAATATCTACATATTTTTATACCGAGGTAGATGGCCCGTGTAACGTGTGTACCTGGCATTCAGGGATTCCGGGTTCCATTCCCGTTGGGCAGTCTACTTAACCGTTTTCCCTGGGTGGGTAGAGAATGCTGCGTTTGTTCCCCTTCTACCACGAATTTGTTGTTATTTTTGTTTTAACTCATCTGTGCGTACAATTGTATAACCGATTTAAAGAAGGAATAGAAAAGGAATTATATGCCAAAACTTGTAATAGAACGATTGATCAGGGATTGCCTGGTTTAGATTAGAGATTTTGATGTTAAAAGGGCCAATTTGTGGGGGAGAAGAAAATGAATCTCACATAAAGTTTGAATTCTTAGGGCCTAATGAATGGAAAAACATGAGCTGATGAAAAAGAAATGGCTAAAGATAAATAAAGTAGTAGAATTATATAAGATTTTTAAAGATAGAAACCAGTTAAGAGATTTAGGAGAATTGCTATGAAGAGTGAAATTGAAATGGCAAAGGCAAATAGATAAAGAGTAGATAACAAGTTTAAGTCAATTCATGGATCCTTTAGAGATAAGAATATATATAAAATGATAAGCGAAGGTGTACATGTGAATGGCCAGGGCCAAAGAGATGGACTCCAGTGTAATGTACTTGGCATTGAAATAAATAAAATAGAACTAATCTGTTTCAGGGTTATAGGTCTAGGCGACGGAGGTTGGTGTGTCTCCCTGGAGCTTGGTGGGACTATTGCGGCCCTGGGAGTGTGCTCGTCTCCTCCGGGACCCCAGGTTACGCGTGGCTAAGGCAGGGATAGCCGGCGTCAGGGTTGGTGTCAGGTTGGAATCGTTAGGAAGCACAAAGAGCCAACTATGGCCTACGTGCGGTGCTGTGCTCCAGTTACTGGAGGCCCTTCGTCTGACTAATAACTAATGTTTAAGAGAGTTGTGTGGGCAAACAGCTGCAGGCTACCATATACACTATGTGATCAAAAGTATCCGGACACCCCAACAAACATGTTTTTTCATATTAGGTGCATTGTGCTGCCATCTACTGTCTGGTACTCATTATCCGCGACCTCAGTAGTCATTAGACGTCGTGAAACAGCAGAATGGGACATTCCGTGGAACTCACGGACTTCGTACGTGGTCAGGTAATTGGGTGTCACTTGTGTCAGAGGTCTGTACGCGAGATTTCCAAACTCCTAAAAATCCCTAGGTCCACTGTTTCTGATGTAATAGTGAAGCGGAAACGTGAAGGGACATGTACGGCACAAAAGCCGACCTCGTCCGATGACTGACAGAGACCGACATCTGAAGAGGGTCGTAAAGAGTAATAGGCAGACATCTATCCAGACCATCACACAGAAATTCCAAACTACATAGGATCCACTCCCAGTACTATGACAGTTAGGCGTGAGGTGAGATTTCATGGACGAGTGGCTGCTTATAAGCCACACATCACGCAGGAAAATGCCAAACGATTGAACAGTGGCAAAACGTTGTGTGGAGTGACGAATCACGGTACACAATGTGGCGATCCGATGGCAGGGTGTGGGTATGGGGAATGCCCGGTGAGCGTCATCTGCCTGCGTGTATAGTGCCAACAGTGAAATTCGGAGGTAGTGGTGTTGGTATGGTCACGTTTTTCCCGTTGTTGTTCTGCGTGGCACGGCGCAGACCTACATTGATATTTTAAGCACCTTTTTGCTTCCCACTGTTGAAGAGCAATTCGGGGATGGCGACTGCATCTTTCAACACGATCGAGCACCTGTTCATACTGCACGGGCTGTGGCGGAGTGGTTACACGACAATAACATCCCTGTAATGGACTGGCCTGCACAGAGTCATGACTTGAATCCTATAGAACACCTTTGGGATGTTTTGGAACGCCGACTTCGTGTCAGGCCTCACCGACCTACATCGATACATCTCCTCAGTTCCGCACTCCGTGAAGAATGGGCTGCCATTCCCCAAGAAACCTTCCAGCATCTGATTGAAAGTATGCCTGCGAGAGTGAACGCTTCATCAAGGCTAAGAGTGGGCCAACACCATATTGACTTCCAGTATTAGCGATGGAGGGCGCCACGTACTAATACGTCATTTTCAGCCAGGTGTCCGGATACTTTTGATCACGTATGGTATAAACCATTTGTTTCAGAAACCCGTTAACTGGCATTTTGTCTCAGAATCAGGTTTGTTTGTGGAACTGATATCACAGATTGTAAGCTTATCTTTTTATTGTAAAACTGTCACCTTTTACTCCTCTTTGTAAGTTAAACTAGTGTTCAATGTTCCGATAGAACTGAAAACCGACAAGCATATTACATGGTCGGTTTCTGCATTAAAACTGTTTAGTCTTATACGCGGAATGTGCCACAGTGTACGTTTTTGTTTTCCGGATTGTTTCGCCTGCATTCTTGTGTTTATGGGCTAAACAGCTGTTACTTCCAGGTTAAAATGATAAGTTATTACATTATTATTACTGATATACATTATTACACTGAATTGTAAAGAGTGGTGTATGCAGGAAATGGCAAGTAGTATTTCTGATGAAGAACCACAAACAAACATAAGAAGAGGTATTAATAATAATGAACAGCATAAGAATTTCCAAGCATTACAGCGGGGACGAAAGGAAACGAAACTGAACTGTTGCTAGACTTGACGCAGTGATGTCGTAGGTTACAAACAATTCATATCCCTAGTATGGTCTGTTGGCGTTGGGAGGCCCCACTCATCAGACCGTGTTAACCTGCCCGTAAGTGACACTTAGCCGCTGTTATTATACATTCTTTGCGTTGATAATGGTTTGAGTGCAGATAACTGGAAGACAGCTCTTAGGAATCCCTATGCCTGGCAATGAAGAAAACTATAGACTCAGTGCCATATTTAGAGCACGAGGCTACAACAATTATAACGGTAAACTGTTTACACCAAATCTGTTTCTGAAAAGCTAATGTACTTTCAAAGTTGTAGATGAAATCAAAAACCAAATTTGGAAATACTTTTATTTATTAGACAGTAAAATGTTCAATGTACACAATTGCAAACACTGACTGCGAAGACAAAAGAAATCAAATAAAAATCAGGTCCACCGATGCTGGTTTAAAAAGGACTCCATTTTATTGATTTTTTAAGACTAAAATCTTGATTCTTTCTAAGATAAAATGTTTATCTTTGTTTTCTCAAAAGTTGAGAATGTTCACATATCGGGTTTCTGAAATAAACGATTCATATAAATTAGGCAAACGTCTAATAAACAAGGCAGTTTTTATCGCGATTGTCCGAGTATTTACTGCAGTAATCATTTAGCATTTAAGCCACATTTTTGTGCTGTTTTTTCTTTCTTCTATTTGTAAGTTTTATAAATATATATGTGTATTTTAATTAGCACAGCAACAGTACCGTATAGGCATTGTGCACTAATATCACAAAAATATAATAATTATTGTAATAAATGTATTGTATATCTTAATGAACATGCTATCCGAGTCTGAATTGTCTTAGAGATAGAGCTAACATTTTCTAGTCTTTGTTACTGTTCCTCTATTGTCTGAACTGGTTCGATAGAATTGACTCAATGTAGCCGCAAACCATTGTGCCCGTATTCTAAAACTGCGAAAGGTTTTTTTCTTTTTTTATGGGTGTAGCTTTAGTTTCATCTAGGACTGAATTATCACCTTGTTCAGTAACTATTTGCTCATACTTCCGCTGGCCCAAAAGGTTTTACGTGCGATGAACCAAAGAACTCCACTAACTTTTACGTTATGCCAGTCGAATACCAAAGCAAGCGCCACTGCTCGGCACTGATCGCTTGGATTCTGCCCCCCCGTTCCCCTACCCGTCCCTTAAAACTTTCTGCGATGACCGTAAAATCTATTGCACTAGATGATAAATAAACCGTAGCAACGCAGCTAAAAAAATCTGATCTGCTACACTCTCTACACTTGTACAAACTATTTTTACAAACGCTTATTCTCCATATGCTTCATGTTAATCGAGATATTGAGATGTCAAGCTTATTGTTAATTTTCTTGTAGATGCAAGGGGAATTACTAGGCTTTAAGCGATAGTCAAATATTTTAAGAGGTGGTTGCTATGTGGAGTATTCCATTCTCTTTGCATTACCAGGACAAAAAAAAATTAATAACGAATTTGAGAAAAAGTATAAGTATTGGAAAATTTAAGGGAATAACAAGCAATATCTCTAAAATGCTTCACTAACAACAAAAATGTATATAACATAAATTGTGTATTTTAACGCGATCTGCATTTTTTGTGTAGTGAAATTTTGTCTATCTCTTATCGTTTACCAGTTATGCAAAAGTCGTTCACATTGAAGAACACTTTTGGAGACATTCCCAGAAAATTCGAGATATACATTTCATTTGTCATGAGAATATATTAAACATATGATATTTTAATCAAAATCGTTAGAGCCATTTTTGAGAAAATTAAAATTTTTGAAAAATGTTCCATGTAAAGGGTAGTCTGGGGTGGGAGGATTTTCTTGAAAACCTTCGTGTCGCATCTCTGGAAGATACTGAACCTAAATACCAAGTTTGGTGTTTATCCGACTGTTCGTTTCTGAGTTATGCTGTTCACACACACACACACACACACACACACACACACACACACACACACACACACACACACACACACACACACACACACACACGGACCTGTTTCCAAACATGTATTTTTTTGGATTCAGGGGGTATCAAAACATGTATTTCCGGTGAAATCTCGGTATCGAATTTTTCGGTGGTATGCAATACTTCCCCTACTTACTATACGTAGTAGAGAAAGTAATAATTCATATACGTACAAGTCAGATGCGGTAGCATTGTTGGGTGCGGAGCAAAGGTGTCAATGGGATTTTTCTCGTAACTGGAGGTTTGATACTGGAAGCACTCAGCCCCGTGATATTGTGACGTTTAGCGGTTTATGAAGGATTATATTAGTGTATTTGGGGAGATTGTATATTCAGGAAGTGGCAGCATATGGCCGGTAGTAACCAAAGGATTAGAAATAGGAGTTATTAGGTATATAGGTACTAACCACAGATAAATAATACCAACGGACATGGACGCTCTTTGCTACCTTAGTGTGTGTACTGTGAGAGTGTTAATGTGGGTTAACGCACACACTTCTTCCGTCGACCTCCAGGTAAACGATGTTTTTGTTTGTAGAATATATGTCCTACTTGCTCTTAGAATTGTTGACTTCTTGAAGGCCTTTTCCCTTTCCTTCTTGTTTATGTAGAAATTTGTAATAATAATGCATGAAATGGAATTAGCTTCGCTCCTATGTCCGATTCTTAATAACCTAAAATTCTCTTGGTACCCTGCTCTATCCTCAAAATTTGAGATTGCGATAATATCCTTGAGAATAGAGGGGTACTTTTGAAAATAAGGGGTTCCTAGTTCTGAAGAGCAGTATACTTCAAAGGGAAGGGGCAGGCGGGATTAGGCATATGTACACATGTCATTTCAATTTGTCCATGGTATGTGATTTGAACTGAGGCAGGAGATGCATGGTCGACATAATTGTCTGCGCTGTTTAAAAAGAACAAGAGCGCCTACCGATTGCTACATCAAGCCATCCATCCATACAACAAAGGAAGAGTTCATTTTGACAAGAATTTCGAGAAATTGTATAACATTTTGTTGGCTTTCAGGGTTGTATAGAGCATTTCTCATGCATTTTAGTTACGAATATAAAAGCTAAAGAGGCCAAGCAGCGAAAACGACGTGCAAAGAGGATAACAGAATTATTACTGTAGCACAGAAAGTACACGAAGAGTTGAAACATAACTTGCTACGAACCCTCCCCTCTCAATTTCTTTTGGGCAAAACCATTATTAACATGTTTTAATTTTGTAAACTGGGATCAAATTAAACACACCTTTTTGTCTAATTAGTTTTTAAAGAAATATTGATAAAAGTGTTTTTATTTATAATATTATCGTTATATATTAACTTATAGTATTATACTTATGTTATGAATATCCAAAGAATTGCTCATAAATTGCTACGATGTTAAAATATGTTTTGTTTTGTCTACACCTTAATAAGAAAAAACATTCCATTTTTGTTACCTAAACAATCCTCCCTTAAAATTGATGTGCTAATACTCCCACAACTATGTATACATAGGTTCTAGGAGCAAACGATAATAGAGAGTGGAAAGATAGAATCAGGCGACTGAAAAATTCAATACCATAGCTGGGATTTGAAACACGGGTCCCCCGGTCTCCGTTCGGTTCCTCTAACCACTGAGTAACCATGACAACATGCCGGTACGACATTAAATTCTCCAACTGATTCGCATTTTTCCCGGTAAACCGCAAGATATCTCAAATTGTATTAACATGACATACCCCAATGGCGACTTACAATGTAAGCTCTCTATTAGAATGCTTACAATTGTCTAAACAATAAGTTACAGCTTATTAATTCCTTGTAATTTACACAAATAGTTCTAATAAGAGCTGTAACTCACTCGGGAATAAACAGTTGTCACTATTACAGCACCTTAGGTGTGAACAAAATTTAAATATACTCATTGACTATACACTATTACACAGCTAAGAGTTGTTCAATCTCTCTAAAACAAATTCGACCTAAATGGGTCTGAGCTCGGCTGTTGAAGAGAAAATGCTAAAACTTTGTGCTCACCTGTGTATTTTAAACTTGCACGTTAGGGGAGAAGGGAAAAGCTTTTTGACCAGTGACCCAAATAACGCTCTTCTTACCCACTCGAGCAAAAAACTCTACCTGTAACCCCACTCCACATTAATTGCTATCCCAACACAAATCAGTTAAGCACTCTCTATAAAGTACAGCGGAATTCGACTGAGTATCTGAAAGACTCCACTACACGATAAAAATCATACCCTTGAAACCGCGAATAATAGATTATAAGATACGCTTTAATAAAGCATGTTTATTGTTTTACTGTGAGCTTGTAATGATTGGCATTACAAATTCCTCAGAGGAAATTAAATGTAATATTAGCATTTTAGAAGTATAATTTCCCAAACTTTCTGTTTGCATTTAAATTTGTTTTAACTATTCTGAAAATAAAAACAGTATGATATTTATTACATATATTAAAGTGCGCGCCAAACTAAGGCAAGCACCGCAAGGCATTGCAAACAGAAAATGTTCAAATACACTGCTATTGGTTTAGGGTTCCGTGTTACAGAACATAATGATTTTAGGCTCGCACTCTATTGCAGTGCTAGTCAACGAGGGGATATGTGACGTCACGTATCACCTCTCTCTTGCTGCCAGCGCAGAGAGAAAAGTGTAAGACAGTTTGGCAAGAGGAAAGGCGGAGCCACTGGTAAAGAAAACCTAACTGGGACAAGCATTATATTATATAGTATTTTTCATACGATTGTGAAAAAGAACCTAACCCTCTGAAACAGCTCCATTTCTGCTCTCTTATGTCACACGTTATCTCGTTGGCTGAACCTTAGCACTGTAATACATGCACTGGATATTACATACAGCAAATATTAACAAAAAGGATGAAGAAAAAATCTCTGCAGTGGATTCTCTATAATTATTGCAATTTATGTAATACTGGTTTGGCTGGCATGTGTGTTTTGTAGGGTTTTCTATATTATAATTACATTTATTACTATATATCTTGCTTCGGTCTGCTGCAGTCATGGGTATTTGTCTCCAGAGTGTTCCCGAAGATGCTAGGCTTTGTATAAAGTATGAAAAGATTTAAGCAGATCAAGTTCTAAAGTGTTAGCTTTATTGGTGATTAAACAGTTCACAGTTTTTATTCATACCTCTGCTCTTGTGAAGAATACTCGCAATACATTTTCACTTTCTCTACCATGTATTGCATTCCACCCAAACATTCGATATATAAATGTAGCGGAAATACAGGTTTTGAGGCACCTTGAATTCAAATATAGCAGTTTGGGAAAACATGTTCGTGTATGTGTGTCTGTGAACAGCGTAACTCAAAAACGAAAAATCGGATAAATGTCAAACTTCGTATTTAGGTACAATCCTCCGAAGATGCCACACAAAGATTTTCAATAAAATTCCCCCACTCCAAACTACGCCAGACATGGAATATTTTCCAACATTTTTTATTTTCTAAACCTGTTTAACGATTTTGATGAAATAGTGCATATTAAAGATATTTGCATGACAAATAAAATGTGTATCTTGAATTTTCTGGGAATAGCCTATGAACTCCTCTTCATTCGGAAGCAATTTTATACAATCTTGTGTAACTGGTAAACGTTAAACCATAGATGAAAACTTACTTGATAACAAATGTAGACTTCTTTAAAACACACAATTTATTTCCAGTAAGTCTTTTTGTGGCAGAAGCCATTTCTGAGATATCTGTTATTAAAGATTTCAATTCTTGAATACTTGGCGATTCTCTTATAGTTATTTTAACGTTCAACTGCTTCTCGCTTACTGTTGCAGGGAAAAGCGTTAAAGTTGAATTGTTTAGGACCTTGACACATTTGTTCCTCTGAAATAATGTTACATTCGGGCTGGCCCCGTAGCTCAGTCGGTAGGGCATCTGCCTGCTGTGCGAAGAGTCCGGTTTCGATTCCCGATGGGGGGAATTTTTCTCTAGCCAAGATTATTTCCTATCCTCCCCAGAATAATTTTCTGTGGTTTAGTAGTTCCATGCTAACCTCTAGCTCCCGAGGGTCACGTTTCAAACCCAGCAGAGGGCGATGAATTTTTTTCCGGCGTAAAAATTCTTAGCATGGCTTCCTTCGGGGGAAGTAAAGCCCTGGTCCCGTGTGGTAGATTTAGGCACGGAAAAGAACCTCAAGCCTGATATAAAACGAGACTCTAAGAACTAAAGCAGTTAAACAGCGTCTATAAATAAAACTCAATTTAAAGTTATCCTCCCCATAGTCTGGTAGTATGAATGAGAGTGTGGATGTTTGTGTTATCTAATGATTAAAACCCAACGATAAAGAGAACAGGAGTTAACACCATTGCCAATAGACAATAATTTCCAAAGGAAAAGTCGACGATAAGACATGAAGGAATTAAAGGCACTGAAATTACTGATCGCCTAGCCAAAAAAGATCTAATACTCGTGTCACTGACCCAGAACCATTCTGTGGAATACCAGAATACTATGTTAAATGAAATATAAAAACTTGGGGACGCAAAAAGATAAATTGCTATCGGGAACAAGTTCCAAAGCTGTATCATGCGAAGCAGTTCATTGATCTGTTAGCAAAAGCAACAACAAAAATATGCTCACATTCAACAAAAAGCAGCTGAGGATTCTAAATAACCTTCTTGCTGGACTTTGCTACCTCAAAGGTCATCGGGCAAAGCTGAGATGAACATATGTAGATTCTCTTTCAGAAGAAAAATGAACGGCAAGGTATATATTCGGAGTCTTTTGAGATGGGGGATGGTAGAAAACCAGTTGCTTGTGCCCAGGTGTGTGCCCTACGTGTGACGGCTCGTTGTGATGGCTACCGCACCGGCCGTGCGACGTCCTTATCTTCCCCTTCCATTGTTTCAAAAGACTCTGAAAAAACTCCACCTTATGAATGCGAGCAACTGCCCAATCCACCTGGAATTTGCTTTTCGAGCCCCAGGACTAATTGCCTTAACATCACCCAGGAAAATTACACCTTATATTAAAAGCATTAAACTGAACTGGACATATGGAGCAGGGTATTCGCAATATATCTCTAAAGATAACAGTGAGGAGAAGTCGAAAGGCTTAATAAACTCCTATTAATCTAATTTAATTAATCTAATGTAACTTCCTTTGAAGGCAAAGGACCTAATTTGTTAACTTAAGATATATTACGAAGTTGGAGAATTTCCTGGCAATGCTATAAATTTAGAGGGACAACCCTTTCATAAAAGAAAGGGTATCAGTCAAATTAGTCCTTGAACTAAACATTTAAATCCTTAAGAAATAATTCTGTACTATATAAGAATGGCGCTCATCCATTTTTGCGGGTGTTTAATTATAAACATTTCTTATTATTGCTAAATATCCTTACATACCTATATAAATTCACAAAATAGGTTGAAGACTTCGTGTTTCATTAATGTTCAGTTTGCGCCGAGATTTGCGTTTGAAACTGCGCTACTCACTGTTTATGTTGACAATACATTTCTTTTTTTTCCTTTATAATCCCTGGAAACGAGTGAGGGGGAAGGGGGGGATAGGAGCAACGAAAGCGGAACTGATAAAATGAAAACGAACAATTTAATGAAATCACGGGACGCTGGACTGAATTGTTTCAGCGCACATTTCCCTGCCAGTGGATTAACGCATTGTGTTTCGGCCACCAAGCTTTACTCCTTCCATAGAGATAGCAGGATTAAAGAGCGTAGTTTTAACAGCTCGTTACTGCATCACTATAGCTCCGTTCAGGTGTCGGCCTCTGAATTACAGTGTACACAGAAATTTGCACTTCTGAATATTCGTTTATTTTTGCTCTTTGTTTTCCTATCTCTCGGCTACAGTATGTTATCAAGTGCTAAATACCTCGCCTTTGAATGCTGTATCTCAAATGAAAACATGTTGCAACGCTTGGTCACTTATACATGACAATGTGGTAAATGTATCGTTACGTACAACAAATATTGTTAGTGTCGGAACGAGGCACCTTCAGTTATGAAATGTGCAGCATCTTCCTCTTTCTCCATCAGGAACGAAGGCAGTTTCGCAATAACAAAAACTTTTACGATGCCAAAGTCACAAGCTTTCTAGCCAATCAGCGCTGGTCTGAGTTTGTGTGAACTGTCTTCCGGTTCAACAGTGAATTTTGGTAATATAGAACTATAAATCAACCCTATTGTGCGTACACCTTTGGAATTCTGACTCTGAAGGAGAAACCGACGAAAATATATGGCGAATTATTATACAGTGCATTAACGTTTAATAACAAAATAATGTAATGCTATGCATATTGTCTGTCTGCGTGCTGGGGATCACCGCTCCTCCACCTCCTGGAGGTCTGCACGGCAACTGTCATTCACCGCCTTCGTTTCTGACTCGTGACTGGCTCGTAGCTTTGCAGCTGGTTAGTGCCAGAGTACAAAGGTATCTAAAAGAAGAGGGATAGTTTCTGGATAATCTTCGTAATAAGATATTTTAATTCTACAAAATCCAGTTCAACCCAAAATTAAAATGTTCTGCATCATTACGTTCAGCTTCACAAAGTAGATCACACAAAGTTTCCAACTGGTAACGCTTATGCATGGAGGGAGATAGAGGTCATCGTGTTCAATGGCTAAATCAGAAAGTACAAATACTTAAAACTGCAGAAGAATTGGACTGGAAAAAGAAGCTTAATCAGAGTTTTTGTACGTTTCACATGAGCAACCACGAGTAATTGGCTAATAAGAAAATTAAAATTTATTGGCTGAATATTGCTTAGCTATTTCTAATGACCTTCTACATCATTGGTGATCAGGACATTATACTTCATGAACGCATGCGAAATTAACAGTATTCCAAATTAACTTGCAAGCGCACCTTTTTCATTTAAATAATTAATTTGTAGACGGTTGATATGTTTTTCAAAACTAGCTTGAAATTATAAGGATATTAAACAGCGGAATAGACTGTCCCAATAGTTTTAAATAAAAACACTGCAGAAATTCAGAGAATTGGTTCATTCCGCAGAAAAGGCTCAATTAGCTACGTCAATTAACATTCTTAATACAGCGATCTATGAAATGGGCTGGGCAGATAAAACTGGCCGTGTTATCACATTGATTTGAAATAAACTTAAAAAAAATGAATAAACTAATGCGTCCTGTATTTACCTTCACAATAAATGTTGGAAGTGACCTCCACCTGCATCTACACACTTCTGTGCACATGTTAACAGGTTCATTAAAACGCGTGTAAAATCCCCATGTGTGATAGTGCGGATGCAATTCCTGATCCTATCCTTTAATTCATCAATGGAATAGGGATTCTGCTCGCACACTTTTCCCTTAAAGTACCCCCATAAATACAAATCACATGTCGACAAATCTGGTGATCGCGGTGGCCATAAGACATTGCTTACAGTCTCTCTTCATTGAGCATCTGATGAATACGGGTAGGCGGTGACCCCTCGTAGGTGTGACATGTTGCCGCATCTTGTTGAAAGAAGCAGTAACTATGCTCCACTTCTGTTAGTGGGGGATAAATTTCATCCAGAAAAGTCAAGTAGACATCTTGTTGACTGTGGTATCGAAGAATATTGGACCTATAATGCGTTTCGCAGTCATAGCGCACCACACCGATCGTGGTGTGTAGAGGTTGCTCGAACAATAGGTTAGGATATTGTGCCGCCCGATACCTACTCTTCTGAGAGTTGACATATCCCTATAGATTAAACCAAGCCTCATCACTCATGATAAACATCAGCGGGTCCATATGACCATCTGTAACCATGTTCAACAACCAGTGGCAGAAATGTACACGTTTATCCCTATCGAACTCCTTCAGTTGTACAGCTGTCACTCGGTACGGCTTTAATTTCAAAGACTTTAACACACGTCCGCATGGTCTCCTGCTCGCATGAACCTGTTGAGCCAATCTCGTGTAGACTTTCCAGGACTCCTAGTCATCATTTCATTAATTCGCGCTGCAAGCTGAGGTGTCCGGACAGAATCTGTTCCTTGTTGCATTTGTACTGTCCAATCGTACGCCACTTTTGCACCAATGCTTTTCGCTGGAATTGGGCAAAGTGGTTGTTTATCCTAGAATACTTATCATGCTTCCTTTATAGAACTGTTCTGTATGCACGCCTCTTCAGTGAAAATTCGCTCTGCTATCGAATAAGCCATGCTTAGGTACTGTACAAAACAACTCTTTACAACAGCAAATACAAGGGTTTATAAATCATTATCAATCATTTGTAAGAAGCAATAACAACGAAAATAATCACGCGGAAGAAAGCATAGCCAACATAAATACAAAAATGAAACTAAACACGCTGAAGAAAATATAGCGAACATAATTTCCTTCCAAATCATATAAAATAACATGAACTCAGTTTTATTTTCCCAACTCTGTACATATTCAATACAATTTACAATTTGGTAAAACTGGGGGGAGTGGGGTTGCTTATCTCTCAGGTAATGCTTTAGCTGTGAGAGCGGTAAACATTATGCTGAAATCTTGACGCGCGTGGCGCGCACGGTGGGATACAGCCAACAGTCCTTCACTATAGCGCGACTGTATCCCTCCTTTGCTTCAAACCAAGAAAACACTACCTCCTTCCACTAGCTAAACCCACTACCTAAAACGTCGCTGAACAGACAGTTACAATGCTACCGGGTTAAAATTCGGGCAGCCCACACTCACTTTATTTAAATCCAACTGCAGCGCACTTGCTATATTTCTTCTAGGTTTTACTCCACTTCAACCTCACGACAGATAAAACAAGCATGTGAGTTGAGCGATTTCAAATACTGGCAGATGTGATAGCTTATATAGCAAATACACTGTTGTACTACTGGGCGAGTCTCCAAAAATTTCTCAAGGTATGGTGCTGTAAACATTATGCTTTGTTAGTAAAATAATCGGGTAGGTGACCGAGTGTTTAACAAGCAAATGACTTTCTCTACATATTATCGTTTACATGAAATGCCTTTTTTCTGTAAATTATTAACACTAAACCATATTTTATAATACATTTACGTTTAATAGTGATAATTATACGGTATAATTATTGTTTTGTACTAGGTACACAGCAGGAGGCGTGGCACGATCACAGCGCAGATTTACATTGATATCTTATACACCTTCTTGCTTCCCACTGTTGAAGAGCAATTCGGGGATGGCGATTGCATCTTTCAACACGATAGAGCACCTGTTCATACTGCACGGGCTGTGGCGGAGTGGTTACACACAATAACATCCCTGTAATGGACTGGCCTGCACAGAGCCCTGACTTGAATCCTATAGAACACCTTTGGAATATTTTGGAACGCCGACTTCGTGCCAGGCCTCACCGACCTACATTGAGACCTCTCCTCAGTTCCGCACTCCGTGAAGAATGGGCTGCCATTCCCCAAGAAACCTTCCAGCACCTGATTGAATGTATGCCTGCGAGAGTGAAAGCTGTCATCGAGGCTAAGGGTGGGCCAACACCATATTGACTTCCAGCATTACCGATGGAGGGCGCCACGAACTTGTACGTAATTTTCAGCCAGGTGTCCGGATACTTTTGATCAAGTAGTGTACCTAAAGCTCTTTGATAGTTAGTCGTGGCATGATTCACGGGTCGGAAGTCTACTTTTCAAAATGTACTGCTTAATGTGTTGAAAATAGTAAATAAAAATAGCGAATTGGCTAATACAGCAAATATGTTTGACATAAACTGCATTTTAGTGTTTTCCAGTTATATAAAATTGTATGATAATCTACAAAAATATTCAATACACAGATTTTATTCATCATACGGAAAGTCTTAAAATGGTTACATTTTAATCAAAATACAGGGATAATTTTGAGAATTTAACGAAACATTTTCGGGAGAAGAATTCCAAGATATCTTCTGCCTGGTATCCTCTAAAGAGGATTTTAATACGAAGTTTGGCAGTTAGCCAATTTTTGCGCGCGGATATCTTTTTCTAAAATTGTTTTGCCTGAGTTCAGAGGCTCGAAACGTTAAGTAATTTCGGAAAACTCTCGATACAGAATTGTTGGATTGAAAGCAATAATTTCTCTAAGGTAGAGAGAGTAAAATAAAGTTTCTACTTTAGGTTATTATGGCTTTTTTTCTGTGAAATAATATACAAAATTATGAGTTTTTACGGAAATGAAGTATAGACGAATTTTGCTCCATGCAGTATACGTAACATTTCAGTTCTTTATATGCAACGATTCCCAAGTTGTTTCGTGAGTACGGAGGATGATCTGATCAAGAGTCTTAGGTCAATTATGCCCACATAGAAATTCTTAACGGATATGGTTTGATTACGAGCACAAGAGAACAATTGTGAGCGTTTTATTTCTCAGTTTGTACATGACTAAGTACAATTCTTTCATGCATACTTTCCAATCTTCAGAGGCCAGTACTGCTGTTAAATGACTGACGAAGAAGTTATTCTGAATATCAGTATCACGTACCAAAATAATAGTCCCAATAAAACGAGGAGTAACAGTCAAAAGGCATGGCACCCGTTGTCGCTAGTCAAGGTCTTAAAACATCTCCGTCAGCTATTAAACTAACATGTGCTGTCAGGACGTGACCTGAATTTCCCCCTTCACCCTTACGTATGTTGGAGATGTATAAGTTCATCTCCAAGGCCCTAAAATTGACTCAAAACACATCACCAGAGGGTTGACTGGATTTCTTTTCTGTGTTTGCCATCTCAGGCAGACTGGTAAGGTAAATCTCAATTACACCATCATTTGCTAAAGGGCAATACAAACTTTTTAAGCGAAAAATATTATGATCTTCTTAGTTTAAAATCCACTGAGATCTTCTTTAGTTTCGAACACAGGTTATTTAGTAGTCATATGCGTCATTTATCCAAGAAGTAGTTATACCGTAAAAGAAGAAAGCATCCATGCTAGAATTCTGCAAGACCGAGTAATCAAGGACAAAACAAGAGATAAGTTAAGTTGCTCTAGTTGTTTAGGCTGAAACATGGCTAATATGGCCGAGTACTAATGTCACGGCCAAATTCCAATGTACGGTGAGAGCCTGCAGGTTGACTGCTCAAAATTTAAAGCAAGAAGAAATGCAAGACGACTATTCATATAGCATAAAATTCCCCATTATTGTATTATAGCCCCATTCAATTTTAAGGACCAATTTCAACAGAAATTTATATAATATAAAACGGAAATATCGCATTTGCCTTCAAACGGGCGACGAGCCACTTTTATATGCGTAATTCTGTAGATGTCGTACTACTAATAGAAGATTTGCAAATTGGTCAACAGTTAAAAGAAATATGGTATTTAAAAACAGATAGCGGCTTCCCGCCCATCCTGTATTAATATGTCAAATTATTTTGGTATGTCTGTGCAGTAACAGGTTGACTTTCTACCGATTAGCCGAGCCTGCATGGGTGTTATCAGTAGCAGGCTGGTAAGTGCTCAGTGTTTAAGATGGCGTGATACTCTTAACTGGTTAACTTCACCGGCTATAACATGAAAGCTATTACCTTTGGAACGTAAGTTTTATAAATGTTTGTCTCAAATTTGACGAATATGTCGTCGGCTATGTATTGCATAAATTCGCGGGCAATATGCGTGTGTATGTGGGTTTTTTTATCCATAAAATCTCACCCTAACTCTCCAAGATCTTGTCCCATACGCAGATTTAGGGGACCTATGTTCTTTCTAGGTATGATAATTTTCAAGGTATAATGGTAAAAACCTAACGAATGAGACGATCACTGTTTAGCTCTGTACCCTTGGTAGCCTATTGCTGCTACACACCCGCGGACTGGCCCGGATGCGCGACTACCTTCCAGTTAATTGATGACTGTGTGGAACTCTAATGGAGGGGAAAAACATTGGTAAACGTTTAGGCGGGTATCGGAACCAGTCCAGGCTGTCAAATGTGACATATATCATATGAGTCTAACTGGTGAATTTTTACGGCGAAAGCTTGCAACTTTTGTACTTAGATTCACATTTCTCAGTCAGCCCATTTATACCCTTTTGGGCAAGGGACTCTTTCAAGTAAAAGGAAGCTGGACTTTGCAGTTCCGGTTAGCATTTTCGGAAAAGATCAACCTAGTTTACTATCCTATTGGCTATGTCCACTATAGTTTTTTCCAAGTTTCTCTCTCTTTGGATATCATTGTCCACCTGCTCCGAAGATCCTCAGTTCGTCCGCCCAGCGGGTTCTCTGCCTGCTGACGTTCCTCTGACCAATCCTGGGGCCCCAATAAGTTCCTTTGTGTATCCATCTACTTAGGGTGCTGTCTCATAACTTGCCCTGCCCCTCACATTTTAGGAAGCTTCCTGTGGTTGCGGCGTCCTTCAATTGCGTCCTCTTCCTTATATCTTGGCTCTGCATTCTATCTCTCATTGTTATTACCACCATTTTCCTTACCATTTTCGTAATCGCTTGCCTATGTTTTTTTTGTTAAACTCCATGTTTGAGAGCCGTATAACAGAGCTGGTAAGATACACATGCTCATTATTTCAGCTCAAACACGTGTCTATTTTTTTCTTCTACAGTTTGTCCATGGAATAGGTTCCTGGAGAACTATTGCAGGAATTCGCGGACGTCCTGTATCAAACATTCGTTTAGCATTGTAGCCGGGCGATGGTCGTCACTCTTTGAAGCCGTACTCTTTGCTTCAATATCTGTTGATTCTGCTGCCGTCTGCTACAGTGGTTGGCTATGAGATCTTTCTCTCTGGGTATGCGTGGATGGATGTAAAAGGACAACACTAGTTTAAATTGACTGAGAAATTTAATGTCATCTAACACTTGATCTATTGAAGCGAGTTGCCAACCGTTTGAAGATAAAGAATGAAACTGATCATGAATCGTGGCATTCGAAATTTTAAATTTACCATCTTTTAATTTTACTATCTTTTATTTTTTTAAATTAAAACATATTCATTATTAGATTTTTTGATTATCAAATGTGTTAAAAGTTAATTCTTATTTTAGTTAAAATTTTAAATTATTATTTAGTATATATATATATATTAAAATGATAAATTTAACAATTGAATTATTATACCTCCTAACTTCTGCAACATCAATCTGAAATTTGAAATAACTGTTTCCCAATAAGAGAAACTAGAAGCGAAACTTGCCGTGAGTTGCTAAAATGCTTACCGGCAAAACCCTTCGCGGCTACCGCTAAGTAACTGATAATGCAGCATTATTTTAGGCGCTATGAACTGCCAATCACCGTAAAAGACCAAGCCCACAAATCTGTACACGAAGAAAAGAAAGGTTAGACGACAATTTTAGCAATACACGCTCATTTATTACTTAGGCTCCGCCTACCTTAGAACTATCCCCCAAGATTTCTTCTCGCGCGAGCCAATTTTCAGAATCCTACCTATGTATCTCTTACCTTGTTACTAAGCGGTACCTCTCCGAATCTAATCATTCCCTTTCTCTTTTACAGAATTCTGGTCTACGAGAACTGCAAATGTACTGAACTTTTAACCTTAACTGCATTCGAGGAATGCTTATACTAACGCATTCGCTCCTCAGCTATTACTAATGAGTGCTCGCTAATTACCTTTTTCTTAGGAAAATCCTTTCAGCTCAAGCTTATTACATTATACATTGGTTTAATATACGTAAATTATTTCTTGTAATTATTTATCTACTTACTAGTATTTAATTATTTATATATCCCTGTCAATAAGTACTGTATCAGCCTACAAATAGGACACTGAATGCCTACCTGATGTACCCAAGTTACATACATTACTTGGCCGAATTTGCGCAAGCGGAGTCGCCTCACTAAGCCTAGTCCGTTATATTGCTGATTTGTTATGGACGAGTATTATTTCTGTGGAGAAATCAATGCAATCCGCAAATGGAAATGCATTTGATTTCTTCGTTAAATCGCCTTGAAAGAATCGAGAGCAGAGGATGGGTAACTTGAGGCATCAGGGGTCATAAATTTCTAGCAGCAACACTGCGTGAACGACGTTAAGTACCTTTATTTCCTAAAATGGACAACAATTATGTGTTTAAGTTATTCAGAAAATAGTTTAGTTTTGGCCACATTATCGACAGCACTTTCGCTGCACACGAAAGCGGAAACCCATTTATAGTCGTAACCTTCTTATTTTGATTGTTTATTCGACAATTTACCACCATTCTACAAGCTCTTCTTGAAAATCTAACTTTTAAAATTAAATTTTATAATCTATAATAACTGTCCATTTGTTGCTTCATAAGGGTATTATTGCGTTTTCCTAAAATGATCAACAATTACAATAGGTGTGCATATGAATAACAAAAAAGAAACGAGAAGTTTAATGGTCGATTAACACAAGTGAAGTAAATTATAGCCCATTATCTGCAGGGAGTTCCCCTATGTAATATATGGGTGAAATATGTTGTTAAAAGATGATCTAAAACTAATCATACTTAATTGTGTTAAAGCTCACGCTTACCGCCACCTGCCAACATTTTCTCGTTTTCTGGAAATCCTGTTTTCAGTGCCACCAATCAACTCTCACTTACCTGCAAAGAAAATATGTTACACATTAGTATAGCAGAAAAGAGACATGAAACTAGCTATATGTTTTCGTTTCATTCCCCTAGAGAAAAAAAAAACAATGCAATATAGTTAGAGTGGTTTGTGGCTAGAGCAAAGCATGAGCACATTAGAAGAAATGAAGTAAAAGAGAATTGTTATGTGTTCTATTTTCACGACTCTTTACTCATTTTTACTTTCTTTACCACGTACATAGTAGGTAGAGAAGGCATTGCATTCCACCCAAAAATTTGATATTAAGATTTCGCCGGAAATACATGTTCTGAGGGCCCCTGAATAAAAAAGAACATTTCAGAAAACGGTCTCTGTGTGTGTCTCTCCCTCTTTGTGTGTCTGTAAACAACATAGCTAAAAACGAAAAGTCGGATAAGTGCCAAACTTGGTATTTAAATTCAGCATCTTCAAGGATGCGATAGGAAGATTTTCAAGAAAATCCCCCCCATCTCAACTACCCTTTACATGGAACATGTATTTCCTAAAAAATGGCGATAGCGAGTTTGATTAAAAGGACCTGTATTAAATACATTTACATGACAAATAAAATGTTTATCTTGAATTTTCGGGGAATAGCATGTGAAGACCTCTGCATTCGGAAGGAATTTTGTATAATTTTGTATAACTGGTAAACGTTAAGCGATAGAGGAAAACGTATTACACAAAAACACATAGATATCTTTAAAACACACAATTTATTTCAAATAACTTTTTTGTCGCATAAGCCATTTCTGGGATATCCGTTATTAATGTTTCCAGTTTTTCATTACTTGGTCATTCTCTTAGACTCCTGTCAGCATTAATTTGTTTCTCGCGATTGCATGGAAACAGTATGGAATTTATAGCGTCCAGTTCGTAAACATTTGAATATCTCTGTTCTCTTTGTATCTATAACGAAATGTGTAATGTAGCTATTTCTGCAAAGGTTAATTTGTATTAAAATGTAGTGGGTAGCTTTAGTAAGAATAGTTTCTATACCCACTAACAAAGATAGAGAGTAGAGAAAGTCATGTGAATGTATCACAGCAGATTTTTCTTACAGGAGCTTATTATTCTCAAAAAAACTTATTCTATATTCCCCCAAGTTAATCGATATAAACTTTCATTGCAGGTATACGAAGAATAAGGTAGCCTAAGGCGATAGTCAGATTTTTAAAAAGCGGATCGCTGTGTGACGGCTTTGAACTTCCATACTCTTTGCATGTCAACGAGAAAAAACGATTAGCGAACTTACTACTTCAAAAAAACCTGGGTTTGAAAATTCAAAGCAATAATAAAATATATCTCGGAAATGGTTAAAGCCACTAGAGGTTTTATTTGTTATAAATTGTGTGCTTTAACGAGATTTACAGTTAGTAAAGTAAGACTTTGTTTACCAATTGTACAAAAACCATTCAGAATGACGTGGACTTCACAGACTACTCGTAGAAAATTCAGAATGTACGTTTTACCTGGCATACAAATATTTTAACATATATTTTTATCAAAATTGTTATAGCTATTATTTAAAGCAAATAACAAAATTTTTCAATTCGCATCTTTCAAGGATGCAACACGAAGAATTTAAACAAAGAATCCCCACCCCAAACTAAGCTTTACATGGGACAATCTTGCCAAATATGGCAGTAAAGATTTTTATTAAAATACCATATGTTTTAAATACATGCATGACGAATAAAACGGGCTCTCAAAAATGTATTTCCGGTGAAATCTCAACATAGAATTTTTAAGTAAATACAATACTGCTACTCCTTACTGTAGGTACCCACAGATTTAGTAATAGAGGAAATTAATCAAAGTTTCCTGCTTGCAATTTAAAACCGTTTTTCGCACGATGTTTTATTAAAGAAAGTCGGATCTTTTCGGTGTTTCATAACTGGAGCTGCAACTTCATGAAGCTTCATTGCAAAGCTTTTATATTTTCTTTTGCGAATTTACTTTTGATAAATGAACATAATGGTACACTTGGAGACTATTTTACAATTCGGATAAGAAATGCTTCCATATATCTGTTAGGTATTGAATGTTAACGTTGCTCATTATCGGGTAGGGAAGCCACATCGCGATATTTTGCCCAGCTGATGCGTGACAGTTTACATTTCCTCCGCTGGACCACGAAGATAGGTGTGCTAATCAACTGTCATGGCACTCTGCTATGTTCCCGCAGTGAGTAATCAATCTGTCATTTTGCGACAGCATCAGCATTACTGCTGCTGGAGAAGCCAGCATATTATGACGTTACAGATCCTATTTCATTTTTATGCACCTAATCTAAAATCTGCTTTAGCTCTGAACCGGAAGAGGGCCCACGATGGAAATGCTGGCATAAAAATGCATGACGATATGCAAAAATAGGTAGCAGATTTCCACGTCAGCTGGTTACCTGTATATTGTACATAGCTAAAAAGCGAGATACTGTGAGGCAGAATTTTATCACTTAAATGATATCAGTCTAATTATATAATATAAAATATAATAACAACCCGCCTTAAAGCAATATGTGTATGTAATAATATATAAAGTGTAAAGTAAAAGCCGAAAGTTGCTAACAATGAGGTAACCTTGAGACAACAATAAATTACAAAGTTTAATAAAAGCTACTAATAATTCTTGGAACAATAATAATGTAATATTTAAAACACTTCATAAATAGTCAATCAAAAACTAGAAAAGCTTTAAGTTAAATAAAGGTATTCTATTGGAGTAGGATTAGCCAATCAGAGACTTGAAATAGAGGAAATGTACAGATTCAGGCGGGAGACGCTACAAGGAAGCGTAACCAAGCAGTTCAGTTTGGTGCGGTACGGTACGGGTTCAGTGTGAGACATAAATTCATTGCGGTGAGAATAATATAAAGTTTACCTGTTAAAAAGTGTAAATAACAATAGTCTCACAGCTCTATAGTAGGATATATCAGTGAAGTGTTATGTATTGGTATGAAGGATTAATAAACGAAGTACAATACTATTATAATTTGCGTAAGGCTTCATTCTTTAGCCGTACCAGTCCTGCTAAGAGATACGTGCTCTAAAAGAATACTAATAATGCACCTAGGTATACATATATAATATTTAAATAAACTTTAAAATACGAAGTTGATTTTTAAACGTGGGGTGAAAGTCACTGGAAATGTAAACGTGGGACGAAGGCCACCGGAATAGTAAACTCGGGGTGGAGGCCACAGGAAACTTTGTATCGTACGTCGGGCGAACACTCCTAGAAGCAATCTCCCGCAAAATTGGCATCCATTACGTGCGTGGTCTAAAACAGCTTCAAATTAGTGCTTAAATGTTGTGCAACCTCTACAACAATAAACTCCTGCAACTGAAGCTACAAGGGAAACATGAAAGAATTAATCTTGTGCGTTACATTCACATGCCTTTCCCTACTCGCTCTTCTACAACCTATTATTATAACATCTTATTGTTTGGCTACTTTTTGTTAATCTAGATAAACTTTCAATTAAAATTTATACATTTCGTTGCAGGGTACAACACGTAAAATGATAATCATATGTTTAAAGAACGTGTTCCTATTATATGGCTTTAAAATGTCATGTTCTTTATATGACTACGAGGAGAAAGAAAGAAAAAACAGAAGATAAAACTATAAGCATTTGAAAATTCGAACCAATGGCAAGGAGTATCTCAGAAATGGTTAACTCAAAATAATAGTACTAATAATAATAATAATAAATAAAACAAAACAATTAGTCGTAAATGTAGATCTCGTTAGATCTCGATAAGACTTCGTGTATCTCTTACGGCTTACCAGTTAGGCAAAAGTCATTTAGAAGAGGCTAATCCCAGAAAATTCAAGATATACATTTCATTTCTCATGAAAATATCTTAAATATACGGCATTTTAACCAAAATCGTTAGAACCGTAGTAGGATATATAGGAGAGAGCTGGCGCAGTTTTTTGCGTTTATATGGGAAAGGATAGGGAAAACGAGGCTAGATGCGACGGTTCAAGGAGGAAAATGCGTTTATATGGGGGAGATAGGGAATACGAGGACTGACGCTAGGCTAGACGGTGTTGAATGAGGGAATGCATCTTATATGAGAGAGGTAGGGGAATATGAGAAGTGCTAGGCTAGACAGAGGCTGAGTAATGTATGGTTTATATGAGCGGTATAGGAAAACGCGGAGATGTGTTAGGCTAGACAGGGCTTGAAACGTAGTGCATGGTTTATATGAGAGATATAGGAAAACGAGGAAAGGTGTTAGGCTAGACAGAAGTCGAGGAGTAGAGTATGGTTTATATGAGAAGTATAGGAAAACGAGGAGAGGTATTAGGTTAGGAGAATTGAGTTTGTGTTTATAAGGAGAGACGAGAAAACGGAGAGAGATCCTATGCTAGGATAGACAGGTGTTAAAGTTAGGTTAGATAGGAAACCAAGGAGTGATACTCAGCTAGAGGGGGGCAGGAGGGAATGAGCTTTTGAGAGGTAGGGGATACGGGGAGTGGTGTTAGACTAGACAGAGGTTTAGAGTATGCGTTTATATGTATGAGAAGTATAGGAACAGGAAGAGGGGTGCTAGGCTAGACAGAGGTTGAGGAGTAGAGTATAGTTTATATGAGAGGTATAGGAAAACGAGGAGAGGAGTTAGACTAGACAGAGGTCGAGGAGCAGAGTATGGTTTATGTGAGAGTCATAGGTAAACGAGAGAGGCGTTAGGCTAGACAGAGCTAGAGGAGTAGAGTATGGTTTATATGAGAGGTATAGGAACAGGAGGAGAGGTGTTAGGCTAGACAGGTAGTGTAGCAGTAGGAATATGGACTTATATACAGGAGAGATAGGGAATATGAGGTGCTAGACTTGAAAGCGACTTTAGACGTGAACTTAGTGGAAAACTGTTTCATGTCAATGTTCTAGACATACCCATCACGTAACCTATTCAGGGAAAAGGTGACTCGTTCAGGGGAAAAAGGTGACTGCTCAGGGAAAAAGGAGGTCCACAAAGGGAAAAAGTTGACTAGCAAAGGGAAAAACGTGACCAGCAAAGGGAAAAAGGCGACCAGCAAAGGGAAAAATGTGACCAGCAAAGGGAAAAAGGTGAGCCATAAAGGTAAAAAGGTGAGCCATAAAGGTAAAAAGGTGACCTGCAACGGGAAAAGCTAACCCACTAACACTAACAGGTAAGTAATTCAGCTAGTATTGCAAGAGGTTGACTGCATCATAGCAGTGTATGATTTCACATGTAATTCAGCTAGTATCGTATGTATTTAGGCTAATTCATCTAGTAACACAGAATAGATTCCAGAGGCTAACTGCATCATGGCTCTGCATAATTTCACAGATAATTCAGCTAGTATCGTAGGTATTTAGGCTAATTCAGCTAGTATCACAGGAGGATAGATTCTAGGGTTGGGTATAGCTTAGTGTCGTATTTCACAGGTAATTCAGCTAGTATCGTAGGTATTTAGGCTAATTCAGCTAGTATCACAGGAGGCTAGATTCCAGGGTTGGGTATAGCATAGTTTCATATTTCACAGGTAATTCAGAGGGTATCGTAGGTATTTAGGATAATTCAAGTAACATAGGTGTTTAGAGTAATTAAGCAAGTATCACAGGAGGCTAGATTCCAGGGTTGGGTATAGCATAGTTTCGTATTTCAGAGGGTATCGTAGGTATTTAGGATAATTCAAGTAACATAGGTGTTTAGAGTAATTAAGCAAGCATTACAGGAGGGTAGGTTCCAGGGGTTGGTTATAACCTAGCTTCGTATTTCACAGATAGGTCAGGTAATATCGTAAGTATTTGAGGTAATCGACAGAGCTTCACAGATATTATTGATAATTTCGATCAGAGATTTGTATCACAGCTATTTAAGGTAAATGCAGATGATTCAGGTTGTATCAATGGTATTTGAGTCATCTTAACAGGTAATTCAGATAGTATCACAGGTGCGCGTGCTAATTTAGAGCAGGAATTCGTATCAGGGCTAGTTAAAGTAATTTCACATGATTCGGGTAGTATCACAGGTATTTAAATCATTTTCATAGCCAATTCAGCTAGTATCGTGAGCATTTAAGCTAATTCAGCTAGTATCACAGGAGGCTAGATTCCAGAGGCTAACTGCATCATAGCTATGCATGATTTCACAGCTAATTCAGCTAGTATCGTAGGTATTTAAATCATTTTCATAGCCAATTCAGCTAGTATCGTGAGCATTTAAGCTAATTCAGCTAGTATCACAGGAGGCTAGATTCCAGAGGCTAACTGCATCATAGCTATGCATGATTTCACAGCTAATTCAGCTAGTATCGTAGGTATTTAGGCTAATTCAGGTAGTATCACAGGAGGCTAGATTCCAGGGTTGGGTATAGCATAGTTTCATATTTCAAGGTAATTCAGAGGGTATCGTAGGTATTTAGGATAATTCAAGTAACATAGGTGCTTAGAGTAATTAAGCAAGCATTACAGGAGGGTAGGTTCCAGGGGTTGGTTATAGCCTAGTTTCGTATTTTACAGATAGTTCAGGTAATATCATAAGTATTTGGATAATCAGCATAGTTTCACAGATGCTCGTAATAATTTCTATCAGAGATTTGTATCACGGCTATTTAAGGTAAATGCAGCTGATTCAGGTTGTATCAATGGTATTTGAGTCATTTTAACAGATAATTCTGATAGTATCACAGGTGCTCGTACTAATTTAGAGTAGGAATTCGTATCTGAGCTAGTTAATGTAATTTCACTTGATTCGAGTAGTATCACAGGTATTTAAGTCATTTTAACAGGCAATTCAACTGGTATCACAGGTACTCATGGTAATATAGAGAGTAATTCGATTATAAAACTTTTCTCATCCAGCGTTACAACAATTTATATACTTTTTTCTAAATCTTACAAATTTTTATATGTTAAACAGTTATTGTACGATGCAGAGAGGGATAAACTGTATATGGTTTACAAACTGAAAAGCTTTGCGTCAACATACCTTTATTTCAGTTCGTTATAGATGTCTCTCCCCTTTTATCTAGGCTTGAGACTAGCACTAGGATTGCTCCTAATGGCAGGGTTACCACCTTCCCTTCCATCTTCTTCTTTCTTCATCAGGCGTCAGCTATCTGCATATACAGCACACAGATAACCTTCTTTTTAAGATTGTAGACTCACGAGAAAATCTTTATCTTTAACTTACATTCTTTTAAGCACTGTTTGTAATGGCGTAATGTCCATACGCATATGTCGTTATCCCATCCTCAGCAATAATTCTTTTATCATCAAACGGAGTCAATGCAATTTTATTCACTTGCACTGTAGCAAGAGCATGCTTTCGTGATAGGATCAGATTCATAGGTGTTCTGATGATTTCACAGGTTTTAAGACAGTCTGTATAGCTGTCAAACGAAATGTACTGCTTAATAGCGCTACGTTTTATACCTTTAATCTTTTTTATCATTGACCCTTGAATATCTAAGGCATACATCTTAGGACGTAGTCCAACAAAGCGTAGGATGATTTTGCTATTAGCCTCATCTTTAAATTTTCCCAATACCTTCTTGTTCTGAGAAGAGTAACATATATGGTTGGCAGGGTAATCAGATGTATCGAGATGCTCAAGAAAACGTAGCTTGTCCTGGTACACATCTTCAGTTGTTACACGATGAATGAACGAATCAGTGTCCATATACATAAGCTTCAGGTTTTCAGCTCCATAATAAGGCAACAAAACGTCGTAATGATAGTTATACATTAATGTCTTGGAGATGTCCAACACACTCATACCAATGTATATAGGCTTGTTGAATACAATCTGACGAGAGGCCATATGTACAGCAGCTAGATTATCAGCATATATCGTCCTGTCGATAAACGTAGGCTTGGCGATCAGCTTCTCTAGAGTTTTTTCATTGGTCACCAGTCGTATATCCATACGGTTACGCAGGTTCTCCATAGTTTTTCCAAACATAGCGTTGTTAAAGAGCTTGTAGAGATCCTTCTCGAAATCATTTGCAGCTTGTTGTCGTAGCCTGTTGTTAAATTCCACATAAGGTTTCAACCACTGAGACTGTCGGAATTGTAGCACACGATGGATTTTTGTTAGTCGTAGTCCATGACTAAGAGCTTGCTTCAAAGCCATGTAATGCACTACATACTTCTTTCGAGGTCCAAGATGAGGTATCAGTTTCTTTGTAGATGATTCCAATGGTTTCATACACTCTGGCAGGAAAGGTAGATCGTTGTGTAGATCGTGAAGTTCAGCAGGATACTCTATGTCGACTTCTAATATGTACCCATGAGGATCATCTTCTTCTAGTCTTTGTAAGTTGATTTCTTCAGGCGACACCCACTGAAATCCACCAAAAGGAAGGGCGTGACACATTGCCCACCCATATTGGTTATTAGCGTCCTCGTATGTGATAAATTGGGTTGGTCTCGACGGATCAAACTTATCCATATAAGTGTTATTAGCCTCAGCATACCGATGGGAAACTTGGCATAAACCTCCTCTTATACCTGATTCCACCATGAGTAGTTGATCATAATCTTGTAACAGCTCCAGTTTAATTTCAGTATACAGTAACATGGCGTCCCATGTAAGACCTGGAGAGGTAAAATAATGGGCAGGATCAACTTTGTGTGTTTTAAGGGTTTGCTCTCTGAACGTCTCAAAGACATCAGCTAGGAGAAGTACATCCGAAGTTAAGTAGAGATCGCTGTACTCTCCCAGGTTTCTCACATTAAACAGCTCCCATACATTTCTAGCATGATCGTAGTCAGTATCAGTAATTTCTTCTTCGTTTAATCTATTGTAGAAGCAGTCCTTAGGAGGCAAGCAGGTCTCGTTCAGGACATCCCATGACGTAACAAAATCATAGGGAAATACACCCTTACGGGTCATCAACTTCAATTTGTCTTCTCCAAAGTACTTTAGAGTTTCAGGATACGAGGTTAGATTTTTTACCAACTTATCCAAGCTTGTACTGAGGAATCGGAAGCTATCCACAAATCGAAGCTTTATATCTCCTACATACTTGGTGAATGAGATATAGCTTTCTTCAGAGTTAGGAATTACCTCCACACGTTCACTTGTACAACCCAGCTCCTTAACAATGAAATGAGAGTCATATCCGCTAAGGTTATGCATGAAGACTGGTATATATTTAGGTGTTTTACAGGCTAAATTACATTCATTATGAAGACTTCCACGATATTCACCGCTGATGTGATCATGGTCGCGTACTTTGTAGTTTTCTCCTGTAAAGCCTTTTCCACACAAGTAGCATGCCGTAGAAGACTCAAAATCCTTTTGCTGTTGTTCCGTAAGTTTCAGAGGCTTAGTAGATTTGTATATGCCATCAATCATTTTTGCAAGATATGTCAGGTACAGCATAAACTTCTGAGCAGCATCTGCACCACGATACACATAGGGCTGCTTAGGAAGACCAGTTTCGAGATGTTCAACACTGGATGTAGGCTTCACGTAAACACAGAAGCTCATTGGTGTGTGCTCTTGATAAGGGGTTGTATAGGAAGTTTCAGGATTGGGTATACACGTATGGCATGGAGTGAGAATACTCTCAAAATCAGCATAGACGACATAAGGTACTTTCAGCATCCTCTCAACATTTTTAAACTGAACAATTGATTTCTCCTTGGTAGGCATAACTACCCTCGCAACACCATGTTGAATACAGACGGCTACATGTTCTTGCAGTTTTTCCTGTCCACTTAGTCCATATCGATCATCAAAATGTGTAAAGCAGCGCTTACAAGTATAAACCCGTCCATTATGGCTAGTTTTCTGGCGTCGAACGAGTTTCTCAAAATTCTGTATATATACGTAGTGATGTTTTCCACTACTATCATTCAATAGTAGCAGGTCGCGATGTTCAGGTAGTTCAATATCAGCAACCTTTATCGGATACACTTCGTGCTTCTCATCCAGCCCAAACACGTTAATAGACATATTGTTAAACTTCTCAAATTTAGGTATTTGAGAAAGTGGAGTAGGGTAGGAAACACAGCTGAAGTCGTACTTATCTTGAAGTTGTTTGTATTTGTTCACACGCTGTGCATCCTTCCCTATGAATTTGGCCAGTATAGAGTACATGAAACATTTCTCGTCGCTAAAGTTCTGGATGTTTATACATGCTTTCCTTGCTTCAACAGCTGACGGTAGTGGTATGTAGCTACTTCCTCGTAACGGGTTGTACTTGTTGATACGAAGTCGAACTCCTTCCACAGCAAGCAAAGCCCAGCTGCTACCCTTAAGCTGAGACTCCTCCATTTCAGTCACCAATTTCTTGAATTTCACTTCCATCGTTGAGTCCAGATCAGTTTCCAGGAAAACAGCTTGATTCCGTGTTTTAAATGTTTTGTCACAGGTTTCTCCAATACTGTTAACAAATCGACACTCAGCCAGCAGATTAATTTTAACACTCTTATGAATGCTAAGCTCTTTATGCACAGCATGGATTATACGTTGTTTTGCCTCTTGCAGATACATATTTAGGTCCTTAGCTGATTCGCATCGTATAAAATACGATTTCAATCGTCCTTCGAATGAAGTTTCGTATTCTTTCATATCGCAGTCCTCCACTGTTGACAGCAACTGATGTTTAGTAGGCTCCAATCTTCTTTTCTTCTGAGGGCTGCTTATTTCACATATATCTTCGTGTCGCTGTCCCTTATAACAATCTTTGAAGGTTACATTACAATGTTTACATTTGAAGAGCTTCTTGCAGCTCATCTCGTGTCTTCTCTTGTCATAACCTCGGAGGAACTTCTTCCCACATTTTCCGCATGCATATCCAGTAGCGCTTGGAATAATATCCTTATACGCTGAGTTATTCATCTTTATTCTTGATGTAATAACGTATTAATCACTGATGATCAATGAAATGTAGACCTCTTCACCTTGACACCACTTTAGAAAGCTGATTATTCTTGGAGAGAACACGATGTTAACACCTCAAGACTAATTAGCACAATGAAGTCCAATGCCCTAGATCACCATATTTATAGAGGGAGCACGAACCTTTTAGATCAATCATAAACTCGCTCCATAACCACCTGTATATGATCGCTCAACGTGTACTAACCCCCCAGCCATATAACCTCAAGTCTAGAGACAGGATGTTTATGACGTCACACCCAGAGACAGGATGTCTGGCAGCATCAAACACGTTTAAACTCGTCTCATAACTACCTGCTTATGCTGTCACACCAGCAAGAGAAGTATTCCCACACACTCATTCAGACATATATTTCAAATTCAAGCCCACCACCACCATCACCACCTATTGTACCAAGGTTAATTCAAGCTGTATTATCACAATACTTAAAAGTAAAAGCTTAAAAGGAAACCTAGAAGATTTTCCCCCTTATTTACTTAATTATTTCATGTTTTTATTCCCTTTTCAATTCTTCCTTTCCATCTTCTCACAGAAAGACCATTACATTTCACTACAATCATGAGAAAAGCAATTTTTCCAGAGTTACACAGATTCTAAGCTTCTAAATCGAACCCGGTAATACTTTTAATAAATGTATTTTAGCTCCCCAATATCAGCATCTACCATTTAATCTTTACTCGAACCTGATATGATCCATAAGCTTGAAGATATATGAAATCACCCTTCGGGATTCGATCTGAGTACTTTAAAGTAATATTTGTCACGATAACGATATTTAAGGACTAGATACTCTGTTTGCGTTTACCTTGACATGTTTATCTAAATTAAATTACGAGTTATTAAATTTTTGCAAGTAAATTTCATTGAATCGGTATTCGAACCCAGAACACCAGGAACAAGATAATTTATAATATTAGTCTGACATGTTAAACAAAGTTGTATGCAGTTACATCATCGATCTAAGTGATATATTCTAGTGTACAGAGGAAAATTAAGAAAGTCATTAAAAGATGGGGAATCGAACCAAGCACAACTGATTGGCAATTATATACGGCATTAATTACCCATCATAGAAGCTATCAATCATGCTTTAGTCCACTCCTCTACCTCACTTAGTTCCCGAGATAATGAAAATTTAGAATTAGGATCGAACCCAGGACGTCATGTATCTAATTACACATCCACAAGATACTACCTAATAACATAAACGCAATAAAGTTTATTTGGCGTCTTTATCTTAATTGGTTTAGGAGTTATTAAATTTATAAGTAATTTCCATCGAATCAGTATTCGAACCCAGTACACCAAGAACAAAATAATTTATAATATGAGTTTGGTATGCTTAAAGGTGCTGTATGTAGTTACAGCATCAATTTAAGTGATATTTTCTAGAGTATAGAGTAAAATTAAGCAAGTCATTAAAAAATCGGTATCGAACTAGAGACAACTGATTAAAAATTATATACAGTATTAATTACGCATTATAACAGCTATCAAACATGCTTTGGTCCATTCCTCTAGCTTTCTTAGTTTCCGAGATAATGAAGTTTTTAAAATTAAGGATCGAACCCAGGACACCAGGTACCCAAATATACATTTACAAGAAACTACCTAATGACATTAATGTAATAAAGTTTATTTGGCGTCTTTATCTTGATTAGTCTCTGAGTTATTAGAAGATGAATTTGCTTAATTTTACTCTATACTCTAGAAAATATCACTTAAATTGATGCTGTAACTACATACAGCACCTTTAAGCATACCAAACTCATATTATAAATTATTTTGTTCTTGGTGTACTGGGTTCGAATACTGATTCGATGGAATTTACTTATAAATTTAATAACTCCTAAACCAATTAAGATAAAGACGCCAAATAAACTTTATTGCGTTTATGTTATTAGGTAGTATCTTGTGGATGTGTAATTAGATACATGACGTCCTGGGTTCGATCCTAATTTTAAAATTTTCATTATCTCGGGAACTAAGTGAGGTAGAGGAGTGGACTAAAGCATGATTGATAGCTTCTATGATGGGTAATTAATGCCGTATATAATTGCCAATCAGTTGTGCTTGGTTCGATTCCCCATCTTTTAATGACTTTCTTAATTTTCCTCTGTACACTAGAATATATCACTTAGATCGATGATGTAACTGCATACAACTTTGTTTAACATGTCAGACTAATATTATAAATTATCTTGTTCCTGGTGTTCTGGGTTCGAATACCGATTCAATGAAATTTACTTGCAAAAATTTAATAACTCGTAATTTAATTTAGATAAACATGTCAGGGTAAACGCAAACAGAGTATCTAGTCCTTAAATATCGTTATCGTGACAAATATTACTTTAAAGTACTCAGATCGAATCCCGAAGGGTGATTTCATATATCTTTAAGCTTATGGATCATATCAGGTTCGAATAAAGATTAAATGGTAGATGCTGATATTGGGGAGCTAAAATACATTTATTAAAAGTATTACCGGGTTCGATTTAGAAGCTTAGAATCTGTGTAACTCTGGAAAAATTGCTTTTCTCATGATTGTAGTGAAATGTAATGGTCTTTCTGTGAGAAGATGGAAAGGAAGAATTGAAAAGGGAATAAAAACATGAAATAATTAAGTAAATAAGGGGGAAAATCTTCTAGGTTTCCTTTTAAGCTTTTACTTTTAAGTATTGTGATAATACAGCTTGAATTAACCTTGGTACAATAGGTGGTGATGGTGGTGGTGGGCTTGAATTTGAAATATATGTCTGAATGAGCGTGTGGGAATACTTCTCTTGCTGGTGTGACAGCATAAGCAGGTAGTTATGAGACGAGTTTAAACGTGTTTGATGTTGCCAGACATCCTGTCTCTGGGTGTGACGTCATAAACATCCTGTCTCTAGACTTGAGGTTATATGGCTGGGGGGTTAGTACACGTTGAGCGATCATATACAGGTGGTTATGGAGCGAGTTTATGATTGATCTAAAAGGTTCGTGCTCCCTCTATAAATATGGTGATCTAGGGCATTGGACTTCATTGTGCTAATTAGTCTTGAGGTGTTAACATCGTGTTCTCTCCAAGAATAATCAGCTTTCTAAAGTGGTGTCAAGGTGAAGAGGTCTACATTTCATTGATCATCAGTGATTAATACGTTATTACATCAAGAATAAAGATGAATAACTCAGCGTATAAGGATATTATTCCAAGCGCTACTGGATATGCATGCGGAAAATGTGGGAAGAAGTTCCTCCGAGGTTATGACAAGAGAAGACACGAGATGAGCTGCAAGAAGCTCTTCAAATGTAAACATTGTAATGTAACCTTCAAAGATTGTTATAAGGGACAGCGACACGAAGATATATGTGAAATAAGCAGCCCTCAGAAGAAAAGAAGATTGGAGCCTACTAAACATCAGTTGCTGTCAACAGTGGAGGACTGCGATATGAAAGAATACGAAACTTCATTCGAAGGACGATTGAAATCGTATTTTATACGATGCGAATCAGCTAAGGACCTAAATATGTATCTGCAAGAGGCAAAACAACGTATAATCCATGCTGTGCATAAAGAGCTTAGCATTCATAAGAGTGTTAAAATTAATCTGCTGGCTGAGTGTCGATTTGTTAACAGTATTGGAGAAACCTGTGACAAAACATTTAAAACACGGAATCAAGCTGTTTTCCTGGAAACTGATCTGGACTCAACGATGGAAGTGAAATTCAAGAAATTGGTGACTGAAATGGAGGAGTCTCAGCTTAAGGGTAGCAGCTGGGCTTTGCTTGCTGTGGAAGGAGTTCGACTTCGTATCAACAAGTACAACCCGTTACGAGGAAGTAGCTACATACCACTACCGTCAGCTGTTGAAGCAAGGAAAGCATGTATAAACATCCAGAACTTTAGCGACGAGAAATGTTTCATGTACTCTATACTGGCCAAATTCATAGGGAAGGATGCACAGCGTGTGAACAAATACAAACAACTTCAAGATAAGTACGACTTCAGCTGTGTTTCCTACCCTACTCCACTTTCTCAAATACCTAAATTTGAGAAGTTTAACAATATGTCTATTAACGTGTTTGGGCTGGATGAGAAGCACGAAGTGTATCCGATAAAGGTTGCTGATATTGAACTACCTGAACATCGCGACCTGCTACTATTGAATGATAGTAGTGGAAAACATCACTACGTATATATACAGAATTTTGAGAAACTCGTTCGACGCCAGAAAACTAGCCATAATGGACGGGTTTATACTTGTAAGCGCTGCTTTACACATTTTGATGATCGATATGGACTAAGTGGACAGGAAAAACTGCAAGAACATGTAGCCGTCTGTATTCAACATGGTGTTGCGAGGGTAGTTATGCCTACCAAGGAGAAATCAATTGTTCAGTTTAAAAATGTTGAGAGGATGCTGAAAGTACCTTATGTCGTCTATGCTGATTTTGAGAGTATTCTCACTCCATGCCATACGTGTATACCCAATCCTGAAACTTCCTATACAACCCCTTATCAAGAGCACACACCAATGAGCTTCTGTGTTTACGTGAAGCCTACATCCAGTGTTGAACATCTCGAAACTGGTCTTCCTAAGCAGCCCTATGTGTATCGTGGTGCAGATGCTGCTCAGAAGTTTATGCTGTACCTGGCATATCTTGCAAAAATGATTGATGGCATATACAAATCTACTAAGCCTCTGAAACTTACGGAACAACAGCAAAAGGATTTTGAGTCTTCTACGGCATGCTACTTGTGTGGAAAAGGCTTTACAGGAGAAAACTACAAAGTACGCGACCATGATCACATCAGCGGTGAATATCGTGGAAGTCTTCATAATGAATGTAATTTAGCCTGTAAAACACCTAAATATATACCAGTCTTCATGCATAACCTTAGCGGATATGACTCTCATTTCATTGTTAAGGAGCTGGGTTGTACAAGTGAACGTGTGGAGGTAATTCCTAACTCTGAAGAAAGCTATATCTCATTCACCAAGTATGTAGGAGATATAAAGCTTCGATTTGTGGATAGCTTCCGATTCCTCAGTACAAGCTTGGATAAGTTGGTAAAAAATCTAACCTCGTATCCTGAAACTCTAAAGTACTTTGGAGAAGACAAATTGAAGTTGATGACCCGTAAGGGTGTATTTCCCTATGATTTTGTTACGTCATGGGATGTCCTGAACGAGACCTGCTTGCCTCCTAAGGACTGCTTCTACAATAGATTAAACGAAGAAGAAATTACTGATACTGACTACGATCATGCTAGAAATGTATGGGAGCTGTTTAATGTGAGAAACCTGGGAGAGTACAGCGATCTCTACTTAACTTCGGATGTACTTCTCCTAGCTGATGTCTTTGAGACGTTCAGAGAGCAAACCCTTAAAACACACAAAGTTGATCCTGCCCATTATTTTACCTCTCCAGGTCTTACATGGGACGCCATGTTACTGTATACTGAAATTAAACTGGAGCTGTTACAAGATTATGATCAACTACTCATGGTGGAATCAGGTATAAGAGGAGGTTTATGCCAAGTTTCCCATCGGTATGCTGAGGCTAATAACACTTATATGGATAAGTTTGATCCGTCGAGACCAACCCAATTTATCACATACGAGGACGCTAATAACCAATATGGGTGGGCAATGTGTCACGCCCTTCCTTTTGGTGGATTTCAGTGGGTGTCGCCTGAAGAAATCAACTTACAAAGACTAGAAGAAGATGATCCTCATGGGTACATATTAGAAGTCGACATAGAGTATCCTGCTGAACTTCACGATCTACACAACGATCTACCTTTCCTGCCAGAGTGTATGAAACCATTGGAATCATCTACAAAGAAACTGATACCTCATCTTGGACCTCGAAAGAAGTATGTAGTGCATTACATGGCTTTGAAGCAAGCTCTTAGTCATGGACTACGACTAACAAAAATCCATCGTGTGCTACAATTCCGACAGTCTCAGTGGTTGAAACCTTATGTGGAATTTAACAACAGGCTACGACAACAAGCTGCAAATGATTTCGAGAAGGATCTCTACAAGCTCTTTAACAACGCTATGTTTGGAAAAACTATGGAGAACCTGCGTAACCGTATGGATATACGACTGGTGACCAATGAAAAAACTCTAGAGAAGCTGATCGCCAAGCCTACGTTTATCGACAGGACGATATATGCTGATAATCTAGCTGCTGTACATATGGCCTCTCGTCAGATTGTATTCAACAAGCCTATATACATTGGTATGAGTGTGTTGGACATCTCCAAGACATTAATGTATAACTATCATTACGACGTTTTGTTGCCTTATTATGGAGCTGAAAACCTGAAGCTTATGTATATGGACACTGATTCGTTCATTCATCGTGTAACAACTGAAGATGTGTACCAGGACAAGCTACGTTTTCTTGAGCATCTCGATACATCTGATTACCCTGCCAACCATATATGTTACTCTTCTCAGAACAAGAAGGTATTGGGAAAATTTAAAGATGAGGCTAATAGCAAAATCATCCTACGCTTTGTTGGACTACGTCCTAAGATGTATGCCTTAGATATTCAAGGGTCAATGATAAAAAAGATTAAAGGTATAAAACGTAGCGCTATTAAGCAGTACATTTCGTTTGACAGCTATACAGACTGTCTTAAAACCTGTGAAATCATCAGAACACCTATGAATCTGATCCTATCACGAAAGCATGCTCTTGCTACAGTGCAAGTGAATAAAATTGCATTGACTCCGTTTGATGATAAAAGAATTATTGCTGAGGATGGGATAACGACATATGCGTATGGACATTACGCCATTACAAACAGTGCTTAAAAGAATGTAAGTTAAAGATAAAGATTTTCTCGTGAGTCTACAATCTTAAAAAGAAGGTTATCTGTGTGCTGTATATGCAGATAGCTGACGCCTGATGAAGAAAGAAGAAGATGGAAGGGAAGGTGGTAACCCTGCCATTAGGAGCAATCCTAGTGCTAGTCTCAAGCCTAGATAAAAGGGGAGAGACATCTATAACGAACTGAAATAAAGGTATGTTGACGCAAAGCTTTTCAGTTTGTAAACCATATACAGTTTATCCCTCTCTGCATCGTACAATAACTGTTTAACATATAAAAATTTGTAAGATTTAGAAAAAAGTATATAAATTGTTGTAACGCTGGATGAGAAAAGTTTTATAATCGAATTACTCTCTATATTACCATGAGTACCTGTGATACCAGTTGAATTGCCTGTTAAAATGACTTAAATACCTGTGATACTACTCGAATCAAGTGAAATTACATTAACTAGCTCAGATACGAATTCCTACTCTAAATTAGTACGAGCACCTGTGATACTATCAGAATTATCTGTTAAAATGACTCAAATACCATTGATACAACCTGAATCAGCTGCATTTACCTTAAATAGCCGTGATACAAATCTCTGATAGAAATTATTACGAGCATCTGTGAAACTATGCTGATTATCCAAATACTTATGATATTACCTGAACTATCTGTAAAATACGAAACTAGGCTATAACCAACCCCTGGAACCTACCCTCCTGTAATGCTTGCTTAATTACTCTAAGCACCTATGTTACTTGAATTATCCTAAATACCTACGATACCCTCTGAATTACCTTGAAATATGAAACTATGCTATACCCAACCCTGGAATCTAGCCTCCTGTGATACTACCTGAATTAGCCTAAATACCTACGATACTAGCTGAATTAGCTGTGAAATCATGCATAGCTATGATGCAGTTAGCCTCTGGAATCTAGCCTCCTGTGATACTAGCTGAATTAGCTTAAATGCTCACGATACTAGCTGAATTGGCTATGAAAATGATTTAAATACCTACGATACTAGCTGAATTAGCTGTGAAATCATGCATAGCTATGATGCAGTTAGCCTCTGGAATCTAGCCTCCTGTGATACTAGCTGAATTAGCTTAAATGCTCACGATACTAGCTGAATTGGCTATGAAAATGATTTAAATACCTGTGATACTACCCGAATCATGTGAAATTACTTTAACTAGCCCTGATACGAATTCCTGCTCTAAATTAGCACGCGCACCTGTGATACTATCTGAATTACCTGTTAAGATGACTCAAATACCATTGATACAACCTGAATCATCTGCATTTACCTTAAATAGCTGTGATACAAATCTCTGATCGAAATTATCAATAATATCTGTGAAGCTCTGTCGATTACCTCAAATACTTACGATATTACCTGACCTATCTGTGAAATACGAAGCTAGGTTATAACCAACCCCTGGAACCTACCCTCCTGTAATGCTTGCTTAATTACTCTAAACACCTATGTTACTTGAATTATCCTAAATACCTACGATACCCTCTGAAATACGAAACTATGCTATACCCAACCCTGGAATCTAGCCTCCTGTGATACTTGCTTAATTACTCTAAACACCTATGTTACTTGAATTATCCTAAATACCTACGATACCCTCTGAATTACCTGTGAAATATGAAACTATGCTATACCCAACCCTGGAATCTAGCCTCCTGTGATACTAGCTGAATTAGCCTAAATACCTACGATACTAGCTGAATTACCTGTGAAATACGACACTAAGCTATACCCAACCCTAGAATCTATCCTCTTGTGATACTAGCTGAATTAGCCTAAATACCTACGATACTAGCTGAATTATCTGTGAAATTATGCAGAGCCATGATGCAGTTAGCCTCTGGAATCTATTCTGTGTTACTAGATGAATTAGCCTAAATACATACGATACTAGCTGAATTACATGTGAAATCATACACTGCTATGATGCAGTCAACCTCTTGCAATACTAGCTGAATTACTTACCTGTTAGTGTTAGTGGGTTAGCTTTTCCCGTTGCAGGTCACCTTTTTACCTTTATGGCTCACCTTTTTACCTTTATGGCTCACCTTTTTCCCTTTGCTGGTCACATTTTTCCCTTTGCTGGTCGCCTTTTTCCCTTTGCTGGTCACGTTTTTCCCTTTGCTAGTCAACTTTTTCCCTTTGTGGACCTCCTTTTTCCCTGAGCAGTCACCTTTTTCCCCTGAACGAGTCACCTTTTCCCTGAATAGGTTACGTGATGGGTATGTCTAGAACATTGACATGAAACAGTTTTCCACTAAGTTCACGTCTAAAGTCGCTTTCAAGTCTAGCACCTCATATTCCCTATCTCTCCTGTATATAAGTCCATATTCCTACTGCTACACTACCTGTCTAGCCTAACACCTCTCCTCCTGTTCCTATACCTCTCATATAAACCATACTCTACTCCTCTAGCTCTGTCTAGCCTAACGCCTCTCTCGTTTACCTATGACTCTCACATAAACCATACTCTGCTCCTCGACCTCTGTCTAGTCTAACTCCTCTCCTCGTTTTCCTATACCTCTCATATAAACTATACTCTACTCCTCAACCTCTGTCTAGCCTAGCACCCCTCTTCCTGTTCCTATACTTCTCATACATATAAACGCATACTCTAAACCTCTGTCTAGTCTAACACCACTCCCCGTATCCCCTACCTCTCAAAAGCTCATTCCCTCCTGCCCCCCTCTAGCTGAGTATCACTCCTTGGTTTCCTATCTAACCTAACTTTAACACCTGTCTATCCTAGCATAGGATCTCTCTCCGTTTTCTCGTCTCTCCTTATAAACACAAACTCAATTCTCCTAACCTAATACCTCTCCTCGTTTTCCTATACTTCTCATATAAACCATACTCTACTCCTCGACTTCTGTCTAGCCTAACACCTTTCCTCGTTTTCCTATATCTCTCATATAAACCATGCACTACGTTTCAAGCCCTGTCTAGCCTAACACATCTCCGCGTTTTCCTATACCGCTCATATAAACCATACATTACTCAGCCTCTGTCTAGCCTAGCACTTCTCATATTCCCCTACCTCTCTCATATAAGATGCATTCCCTCATTCAACACCGTCTAGCCTAGCGTCAGTCCTCGTATTCCCTATCTCCCCCATATAAACGCATTTTCCTCCTTGAACCGTCGCATCTAGCCTCGTTTTCCCTATCCTTTCCCATATAAACGCAAAAAACTGCGCCAGCTCTCTCCTATATATCGTACTAACCGTTTTTGATAAAATCAAAATTTTCGAAAAGTTTTCTATGGAAAAAGTAGTTTCGATGAAGGTAATTTCTTGAAAATTTCGTGTGGCCACATCCTTAAATACCATGTTTGGCATTTAACCCATTTTTGTTTTTGAGTTATACTATTCATACACACACACACACACACACAGAGAGAGAGAGAGAGAGAGAGAGAGAGAGGTTTATTTATATTCAAGGAGTCTCAAAACGTGTATTTAGCGCGAGATCTCTATGTCTAATTTTTAGTGGAATGCAATACTTCCTATAGGTAAAGAGTAGAAAGTAAGAACAACATAGTAATAACGTAACAATCCTGAATTACTACATTTTCCCTTTTTTAAATTATTTACCTATTTGTTTATTTTATGTAACTTACGTAAATATTGATATTTTACTATGTAATGGATTGTCAAGGGCTTTTTTGAGGACTGCACGTGCTCGCTGGTACAGATACTTTCGACATTAGGAAAATGCATGGCATACAGAAATGACTGTGTGACAGATGTTTACATTCAGAATAGAATAGTTTATGCAGTGGATGCTAATGTGTTAACTACCATCCACTGAATGCTAGTTAACACATTAGCACAAATCTGGCACTAGCAGATTGTGTGTCCAATCCGTCGTCCAGTAATGATGGCTTGGTCTTTAAATTAAATTTCTACATAGGCGGACCCAGCTATAGCTCCCCTTAATTAAAAACTATGGTATTGGTTATACTGTTGCTTTGGTTTGGTAAAATAAAAACCAACATTTTTATTACTATCCTATTTATTTAAACCAGGCGAGAATCGTTAGTTCAGCCTATTAGCGGTGGACTTGTAGCAGGCGGGCGTTATAGCGCTTCTCACGTATGCACGTGATATCTCACCTGGATAATCATTCGAGGTTGGTTCTCAGACGTTCTCTGCCTCGGTTGTATGTTGGCAGAGCTGTGAATGAAACCTATTCCTAGCTATCAATCTTCAGTGACTCTCAGGATAGTGTGAGTGAAGGCAATTAATAAGATGAATTTCTTTAACGATTGGATCTATTGAAACGGTTTTGAATAATAATGAGATTGTCTATATAGTGTAGTTTCCACCTTCCCGCTACTTTGAATATTGCAGTGGACCTAGCTATCTGCATAACACCCTGTCTCCCATCCACACGCACACGTTACGACACCCAGCCGTTAGTTAGCTCACATGAGAGAGAATTAATGAATACGAAACAGTATCGAAATCTGGGGCGGACCTCCGTTTTTATACCTTGCTGCTGTGAAGCTAACTTTCGCGCCCTTTCACCTAATCTCTATTTCGATTCGTTAAATTAAATTGAGGTTTATTAATGGACGATTTTTAACTTTTGTGGTCCTTACACATCCCATTCTATACTGGGCGTGAAAGACCGGTCATTTTGCTCAGAGGCCTATTTATAAGGCTTGAGGTTTTTTAACGTGCAGTAAATTTACGACACGGGACCGACGGCTTTACTTCCCTTCCGAAGGAAGCCATGTTAAGGATTTTTACGCCCGAAAAAATCCATCACCCTCAGCCGGGTTTGAACCACTACACTACGGAGGACGACATTTGGATTTGTTATTTACTTGGCGTGCTATGAGAAAGAAATCGTCCAACTTTAAAAGTGAAGCTTCTGCCTGACTCCTTTGGGGACACCCGTGTATCTCTGTCTCGCTCGCTTTCTGTTTTCTGACTGCTTATCTAACTCCCCCGGAAGCCTTCGAGTTTTCCTGGAATTATCCCCGCTTGTTTCTCCTCGGACCTCTCTCTCCCCCCCTCTCTCTCTCTCCAGCTCACTACTTTGCCAAATCCTGTGTCCATTAATGTGCGTTGTTGGTGGACTTTTAACTTGCTGGTAGCTCGCTTCCTAGCTACTTACAGTGTTACCTTACATTTTATGATATAAGTTATTTTACAGTATGATATTACATTACTAGTTTTATTCTTATTTATCTTGATTTGATTTCCCATTATTTACATTACTTTTTCTTGAGACTATATCACAAAAGATGTTCCACTAACTCGAGAAGGAAAAGAAGCAGTAATAACCGCATCACAATGTTTATTACTAGTGTGAGATGCTAGCGAGATTCCTCCAATCACAAATTCTCCATAATTGGCATTGGATTCTAAGGCAGCATCAAAAATACAGCGAATAGATTGCAGAAACAGTTTTTATAGGCTTTAGACAATGTTTAGCTAAACAATGTTGAAGTTACATACGGATTTGCCTTTCTTAAAACAATGTTCGATGCTGTTTACACCAAACATAGTTAGGAAAATGAACTACGGAGCAATAAAAATGATATAGTACTGCGAACAGTGACAAACATGACTTAACATTCATATTCGAGGTTAGGCTTCTATAGAATTTGTGGTTAAATTTGCAGTAAACATACAAACTGAAGAAAATTTGTATTATTTGACATTCTGAAGGACTGCAGTTTCGTGGAGAGTAAACACTGCATTATCAGTAGAGAGGAACACAAGCCTGTAAAAACATAAAGCTTTCCACCATGTTTGAGCAGACTAGTGAAAATTAATTGTGCAATATGTTTTACTCCTCTGTTGATAACAGTTACACAAAACCCCAGGCAAACTAATTCTGTTGCAAGGCTGGTATTGTGCACGACACATACTTCATGCAGCCAGCGTTTCGTTTCTTGTATTTCGTGTTCTGTTACACTTTAGTCACCTCTGGTGTTTGAAATTGCCAATTACGCGTCGAGAAACGTCATCCAGGAAAAGAAGCGACTCAGATTTGAAGAAACAATGTTCTCGACGGTTCTTAACCCTTTATTTCCCAGGTTATTTCAAAGTAAAACTGGTTTTGGAAACCGGACAGCATACCGTAAATACTTGTGCCCTTAAAAGCTTTTGCTACATGATTTCGGGTTTTTAGCTCATTTGCCTCGAGCGCTAAATATTTCTGCCCAGGAGTTCAATGCCAAAGGTCACCTAGGTTCGAATCCCTTGCTGTGGTGTTAACCCTGTGATAAGGAACGGGTTGGTCACAGGATGAGGAAACGGTGATTGATGTGCGTGGAAGTTGATGCCACTTCGTAAGCACTGTGATGGAACATATATTTTACATGTATACCCAAAATATTAAGATTTTTACTTTATTTTTTTAAACTATTATGTTACCAATACCTACACTAGCTTAAACTACCGAAATATATAAAAATAATTCTGTAGGTTTGCCACATTTTTTTCGGGTTCTGTGAATTCCTACAAGGATTGTAAGAATATTAACAAGTAAAGATAACATTTTCCCTCCCGCATAGCACAGACTGAGACTGAACAACCTTAATACAGGCTCGTGTGGTTAAAAATTTGGTTTTGTCATCGTTTAAATTATAACACCGTCGAACAGTTAGGCATTAGGCCCGTAGTCAAAATGTTGCTTAAAATAAATCTCTAAGTTCTTGATATTTTATTTCCCTAAGAGACTTTCTTAACATAATCAAATTTTGTGATGCGCCCATGTGAATATTCATTCTCGCCTCCTGTAGAGAATGTTCTTTCTTGAATGTGTTCTTTTTACTTTCTCTACTACGTACAGTAAGTAGGGGAAGTATTGTATTCCACCCAAAAATTCGATGCCGAGATTTCACCGGAAATACATGTTTTGAGATCCCCTGAATCCAAAAAAAGCATTTTTGGAAACATGTCCGTGTGTGTGTCTGTGTCTGTCTGTGAATAGCATAACTCATAAACGAACAGTCGGATAAACACCAAACTTGGTATTTAGGTTCAGTATTTTCCAGAGATGCGACACGAAGGTTTTCAAGAAAATCCCCCCATCCCAAATTACCCTTTACATGGAACATTTTTCGAAAATTTTAATTTTCTCAAAAATGGCATTAACGATTTTGATTAAAATATTATATGTTTAAGATATTTTCATGACAAATAATATGTATATCTCGAATTTTCTGCGAATGTCTCCAAAAGTATTCTTCATTGTGAACAACTTTTGCATAACTGGTAAACCATAAGAGATAGACAAAAGTTTACTACACAAAAAATGTGGATCGCGTTAAAATACACAATTTATGTCATACACATTTTTTTTGTTCAGTGAACCATTTTCGAGATATTGCTTAAATTTTTCAATACTTATTTTCTCAAATGGGAATTCGTTATTCATTTTTTTGTTTTGGATATGCAAAGAGTATTAATCTGTGGCAAACAGAATGGTGCTGCACATAGCAACCAGCTATTAAGAGATATGTCTGTGCTTATATTGCCCTTGCAAATACAAAACAAGGGGAACATAGTAGGCCTTAAGCGATGGTTAAATATTTTTAGAACTGGTCGCTATGTGTAAAATGTAATTCTCTTTGCATGTCAAAAGGTCGTTTATGCAAATGTTTATCTCGATTAATAAGAAATAAATGGAGAATAAGAGTTTGTAAAAATAGTTTGTACAAGAGTAGAGAAAGTCATGTGAGTGTAACACATCAGATTTTTTTCTAAATGAGTCGTTATTTGCTGCACTGCATCGTTTTACAAATGTGTTTGCACTTTCTACAAATCTTTTAAAACTAGCATTAAAATCTATATGGAAGGCAGTGGACGGTAAAAGAAGACCATGCTTCTGGTGGAAAGTACTTCCTTTGCTTGCATATGTCAGCAATATAGTCACAAAATTCATCTAATTTTGATCCTGAGACTTGAAAGACACTGTGATCAGTCTGCAGTGACTTTAACCTGTATGCAGTTTGTTACTGTTGAGAGTGAAATACGAAAGTGGTTGACACTTCTTTGGGTTGCCATTTCTTGATGGGGAGATTATTGAAAACTGTAACTTAAAATATTTAAGCCGAGTGTTGGACAGGGTTGGAATGGTAGAATCAGACGACTGAAAAATTCAATGCCATAGCCGGGATTTAAACCATGGATCTCCCGGTCTCCGTCCGGTTGCTCTAACCACTGAGCTACCAAGACAACATGCCGACCAATCAGTTGGAGAATTTAATGTCGTGCCGGCATGTTGCTAGAGTAGCTCAGTGGTTAGAGCAACCGGACGGAGACCGGGAGATCCGTGTTTCAAATCCCGGCTATGGTATTGAATTTTTCAGTTCTCTGACTCACTTTTAAAATATTTATTTTAAACATTTTTGACCAAGTCTTAACGCTCACAATATTATAGTTTTAAATATATTTTTTATGTATGAGGTTTTTATTCTAAAGACAAAAAACGTAAACATTTATTAAAAACCACTTAGTATTACATTCAATAACAATTTAACCACAGCAACCTGTATTAAGGTTGGTCAGAATGCTTCAACATCTTATAAAATTGCAGGAAAAAACCTACGAGGCGTGTTTTTAAAACACCGATACTTTTTTTAAAAAAATAACAGAAGATTGTTTTCCAAATACTTTATTATCATTCATTATCTCACACTACTTATTCACATAGTCACCGCCGTTATTCTGGCACTTGTAATGGGAAACCAGTTATTGTATTCCTTCGTCAAAGAATGTTGCCACCTTTTGCGAAAGCCAAGTCTGCACTTCTTGTTTCACACCACCATAGTCGTTGAAATGTTTTCCACCAAGTAATTTCTTCAGATGAAGAAACAGATGAAAATCGCTTGGTGACATATCCGGAATGTTGTGAAAGAAGAAGTATAGCCTTGTCTTTCATCTCAAGCGGCATCATTCTCTGACCAAGGCATACAAAAACTTAAAATTAAATTAAATTGAGTTTTATTTATGCACGCTCTTTAGTTACTATGGACCTTAGCGTCCCATTGTATACTGGGCGTGAAATACCAGTAATTTTGCTCAGAGGCCTCTTTATCAGGCTTGAGGTTCTTTTACGTGCCGTAAATTGACGACACGGGACCACCGGCTTTACTTCCCTTCCGAAGGAAGCCATCTAAGGATTTTTATGCCCGAAAAAACCCATCGCCCCCGCCAGGTTTGAACCCGGACCTTGGGAACTAGAGGCTAGCATGGTAACCACTACACCACGGAAGACGACGCATACAAAGCTGGTTTCCTGATGGTGCCCAATACGGCAAGTCCTGAATAACGGCGGTGACAATGTGGAGAAGTAGTGGAAGTATGACTGTTATGAATTTGTAGAAAATCACAATCAACCATTTTGTTTTAGCATAGGTTTATTAAAATTTACCTGGGCAACAAAGACTTAAACGTGACTCTTAAAACGCTGTTTAAAAGACACTGGGACCAATTTTTTTTAACTTTTTTAATTTTAAATCTAATTCACTTGAAAATTGGAACACTTAATATGAGTAAATAAAGAAATGACTATACAAAAGCTCAAAGCTCTAGCTGAAATAGCTGTCATATAATACAAGCATTTCTGATTAGCGAAAAAAATACCAATTTTTTAAAACTGCTTTCTGCATTTAAATTTGGCAGGGAAGTATGATAGTTACATTTTTTAATACTTTAGTATAGTGAAAATATATTTAGGGATTTTATTGAAGTTGATGTTATTAGCATTTCTGTTTTAATGAAGTTGCAAGATGCCTACTGATACTGGAAGTACTGGAAATGTGATTACATACTGGAAAAGTTAGATTAAATAGCCATATAACATTTTCAGGTGATTAGTTCTTGGAAAATCTTGTTAATCAAATAAGTATTTTTAACACTATTGTTTTGAATATTTTTCTTCCTTCCCTATAGTTTTTATGTAAAAAATTACTCAAACATTTGATAACCCTTCACCCCCAAAATTTCTTTACAGGCCATAAAATTTTCAGAAATTTGAAGATTGCTGCAGGGTAGGCTAAGATTAGCAATAGAAAATCTGCTGATATTTCATTCCCATTTCTGTGAATCGGTGAATTTTTGGTCCATTATTATGAACAGGTCAGAGAATGGGATGAGAATTTTGTGAAATTGCAGGTAAAGGGGAGAATTGAACATAATAAATTTTCCAGATCATTGTACAATAATTTCATAAAAAGTAAACAGTAAATTTAACTAAATCATTCAAGATTTAAAAAGCCACCCTTGCAGCATTTAGTAATGAACGCAGCTTCATAATACGACTATGCAAACAAACAAAACTGTTAAAAGTTAAAAATGTTAAATGCATTTGAATACTGCTGCATTTTTACTGCAATTCGATGCAGATTGGAATTTGTCAAACTTGTACTAGAAATATACTGGAATTTTAAACCCTCAAGGCAATAGACACCTGAGTTGCTATTAAATTTTTCCTTGTTTTTCAATATACAACAAGTTTTAGTAAGCCAATGAAGAAAGCAATCATAAAAAACCTGCCTAAAACCTGCAAATTTGCATACAAATCAGAGCAACACTGAAATGTAAGGAATCAATTCCATGTCCAAAAATGTAAAACTGAGAAAAGACACATACAGAAAGGGTCCAGCGGGGTTAAAAGGGAGCTCATGGGCGATTTAAACTGGGCTTTTAAAAATGGCGGATAATGAAACATTTTGGCCAAAATGATTCACAGGTGTCCTTAGAATATTTATATGATATAATTAAAAACTCGATACTCATTTGTTATTTATATCTACCTAAAACTTCAGTCCCAGTGTCCCTTACAGCTAAATGTCGTTCGCAACGCAGCTGTCATATATAGTGTAACTATTCTCTAAATATCGTGTCTGCAAATAGATCCGGATGTTTCAGTATTTTATTTTGAATGCTTTCTGAATCATCTCCGTCTCTTGCCAAGAAATTATGGTTCTTTAAAATTTATTTAGACCTCTTGACAACTCATTTAACGCTTGAAGTAACAGTGATGAAATCAGTGTATTGTCGAACACACAGAATCAACTTGTCTCGCTGCAGCACTGCTATAAATTACACGAAGGCTGAGCGAATGGACATGGCGTGTGATAAAATCAAACCATCAATCATGGTCATAAAACGTCTTGGTGTTACCACAGGAAGTAAGAATATTTACATTTGGTGCGAGCGCAGCCAGCGATTGCATCGTCCAAGTGCCACGATCAATATGGACGGACCATTTTCAATTTCCGTTTGGAGAGAAGTCTCTCGAGGCATTTGCCTGAATGTCATTTCCTACTGCATTCACTCAGCACTTAAACGCATATAATGGCGGATCATGTACCGTATCAGGGTTTAACGGAGCTTTGCTTATCATGTTTGAAGTTGGCCATCGGACTATTATTATCTGTTGAGGTTTTTCTGCGGCTGGCCCTAAGGGATTATTAACTTTGAACTCCATTTCAGCGTGTTTGCCTTTGGCAGGTGGAGTAAACAATGCGTCGTTCCCTCAGTAAAGTGACGCGTGCATGGCCCAACAGAGCAAACAAGACTACCTCATTAAAGGGGCTAGCTACTTCATTCAGGCACGTGCAGATGCACTTCTTTTAACTTTCATTCATTATATCTAATTTATACAACGTTTATTGATGTTAAGAATATCAATGGTTGTAAAGCTAGAATTACACTGAAAAATTAAATGCCATAGCCGGGATTTGAATCATGAATCTTAGTTTCCGTCCGGTCGCTCTAACCAATTGAGCTACCATGGCAACCTGCCGGAACAACAGTAAATTCCACAAGGAGATCTCAAATTCATTTTGAGATGATATACCCCATGGATGGACTTAGGTACCATGTAGTAGAGACTTCAAGTACCGGGCTGCATGGTTTAACCAGATATTAGGTCAATCAATGGTAATTAATTGTTCTTTCACACAAGCCATGTATGCAACAATGTGATAATTGATGGCATTGAATTTTCAATCTGATTTTACCTTTATAACCTTGTCCTATATATGGCTTGTGTGAAAGAACAATTTGCGACGGATTTCTCTCCTCGTCTTCCATTCTGGTGTGGGTGTGTTGAATTGCTGTAACAGAATGCCCTAAAACACTTCTGTGTTGGCCTGTGCTCTTAATCTTGATCTAGGGCGTGGTAAGCGGAGACGAAATAAAAGGTTTAAGCTCACTTTAACTGCAACTTATTTACACTTGTTCGCAGGTAGTCGTGAATTCTATCCCACAGTTATATTATTGGTCTATCCGTCAAGCTGTACCTCCCGCTATATATAGCTTTCCTAAACTTCTAAACGCTTCCCCACACGCTCAACCGTCAAAGTAGCATGAAGTTCCCCCGTGACGAAATTGTATAAGGTCATGAGAATCTCGGGGCTCTGCTTTATTTATACATCCCGCAAAAGACGCTATTTTTTCTCATAGTATTTTAAAGCACTGTTGTGATGGCTGATCACCTTAGCGTCGTATGAGAACATTTATTTGCTCTCATTTCCTCATGACGGGTTTGGATTTTCTATTTTGATCCTAACCTCTCGCTGTCTCTCTTTAACCTCTGTCTGTCTCTCTCACGCCAGTGGTCTGCTGGTCATATTCAGTCTATACCCTGTGCTTCGTGCCACCCTAGAGATATCTTCGCCTGGTACTTTTTTACTTCATGCACCTAACTTGCACTGCATGACAAGTTAAGTTTCCACTACATTTAGCATATATATATATATATATATATATATATATATATACACTTTTATAATATTATTTACATTAATACCGATATTTACATTGATGTACCATTGTTCCCGCTACAAATTAATTAACATAGAATTTAAATGTTTTAACAGCTACTACTTAAATATACCGCTCTGATTTGTGTACCGGGTTGTACAACCAAGGCGGTTGTAATGGAATATATCTGCGTTTGATTGCTCTTAATTACAGAAAAATATATATTTATTTTAATGATAATTCTATATCTCCTTCTGCTCATCTTCTTATAGTTATCAGGAAACGGTTGGAGAATTTCGGCACTTAAACGAACATTAAGTCCTAGGTGCTTCTGAAGGCCTTCAGAAGGAAGGGGTAAAGCGAAGGACATAGAGGTCAACCAAATACGGGGCGGCAGTCTCCAGATATTATACCCTGACGCCAGTGGGAACACCGAACACCAGGGCAGACAATTCCTCAAAGCAAACTCCACCGCCACATGCCTCGTCCGGCGTTGATCAACTCTGAAAAAAAAGGAATCAAATAAAAGGAAAATACGCGGCATTGTACAATTCACCCCAACATTCGCCTACCAACCAGAGAAAACCGCGAAAAAAAACAAAATCAGAGTGCCCGTCACCGGGAATCGAACCCTCAACTTCCGAATGCAAGCTTCACAAGTTACCTCGAAGCCATCTCGTTTGCTCATCTTGTAAATATAATACCATTTGATAAATGTTGCTATTTTATCAAATGAACAGTGTATTACATCTAGAACTTATAAATATGAATTATAATCAGATTGTAAACGCCAAAGTAATATAATTATATACATTTACTAATTATAAGCTTTAATTATTCTTGTAACAGTTCTTAAGGCTTAGTCTATGTACATTTTAACATGAATGTGATTATGCTAATTTATACACACTACACACTCTGAAAACTATATTTGTTTTTCGTGTCATGCTTGTATTGTCCAAAATAATTCTACGCAGACAGCAGAACAAGTGCCATGGTTTAAGGAACGCATCCTAACTCGGTCTCGTTATCTTCGTGAGTAAAATGTCAACAATACAACTCAGTCTCATAGCGTATACTGGCAACAACCCAACTCAATCCTGTAGCATACACTGACAACAACCCACTCAATCCCATAGCCTATACTGGCAATAATCCAACTCAATCCCATAACATATACCGGCAAGATCCTAACTCAGTCCCACAGCACATACTGTCAACAACCTAACTCAGTCCCGTAGCATATACTGCCAACAATCTAACTCAGTCCCGTAGCATATACTGTCAACAATCTAACTCAGTCCCACAGCACATACTGTCAACAACTTAACTCAGTCCCGTAGCATATACTGTCAACAACCTAACTCAGTCCCGTAGCATATACTGTCAACAATCTAACTCAGTCCCACAGCACATACTGTCAACAACCTCAGTCCCGTAGCATATACTGCCAACAATCTAACTCAATCCCACAGCACATACTGTCAACAACCTAACTCAGTCCCGTAGCATATACTGTCAGCAAGACAACTCAGTCCTGTAGCATATACTGTCAGCAAGACAGCTCAGTCCCGTAGCAAATACTGTCAGCAAGACAGCTCAGTCCCGTAGCAAATACTGTCAACAACCTAACTCAATGCCGTAGCGTATGCTGTCAGCAAGCCAACTCGGTTCTGTAGCATATAATTATGAAGTACGAAACCGTAATAATACTCTGAGCATAGTGAAATGTAAAGCGGTGTAGCAGCCCTGTTACGAAAAGAAAAGATAAGTTACTATTACGTATTTTGTCATTTTTAAAACTCATTTGATTGTAATTATAAATTTTTAAATAATACACGGATTTTCAGCCATTTTGTGCGTGGAGTTTACAAAAATGTCACATAATTTAACAAAATAAACTTTTTATGCAATATCCGATTGCAAAATCGGCTTTAGTAAAACATGAAACTGCAGTATCGTTTTGCAGTCACTAGAGATCTGTTGAAACTGTCTTTTAAAATGAACTAGATTGAGATTAATTTCCTACAGGACAGAGTTAGAATGTTTATTCTGGAAAACGGGACCGAGTTAGGTTGTTTACATTTTGGAAGACGGGATCAAGTTAGAATTCGAAAGTAGAAAATCAGACCAGATGGGATTCACCGTGTTTAAACATCTATATTATAAATGAGAAAAATAAAAAAATTCAGTAATATTAAACGAAGATTTAAACATACAGCTCGCAAAAGCTCCAATGCAAAACTGTACAAATCCATGGCAGCACGATTCATTTTAGGAACTATGGAGCATACACAAAACTAGATAAAAAATGAAATGCTGAAGCTCAATATGAACTAGAATACGGGAAAATGGAGTCATCATGCAACAAGAATTATGGAAACCCATAAGCTAAAACTCTTAATACCAACATAAGAGTGGAGGAAATCAGGGAAGGCTGGTGAAAAGGAGATCTAAACAGTTTGGATACGGAACGGATTAACAAGTCCAAGCTTTGAAGAATGAAAACAAGCAGCAGCTGACACTTTTATTGTAAAACCGTTTATAATAAAAATTCTTCGGAAAATGCCTGTTTGCTTTCAATCATCGGATCTTGCAGCAAGGGCCACTGAACGTTTTACTTATTTTTGTTTTGTTTTACTTTCTCTACCAAGTACATAGTAGACAAAGAAGGTATTTCATTCCAAATTTAAAATTTCTTCGGAAATACATATTTTGGGCCAGCTGACTCAAAAAAGCATTTTTTTTAGAAAAAGGTCCATGTGTCTGTGTGTTAACAGCATAACTCAAGAACTAACAGCCGGATAAATAAAAAAATTGGTATTTAAGTTTTCAGTGTCTTCCAAAGGGTGTGATACGAAGATTTTCAAGCAAATCCCCACATTCCAAACTACCGTTTGCATGGAAGTTTTTTCGAAATTTTTTGTTTTCCGAAAAATGGGTCTGACGATTTGCATGAAAATGTCATGTATTAAAGATATTTACAGGAAAAATAAAACGTATATCTTGAATTTTCCGGGAATAGTTCACTTCAGAATGAATTTTGTACAATCTTGTATAACTGGTAAACGTTGAGTGTTAGACGATAATGTATTACACAAAAAAATGTAGATCTCTTTAAAACACACACCACATTTCAAATAATTTTTGTGGCATCAACCATTTCCGAGATATCCGTTAATAGTTCGCATTATTCAATACTTTGTTATTCTATAAAGTCCTGTCGACATTCAGTTGTTTCTCGCGATTGCATGAAACCGTATGGAATTTTAAGGCCGGTTTACGGTATTCTGTTCTTGGGCATTTGACTATCGCTGTTCCCTTTGAGTTTATAACGAAATGTCTAATGGAGCTATTTCTGCAAAGGTTTATTTGAGTTAAAATGTAGTAGATAGAAAAATAAGCTCGGCTAAGAATAATTTGTATACCCACTAATAATTTATAGAGGGTAGAGAAAGTCATGTGAATGTAACACATCAGAACTTTTTGGTAGGTTCGTTACGGTGGTTTTTAACGCTTATAACTCGAAGGTAAACCTCCAGAAACTCTAACAAAGTTAGGATTATCAGCACTATGTGGCAAGTTGTCTCGAAATTGCAGTTCATCTATGAATTATATGATTTGAGGTAACCGTTGAAAATCGGAACAAAATAGAATCATAAATGTTGCTTTCCTCTTTCTTTTTAATCACCCAAAATGTAGGTCTTCAGCAGCCATTGGAGATGGGCAAGATGAAGTTTGCTTATAACGTATTGTACTCCCAATGTATAATGCTATATTCTGTATGACTGTGGTGGTGGTAATGGTGGTAGTGGTTGGGTAATAGTGATGGAGACAGCAAATAGTGGTTGTAGAGGAAGAAGATTCAGCAGCAGTAACACATTACTGTCCTAACTTGTCTATCTGTTTTGTGTAGTGTGTGTGCCTGTACAAGATTTTCCCGGGTTTCCTCTTATCCTAATGGGGCAAAATCTCAGACGAATCGCCACTCATTGAAACATCATTTCATTCACCGTCTCTGTAGATCTGAGTGTTACAAGGGACATTAAATGTTTAAAAAATAAAAACAAATTGTGACAACTTTACGGAGACGATACCCTGTTGCAATCTGGAGCGAGTCAAGCAGTATATGTAACACAGTTGTAGACAAACTATTGTCATCACTGTGCATATTTGACAACTTCCTAAAACTGAAACCCGGAAAACTTTTACTCGCCGAGCAAAGTGTAATAATTCTGCAATGACGTCAAATTTAGAATGCGTGTTCAGTACAGCATGTACGTAAAATACCTGGTAGCACTGTTTCTTTCTGTCATGCTGAAGTTTTTCCTGGTACCACAGATAAACTCGTGTTAAAACAAAGAACACCACTTTCTAGGCTATACACAGATTCGCAGTCCATATTTTATGCTTCATGGCATGAACTATGTGCAAAAATCGTCACCAAAATGGGAAACCTATATCCAGCAGCCATAGAACGCGAATAAGATAAATCATTTACTGTTCACATGTCCGCTCCTGCATGTTGAAGCCCAGAGGCCACTAGTGTTGCGATCAAATTTTAAATCCACATGCTTTACATTTTGTTGCAGCCCGTAAAGGGAGACATTATAGTGATGAAGGATAGACACAGGATAAGTTTTGGCCTACGTTAGCACTACTTACCAGTTAACACGGTAGGTATAACCTGCAATCTTAAGTTACAATATAATGCAATAGAATTTAATGCTTTTTTCAGATCCGTGGTGAAAATTTGTAACACTTTGGGCCGCTTGCAAAAACAATGCACTGTTTAAGGACTTAAAACATTCTTCAGTTAAAAATAGTCTTAAGGTTGTCTAAATCCATGTTTAGACGTCGTTTAGTTAAAATGAACGCGGCAGCACCGCATTATAAAGCTTTCAAATTTGGGCACCACGCGAGTATATGTTTCCGGAAGTAGTGGTAGAAAGGTTAGCAGAACTTCGACCTTCTTTTTTACATTCCCTACTACGTATAGTAAGTAGGGGAAATATTGCACTCCACCCAAATATTCGATACCGAGATTTCACTGGAAATACACGTTTTGAGGCCGCCTGAATCCAAATAGAGCATTTTTGGAAACATGTCCACGTGTGTGTGCCTATGAACAGCAACTCAAAAACGAAAAGTCGGATAAATAACAAATTTGGTTCAGTATCTTTCAAAGATGGGACACGAAGACTTTCAAGAAAATCCCCCGCCACAGACTACCCTTTACATGGAACATTTTTCGAAAATTTTTATTTTTTCAAAAATGGACAACGGTATTGACGAAAACATATGTTTAAGATATTTTCATGGCAAATAAAACGTATATTTTAAATTTTATGGGAACGTCCTCTTCATTCTGAATGACTTTTGTGTTATTGGTAAACTGTAAAAGATAAGACAAAAGTTTAGTACACAAAAAGAATGTAGATCTCGTTAAAAAAACACAATTTATGTCACATACATTTTTTGTGGAGTGCACCATTTCCGAAATATTCCTGGTTGTTTGTTTTAATTTTCCAATACTTATACTTCTTTCCCAAATGGAAATTCGTTATTCCTTTTTTTTATGTCCTGGACATGCAAAGAAAATGGAATGTTCCTATCAGCAACCAATTCTTAAAAGGTTTGACTATGGCTTAAAGCCTATCATATCCTCTGTACACCTACAAGAAAATTAGCAATAGGATTAACATGAAGTAAATGGAGAATAAGCGTTTGTAAAAATAGTTTGTGCAACAATAGAGAAAGTCATGTGAGTGCAACACACAGATTTTTCTATCAGCGACGTGGAAAGTAAAGTGTCTGAACAAGTAGAACATTTTAGCACTACTGAAAGAGAAACAGTTTTGGAAATACTGAGAGAGTTTGAGGTAAAAGATAACCAAACCACTGCTCGCTTTAAAAATAACCATGTAAAATATATCAACACATACTTTAGAGAATTAAGTGTAAATTACAGACTGACAAAGCACAAATTTTGTTGCCATATTAGTTTGTAACACGTCAAAAAATCCAAATTACGCAAGCACTTGCTTTATTGAACCTGAAAAGTGCTGTATGAATATGGTTATGTAGTGGTGCCAAAATGCAAATGCACAAAAATCGGGGCTTGGTAGTAAGAACATCCAGTTTGATGCACTGATCTTCAGCATTCTCTCTGCCAAAGTTCACACTAACTTAAGCATCTAATTCATTGTCCTTTATCATACATTCAGCTTTATTCACTTAAATTTGTGGATTGCTAGAATATGTTATTAAACGTGTTATTTCGTCGGCATATTCCCAATATTTTTTGGTAATAATGTTCGATTCATAAAGCCTATAAATTTTATGGATGTGCATAAGAAATATTCTTGAAGTTCATTACGCAAGGTACCCAATTTTTTCACTTAGTCCTAACTCTAGGAATGAATGAACGAAATATGTGTGCAGTAGTACATGCTTACTTCATACAGGGGCAGCAGTGCATTATTACACCTGCATACATAAACAGAACCACTAGTTCAAACGGCAGAATAAATTAATGAATTACCCTTCATAATAACCTCCACACTGCATGAAATCACATTAAAATGAGGTTAGGTAATGTTGGGCTTATTATATAGAAAAAAGCTTGAGCACATTTCTTCCTATTAACATTCTAAGTTGTATGTATACACCCGGAAAGAAAGATACTAAGTTATGCTGAAATAAATTATTATAAGCCACATGCACTGAGTGCTGGTCAAGTTAGCGGAGGAGATTAGATTATTTTACCACATGTTAGAGCGATTTTATGATACAACTGTAAAACACACACACGTACACAGGAAGAATGTAACAGCGTACGAGAGGCACAATAATTTTAGTTGGTGTTAAATAGGGTTGCGGAGGTACTAGCTCTAAGACCACTTTGTTATTCAAATATTGTAGCGGTTCCCCTTGGTATGACCCCACTACGTTGATGATGATGGATGCTATATTACGCACCTGTAGGTCGTCTTGATGTCCGTGCTCTGTGGCGTATCTCGACGTTCTTGTACACTGGAGTCTGATGATCATACATCTGTATTCTTGCGTATGTGTTAGTATGTTGTAATTGTTATTTTATAATTGTGCCACGGCTGCTGTACTTGCGTCAGGGTTGGGTATGAAGAATTTAAAATATTTTGCACACACATATTCTGTTAATTATTTCACTTGAATTTTAGATTAACCACATTTGATATTCACATTTCGCTATTACCCTTGTTATGTTTAAATATGTATAACTATAGACTTTAATACGTTAGTTTTAGCGTCCATTTAGAGACGAGTTTATACACTGCCTTCGTGCTTGAAGACTGACAAGCTTCTGTTAGCGTTCCTTCCAACCGTTCTCAACGTACATATGTGTTTGTGTGTGTGTGTGTGTGTGTGTGTGTTTACAGACATCTACGTGTTAATTATGAATCCAAGGTTCGTTACATGCTTACGTAGATGCTACTGCATTTCTCGTAATTTTATATTGTTGGTTATATAGCTAACACTGGCCTTTCCCCCTCATATTATATTTTATACGTTACAACGTAATATACTTATTCTCTACCATGTGTATATTATGAATATGTGATTATAACATCCTCTTAATTATTATAGTATAATATTATCAAACAAAATACATAACACGTAAAACTTAGAACAAAAATATTAAAGAAAGAAATTTTTGATGTGTTGATGCTGAGAAGCTGTGAATTAGATATCTTAATACATTAATGAGTTATGGTATTAGTATGTCCGTGGCTAGTACTGTATGTTGCATCTGGATTTATTACCTAAATCTTGCTTTGAAATACTTTTCGGCACAGTGCTCAAAGAGAAGAACGGACTGTGAGCACACTTCGCGGTCTTTTCCTCTCTGGATGTAAAACTCCTTCATATCGTGCAAGATATCAAAGAATCGCATAATCACCATCTTGTTCTCTTTTCTCGCTCCGTACCTCGTGTGAAATAATAGTGGCGTTTAAGGTTAAACCCTGGCTATAACCGAGCGGGATGGCTCAGACGGTAACGTCTGTTGCCCGCATTCGGGAGATCCCGGGTTCAAATCCCGTGGGCCGACCAATCTCACTGAATTTTTTTTTTTCGTGGTTTCCCTCAGACACCTAGGTAAATACCGGATCGGATATTTAATACCACGACCCAAAGTTCCACCTTGTCTAAAACAATAGTCAAAATGAAAAATAAGTGGTAATAGCGAATGCTATGCCATCTATCCACAAAACAATAAAAGCAGATAGACTGGACGGCACCCTAATGCCATCTGCACGGCACGTAGCAGAAGATCCAGTTGCTATGCACTAGGGTCTCTGTGGACACGTGACGAAGCAGGCGGTTACAGGGATGAGACCTAGAAGGCTAATTGTCCGCTTTTCTATATGACAGCGGCAGTTAAACCTGACGTCACCCTAATACCATTTGTACGGCACGTAGCAGAAGATCTAGTTGCTATGCACCAGGGTTCCTGTGGACACGTGACGAAGCAGGCGGTTACAGGGATGAGACCTAGAAGGCTAACTCTCCGCCACACCTCGATCTAAGCGTTACTCACTAACAGATCCGTCGTGATATGACCAAGTAGTTAAAGCGACGTAAAATAAAATAGGGTAACAATATCTATCTGAACCACCTGTGATGCAATGTCTAAACATGGACGTCGGTTTTGCAGTGCATTAAACAACATTTAGGGCTAAACGTTGTCTAAATATAGTTTTTCCAAGCAGCCCTTTGAATCTGCACACAAAGCTGTAAAAACCTTTCCTATGCCACAATTGCCGTAAAAAGATCTCCGCTCCTGTACATTTTAGGGACAAACCGTAAAATTTGGCAAATGTGTCAATATGGTATAGACCCCAAAGAATCACTCTTGTTGACATTTGATCTGATACCTCAGATTCTATGGTATTCAAACTAAACTTGAGAGCTGATTTAACAAGGTCTGGTGTTCATAAAAATGTAACATACTCGCCATGAACTATGTTGGCACAAGACTATATCTGAACAAAAAGATAACACCAGTAGAGCTGCCAATTCCCTAACGATGTAAGAACGGTTAAGAGATAAAAGTGCTGACCATTGCCTTCCTTTTGTTCCTTTTCGTAGTGAAGAGCAAAAAGGAAGTGCTGATACACGCTACTAGCTTTTATGTTTCTTCCATCTCGCTCCTACAGCGGAATCTCCTGTCGCACTTGCAGTATCCTGCAGACTTTCTGCACCAACCGCGTACATCATTTTGATATTGAGGGCCTTGAGACAACATTTATACACTGCAGAATGATTTTAGGGAGACTTCTTAAATGTAATTTTACGTATTTGAACAGGCTCTGAATTGTGAGAAGAGTTCTCAAGCAGAGTATATATCGTTGCTTATAAAGTGTTAGTGATGTACTGGAGTATGGTTTATTACCACTTTTAAATACATTCCCTTCTTTCCAAACAAAAGTTTATCTATGGGAGTACCCTCACAGGCTCTCTTCCATCCCATTTTATGCAAGCACCTCGCATTTAATTAGAGCACACCTAATTAATGGTTCATATGCGTCTTTTCCAGTCAGTGTCTTCTGTTGAACCACTGGTTTGTTTGCAAGCAAGTGTCGCATACTTGAATAATTTATTATAAAGGGTTAACAAACCGCACCCTGAACATTCATAATTTAATAGAATTTTATATCTCCTTTACATTTAAATGCCCTTCAGTATGATGTAACCCTCAAATGCATAGCGTTGTCATTTGGCAACAAATATGTTTAAGCAAAGTTTTAGAATATCTTAAGTGTTGTTTGCTAATTATACTAGCCCTTTTTATATTGTAAAAATATTACATCTTTTCAATGAAGCTTTAGGTACTGTTTTTTTTTCACATAAAGACTGCAGTCAAATTTAACTCCATCAACATCTAAGCGTGGTATTATTTAACTTGGGCCCTGTAACGTTCTTGCAAGGCCGATTTAGAAGTAATCCATGTATAGAAGTCACAATTACTTTAAAAAAAATAAACTAGAAAAGTAAAATGCCGGGCCCATTATAGAAGCATTAAAGCATTCCCCCAGAGTAATAATTGTTTTGTACTACCAAAGCTTAAAGGAATTGAACGAGGATTTAAAGCAGCTTTTAATAAAAGTAACAATCCATACAGCCCCAAAGGTGCTGAATATATTAACAATCAAATGTAGAAACAAAGATATGTTTCCATTGAAGCAGATTGCATTTGAATTTGTCCTTCTCACACAACATTTGCCATTTTGAAATGAAATTTAACACTCGATAACACGACGTAAACTCGCCTCCATGAGATATTAATGCCGCCCCCACACACTACGAGAATTTAGAATTTTACTTATGCCAAAAGTACATGATAATTTACACATGGCCGAAAAGAGTGGAGACGGTCGCTCCCAGACACGAAGCTCAATAAAAGTGGTCCTTCGCTGATCGTCGAGAAATAACTGTCACACTTTTTTTTTTCTCTTGGTGCATCGCTCGGTGTACGCACCGGGAAGGCCAGGTGATGATGACCTATACTGGCGGAGAGGACACAACTTGGCGAGCGCTGTAGAAACCTAGTGCAGCCGACTTTTGGTGTAAGGCAGGCTGCCGGCCTAATGATAAGCAGGGGCCGAAAATTGTTCATGATTGCAGGTACATAAAAGAACTACGGCCGTTTCTGCAAAACAGCCACTCGGTGAAAGAAGAGCCACAATTGGCTCAGCCCTCCCGGTCCTTTACCACAGGCACATTTAACTGCAGTCGCTGGGACACGAATTCGCAACGTTTGGCTTTTAATGGATGGCCAGTTCATTTCGTATCGATCTAACGATCACGGCTTTTCGAATCGCTTGAAAAAAAAGTTGTGATGCTGGTGAAAGGCATCCAAAAGCCGGTTTAGGAATTAGAGGAACAGCGGCATATGTAGCAAAATAATTTATGCCTTAGAGGGTTAAATATTCAGTATTCTAGTAAATTAAAGGGAATTTACAACTATATTTCGCTTTTCTAGCAGGTATATTTAGGATGTTTTAGTATCACAAATGTTGCACACGATGGAATTTGCATTCAACCTTATTAACATTTTTAGCTTAAGTTCTTTAAAGGTCAGCAAAGAAATCTTAGAAGAGTTTTTTTTTAATGATTCAAATATTTCTATGATAATGACTATTTTCAAAAATATATCCATAGGCATTAATTTCTACATTCATGAACTATAATCTCCGAAATTACTTAAGATATAAGACTGATGGTTTTACACAGTGCAGATCCATGTCTTCCAGGTTTCCTTACCTACTTTTAATCAATAATTAATATAATTATTTAATTATAAAGATAGGATTTTTTCTCAATTATACCACCTTTTGGTTAAACTTCATGAGCACCTTTAGTATATATACATATTGTTACATGCTGGGTAGAGGCCTAAACGTTCACATGAAAATTAAATTAATTTCTAGTACCCAGCACGTACATTGAGGGGACGTATTCTGACTTTGCTGCGGAGGACCGAAGCGTGGCGTGCAGTTTAAGAGGAAGGAGCGGCTTTTTTACTGTACAAAATCCATAACATAAATCTACTTACATATTCCTAGATTTATTTCCCAACCGTTTGGGTTTCCTACATTATTAAATGTCAAAGGTGAGAGGAGAGATGTCAACCGATCCAAAAGCCGACTTGCGATCCGCTTCTCACGGCATCCTAAGACAGACGCTATATCCCGCACCACTCGTGGCTAGCAAAGCTACCAGCCAGGAATGACTAACAACAATGTGTCTGGTAACGACCATTAAAACCGAAGTAGATCCACAATAGCACTTAGAGACTACCTCTATCGTCCTAATAATTTTATTCAGCTATCTTTAATAGTTTCTGAAATAACAGGTCATTTATACAAAAAAATTATCATTCAACCCCCAAGTTAAAAGCTGTTCAAAGCAAAAATGGAGAAAACAAACTCCCTCATATATTTGCACAGTAAACGACATAGCTTGAACATACAAAAGCTGTCATACGAAACAGTAGTGCCAGTTTATATGGCAACATTTCCAGTAAAAGGTAAGTTAATGTTTACCTCTCTTCTCCAAAGTGTGTGACAGTTATGATTGATTCTTTAAAATGCTGCAGAATTCACAGTACAAAAAGCTATGCAGCAAAATTTCGAAAAATATTTTTAAAATGTGGTATTGTGCATACAGTGATAAAATATATCTAAAATTAAAGAAGAAATTCCAATTTATATGACTCAGAAAAGCTAAAACTGACATGTTATGGCGATTTTCGCCATTTTGTCTCCACTTAAAAGAAAAATGAATATTTTCTGATTTTTTACTGGAACACTATAAGGATTACATAAAATTAATGTTTCTTTTGGAGGAATGGCTCTTTAAAGTCTATACTCATATTTAAAATTGTTTAAAATATCCATTGTGGAGGTTCACATCAAAAGCCTACAATTCTGTTTAAATATCTCCAACAAATCCAAGAATACGGAACCAAAATTTAGACATTTGGTATATGTATATGAGATAAAGCTACTTAAAGTTATCGAAATTGTAATGTTTAGCATTTTTAATGGAGCATTCGCCAAACATCTGAAGAATGTCGCGGTAGAAAAATATCGAAAATTGTAACACCTAGATGCTAAGGATTTAGTGAAGAATGCCAAAAAGAAACTGAATTTTTTTAACAAATGGTACATAATTCGCAGAACACCGATCAAACTGCCAGTGTACATTTAACTAAATTAAATACAAAATTATTACAAAATTGCGGAACCGTAATTTATCATAAAAGCAATCGGTGCAACAAGCGTACAATCTTGATGATTCTGACATGAGTAAACGAGAGTTTTCTCGAATGCCAAGATTATTCACGAGTTGGATACAATATTTTATGTAATTTAGGATTCTAAATTGTAGGAAATAATTCATGAAATAAATCCGCATCCATAGCTAATATAAATGAGAGCACTCTCATGTGTTATGAGACGTAGGCTCTCTCCCTGCATTTCATTTGTTATTATCTGGTGTGTTGAGCCGATGAGCAAGACAGGCACTTGCATGCTTTCCCTTCCTGGGAGAGAAGAAAGCAGGTGTTAAGGACTGTGATATTAGCCTATTAATCATTACAGTAAATTCCGTTCTATATACTCTATATTTAATAATGTACAGAAGTTTTTGTAACTTGGTGGCTAAGAGAAAACAATATCGCAAAACTGTTCCGTCTTTTCTAATCTACGACAACTTGTCATACCTACCGCTATTACGTCATGTTATTATCGGCAAGCAAGCCATGAGCCAATAAAACTATGCACATTAACATCCTGTCTATAACGGTAAGATTGTATAAAATAAATAAAATATATTCCTTCTTATCATTATGCTTTCCTGAGTCTTGGATATCTTCTAATTTTTAGGCATATTTGCTTTTAACATGTTAATGGTAAAGGTGTAGTTTATACAACGGAGAGGGATGACTCGTGCACTGCGACCTGCATAGATCTATTGCAGCTACTACGCCCCCCCCCGCCCCAGGATGAAGTAAAGTCGTCCTCCGTGGTTTAGTGGTTAGGGTTCAAACCCGGCGGAGGGTGATGGATATTTCGGGCGTAAAAATCCTTAGCGTGGCTTCCTTCGGAAGGGAAGTAAAGCCGGTGGTCTCGTGTCGTAGATTTACGGCACGTAAAAGAATCTTCAAGCCTGATAAAGCGGCCTCTGAGCAAAATCACCGGTCTTTCACGCTCAATATAGAATGGGACGCTAAGGACCACAACAGTTAAAGAGCGTCCATAAATAAAACTCAATTCAGTTTAATATGGATAACATAAATGAACCACAGGAGGCTACAGTTCGCAGACAGGCCACAGCGACGCGCGGAAGTTCCTAACATTTCCAGTCTCGAAGACCCGTTGCGCTGCTGGAGCTACCTAGAGAGGGAGATGAACGACACATCAGCCAAGCAGCCCTCTGTATTCACGGGGAGTACTCCTTCCTTTGAGCATGCATTCTGGCCATCTACCCGACACTGCCATACGCCACGAAACCTAGAATCACACCTGAAAAGTGAGAAGGAAACGAAATGAAAGGGAAAATGATGGAAAGGAAATCGTGGAGAGAAGAAATCACCCCAGCATTCGCCTGCCGACCCGCGGAAACCACGAAAAATCCTTGGGTCAGAGCGGACGGTCGCCGGGGATCGCCATCTCGCTTGGTCATATTATAAACAATCCATTTTAGAAAGACGACATGCAACAGTAAACGTGGTTGTTTAACGTTCAGGTAACACAAGATTTGTCCAGGTAACACGTTAGCTCTTTAGCCTTTATATTATCTCGGTCCTTTAAAAGCAGACTTACAAGCTGCAACAAAGAACATCGTTTACAAGAGCCTGAATCTTTGTTGCCACAAAACCCGGAATATTCTGTCGCGGTAACCCGCTCAGAGAGGCGCAAAAAGCCGCATGTCCATTCCCCACAGGGCAATAAAAACACTAGCTTTAATGTCGTAAAGCTGCAGCATGAGTAATTTGCAAGCCGTAGAGGAAGATGAATCGCATAGCAATGAGGGAGGCAGCAGCTCAGACAAAAATTATAACAAGCTCCAGGCCAGGACACCTCCAGACAATGACAAATTCTACAAGAGTGTTGCTATCAAACTCAGAAACACAAAGTGCTTCAAGAAAAAAGAGAATGAAACTTTACTCGCCTGTGTCGCGGTAGAGGGAGCATTATTTTATCCTTCATTATGCAGGAATACACCCACTTAAAAAGGAGAGAAAAAGAAAGGCGTTACACTTAGATAATATTTTACTGCCTTCCAAGTTTGTATCTCGGGGAATAAACCCATGTTAATGCTTGGGAGAGAAACAGTTTAAAGGGAAAGATATAATACTGGGGAAACACTCTTTTATGGAAAGAGTTTCTTTTCTATATAAACTAACTAAACTTTGAATTATAATATACGTCCGAAAAGAACAAGGTAATACCACATTTAAATGTTTTATGAAGCTAAAGGGTGGCTAAAAAGTTTGATGTGGTACAAAAAGTCACTCATAACCTTCTTTAATATTAAACATTCGCATACACGTCTAATATACGAGGATAGTCCAGGAAGTAACGATCACTTGCCTTTAATATACCGAGAAAAACAATTTTATTAAATAAAGCTTCTCATAAAATTGAAGATTAATTTAGTTTTCCGGATAATCACCAGTACACGACTTATAGTCGCCTGCCGCCAGACCATGAACCCAAAATGTTTGACACAATTTCACCAAGCAAAGAACGAGAAGTATTTGAGAAAGAAATGTGTAGCTGGTTTAGCTTTAGCCTCATCTCGTGCACGATTTTGTTCTTCACTTTCCTCCATCAAATCATCTGTGATGGTCGAGTTTCGTCATCTTCATTTGTTCGTTCAATGTTGAACTTTTCTAATCACTTTGCTTACTGTGTCATCATATACTTCCTTTAGTTGACGGTAAGTTTCTGCATGTTTCAACTTCCGAGCATTCAAAAATCCAATAACTCTCATTTCAGAGTTGGCCGGACTTTGTGTCACACAGTTCACTTTAAACAATCACAGAATGCACAACTTGTTTCGGCTGGTGCTAGCACAATACTGAGAAAAGATGTCGAAAAAAACATTGGACCTTGGATAGAAGCCCGACAGCGTTAAGTTTAGTGATAATGCGCAAACGGACGTTAATTCCCGGATTACTCTCTTATTGTACCACTCATAAAAATGATTCTTCTATCCTAGGTGCTTTACTTACGATACGCTTTTGCCTACAAATAATTTCAAAGAAAGTAGTAAATACTTGTATACAACAAGGAATAAGCCTGCTAATATTTAATATTAGGCAAATTATTTATTAAAATTCTATATTTTAAGAAACGCTGCATGTTTTCTGCAGTAAGTTTTATCCGTAACTTATGATTTTCTAGTTATTTGAAATTATACAAAATTTATCAGAAGAAAGGGGTACTCCAAAGCCCATGGACAGAAAATTAATGTTTTCCTGGTGTCAATCCGTTGCATGTATTCTAATCAGCATCTTAAACCATTTTGAGAAAATAAAAAATACGAACATTTTTCCATATCCACTCGAGCTGGGAAAATGTTGTGAAAATCTTCATGTAACATCCTTTGAAATTGCAAAATTGAAATAACATGTTTAGTAGTATTTTATATTTCTTTTCGTTATGTTGTTCTCACACACACACACACACACACACACACACACACACACACACACAGATCCGTGGAATACAACACTTCCTCTATCTACTGTATGCGTAAGACAGAGAAAGTAAAAACATCTTAAATACAATTTAGAACAGAACGCTTTAAATTAAAAGAAGACTCGAGTTATCCTTCATTTGTCACATTCTAAAGGTTAGACTAACTGCCGCAAAATTATATTGTAAATAATTGACTTCTTTAATGGGTTTATATTTAAAGTTCATCTAGTAAATAAAGGACATCAATCAACAAACCCAGCTATAATAGTGTGACTCGGTGGCTATGTCCTAAGCTTATCGGGAGTCTGGCGCCCATTGACCGCAGTTGGAGAGATAAACAGAAAAAGTAGCGTTCTTGCCCAGCGCTAGCACCTGAGCGCTATAAGATAACCAGAACATTCTACACGCTTCCAGAACGCTCTAGAAGGCTCGGGGTAAATTTCCAACGTTATAGGTATAAGCTAGCGCTCTCGCGATTGGGTCAGTTAATTAGTGAGTTGGTTAGTGCGACATCAACTGCGGTTCTACAAGTTCGTGACGACAGCGCGAACTACAGTTAATGCTGCTACCGCGGGCGATTAGAGACGTCTAGTGTTCGATTCTACAATGAGTGATGTGGACCGAAGAGGAGACTGCTTACGCAGCTAGCTGAACTAGAATTGAACTAGGTCACAATAGTGAAGTGAAGTGCCATGTGAAATCACACCTAAAGTTTAACTACATTAAATTAATGGAGTGACAGTGAGAACTTAGTGAAGTGACAATGAAAACTGGACAAAGTCACAGTAGTAAAGACTGCTCCTATTGAAAGGACACAATGGAAAATAAAAATGAGTATATCGGCATATGAAACAATGATACTGAAAACTGTCAAGAACTGAAGAAATCCAACGAGTGACAAACAGCATTAATCTCAATCACGACAAAAAACAACAATTGAACATTACATTAAAATAATGAATTACATGACAGATCTGGAAAATGTACAGAAATTTACATAGATGGATCAAAGTGTAATGATAAAGGTGTTTGTGTTGTTGTTTATCCAGACCACACTATGTTAATCAGACTTCCTGATTTTTGTACCGTCTTCTCGAGTGAACTGTTGTAATTAAGCAAGCTGTGATTTACGTTTTGAATGCTCAATGTTAAAAGTTATTTGTTATATACTCAGATTCTAAAAGTGCATTACTTGCAATAAACAGTCTGTCATCAACCCATATTCTTATACAAATCCAATCTCTACTTCATAGAGCCAATAATCAAGGAAAGCGTGTGTCTTAAATATGGATTCCATCCCACATTGGAATACACGTCAACGAATTGGCCGATCAGGCAACAAAAGAAGCCACTAAACATCCACTAAGTGACCCAACTATAACTACACCAGCCTATGATGTTATCTTAACTATTAAAAAGAAGCTCTACCAACAGTAGAAGATAGGATGACTTGACTCCAAGAAGCAAACTCCGTGATATTATATCGAGCTTTTCGACACATTTTCCCAGTAATTCTCTTTCCAAACAAGATCAGGTTTTAATAACGCGACTGAGAATGGGCCATACCAAGATCACACAAAGTTATCATCTTTCAAAGGACCAACCAACCACCTGCCACCAGTGTAACATACTGTTAACCACGAAACACATAATCGTGGAATGTCCACAATACGATCAATGGAGACAACACTACCAGATACCCAATGATTTACAAACAGCACTCAACTATTCGATGCACCCTATTAGTTATAGTGTCAGAATTTTATGTAGAAGTTCATTATGGCTTAAAACTACCAGAATGTTAAACAACCTCATTGTTTATTGTTAAATATTTATTTTATAAAAAGCTGTAAAGTCACGATATGACTAATATGTTAAGGCGAACTATAAACTTGCAAAATAAAAAAAAAACACTAGAATGAACGAATATCAAAGGAGGAACATTTAGAACGGGCTCACAAAACGCTTAAACGGTGAAATTGTTGGCAACAAAACCCGTAGCTCCATGGACATCTTCAAATTTTCCAAATGTTATTAACTATTCTTCGCCTTTATACCCCACAAAGCCATTAGAAAAGAACAGAAGAATAATTTCATAACGTGATGAATTTATTTTTACAGACGCATTATTTTCTACTCATTAATGTACATAAAATTCTCTCTTTAAAAACACAAGCGAGTAGTATCCATTTTCAGACGTCGTGACGGAAGTAAGGGACGGGATTTGTAATGCCACGACGATGAGTGACAGGCATCAGGTGCCAACTTCATTTGCATTAGCACAATGCTCTCTTCATTGTTCCGGAAAAAAAGCAGCCAAATCCATCGCACACAATGCTGGGATGAACATTTGCTACGCATAGTCCTGGAAGTTAGAATACAGGAACTGTGTGCCTTTATCACGGTGTAAGGTGTGAGTAATCGGATGCAGCAAAACCTTCTGTATAACCGGTCATGACTGTCTTGTTGAAGAAAAGAACCAAAAACAACATCCGGTTCCACTTCCTTCTTCTCAGCATTGTACACGGAATGCATCCCGATATCTGATAAATAGCCTTCCTGGTATGTTGTAGGCTAATTAACTCGCTCTCAAAAATGATGCTGGAATACTAATATTAGGTGGCACATAACATCCCAGACGAGTGAAGAACCCGCATATGCAGGAATCAAGAATGTTTCTGCCGATTTCGAACACGCAAAGGAAAAATAAATAAACAAAATTCGCGCTAATATATGAACCATTTGATTTTTAATTACCTACCGATTAAAAACACGGCCTGTTAATAAATGTGCACTTTTTATCTCAGAATTTTTGGGGAGAAAAAACACCTAAATGTGAGGAGTCGAAGAGTTTTCCAAACGAAGTAGTGCAAAAATGTGACACCCACAATAACAATCTTTATGTTAATGGATTACCCTCCACGATGTTACAAGCCAATGCCTTTGGTCAGTAGTCTGTCGAGGAGCAAGCTAACTCTGGTTCAAAGCATATCCATGATGGGTGATCAGCCCAATGTCTGGTATGGCGATAAAGAAGAATAAAATGAAATGTAGGGATGAAAGGAATGGTAGGAAAATTCGCGGATCAAATTATCCAATTCAGCATTCGTTTAGCGACGGAGAAAAATCGCGAAAAAGCCTTCCGTCAGACTCGGGCCGGGAGGTTTGAATCCAGGACCTCCCGAATGCAGGCCATAGGTGTTACTTTCTGAGCCATCATCAATAATAATAATAATAATAATAATATAATAATTTTATATACATACACTATTACAAGGTTACACATCATTCGGTTGCTAAAGCTATATTTTTCTCCTCCACTCATCCCTATCATTCCATTCCTCCGCCTCTTCTTCTTCTTCTTCATTCAGTCCTTTTGCTTCCATCTCTGTCCTTATTTCCTGCATCCAATTATTTCTGGGTCTACCCTCCCTCTTCTCCCGTGTGGACACCACTCCCAACTGTTCTGCGTTTTCTTTCTTCTAGCATTCTGCTGATGCGTCTATACTAGTTTACTTCTTTTTATCTTACATTCTCTATCAAATAAGTAATAATAATAATAATAATAATAATAATAATAATAATAATAATAATAGCGCTAACAGTTGACCAATATCAACGTAGCCAAAGTAGCAAAATTTCGTGCAGCAGTGTTTTAAATTTTTCTGCTAATATACGGACAGGAGTCTTGTCATATTCAAGGACACCAAGTTCCATTGATTTTGGACACGGATGAAACGTGCATCCTTGAATACTTAAGGGCGGCGGTCAACCAATTTTGCAACAAATTAGATACAACTGCCCTTCAATTATTTTTAGTTGGACAACCTTTACCATCACTACACCCATTGCGTTAATTTCCGTACTTAAATGTTGCATTTCTTTTCACTCATAAACCTGCCTTTCGCGTGACTGAGTGGCCTGTTCTCATGTTCGTTCTGCTCTCAGTGTAAGGAAATGGAGACTAAGCTACTAACAAGCAGCATGCACACCGCTAATAGTTAATTAAACTTCATATAGGGCGGCTATGCAACTGCCAGCAGTAAATGCAAGCAACGATTGGCTAACAGAAAATTTCATTGCAAAAAAAGTAGCTATTATGAACAGCCAAAAAAATTAACCTAATAAGCGCAGCGATAACAAGAAGACGTCAAACAATAAATGAAATAAGAAATGAAGTGCAAATGAACACCTCAAAACTGCTTTCTAACGGATGAGAAAAAGCCCCAGTCAGACAGGTGTATCCAAAAATCATCAAACCATATCGTAGTATGATGCAAGAACGAAACCCCTTGTACACCATGTGGCAATTAAGAGTTGTTAAGTTTGTGTCAAACCTGAGAGCACTTAAGAGCTAAAATGTTATTGATTAATGCTGATAACTATGATGATTTGAAAACTGATAGCTGAAGTGCGCAGATCAGTGCAATGAACGGATAATTGGCTTATAGAATCGTAATTCCCTCGTGTCCGTGCGCCATAGTGCAAACCGCCTCTATTTACGTCACCCCAATTCAGAGGTGTTAATATATGCCATACTTGATCAGTTATTGGGCCGTCCCTCATTCCACTGTTCTGCCGCTCTGTCAACTTGCGCGTGATTTGCAGTTATCTGGCACATAACGCACGATTTCGTGTGCGTTGTGAGTTAGGTGAACCATTTCCACTTTTTGACCAATTTTGGATTTTGATTATGCTTTTATTTCTATAAGTGGCTTCGTAATATTTCTTACATAGTCCTTAAATCATCCGGAACCATTGATTATATTGTAGAATTGTCACACACAACAAACAAAAACTACACTCGCTCAGACCTCAATGTTTTCCTCGTTTTTCCGCCAAATTTCGGGTAAATTCTGCAAATTCCTCCAGATTACGATCAATACTGCATACTTAAGAATATTATTTCCAAAATGCATTGCACCAACGCATAAATCGTTATCACTCTTCATTCCATAACATTCTAGACGCTCAGGAGAAACCTTTGTTGAAAGTCGTGGTTATTTCCAAATTCTCTGTTTCATTCAAAAATGATCCTTCTCTAAATTTATTTCACGTGGTAAGCGATACTCTATTAACACTCATAGCCTACAGAAATCATGTTTTTTGTGTATTAACTTTAGCACCATTTTATGTTCTCTTGATTGGCACAACATTTTGCTGAACGGACAAGAGGACTTTTGGAAATAGGTCCTCAGCTTAGCTTCGTTTCGTAGGTAACCCGTTTTTGAAGTTCTTAATTTTTATCATACCTTTATCAATCGTATGATATACTGTTACATATTTTGCAAATTTAATGTTTAAAAGCCAAAAAAATAGTTCTCTTATAGATTTCATTTTTCTGTAACGTTTTCTAATTTCTAAAAAAAAAAAAACTTTTGAATTATTATCGTGCAGTTTTAGGAATTAATATACTTTTGAAAGCTAATATAATGAATATTAGTATCAAAACTACCAATGGAATTTTATTGGACTAGCATAAAAATAATTTTATATTTTAACAATAAATGAAAGGAAATTGTTGACACCGATCAATATTAATATAACATAACGCTAAACTTCTTGCATTACTGCCTAAACAAGGAATAGTAGAGCAGTTTTCTAGAAAACATTCTACTTGTAATGTTGACTATTCCGAAATTTTGATTTGTTTATATGGTTTTAACGTGTATGACTTCGGGCAAAGAAGAATATTTTCCTACACCCTCAAGACAACCTGGTCGTTGCTGTAACCACTTACTTCCCCAGGATCAAAGTCATTCAGAGGCTCTGTAGGAAAGTTCACGATGATCCTCAGGGGCGACATTAGTGAACTGCTCACTTGGAATTTAGGTACCATGATTGACATCTTCCTGGCTAAAATTGGCAAATCTGAAACAACTGACCATGATCCTCTATCGATATAAAATTTGCGGATTTTCAGCACATCTATACGGGTGCGTCTAACTTGGCGGTAGCAATGGCTGCGCTATACATTTTCAAAACCGTGCCGTAATATATGGTTTATCTTAATGTCTCGACTTAGAGCACATTCTTGAATCAAACGACCACTGCCAATATGTTATTTTCTGAGAGGAAGTAAAACAGCATATGAGGAAAAGGTTTGTATTAATAAATAGGAAAAATGTTCAATTTGAAGATGGCTTTCGGCACCAGACTGCCGAAACAAATAAACACGTGGGTTACACATGGTTTTTCTAAGCACCCTCATAATCGAATGTACAGGAGTCAAAGCTAGATAATCGCCCAGGCCTTGAAATCCAATGTCGCTCTTAGGAGAGATTCTGAGTTATTCTAAAAAAAAAAAAGAAGTTACCAATGTACCAATGAGACATGTGTATGTTGTGTGTAAACCCCGAACTTCAGTATCCTCGAGGTTGACGTTAAAGCAGAGCACGTTACGACATAGAGTATCTGGATTAAGTACGAAATAACGTATGCTGCAAGAGTAAAATTACCTATGTTTGATATAGTGCTAGCTCGATATTTGTTAAATGCGGGAATTATCTCCAAGGGTATAATTGCTGTGGGTAACAAAGAAGAGAATTAAACAGACGAGATTTTTCAAAAGATTTCGTATATTGTGCAATACCGTATCTGCATAAAATTAGACCTGAGAAGAGACTCTCGTCAATCCCTCCTATACTTCGCTCCATGAACCTAATTAACACACCTGAACAGGTGTGGATGGAGCAGGAAAGGATAGAAACGACAGAGGCCGATAGAGCAACGATCCGAAGACCGTACAAATCTCCTCTGCCTTCCTACGAAGCAACAGAGTTACTGCCGCACTTAAGGGAATAGAAAAGTGTCTTAATGGCCATCCAACAAAGGCCTTGTTCCAATTCCTGGTCTCTTACCTCCAGATACTCTTAGAACAGGATAGCCTCCCACCTAATAGCGTAATTATTGGCGGGTAGATAGAAATAATTAAATAAAGAAAAAATAGCAAGATAGCGAAATCATTGCAACAAATAATTTCCGTGTATTGACTTAGTATATAATGTAACAAGTTTGAGTTGGAATGTTTTTTTTTCGAAATGAAGGTAATTAGGAGTAAGGTTAGCCAGTCATTAGCGACAACCGAAGTAGCGAGCACATTAGTTTAAGAATTTCTGGGAATGCAGTTTAGAAGCAAATTCAGTACGTATGCAGTCACGTAGGCAGAAATTCTGTAGAAGAGAAAGGTACTTACATTCTGAGAATTTAGCCAAGCCCACTAGTAACAGTGTCGCATTCGGATACTTTAGAGTTTTGATATTTGGCAACGTGTAAGATAGGATGGTGGTGGGAGTAATAAGGCGTGTAATTAAATCAGTGAATTACTCTCTCTTTCTGGTACCGCCAGCGGTACTTAAATTTATAATTGTAAGCTCCTAATGACGCGTTTGTGTGAGTAACGGCTATCGCGAGGGATCTTGTCGGTAAACATTAGCAACTCACGGAAGGTTACGCCTCTAGTTTCATTTATTGCGGAAATAGTTATTTCCAACCGTAACTTTGATGCTGCAGAGGTTCAGAGGTTTAATAATTCAGCTGTTACAATTTCAAGTGCTACGATTCATAGTCAGTCTATTTCTTCATCTCAAACGGTCGGCATCAATTCAACAAATCAAATATTAGTTCACAATAAATTTATGAGTCAATTTAAACTGGTGCTGTCCTTCACAATATATCCACGCATACTCTGAGGCAAAGTACTCGTAGCTCTACTACTGGAGCAACCGGCAGCAGAATCAACAGCAGATACTGGAGTCAAAGAGAAAAGGTGGCAATTACATTTCTGCTTCAAATTGACCCACCATCATCGGGCATTTTTATTCAGCGTCACAGCATAAGGAGATGCTCTTTAATAGGATACCTTACATTTTGGTAACAAGATGGTAGATGAACCCATCAAAACCAGACAGATTTCCATCAACTCTGTCAAGCGCAGCATTTCAAAACAGTTGACGGATCAGAGGAAAATAAGCTCCGTGCTACAGTCATAGCTCCTCCTACAGACACGCAAGTACCACTTTTCCTCGCAAAGACTACGTTATCCACATTCCTGCGGTACACATTTGTATCTTCTATCACATAATCCACCATCTCAGCGCAACTTTTGTCAGTGAACCCTGTCAGTTCGACATAGAATCGCACACAACCTGCAGAGCCAAAATAGGCAACACGCGTTCTGCATTTCGGCCACAAAGCACACTATGATGTTATTTAATCAATGTATGGTTATTCACAGTTGTAATAATGTAATTCACTCAGGTAGTGACATTATCACTTTAAGTCGTTATTTTAACCTAAAGGCTACAACGACTATAAATACACAAAAACACGGTAACAGTTAAATCCATATTGTTGGAATGATAGCATAGATGTGCTTGAGATGTAAGCTGTACTTCCCACATAATAGGGTTGCTGTTGATTTTATAAAAATAAGTTCTATTTGTAGCCTAAGAGTTTGTGCCTATAAATAAAATGCTCACTATATTTTTCCTGCAGAAAATATTTGAAACAAGCTTATAATCTCCAAAGCTTACCTATAACTTAAAGACAGCTGAAGCACCCTGGAACTTTCGCAGAAAGACCATTTGGTTCTTCTCTAGTTGTTTGTCGCATCGCATTTATGAGTGCAGGAAGAGAGCAAACACTGAATTTGTAAGATAAAATCAGACAACTGAAAAATCCAATGCCTGAGCCGGGATTTCAACCACGGATATCCCGATTTCCGCCCGGTTGCTCTTATAGTTGAGCTACCATGACAACATGCCACAGGACATTAAATCCTCCAGGCTGTGGCATTTTTTTCCGATAAACCACAAGGATATCTCAAATTGTTTTGAGATGACATACCCCAATGACGACTTACGATGCGGTAAGTTCTTTAAGTCCCGGCCTTCATTAGGCAAACTTCATGACCTATCGACATGTTGATATAGTAGTTCAGTGGTTAGAGTAACAGGACGGAAACTGGGAGATCCGAGGTTCAAATTCCAGCTATGGCCTTTAACTTTTCAGTTGTCTGATTCTGCATTTCCAACCTTGTTCTACACACATGTCAATGCGAAAGAACAATTAATTCACTGAATTTGAACTCATTTTAAATTGTTTTGCCAAGCCAGAGCTTATGCCTCATTGTTTTATGTAAATCATCTTCCCAAACATATTGATATGATATTGATCACCCATCTGACCAAACTTTCTTGGCCCAAACTCGCTCAGAATATCGCACAGGCACTCTAATATCACTAAACTCTCGTACCTTAGCTGTAGGTTATAAAAATGTATTCTTTACATGTGCAACACAACTAGAATATAATTTACTGAAGCGCCATACGGTTGCTTAAACCTATCCCTACTAAGATGATCATAAATTCCGCGAGTTGAAAAATGTTTATGTCCTTTCGCTGAGAGATATCGCAACTGCTCTAGCAGTAAATTCTTTTATTACATATGAAAAATGCCGAGGAAAAGGTAGCTGTAAAATTGTTGTGGTAAAATTTGTTGTCGGTCAAGCCAAATAACCTTTATACATCTTTTTAACGGGGTCTCATCTTTCAGTGCCGTTTTTCATCGCGATGTTTCTCTTTCTCTCTCTCTGAACACATCACACTCTTGGCTCGTTTTTTTTTCTCGTGGGATGATTTCTTCTTTGGCGTTGTTCACTTCCAGGCTTTTACTCCACCACCCTTGTTTTTTCTCCCCTCTGTCCATCTCTCTCTCTAGTTTGCCCCGCCCCAAGATTCCCAATCTACTTCCCCCTCCACCCGAATGTAACGATTTCCTTCTATCAGCAAGTCTCCACACAAAAACTCAACATGCTCCTTATGGTCATTATAGCACCCTTCTGTAAACTCAACTTGTAGCAATTAGAGGTGCACACTTTTAACAAGAAACATTTTACTTTCTTAAATGAAACTGCAGAATTTCTATTGAGTGCTTCTTTCTGTAACTTCAGTTCTTCCTGAACTTCAAAGCAATTTCATTTTGAATTAAATACTTTGTCAAATCAACAAAACAACTGTTTCTAAAACAGCTTCATTACGTATTTTGTCCCTCAGTGTCATCTGTGCGGTGAAACATGCTTTAAATATTTCCCGATTCTTTAAACTGTCGCAATGAGGGAGTTTCCGAACAAAACAATGCTAAGTTGCTCACAAAGAATTTCAATGAACTCTTCTTCAGCTGTTCTTTCTTCAAGTATTCGGAGATGTTTCTTTTCTATCAGTGACATCTCTTTTATTGACAATCCTCTGTTTGTCGTCTTCAAAACCTTTTAAGTTATTATTTAGGTTACATTGCTAGATCTAAAGTGGTCAGCTTGCTCCACCTCATCTTCTTTTTCTTCTAATAATTTCAGTCTACTTTTTTTTTTCGTGTATTCATCCTGTACATTTCGCTGTGCTATTCGTTTCCATTAGTCTGTTTCTTAAGCGCCTTAGATAGGCGAATCGCCGCTGTTTATGCGCCTCTGTGCAGGCTCAGGGCAGTGACCGGCCAGGCCGTACCCTCTTTAGGCTTCGCCATCCAATAGTACCACCGCCGCGCTATCATCTCAGAATTCCACCCCCAGCACAGTATCACGCCGACACTTCAAATCAACAACAGTTCAGAGACAACACCGACTTTCTACAAGAGAGCACAGTCACCATCAGCGACATCCTCAACGCAATTCAGGACCTACAGGATAAGAATCTAAACCTGGCCAGTCGCCTTACTTCATTACAGAAACACCTCAAGTAAAAAGTTCACCTTCATGGCCAACGCCATAACTCACGAACACAACAAGACCATCAACGCTGTCAGTTTATCAGAGGAACATCACCACCAATCAATACACGCATCTCAGTCTGCAACGCACCAATCTTCTAGAAGTGTCGGAGGCACATTCAACGACACATAGGATCCATCTCCAAGATAAACTATACCATAAACGCGGAAGGTCGATACCAGTATCATCGATCATTGCACCGAACCATCTAATCAAGAAGCGCCCACAAATCTCCGTTGTTTCAGCGGACCGAGCTCAGTATTCATGTAAACCACCAATAAATAGTATCACCACAGAAAAGAACCTACCCTATTCCCAATTTCCTTCATCTTTACCCAAACCCCTTGGTTATAATTTTCCTAAATCCCTTATTCTTGCCCCCCAAAAAGAAATTCATACGTTCAGTTATGTAGTTCCAAAACTTTGCACAAATATGATCAGTCGAGTGCTTTTACAATCGGTTCCAGCAGTACTACTCTGATGGTATAGAGTACGCTGGGTTACAAACGAATTTTAAGTCTGCATATGTTCGAGATCTTGCTTTAGTGCTTAAATTACAACACAGTACAACACCAACTGCAGATCTTACGGACAATCAAATTTATTTATTCTGCGGAGCTACTGTGACACACATGCGAAAAGGATTCATCCAAAATGCAGTTTTGGAACATAAACATTAGGATTTAGAAATTTGTAGTAGACGCTTACTGCGACAATGGCGAGTGTATATCTATTTTATCGAGTTAAGTGAGCAGTAATTGTAACAGGTATATTTAGATATAAGTATTGTTGTTAACATAGGTTACACATTCGCGCGTGCATGAAGGGAGGAGAGCATGCTCTTCAGATACTTTTCGTGTGAAGATTAACGATGTTATGCGGAATATATCGAATCAGGAAATAACGGAGTGTTAGGTGATGCATAAATAACGTACTGGAATGTTATTTTGGAACCGTTATTTGGAACCTAGGAACTTTTGGAACGGTCAGAACTGTTGCCAGAAAGTAATAAGTTGTCCACCTGTACTGATAATATGCATGCACATGATGCTCTCCTTCTCTTTGACATATATTCTGGTATACTGCTCCTGATTAGCTGCTTCATATTATGGGAGCTGTCGCCCCTCTAGCTCATAGTAAAGAGGAACCAAGTAAAGGTTGTCGCGGTATCTTTCGCGTTATCTTATTTGATGAGCGCCTGTTATTGTTTTACTATTTTGAATTTTGGGTTCTTTGTCCTCCGGCTAGCTATTATTACTCAGTCGAGAAAATCCCTTGATCAGGGTGTGTAAACGGAAAGGAGTTGTTACTAAAAGACAACACTGATAAAAGAATTTGTTTTAACACTTTTATTGCCGTCACACGTTATTAATTTCGCATATTTACTCTTGATACACGCCCGACTGAAACTGTTATATTTTCGAATGTGACTATAATCACTTATTTGCCGCACATTATTAATTCGAGTATTTCACATTTTTGTAACTAGCTTTACGACGCGAGAGATTCTGTAGAATTGCGCGACGTTTAACCCGTGGAAGATTCTGTTGAACTGCGCGACGTATAACCCGTGAATGATTCTGTTGAACTGGACAATACTTGTCTCTGGCTTCATAATTTATACTCCCTCACCCCAATATGCCTAAACATTATAACAGAGCTGCTATTGGTTAATAAAGAGCGCCAACATTAGCGTTTATTTGTATATCCAATCAAAATTACGAACACATGTGCTCTAGGGAAGATATTCCCTAAATTTCTAAAGAAAAGCGCGCTACTCTGACGTCATTTGTTTGTCTCTTCTAATTGATAAACAACTCACCCCCTCGCTCATTGTTACCCGCTACTATTGTCAGTTTCAGTGAGGTCTTGTAAACTTATTTCCTAACAATGCTAATAATTAACAAAAATCTCAAATCATTGTCATACAATACTGCTTATTTACACTACAATCACTCTGGCATTTACAGTGTTATGATATAAAATACTGCCACAAGGACATGGCAATTTTTCTTTTAAACACTTGTTGTGTTACATTCACACGACTGTCTCTATCCGCTATTATTTATTTGTGTATAGCTTCACAAACTATCCTTGAGCAAGAAACATTTGCATACATATTTAATTACACATTTCGTTGTAGTTACGATGGAATAGAGGAAACCGAATGTCTAAAAATTCCATGATCTTTCCATGATATCGCGAGAAACAAGTGAATAGAGACAGGACTTAAAAAATACATAGCACCGCACAACTGAAACAAAATTAATGGACCGAGCGGGATGGCTCAGACAGTAACGTCTGTGGCCCGCATTCGGGAGTTCCCAGGTTCAAATCCCGTGAGCCAACCAATCTGACTGAGGTTTCCTCGTGGTTTCCCTCAGCCGCTAAGGTAAATACCGGTATGGATATTTAATACCACGACCCAAAGTTCCACCTTAAGTCTAAAACAGTAAAAATGAAAAATAGGTGGTTATAGCGAATGTATCATCTATGCACAGACAATGCAAGCAGTTAGACTGTACGGCACCCTAATGCCATCTGCACGGCACGAAGCAGAAGATCCGGTTGCTATTCACTAGGGTCTCTGTGGACGCGTGACGAAGCAAGATGGCATGCTTACAGGGATGAAACCTATAAGGCTAACTGTCCGCCTTTCTATATTAAAGCAGGTAAACCGAACGGCACCCTAACCCTATCTGCACGGCACGAAGCAGAAGATCCAGTTGCTATGTACTAGGGTCTCTGTAAACACAAAGAAGCGGGTGGTTACAGGGATGAGACCTAGAAGGCTAACTGTCCGCCACACCTCGATCTAAGAGTTATGCACTAACAGATCCGTCGCGATATGACCCTGCAGTTAAAGCGACGTAAAATAGAGTAATAAAAAAATCAATGAATATGTCGGAAATAGCTGGAGCAACAAATAAAAGATATTTGAAACAAGTTGTTTGCTTTAGATCTACATTTTGTGCAGTACATTGTTGTCTATCTCTTAACGTTTAGAGGTTGTACAAAATAATACAAAATTCCTTCCGAAAGAAGTGACTTCATAGGCTATTCCCAGAAAATTTAAGATATACATTTTATTTGTCATGTAAATATCTTAAATATATGATATTTTTATCAAAATGGTTATAGCCATTATTGGGGAAATAAAAAATGTCGGAAACTGTCCCATGTAAAGGGAGAGTTTTAAAAAAATGACTTTGTATTCAGGGGCCTCAAAACATGTATTTCCTGTGAAATCTCAATGGACTTTTTTGTGTGAAATACAGTACTCCACCTACTTAAGTACATGGTAGAATAAGCATAGGAAGCATACTGCATCCAAACTGACATTTAATTTATAAGTATTTAGGCCTACGTACATATTTTATTTCTAGAAGAAAGGCTGGCAACTACAGCGCTTCTAAATGCGGGGGAAACCTTATATACAAAGATAGAAAAACGCACAAGAATGAAATTACCTCCTCAAGGCAACGGACAGCAGGTTAAAGTTGAATAGGAATTGAAGACATTATGCAGAACGAGAAAGAAGGGAACGCAAGAGGAAGGCAATATCACGGACCCGGCATTGGCATTTTAAAGCAATTCTCCCTAAAAAGGACATTTGCTGCATTCATAACAAATGGACGAGGAAAAGTTGGAACATGATGGAATAACTAGCAAAGTTGTCTGGTTTGTACCATTTGCTACAGTGGCATGATGGCGAAAACTTGGCTCAAGAGGCAATTCAAAAGAGGCGAAATTTTGTTCTTTGTTTCGACGGTATTGCCATGTGAGGCCATGCACAAAAAGGCTGAGTAGAACCATTTCGTGAAAGCTACTTCTTGTCGAGGTCAGCTTTGCCCTAGGATGTTGCCAAAGTTCACGAGATTTCGCAAGGGTAGGCAGATGCGTAAAGTTAAAGGAGTGATCTCCAAGGAGAAGTTATTTGTGATCTCCTTTCTTTATATGAAAGTGTCTTCTAAGGCCACGGTTGGAGCAGGAAAGCAATTGGTTCCTTTGCCCTTTTATGCGCTTTTGTTACACAACATGTTAGCACTAAGGATTCACTTGAACTTTGAAAATATCTTGCAAAAATAAAACTACAGTATTAAAACTACAATTTTAATACATCAAAAAACTAAAAAGGTCCGACGAGTCACATTCAATTTGTTCTATCCAATACAACTTCATAGAACCTTTATATGTTATGTTCCTATAAAAAGGGATTACTATATTTCTATAAATTTGTGAATACAAATAATCTTAAAATAAGCAATGTGCATTTAGTTACAACTGTTCACATATCGCAAGACAGTTTCTTGGTATTGGGGAACCATGCTTGGGAAAAATATGAATCGCGTAAGATGATTTTTGAGTGCTTCCTGACAGTTCAAAATAAGAAAACCAAAGATGTAACAATGAATATTTCGATAACTGTTAATGCAACAGAAGAAATTTATCTTGCATAATTATACATTACAATGACGTCTACATTTGTCGTGTACTAAGCGTCTGGCTATCGTTTACCAGTTATATAAAATTACATAAAATTCATTTAAAATAAAAGAGATATTATTATCTGTTCCAAAATACATGTTATTAGTCATGCAAATATTTCTGGTACATGTATTTTAATCAAATTCTTTTGAGCCATTTTTGAGAACACGGGAAGTAACGGAATTTGTCCTACGTAAGAGTAATCCTTGAAACAGTCATCATTAAGACTTGATGTCTGATTAATTTTTCTATCAGTCATGTACCTCAGAGATGCACATAAGTTAAGATACTTGACATGACAGCATGACATTTTTTTCGCAAACTAAGTATTATGTCATTAAAACACAAGGAAAAGTTAAAATAATATTTCAACACATTACAAGCAAACTTCATTTTTGCAGTTTCTCTCACGCGTACGTTTTGTTCATGTAACGTACCTTTCTAAGAAGCGAATCAAGATAACATGGCAATTTATTTGGTTATTTTAATTTATGTTAAAACAATGTGAATTGATTAATTTTCAATACTGACTAGAATATTCTTTTTGAAAATAGTATTACGCCGTGGCCGAGTGGTTAGACCGCTCGCCTGGCACCAAGGCACCCGGGTTCGATTCCAGGGAAACGTATGTGGGATTTGTGGTGGACGAAGCGCATCTGGACGGTTTTCTCCGGACTCTCCAGTTTCCCCTGCCATTCATTCCACCAGCTGCTCCATCATAACCTTTCCTTTCATCCGTTTCACCGTGATTTCATATCATCTTCTTCCTCGCTCTCATACCAGGCTTCGGGCTGATCACCTATCCTGTTCTTCTACCCGATCCTGTCTGCTCCCCGACAGCCGTCCGACCACAGGCACGGGCTTGTAAATCCTGGGGGTGTAAGTCCTTCAAACAGGGAGGGCAAAATGAAAAGCCGACAAAGAAGCAGAAAATAGTATTAGCTGTAATCACTGGCATATTTTTTTATAAATTATAACGTGTATATATTTACTTGAGAAACAATGAAAAACCTAAATGATACAGTTCGTTCATTTTCATTTTTGCTACAGCGCTCTATGCTCTAAACCAGGGGCCATCAAATCACTGTTGCGCTATGTACAGCCAAGGTGCTCGCTTGCTCAGAGAGCTCTCCACGAGTCAGCGTATGAGAACATGGAAAGGATATAACAGTGGCATTGTGCTGCCGTTCAACTGAATGAATTTTGTAAACCTACAAGAATAGAACAAAATTGCTGTTTAATTTGATAATGGAATCATAATATGTGTTACATTCATTCGTACAATCCAAACGAAAATTCAATATTTTTGAACAATTGTGAACACGAAAATATTTTCTGCAACATCATTAAACACGTGCTGGGGAAGGGATTAACATGTTAGGTAGTAACAAATAAAATGCAGGGAGAACATGTCTTACTTACGTCGGCTATAGATGACGAATTATTCGATTATTTATTTCCTACAATTTATAATGCTAAGATCGCATAAAATGTATCCAACTGGTAGATAATCTTAATATGATACTCGTGAAAACTAGGGATGGGTCCTCTATACCGTCGATATCTCGATAATCTCGATAGTCGATGGTATCGAAGTAGGTGTAGGTAATACTTTGAGATAAACCTTCGATACCTTTAAATGTTTAAGTTTTGCATTACTGAAATTTGAGGCGTTTAACTTTATGCTAACTAAAGAATGAAGAAGTCGAGACTTAATGTTATTGTCTCGCATGTGTCCCCAAAGAGTTGCTGGTCTATAGTTCTTGATAGACCTTGACTGCGATGAGTGCAACATTCCATAGTCCCCTGCGTCTAAATGAAAACATGGGGAAGGAATAGAGGTACTTATGTGTATAACATACAGCGTTAACTGAGTTGTGAATGAATGTGATTTAGCTGACGCACTAAATTACGTTTCTGCAACAGCCTGGCATGGCGACTCACTCTCAGTCACTACATTTACATATTCCGGTGACCAAAATCTGTGAATTCAGCAGAAACAAATCAGATCTTATGACGTAAGATAACACAGCGATTGGAAATACTTATTCTTTCGTGCTCCTGTTCTTAAACAAAAATGTTAGATTCCTTTATATCTCTACTTTCCCGATTTTACCTTCAAATTTTTCATTGTGTCTAAAGCCCTTGTATTAAACATGTATATTTATGAGGGTGGTCAGTATAGAGGTATAATCCACAAACTTACTATGTTTCCGAGTGTTATATGGTTAACTACTTATTATCGGAGGAAAAAATACATACACGGCATTATCAAGAAAAACATTGCAGTCAATTGCAGAATGTCAAACAGGAGTAACTTCAGAACTGTGTATAGCATACAATACAAAATTGGTAACATGTGTTTATACACTGAAAACTACTAGTAAGAGCATAATTCAGTGTACAAGCTATCGCCTTTACAGTTTTTTATTGAGTATCGAGTATCGAAAATCGGTGCTCAAAAATCAGTATGGGTATCGAGTATCGAGAAATAGTGCCATCGTCCTATCACTAGTGAAAACTGTGTACTTGCGACTTAATTCGTGCCATAACCGTTAAGGTTATCCATTAGTTGCATAATTACGATTATCTTGTACACGGACAGGTTACATTAGTTCCCGTAAATATAAATAATCATCAACTTCAATACAAGTTTCATTTCGTTGTCATCAACAATGAATTCTCCCCTGTATTCTTACCGGATATTTTCCACAATGTCCGTAGTTTACTTAATTCCTAAACATAAAAATGCAAGAATCCAACAAAATTTAGCTAACCGGGGACGAGGAAGACAGATCTGTAGCACCAGAGGATGGAAGTCAAACACCGACGAGCCAAAAAATCGACAAATAAATTGAGTTTTATATATGGACTCTAACTGCTGCGGTCCTTAGAATCCTATTCTATATCGGGCGTGAAGGACCGGTAATTTGAGGCAGTATTTTAAACATTTAAATGATTTCAGTCTAATAATATAATATAAAATATAATAACAGCCCGCCTTAAAGCAATGTGTGTATAAATAACATAAAATGTATGTAACAGTCATTGTATTAAGTTTATATTATTATGTACATGTTTAATAATGCTATGTGAATGTATTAGGTAATTTAACAATGTAGGAGCTGTGAGCATATAGGTCAAAAGTTGGTAACAATGAGGTAACCTTGAGGCAATAATGAATTGGAAAGTTTCAAAATACTACTGGTAATTCTTGGAAACAATAATGTAATATTTTTAAAACAGTTATAAATAGCAATCAGCAACTATGAAAGGCTAAACGTTAAATAAAGGTATTCTATTGGAGTAGGATTAGCCCATCAGAGACATGAAATACAGAAATTTACAAATTCAGGTGGGAGAAGTCAGTTGCTAGTAGACAGTGTTCCTAACCGGACGCGAAACGCGTCCTCGAGAAGTTTAATACGTATTCAGTGTGAGACGAAAATTCATTATAAAGTTTACGTGCCAAAAAAAGAAAAAAGTAATAAACAATCTCACAGCTCTCTATATCAGTGAAGTGTTATTTAATCGTGTGAAGGATTAATAAATGGAGTGAAGTAAAAATCATAATTCCTGTAAGCCTACATTCTTTAGCCGCACCACTCCCTGTGAAGAAATACATGTTTCTACAAATTAATACTGACGCAGCCGAGGCAAACTTATGTATGTATATTTATATAAAGAAACATAAAAATAGAAAGTTGATTCCTAAACATTGGGGCGAAGGCCAACGGAAAGTAAACTTAGGGCGAAGACCACCGGAAAGTGAACATTGGGGCGAAGGCCACCGGAACTTTGTACTAAACGTGCTGCAGTTACTGCATCAAGTTTGGCTTTCTAACTGTGAAGCAACAATAAATTTCAAGTTTTGCTCAGAGGGTTCCTTATTAGTCTTGAGGTTCATTTACGTGCCGTGAATCTACGACACGGGACCACCAGCTTTACTTCGCTTCCGAAGGAAGGCATGCTAAGGATTTTTACGCCCGAAAAAATCCATCGCCCTCCGCCGGGTTTGAACCCGCGACCTCGGGAACTAGAGGTTAGTATGGCAGCCACTACACCATGGAGGACAACAACAAAAATAATAAATATATCCACGATAATAACGTTCATACTGCCGCAAAGGGAGATATATCATGAGACAGCTTTACCTACTTGCTGTCCAATCAAAGTTTAGTACAGCTTTTGCAATGCAAATTCGAATGAAATTGTAATTTTGGTTAAATAGCCGATTCCACAAAAATACCAAAAAAATGGTGCTACTGATTATTTCCTTACTCACAATCCATTGTCTCCGTTATTTCGTTAAAATAATCTGCGAGCTCGTTCCATTAGAGCCTGACTTGATCCATTTCTCCGGTAGCAGCAGCTCCATTAAGGCGAAATCCGCTGCTAATGAAATAATGAAGATGAGAATGGTTGATGGATGGAAGCGAACCTCAAAGTAACACCCGGGTTCCCGTTAACAATGAGCAAGTTAAGAAAACTTTCTAGAATTGCGGCTCCTACTGTCGCAGCGCGTTGGTGAACATTTGTAAACATTTTACAGCATAATAATTACATTAAAATGGGACGATACTCAATACTCACTTTATAAAAACTGCGAAGGCGGTAGCTTGTTCATTGAATTATGTTCTTATTGATAGTCCTCGTATATAAGCACATGTATTATATATAATTATGTTACAATTATAAATATTGTACATGTAATAATTCAGAAATTGTTTCTGTTTGGCATTCTCCAATTAGCAGCAATTGCTTTATCTTATTAAGGAGACAAGGTACTCTGAAATGGTCGAAAATCACATTTTTTGTTTTGGGCATTAATAAAATCTCTTTATTTCCAGTTTCAGAAAATATATACTTTTGGGGGTTAATAGGTTTTTAAGAAATTTAAATACCATTCAAATGCTAGTCTGCATTCCTCTAAACCTGACATGCAACCCTCTTTTTGGAACATTTTTGTATCTTTCAACAATGAACAACTATATCATGTCCAGCGAGCAGTTCAGCAATTAACAAAGGAGACCAGGATCACGAGAAGGCAATCAGAAAAGCTAAAGCAATCCAGGAATGAAGGTGCAGATGATTACGACGCTGGAATGTACTGAAGTGTGTCAGAATTTTAATCCTCAGACTTTAAATTCAGTTTTCTCAAAACAACATTTTTGGATGTTGATGTACCTTTCACTCAGAAAGTATGAGAGGTATAGAGTTGAAATTTTCAGTACATGTATACAACTCATAGTTAAACTTTTTGAACCATAATCATAATTTTATAATGTATATTAGTGATATAAAGAAACACATTGCAAATTTGCAGCATTGCAAATTTTCCACATTTTTACTTTTTTAAATTTGCAAATAATATTTTTTTCCCAATTTCTATACATAACTAAATAAGAGGTTCAGGAGATAGCTGGTTATACTAAGAACAAACATGCAAAAGTTTGATTCTGTATTCCAAGTAGTATCAGAGGAAAAGGTATATGAATTCACGTCTTTTAAGAGTAAATTTTATTATTTTTCTGTTGAATGAAATACTTTTTACGGACTCAACTACGTAAGCTATCAATGCAAACCATCACTTGAAATAATTATGATTTATAGAATAATTTATAAAAATTTCAGGAAAAACCATTGAAAACTTTACGAGCAGTGGTAATTTAACACACTTAAGTGTAATTTCCATGTGTTCAGACTACCTTGTCCCCTTAATACCAGATGGTTTTTATCCCCAATTCTTATACAAGGATAATAATAATAATAATAATAATAATAATAATAATAATAATAATAATAATAATAATAATAATTTGCTTCCTTTTATGCAACTATATTTTGCGCTGAAAGCTTTCTTTTAAATGTTTTTCTATCATTAGAAATCCTGTCTTTTCTGTCCTATCTATTGATATCCTTACACATTCATTGTTTCTCACGATTGCATGCAAACACTATGGAATTTTAAGGCCACCATATTGCGTCCAGTTCTTAAACATATGGTTATCTGTATACTCCCTTTGCATTTATAACGAAGTATGTAATGTAGCTATATCTGCAAAGTTTATCCGGATTAAAATGAAATAGAATCCTTCCTAGGATATATATTGTATCCATTAATAAATGATAAGAGGGTAGCGAAAGTCTGGGGAATGTTACATTTCAGAATTCATCCGTTGTCAATGAAGTTATATATGACAATATAACCTTAAGTTCAAAAAGTACTCGGAGTTATTAATAATACGGAAATCAATTATCATAATCCAAATTACACAACATTTCCTTCAAAATCATTCCCTTCCACAAGACATATTTCTGCCAGTGCGTGTAAAGTGACCAGAAGCATTGTTGGAAACTGTTTTGTGAAACATAGAGCTATTGTCATATTTACAGTTACTTCATCAGCATTCGCGGATCGTTTTTCTTCAAATGAGTTTACGGCCGTCTAAAGAGAAAGAAGTCAGGTGGTGACGATCTGGAGAGCTTGGAGGATGCTCCAAAGCAATGATCTTGTGCCTAGCAAAGCAATTTTTAATGAGTACTCGATGTGATGGTGCGTTGTCGCAAAAGGCACCATGTGCTTTGTGTCCATATTTCCTTAATAGTCCTAGAATCGCACACCAGGGTCACTGTGACCCTGCATCACGTTATTTCGTTCTGCGCATGTGCTGGGTGACGAACATAGGCGGCTCCCACCAGTGTAAATTCAGTATTCAGCGAGATCCCTTTAGGACAGAAGTTCGAAATTCTAATAAAGGATCTTTCAACAAGAGTGTCCTATTTTTAACATGTGATAGCTGCCGTTGTTATTGAGATAGAGCAGTCATTTTTTTCATGTGGTTACAGTTGTTATTGACAAATAGCCAGGGGACGTTACAGCATTCAACAACGCATAGAAATTGTGAAAATTTATTATCAAAATGGATCATATGTTCGCCAAAGCTTCCGTGTATTCGTGAAGTTTACAGTGCGCATAATCGTCTCTGCGAGAGAACGATTCGGTGTTTGATCGATAAATTTGAAAGAAGTGGTTCTGTCAGCGATCAAAGAATGCCTGTACGTAATCGATGTAAGCGCTCCAACGAAAACATAGGCGCCATTCGTGAGAGTGTACGCGAGAACGAAAACAAATCAATTGCTCGTCGAGCGCAAGAGTTTGGGCTTTTGCCGACCACAACTTGGCAAAAATGATAACTCAAGAACTATAGCCCAACGACCATAGGTTACGCCGTGTATTCCTGACTGGGCTATGGAGCAATTGAAAGCTGACCCGGATTTTTGTCGAAAAATCATCTTCAGCGACGAAGCCCACTCTTGGATGAATGGTTGTGTTAAAAAAATTGCCGCTATTGCAGCAATTACAATCCAATGCAGATTCAAGAACGACCACTTCATCCCCAAAAGGTTACTGTGTCGTGTGAATTTTGGTATGGTGGAATCATTGGTTCATATTTTTTTTCCAAGATGAAGATGGAGAAGCTCTGTCAATGGAGAAAGATACGGGCTCTTATAAGGGACTATTTTGGCCTGAATTGGATGGTATTGATCTCAGAAACATCTGGTTCTAGCAAGATGGTGCCACATGTTACACTGCTCTCGAAACAATCTATCTTTTGAAGGAGAAATTCAGAGGTTTCATCATTTCCCGTGGTGGTGATGTTAACTGGCCCCCTGAGGTCATGTGATTTTAAAGCCGTTGGATTACTTCTTGTGGGGTTATGTTAAATCTTGAGTTTATTTCAATAAGCCAGAAACAGTATATGATCTTATGAATAACATCGCGTGTTATTCGTGAAGTTGAACCTAATTTACGTTCTTCTGTCATTGCAAATTGTGTCAACCGTATACGCGCAACCCAACTAAGGCGCGGCGGTCACTTAACTGATGTTCTCTTCCACACTAATGACATTAATTATGTTCCAAAATAAAAAATAAATAAACCGCTATCATTTATAGAACGTGTTTTATATAAGTTCAAAGATAGGACACTCTTGTTGATAGACCCTATACTTCATTTGTTAGATATTTGGTACAGATAAGTAATACAGAGTCAGCGTGACCCTGGTGTACTGTATTATTAATTTTTCTGCAAAAAGAGTGTGAAATACGTAGTCATGAAAATGGCATATAGAAATGATATTTATGCATCTGATGAGGAATTACAAGCAGCGTTATTGGAGGAATGAATAATGAAGGTGATGAAATAGTCTCTGAAGATGATGTCCCTCCAGAACCTATGGACTATGTTGGAAGTAACCAATCTGCCGAGGATTCAGGTGATCAGGTGAGAAACCACCTGACCGTCTTCTGAAACACAGTCATTACTGATAAACGCGAAAGATGTTCCATTTGCTCTATTCTATGGGCAGAAAAACATCCTTTAGTGTGTGAGAAATGTAAGAAACCATACTGTTCTCAACACAGCACTAAATAGTGCCAAAGTAGTAACAAAAATGAATGAAACAAGTGCAACCATCCTACCAAATGGAATTCATATAGAAAGGCTCCCCTATTACTTCTCAGTTTATTCTAGTGACTTACACGTTCTGATACAAGCATTTTCATACATTACAGAATCCCATAATAAAAAACCATACATAATTATTTTTCAGATTGAAAAAGTGCTATCTTAGCCACCCACAGTATACATACGAAATCAAACTTATGCAAGAAATACAGATGCCATATAACCATGCAATGGAACAAGTTCTGGATTCCATCGCACCAACATATACGAGGCAATGCGAGAGCGGACGAAGTAGCTAAAGCGGCCATCCAAAAACCAACATTTAATGCAGAGATAACAATAAGCCACTCAGATTCAGACTATAAGCTACTTACTGTAATAGGGTCTTCAAACAACAAATGCATTTTTACAAACTTAAACAGGAAACATCAAGTTATCATTACCCGCTTAAAAATTGGACATACGAAGATGATACAGTCCTATCTGATCACCAACTCAGCCGCAGTGTTCAACATGTAAAACTCCTGTGACAGTTTCCCATGTACTTCCAGAATGCCAACGTTATAACTCACACAGGAAAACATATAACATCCAATAATATTAGCTGCCGTAATGATTCAACAGTGCATAAAAATATATAATGTTCTTATACAATATACAACTTTATAATGAATTTAAAACAATGGTAATATAATTATAACCGTTCTGTAATTGTATTGCTCACATAAGAAAAGCATTATCTGTTTATTATCAAATGATACTGTGTATGTACACTGCCGTTTGTGAAAACTGCAACACCAAAAAGGAAACGCATGAATTCAATGAATTTAATACCACAGGTTAGGTACATGACAAATAACAAATGATAAACTATTCAAATCTATACATGGCTTTTGAGCCCTAATATTCAGTATTTGGTGTGGCCTCCATGCGCTGCAATTAGCGCTGCTATACGCCGTGGCATTGAATCAAAAAGGTTTCGAATAAGTTCCTGAGGGATTTCCTTCCACGCAGTTTGTATTCGAGCCCACAAATCCGTGACACTGGTTACTGGAGGACCGTGACGCACCAGGTGCCGACCAACCATATCCCATGTTCCATGGGCGACATGTCAGGCGAAAGTGCAGGCCAGGGAAGCAATGATACCCGTCGCTCTTCGAAGAAGACTTGTACATTCCTCGCAATATGTGGTCAGGCATTGTCCTGTCGAAATGAGGCCTGTGGAGATGCCTGAAGCAGGAGGAGTACCTCAGGCTCTACAACCACCATTAGGTACCGGTTGCTGTTCAAAGTGCCCTCAATTCGTAGGAGGCGAGATCGGTTGTTGTAACCAATGGCGCCCCAAACCATCACAACTGGTGTTTGTCCGCTATGCCGCTCAACAATGCAGCACTACAGGTTGCGCTCACCACGGTACCGCCGGACACGTATGAGGCCATCACTGTAGGTCACGTTGAAGCGGAACTCGTCCGAAAAGACTACATTTTACCACTCAGCACCCCAGTGACGGTGTTCACGTGCCCATTTTAGTCGGAGGAGCTTTTGGTTTCTCGATAATGGAAGCCGACGTAATGGCGTGCATGTAACCAGTCCAACCTGCAGCAGACGGCGACGAACCGTTGATGCAGACAAGTTCACATCTGTTACGGTGCTCCAGCGTCGAGCCAACACTGTGGATGAAGCTGTACGGTCCATTATGGCCATGCGGACAAGATGACGATCATCCCGTGCTGCGGTCATGTTCCGTGGTCCAGTATCCGCTCTTCGCTGCGTACGACCTTCATCTATCCACTGCTTCCACACAAGCATCACTGCTGTAGCAGCATGCCCTGTACGAGCCGAAATGTCGCGGTATGACAAACCCGTTTTCCGGAGACCGATCATTCTGTCCCGTTCGAACTCACTCACATGCCAATATGGCTCCCTTTGACGTGGACGAGGCATACTGGCACCTCCTTTATTGTTTCCACCTTGTTTAACAGCTCTGCACTGACTACACTGGACGCAACACTGATCTTGTCGGACTGACACGAGAGAGCTCTGCTCGACCTAAGTGTACCCCATCTCTCTGCAAACCTAATCACTTATTGCTTGCACACTCTTCTACACCTCCACCAAGTTTGGAGTTATTCGGGAAATTCTTTCTTGGTGTTGAAATTTTCACAAACGGCAGTGTGTATTCCTAGAAATCTATTAATGTTCAACCACCACTGTATTAATGTAAGAGTCGCGAATACACTTTTGTGAGTTAAAATAACTTAAAATAAATAAATAAATTAAAAGAAAAAGCATTGGCATAAATGTGAATACTACACGAGTTATTTTAGTCTGCATGCCATCAATTTTATGATTTGTTTATGAAAAAAAGTACTTTAGTTTGTTCTTCATATACATTTTTATTTTGCCATTATTACTTCTCTATTAGATACTGACTACTTGTTGCCTTAAAATTCACAGGAATAAAATATTTTAATTTCTAGATATCAATTATGGTATATTCTGTATTTTGAAAGTCTGATATCCTTATAACATTCTACTGGATTAATATAATTTCCGTAAAAGATTAAGGGTCATTATGACCCTGCTGTGCAACTCATGTGACACTTCCTGAGGTTAACAGTTGTAGGGTTAGTGCATACCTGAGGCGACGGAGGATATGCACACATATTTCTTTTGTTACAGTATGACGTGGAATAAACTTAATGTGGAAGAGACAACGCATACAATTTTAATAGTTGGTTCATTTGTTTCAGTTGTTGATCGATGCAAGCAACAAACTGATTTCTATGCAAAGGCAACATCTATTATGATCATCAAAAATCATAAACGTTACCAACTAATAAAATAATATATATTAAAAGGTAAATATTACACTCCGGGAACCTTCTGAAGCTAGTATATACATTCTTCTTTGCCCCACAGAGTAGAAGTGGCACTTTTCAATAAAAATTCTCACTTCAGCTGGAACCTAATATAAATTAATTTGACAATTGAACCACTACAGAAAATAAATACAGGAGAAAAATTATTTAAGCATTATTTTTTATACACCCACTCTAAAACAGCTGCATGTCGGACTGCTCACACGCCGAAAAATAAGCCGCTAAGTCCTCATGGAAACTTTTGGCGGCATAATAAACAAAATCCAGATGGCGGTGATCACACCGTTCACAAGACAAAAACATTGCTTATCTTGCATCAGTCTCTAAATTAAATATATTCATTCTGAAACTGCTGCCCAGATTTTCCTGGCAGCAACTCCGATTCAATGCTCCCACTCGAATTAAAATTTCCTCGGTCTTCACCCATATTCTCAGTCACAAGTTTGCTGTTTAGAAACGAGTGCTCAGAACAACCACTGCCATTTGCATCCGCATCTCGTACTGTAACAGTCAACGATTCCTAGGAGGCGTTGATACGGTTCATAGCCTAGGCGGAGTGAGAATATGTGAACAAATGACCAACACTATGTGATGAAAAGTATCCGGAACCCCCACAAACATACTTTTTTCATCTTAGGTGCATTGTGCTGCCACCTACTGCCTGGTACTCATTATCCGCGTCCTCATTAGCCATTGGACATCGTGAAACAGCAGAATGGGACGCTCCGTGGAACTCACGGTCTATGAACGTGGTCAAGTGATTGGGTGTCACTTGTGTCAGAAGTCTGTACGCGAGATTTCCACACCCCTAAGCATCCCTAGGTCCACTGTTTCTGGTGTGCTAGTGAAGTGGAAACGTGAAGGGACATGTATAGCACAAAGAGTACAGGCCGAGCTTCTCTGTTGACTGACAGAGACCGCTGACATTTGAAGAGATTCGTAAAGAGTAATAGACAGACAACTATCCAGACCATCACACAAGAATTCTAAAACTGCATCAGGATCCATTCCAAGTACTATGGCAGTTAGGCGTGAGGTGAGAAACCTTGGTTTCCATGGCCGTGCGGCTGCTCATAAGGAACACATCACGCAGGAAAATGCCAAACAACGCCTCGCTGGGTGTAAAGAGCGTCAACATTACACGATTGAACAGTGGCAAAACTTGTGTAGAGTGACGAATCGCGGTACACAATGTGGCGATCCGATGGCAGGGTGTGGGTATGGCGAATGCCCGTTGAACGCCATCTGCCAGCGTGTAGTGCCAGCTTCCCACTGTTGAAGAGCAATTCGGGGATGGCGATTGCATCTTTCAACACGATCGAGCACCTATTCATACTGCACGGGCTGTGGCGGAGGGGTTACACGACAATAACATCCCTGTAATGGTCTGGCCTGCACAGAGTCCTGACTTGAATCCTATAAAAAACCTTTGGGATGTTTTGGAACGCCGACTTCGTGCCAGGCCTCACCGACCTACATCGATACCTCTCCTCAGTTCCGCACCCCATGAAGAATGGGCTGCCATTCCCCAAGAAACCTTCCAGCATCTGATTGAAAGTATGCCTGCGAGAGTGAACGCTGTCATCAAGGCTAAGGGTGGGCCAACATCATAATGAATTCCAGCATTACCAGGGCGCCACAAACTTGTACGTCATTTTCAGCCAGGTGTCCGGATACTTTTGATCACGTAGTGTACTATGTTTGTTATGTTTATGCATTACTTATATTACATTTGTTTTATTTAGTATAATTTAGAGAGCGTTTACTAAAAACTATTCTATGCACCACACACGCTTAAGCCTTATTCCGCGTACTTGATATATAAATATCTATTAAAATATACAGTATAGAAACCAAAATTGAGTATACATTAGTGATGAACAGAGAATGAAAAATATATACCTGCTGCCAACTTAAATTAAACGATGCAAGACATTGACTAAACAAAACTTGATTGAAGTCCTTAAAGTTTCTTTTTTTAATTTATTTATTAAATGAGGCATTTGTATACTTCAATGTATACCCTTATCTAACCATTGCATCAACAATGTGCAAATACTCCCTAAAATAATTATTATATTTGAATTTTTTAATTCCCTGGAATGGCTGAGAAATATGAAATTACTAAAAGAGAGAATAAAGTTCGCCGAGGGCTAACTAAAAATTCAGTGAAAATTGTTGCAGCAATATAAGAGCAATTGAAGGGATAGCAAGAAGGTCTACTACTACGGTGTGTTAATATGCGGCGGGCAAGGTGTTGATTAAAGGTTGAGAGCTCAGCCGCTAACTTTGTATAGAAGGAGCTTGTTAACCACCCCCCCCCAAAAAAAAACTGGCTCAATGAACAGGTAGGTTGTTATAGTCAACTTAGGTATGCAATTAGGAAAAACTGGAACATGCTGTTACTTAGAAAGGTATTATATCATTGAATTAATAAGCCCTATTTCCAGGAAACGCAACGCCTTTTTAACCCACTAGCCATGAGTGAGATTTGCTTCGTGACCCAAAGTTTGTGACTCAATTTCTCGGATATGCCTCCAGTAGTACAGCGTGGCCGTTTTTTTATTTGGGCAGCTGCAGCATTATCTTCGGCCAGAAGTGCGTAAGCCATTCAACTGTTTACTTGTACGGAGTTGGAACCCAGCACCACCAGATTGAGAACCGAGAAAGCTGACTGCGCTATTACTACGCTAACTGCTGTTTGTCTCTGCAATTGCGGCTATTGTAGACACAAATGTAGCTATTTTCGCATTTGTGGAAGTGAAGCTACTATTTTAGAGTGGAAAACTACACACGTTTTTTTTTTCATAGACGTTTAAAAAGAAATGACATTGTTGGGCACATCTGCCCATAAATAAATTCAAAGCCGAAGACGTGATCTTAGGCATTAAAGGCGCCTTATTAAAGAAAACAAAGAGTATTTAATTAATTTGCACTGCTTCAGAAAATTATTTTTATCATATTTAAAAGAGCAATTTAACCTTAAGGAATGCGTGGAATATTGTTTTATCCTAGGGCTGGTTGTACGAATGTGTAATAAATTTTATAAATGCGACGCCGAATTGTATTAGGTATTACTATTACTTATATACCTATTCCACTAGTATGATATCTAAAGCTTAAGTCCACTATCCTAAGAGTTATTCATGGGCAGTTTAATGATACCTACATCTTTTCCATGTAAAGGTGGTTTGGATTGAGAAAATTTTCTTGAAAAATCTTAGCCTGATATCCCTAAATGGTTCTAATCAGTGTGTTAAATATAGTACAGAGAGAGCCAAAAAAACTACGAACCGGCTGCGCGGCGCTTTTCCTGCCCGCGTCCTCGGTATTCGTTGCCGTCTGTCGCTATCATAGAAAGGCGCGGATGAAACCATACAACATTTTTAAAACTACTTTTAAAGCCTTTACTTACCAGTTTTATGAAAGAGATGCTGAAACTGGCCACCGTCGTTGTCCATACATTTTTGGCACCTCTTTAGGAAACTATCCATCACTCGCCGTAGTTCTCGTTGAGAAATGCTGGCAATTTCCTGTCGGATATTTTTTTTTAATTCTTCCAGGGTGTGTGAGCTTGTCTTGTACACTTTTTTTTAAGTTAACTCAGATATAGGAATCTCAGGGGGTTAGGTTGGGAGACTGAGGGAGCCACAAATTTCTACTAATAATTCTGTCCTCAAACACACTTTCATAAAGTTAAGTAAAGCCTTTAAAAGAAGTTTTAAACATGTTGTATGGTTTCTTCCGCGCCTTTCTATGATAGCGGCAGACGGCAACGAGAACCGAGGACGCGGACAAGAAAAACACCGAGCAGCCGGTTCATAGTCCTTTGGCTCTCCCTGTATTTATCCGAGTATTCGTGTTTGATTCGCACATTTTTTGTGTTTATTTTGGATACAGCGAAATCAAAAAATTTACTTTGTGGTGCGATATAAATATGGGACTTTTGGACAGAGGAACCAATGTTGCCTCCATCTTCAGGGTAGAAAAAGTAAAGAGTTTATTTAATTATGGTTAACCTCAATAAAAGTAACGTATATCTGTTTCGTTTTCTTAAGAGACTTAGCAATTTAACAGGAAGCTACACCCTTTTATGCCACAGAATTAACAAGTTCCTTAACCAGTTGGAGTTATGAAATTCAATAGCGTTACAGGATCTCTTTCCTCCTCATGGGCTTTCCCGCCAACTATCCGAGTTTTTACCTGTCAGGAGCAGGCAAATTCTAGGGGTGGGGATGAAACCCCTGTCAGCCCTGAACTGACGAGCAGAAAGGGAGGCAATAAATACGTTAGAACCTTCTCTTGTTGAGAAGAATGAACGTGCATTTTGCATGATAAGTGGATTAAGCCAAATGAAGTTTCTCCTGAAGATGACGTCACTACTCATCCAGACAATGAATAGCGTAGGATATTAAATATAATTTATTGTGTGGGTATCCTAAATAGTTCGTTGCCTTTGTTTTGCACTACAGAGACTTCGCTCTCTGCAAAGAGATGAATAGATGTGATATTAGCACAAAAAATTACCAAGCAAGCCCTCCAGGTTTAATCCCCGTAGTTTCAGAAGATTTAATTACATTTATACAAAACTGGGTTGTAATTTACAGTAGAAGCCTTATATAAAAATCCCAGAATTAACAAAATGAATGACAAATGTACTGAATTCCAGAAATGAATGACAAATTTATTCGTAAAAGAGTAAGTTTCAAAATTCGTTTCAAACTTCAAACGCTAAACTTACTTACTTACTTGTCCGGGTGCAGTTTGAAAGATGTATTTATTTATTAGCACCACGTATGGACGCCAATTTGAAGAAAGTTTTGTTGTTTCAGGTATGCAAAAGCCGACTTGAAGTAGGAGTATTGAAGGAGTTGTATTATAGTTCAACTGTTGGGGAGCCAAACTTGAAGTTTGTTTGCAACCGCACGTATGGTACCCGGTATCCGGTAGCCTTCGTCCTAAGTTTTAAAAAAATATTAACTTTGTAATTTGACTGTATTATTGTTAAACACATGGATTTCTTAGCAGGGCGTGATGCGACAAGAATGTTGGCTCACACAGATTATGATTTTACTTCACTACATTTATTAATCCTTGACACGATTTAAATACTTCACTGATATAGAGAGCTGCGAGATTCTTTTTATTAATTAATTATACTTTTTAACACGTAAACTAATTTTTCGTCTCACACGAACACGTATTATATTTCTTGAGGACACTTTTTGCGTCTGGTTAGAAACGCTGTCTAGAAGCAACTGAACTCTGTATTTGAAAAGTTTGCTATATTTCAGTTTCTGATTGGCTAATCCTAGTCCAATAGAATACCTTTATTTAACTAAAGCTTTTTCTGGTTGTTGATTTGCTATTTTATAAACTGTCACTAAAATTACATTATTTTTACTCCAAGAATCACAAGTAGTACTTCTAAATTTTCTTACTCATTATTGACTCAAGGTTACCTCATTGTTACCTCATTAGCAACTTTTAACTTATTATTCTCACAGCTCTTACATTATTAAATTACGTAATGTATTCACATAATATTATTACACATGGATACAATACTATAAGCATATGCAATCTCGTTACATACATTTTACAAATTATTACATACACATATTGCTTCAAGGCGGGCTATTATTGAATTTACATATTATATAATTTGACTGAAATTATTTAAGTGTTAAAAATACCGCCTCAAGTTTTGTCATGTAGCATTCGCTATGGACAAATACTATGTCTCAGATAGTAGAACATTAAAACCCTTTTTCTGTCCAAAATAAGTTACAAATGCCACACATTTTCCAATAATCAGGTTTGATGGAATGGAATTCTTAATTGCCATTTGAGTGAGGCGAATACCCGTCTCTACCATCGCAAATTTCCTTAAACGGCGCAGTTGTTCATTTTGACAAGATGTACATGACCATAATTTTGTAGAAATTGCAGTGAATTATTCGATAGCACGTAGTCTTGTTCTTAGAATAATCTTCTGGAGGATGTGGATGATGAAATTATAAAGAGGTTCAGGCTGTTCCTTCTTAGGAGCGCGATGTTGCGTCTAAAGATGTTTTAGGTGGGGCAGTTGAGCCGAGAATCGAACGCTGATCGTTAAGAAAACAAGTGGTATTAACGAAATAATGATGGAGTGCACATTACACACTTCCAGCATTCATAGCCTCAGGAAATTCCGTCGAGCTCGTCATCAAGGGCTAATTTATAACAATAGAGTCTTATGAATCCATTGCAGGGCCGGTCAACCCTAGGCCCGCGGGCTAAGTAATAGCCCGTAAAGAAATTGTTAATGGCCCGCTGACAGCTTAAGAACCGAAGTGAACCTATTTATCATTACGAACCCTTCTTCTTTCGAATCTGAAAACAGTAACATAGATTATTCATAAATCTGTTTTACATTTCAAAGTTTGAGATTCATAAATACTCTCCCTTCTTGCATAAAAGAGAAATCTAAAACCACTCAGGACCTTATAATAAGTTTAAAGATCGTTGTGAATCACTCACTTCCCCTAATTTAACTGAATTCTGGAAATGTATCCCTTTAGACCGGCTACCTGAAATTTACTATCCTGTTCTAAGGTTCGAAAATATCCAAAAATTGGTAAATGAAAAGCAAGGTCAATATTACAGGTCTTTCAAATACGTATGCTCATATTAAACACTGTAACAAGAAGCATTTCTATTTAATGTTTCCTTTCATGATAATTTTTTTAAGTGAAAAATGGTTTGGTATTCTTTCCAAATACAACAGTGAATAATAAGAATAACTGAATTACTTTTAATACATGTGTTATACATCGGCCTACAGCTACAGTTACCTGAACACTTATATAACTTCAAAATATAAATTCAAAATAATTACAGAAAATTAAGTTACGTGGTCCTTCAAAAAAAATCTATAAATTTACTACCCCAAGCTCAAAATAGGTTTGCCATCCCTGCTCTATTATCTAAATTATAAATATTGCACAAAACACCCAATGTGTTGAAGAAAAGTGCAAAGTTATTGTAATACTCTTTGAGAAAATCCAAGCTGGGTCAGTGCTTTTATTTCGTGCTTGAAAGTTTAATCCTCATGTAACTTTGAAAGCCCTGCTTAATTCCTCAAATCCCAAATACAGATCATTTTACATTTGTAATTTTCTCTTTTCCTAGGGAGGAGAGAAAAAGGGTACACCTTTTTAAGGTTTTAATGAAACTCCACTTAAAATGTTAGCAGTATTAGATCCCTAGTAAACCAAAACATTCCCAGAGGTGACTTACAAAAACACTGCTGAAATGCAAATTTCCCCGCACAAATAAACGTCAAAAGGTGCGATGAAAAGGGGAGATAGAATTTTAAGTGGTACATAAACATCTCTCGATTATCTCTAAAATACCCGCGGCAACATTAGTTGAACTTGGCGTCCTCCAAGTAGCATAAATATCCCAGAATATGCAAGCAGTTAAATTTAATGTGTGTCAGGGCCTCAACCGTATTTCTACCTGTCACCAAGAGACAAATTATTTTCGAACATCATTGAGTTCACAAAGCTTATGTGTGTCAATGAATCCTTGCGGCGACATTATTTCTCCTCTACTTAAGAAATATGAACAGCGTGGATGCATATGTGCGACTTAAACTACGTTCTCTCTTGGTTTATGAAGTGAGAAGCATAATTTAGTTGAACAGCAAACAACTGTGTTACATTCACATGACTTAATTCTTCATTCTACTTCATGTTAATTGAAACAAACATTTGCACAAATGGTTTCATTAAACATTTCGGATACAGTAGACTGAAGCGACAGTGAAATTTTTATAAAGGAGATCGCTATATGCTGGTTTTGAAATTCTATAGGACCAGCACAATATTGGAGAATTCAAATCACGAGCAACAGATACCTCGGAAAAGTTTAAAGCACAAAAACGTTTACTTGTGAAGATTTTAACGAGAGTTAAACGAGTTTTAACGAGTTATCTACTCGTTTTAACGACATCTATGTTTTTGTGTAGCGACTTTTGTCTATTTCTTAAGGTTTTACAATTATATAAAATTACACAAAATTAATTCACAATAAAGAAAGCTTCGCATAACATTCGCACAAAATTCATGACATACGTTTTATAGACATGCAGTAATTTATCTTAAACATGTGTTCATTTAATCAAAATCATTGGCCATTTTTTAATAAATCAAAGGTTACGAAAAATTTTCCACGTACGCGGTAGTTTGGGGTACAACGATTTTTTGTATCTTTGGAATCTGCTGAGCTTGAATACCAAGTTGGTATATATCCAAAATTTCGTTACGCTATTCACACACACACACAAATTAAAATTTTTTTTCAATTTTATTTTTCTTCATTTTTTGGAGAGCTTTGCTTCACGCATATGAAAACATGTATTTCGGGTGAAATCCGATATTGAATTTTTTGGGTGGAAGACACTACTACTTCTACCTTTCATAGGAGTTTGCAGAGAAAGTGAATATGTCCAGTCGTCGAGATGCGCCATGGTAACAACCTGAATCGATCACGGTCATCTCAACTGACCTCCCACTTTGTTACATGAATCGCGATCTTTCGACATACCACTTCGTACGCCACGTCCTCAGCATATAGTACTAGAGTCACTAGCATGAATGAAGGCGCGTGATTGATTGTAGGTTGCGCAGTAGCACTGGTTTGAGTCGCGTGACCTGCCAGCCAATGAGTAGCATCAGTCAGTCATTTGCTCCTTCCCGTTTGCAAGTCGTGGCGCGTTAGTGGTATTTTTTGACATTAAGCCCGTTGAAAGACGAATGAAGACGCAGAGCGAGCGAAAATGATAGAAAGAGACAATGATTTATCTCTGTCTCTCTCTATACGCAGTAGCTTTCTCCCCACCCGCCTTCGTTGGTGCTCCCGACTAATAAGTGCACCAAGAGTTCCCAGTTGCCCAGTGAGACATTCATTCTCTGCCTATCTTAGCAGCCTGATTACGAAATTACTAAGTGATTTAATATAAGAATTGAGGCAGTATTTTTAACACTTAAATGATTTTAGTGTAATTATATAATATAAAATATAACATCCCGCCTTAAAGCAATGTGTATAATATAATATATAAAATGTACGTACAGTCATTGTATTAATGTTTATATTATTATGTACATGTTTAATAATGTTATGTGAATGTATTACGTAATTTAATAATGTTGGAGCTGTGAGAATAAGTTAAAATTTGCTAATAATGAGGTAACAATGAGGTAACGTTGAGGCAATAATGAATTAGAAAGTTTAATAACGCTACTAGTAATTCTTGGAGCAACAATAATGCAATTTTTGAGACAGTTTATAAATAGCCAATCAACATCCAGAAAAAAGCTTAAGTTAAATAAAAGTATTCTACTGGAGTAGGATTAGCCAATCAGAAACTGAAATAGAGCAAATTGTACAAATTCAGAAGTCAGTTGCTAGCAGACAGCGTTCCTAACTGGACGCGAGACGCTCCTCGAAAAGTTTAATACGTATCCAGTGTGAGACGAAAATTCATTACGGCGAGAATATAAAGTTTGTGTTAGAAAGTACAAGTAATTAATAAATAATCTCACAGCTCTCTATATCAGAGAAGCGTTATTTAATCGTGTGAAGGATTAATAAAAGGGGAGAAGTAAAAATTATAGTATGTGTAAGCCTACATTCTTCAGCCGCACCACTCCCTGTTAACAAATTCATGTCTCTACAAATTAATACTGACGTAGCCGAAGCAAACATAAATATATAATATTTAAAGAAACATTCAAATTACAAAGTTAATATTTTTAAACTTGGGGCGAAGGCTACCGGAAACCTTTTACCATATGTGCGGTTGCAACCACTTCAAGTTCGGCTCCCCAACAGTCGAAATACAACTCCTCCTTCAATAAAGTCTACTTCAGAATACACACCAAGTTTAAAATTCAGCTTTCATGACGGTCTTCTGTGTGTGTATTCAGTTATTTTACTGCAGGACTTAATAACAAATCTATAAAGAATACGGGTGCGCGTCACGCTGCTTTTAGCGTTGTTGCTGGTGACGCTGTATTTCGTCGTATCGGTAAGGCTGTCTGAGCAAGATTTTATGATAGCTAATAATAATGCTAATATGATAGTTTTCTTTCAAAATAGAAATATTACTTGCATTTTAAGAACAATGCTACTTTTTATACGAACTGAAGTTGAATACTTTTAAATCTCCCAATCTCTTAAGAATGACATTAATACTGTAACGACCATGCGTGAGCTTTGATTCACAACGGGGAAGTTGCGCATCAGGTTTCAAAAACTTTTGCAATTGGGACACGCTAAGTAACGAGGACGATACTTTACTGATCTATTCCTTCAAAATGTAATTATTGGCCGCTTAAGTGGTCCAACAGTCTCAATCTTTCGCGCGTCCAGCTGCAACTCAAACGCTAATTTTGGGTCTCAGATCCCCAGCGTAATTCAGTATGTTTTAAAGAGTGTCTCAAGTTCTGCCATCATATCCAGTCAAGTCATGGAAATGTACGCTTAAGTCCTTGTCCTTAATTTGATCCATTAAATGATAGCTTTTATAGAATCTGTTGTTTTTATTTCACATAACCCTAGCTTCACAATGGCGCCCCTCAACCCGATTTTCTCTTTCTTCTGATGCTTCTACCCCCTGTTGTTTGCAACTCCCGGGGTCACTACAATTTCCAATTTTTTTTTACTACTTATCTAGAGGAAGTATTGCAATCCACCCAAAAATTCGATACGTGGGTTTCACCGAAACACATGTTTTGAGACTTCTTGAACCCAAAAATAAGATAGATTGACTACTGCTCACGCAAAGGAGTCCTCTGAGGATGCCCAATACAGATTTGGGCGAAACATTAGGAACGATACCTGCAACCTAATAAAAAAAAACAGTATTTCATCTGGACGCCGGTCGTGAAATCCTTAGTATATACATTTGTATTAAAGTTTCCCTTTCCATACACATTTTACAGCTAAAAACGTAGACATTTTCAAACTGTTTTCCTTTTCTAACTGAGCTGAATACAAATCCGTGACAGGATGAAGAATGCAATATATTTATGTGCTAAAGTATGGAATATTCCATTTAAAAAAACTCACAACTTTGTATCATCACGTATTTCAGGAGCACCCTGTATAACAACCAGTCGCTCCATATTCCAAGCCTTGATAAACACAACAACGTGAACGCAAATCAATGCTTAAACATACCACTCCTCCACACCAGTTATAGAACTATCTCACAGGTATTGGGACACCTGTATAAAAAATAAAGTTGTAATTAATTTTAATTATTACAATTTGAAAATTTCCATTTTACAAAAAAAATATATAAAAAAATAAAATTGTATGCTTGCTGCTTGCCTCGTGTAGCATGAAAACTCCGTTATGAAATTTTAGTTGTACGCATTTACTGAAACTTTCCTTGGAAGCGGTTCATTTAGAGTTAAAACATATTACATATGCCACAATGTAATGACACAGTCCCGAGTAAGACGTATCAGATCTTTAAAGGATGGAAACATTAATGAATAACAGTTTTCAGCAGGATGTGGCACACACTTTAATGAACTCACTTGAAGAGGAACTGTATTTTTTTAAATTAACAACTGGCGGCAAGAGGCGGAAGAGAGCAATGGTCCTTGAAAACCTAACAGCGTCTTGGGATGCTTTTAAACGCGAGGGGAGATACGGAAGATAAAAATAAGGTTCCAGACCAAAAGGGACAAGAACCATAGACACTGGTGTCATCAATTCTTCTTTGTGAAACGTTTCGGACGCTTTAGAAAAAAATGCATAGGCGACTATAATTCCTTTCCTGACAAGTCCCGTTAGTCTGAAGCAACCCATAGGTGAATTTCCCAAGAAATATTTTTTTTCTTCTTTAATCAAGGATTAGGTCACTGCCTGTTCCGGTCTGACATAATCCAACGTTTCCTAGGTTGCCCCATTGGCCTCTCTCCGTTTTGTTTATTTGGGAATTCTGAGAGACTTTTGAGTAGGGTAAAACAAATTCTTACACTCTCTTTTGTTTGTTCTCTTTCCGTGTATACACTGAAAACCTTGTATATAAGCAAATGGCTGTAAAACACAAATTTTGTTTCGTTTTTCTTCAATATTAAAAAAAAGAAGGTTAACTCGTAGGTTTATTTTTACTGATGATCAAGGCCCGGATTTTGGTGACCTGACCTAAAATGACTAAAATGTTTAAAAAACTACATCACAAAAGTTACTTAAAAACTGAGTTTTAATTAACTAAGATTACTGCACAGAACGTTATAAATTAATTTATACACCGGTATAACTGGAATACAAGCAGAAAAAGTAGGCATAAGAATGAGATAATTTAGTAATTAATTAATAATGCATATTTCTTCCATGTTCTTGTTTGAGAATCTGAGAAGAAAATTATGAAAATTTTTTTAAGTAGTTCTTACAAAACTGTAGCAATAGATTAGCTCTTTTGGGTTCTAGGAGTATACAAAATTCATAGCAAATGAAGACTCCACAGCCTGACAAGGACATAGCATTCTGACTGTATGCATTTATTATCGCGAAAAAGGAAAAAAACTGACCTATCTCATCCCTACTTTGGGACATAATTACATAACTATAATTATATCTGCTCCCCTATTAATAGCCATCCCTCCAGCCATAAACAACCCTTTAAAGACTAACCATTAAATAGCAGTACATAGTTACCCTTATTTCTCAAATGAATAGTGAAATGTGTAATGTTTGAAAAGTTACCCTTATGTAAAATGTCAATAATGTAAGACTTCTTATGTATTAAATACAAGTGCATTAAAAATGAAAATAAAAAACCTACAAATAGAAAATGGCTAAAATTATCAAAGTGACCTAATGTGGGACACATAAGATTTTATGTACACAATGCCTATGATGCAACAATTAAACGATGACATGTCATCAGAACCCGGACCCTGTTCATGATTAAAAGTGTATCCCATAAACCGGTTTTAATGTTATTTGCGATTTATGTTGAAAACAGGAGGTATTTCATAGTAAAAATATCCAGAATCTGAATTTAAGTTTTATAAAAAATATGTTTTGTTGTCTGGAAGTATATTTGAAAAAATATCAGTGCTTTTGTATGCACGCGCGCGCGCGCGCGCGTGCGTGCGTGTGTGTGTGTGTGTGTGTTGCGTATGTAAAACTCCAATCGCGTAATTGAAACTCAGCCCTTTCTATACCTGATGTTTCTTTGTCTACTTGAATTAACGTGGCAGAGGTAGAGGGTACAGAGAAGAATGGAAAAATATTTTAAAACTCACTTCAGTGAAAAAAGAAATTAGAAGGAAAGAAAAGCTTCAATTGTATTTAGGGAAGGCTTGTATCTTATCGTCCTTAACGGAAGGGACTCGGTACCGATCCAGAGGGGATATTGCACCCACGCCCCATGAGGGGGTCTCCGGGAGGAAGGATGAAGCGAGAGAAGACACCGGGCGATCGGATCCAGGAGTGACGGTGCAGCAATGATACGGTCTCTTAAGTTTCAAGAATTAAACACTCCGGCAGACGACAGACAGACAGATAGACAGACCGAAGACCCAGCTACCATACAGAGGGGGTCCAACGCCCCTCAAGGGGGTTCGATACCCCGCGGGCAGCCGAAAGCCGAGGGACGGTGGGAGTCCACAGAGAACATCCTTTTCCCCTGTTACAATGTGCCGAAACACCATCGCCGACACCTCCGACCTTAAAGAGACCAACGGGATGAAGGATGAACGAAATGATGAAAGGAACGAAATGGAGGGACAGGAAATCCGGGGGCTGAAAGAAACCACCCCATTCGCCTGACGACCCGGGAAAACCCCGAAAAAACCCGTGGATCAGAATGAGTAGTCGCGAGAATCGAACCCGAGACCGTCCGAATGCGGGCCACAGAGTTGCCGTCTGAGCTTCCCGTTCGGTGAACTATGTATAGAACAACAGTTAACACACAGTTACGCTATAGCTTAGCATTTTTGTTTGGTATAAACAGTATTTACCGCTGGAGTCATACGTAGCAACTACGCATCGAAGCTAAATAGTGCCTGAACTTGCACAGAAGTCCAGAATGGTGTCTGCTCTATGGATAATTAGTAATAATGCACGTTGTGTTTGTTTCCTTTTATTGAAATGCACAAAAATAAAATCGGTTGTTCTTAGTCTGCGCTATTAAACCTGTAAATAATCGTTTTTTGTCCAGCTGACATTTTTGTGGAAATAGTAGTATGTATTCGGAAATGCGCAATAATGAGCTCTAGACTGTTGTTTGCCTTCGTGTTGTTTGACCTTCATAGCGACAGTGCGGACATATGATTACTTACACAATCTATACAGAATGCTGTAGCAAAAGAGAGAGAGAGAGAGAGAAAAAAAAACCTAGTTTTTCTACTTTTCATTTTATGAACATAAAACAGTATATAAAAGTGTAGCTATTTACTTGCAACATTGAAGAAATCTGCTTCATGTAATGTCGTATTTGTTCCTCGACTTCTTTGGTAACAGTTCCAACATTATCCACTCCGCTGCTTGCAAAATATCTTCTAATTCTGCACATTCATTTGCGACATTGAAATAATGGTCATTGTATTAATCGATACAAAACCTCCGTTTAATATACATATGAATTTCATCGTAAACAACAAGGATGGTAACAATGGAGTGCTACAAAAGTCTTATTCCATTAAGTGTAAAAATCTTCAATTTCTAGTATTAGTGGCTCTGTTAAAAGCTTTACTTTTAGTGCCAGCTGACTACCGTTTTATATTTCCTTAAATACCAGTATAAAACACAAATTTTTCTTTACTTTTTTGAATTGGTTAACAAGTGAAATCATTTATCTATTTTTGCATCTGGTTGTTTAAAACTGGATTTCACTTCAAATAAAAACATATCCACACTTCCTTCCTGACTTTCTTTCTTTCTATTAATCAAAGCTAATTTTAGTATGTGTGATTGGAATTCATTTCCTTGAACAGTTTCCAGTTAAAGGAGCTACCTTGGCAATTAAATATAACTAGCAAACATTAAGGTTTTTGCATAATAACATAACATATTTACAGAGTTCATCAGATATTTAAACCTCCAAGAACTGTGAGGCATACGTCGCCTTACTCCTTTAAATTGAACTAATCTCGTTTACATGTTGTGGAAAGAGCGCGGTTGCCCTTAAGTCTAAAACCTTCTTCTTCAAGGCAAAGAGATGTAAAAAGAAATTAAACTGAGTTTTATTTATGGACGCTCTTTAACTGCTATGGTTCTTAGCGTCCTATTCTAAATGGGGCGTGAAAGACCGGAAATGTTGCTCAGAATCCCCTTTTTCAGGCTTGAGGTACGTTTACGTACCGTGAATCTAGGACACTAGACCACCGGCTTTACTTCCCTTCCGAAGGAAGCCATGCTAAGGATTTTTATGCCCGAAAAAATCATTACCCTCCGCTGGGTTTCAACCTAGAGACTATCATGGCAAAGAGATCTGCTTATAAAATGTATGCAGAAGCCTATTTACGGTTTGAAGGATGATTTACTCCTGCCGCCTGGTACACTCGCTTCCTTTTATGCCGTCACCATCACCGTAGCTTTGGGAGGCATTCTACTGGTCTTCACAGGTGGAGCAACTATAGCAAGGAGGAGGTGTGTGCATCTGTTTACCTTCTCGCGCCTGCAGTGTCGTCCTCTTTTATTCAAACTAAATTATTCAAACATGAATACGTAAGCAATAGTTTTACTCGTCATCACTTAAAATAAGCATGTTTAAAAATATAACTAAGTATATAATTTCTCCATGAAAAAGTATTTTTATTGACAATATAATGTAAAGCTGAAGTAAATTATACTTTTTACTCTCAAAGAGCACACATTTACTGATATTATTTTAATAATTTGTCCATTCTCCATTCATGTCCAATACCTGATTTAGTCGCCTATGCACTGAATCACTCATTGCCCTCTGGGAACGTTGTCCTGAAATATGGTAACATTAGCGTTTAGGGTCAAGTTCTTCCAGCACCTCAATGATTCAGTGCCTAGACGGCTAAATGAGATATTGAACTAGAATGGAGATTGGACAGATTATTTAAATAATGTCTAGTAAATGGGTCCTCTTTGAGAATCAACAGTATAATTTAATTCAGTTTTACATTACACTGTCATTAAAAATACTTTTTTGGAGAGATTGTGTAAAATAGTGTTATATTTCGTTGTGTATTTAAATTGGACAGATAGTTTCAATAATCTAGTAAATGCGTCCTCTTTGAGAGTAAAAGCATAATGTATTTCGGTTTCCATTACGTTGCCGTTAAAAATATTTTCCTAGAGATATTGTGCAAAATAAGGTTTTGTTTAGTTATATATTTAAACATGGATACGTGATGGCGAGTAAAGTTATTGCTTAAGTTTATATATTCATATCTGAATAATCTAAAATTGTGCACATAAAACAGGATGCCACTGCATGCGCGAAAAGGAAACAGATACACACACCTCCACCTGTGAAGGTCAGTAGAATGCCTCCCAAAGCTGCGGTGACTGAATAAATGGAAGCGAGTGTACCTCGGGAAATAAACTAAACCACTGAACAAATATCACGGAAATAAAGAACCACTGTGGCTTGCTGCTGCAACTGGATGTAAATAAGGATATTGTGACCTGACCCGCAGGAATTACTCTATAAGCCTGCAACGACACACGTGTTTAACTTTGGTTGAAAGTGTTCCTATTTTAATAGAGTAGGGGGAGGAGGAGGAGAAGAGCAAAAAGTTGACATGCAAGAGTTAGATACTGTTAAGGAGACTGATCATTGAAAATTGGGTAAAAAATGGTGAAAAATTACAATTTAGCGTTTTTAATTTATTATATCAGATTCTCAAAGAACGTTTCCCTGTAAATAGTTTGTTATAAGAGGAGTAAAATCAGGGAGTTACTTCATGATTTAAATACTACCGAGCGGAGGGCGTGATTGTAATTTTAAGGCTTCCTCTGATATTATTCATATTTTTTGCAGCTTTTCTAGAAGGCAAGATTTGTTACACCTATGTTAATCAGTTTCTAACTTACGTACTTTAAGTAAAATGTGCACTATTTAATAAAGAATACGCTAGCACAGTTTCAGGCGCTTTTATGAGTAAGTTATCTGGCGAGTTTTTCTCGATTGTAATATTTTAGACGTTTTTCAACATTTAAAATGCTCCTTACCATGCTCTTGTTCCAAGAGCTTATAGCCTCAACAAGAAATTGGTGGCTAAACCCCTGCTTATTTCTCTATATTCTCACGAGCTCATTGGTGTGAGTTATGATATAAATTATGTGAATGTTGTTTCCGTTTGTTGTATATTAGGCCATGATCGCTTAATCTGAAATAATTTCAAGGTAAACATTCATGGTGAATAACGTAATGTGGATAAGTAACTCACAATTTATATGAATAAAGCTGGATGGGTCAATCGATCAATTGAACTAGATAGATATAGATATCGTTCCTTCTAGAGATAGATAAGGACGATAAAAATAGATAAGTATAGATAGATAATAATATATAGATAGATAAGGATGGATGGATGGATGGATAGATAGATAGATAGATAGATAGATAGATAGATAGATAGATAGATAGATAGATAGATAGATAGATAGATAGATAGATAGATAGATAGATAGATAGATAGATCACATTATCAAGACATTCAAAGAGTTTATAATGGGTAGCGAAAGTCATGCGAGTGTAATCGACGTATAATATGAACTTCAGTAGGTATACATTCTCTCTTCAGGCTAAAACTAAGTATTTTTCATCTCTGCTTCCTATGAAAACCTATATGAGCTTGTGGAGTTGTGGCCTATTGCATAGTTTATCTATAAACTATGAAACATATATCCCATCCACCTATAACATGCAGCACTTAACAGGAATCTAATGCGCGTAAATAACGCTTGTAACCATGCCAACCGGCTTAAAGGGAACGTTGCAAGAGGTAACCCGGAAAAAAGATGGAATATTGCCTGCATGGTTCCGTTATCGGCACTCTTCCCAATAAGTGCTCTGCGTTCAAAAATAGGGCTTATGCTTTCGAAATTTGCAAGAGAAATAGGTTGGATATCTACACTTTTTTTGGCCCCTTTTCGTTTTACAGACAGTAAATGAAGCGAACGGATTAAACCCAAATTGTCTCGGCGCCCCAGTCTACCAGTCATTTGCCCTTCGAGGGTGCAACGGTTTTATGGGAACGAAGCGATGTGTGTCGAAGGCGCTTCAGAAATTCAGGATTTGCTACTTTGTGTCTATTTGCTATCTATTGCTTAAATCAACAAACAGTTTTACGTTTAGGAAATCAATTATGTATTTATGCTTGATTTTGCCCAAGGGCTATGCGACCCTTTCTTTCTTTTGATACTTTTTCGAAAATCGTTTTTTTACAATTTTAAATTTTGCATAAATATTTTTATTACAGTTTTAATTTCCTCTTTCTCCAAATTCATTATTAACCTAACAAAATGTCAAAAGCGACTCGGCAATTATTACTACGTTCCGGAGTCTGTTATCTTATTTTTAATACTATGTTATGCTCTTTTATTTTATATATTTAATTATCATCTTTCAATTAACTTTTTCTATATTTGTGGAGAGACAGTTACAATATATTTATCATGGAAATCAAAGTCTTCTTTACGTGCGGATAATTTGCTATTTCTCTACGCGTCTCGCGGAGCTTTGTGTTTAAATGTCTCGTTAGGAGCTTTTCCCAATTAACTATACAGTGCTCAACCTTCCTCCAAATATCTTTTCACTTTTCTCTCTTTATCTTTGGCAATAATTTCTGTTTTGGGTCGATCACGCGACTGCTTCACAAACGATACAATGGCGTTCTTCTTCAACTTGTAGATTTTTCCCCTTCTTTGACTACAGACAATTTATTGTTGACCTTACTTGTTAACCTTTGGCGTTTATTTTAACTGTTGTTTTTCTACATATTATATTTACTTATTAAAACTTAAAATATGTCCTGTCGTTCTTTTCTGTTTTTCTTAAAAAACAGTCCAAGAAAACTTTAGAAAAAGTTATACATGTAGTCCGTCTCATTCCACGTAGCCTTTAGATACCTGTCTGCGGTCCTGACCACTCGTTACGAAAAGGTGGCTGAAGTGCTTTTACCTGTATCCTCCCCTAGAGTCGAGAACCCACAAATTAAAGAAAGATGACAAAAACAGCACTTTCTCTGATCTAAAAATTATTATTGTAACTGTTAAAATTTTCAACAATTAATTCCAGGATTTTAACATAATTTCAGACATAATTTGTTTTCTTCTGTAGCTTATTTTATTTTCTTCTAAACCAAAAATTCGATATCCAGATTTCACCGAAAATACACGTACTGAAGTCCTCTGAATCCAAAAGAAAGCATTTTTAGAAAAAGGTCCGTGTGTGTGGGTTTTATTTTTCTTTGTGTGTGTGTGTGTGTGTGTGTGTGTGTGTCTGAACAGGATAATTTAAAAACGAAAAGTCGATAAAGCACCAAATATGGTATTTGAGTTCAGAGTCCTACAAGGATGCGACAGGAACATTTTCAAGAAAATCTCCCAACACAAATTATCCTTTGCATGGAATAAATTTCATTATTTTTTATTTTCTCAAAAATAGGTAACGATTTTGATTAAAAATAGCACATGTTTAAGCATATTGCATGACAAATAAAATGTATATCTCGACTTTTTGCAAATAGCCTTTGAAGTTGTCTTCATTCTGAATGACTTTTGTATAAGATGGACAAAATCTCACTGCAAAAAAGGAGATCGTTAAATACACAATTAAAAATGTTTGTGGCGTTAACTATTTTGCTATTCGTTTGAATTTTAAAATACTTTGTAGCGGGAACAATGGCACATAAATGTAAATATTAATATTAACGAAAATAATGTGATCGAATTGTAAATATGTGTGTTAACTGTTACTGGATTTCAAGCCACTTTAATGGAGGAGCGTGTAAAGAAGCTGATGGAAATTGAAAGATATAGGGTTAGAGTGGGAGGTACAGATTTGCAGACGGACCCCATAAACCTGCAAAATGACGGCTATCGTCAAACAAGTTTTAATAAACTACAGATAAAGTGAACTGTAATTATTTCGTCTCCTATTTCCACGCCGTAGAGAAACTTATGAATATAGGCCAACACAAAAGTGTTGTAGGATCATTTATTACAGCACATTAACGCCCACGCCTAGAAGGAAGGAAGACGACGAGCAGCCGAGAAATCAAGCGCAACTTTATACTCTTCTTGCAAATCGCTATGTTTTTTCTCGAGTTCATTCAGAGAAAGTAATTTCAAGGCCAACACATAGCGATTTGTTTTTTAAATATTTCACTATCGCCTTAGCCTACTGCATTCTTCTTACACCTGCAGCGAAATTGTAATGAAAGTTTATCTCGAGTAAAAAGAAGTAGACAGAAGAAGAATATTTTGCGGAAGAGTTAATAGAGAAAGTCACATGAATGCAACACATTAGATTTTTTAATGAATGGCACTCCATTCCCTCAAAACTGGGGGTAGGTAGTACTGCTGTTGTGTGACATTAAACGTATCTATTGCAGTAGCAAGTCTCCTCAATGTGAAAAATGAGAAGGAAAATGAAGTTTACTGGGTAACCAGCTCGTATACTGACCCCAACCTCAGTCCAGCCGGATATGTTTATGAAACGCTCGATTGATCCTAAAGATATCATGTTAATGTCGGCTACACCTTGACGCTTCAGGAGTTAATGTTGCTGATATATGCCAAGCGCAGAATGTTTTGTTTTAATGCGATGCAACAGTTGCCAGTAGGCCGCCTTCGGCACTCCAAGCGTTTAATTGTATTGGGGGAAAAACCACTAGCAAAGTGCTATAACCGTCAAACGCTGTCGTTTACACGTTCCTGTGGACGTAAATGTCAGCATATCAGCACGGTGTTACATAAAATGTATTCTCTCGATGGTCAGGCTCCAGCATACACGGTAATTTCAAACGGTGTGTTTTGCTGTCGTCGCTTCGTTAGCAAAACACGTTCGTACATATTATTGCCTCTACCATCGGGTGCAGTGAAATGCTTTTTCCATGGAAAGTTTATACAGTCAGAGCTTACATTTAGTGACATTCTGCAGCCAGTGCCAATTTATGTGAATAAGCGGAGAAAAATTAAAAAATCTGATGTGTTACACTCACATTCCTACTCGCAAAATAAAACCCTACTTTTACTCCTTGTAACATAATCTACTATCTTGCAGTTATGTATAATATATTTTTTGATAGTATGTCAAAATACTTTATATATTGGTTAGACATTGCACTTTGGATGTAGTCGCAGTCATATGTTACATATGCTCATTGCAGGGCCGATAGTTAAATTACTGATTAAACAGTTGAAGGGAATACTAAAAGTTTCCAATCTCTGAAAGTATATCAATTAAGGTGAGATATAAAGTAATTTTCAAATTTTATATAAAAACGTGAAGTAATGCAATGCAGAGGAGAAATGCTCTTGTAGTAGATTTATCATTATATACTCATATTTTGGTCTTAGAGTAGGGAAAATACTGAAAAGAAAAGTTTAATTTTGGCATCCTGGTTTATAGACGGAAAAACTAGAAGCTCCAAATAGTATGAAACAAAAAGTATGTCGGGATGAAATAGCCTTACTCTGTGTAGGTTACAAAATAATTTTAAAGATCAGGAGAGATTGGTAAACGTAATAGAAGCGCTACTAAAGAATAGTAAGGTTTTAACAAAGAACGAAGACGTATAGAAATGCTTTCTCCGTGAAACAAATAATCGAAAAACAGTGAGTTAGTGTGCAAGAAACCTCATGTCACACTCTAAAAAGGCCTTTAATAAAGTGTTAAGGACGAAAATGTGTATAGCCTTAGGGAAAACTACGAATATCACTAAGTAATATAAGTTATAAGAATATGTACAGTAAAAAATTTAAAACAAAGCAGCGAGAACCATTACTAACTAAAAGGGATAGACACAAATCGTCTATTTATGTAGACGATATGATAACATTGATAGGAACTGCCAATAAAAGGGGGATTGCAGCTAGTACCATTATTAGTAAGAAGGCTGGTTTCCGCAGACAAATTTTATTGACAAAATATGAACTCCAAAAGTTGACACACAAAACATGCTGACGAAAGAATATTGTATGGAAATTTTAACCGAAAAAATTAATGACCGTTAGAGGTAATAGCCTAGTTCAGTCTAAAACAATCTTAGAAATCAAACCAATAGAACAGCTAATAAAAACCAAATTCGATAACCAATAAGATATCAAGAACTATCTAGCGGAAGCATATGTTATATCTGCGCGATTGAATGAATACGTTTATTGCATTATTCTTGCGGAAATGCTTCCCAGCTACTTGAAGATATGCCGATTAATATTCGGAAATACCTAATCTATCATCACGAAGGTAACCCGCACATTTTAGCTTAAATTGTCGAAATTACTTAAATCTATACCGGTCAATTTTAAAATTGCCTCGAAACCGGTATTGCGGCGTGTACTCGGGAAGTTCACAAGACTGCGTATATTCTTGTAGTAGTTACAATGGGGAACGGAACTATGATTACGAAAGTCCTCCGAGAAGATAATTCATATACGAGATTTCAAACACACATATGTTTCAGTGGTTCAACACTGAATATTTGTAACAAAAACACATTTTATTGATTTATGATTCTCAGATTTTTTAGCTCAGTGGTAGAGAGTAAGCTTACTGTTCCTGTGATTACAAGTTCAAATCTCCGTGGAGCTACTCAATTATTTTATCCTCTTTCATCTAAAATACATGAGTAAAAATAAAACAGGTTTGCAAGTTAGGTAGAAGTCATATTGAATGAAGAGGACTTCAAAGGCTATTGGCAAAGAAATTCAAGATAAACATTTCACTTACTATGAAAATATCTTGAACATACGGTATTTTAATCAAAATCGTTATAGCACTTTTTGAGAAAATCAAAATTTTCAAAAAATGCCCTAGGAAGAAGCTTCGTATTTAACCGACTTTTCGTTTCTAAGTTATGTGTTAAGACACACCATTTTTCTAAAAATATTTCTTTGGGGGGAGGGGTGTTCAGGAGCCTCAAAACATGTATCTCTACTTACTGCAAATCCGTAGTAGACAGAATAAAAATGCTTTTTCTTTTCTGCATTTACGGAGCCTCAAAAGGGTATTTTGGTGAAATTTTGCATCGAATTTTTGAGTAGAATGCAATAGTTCCTCTACTTACCGAAGATAATAAAAATCTGATGTGTTACACTCACATGACTTTCTCTACTCTTGTACTAACTATTTTTACAAACGCTTATTCTCCATATGCTCCATGTTTATCGAGATATCGAGATGTTAATCTTATTGCTAATTTTCTTGTAGATGCAAGGTGAATATGGTAGGTTTTAAGCGATAGTCAAATATTAAGACCTGGTTGCTATGTAGAGTATTGCATTCTCTTTGCATTACCAGGACCAAAAAAAATGAATAACTAATTCTCATTTGAGAAAAAGTATAAGTATTGGAAAATTTAAGGGAATAACAAGCAATACCTTGAAACTGGTTCACTCAACAAAAAAAATGTATACGACATAAATTGTGTATTTTAACGCGATCTACATTTTTTGTGTAGTAAAATTTTGTCTATCTCTTATGGTTTACCAGTTATGCAAAAATCCGTCACAATGAAGAACACTTTGGGAGAAATTACCAGAAAATTCGAGATATACATTTTATTCGTCATGAAAGTATCTTAAATATATGATACTTTAATCAAAATCAAAATAGAGCCATTTTTGAGTAAATTAAAATTTTCGAAAAATGTTCCATGTAAAGAGTAATCTGGGGTGTGGGGATTTTCTTGAAAACCTTCGTGTCGCATCCCTGAAAGATACTGAACCTAAATACCAAGTTTGGTGTTTATGCGACTGTTCGTTTGAGTTATGCTGTTCACAGACAGACATACTGACAGACACACAGATACCACACGGACATGTTTCCAAAAATACTTTTTTTGGATTCAGGAGGCCTCAAATTTCCGGTGAAATCTCGGTATCGAATTTTTAGGTGGAATGCAATACTTCTCCTACTTACTATACGTAGTAGAGAAAGAAAAAATGTGTAACCATCCTATCAACATGTACTAACACAATTCTTGTTTTACGCAGTTGTTACCCTGGGTAACAGCACTTGAGTTCAGAAATCCCGCACTTGTTACTATGGTGCAGAACACGGGAATCTGCGACGCAGTTTTGATGGCTTAGCACTTAATGCTAAGGCCCAAAAGCTTCAGCTTTACGGCCCCCTCTTAATGGCCCAGCTAATCCGGCTCTAAGTAAGAAAAGTCACGACGAAAGAAAAGAGAAAAGATACCGCCTTGCGCATCTTTCTCTTTAGTTTTGCACGCTTTTATGTCGCCGATGTCATTTACTCACCAGCTTAGCATTGCTGACCACTTTTGTTCGTCGGGTAGTTGCAAATTGAGCAGCATTTTACAGCTGTATATGCAAGAGTCGTTGTACACCTGAACTTTTCGGCAGGAAATGATTGAGTGATCCATTGTGTTAAGTTCACACGAGTTTCTCCGCTGGTATCGTTTATTACTTTCTCTACTACGTGTAGTAAGTAGGGGAAGTATTGTATTGCACCCAAAAATTCCATACCGAGATTTCACCGGAAATATATGTTTTGAGGCCTCTGAATCCACAAAAAGCATTTTTGGAAACATGTCCGTGTGTGTGTGTCTGCAAACAGCATAACTGAGAAACGAGCAGTCGGATGAACACCAAACTTGGTATTTAGGTTCAGTATCTTCCAGAGATGCGACACAAAGGTTTCCAAGAAAATCCCCCCACCCTAGATTATCCTCTACATTTTTCGAAAATTCTAATTTTTTCAAAAAAGGCTAACGATTTGGATTGAAATATCATATGCTTAAGATATTTTCATGACAAATGATATGTATATCTCGAATTTTCTTGGAATGTCTCTAAAAGTGTTCTTCATTGTGAACGACCTTTGCATAACTGGTAAACCATAAGAGATAGACAAAGTTTTACTACACGAAAAATACAGATCGCGTTAAAATACAATTTATGTCATATGCATTTTTCTTTGTTGAGTGAACCATTTTCGAGTTATTGCTTGTTATTCCCTTAAATTTTCCAACACTTACACTTTTTCTCAAATGGGAATTCGTTATTCATTTTTTTATGTCCTTGGAATGCGCCACATAGCAACCAACTCTTAAAATATTTGATTATCGCTTAAAGCCTACCAATTCCCCTTGCATCTACAAGAAAATTAGCAATAAGATTAACACCTCGATATCGCGAAGCATATGGAGAATATGCGTTTGTAAAAATGCCTTGTACAAGAGTAGAGAAGGCCATGTGAGTGTAACACATCAGATTTTTTTATATAGCTTTCACAAACTATTCTTACGAAAGCTTATTTTTCTATCTATTTCATGTTAATCGAGATAAACCTTTACAGAAATAGTTTCACTATACATTTCGTTGTAGATACAAGGGAACGATAGATGTTTAGAGCCTAGTCGCTATACGCCGGCCTAGAAATCCCGTACTCTTTCCACGATATCGCGAGAAACAACCGAATAGTGACAGTACTTAAAACAATCTGATGTGTTATATTCACGTGACTTTCTTCAATAAACTATTGTTACAAAAGCTTATTCTTTTATCTACTTCGTGTTAATCGAGATAAACATTTGTAGAAACGGTTTTATTACACGTTTCCTTGTAGGTGCAATGGGAATAGGCGATACAGTAGGCTTAAGCGATAGTCAACTCTTTCAAGAGCTGTTCGCTATGTGATGGTTTTAAAATTCGGTTCTCTTTGCACGACAGATGAAAAAAACAAGAAAAAAGAAATAACTTTCTTTTTAAGAAGAGCATAAGCATTCGAAAATTAAACCAGTAGTAAGGAAAATTTAAGGGGGAAAAAAGTGATATCGTATTGCGTGCTTTAACCACATCTACATGTTCTGTGTGGTATAATTTTGTCTATTTCTTACGGAAAACGGAAAATTCAAGATGTGTACATTTTATTTATCATAAAAATATCTTAAACACATGGTGCCTTAATCAAAATCGTTAGAGGCACTTATGAGAAAATCGAAATTTTGAAAAACTTTTCCTGTTAAGGATAATTTGGAGTGAGGGGATTTTCTTGAAAAATCTTCGTGTAACTTACTTGAAGATACTGAACTTAAATACGAAGTTTGGTATTCAACCGACTTTTCGTTTCTGAGTTATGCTTCTTACATACACAAACGGACCTATTTTTTTCCTACTATTTTTTTTTCTTTCTTTTCATCCAGGGAGTGTCAAAACAATTCCGGTGGAATCTCAGTATCGCATTTTTGGATGAAATACAATACTTCCCCTTCCTACTCCAGCTAAGGAGCAGATAAAGTGTTGAAAAATAATAAAGTATTGAAAAACCAATAAAAATGCACATCTAGGAAATGGCTAATGTCACAAAAACTGTCATTTGAAATAAATTGTGTTATAAATTAAATTGAGTTCTATTTATGGACGCTCTTTAAGTACTATGATTCTTAGCATCCCATTCTATATTGGGCGCGAAAGATCGAAACTTTGCTTGGATGCCTCTTTTATCAGGCTTGAGGTTCTTTTATATGCCATAAATCTACGACATCGGATCACAGGCTTTACTTCCCTTCCGACAGAAGCTATGTTAAGCTCTTTTACACCCGAAAAAGGCGATCAGCCTCAGCCGAGTTTGAACCCGCGACCTCAGGGATTACAGGCTAGCTTTCTTGGGTTAAGGGGGCCTCAGAATATGTATTTCCAGTAATATTTCGACACTGAATTTTGAGGGTGGAATATAATACTATTATAAATATGTAACAGAGTAAGTGAAAAACATGTAGAAATCTGACTACCTAACAATCGAAATATACCGAGTGGGTCACATGCCCCTACACTTTTCTGAATTTTAAATGGCCATTTAGATCCGTTTTGTCACCCGTTTTACATATAGTTATATATTTAGATAGACGATGGCTCCATATCCAGTGAAAAACTGCTTCAAGGGGCACATATTACTCTCAGAAACTGCTGAATATAATCAGTTTTGTAGCAGAGAAAATCACTAGAGAAGTAAATCACTAAATCACTAGAGAAGTAAAAGGCTACAGCCAATTATGAGACACCCTGTACAAAAATGGATGGTGTACATGTCAAACATAACCGATTCATTAATGTTTAAATTTTGGGGGGGAGTTATGCCTCGTAAATTTGATATAGCTTTTGCGATTTGATTAACAAAGTTAAGCCGTCTAACCGTGGCTTAACCTCGTGAAAAAGGATAGAGTTTCGAAGCGGTAACAAACAGTTCACGTATCATAAGACTAGGCGTTTAAATCTTTAAAATGCATCGGGTGCATTTGAATCTTACATAATAATTTACCACTACTTGTTTTTTTTTCTTTCTGCCCTTTTTTTACTGCTTTGTAATTGGGACTGGATATTTCCGCACAGAGTATGTCTGGTTAGAATTAGGCTATATGGGCTTAGTTTTACAAGTTAGCCAATAAAATACTAAACAAATATTTGCGATGGTTTCTTGAGTGCATTTAAGAACGAAATAGCCTAACATCATTTAAAGCCATCCCACGCATATAACAGAGCGCTCTTCATTAATATTGATGGGACCTCGATACCGTCGATACCGCGATACTCGGTGGTATCAAAGTATGTCTAATATTTTGAGATAAACGTACAATACTTTTACGTTGCTTTTAAATGTTTAAGATGTGCATTATTCAAAGTTGTTACGTTTAACTTTATGCTAGATAAGGGATGAAAGGAATCGAGACGCCATGTTATTGTCTCGCACGTGTGGCCAAAGGGTTTGTTGGATTATAGTTCTTGATAGACTTTGAACTGCGTTGCTGTGTATGAATCAATACGACATTCCATAGGCACTTGTGTCTAAATGAAAACATTCAAAATATGGGGGAAGGAGTGGAGGTGCGTATAATAGGCAGCGTTAACCGAGTTGTGAATGAGACTGATTTAGCTGATGCACTAAATCACATTTCCGTAATAGCCTGGCTCGCTGACTCACTCTCTGTCATTACATTTACCTACTCCTGACCAAAATCCCTGAATCCAGCAGAAATAAATCAGAACTCAAGACGTGAGATAATACAGAGCATGGAAATGTTATTTTGAGTCGAGTTTCATGAGTTACATTTTTAAGATTTAGTTTACATTTTCAATATTTCAGAATAAAGAATTGATATTCATTTTTTTTCTGTGGGTACAATATCCTTTAGAAGAAAATTTTCATCCTAAAATATAGTTGTGTAAAAAGGGAAGTAAAAATCATTATTAAAATTATTATTATTACTATTATTATTATTATCCTTGACTAACAATAGGAATTATCAAGATAAAAAAATTGCTCCCAATTGGAGAATGTCAAACAGGAGCAATTTCGGAATTAGCATACAACAGAAAATTGGTTACATGTATTTATACACAGAAAACTACTAATAAGAACATAAATCAGTTAACAAGCTATCGCCTTTACAGATTTTCACAACGAGAGTATCGAGTAATAATGGTAACGATCCATCACTAATAATTACATAATAGTTATAGTAATATAAATAATAATAATAATAATATTTGGTTTACAGTCATCGACTCAATTGATAAGGAATTCAAATTCAATAAATAAAAATATGTAAGTTTATGCAATGAGCTGAATCATGGTGTCCACCAGTAGGAGTGTAACGGTTATTCTTATTAAAGTGTTCTGCAACTTCTGCCCTACGTTCAGGTCAACCCCGGCTATTATTTTTTATACTTTCCACACTGGTGCAACAACACTTAATAAATAATAATAATAATAATAATAATAATAATAATAATAATAATAATAATCTGGAAATCCTGAATGTACAGTTTGATTATTAAATGAAATCATATTTTTTTTTCATTATGTAGGAAACAATTATATTATTAATTTAAAGTTCTTGAAAGTTATGTCCCACAAATCACCTCCACTTCTACTACTATATCCAAAGATACATATTGTCAAGCCATTATTATAACAATTCAACTGAAATAGCATTAATTTCCCTCTAACACTAACATTCTTTTGTGTCCGATTTATTTGTCTCGCTGAGCGGCATTCCAACTTCTCCCCCACCCTGCTACGAGTAAATCATGGTAGTAAGCTTTGCTTCTGTCGTTAATATCGACCAAAATGTATTGACGTCAATAAAAAAAGATGCACTTTTGTGTCCCAAGTATGCATTTAATTATATCTACTTAAATAAATACCTGTCTATATGTAACTCTAAACGTGTGTTGTGTAATTTAATTACCTATGTACTGCAGAAAATGAATAATGATAAATGCTATATATGTCGAACAAAACACATTCCACGCCTTTTGTACACAAAATAAATAATTTTATTTTACAAAAACGCAAGTTAATGTGTTATTAAAATAGCAAAAACTAACCACTATGAAAATAAATAACATAATTATATCATAATTATGATCTTTGTTCCATTAACTAACGAGTGTTTTATTTATTTTAACAACATTTTTCCGGCTCAAAATCGCAATTAGCCGGAAGCTTACTAGTTGAACTGTAATGATATAAATTCTCATTAACTAGTAAATAATAATGATGATAATAATAACAACCATAATAATAATACTCATAATTTTCCATTTGTGAACACATTCCAATTGTTTATCACAACCCCCTCGAACTTTCATTCTCCCGTCACACTTAGTAACCAACCTGCCACGGCGAAAATTATCGAATGAGCTCTTTCCGTACAACTCCACAAAATTACCGCAAGGCTACGATCACTGTGCATAAAGCTATGTCAGTTGGTGAAGCTCAAAGTCCTTAATGACTATGGGTTTATGAGCGTTTCTTTCCTGCTAAAAAGAAAGAAAATACGTTATTTTCTTTTAGGAAGGCCGATGACCTAGAATGCGCAGTAAAAATGGTACGCCCACTAGAAATTTTCCGGTCAATCAGATTTCATTATGCTGTAATGCGCTTGTCTCCATCTTAAGTTGCAAACGCATTTTTAATTTCTCTACTACTTATAGTAGGGGAAGTATCGCATTCCACTCAAAAATTTGATACCGAGATTTCACCGAAAATACATGTATTGAGGCCCCCTGCATAAAAAAAGCATTTTTAGAAAAAGGTCCGTGTGTGTGTGTGTGTGTGTGTGTGTGTGTGTGTGTGTGTGTGTGTGTGTGTGTGTGTCTGTCTGTGAACAGCATAACTAAAAAACAAAAAGGTGGATAAGTACCAAACTTGATATTCAGGTTCAGTATCTTTCAAAGATGCGATACGAAGATTTTAAAAGAAAATCCCCCACCCCAGACTACCCTTTGCATGTAACAATTTTCGAAAACTTTAAAACTTTCACAAACAAATTTATTGAAATTTGGACAGATATGTCTTTCGGGTCAGCTCGCAAGCCAATAGATTTTGATTTTCAAAAAAATGGCTCTAAAGTTTTTGATTAAAACATCATATATTTAAGATACCTTCATAACAAATTAAATGTATTTCTTGAATTTTCTGGGAATGTCCCCAAAATTGCTCTTCATTCTGAATAACTCTTGCATAACTGGTATACCGCAAGAGATACAAAATGTTACTACACAAAAAAATGTAGACCTCGTTAAAACACAGGATGTCATATACACTGTTTTCTGGAGTGAACCATTTCCGAGATATTCCTGTTTATTTATTTGAATTTTCCAATACTTATACTTTTTCTCAAATGGGAATTTGTTATGCAAAGTGAATGAAATGCTCCACATAGCAATCAGCTCTTAAAAGATTTGACTATCCCTTAAAGCCTACCATATTCCCCTTGCACATACAAGAAAATTAGCCATAAGATTTAAGATAAAATAAGCCATACGTTTTTGCAAATGTTTATTGTGATTAACATGATGTGGACGGAGAATAAGCGTTTGTAAAAGTAGTTTGTACAAAAATGGAAAAAAGTCATGTGAGTGTAACACACCAGATTTTTTTAGTTATAGTTAACATTCTCACATTTTCACTTACATGTAGGTATTTACTGCGAACAAACGATGGCGATGGATAGTGGGTTAACTGAACAGGAAGGTAAGCTAATTTGGGGGCACGGGTGAATGGAGTCTGAGAGGAGGAGAGGAAAGTACCTACACAATAAAAGTAATTCTTCCGCGCGTCCATCGGCCTTCCTAAAAGAAAACCATCTTATGCAGTGAGTACACGGGTTCTAATCCTTCATTACAGGTTCTCTCTCCCTCTCTCTCTCTCGCCACGAAACCGTCAACTTATAATGTTTGTTTACAAATGTGTTCTACTTACATATTTGTGCTTTCAGAGTATCAACGTTGCAATTAAAGTGGCACTTACCTGAAAAAAAGAATAAGTTAAAATTAGACAGAAATACCAAATAAATAAAAATAGCAATAACAATATAATTGCATTTGCTTCCTATTTCGAGACATATAAACTGCACGACTAAGTTTATTAAGTCGCAATAACTAAGAGCAGTAAATCATTTAGGGTGGAAGGGATATAGATGTTCGCCTTTAAAATGCTAATAGAATTCATCCAAAAGAACGAAACATGCTTAAAAACCACTGATCCATCTCCAAGACTTATTTAAATATTTTTTTCAAGTGCATCAAATAATCTTAATAACTAAATAAGAATTATTGATGTGTAATCATAGTACACCTGGTTAAATGATTAAATATTGTGGCGTATTGCTAATTTGGTGGTTATATTGTCATTGTCAGACATATTATTCTACATTGTCATTACCAGACACATTGTTGTTTACGTCATTCCTGGCTAGTAGTTCTGCTAGTCACGAGCGGTTTGGATAGCGTCTGCCTTAGGATTCCGTGAGAAGCGGGTCGCGTGTGCAAGCGTCTTTTGGATCGGTGGACATCTCCTCTCACCTTTCATATTTAATAATGTAGGAACCCCAAACGGTTGGGAAATAAATTTAGAAATACGTAAGTAGACCTGTGTTATGGATTTTGTACAGAGAAAAACCCATGCCTTCCTCTTAACCTCCACAGCACGCTTAGGTCCTCCGCAGCCAAGTGAGTATACGCCCCCTCAATGTACGTGCTGGGTACTAGGAATTAATTTAATTTCCATGTGAACTTTTTGGCCTCTACCTAGCGTGTAACAATATTTGAATACGCTGCAATACTGAGGCTACGTGCTGAGCGAGCGATATAGCCCTGAGTTGGTCACGAAGTAAAGAACATTGGCATTTGTCGTTCAGAAAAAAGTAGCAGTTAATGTGCACGGGTGTTGTATTTTACACTAAGAAAATAACCAGAAATGCTATGCAAAGCAAATGCATTAAAGTGAAACAAATGTTCAGGTCAGATCTGTGGACACTTTACACTGAAAATAAGATTTGAAAATATGCATAAAACGAGGCATACCACTCTTGAAAATGCACTTGTCTCCTGAACATTCGATTTCTCCTCTGGCTACATTTGTTTGTTGTAAAAACAGAAAATGAAACGCTTTGTAGAATATGCCTCAAGGTCGTCAGCAAGTGGTGATGCAGCACCAAAAGGTCAAATACTGAAGATAGATCAAAATTAACTGAGATGTTAAACCACAGATAAATGTATGGCGTGCTTCTTGTAGCATATTTATAACATTTAATTAATGTTGCTAAAACAAGAATATAAACGTTTCTATCCTCCTATTTTTCTCCTCATTTCCAAATCTTATCACAACGGCTTCGAGGGCTTGGATGGACATTGCAAACCTCTCTTGTCGTAAGGCATTGCGTTCATCCCTTCTGCACTGAACAATAGCAATTCTTATTCTTCTTCCGTTCACCCTCCTCTTTGTAGGACTTAAACCCCCAAATAAGTCCTTGGGTCAGTAGCCTGTCGAGGAGCAAACAAACTTTCGATCAGAATGGATGATCAGCTCAATGCCTGGTATGACGGGAGTTTGAACCCGGGATCTCCCGAATGCGAATCGCGCACATTACCGCGACATCGCCTCGTTCTTTCAAATGTTGCTAACAGATTTAGCTTAATAACTTCCAATTGCAACTCTAACAGTACCTTCTAGTTTCCAGTATATTACTATCGCTTTAAGTGCCCCTCATTTCTAAAGAGTTCGCTAGTATTTTCCGAAACCCTTCCTCAATTAATCTCACCTTAATACTTCTTAGTGTGTACAGCTAAGGCAGTTATTTAATACTCTCACATTCAACTGACCTGCACGGCAAATGTCAGGGTTATGCAGCGACCGAAGAGGACAGCAGCCTTGTGACATTGCCAAATATATACACCACGACGCATATGAATGTGCGTAAACCAACTGAGTTTACAAATAAGACGAGGAGGAAACATCTGGTCAGTTGCTTTTACACCATCCATAACCTTAAGCGCGGTTTGATATTAAAAGGCATCACAGCATTATGAAGTGAAGAAATCCAGTCATAAACTCGTCTTTTACTCGAATCTAGCACTCAAAGCCAAGTGTTATACTGCATACGTTATATGGAATTACCGGTTAAGATATGGTCAAAAGGTTTAATAACATGGCTTCCATGAACAGCCCAGAACTTGGCGTATTTGTTATGGAGCGCCAGGGTTCAACTTAAGAATTTTAATCACAACGATGATAAATATACCTACACACTTTCTTGCTTTCTCTGCTACGTGCAGTAAGTAAGGGAAATGATGTGGCGTGTATGTGTGTGTATTGCCACGCCAGACACATTATTGCTTTGTTAACGACAGTATTGCTAAGGTAACTAAAATTTAATATCCAGCTGCAAATCTTTGGGGCTCACCCCGGTATATAACAATATTTTATTTCACCAAAAAATTAGACACCGAAATTTCACCGGAAATACATATTTTGAGACGCCCTGAATCCAAATAAAGCACTTTTGGAAACATGTGAGTGTCTGCCTGTGTGTATGTGAACAGCATAACTCAAGGACGAAACCTTGGATAAATACCAAACTTGTTATTTAGGCTCAACATCTTCCACAGATGCGACATGAAGATTTTCAACAAAATCACCCAACCCCAAACCAGCTTCTACATGGAACATTTTTCTAAATTGTTTATTATTTTGTAAAATATGTGTGTGTCTGTCTGTGTGAACAGCATAACTCAGAAACAAACAGTCGGATAAACACCAAACTTGGTATTTAGGTTCAGTATCTTCCAGAGATGCGACACGAAGGTTTTCAAGAAAATCCCCTACCCCAGATTACCCTTTACATGGAACATTTTTCAAAAATTTCAATTTTCTCAAAAATGGCTCTGGGAATGCCTCCAAAAGTATTCATTGTGAACGACTTTTGCATAACTGGTAAACCGTAAGAGATAGACGAAATTTTACTACATAGAAAATGTAGATCGCGTTAAAATTTATGTCGCATACATTTTTTTTTTTGAGTGAACCATTTTCGAGATATTGCTTGTTATTCCCTTAAATTTTTCAATACTTTTACTTTTTCTCAAATGGGAATTCGTTATTAATTTTTTTTGTCCTGGTAATGCAAATAGAATGGAATACTCCACATAGCAACCAGCTCTTAAAATATTTGACTATTGCTTAAAGCCTACCAATTCCCCTTGCAACTACAAGAAAGTTAGCAATAAGATTAACATCGAGATATCGATAATAAGGAGAATATGGAGAATAAGCGTTTGTAAAAATAGTTTGTACTAAAGTAGAAAAAGTCATGTGAGTTTTAACACATCAGATTTTTTTATCACACCTCGTATATGTATTTTCGTTCACGTGGAAGGTGCTGAAATTATTCTATATATTTAAAATAAAATCCTGTGCCTATTTACTTAGATTGTAACACCCGTTTTTCCTCCTTTTAACAACTGTATATCATATGTTATCCCCCAATTATCTGACAGATCCGAAGCAAATAACAGGAAATGGAAGTCGAGCAAAGAGCAGGTATGGTCATCGCAGTCTAAGGATCCCCAAGCGGCGGCCTTTGTGCAGTAGCCAAACACTTGTTCCCTACGCTCCCTAACCACAACCATCATAAACATCTTAGTGACATCCATGTGCACGTGCGCGTTGTTGCCACAGTTAAAAATAGTATTTAAAAGCAAAACTTTGTAGCTGATTTCCATATGTACAGAATACAATCATGCAGTTTGTCTGCTTGCTTTATACACAAATGCAGTAAACAACTATGCATCGTACAATAATTACATTTATGTTACGTACGCTTTAAAATATAACTGAGGATGACCTGAACTAATATACTACGCTACAAGAATGGAAATGCATGTTAATATATCCGAGAGAAACTTAGAAACATGTCCTGAATAAACTATACGTTGTTGGACTATAATTAAATAATTAAAATACATAAATATGAATTTATTTTGAAAAGAACTCTTACTCCAAAACAAAGCCTCATTTTTGATTATGCTATTTAACCTAAAAGTTAATTTTTATAAATAAGGGTTGTATGTTTGCAGTTTTGCTTAATGTAATTATTATGTGCGCGGAGCTATGGTGAAAGTATTTTTTATTTTGTTTGTCCTGCAACCACAGAATGTTAGAAAAACCAAGTTCCAGAAGATGTAAACTAAAACAGTAAATATGAAAAAATTAAAAAAGAAGAAGCAGGTGAAAAACAAAGCGAACGCAGGTCTTTGTATCACTCTTGGAAGATAGGTGCTTTTTTTACGTAGCTTTGAAAACATGATAAATTTGCTTCACAGCAATGCTTTTATTAATATAAACCTAATATAAGAAGAGGTTTGTTTTGTTTAAGATGTAAGATTTATAAGCATGACAGCTTCTGTTTACTTAAAAGGATAGCTTTATTATAAAATACAGAATAAGTAAAACTACGGAAGGCAAAAGAAAGATAATAAAAAAGAAATCTTATGAGTTATATTCCCATGATTATCTCTATTCACTCTTCTACAAATTACTTTTACAAAGGCTTATTCTTCTATCTACTTCTTCTTAAACAAGATAAAATTTCATTGCACATTTCGTTGTAAATATAAGGATTCATAGGCCGAAGCGATAGTCAGATTATTAAAAACCAGAAGATGACTTTGAAATTCCATGCTCTTAGCATCACCACGAAGAAAATACAAATACGGACTTCCAACTTGTATTTCAAAATTCAAACCAATAACAAAGATTTTCCCGGCAATGATTAACATAATTTGACCTGAAATGTGTCCTTTACTGAGATTGCATTTTACGCACAGTAAGTTTTGTCTATCTCTTACGGTGTACCAGTTATACAAAAAGTTGAGAACGAGGAAGAATTTACAAGTTATTCCCAGAACATAAAATTCAAGATGCAAATTTTATTTTTCATGCAAATATCTTAAACATGCGGTATTTTACTAAAAATCGTTATAGCTGTTTTTGAGAAATTTAAAACAATAGCAAACATTTTCCACGTAAGGGGTTCTTTTCTACATGTTCGTGAACATTACACAGAAAATCTGGCTTTGCTTATTCAAAGTTTTTGTAGCCCCTTTCTTCGTGCTGTTGGCACTACTGGTACTCGGCAGAGTCATTTGTTGGTGCGGCCGGAGGGTCAGCAACTTGGTTCGTTTCCCAAGGTCTCCACATCTTAGTTAAACTATTAAACGCTAATAAGTATTAAACACTGCTAAACCTACAAAATTGCACTAAGTAAAACACTATATAACTTCTCCAAATAAGTAAGATATAAGCTTTACTGTCACAGCTGCTAAAAGTACTGAAACCGAAGAAACAACAGAAATGTCGTTGCAACAACGCTTTGCTTTGGTGGAGCTAAAGAAAGGACCACGTATTGTAGTTGAGGGCTGGGAAGACCCTACTAATCGTTTACTGATGGGTTTATGGTCAGGCTTCAAAGCTTTCCGTTCGCTTTGTAGCCGACTGGAGAAACGTTGCCTGCGACCAGTATACTATGGAAGGAAGAAAGAACCTATCACGTCTATGCCAATTGAATGCAAATAAAGTAACTCAGCTTTGAAGCCCCAATGCTGCCCTAGAAAGGGATGTATGTATGAAGGAGTTGTGCATGCCTGTTTAAAACGCACTATATGTGCTTCATTAGCTTATACAATGAGAGGAGAAAAAGAGGGTTAACATCTAAACCAAAATAAACGCCACACTTCTGTACAAGATTTGCTGCACTTAACTGTAATTTGCAACAATATCAGTATGGGTTTAAGAGTAACATACTGTAATGCTATTTAATGCAAAGAGAGGGACAGCAGACAAGCGTCTTTGTTGAAGGAAGTATGCCATAAAAGAAACAGAACCAGCTACTTATTTTATTTCCCATATAAATGTGATAAAAGTGTAAGTACACAGACAAAGCAGCAATAAAAGCACAATATTATGATTCGCGAGATCATATTTTCAGTGTTTATGTCGCTAAGAGGTCTTTAAAGGCGAATCGGAAGGGAACGGAGGAAAGGTTAGCAAGCACCGCATCGTAAAACCGATCTAGTGAGATACGACGTTGAGGCTACCTCGCCACTCATCAACACTGGATATGTCTCTAAGGGAACATCACGTCATTTCCTCTAGAGTGTTTTATGGCCCGCTGCATTTGGTCCATTGCGAATAAAACGGCGTTCCTTACTCCGAAGATATTTCTCTCGTTTTACGATGTTCCTTAGCTTTATACACTTCTTTTGTAACTGGGAAGTATGTCGACTCATTTATCTGAACGGTATTAAACGGTTACACGAAAAGCCGGTGTTATTCATTTACATTACAATGTAAAGCAGGTAAAAACTCATTGCCGCATAGCCCATACCATGTTTTTATTTACGAAGGTAACAAAGAAGTTTGCTAGCTAAAGCGATATTATTCCATTTGTTTAACGGTATGATGTCAGATTCAAAATATGTATTTTTATTGAGTTCCGCAAGGATCTGTCCTTAGTTCTATTTTAGTTTTGGCGGCTACAATTGATTGTCGATATACAGTCGCAATCTTTGTTATATGCTAATATGATAACGTTTTTGACTAAACCGAGGATCTTTAAGAGATACACACTATTGTAGATAATGTGATAATTGAAGCTAATACTAATAAATTCAAACTTTGTTGTCCACACTTACGAAAACAAGATGATAACAATGCAGTAAACACTTTAGGTATCTTTGGTGATTCGAAATTAGCTTGAGAACACCTCATAACTTATTTTTGTACTAAATTGTCTAGTGCATTATTTCTATTAAGAAGACATACGTTTGATTCCTAACAATTATCTGAGATTTGCTTATTTTCTTCTTTTCAGAATTTAGAACTTTCTTATGGATTGACTCTCTGGGGTAATAGCCCACACGTTAATACAGTTTTACGTATGCAGAATAAATCCATTAGAATTACAAATTCATTTTATCAGAATATTCTAAACCATTATTTGAGCATGAAAAATGATTACAGTCATTTGCTTATACTTATATATTTATTTATTACAACTGGTCATGCATACTCAAGACAACGTATAATTACTTAGTACAAGGAGAACGAAATTCATACCCACGATACAAGGATAAATTCAAACTTAAATGTTCTTAAATGTAGGCTGAATAAATCTAAGAACTTAGTAATCATGTCTGTAACAATTCTATAACACTGATGAACATTTCAAATGTAATATCCCCCATTTTTAAAAGTTTTACTTTGTGTTATGATGATGCCAATTTACATCGTTTTATATCACATACAGATATTAACATAAGCGTAGTCTTTTTCATTAGATTTCTGTTCATTTCAGGAGAAGGACTGGAAAAAATTGCGAATTTTTTGGTTAAAATGTACTTTTTAATGCTTGAAATAAACATGTATGGAAGCGTAAAGCACAAATTTCTAAATTTTCCTTGTGCGAACTTTTTAAAGGAGCGTGTCGGCTCAAACATCCACCTTTTGCACTGCTTGGAGGCATTATGTATTTTATTTCATTGGTGTTACTGAGTCACTGTGAACAGTAGGAATCAATTGACGTGTTCTACTTCACTGTCACTAATGTCAAGATTAATTGAGCGACTATCGAAAGTGTACTTCAACAATGTTCGTCTAGTAACATCTGATGCTCAATTTTATCCTGGTATTTTGTCGACAAAACTTCCATTTTGAATTTTTTTACATTATCTTCAGAGTTATTTTGGCTTAGCAAATTACTTTCTTTCTGGCACCGTGGCCGAGTGGTTAGAACCTCGCCTATGACCTGGTTCAATTTCAGGGGACCGCATGCGGGATTTGTGGAGGACAAAGTGGCGTCTGGGGGGTTTCTCCGGTTTCTCCCACCATTATTCCACAAATAGCTCCATCATCACCTTTCCTTTCATCTCACCGTCATTTCCTATCATCTCCTTCCTCACTCTCATACCAGGCTTCGGGCTGATCACTCATCCTGATCCATAGTCTGTGCTCCCCGACAGGCGTCTGGCTCCAGGCACCCGTTTGTGTCCTAGGGGGTGAGGGTAAACAGAGGAAGACGAAGAATAAACCACTTTTTTCACCTATAGTTTTATTCTGGTATAGTTTAAGTAAAGTAGTGTGCACTTTTATTACTGCTCTGAGGTTTACACAAACTTTATCATAGCAAGGGTCAAGTAGTACACACGAAGGTACACGAAAAGTGTCAGGAACTTAAAAAATGCATTTTCTTAAATTCATTTGTTTACACCATCCGTGACTAGTGAACAAACTTTTTTAAACTCTTTTCTCATAGAAGCTTGAGATTTTGCACATACCTTCTACAATATCCATTCTACAAATCTAATGTTTTTTTTATTTTCTCAAACTAAATAGCAGCTTTTAGAGCATTTATAAATTTGAAGTACCTCTTTTTTCGAAATATTTATTGTAGGCAACCTTTCTGTTTAAATGGTAAACTAATACGCAGAAAACAATTACATAGATTACAAGAGAAGGAAATTATCTACATTTAAAGCATAAAATATTCTTGTAACTCCAAGAATGTTCTACAATTATTAATTCAGGATACACATATTTCACATTATAATACTTTATGTCGCTGGTTATTAATATACTTATTTGAAAGCCTCGGTCATATGCGAGGGTAATCCAGGAAGTAACGACCGTTTGGCTTTCATATACTCAGAAAATAAATATTTTATTTAAACAAAATCTGATGTGATACATTCGCACGACTTTCTCTGCCCTCTATCTTTATTACTGCGTATAAAATCTATTCTAACTAAGGCTTATCACATTTAATCCAAATAAACCTTGTAAAAATAGGTACATTACACATTTTGATATAGATACAAAGGGAACAGCGACAGTTAAATGTCTAAGAACTGGACGCTATGTGCCGACCATAAAATTTCATAGTCTTTTCCTGCAACAGAGAGAAACAACTGAAAATCGATGGGACTTAAAAAGAATGACAAGTACTAAACAATTCGAACCTTTAATAACAGATATCTCAGAAACAGCTCATGCGACAAAAAAAAATATTTTAGGTATATTGTGTGTTTTAAAGAAATCTACATTTTTTGTGTAGTACGGTTTCGTCTATCACTTAACGTTTACAAGTTATACAACACTTGAGGCAGTATTTTATATCACAACACTGTGAATGTCAGAGTGATTGTAGTGTAAATTAACATTATTGTATGACAATGATTTGAGATGTTTGTTAATTATAAGCATTGTTAGGAAATAAGTTTACACGGCCTCACTGAAACTGACAATAGGAGCGGGTAACAATGAAACGAGGGGGTGAGTTGTTTATCAATTAGAAGTGACAAACAAATGATGTCATAGTAGCGCGCTTTTCTTTAGAAATGGAGGGAATATCTTCCCTAGAGCATATGAGTTCGTAATTTTGATTGGATAAAAAAATAGACGCTAATATTGGCGCGCTTTATTAACCAACAGCAGCTCTGTTATGTGTAGGCATATCGGAGTGAGGGAGTATAAATTATGGAGCCAGAGACAGGTATCGCACAGTTTAAGAGAATCATTCGCGGGTTACACGTCACACAGTTCAACAGAATCATTCACGGGTTACACGTCGCGCAATTCTACAGAATCTCTCGCGTCGTAAAGTTAGTTATAAAAATATAAAATACTCGAATTAATAATGTGCGGCAAATAAGTGATTATAGTTACATTCGAAAATATAACAGTTTCAGTCGGGCGTGTATCAAGAGTAAATATGTGAAATAATGAAGTGTGACGGCAATAAAAACAAATTCTTTTATCAGTGTTATCTTTTACTAACAACTCCTTTCCGTTTACACACCCTGTTCAAGAGATTTGCTCGACTGAGTAATAATAGCTAGCCGGAGGACAAAGAACTCAAAATTAAAAATAGTAAAACAATAACAGGCGCTCAGCAAATAAGATAACACGAACGATACCGCGACACACTATACAAAATTCCCTCCAAATTAAGAGGACTTCCTAGGCTGCTCCCAGAAAATTAAGATATGCATGTCATTTTTCATTTAAATATCTGTAACACATGGTATCTTAATCAAAATCATTATAATCATTCTTTAGAAAATCAAAATTTTCGAAAAGTGTTCCACGTGAAGGGTAGTTGAGGGTGGGGTTATTTTCTTAAAAATCTCCGTGACATCCTTTTAAGATAATAAACTCAAATACCAAGTCTGGTATTTATCCGACTTTTTGCTTTTTAATTATGCTGTTCACAGATAAACACACACACACACACACACACACACAGAGGTTTCCAAAATTAACCTATTTGGATTCAGGGCGCCTCAAAACATGCATTTCCCGTGAAATCGCGGTATCGAATTTTTGGGTGGAATGCAGTACTTACCCTACTTACTATACGTAGAGCAGAGAGTAAAAACATGTATCATATCTATCCACGAGCTTTATAATTTCAGTGTTCTAGTCACCTACGGCCATTAAATCATGATTATCGGACATAATTTTACCAATGAAACAAAGAGAAATGTTTGAGAATTAAATCTCTAACTCGTCTGCGGTTTCTCATCTGTCTTGTACGATTATATTGCTCACGTGATTCTTCAAATCTTCAGTAATGAGTGACTAACGTCCGTGTCGAATTTCATCATGCACATTTGTGCGTCCAGTTTTAAATATTTCACACAATTTTCTTACATTCCTTTCGTTCATTACTGCATCATCATACACTTGCTTTAGTTCACGGTAAATTTCTACAGGTTTCAGCTTCCGAGCATTCAAATAACCAATAACTTTCACCTCAAAGTCAGAGGGCTTTGAGTCACACAGTTCATTTTAAGAAACAAACAATCAAGCTTATGGACGCTCTATGGTTCTTAGTGTCCCATACTATATTAAGCGTGAAAGACAGCAAATTTTGCTAAGAGGCCTACTTTATCAGGCTTAAGGTTCTTTTATGCGCCGTAAATCTACGACATGGCACCATCAACTTTACTTCCCTTCCGATGGAGTCCATGCTAAGGATTTCTACGCCCGAAAAATAAACATCTTTCCTGCCGGGTTTGAATCCGCGACCTCGGGAACTAGAGGCCTGGCATGGTTCCCCTAGAACACGGAGGACGGTATTTTGAACAATCACAGAATGCACAATAACAATATTTATACTGAAACTCATTCAACAGCGAGAAAAGATATCGAGGAAATCATTCAATCTTGGACAGAAGCCCGACATCGGCCTACGCAGCGAGGAATGCGCAAACGGTACTTCTTCGGACATCTCATTACAGCTCTATACTGTGGTAGACAAACGAGATCATATATGCCATAATAAATAAGTTGGAAATGTTACCTGTGCCTCTCCTTAATCCTTATCTTGTTTACAAAATAACCTGCCATTTTTACAGCCAAGTATAGTGAAATGCAAATACATCTTGCCGTCCTCCAGGACACAACGTTTTTCAGCTGTAACAACTGTCCAACATCTAAGCGAGCCCTATCTTCGTGCTTCTTTACCTAATGCAGGGAATAAATCTCGTTTAACTATCATGGGAATAATAAAGAAACCTTACTAGTCTGCAGCATTGTATGCGTAATTTGAGGGGCCAAAGGCAAGGTCTAGTATAAGTGGGGGGGGGGGTGAAAGATGTAATAGGAGTTCTTGTCTGACTAAGATGCACTGCATCGACTTATTAACTTCGTTAGCTCAGGAAGGAGAGAGGGAGTTGGTATTGGAAGAGAGGAGGCCGTTTCATATTTCACTGCCAATTAAAACGTAGCGCTCCCATATTCGTAAAATTGTTTGCAAGTAACTATCATCTTCAATTTTTTTTACCAAAAAACTACTCTTTACATCGGAACGGAGAAGTTAAAAGTGCAGCCAGGTTCCCTATTATTTAATATTAATTTTGTTTTAAAACATTGACATATCGACTGACTACGATCTACGATCTAGGATCTAACAAACAAAAACCTGGTTTACAGAAATGTCATACAAGATGCTTTTATAATTAACAAAGCAGTAAATGTTTACTTAAAATCATAAAATGAAGTCAATATTAATATTTCCATGGATTAGTTCTTCGGTTTAAGGTAATGAATGCATCTATTAAATTTTGAAAATCCACAATATGTATATCTTGTTGAAACGTATGGCTGTCATTACAAACAATAACAGTAATATTTTCCCATGGTTATTGAAATATAATTTTGTATATTATGTAAATTCATTGTTTTAATAAAATATTCCATAAGATGCACTTTCAAGCAGTAAATCAATTTTCAAAAATAAAGACTTGATTTTCAAAAGTAAACGCTTTTTTTTCTCAAAACTGCAGGATTGTTTTAAAAATATATATGATAATTTTCTTTAATGTAGGTAGTTTTAAGATATAGTACAAAAACTTTGAAACAAATTGGTAAAAAATTGCATTCAGTTAATTGGTGGTTTAAACACGAAAAGTGGAAAAAACTATATTTTTTCCTAAACCTTAGTAGTCATATTATTACGAAAAAATTTTGATTTTTAATTTTTCACAATCATTTTTTGTCACATTTTACTTAGCATATTTTATTTTCTATTGGTGAAAGAAAGAGCATATTATATATTTTAGATAATATAGAGACTTGAAAAGAACTTTATTTGTATAGAGACCGTGCATTTTTAATCATAATTTCAGCTTTTTATTATTATTATTATTATTATTATTATTATTATTATTATTATACATTTGTTGCCCAAGAAACCCAAACGTTCTTTTTGGATCAATTATTCAATAAGTATTGTACCATGTAAACTATTTCTCCATGTTCAGAACTACTTTAAACAAAATTGCTCTTTGTTCAAAACTTGGAGATAAAGTGCAGCTCTAATAAAATGTTTATTGCTTACGATTTCTACTCAATTATCAGTAATACAGCACAACGTAACTCATTTTCCCTTCTGATAAACTTTTTCAAGAAGTAGCACTCACAGTTCCCAAAACATTCCATATTGCAGGTTTACACTTTCCCAAGTATGTACATCTTAAGGATATGCTTGAAGGTTTGTGGTTCCTTCGTTTTCTATCCATTGCAAAAGCCATGGTTAAACATTGAATGTTGTTTTCAATGTTTTATGTAACTCATGTTTCAACTAATGTTGTCTAATTTGTAATAATTCTAGGCAAAGATATGGGAAAAACATATTCATATTATACAGTAGGAGTTTGATTCCTGATTGGAAATGGAGCACAAAACTTCATATCACCTTGTGTAGATGGCACTGAAGAACGACATCAAACAAAAAGCCTTGGCACACAGAATATGGCCTGAATCCCTTCCATGCCAAATCAGATGTTCGAAGTGTCTCCATGGGATGCAATGTAGGTACGCCTCACATCTCGCATCATGGATTACTTCACTCATTCGAATCTTCCAGGCCGTGTCCGAATATCGTTACAGGCTACGTGGACATGATGTTGAAGGGCCTGAACATCAGTAACAGGCTCGCCGTACACAATGCTTTTCAAATGCCCCCACAGATAAAAATCTAGGGAGATTAAGTCCGGTGGTCGAGCAGATCATGCAACAGAGCCTCCACGTCCTATCCAACGTCTGGGGAAGATATTGAGGTGTCAGCGAACATTAATGCGAAAGTAGGCTGGCACTTCATCGTGCTGCAACCACATTCTTGTCGTATTGCCAATGCAACGCTCTCCAGCGATGGAGGCAGAGCGTTTTGCAGGATCCGGTACGCTTCTCCGTTCAGGCGTTGTAGAAGAAGAAATGGTCCAAGTAGGTCACCAATAATCCCTGCCCGAATATTGATGCTGAACTGCTGCGAATGAGGCGCTTCAACCATTCCGTGAGGATTATCTGTAGCACAGATGATGCAGGTTAATAATGTTATCTCTACCAAAGGACATTTCATCGGTGAAGAGGACTGAAGACAGAAATCCCATAATGGTAATGGCCTGTTGCACTAACCAGTCACAGAATCTTTCCTGTGGAGGAATATCCGCTGGCGATAATCCCTGCACATGCTGGAGGTGATAGGGATACTAGTGGTTGTCATGTAGGATACAGATACCCTTCCTTTGGCCTACACCATGTTGGCGGGCAAATTGGCTGGAGCTTGTGTTTGGGTTCACATCTGGTGTACGCACAATCCGCGGTCGCCCAGAACGTTCGCCTGCCTCATAAGACCAATGCTTACACAAACGTCGAAAAATTGCTCCAAATGTTGCGTGATGTGGACGGTGCTATCGGTCAGGGTACGTGGCTCGGTACATCCGTGCTGCCTCTTGACCGTTTCCACCTGCTTGGCCATACACGAACACTATGTTCCTGGAATGAATACGGGACCATTGTGCTTCTATGTCGCTTAAATCACACTATCTGAAACACACAAAGCGCACACTGCAAGTTATGAGAGAATGATGTAGCGTATGTGTGTGCATTGTGGCATCGGACGCATTATTGCTTTGTAGCATGACGTTGAACTAGTTATTTCGTTTGTGAGTTTGAATTCATGTCCGGCGCGGCATTTCCTTCCCCACCTCCTAGTCAGGGGGCAAATAGAGGGACTAGCCCCTTTGTTCTGGTGGCGTCACTAGTAAGAGTGAGTCGAGTGTGTGTCTTCAGGGCGAGTGGATGTAGCATGCGTGTGTGTCTCGTGTGAGTGTGGAGCATCTCCCTCCAATGTTTGTCCTGTAATCTGTTGTGAACGATGTAGTGGCAGCATATCAATTTTAATAATCCATAGGTAATGTGTTAAATGTGTATTTTGTTATGAATATCCCACGCCTGTTTTAAATGTGTGCAGCTAAGTTCCTGATCCTCTCGCTGCGTCTGAGTCTATGTTTAAGGCGGGTAACTAAATTTAATATCTAGCTGCAAAACCTTTTGGTATATAACAATATCGTCATATTTTCGAAAAATGTTCCATATAAAGGGTAGTCTGGGGTGGGAGGTTTTTTTGAAAACGTTGTAGTCGCATCTTTGAAAGCTACTGAATCTAAATTCCAAGTTTGGCGTTTACCCAACTTTCCGTTTTTGAGTTATGCTGTTCACACACATAGAGACACACGGATCTTTTTCTAAAGTGCTTTTTTGGATTCAGGGGCCTCAAAACATGTATTTTCGGTGAAATCTCGGTGTCAACTTCTGGGTGGAATGTTATACTTCCCCTACTTAGTATACGTTGTAGAGAAAGAAAAAGGAGAGGAAAGAATGAAATTCTATGAATAATTACAGAAAGTCTATAATAACGTAAATAAAAATAATTATATTGTTTTAGCAGAAGACTTTAATGGGAGAGTCGGCAATCAGTTAATTCAAATACCGTTGGAGATCGAGGAGGAAACATAATGAATTATAATGGTGAACAACTGAGTACATTTGCAGCTTTTAATAATTTGAAAATAACAAACACCCTTTTTTCGAAAAAAGAATATATAAATAAATTTACATGGGTCGCTAGAAATAATTTCATTATAATAGATTATACAATAGTTAACAGAAACTGTCGACATTGGTGCATAATACACATGTATATAGAGGACCAGCTGCAGGAACAGATCATTATCTTGTAAGAAGTAAAGGTGTAATATCACAATGATGGATTAATAATAAAGGAAACATATAAAACAGTGTGTAGAAACATAAAAATATATTTATTACAAGATGGTAGAAAGGAATTACGTATTTATACCAAATAAGAATTACTAAATATATGCAGATTATCCTACGCAAAATCAGAGAGAGGAAGAATAGTCTGTAATAAAACAAACAATAAATAAATCTGCTAATGAAGTTTTGGGAAAAGGGAAAAAAATTGCAAATTAAAGCACTGAGTACCTATATGGAACACAGAGATCCAAGATTCAATAAATAATAAACAGAAAGGCTTATAAACTACTACTAATACAAAATAGAGCGGGGGAAAACGAAAAAGAATAACAAAATCAAAGGAAGAAGACAGAACAAATAATTCGGAATGCACAACGAAATATCTTGGAGAAGCGTATAAGTGATATCGAAGATGACATACATGGTAGACATTTTAAAACATTTAAATAAGGAAGATAGATACACAGCTCAAATAAACTTAAATTTAAAAGAACAATGGATAGAACATTATATAAACATACAGTATAATGATATAAATGAAATAGGTGAAGTGAACAAAACTACTAATACGCCTGTCATCGATATTACTGATGAATTAACTATTGATGAATTACAAGAGGCAATAAGAAAAATAAATAACAAGAAAACTAATGGTACCAATGGAATTAATGGAGAACTCTTGAAATACTGTGGACTTCCGTTTAAATTTCTTGTTTGTGTTGGTTACAAAATCAAATATCTGAAGAATGCAAAAGCTCAAAGGTTATATCTTTATTTAAAATAGGAAATAGTGTGAATACAGATAACTATAGAGGTCTCCTTAACACTGGTTATAAAATATGTATGAAAATTATAACAGCAGCAAGAATGGAAGTTAAAGTGAAGTATTGTTAAGTGAAGAGCAAATAGCTTTCAGAAAGGGACGTTCATGTAGCGATGCTGTTTTACACTCCAACAGTAAACAGAGAAACGTAGAGAAAAAAATCAGCAGCACACACTGCCTGTATAGATTACATTAAGGAATTTGACAAAGTAGATCGTGTAAAATTATGGAATATTTTAAGAGAAAAAGGCTACCCGGAACACCTAATAGAAGTCATTGAAAAGACATACAGGAACTTCGCAATATCAATAGTTTTTAACAGTGACGACGCCACTGAGCCGATATAAATATTAATATGTATATGGATGACTTAATCAAGCAGTGGAAACTAAAGGTGCCCCCAGGAATGTATTTAAAACAAAATTTAGCTATAAACACTACTTTTTGCCGACGATCGAGCCATCACCACCACAACAGAGGATAACCTTCAGAAATCAATATATATTCTACAAACAATGGGTAAAGATTATGGCTTAGAAGTATCTTAAGAGAAAACTAAAATTATGGCTTTTAAAGGCAGTAAAATTCTAAAGTCAAAATTATGTATAAGTAATAAGGTCCTTGCACAAGTTCCTCACTTTAAACATTTAGGCTGTGATATATTTTACGAGGGTACTATTTATATCTTGAGCCTTGGCAACCCTGAATGTTGTAGGTGCCATCTGACGTTTCCAATGGAAGGTTTGACATTTTTTACCATAATCTACTTCAAACATTTTGCCAATAGAGCGTCATTTGTTTTGTTTACACTAACTTGAAAGTTGTGTGTCAACAAAAACATGGAATTAACTCGTGAAAATGTTCGTGCAATTATTTATTACGACCTTCGACGTGGATTATTAAGACAAGACTGCATCGATCAACTAACTTCCACATTTGGCGACGAAGCTCCATCCTTTGCCACTGTGAAACGCTGTTATAAAGAATTTAATCGTGGCCGCCGTTCGCTCAATGAAGAAGTTCGTGAACGTCATCCAAAATCAGTTGTTATGTCAGAAAACATTGATACTGTGCAAAAACTAATAATGAAAGATGGTCATGCGACATATTTTGAGATTGAGGCAACCCTAGGCACTTCCGCCAGCATATATAAAATATTGCAGCATTATTTGGCCATGAAAAAGGCTTTCTCTCGTTGGATCCCACATAACTTGACGCAATCTCAAAAAGATGCTCGTGTCGATTGGTGTACAAAAATGCTCAAGAAATATAATGACGGTGCCTCAAAAGACGCATATAAGATTGTAACAGGTGACGAATCATGGATCTATGCGTATGAGCCGGAACGTAAACAGCAGTCGACTGCATGGGTGTTTCTAGATGAAGAAAATCCAACAAAAGTTGTTCGCACTCGAAGTGCTTCGAAAAATGGTCGCCTGCTTTTTCAGCAAAACTGGCCATGTGGCAACAGTGCCTTTAGAGGAACGTAAACGGTCAATGCTGAATGGTACACAACCATTTGTTTGCCGGAAGTCTTCGGTGAACTAGGAAAACCAACAAGAACCGTAGGATCGTTCTTCATCAAGACAATGCGAGCGCACACACATCCCGTCTAACAACAGCGTATTTGAAGGCTCAAAAATAGAATTGATGGGTCATCTGCCATACAGTCCTGATTTGGCACCCAATGACTTCTTTTTTGTTCCCGAACATCAAGAATAAATTGCGTGGACAACGATTTTCATTGGCAGAAGAAGCTGTTGATGCCTTCAAAAACCATGTTTTGGAGGTGTCTCAAGAAGACTGGAATAAATGCTTTGACAAATGGTTCAAACGGATGCAAAAGTGTATTGATCATAAAGAAGAATATTTTGAAAAACAATAAAGCAGTTTTCAATCAGAAATTACTTTGTTTTAATTATTAGGCTCAAAATATAAATAGTGCCCTTCCTATGTCTATGATCACGATATAGATAATTAAATTAATATATATTCAGGATGCTGGGTACGACAGTAGAACATTGCGTTATCGTATAAAAGAAAGCAAATTAAAATTTTATAAAGTAATGTTCCTAGTTTAACATGTAGTATTTTAATCAAAATCGTTAAGAGGTATTTGTGAGGAACTAAAGAATAACAAAACTTTTTCCATGTAACAGAAAGTTCGATAGTTTCGAATGGGGGGATTTTCTTGAAATTCTTTTTCTGGAAGATCCTGAAATTTACTGCAAGCTAAGTGCTTATTCTATATTTCGCTTTTGAGTTATGCTGTTCAAGACACACATAAATATGCATTTTTTCTAAACTTCTTTTGTTTTTATTCAGGGGTCACAAAACATGTATTTTCGGTGATATCTCGACATAGAATTTTTGGATGGAATACAACACTTCCTCTCCTTCAGATTAATACTAAAGATTTCTATATTTTATCACATTTTATTCGTAGAATTCACAAATCGTAAGTAAATTAAAAATCACTCACGGCATATCTAAGTCTCGTCCAGAGATTGTTTATGACCACCAATCAGGACAAACCAGTAAATACATCTAAATATTTTGAAAATTTGGAACCCCGCTAACATTAGATATGTTCCGTCAATCTTTACTATCTATTTCTCACCTCAGAAGTAACTGGAAAATAGTGGGTGATTGATGTTTTAAAATCGCTTGTGTTTACCTGACTTGCTATTGTAGACGTCAAAGCACATACACTATTCTTGATACTATCTGTGCTTTCAGGGTGTTTTCCTTCATTTTTAATGTGAATTAGTCCTATTTTTAAACTTCTGCACGCCTTGCACTGTTCGATGAACGAAATGAATTAGTAATAGCACAAATGGATCCGGAGTACCCGGTACGGAATGTTAACAGCATGTGCCGTTGTGGGGGAAGGAATAGCAAAGAGAAAAGCTCGAAAAAGAAAGGGAAGAAAGCCTGAACTTAATGACTTCATTCAATCCGAGTATTGTTTTCTTCCAAGGGCGCATCCTTCACTGCTTCTATTGGACCGTTGAATAGCTCCGAAGGCTACTCCTTTTTGAATCTTGTTTCTGAGTTTGAGTGCACCCTGATTTTCACTTTCTCAGTACTTACTTATAGTAAGTAGAGGAAGTATTGCATTCCACCCAAAATTGGAAGCCGAGATTTCACCGAAAATACATGTTTTCAGGCACCCTAAATAAAAAAAGCATTTTTAGAAACGGTCGCGCGCGCGCGCGCGCGTGTTTTGTTAAGTTGTGTTTAGAGCATAACTCATAAACGTAATGCGGATGAATACCACATTGCATTTAAGTTCATTTCAGTATCTTCCAAAGAGGTGACACGAAAATTTAAAAAAAAAACAAAGAAAATAAGCCCCCAGACGTTAAATGGCTAAGGATTTTTATTAAAATGACATATGTTCAAGATATTTACATGTAATATTTTATATATATACAGGATGTATCTTTATTGGTGTCATATATTTGTAGGACGTGTTCCTGACATCAAAACAGTAAAAAAAAAAAGTCCATATGTACATGGGTCTTAAAGTCAACCGTTTCGTTATTATAAATTAAAGACGTATTCCATAAGAACAGACGGATATGCACTACACGTATGGTTTGTCGTCCTCCGTGGACTAGTGGTACCGTGCTAGCCTCTAGTTCAAACGTGGAGGGCGATGGATTTTTTCGGGCGTAAAATCCTTAGCATGGCTTCCTTCGGAAGGGAAGTAAAGCCGGTGGTCCCGTGTCGTAGATTTACGGCACGTAAAAGAACCCCAAGCATGATAAAGAGGCATCTGAGCAAAATTATCTGTCTTTCACGGCCAATATGGAATGGGACGCTACGAACCATAGTAGTTAAAGAGCGTCCATAAATAAAACTCAATTTCAATTTTACACGTATGGCCGTGCAGACGGCAATGCAGTACGAGCACGTGATCTTTAAGCAGAAGGGTACCCTGACAGGCCGTTACCGTGTGTAAGAACATTCGCACGAATTCACCAACTTGAGAGAGAATGTTGCATTTGAGAGGAATACTAGGGATGTTGGGAGACCAAGAGCGGCACGAGGCATTGAGCTTTAAGAACGAGTTCTTCGTGCTGTGAATGCACACCCGTTACAAAGAACAAGGCGTATGACTAAGTGAAATAGTCGTATGACTATCTGGAGAATTCTGTATGAAAATCTTCTGTACCCGTATCACCTTCAACGTGTGCAAGGATTAAATGAGGCGGACTTGAGGCAAGAAGACGTTTCTGTCAATGCATGTTACAGCGATGCGCTGTGTTCATCAATGTCCTAGCCTGTATCTTATTTACGGATGAGGCTGGTTTTACGCGACGGCATCTTCAATTTTCATAACATTCATAACTGGCATTTTAAAATCCTAATTAAGTACGACAGGACAACCACCAACAGAGGTTCTCTCTCAACGTTTGGGGTGGAATCATTCATGATCACCTTATTGGTCCCTACTTCTTCCCTCCGCGTGTGAATGGACAAACCTATCTCCAGTTTCTCAGAAATGAGTTGCATCACTCAACTGATAATGTGCCTCTGGACATCATCCAACGAATGTGGTTTTTACACGATGGTGCTCCAGCCTATTTCAGTATGATAGTTCGTAAGGTTTGAATGATCGATTTCCGCAAAGATGGATTGGTCGATGGGGACACATTGCATGGCCTGCTCGATCGCATGATTTGAATTCAATGGATTTCTTCGTCTGGGGACATTTGAATGTCCATGGTTTATGCAACTCTTTTACCTGATGTTGAACATTTTGAGAGCACGTATCCAAACTGGATTTGACTAAATATAAAACACGCCAGGAATTTTCAACAGAGTACGTCAGAGCATGCAACACAGGCTTACTGCATGCACTGAAGCAAGAGGAAGCCACTTCTAGCAATTTTGTAACTTTCGATTTTGTGTTGTAACTCTGAAATAAATGATTTTCAGATTCATGTTCATATGAACTTTTTTACTGGTTTGATGTCAAGAACAAGTCTCCCAAATATATGGCACCAATAAAGATACATTCTATATATAATTTTCTGGAAATAGCCAGTTAAGTCCATTTATTACACAGAGTTTTAATAACTTTGTATAACGGGTCAACCATAGAGAGACAGAACTTGCTGCATAAAAAGATGTAGATCTCTTTAAAACTCATGATTTATTTCTGATAATTTTTTCTGTGGCATCAGCAATATACGAGATATACGTTATTGTTTCAGTTTTTCAGTGCCTTGTCATTGTTTTTTAAAGTGCTGCGTTATTCAGATGTTTCTCGTTAAATCATGGAAAGATTATGGAATTTCAAGGTCAGCATATAGAGATAAATGACTATCAATTCTGCTTTCTTTATCCCCTTTGCACCTACAAAGAAATGTGAAATGAATCTATATCTGCAAAGGTTTATTTCGATGAACCTGAAGTGGGTACAAGTATAACCTTTCGTAGGAATATTTGCAGTACTTATATACACATAAAAAGAGTGGGTGCGAAACTCATGTGAATGCAACAAATTAAATTTTTTAATGCTGTGAAAGAGAAAAAACTGAGTTGTATTTACTGACGCTCTTTAACTTCTGTGGTCCTTAGCGTCCCATTCTATATTGGGCGTGAAAGACCGGTAATTTTGCTCAGAGGCCTCTTTATCAGGCTTAAGGTTCTTTTACGTGCCGTAAATCTACGACACGGGACCCTTACTTCCCTTCAGAAGGAAGCCATGCTAAGGATGTTTACACCCGAAAAAAATCCATCGTCCTCCTCCGGGTTTGTACCCACGACATCGGCAACTAGAGGCTAGCTTGGTAACCACTACACCACGGAGGACGCCACCACTGTGAAAAAGGTAATGTCGGATGTACATTAAGTAAAAAAAGCTTGGTTACAACCCTAGATCTTAGAAGAATTAGCACATGCGACAACAAGCTTTGCGATGGAAGCAAAAGAAAAGGGGGGCAAGAATCGCAAACTTTCAAGCCTGTCCATTAAATGACACCTGCGAAAGGACTAATCTTGGGACTGGAATATTTCGGAAATACTAATACTACGAAAAAAAACCAGACAATTTCTGTTCTTTAATGAGCTCAACCTATGTCCTGTAGTACGTTTTTCAGTAGCTGCTAAGGTTTCCTAGTTATAAACACCATCATCAACAAAACGGTTTGGAGCTTTAAGATCCTTCCGGCTGCACGGAATTACAGTCTATCGCTTTTTTGATCTTCCTACACTTTTACCAATGCAACGGTAATTTAACACTTGGAGAGGACTACGGTGCGAGTCCATTCTACGAAAGTGTGTATACCTCTTCATCTCTTATTTTCTTACTTTTACCATATCTACTACATCTATTTTTGGCTTTCAACAGACGCAGGACAGCATGCCGGGACTTGATTCTAAATAGTTAAAACTGGCCAAGCTTGGACACATACGAGGGCAGTCCCAGAAGTACACGACCTGACATATATAGCGGTTGTTGTTTAAAAAAAATGACTATGGTAGAAAGTACCACCCTCATAAAGCTTAAGTTTCAAGTTTGACGATGCTATAGTTTGACGATTGTTTAGTAATTGTTTGGCAGCCAATAATAGTGAACTCTCAGCGAATTTGTAAACATGGATAAAACTGGCCATCGTTATGAGATACAATACTTTCATTTGAAAGGTCTTAGTCGAACTAATATTAAAGCTGAGCTAGAGTCTACTCTGGGGGAGTCTCCTCCTTCGTTTACAACAGTAAAATATTGGGTGGCAGAGTTTAACCTAAGCCGTACGAGCTGCCAAGTGGTCCAACAAATGAGGTGACCACACCAGAAATTTTGAAGAAAATGCACAAAATGGTATTGTATGACCGTCGAGTGAAAGTGCGCGAGCTATATTTATTATATATTTATTCTTTAAATGATCCAGTAGAGTGAATCCAGCCATTGGACGTGGCAGTTTCATCTATACCTCAATCTTTTGTTTAGATTTACCTACTTCTGCTTCATATATCAGGATTGGAATCCCCACGATTTTATCAAATTTTAAAAATAATGCAAAATTCAATCAAATAAAGGTAACTTCACGATATGCACAAGCAATTCAGGATATAGGAGTACACTTTATTAGTCATGCAAATATCTTAAAACATACGTTTTTTAATCAGCGTCATCACAGCCAGTTATAAGAAAATCCGAAATAAGGAAAAACTTTCATTTAAAGCACAATTAAATGTGAAAATCCTCATGTCACATTTTTGAAATACGATACGCGTAAATACCAACTCGTTTATCCGACTTTTCAGTTTTGAGCCGGACACATACACGCGCGCACTCGCGGATCCTTTTCACACGATTTTTTTTTAATTCAGTGAACCTTAAAACGGGCTTTTACGTAAAATCTCGAAATCGAATACAAACCTTCCTCTACCCACATAGGTATGTTTCAGAGAATGTAAAAATTTGCCACACACTGCAATTTCATCGGTTTCTTCACAATGTCCTAGAAATATTTATAAGACAAGGGAAACTTTAATGCTTACATTTCTATCCATTTATATTGATATTATTAAAGACGTTTAGCAATAAATAATAAATCATTATAGTTGTTTACCTTCAGACGCACAACAGTCGCAACTAAGGTGTTTTGTAGCGATGAACAAACATGATTGAATTTAAGGGGCGTTTCCCTTTTATTGGTGAAAAATAGCCTAATGTTGTGAGCCGAGATGGCTAATGACTTATGAAGAAAGCGTAGAAGGTAAAGGGTACATTGCGAGTGAGGGATGAAGTGACTTGAGGGGAACGCACATGTTTTGCATAGTCTTGTCTTAGCATATTTCACCTCGAGCTCCCAACGGTGATGCGAGTTTTACTGCCTAAGTTTTCTCACTGTTAATTATTTATTTTATTTGCGTTTAACTGAGTAATTTTTTAAAAGGCGAAAATTGTTCTAATTTTATTACTTTTTCAGTATTCCACAAAATGCTTTTACTGGATTTACGCGGTCATACATTGTATTTTATGCTTTTTCTTTTTACTTTCATGGATATCTACCTATCGTAGGCAAGTATTGATTCCACCCAAAAATTCAATGATTAAGATTTTACAGAAAATATATGGTGAGCAAAAAAATAGCAATTTAAAAATAGAGTCGTCTATATGTGTGTATGTGTGTGTGTGTGTGTGTGTGTGTGTGTGTGTGTGTGTGTCAGAAACGAAATGTGGGTTAAATACCAAACATGGCATTTGAGCTAAGCATCTTCCATAATTGCGACACGAAGATTTTTAAGAAACTACCCTTTACACGGAGCATTTTCCGAAATTTTAATTTTCTCAAAAATGGCTCTAACGATTTTGATTAAAATATCATATGTTTAAGATATTTTCATGAAAGATAAAATGTATATCTCCAATTTTCTGGGAATGTCTCCAAAAGTATTCTTCATTGTGAACGACTTTTGCGTAACTGGTAAACCATAAGAGATTGACAAAATTTTACTACACAAAAATGTAGATCGCGTTCTAATACACAATTTATGACACATACATTTTTTTTTTGTTGAGTGAACTATTTTCGAGATATTGCTTGTTATTCCCTTAAATTTTCCAATACTTATACTTTTTTTCAAATGAGAATTCGTTATTCATTTTTTATGTCCTGGACATGCAAAGAGAATGGAATGGTGCACATAGCAACGAGCTCATAAAATGTTTGACAATCGCTTAAAGCCTACCATATCCCCTTGCACCTACAAGAAAATTAGCAATAAGATTAACATCTCGATTAACATGAAGCATATGGAGAATAAGCGTTTGTAAAAATAGTTTGTACAAGAGTAGAGAAAGTCATGTGAGTGTAGCACATCAGATTTTTAAGTCGTTTCTCTGTCTATTCACATTGATTCTCGCGTGTCTCATGGAAAGAGTTTGGATTTATAAAGCATAGTGAGTCGATTTTAAACACTTGACTATTCGGTTTCGTCTCTCTCTCTCTTGAAGCTAGAACGAAAAGTGTAATAAGACTATATCACAAATGTTTATTTCGCTTATCGTAACGGGAAAACAGTTTTTGTATGAATTCGTCAAATAATGATGACGCCTGTGATGTAAAGCCAAACCTGCACTTCTTGTTTCATAACAGTCCGGATTTGGCACCAATCATCAGTTTCTTCATGTGAAGAAATTCCTCTGTGTAAAACATTTCAAAGACGATAAAGATATCATGAAGGCATACAAAAACAGATTTCTCGTTGCGACAGGTGCCTAAATAATGGCGGCGAAGGTAATGATGGTAATGAATTCATAAAATAATGTTCGTTATTTTTTAAAACGTTACCGTACTTTAAAACGCGCCACATATACAAAAATAGAGGACAATGGGTGAAACAAGTGGTGTAAATGTAACGCACCAAATTTTCTTCTCTTGTGCTTTTACTTTGAAACAAGAAATAAATTATACATTTTGTGTTTGCAGAACGTTATAAAGAAAAGCGCCCAGCAGAAAAGTGGAAGATAGTGAAGCGAGGCACAGGCGCAATGACGGGTCATAAAATGTAAGCTGTATTCTGCATAAAACTGTGGAGTGGAACGTTTGCCTTTCAATACTAGTCTCTCTGGCGCCGCAAGAGAATGGTATTGATGCATTACCAGCGATTAGCGATACGTGGTTTCTGAGTGTTTTCGCTGGTGGAAAGCGGAAGCAGAAGCGCGCACACACACAAAGTACGGCCTACCATGTGAACGTGCTCGATGAAGGCCTGCCGGAGATTAGCTCACTCTCCATACATTACTGTAGCAATCAGATCCCGTGAGTGGGGGGATCTTAGAGCACACTTAATTGCTGTTTTCGAAGCGTAGCGACGGCGACAAAATGAAGCTTTCGAATGACTAAAACCTGGCATAAATCGCTTTTTACAGTTTTTGGGCGACTGTGTTTCTACTCTCTCTCTGCCACGTACATAGTAGGTGGAGAAGATATTCCACCCAAAAATTCGATATCGAGATTTTACCAGAAACACCGTTTTGAGGCCTTCTGAATCCAAAAGATAAGCATTTAAAAAAAAAAAAAAGAAGAAGCCCGTCTGTACGTGTGTGTATGTGTGTCTTTTCGTTACGTTCCAAAGATGCGACAGGAAGGCTTTCAAGAAAATCCCCCCACCCAAACTACCCTTTACATAAAACAGTTTTTGAAGCTTTTAATTTTCTGAAAATTGCTCTAACAGATTTGATTAAAATACCATATATTAAAAATATTTACATTAAAATAAAATATACCGCGTGAGTCTCCTCATCCTGCGGATTGGTAAGTAGGCAACCCCTAATTTTACAAACGATGCGAAATGCAGGTGCTGACATCGCATTCACCAGTCCGCTGATTGGGGCTACGGTGGTGCTCGTTGTATACGTGCTTTAGTAGCGCAATGCCTAGCATACTGGAAAATCATGGTGAAGGTCGGAACCAAGCCTGCAAATAAATGAGTTTTTTATTCATTTCTGTTCATGTTTCGAGAACGTTCGAGCAAATCATGATTTTTTTCCCGAATGCACTAGAAAGTGGATTTGCAGGGTACTTCAAAAACGAAAAGTCTCATAATTACCAAACTTGGTATTTAGGTTCATTACCTACGAAAGTTGCGACAAAACTATTGTCAAGAAAATCCCTCCACCCTCCACCCCCCAAAAAAGGCCTTAGCGAGTTTGAGTGAAACACCATATATATATATAATTTTCTGGGAACAGTTGTGAAGTCCACTTCATTCGGAAGGAATTTGTATAACTGTAAACGTTAAGCCATAGGCGAAGATGTACTACTTAAATACAAAATGTAGATCTCTTTAAAAGACACAATTTACTTCTATATGTTTTTTTCATGGCATTAGCCACTTCCGCACTTCCGAGATATCTGTAATAAACGCTGCGAAATGAGAGACATCGACCCTGCCACTGAAGATGACAGCCGCAGTTGTGGGTGAAATGTCTGGAACATCTGTCTCCAGCAGACCATGGCATAACAACCCGGAAGTTTACCCAGATAGTTTATTCGGGGTTTCCCTGTCGTTTGCTGTGATCTAGGGGTGGCATTCTAGTTTCCGAGTACCGGGCTCAAACCCGGCGGAGAGCGATGGATTTTTTTCGGGCGTAAAAATCCTTAGCATAGCTTCCTTCGAAAGGGAAGTAAAGCTGGTGGTCCTGTGTCGTAGATTTACGGCACGTAAAAGAACCTCAAGTCTGATAAAGAGGCCCCTGAGCAAAATGTCCGGTCTTTCATGCTCAATATAGAATGGGACGCTAAGGACCATAGCAGTTAAAGAAGCTCCGTAAATAAAAGTCAATTTACAGTGTTTTCCGTAATCCTAAGAAGACGAATGTAGCATCTCTAAGTAACCCATAGCTCGTTTGAGCATCACTTCATCACTTTCATTCATTCATCCTCCCATATGAACTACTAGATTGAAGGACTTAAACAAAGTAGAGACGAATACTTTCTGAAGTGACCAGCTTTGGTGTGCAACTAATTTATCAATTATTAATTTTTTATTGTTTAAAATTAAAAAAACCGATAAGTGAAAGAGAACTAAATATATTTAGATTTTATGCAACTATGGAAGATAATTTTCCACACATTTCAATTTGGTTTGAACTGATATCTATAATTGGACGTCTCAAAATGTACGATTTTTAGAATTGCTTCCGAAGTATCCATTAGATACCAGAATTTAATATACATCATTTTGAGAACACTCCTAATGTAACCTACGCAAATATTTATAAACTTGTTTCTGGGAGATTCAATTTTACTTTCTCTGCTACTTATAGTAAGTAAGGGAAGTATTGTATTCCACCAAAAAATCCTATACCGAGATTTCACCGGAAATACATGTATTGAGGCTCCCTGAATTAAAAAAAAACTTTTTTAGAAAAAGTGTGTGTGCATGTGTGAAAAGCGTAACTCAAAAACGGTCGGATAAGTACCAAACTTTATATTTTGGTTCATTACCTTCCAAGGACGCGACACGAATATTTTCAGGAAAATCACCCACCCTAAACTACCCTTTACATGGAACATTTTTCGAAATTTATTTTTGATTATAATAGCAATATATTAAATATATATTTTTTGTGACATAAGCCATTTCTGAGATATCCGTTATTGAAGGTTGGAATTGTTCATTACTTGGTCATTTTTTTCAAGCTCTACATTCAGTTGTTTCTCGCGATTGTATGGAAACAGTGTGGAAATTGAAGGCCAGAGTATAGCGTCCAGTTCTTAAATATTTGACTATCGTTGTTCCCTTTGTAGCTATAACGAAATGTGTAATGTATCTATTTCTGCAAAGGTTTATTTGGATTAGAATGTAGTGGGTAGAAAAATAGGCTTTAGTAAAAACAGTTTGTATGCCTACTAATAAATTATAGAGATTGGAGAAAGCCATGTGAATGTATCACATCAGATTTTTATTTGCAGAAAAGTATGCTTCTTTCCTTTCGTGTCTTTTGGGTTACACGAACTCCAAGTGAAATACTAGAAGTTCTTCCCTAAAGAAGACTCTCTTTCATATCCTTATATAAGGTGGATCACAGGGAAAAGGAAAAACGCGGAGGCCAAAGCTATTGGTAACCCGAAGCGGTGAGCTTTGCATAGTTACTAGCATAGAGTGTTTTCAGATCAAGGATAAGGAACGTGGAGAAGGGAGAGATTGGAAAAGAATTGTGTTGTAGTGGAGTGTCATGGCTGGTAAATTGGATACATTTTATGGACTCCTACAGTCTCTGCACTGCTTGGGTCAGATAAGGAAATAACTTATTGAACTTGCCGCGGGGTGGATTCTTTGCAGTTTAACAGGAAGTATTTGCACCATAATTGATATAAATTGATATCATTCAGGCTTATTCCTTAGAGACTTAAGTTTGTTTTTATGTCAAAGGGCAACCAGCACAACTCCCACTCTGGAGGGTCGGGATTTATTTCGGAGTACCTTCTCGGCCTCTTTTATAGAACATTTTAGAGACAAGAGGATTTCCTAAACATCTTATTAATGCTATCAAGGGTTTGTATGTAAATAACAAAATAAGAATTAATTCTGGTTTTAAAATGCCAGCTGAAATCTTAACAAATCAAGGTGTTCGACAAGGGTGTAGCATATCGTCCACTTTATTTAACTTATATACAGACGATCTAGTTTTGAATTGGAAAGATAAAATACAGTTCGGGATCAAAATAGAATTAAACACGCCTTAACTATATGCTGATGATCAAATAGTTATACTAGAAACAGAAGATAATCTACAAAGAGCAGTATATAAATTAAACCAAAATGCAAGGCATTACAACTTAACCATATCTATAAATAAAACAGACAATGACTTTTAAAGGGAAGAATCCCGTTACATCAAAGATACTAATAAATCCTAAAATATTAGAACACGTACATCATTTCAATTATCTAGGATGCGACAGTTTTAAATTTGACAAAGGCATTGAGATGAAAGTTAATAGGTTTCAAACCATTTGTGGAACGATCAGAAGAACTCTGTGAAGAAAAAACTAGAAAATAAATACAAATTAAGTTCTATAAGATTATGGCTTTACCTACTGTATTATATGGTTCTAAGTCGCGGACAATAACAAAAAGAGAGAGATCACGTATTCAGTTCACCAACATGAAATTTCTGAGGTATGTAAGGGAATGCACTAGAGCTGACAAAATAAGAAATGAATCAATAAGATCAGATTTGAATATTGTATCAGTGAACGATAAGATTGGTGAAAATAAAAAAAAAATTGGAAAGAACATTTTTATAGAATGGCAGATGATAGAATACCAAAAAAAGATAATGAATTACCAACCGACAGGGAGGAGAAGTTTAGGAAGACCACGCAAGAGATGGCTAGAGACCGGAACAGGTGATGTTACCTAATCCTTGAAAGAAGAAGAAGAATTAATATAATTCTAATCGACCATTCTACTCCTAATCTACGATTTAACACAGACCGCTCATTTGTAAGAATTTGTTAAATAGCATCCATTACAACACAGATTCAGCGACAGTGTATCGAAATGTTTTCATCACGTATCAGAAGTCAGGATTTCTTATATCAGTCATATTTTAAGCACCATCACGTATGCTGAAGCGTACAGAAGGTTTTCGTCAAGTTAGACCCTTCTTAAGATATGCTTTGATGCCAAGATGATGCGAAGATTTTCTTAAAAACGGCTTTTAAGGACCTTGATTACGATATAGGTGCCAGATATCTGCATAACTATGAACTATGAATGCAATTCTTTTATTGTGATACTACAAACACAATTTTTTGATACAATAGAATAATGACATCAACAAAAATCATAATAAAAGATTTACAATTTAATTGTACATTTAAGGTTCTTATGTCTACATTGAGTTGTTTTAGCCCCTAGGGCCCAAAATACTCAAACCCTGTATTGCCGAGCTCTTGGGTCCTACTTATAGCTTAAAATTTATACCTACCATTATTTAACTTGCTTCTCCCTCTTGCTCACTAGTTTTCCTCAGCTATTTGGCTTTTACTGTACCTAAAACGTTTCCTATTTCTATTATGTTTTTTCTCGATTTTACGTTCATAAGCTTTTCCCAATTATTTTCTTTTGGTAGATTCGTCCACTCCTTCTTTCCAATTCTCTGCCCGATAATCCTAGTCTTGTCATATTCCAAAATTATATGCCAATTGAATTAAGGTGTGCCCCACGTATGGGAACCAATTTGAAAATTGGCATTGTCTTTACGTTGTTTATTTATTGTTTAGCTTCACGTATGGACGTCAATTTGAGAAAATGTTTTGTTTGAAGGAGTTTGCACCACGCTTTGGTAAGCCAATTTGAAGAAGATTGCTACGCAATTTGCTGCTAAGTATAAAAAGTCGATTTGAAAATGTATTTTTGTTGTTAGACTCCAAGTTTAAAAAAAATGTTAACTCTGTTATTAAACTACTTCTATAGATATTATTTATGTTTATGTTTGCCTCTGCTGCGTCAGTATTGTTTTAGAGACACGTTGCGTGGTGCAACAAGAATGTAGGCTTTCACAGAATTTAAGTTTAAATTCACTTGTTTTTATTAATCCTTGACACAAATTAAATAGCACTACACTGATATCAAGAGCTGTGAGATTCTTTAATTTTATACTTGCACTTTGTTAACGCATATACTTATTTTTCGTTTCACACGAATACGTAATATTTCTCTAGAGAACACATCTTCCATCAGGTTGCTATCAAGGTCTGCAGGCAACTGAACATATTTCAACCGTATAAACTTTTACATTGCTGTATTTCAAGTCTCTGATTGGCTAATCCTAGTCCAATAGAATACCTGCATTTTACTAAAGCTTTTTTTGGCTGTTGATTGGCTATTTTTAAACTGTCACAAAATATACATTATTGCTGCCCTAATCATGACTAGTAGCATTCAAACTCTCAAACTCATTATTGCCTCAAGGTCACCTCACTGTTAGCAACTATAAACTTATTATTCTCACAGCTCTTACATTATTAAATTACGTATGCATTCACATAACATTATTGAACATGTTTACAATAATATAAGCATACGCAATGACTATCACATACATTTTACAAATTATTACATACATATTGCTTCAAGGCGGGGTGTTACTGAATTTATATATTATATATTTTAATTGAAATTATTCAAGTGTTAAAATATTGCCTCACAATTATCATCTTTCTTATTACACAGAGGGCATTTCTCTGTTCTTCTTAGGCCTTTCAATTTCATCACCTCTGTTCTAGCCCATGCAAAACCTTCCATCGCTGCTTTGTCACATATATCAACATAGTTTTCCCTGCTATCTGCACAACCAATAAGATTTCTTCTATGTATAGCCTATGATGAACTCTTCATTCTGACTAAATGCTGTTTAATTTTGTATAACTTCGATTTACACGGCGTTGCACGGATGCGTTTTTATGTTTAAAATATGTACATCCGGAATAGTTAAAACCGATACCAAGATACCAAACCTACAGTTAAAGAAATGACGTTGTGATAGGATTTATATCAACATTCTGTTACCGCATTTAATGCTAAAAGAACTATCTAGTTGAATTTGCAACATTAACTACTACAGTATCACACATACAAATAGTCGTCCTCCTTGGTGCAGTGGTTACCATGCTAGGCTATAGTTTCCGAGGTCGCGGGTTCAAACCAGGCGGAGGTCGATGGATTTTTTCGGGCATAAAAATCTTCAGCATGGCTTCCTTCGGAAGGAAAGTAAAGCCGGTGGTCCCGTGTCGTAGATTTACGGCACGTAAAATAACCCCAAGCCTAATAAAAGGGTCTCTCAGCGGTCTTTCACGCACAATATAGAATGGGACACTTAAGAACCACATAGTCAAAGAGCGTCCATAAATAAATTAAACAAAGCATACAAATACGCACACGTTCTCGTAAACAAGAATAAGGACAAATGTTATCTTCTAGTGTACCATACCTTGTTGGGTGCTCCATTGAACCCTTCTTCTAATGAAAGAAAATTTTCGGTTTTTGCTTTTTAATCTTAGCTTTCACAAACATCAGTAGCAAATGAATATGGTTGGCGATATTCAGACTTCAGTCAGCCTTATTCTTTTGTGGTGTTTCGCACCCTGAAGCTAGGCAGTGCAAAGACCTTTCTCTTTAAATAATTATTTCGCATACAGGGGTGATGAACCCTTATTACATCCAGAGGATATATATCAAAACTTTCGTACGTATGGATTATTAGGAGGTTTTTGCCTGTCACATACATATCGTAGTCGTCCTCCGTGAGTAGTGGTTAACATGCTAGCCTCTAGTTCCCGAGGTTGCGGGCCCAACCCCGGCGGAGGGCATTGGATTTTTTGGGGCGAAAAAATCCTTAGCATGGCTTCCATCGAAAGGGAAGTAAAGCCGGTGGTCCCGTGTCGTAAATTTACGGCACGTAAAAAAACCTTAAGCCTGATAAAGAGGCCTCTGAGCAAAATTACCGATCTTTCACGCACAATATAGAATGGGACGCTAAGGACCACCGCAGTTAAAGAGCGTCTGTAATTTAAACTCAATTTAATTTAATTTAACATACATGTCGCACTGTTTTAAGCAGATCCGTTTGTCTTTTATGTTGCTCTCTTCTGGTTTCCAGTCGCTAAATTGTGACAATTTATGTATGCATTATGCTTGAAATGAAATATACGCAGTTTTTGTCTCACACTTTCTTTACAATTGCGAGGTCTATGTGATCTACCTCACGTCGAAGAGTGAAAAAAAAAAAATTCATTTTGTTGTAGTTTAAAGCTAAACTATTTTGTGAACCAGAATGTTCTCTCCCAAAACCCTTTTTCTAACCTTCCTGTATAATACAAATTTCGTCGGTTACATAGTAACATTGATATGGTGTCCTGGTGATCAGGAGAATTCTGTAAGAGTCGAAGACTATGAATCCTAATGAAATCTATTGGTAGTAAATGTACAATTTTGGGCGTCCACCTTGCTAGTTGCACAGCAAATAGGGGTGCTATTGTAACACAATAACTTGTAAATATTATGATATAACGCTTGTAACAATGCTAATTTACCAAATTCGTTTTGGCAGTAAATTTGCTATCTGCTGATAGCCGGTAAAAGCACTTGGTATCACCGACAGCAGTGTCGAAAGAAGTTACCCTCTCTCTAAGGTGTCTTTCTCCGTGGTGTAGTAGTTACCATGTTAGCCTCTAGTTCCCGAGGTCGCGGGTTCAAACCCGGCGGAGGGTATGAATTTTTTCGGACTAAAAATCCTTAGCATGGCTTCCTGGAAGGGAACTAAAGCCGATGGTTCCGTTTCGTGGATTTAAGGTACGTAAAAGAACCTCAAGCCTGATAAAACGCCTCTGAGCAAAATTTCCTGTCTTTCACGCCTAACATATAATGAGATGCGTCCATAAATAAAACTCAATTTAATTTTTCTCTCTTAAGGTTCCAAACCTGATTTCGCTTTCTCGTAAGAGAGATCCATAAATAACCTCTAAGCACGCCATGTAGTCACATGGGAAAAAACCTACCAATAATGATAACATAAAAAGAAGATAAGCACTATTCGGTAGCCGGAAAAACGGAGGATTTAACATCGGATTGGCCGGCCACACGCGTAGCGGCCAGGAGAATACGTATTGACTTATGAAAATGCAATTATACGCATTTGTATTTAACTGAACGCGGAAATATAACCCAAAGTATCTCCATCCAATTAAGAAATAGTTCATTCGTTCTCAGAAATAGCGGATGGTTTTCTTACAATCACCAACAGTTCTGCTTTTTCAGCTAGTACTAAAATGTCTTCCGGCAAATGAATTCCTGCTTTTAATATCAACAAACAAATGAAATACAATAATCTCTACACATACACAATATCACCATCAAAACAAAACGCACACGCTCACTTCACAGTAACTTTGTTTTACAAAATATAGCACATGAAATTAATGTAAAATGTTATAGAAATTACTGTTACGTTATAAATTTATTTCTTAATGAACTATTTTAGCAGAGTGCAAATATTTATTAAATCAAACATTAAGCCCAGCTTCCTGTACTGTAATTGGTTTCCTTGGAAATTTTTTTACAATTTTTCTTATTGCGTGATTCTTCTGTGAAAAAGTCTGATGTGTTACACTCACATGACTTTCTCTACTCTTGTACAAACTATTTTTACAAACGCTTATTCTCCATCGAGATGTTAATCTTGTTGCTAATTTTCTTATAGATGCAAGGGGAATTGCTAGGCTTTAAGCAATAGACAAATATTTTAAGAGCTGCTTGCTATGTGCAGTATTCTATTCTCTTTGCATTACCAGGACAAAAAAAATGAATAACGAATTCCCATTTGAGAAAAAGTGTAAGTATTGGAAAATTTAAGGGAATAACAAGCAATATCTCGAAAATGGTTCACCCAACAAAAAAAAATGTATATGCCATAAATTGTGTATTTTAACGCGATCTACATTTTTTGTGTAGTAAAATTTTGTCTCTCTCTTATGGTTTACCAGTTATGCAAACGTCGTTCACAATGAAGAACACTTTTAAGAGATATTCCCAGAAGATTCAAGATATACATTTTATTTGTCATGAAAGTATCTTAAATACATATTTTAATCAAAATCGTTAGCCATTTTTGAGAAAATTAAAATTTTCGAAAAATGTTCCATGTAAAGGGTAATCTGGGGTGGGGATTTTCTTTAAAACCTTCGTGTCGCATCTCTGAAAGATACTGAACCTAAATACCAAGTTTGGTGTTTATCCGACTGTTCGTTTTTGAGTTATGCTGTTCGCAGACAGACACACACACACACACACACACACACACACACACACGCACACACACACACACAGACATGTTTCCAAAAATATTTTTCTGGATTCAGGAGGCCTTAAAACATGTATTTCCGGTGAAATCTCGGTATCGAATTTTTGGGTGGAATACAATACTTCCCCTACTTACTATACGTAGTAGGGAAAGTAAAAATAAAACTGTTATTTTTAATGCAGTGTGATACGTTATTTATGGACGATACTTTTGCAAGCTGCTCCTCTCTGTTTAACCAAGTTTTTCTGGTTCATGATTTTAAGAATTTTACATACCTACCATTATTGTATTTTTGACAAGCAAGTCTCCTGATACACACGTACAAAACCGCCCTTCAACATCGTATTTATCATTTGTCAGCCGGTTTTTGTCCGAAGGCTGTTTGGGTTGATTTTGAAGTGGCTATTCATTATGTTGTTCTCGCTATTTAGCCAACTACATCTCTGTAAAGAAGACGCCAGACCTGATTTTGCAAAATACAATCTTTAAGACATGTAAAGAAATGTACTAGCCAGAGTGACATTTTTGGGCTTCCTTTTCTCTCACCTGGCGAGTAGACGCTTGTTTCGTAAACGACACTATGGCCATTCAACCAGAAGACGAACTGCACGTCAGTTTTTAGATTATGTGTTAGAACAGTATATCAAGCCTGAATGTAAATTTCTATCGTCAATACGGGCAGAATTCTCTTCTCTAACACGAACGACGAATGCGAGCGAAAGTTTTCGTTCGAAGTTCTATAACTTTAGTATGTTCCATAACTCACACCGGAACACGTTCCAATTATTGGAAGCCAACAGTGAGGTACTAACTACCAGTTACGTAAAAATTAATAATGTGAATTTGAGAAACATCAGCCGAAACTAGAAAACAGTGGACAAGGAGGTATTTCTACAGCAGAAAATGAATCAATTTAGACAAGTTGAAGTAAGCAGACTACGGTACATCAAAGCCGTAGCATGCAAATTTCCGTCGTAAATGTTATAATATTCAGTCACACATTTTTAACTACACTAAGTCGTAGTGCACCTGGAGGCCAATCCTGGTTAAGTGGGAAGAAAAACATGTGATACGCAGCTCGGATATCTCAAAATTCAAGGCGGTACGCAACTCGGGTGTCTGGTAAACAGCGCGGATGCGCAACTAGAATATATTTTCGTAATTAGTTTACACCACTTGAAACATGCTGTGCAAGTTCTGTTTCTTTTGATACATCATTGTTGATGACAAGTCCAGATACTGCTTTAAACCCTTAAACAGGCGAGTGTGTCAAAACAACTCGCCATGTGTAAATCACATTTGAGATGGTAGTTTATTACTGCTACGTATGGAAAGGCAGTTTAAAGAATATGTATTATATTTCGACTGTTGAGGAGCCCAACTTGAAGTAGTAGCAACCGCACGTATGGTAAAAAGTTTCCGGTAGCCTTCGCCCTAAATGTACTTTCCGGTGGCCTTTGCCCTAAATGTACTTTCCGGTGGCCTTTGCCCTAAATGTACTTTCCGGTGGCCTTTGCCCCCAAAAAATGTTTAAAAATATTAACTTTGTAATTTTGATTGTTTCTTTAAATATTATGCATTTATGTTTGCCTCGGCTGCGTCAGTATTTATAATTTTTTTTAGTGACATGAATGTCTTAGCAGGGAGTGGTGCGACTGAAGAATATAGGCTTACACAGAATATAATTTTACTGCATTCCTTTTATTAATGCTTGACACGATTTAAGTAACACTTCACTGATATAGAGAGCTGTGAGATTTTTTTTATTAATTACTTGCACTTTTTAACACGTAAACTATTTTTCGTCTCACGCTGAATACGTATTAAATTTCTCGAGGACGCATCTCGCGTCCGGTTAGGAACACTGTCTACAACCAACTGACTTCTGAATTTGTAAATGTTGCTCCATTTTAGTTTCTGATTGGCTAATCCTAGTCCAATAGAATACCTGAATTTAACTAAAGCTTTTTCTGGTTGTTGATTGGCGATTTTATAAACTGTCACAAAAATTACATTATTGTTTCCAAGAATTACACGTAGTATTGTTAAACTTTCAATTCATTATTGCCTCAGAGTTACCTCATTGTTCGCAACTTTTAACCTATTATTCTCACAGCTCCTACATTATTAAATCATGTAATACATTCACATAACATTATTACACATGTATACAGTAATATAAACATATACAATGACTAATATACACTTTTTATATCTTGTTACGTACACATATTGCTTTAAGGCGGGTTGTTATTGAATTTATATATTATATAATTAGACTGAGATCATTTAAATGTTAAAAATACTGCTTCACATTTTAACTATCTTCCAGTTATTTCCCAAGATTTGACAGTTGTGTAACTGTCCCGTAATACATTCAGCACATACTTAAACAAAGTCCTGACTAAAATCCTGACAAATGCAAACGCGGGTCTTATATTTGTATTCAACTACACAACTGATTGGAATCCCCAGGCCTTGGCGTTAGGAGCGCTACTGTCGGGCCCAAACCACCTGACGTTTAAAAGGTGTCTACTAATACGGCACAAACAAATAGCAGCGGTGCGACTGACAGTTTAACGTTCCGCTTGTAAAACTACAAATGCAATATCACGAACGTGCATGCGTTTTAACATTGTTAAAAGCAAAGTAACTAGGATAAAAGGTGACGTTTTTCTTAACAAGTACAAAAAAGAATTATACTTTCAATGATTGAGACGAAGCTTATGTCTTATTAATTTATAGTTATATTTCGTGAAGTTTACGTTTAAATTTTTAGTTAGAGTTATGATTAAAATAACAATAAATACATGCTGGCGTAAATAAAATTAGAAATTTTTAATCAATTGCCTATTATGTTTTCACAATTTGATGAACGAAAATGTATGTGGTTTACACAAAATTACGTCCGAGACATGTTGCAAATTACTAAGCGTATTCAAAGTTAAAAACATTTCTTCCTCTAAACCATGCATATTTTGAACTAATTCTTTAACATGTAATCTAAGTCCAATCCCGCAGAATATTTTTGGGCGTGAAAGACCAGTAATTTGCTCAGAGGCCTCTTTACCAGACTTGAAGATCTTTTACGTGTCATAAATCTACGACACGGGACCATCGGCTTTATTGTTCTTCCGAAGGAAATCTTGCACAGTAGTATACCTTCCTGAGAGCAGCGGGACCCAGAAACGGGGTTTCCCCTTAAGGTTGGGAGTCAGACGTGGTTCACTGATGACTCCCGCTTACCCAGGACGAGGCCTTGGGTCTGGGGCCCCAAGATCAGGCTTGCCATTTCCCTTAGAAATTTTGCCATTGTCTTTCAAGCTGAAATGTATGAAATTTTAGCCTGTGTTACGCATATTTGTATTTACCAGACAGACGGGCGGAGGTGAATATCTGCTCAGATAGGCTAGCAGCCTTTAAAGTCCTTAGAGCGGTCAAAATTACATCCAAATTGGTGTGACAATGCCAAAGGATGTTGGATAGACTATGTACCAGCTTCCGTTATCCCTCTTTGGTTCTCGGGCATGCTGGTATTAGAGGAAATGACACCGCGACTCTCTTGCTAAGATTTAATTGGTCCCGAGTCATTCTATGGTGCGTCTCCCAGAAATGTCAAGTATGAAATAATCCAGATAACACGGGGGGGGGTGGCTCATGTTGAGATGAAGCTTACTGGCTTAACTAGATCTAAGCTCAAAGCCTTGTTGACTATCTTCAGGTCACAAAACTTTGCGTAGACGTTTTAAGTAATAAGACTTACTCAACACCCTTTATGCAGGAAATGTGAAAGAGAAACATGAAACCTCTCAGCATATACTATGGAAGCGAAGGCTCCTAGGCTCCTTTTTCTTGGAACCTGAGGATTAAAGAAGGGCAGATATCAAGGACATGGTCCGCTTTATCCGGACCATCAGACTTGATTAAAGCCTAGGATAAGAGGTACAAAGGGCTACAAGAGCCTACGTGCGAGCTTCTTTTGAGGCCAGTAAGCTTCATCATCAACCAACTTTTAACAGGTAGAATAGTATAATGAAATAGAAGGTCAGGAAGATGTTTATGACCGTAACTTCCTCCAAGTTCAAGCATATAAAGTTGACAGACAATAACAAAAAACAAAATGAGTACTGAAGGGTTGTAGGCACCTCAGATGCGAGTTAAACTGTTTTTCACTTCTTTCATATAAGCTCTGTCATAAGTTGCGATGACCTTTACACAAACGCGAAGCAGAGTGAAGTTTGGCAACGACGCAGTTGCATCGCAATGTCAGGTGGTTTTAACCGCACTTTAGTTGGTCTTATCCACGTTGTTAGCCCGATTTTTGGATAGTGGTACTGAATAAATTTGACTTGGGCTGCCACGCTTATGCTTCTGTAACCTTTTCTTTGCTTTATTTCACTTTTGTGTTGCTCTTCTCTGTCACCTTTGCAGATTCACGCTGTGGACGATTGCGCTACCAAAATTCCTTCGCCGGTTTATAAATAAAAAAGCGGAAAAAAAATTAGCACGAGTCGTAATGATAAAAACATCACTTTGCTCAACAACGAAGAGAAAAATGAAAGTGTACACATTCTGCAGTTATGCCAGTAGGGTATGGGAGGGTAGATAACTGTATTACCGACCCACAACACCACTAAGTGTTTTCTTATGTTTCTAGCTACGGTCATAAAAATCTCCTTGACAACAAGTGAATTACGCCGGGATACTACGTCACTCCCTGGGTGGCAAGGTCCTCGTTAGTTTTAACAACAGGAACTTAAAGTCCACTTCCGCAGCGTTACGCCCTTTCTTCGGGCTTACCTAACCGGAAAAAATGAGAACGTGGTTCTTAGTCCACCTCCCTTTGTTTAACGACAATAAGAACCAACAGGGGTGGAGGACTGGAAATTATTTCTTTAGGTAAACAAAGCTCTCAGCGAGATAAATTTACGAGACAGGGCTGAAGTATAATGTCATACGCTAGCTTTTCTACAGTTAATATGGATTATAACATTTATTAAGACAGTGATGCTGATTTGTTGTCTACTTTGAACTAACATGCTATTTATACAATGTTTACAATACAATGGAGTTGCTTATTATTTCTCTTCCCCTTATATTTAACATTCTGTTGTATATATTAGGGAAGCATAATTTTCCACTATTTACTTCTTGGCCTTCTTACACTTGCCTTATTTTCTCCTATTTGCTTCACGTCTCTTTTAACCACTTTAACCTAATTTTTCCTAAATATTTTCGTGCTTTCTACATATATTCATTTGATCTTGTATTAAAAATCTTCCTAACTTTTAGCTCTATTGGTAAGTTTTTCCATTTCTCTAGTATTATTTTCTCCCTTCCTTTATCCGTGTCCTCGCATTCCAGAATATAATGCAAGTTCCCATGTAATCCATTACATTTAGTACATCTCTCCCCTCTTCTTCTCCCTGTTAGACCACTTAAATTCATTACACGTGTCCTCGTCCATACATACCTCATACTGGCCTCTTTGTGGCATACTTCGATGTATCTTTCTTTTCACCATTCAGCTTTTATACTCTATTAATTATCTTTTTTCCTTGAAACTGCGTATAATTTATTGTTTTTCAATATCCTCCACTCTTGTTATAATTTCTTTTCAGAAACCTTTATTTTTGTTGTTTCTTTCTGCCCATGTTGCCCATTCCTATTTCTTCCAGTTTCTTTTTTCCCCATTTTCTCCTGTACAACTAAGCATTGTCTTAGTATCTCATTTTCCTCAAGTCGCTTTATTCTGAACCAGATATGATTGACCGTTCTGCCATTTTTCTTTAGCTTCCACAATCTTTAGTTCTGTTTGTGCTACTCCATGAGGCAGTATTTTTAACATTTAAATGATTTCAGTCAAATTATATAAAATATGAATTTGAATAACAGACCGCCTTAAACCAATATGTATGTAACAATATCTAAAAAGTGTATATTGCAGTCATTGTATATGCTTATATTATTGTATAAATGTTCAATAATGTTATGTGAATATATTACATAATTTAATAATGTAGGAGCTGTGAGAATAATAAGCTAAACGTTGATAACAATGAGGTAACAATGAGGTAACCTTGAGGCAATAATGAGTTGGAGAGTTTAAATGTTATTTGTGATTCTTGGAAGCATTAATGTAATTTTAGTGACAGTTTATAAAATTAACCAATAAACAACCAGCAAAAGCTTTAATTAAATGCAGGTATTCTATTGGAGTAGGATTAGCGAATCAGAGACTTGAAATACAGAAATTTACAAGTTTAGACGGTTGAAATCTATTCAGTTGCCTGCAGACAGTGATAGTAACCGGTTGCAAGATGCGTCCTCGAGATTTAATATGTATTCGTGTGAGACGAAAAAGGTTTTATGTGTAAAAAGTGTAATTAATTAATAAAAAAAGAATCTCACAGCTCTCTATATCAGTGAAGTGCTATTTAACTTGTGTCAAGGGTTAATAAAAAGGAGTGAATTAAAACTTAAAATCTGCGTAAGCCTACATTCTTGTCGCATCACACCCTGCCAAGACTTCCATGTCTCTAACAATAATACTGACGCAGCCGAGGCAAACATAAATATATAATATCTAAAGAAACAGCCAAATTACAAAACTATTATTTTTATACTTGGGACAAAGGCCACCTAAAAATACATTTTTGGGCGAAGACTACTGGAAATTGTTTACTATACGTGCGGTTGCAACTACTACAAGTTCGGCTCCCCAACAGTTGAAATATGAAACAACTCCTTCAATACGTAGCTGCAACTAAGTACTTCAAATTGACGCCCAAAGCGTGGTGCAAACTCCTACAACAAAACCATATTCTTCAAATTGGAGTCCATACGTGGAGCTAAATAAATAAACAACTCCAACGTAAAGACAATATTAATCTCATCCATTCGGTGAGCTTCTTGGTAATCCAGGTTTATTTTGCAAAAATTCCTATGTAGAGCATCTACATTTTCCCATCCTTTTTCCAGCCCCCATATCTCTGCTGCGTATAACACCCTTGCTTCCACCACTGTGCTATATATCCTTTCTGGCACACAGTTTGCATTTCTAGTATTTGGTCCACATGCTCTGATTACCTGTATTGCTTGTTTCCCCTTTGCTAATACTTGTTTCTTCTGTTGCCTCCAGTCCCCTGAACTATTGAGCCTTACTGCTAGACAGTCAATTGTCCTCACTCGTTCCTTCCCTATACCACTTTTCGGTCCTTCTTAGTTTCATTTATTAAGACAAAATAATAGGGTATTTTCCCTATACTTATTTGCGCCTTTGTTTACCTCTGACCATAGAAAAACCCTTTTACTTTCTCTACTACGTACTCACAGTACGTAGACGAAGTACAGTACTCCACCAAAAAATTCGATACCGACATTTCACCGGAAATACATGTTTTGAGGCTCCCGAGCTCAAGAAAATCATTTTTAGAAAAAAAAAAAAACGGCCGCGTGAGTGTGTGAACAGCATAAACCAAAAACACGAGTCCGATAAATACCAAACATGGTATTTAAGCCTTGTATCTTCCTAAGATACAAAGAATTTCCAGAAAATCTCTGCAATCCAAAATACTCTTTACGTGAAACATTTTACGAACATTTTTATTTTCTCAAAAGTATTTAAAGATTTTGATTAAAATGCCGTACCTTTAAGATATTTTCGCGATAAATAAAACGTACATTTTGAATTATCTAGGAATAATCTGTGAAATACTCTTCATTCTGGATGTTTTCTGTACAACTATAAACCTTAAGGGATAGACAAAATCTTACTGTGTTAAAGATGTATATCTCGTTAAAGTACACAATTATGCCAAATAAATTCTTAACCATTGATATTCTTTGTTATTGGTCTGAATTTTCAGATATTTATTCTTTCCTCAAGTGGCAAATCCCTATTCGTGTTTTTCTCTTAGCCATGCAAAGATAACGGAATTTCAGCCCCCGCTCTTAAAATTGTTGACTGTCCCTTAAACCTACTGTATTCCCCTAACCCCCTTGTACCTACAAGAAAATGTGTAATCACGCCATTTCTGCAAAAGTTTATCTCGATTAATATGACGTAGATAGAAGAATAGGCTTTTGTAAGAATAGTTTGAAGAATGGGTAGAAAAGACATGTGGATGTGCAACATCAGAATTTTTTTAGATACACTTGGTAACAATTCCAAAGCTTATATATCTCCTGCTATTACCAAGGCATTAAGATAATCTTTTACGTGGCACAAGGAGGGATTGAATTCAGAATACTCTGCACCTTGGGAAAATTAATATAAATTTAGTAACCACAGAGCATTCTTCTTTCGACACTAGTATGAAGAGCTTAAAATGACAGCTAAAAATGTCTATATACAGCGTACCCCACGGGAAATAGTACATTTCCAATTGGTTAATAAGAGACTTTGCGTATACGTAATTCAATATAACTTATAGATAACTATTCTACAAACATTACTATCACTAAAAAAAAAAACAAACATAAGTTTATTTCTTAACACACAAACACAAATTTATTTCTTAAATATTATCACGCAAATGGCTTCCATCATTGGCTATTCGTTGCTGAAGACGTTTGCAGAAGCTTCTCATTAGTTGAGGAATGGCCTCAATCTCTTCCCGAATTGCAGAATCGCCGTGCAAAAATGTTTGTAGAACAGTTGTAAATTATACTGGCGTAATTGTACCCTAAACCTCTTAATAACCAATTGGAAATGTACCATTATCCGTGCGCCACCCTTTATTAATCCAATTTGGTAATACTCAGTGTAATAATTCTCAGGTTTTACTTCCACTACCACGTAGTACATTCTAGGTAGAAAAGGTGTCGCATTCCACCAAAAAGTTCGACATCGAATTTTCACCGGAGATTCGCATTTTGAAGTCCCCTGAACACAAATAAAGCATTTTCAGAAAAAGGGTACACGCTTATGCCACAGAAAGCTTCTTTGAAATAAATTGTGTGTTTAAAAGGAGATCTACACTTTTGGCTAGTACTTTTCTGTCTATACCTTATGGTGTACTATATATACAAAAATATACAAGAAGGTTGCGCTGCTAGAAGACTTCGACAGCGCCACTGAATATGTCTACCGTAGTTGTAGACGAAATGTTTGGAACATCTATATCCAGCAGACCACAGCAAAACACCCCGGAAATAACTTCCAGTTATATCAGACTTTTAGCTTAAGCGTTTTTGGTTTGTAACATCTAAGCTGATGAAATGCTATATTAAGTTATTATAGTGAAAAAGTCGATGGTTTGATGCTCAGTTCAAAAGATTGAGGCAGTATTTTTAACACTTGAATAATTTCAATTACAATATATAATATGTAAATTCAATTACAGCCCGCCTTGAAGCAATATGTATGTAATAAGTTTTTAAAATGTACGTAACAGTCATTGCATATGCTTATATTATTGTAAACATGTTCAATAATGTTATGTGAATGCATTATGCAATTTAATAATGTAAGAGCTGTGAGAATAATAAGTTTAACGTTGCTAACAATGAGGTAACAATGAGGTAACCTTGAGACAATAATGAGTTTGAATACTAGATCTGATTAGGGCAGCAATAATGTAAATTTTGTGACAGTTTAAAAATAGCCAATCAACAGCCAGAAAAAGCTTTAGTAAAATGCAGGTATTCTATTGGACTAGAATTCGCCAATCAAAGACTTGAAATACAGAAGTTTACGGGTTTGGACGGTTGAAATATGTTCAGTTGCCTGCAGACCTTGGTAGTAATCGGATGGAAGATGTGTTCTCTAGAGAAATATTACGTATTCGTGTGAAACGAAAATTAAGTATACGCGATAACAAAGTGCAAGTATAAAATAAAAGAATCTCACAGCTCTTGATATCAGTGTAGCGCTTTTTAATATGTGTCAAGGATTAATAAAAAGAAGTGAAATTAAAACTTAAAATCTTTGTAAGCCTTTCTTGTCCCACCACGCCCTGATTAAGAGAAACATATGTCTAAAGCAATACTGACACAGCCGAGGCAAACAAACATAAATAATATATATATATATATATATATATATATATATATAGAAGCAGTATAATAATAAAGCTAATATAATATTCTAAAACTTGGACCGTAACAACAAAAATACATCTTCAAATCGGCTTTTCATACGTAGCAGCATATTACGTAACAAGCAATCTTCTTCAAAATTGACGTCCATATGTGGAGAGAAATAAATAAACAACTCCATCAACTCCTAAAGACAATAACTTCAAGTTGGCGCCCATACGTGGGGCATACCTACTTCAAGATGCACTACACTTTAAAGCAAACTTCGAGAAATGTTTGTTATTCCTCTACGACAGGTTCAACTCATATTTCGGCCAGCATTTTTAAACGTATGTGCTAGTTAAACAAATGTATTAAATTTTCTTGATGTTTTCATATATTGAATACCTTATTTCACGAAAACAGAGAAAGGGCTCTCAACTGTACTAGTGAGTTGAAGAATCTTAGTTCTTAAAAGCTTTATTGCGGAATTTCCCTTGCCGGTTCATCATCTCCATTATTACAGCCGTCGGTACAGAAGTATGCAAATATTTCGTGTGTTTAACGAGAGCAAGTCTCATAAGCATCCTCATATTTGGAAACCAAACACTTTGGGTTCATAAAATATTGTTCCACGAGACATAAAATTGCAAGAGTGACGACGTCAAAATACTATGGCATGTCATAACGCATTTCTCATTTTCTTACGAAAACATGAGCATAGAGGAAGGCAACGAAACTATGTTCTTCGCGAACATAAAGAATGCTTGGCGCCAGGCGCTTAACTTATAACTTGAGAGCCTACTTTGCCTCTGTTTAATATTATCCCATATTGCTCACTTACTGTACCTACATCTAATCTGTGAAATCGCCTACTGGCTTACAAGCACATGCATTTTGATACACAATATGCTTTACTACTTTTCAAGCTGAAAACAGTATCGGAAATGGAACTTCACGACTTGGTAGCTATTTCCCCCACAAATGTTTACCTATAAATCCCTGAAACAAAACATCGCACATGATAGAAGTACTCAGAGTATAAAAAGCTCAAGTTCGTTGTCTTCGCTGGTGAGAGAAGCAATTCTAATTACATTTTATTTGTAATATTTGCTTATAAACTTGCAATGATTTACAAAGCATATATCTGTTATAGTCACATGACTTTCTCTACCCACTATCGTTTATTACTTTCTCTACTAGGTACAGTAAGTAGGAGAAGTTTTGCATTCCACACCAAAATTCGATACCAAGATTTCACCGGAAAACACCAAGATTTTCAAGAAAATCCCTCACTTCATGGAGCATTTTTCGAATTTTTTTTATTTTCTAAAAAACGACTCAAGATTTTGATTAAAATCGCACGTATTAAAATAATATTTACATGACAAATAAGATACATATATTGATTTTTCTGGGAGTAGTCTATCAAGTCTTCATTCGGAAGGAATTTTGTATAATCTTGGTAAACGATAAACGAAAGCGTACTACGCAAAAATATAGCTCCTTTTAAAACAAACAATTTTATTTTATATAGCTTTTGAAGTCCTGTGAACATTCAATTGTTTATCGCCATTGCCTGGAATTTTAAGGTCATCGTATATCGTCCAGTTCTTAAACATTAGACTATCGCCGTATTCTTTGTATCCATAACGAAATGTATAATGGAGGTAGCCATTTCTGCAAAGGTTTATATGGATAAAATGAATTAGACAGAAAAATAACCTTTAGTAAGAATAATTTCTATACCCATTAATAAACGATAGAAGAGTAGAGAAAGTCATGTGAATGTATCACTGCAGATATTACTTTCTCTATTACGTATAGTAAGTAGGTGAAGTATTGTATTCCACCCAAAAATTCGATACCGAGATTTCACCGGAAATACATGTTTTGAGACCCCCTGAATTCAAAAAAAGCATTTTTGGAAACATGTCCGTGTGTGTATCTGAGAACAGCATAACTCAGAAACGAACAGTCGGATAAACACCAAACTTGGTATTTAGGTTCAGTATCTTCCAGAGATGCGACACGAACGTCAAGAAAATCCCCCACCCCAGATTACCCTTTACATGGAACGTTTTTCGAAAATTTTAATTTTCTAAAAAATGGCTCTAACGATTTTGATTAAAATATCACATGTTTAAGATATTTTCATGACGAATGAAATGTATATCTCGAATTTTCTGGGAATGTCTCCAAAAGTATTCTTCATTGTAAACAACTTTTGCATAACTGGTAAACCATAAGAGATACACAAAATTTTACTACACAAAAAATGTATATCGTGTTAAAATACACAATTTATGTCATATAATTTTTTTTGTTGAGTGAACCATTTTCGAGATATTGCTTGTTATTCCCTTAATTTTTCCAATACTTATACTTTTTCTCAAATCCATTATTCATTTTTTTGTCCTGGTAATGCAAAGAGAATGGAATACTCCACATAGCAACCAGCTCTTAAAATATTTGACTATCGCTTAAAGCCTACCAGTTCCCCTTGCATCTACAAGAAAATTAGCAATAAGATTAACATCTCGATATCTCGATTAACATGAAGCATATGAAGAATAAGCTTTTGTAAAAACAGTTTGTACAAGAGTAGAGAAATTCATGCTAGTGTAACGCATGAGATTTTTTTTATGTAGCGTCTACAAACTATTATTCTTGCTAAAGCTTATTTCACTTTAAGTTGATCGAGATAAGCGTTTAAATAAACAGTTTCTTTACACATTTTGTTATAGGTAGATACAAAGGAAATAACGAGTCAAGTGTTTAAAAACTGATCACTATATTGGGCTTAAAATTGCAAGATCTATTCATGATATGCGAGAAACAACTAAATAGCAACTACGCTTTAAAGATATGGCAAGTACTGAAAAATTCAAACCAATAATTATGGATAACGCGCGCGCAAGTACGCACGTACACACAAAAAAACTCATATCGTTTATCACCTATGCAAAATTATTTCTGAATGAAGGAGGCCTTGGAAGGTATTCCCAGAAAACTCTAGTTACACATTTTATTTGCGTGTAAATATCCTAAATATTGGAATTTTAATCAAAAGCGTTACAGACATTTTTGTTAAATTAAAAAATTCAAAAAACGTTCCATTTAAAGGTAGCTTGCAGTTCTGGAAAATATTCGTGTCGCATCTTTGGTAGATCAACATCATCAACAGCAGCCACGGGTTAAGTCTTTTAACGCTTGTTCCGGTCTTTCACGTTTTCAATCAAAAATTTGAATCCATCACTTATTCGATCCAAAATTCCTTTCACACATATAGCTATTAGTATGCGATGTTCTATCCAAGAGTGTACAGCCCGCCACACTGCTCAAAAATCCCATTCCGGTTGCCTCTACGATCTTTTCTTCTCTTGTAATATAAACCCAAAACTCGCAACAATACCATAATACTGCCATCATCTTGTAAAACTTTAGTTTAGTTTCTTTTCTAGCATTTTTTACCGTTCACTTAACTGTCCACATATATAGTTAAATTTGACAAGTTTATTAAAAAGATCTCTTTTTAAAATGTGAAATATTCAAACTGGGGTAATTAGAACTATTCACCTGTTCAATCAGCTTTACATTTGGAATTATTTTGGCATATAAACCTTAAAACTTTGGTTTTCTTGAGTAATATATTAATACTGTAATTTTCATCATATTGTTTAATTCTTGGTAGATATTCAACTTTAACAACACACGCACGCACACACGCACACGCACACGCACACACACACACACACACACACACACACACACACACAACTTTGTCCGTATCTCTGTCACGCACTCTAGTAAACTCTCATTGGTTGCGATACTGGAATGGGTTCTTGTTATACAAACCAATTCCTCATTTAATATGATGGTTTCTCTTAATGTATTGGAAAGTAATTTCGAAATTTACATTTGCATAACCGTATAAATTAAATAAACCCATTATGTAAAAGAGTAATCTATGTAAATTCTTATCGACAAATAAGTAGTAGATCCTTCGGCTTAGACCTGACTCTCAGGAGGACAAAAGCATGTTCATCTACCATGACTGAGTGTTTTTATCGCTTTTATCGCCTCGCTTTGCATTACACAGAGCTCGTTTGTCATACATTGCCACGCAAAACTGTACGTTAGCCAATCAGGGGAAAGTGGAAGGAAAAGGTTCGCGGAGGAATACATGTGAGTCGGGCAAGGTTATAAGAAACAGGGTTTTGGATACGCTAATAGAAGATAACTTCAAACTTGAATTGTAGACTTAGAAAATGTAGTCATCTTCTTGAATCACCATATATTTTCTAACTAAAATGCTTACAAGGCAAGCACTTGCAGAAAAGCGACAACCGGATGACATATAGTAATACCGCCTATACTGCCCATAGCGTTTCTTCTACCGCCATTTGTTAAAAGGAAGCGCTGTTGTTGCTTTGAACAATGCAACTGTGAGTGAAAACATCATCAATACTTTTCGCCCCTTTCATGTCTTTCATTGATCCGACAAAATAAATTGCAGTAAGCCATTCATTGAAAACATACGTACATTCCTGCTATATCGCATTTAGACAAATGTTACTGGAGAAAATCGTTCATCAAAGTCAACAGATAGATGCATACGCGACATGCGAGCTTTGACTGAAATGTATTATGTAATTAATTAAAGCGAATAATTCCATTTATGTTTACATTCTACTGCAATTATCCTTTGTTTTTGTGCGTCTCAACCCTCTTACACATTTACCACCTCTATAATGAGTATCAGTGATTCCTTTGCTGCGCTATAATTAGTGACAGATCCCTATTATTCTTATTCTTATACTCTGAATTATACAAGGTTATCTCACTAATCATAAAAAAATTCAAGTACGCTTTCCGTCGAAGTAAACGAGGAGTTTGAAGTTTCAAAAGGGTATGCATGCACGTGAAATATACCTCAAAACTTGTAATTATAGAAAACAGGTAAATCACTTTGTTTCCTAAAATTAAGTTTCCATTAGAGCATTAATGCGGGGGCTTGCAATCAGGGTTAGCCTAATTTATTTGCCAAATTATTCCAGATTGTTTTATATACTCTTACTGTAGTAGCCCTTCAATGAAAGAAATACTGAAAAGCTAAGCCTTCAACTTATACAAGGTTATCTCACTAATCATAAAAAAATTCAAGTACGCTTTCCGTCGAAGTAAACGAGGAGTTTGAAGTTTCAAAAGGGTATGCATGCACGTGAAATATACCTCAAAACTTGTAATTATAGAAAACAGGTAAATCACTTTGTTTCCTAAAATTAAGTTTCCATTAGAGCATTAGTGCGGGGGCTTGCAATCAGGGTTAGCCTAATTTATTTGCCAAATTATTCCAGATTGTTTTATATACTCTTACTGTAGTAGCCCTTCAATGAAAGAAATACTGAAAAGCTAAGCCTTCAACTCGTTCGTCGGTGCTAGATGTAAACATCAGGAAAATGCCTGATGTGAATGTGTGATGGCATACTAGCCTTCTATCTGTTTAACGGGGATTAAATGGATAACACTGTCAAAAACGTGCAGTTATATATTCGAAGTTTTTCCTTAAAATGAAAGTATTGTAGGCATAATATTTGCATTTTAAATATATTTTTAGAAATTTTACTGCATCTACCATTACGCACTCCGAATTCTCCAACACATCACAGAAAAGAATCTAACTCTTACACTATTTGGAGTAGAGAGAGTCTTTTTCAAATATAATTATGAGTCTTTAATACTCCAATTTTACTTTGCACAGCATTATTTGTGTACGATTGTTTGCTTGTTATAAATAAACGGTTTTCTCAGTAGTATGCCTTAATACTCTTGTGGATCTGGACTTATTCTGAACTTACATTATTGTACCAAAGTAAATCGGGATATTTAGAATGCATCTACTTCCTGTAAACATTTCAGCCTGATATCTTCAACAATTTGACATAATAGCTTATGAAGTTAGCAATTTTAACATTATTTTATGAAGTTAGCAATTTTAATCTCCCCTTAACTTGCTTCTATAGCATTATACATAGAGTATAATTCCTGTAACATGCCATGCCCCAAATTGTCCTGTAGAGATAGTATGCGAAGTTTGCGAATTCCTGAACACCCTATGCGACTAATAATAATCGAATTTTAAAAAAAACCTTGTGTTACATTCACATGACTTTCTCTACCGTATATCGCTTATTAGCGAGTATAAATTATTCTTCCGAAAGTTTGTTTTCCTATCTATTTGATTTTAATCAAGATTAAACCTTTCCGGAAATAACTGCAATACACATTTCGTTATAAATACAAAGGGAATAGCGATAGTCAAATGATAGAACTTTAAAAGAATGCTAAGTCTTGAACAATTCGAACCATTAATAACGGATATCTCGGAAATGGTTGATGCCACAAGAAGTTATTTGAAATAATTGTGTGTTTTAAACAGATCTAAAAATTTTGTGAAGTACATTTTCATCTATGGCTTAACCTTTATCAGTTATACAAAAGTAAATGAAATTCCTTCAGAATGAAGGGGACTTCACAGGCTATTCCCGAAAATTCAAGGTATACATGTTATTTGCCTTGTAAATATGTTTACATTTTAATCAAAATCGTTCGAGCTACTTTTTAGAAAATAAAAGTTATCGAAAAATCTTTCATGTAAAGGGTAGTTGGTGGAGGGGGATTTTCTTGAAAATCTTCGTGTCGCATCTTTGGAAGACATTATCAACAAATAGGTAGGAGAATCCTTCGGTTTTCATGCTACCTTTCAGGATGACGAAAGCACGTTCATCTATCATGAGTGTGTTTATATCGTCTGATCTTGCATTGCACCAGGCTTGTTTGTCATACAGGTCATTAGAGGTGTACATTAGACAATCATGGGAAAGAGGAAGGAAATAATGCGCGGAAGAATGTATGTCAACGGGACAGGGTTTTAAGAAACTTTGTTTAGGCACTACTATAGCACGCAGGCTTTTGAAAAAATATAAAACAGTCATTTTTTTTAATTTTGTGGAAAATATTGCAAGTTGATATTTTGCACCTATCCCAGTATGACAATCCAATATACAGATGCCAAACTTATTAGAATGTGTATCACATTAGTCGGCCATAACGGCAAACTGTACTTCGCTACACATAGCCAACAATACCGTTCAAAGGCAAGTGCCGCATTAACATTTACCCACGTTTGAAATGCTACTCGAACCCATATCCCTTTGATTATGAATTACTCATCTTAATGAGCTTGATCATCGCATCGGGTATTGAGCACCTCTCGACAGGGACACCTCTCGATGTGTGTCTATACCTTCACTATCACTTACATGGTTGTAGATATTTCTTTAAGTGTTAATAGCATCTTCTCTCACAAGGACTGCAAGACACTCCAGAAATGAACTGATTTTCAAAAGCCAAAACGTCCACTACTGGACAAAATTAGATATGTTATTAAGTTATTCATTATAGTTTTGTATACCTTACAACAGTGTATTTTTAATTCCTCTAACATTTACAAATGATCTATGGGACTAAAATATGGAGTACTGATGAGAGATGACTAAACGTTGTTTCGATTCACAAGAATTTCTGCAAACAAATTTTGGGGCTACCAAAAGGTTCATCAGATGGAGTTGCACAAACTGAACTAGGTAGAGTTGGGAGTAAAGGAAAAATAATGTCAAGAACTTTGAAAACTTGGTTTAGGATCAAAAACTGGGAAAGAATAACATCTTGAGACATTATCTAAATTTTCAAGACAAAACGATGAGGAGTAATACCTGGGTTAATAGAATCGTAGAGGCCATGGAAAAAATCTGATTAGATATAATGTGATTGAGGTAAACTCTACTGAACGCACCCGGGTGTACTTCCTGTCGTCTGTTTTTCAATTGTTCTACCTCTTTGCTGAAGCGCATGCATTACTTGTTCACCATGCAATGGAGGAAAGCAAAAGCAGACCCACGTTTCTCTATTACATTATTAAATGTAGCACGCAATTCTTAAGAAAGGATAGAAATTACAGAGATATAAGCAATAACTTTAAAATAGACACGTGGGAAAAGCTGGCCTTGTAATTTGTTAGAAAAATATGCTGATCTTTTATATAATTTTTTCTTTCTTTGCGCACGGGTTAAATTCCAGTTAGTTTATCCATATTCGCTTACTGAAAGACAGGCAGAAGGAAAGAAAGAAAAAATATTATTCCGGACTTCGGCATTGACCCCTTCAGGTTACCGAATTCCTTATCTGTGGAATTAATGTACCTAATATTCCTGAAAATGCACTAATTACACTAAACCCATTCATTACTTCTCTTATTTCTGCCTTGTTCTTGGAACTATGCTTCAACTGATATAATTATGATATGTAACGCCGTGATTATGTGGATTTTCGTTACGTCTTGGGTGAGGCAGTATTTTTAACACTTAAATGATTTTAGTCAAATTATATAATATGTAAATTCAATAACAGCCCCCTTGAAGCAATATGTGTATGTTATAATTTGTAAAATGTATGTAATAGTCATTGCATATGCTTATATTATTGTAAACATGTTCAATAATGTTATGTGAATGCATTATGTAATTTAATAATGTAGGAGCTGTGAGAAAAATAGGTTTAAAGTTGCTAACAATGAGGTAACCTTGAGGCAGTAATGAGTAAGGAGGTTTAAATGCTACTAGTCATTATTAGAGCAGGAATAGTGTAAATTTTTGAGACAGTTTAAAAATATACCCAATCAACAACCAGAAAAAGATTTAGTTAAATAAAGGTATTCTATTGGAGTAGGATTAGCCAATCAGAGACTTGAAATACAGAAATTTACAAGTTTAGACGGTTGAAATCAATTCAGTTGCCTCCAAACAGTGCTCATAACCAGATGTGTTGCTTCTAGACAGTGATCATAACCAGACGCGAGGTGTGTCCTCGATAAATTAAATACGTATTCGTGCGAGACAAAAATAGTTTACGTGTTAAAAAGTGCAAGTATTAAATAAAAGAATCTCACTGCTCTCTATATCAGTGAAGTACTATTTAATTTGTGTCAAGGATTAATAAAAAGGAGTGAATTAAAAATTCAAATCTATGTAAGCCTACATTCTTAGTCGTATCACAACCCTGCCAAGACTTCCATGTCTCTAACAATAATATTGACGCAGCGGAGGCAAACATAAATATACAATATCTAAAGAAACAGTCAAATTACAGAGCTAATATTTTTAAACTTGGGCGAAGGCTACCGGAAACTGTTTAACATACGTGCGGTTGCAACTACAAGTTTGGCTCCCCAACAGTTGAAATATAATACAACTCCTTCAATACAACAAACCAACGTACTTTAAATTGACGCCCAAAGCGTGGTGCAAATAACATAAAACAATCTTTCTCAAATTGGCGTCCATACATGGAACTAAATAATATACCTCTTCATGGGTCAGGATATTTAAAGGCTTTAAAGCATTCAAAATTACAAAGTACATTAAAGTAACGTTATCAGAATGTATTCATTGGCGAAAATGGAGTGTATCTATTCGTTGGGAATTCTAACCTATACCATTCTGCCATTTTTAACATTTAAGCAGAAGTAAAGCTGGAAATAATCGACGAAAACCGACCGTTCATGGCCGGTCAGATTTAACCGTGGTAAAATCCTGGATCAACTTTTAACGGCTTCGATGCAATGCGAATGACCGTTCACCTAGGTGAAGTTCATATTTTACCACGGTAAAGTCTTGATCGAGAATGGTGCGCAAGGCCACAAGAGGGATTCTCCGGGCGAGTTGGTGACGGCGTTGTGACGTGTTACTGCGGAGCGTCAGGATGTTGTGTTCGACTCCCCAGTGAAGTGTACCGTCCAGCGTGAACTAGTTCACCTTAGTGACGTGAACTAGATAAAACAACTAAACAGTGACATTTTGAACACTGGACAAAGTCACAATACGGATACTCACTTAATTACATAATAACTAATTTCAGACATGTTATTACAGCCAATGAGTATGAAGCAAAAGGTCTCAAAAATACTGCTAAAGGAAAAAGGGCAGCTTTATTAAAGAAAAAAGGGGCAGGAGATGCTCTTATTAAGAATTCCAATAGATCTGATAAGAAAGTCAAGTCTCATTTTCAGGAATAAAGTCGTCGCTCAATGGCCCTCTAGGCTGGAGAAGGGAAAAATGCAGGAAGGTAGTAAAGACAATAGGAGCTGTTATCGCACCCGGATCTGAAAAGCGCTGCGAACTTCACAGCACCTTCCTCTCGTAGTGCAGTTTTGTCACGCAAAGCGCTCCGAGTACGTCAAACCGAAGAGCATTGACTTTTTATGGGATGTACCTACAAGCGAAATAAAAGAACAAAATAAGGTTCGCCTGTTGCCTTCACTTGAAAAAGCTTTCGCTGGAAAACAATCCTTTTCCGCCCCTGCCGCCTTTCGTTTAGCTTCTGCACAAGAAGGGAAATATGCTGCATTCACATGACATTGTCTACTCACTTTTCTAGACATTCTTACCGAAGCTATTCTCCTCTTCATTTCCTTTTAAATGAGATAAAACATTCATTACACATTTACACGTTTGCTTGTAGGTAAGAAAATTATAGTAGGCTAAAGCGACAGTCAGATTTAAAAAAAAATCGTATGTGTTACACTCACATGACTTTCTCTACTCTTGTACAAACTATTTTTACAAACGCTTCGCTTATTCTTCATATGCTTCATGTTAATCGAGATATCGAGATGTTAATCTCATTGCTAATTTTCTTGTAGATACAAGGCTTTAAGGGATAGTCAAATATTTAAAGAGCTGGTTGCTATGTGGAGTATTCCATTCTCTTTGCATTACTAGGACAAAAAAAGAATAACGAATTCCCATTTGAGAAAAAGTACAAGTATTGGAAAATTTAAGGGGATAACAAGCAATATCTCGAAAATGGTTCACTCAACAAAAAAAAATGTATAGTATGACAAATTGTGTATTTTAACGCGATCTACATTTTTTGTGTAGTAAAATTTTGTCTATCTCTTATGGTTTACCAGTTATTCAAAAGTCGTTCACAATGAAGAATAATTTTGGAGACATTCCCAGAAAATTCGAGATGTACATTTCATTTGTCATGAAAACATATTAAACATATATTTTAATGAAAATCGTTAGAGCCATGTTTGAGAAAATTAAAATTTTCGAAAAGTTCCATGTAAAGCGTAATCTGGGGTGGGGGATTTTCTTGAAGACCTTCATGTCGCATCTCTGGAAGATGCTGAACCTAAATACCAAGTTTGGAGTTTATCCGACTGTTCGTTTCTGAGTTATGCTGTTCACAGACACACACACACACACACACACGGACATGTTTCCAAAAATGCTTTTTTTGGATTCAGGGATCTCAAAACATGTATTTCCGGTGAAATCTCGGTATCGAATTTTTGGGAGGTATACAATACTGCTCCTACTTACTATACGTAGTAGAGAAAGTAAAAAAGTTCACAATGCGATGGCTTTGCGCAACCACAAGGAAAAAGCAATAGCGACTTACCAATTAATATACGATTTCAAACTAGAAAATTCAAACTAATAACCATGAATACCTCAGAAATTGTTAACACATAAGAAAAAGGGTTTATTTAAACGTAAATTCTGCGCTGCAACACAACTTACGTGTTTTTGTATCACTTTGCCAATTATACAAAAGCCAATTGCAGCCTATTTGCAAAAATTCAAGACATATTTTGTCACACAAATATCTTATACATTTACTATTTTAAGCAGAATCTTTAGAGCGATGTTTGAGAAAATTAAAAAGAACAAACATTTTCCCATGTAAATCTTTTTCTAAAAAATGGTTTTTTGGGGGGTTCAGGGGATATTAAAACTCATTTTTTATGAAATACCGATGTAAAAATTTTGACTGGAATGCAATACTTCCACTATCCACCAAAGGTAAGTGGTAGAGAAAATAAATAATTCTGTTTTGTGTGTAAAAGTGGGTATTTCTTATTTGTTTTTGCGTATGATTTCATCAATAACAAAATTATATCAGGATATAAATAGATGACTGCTATTTTCGGAAACTGAGTAAAAGGAAGAAAATACTGTCACATTTAAACGCTCTAGTTCCCGAGGTGGCCGGTTCAAACCCGGAGGACGGCGATGGATTTTTACGGGCGTAAAAATCCCTAGCGTGGCTTCGTTCGGAAGGGAGGTAAAGCCGGTGTCTCATGTCCCGAAGACTTATGACACGTAAAAGAACCTCAAGCCTGATAAAGAGGCCTTTGAGAAAAATTACAGGCATTTCACGCGCAGTATAGAATGGGACGCTAAGGCTATGGCAGTTAAAGAGCGTCCATAAATAAAACTAAATTAATGTTACACTTAAACGCAGTATTTTTATTTTATTCATAAATTTCATAGTATATCGTCAAGTGCTTTCTTATTGGAACCCTTCATGGTGGAAAGAGACGTTGTGCAGCATTTCATGTTATTCCTGACTTACGCTGTTAACGAGTCGTGAAACTTAAGTTACAGTGAATACATTTCCGAGATACAGAAATTCAAGGCAAATAATTCAGACGAGTTGAATACAATAGGAGGAAAATAAAGCGGCAGTTCATTACTTAAACGAGTGAGTTATTATATCTTTTATTATCAAAAAATAATTTAATGGGCACTTGAGAAGTTTGCAATAGATAAGTTCAGAGGTTATCACGACAAAAGCCTGCAGAGAGAAGGCTCGCGTCATTACTCAGCTTAGCAAACAGTTGTAAAGGAACCACCGTATTCGTGTGACAAAACCTCAAGGAAAGTTGCGTAAACACGAGCTATAACGTTGGCGAGACTGTTTGCTTGTAACTTTGTGTAGTGACAGTGGTCTTCAAGTACCGTATTCTTGTGGAAGGTCAACCGGTGGTTGGCCTCCTACAGCTGCTGAAGCTTGCCAAGTTTCCGGTCCACCATTAACAAAGTATATATGTACTTTCCTTTCTAGCAAACTTTGCCCTTTCCGTAGCTTTTAGAACCGGATAGAACAAGGTTTCCGAAACTACGTGGACTCTACCTTGCCGCAAATGCGTTGCAAATTCAGGGCGTTGGTCCCAGCACCTTTGCGTGTGGAGTGCGTGGGCTCGAAACCGTCTTATTACTAGACAACATATTTGCATGTATTAAAATAGCTAAAATATGCACGCATTTATTGTTTCAAAATCTGTATAGTATACTCTATAATCTACAAAATACACACTTATCATGCACTAAAATTGTTAACTTTAAGCTGACGCAGAATTTAAATGAAAATTGCAAATCTAAGAGATTGACAATACTAAACACATGTATGATTGTTATGAATACACTTTGTTAAAATTATAAATTAGAATTTTTTGGAAAATATTATACAAAAGATTTAATATTTGCAAAGAATCCTTATATTATGAACAAATCAATTTAAAAGTGTATCCTGTTAAAAAGAACAAAAGAAAAGGCAATTGAATAACGTAAAAAAAAAATACACTAACAAGAATGCATTCGCAATGTCTTAACACAATAGGAAATGAAAGACGTCAATAAAAGAGAAAACTGGAATTTAAATATGTTAAAGAAGGAATTTATATTGTAAATATGTTATTTATATAAAAAAGTTATTTGTTTAACGTAAAGAATTTGTATGGACCTACGTTATAATTTATTTCGTTACACGTAGCAACCAAGTTACAAAGTGAACAACTTTAATTATTTTATTACTTTAAGAAAACTTTCGCTGTGAAGCAGATATCTTGAGCAAGGTTCACAGAAAAGTATTTAAATTGTAACGCACATTGTATTGTATCATATTCAAAAAGAAATTGTCTATAAAGGTTTGTGAAATATAAAGAATAGGTGAACAAAAGGTAGAACAATGGAGAAGTGAAATTGGAACACAAAGGTAAATATTGTTCTGCATTATATATTGTCTAAAATAAAATAAATCACTTTTAAACAATATCATTATTATTGCTATTAGTGATTTAAATCGCCTTACCTTTTATAAGCAAGTAATAAAATCCTTGATAAAAGCAGATTGCTCACAACTTAAAGATTTAAAAATAAGTGGCATATTAGTAAGAATTTTAAAGTGTATTCCATACTGTTTCCATGCGTATATAAGAATAGTTTGTATACCCACTAATAAGCTACAGAGGAGAAAAAAGAACCAACAACCACTACCATTTGAGAAAGTGTATTTAAAAATTGAAACAAATAACAAATATCTCGGAAACGACTAAATCCACATACACACACCAAAAAAAAAAGAAAACAAATTGTGTGCTTTACTAGATCTACACTTTTTGTGTAGTAAGATTTTGTCTGTAGAGGACTTCAGAGGCTACTCCCTAAAATTCAAGGGATACATTTATGTTGAATATATATATATATATACATACATACATACATACATACACACATACATACAATGTGGTATTTTAATCAGCATAGTTAGTCATTTTTGAGAAAATCAAAATTATCCAAATTTTTGCCATTTAAAGGGTAGTTTGGGTGGGGGAATTTCATGAAAATGTTCGTGTCGCAATTTTGAATGAGGCTGAACTGAAGTACCAAGTTTAGTATTCATTCACATGAATTTCTCTATCTATCCTTATTAGTGGGGATACAAACTATTCTTATTAAAGCTTACCTTTCTATCTACTACATTTAATCCAAATAAACCTTTCCAAAAATAGCTACATTGCACATTTCGTTAAAATATAAAGAGAACAGCGACAGTCAAATATTTAAGAATTGGACCCTATATGTTGACCTTAAAATTTCATACTGTTTCCATGCAATCGCGAGAAACAACTGAAAATCGATGAGACTCGAAAAGAATTATAAGTATGGAACAATTTGAACCTTCAATGACGGATATCTCAGAAACGGCTTATGCGATAAAAATATTTTAAATAAATTGTATTTTTTAAAGAGATCTATAATTTTTGTGTGTTACGTTTTCGCCTATCACTTAACATTTAAAAATTATATAAGATTACACAAAATTTCTTCCGAATGAGGAGGGCTTCCTAGGCTATTCCCTGAAAATTCAAGATATACATTTTATTTTTAATGTAAACATCTTTAACACTTTGTACTTTAATCAAAATCGTTAGAGCAATTTCTTAAAAATCCAAACTTTCGAAAAATGTTCAATTAAGGGATAGTTGGGTTTGGGGAGATTGTCTTAAAAAACTCGTGTCGCATCCTTGGAAGAATAGTACACTGAAATACTAAGTTTGGTATTTACCCAACTTTTCTTTTTTAAGTTATGCTTAAATTATGCAGACACGCATGCACATACAGCACTTGTTTCTATACTTTACTTGGATTCAGGGCGCCCGATATCATGTATTTCCGGTGAAATCTCAGTAACAAATTTTTGGGTGTATTGCAGTACTTTCCCTACTTACTCTACTGTAAAAATTCAGGTTGAAGCGATATTTTGAGCCATCAAAGTTCAGAGTCACCAGCGCCTGATATCTACCTCCGGAAGACATCGTAGATCGTGAAGAGTTGTGTTTCGCACATACCATCGTAATGTATATGCAGGATATAATCAAGATGGAGAAATTTGTTTGTGATGGTCTGGATTCTTTTAATTTGAGTGAAAGGGCCACAACCACGTATTGCGAAATGGGTCATACCAGTGACAAATATATGAGACGTTTGCATTTTAATGCAAGGAGTAACTTGGACTGAAGGCTGGCCAATTCTTTACCGACTGCCGACGTCTTATAGTTACCTCTGTTCACACACTGAAAGCATGTTCCTGGCGTGGACACAATGGAGCGATGATTAACGTTAGTGAACTCAATATCCATGGGAAGTTCATGGGTCCTCTTCGCCCTTAAATCAATCCCGAGTTTTTGTAAGCTCACCAATTGTCATGCAAATGATCTTGTTATCCTCACTTTATGTTCACTGTTCTTGGTGTTACATTTGGAACCTGGAATTTCCTCTTAAAGTGGTGATATTATCTTGGACTTGTTTCCCGCTGAGAACTGCCGTCAACACAATGCTACGTCCTTCTAACGTGCCCTTAACCTCTACAGCAGGGGGACATTCCACAACTGGACGTATTAAAATGGGCTCCAAGAAGCTTCTAAGGTAAGTATAAAAATGTTAAATATCTTGTAAACTAACACAAGCAAAGAAAGTGGCTCATAACGAGCTATATTATGTTCCCAGGTTTAGGTGGCCTTAGTGAAGCATGCTTATCTTGTCTGACAATTCAAATAGGTCGTAAAAGAGCTTATATTGTGGTTTCTTTTTGGTTTGTATTCTGTAACGTGAATGAGGTACGTCTCAAGACAAGTACAGGACTATAAATGTAATTAACTAGAGCAGAAACGCCATGGACAAACTGATGTGTAGGCCATATAACCTAGAGACAACAGTGGACCACCGACAGACCAGCGATTTCAATGTAGGATCACACAACAACATATTTTAATGAAACTGACATCATATAAACGACGTTTGATTTAAACCCAAGTGACTCCGGCAAGTATTCGTATTTAACATAGTGTGGTGCGTTGACAAGATCTTCTCTATTTACAGTAAATTATTCTTACATACATTCTACTTCTTATTGACAACGACTTGTTGACGAATAGCGACTTCCCACTTTAGAAACATTAAAAGGGAATATACCACATATACATATATAAATCAATATTAAAACGAATTCTACATAATAATATAATTCACCAACAAATATGTAAGAATATTTAACAACCAAGAATTGTACAAAAGCAGATTGTAACTTAGATAAGTAAGGAACAAGCGAGCTAGCTAATTCCAGATAAAGCATAATACTTTCACCAAGCTAATGACTGGTAGTAGTAAGGAGTAATAGAAAGACAGATAAAGGAAAGAGACAGAGATATTGAATGAGCTTCCTGACGCGTCACGGGTACGCATATGCGAAATATTTTGGAGCAGAATATTCTCATACATAATAAGGCAACACGGTCTGAGGACCAATTAGAAATGCCGTAACATGTTGAATCGCGGAGGAAAGCGCCACTAGGCTTAGGTATAAAAAGGGGAAGAAAGCCCCAGATTTTCACTCTCTTATAGAATCTCGTCGACCACAGTGTTACTCCCTAGACGACAAATGTACGTGTGCGCATTGGGTTGGGAAGATGTGCGCAGTTAGTTTAGGCTCCTAATTTATTAAAATTGGGTGGGAATTGCTATAATGAGAAAAGCTAGCCGCCCATAAGTATTTATTGGATAATAAACCACATTTTAAAGGAAATGCAGTGTATTTTAATTAGCCTCACCTACAAAAATCCTGAGACCCGTGAAATTAGTTAGATAGATAATGATTAGGAATGGAGAATACAGCAGCCGACGAGCAGCAATAGCCGGAGACAAGAACACTGCAGCAAAGGGCATCAATCAGAGGAACAACGTTTTCCAGCTACAAAGGTTAACCCAACAATTTTTTTCTTTTACATAAATTGTGTGATTTAAGGAGATTTACATTTTTTTTTTACGTCGCAAGATTTTTGTTTATTACTTGAAGTTTACCAATTATACACACGTCTTTCAGAATGAAGCGGACTTCATAGGTTATTCCCAGAAATTTCAAGATACACACTTTAGTTGTGAAATACCTTAAGTACATGGTATTTTAATTAAAATCGTTAGGTCGTTTTTGAGAAGATAAAAAATACAAGCATTTTTTTCCATATAAAGGGTTGTTGGGGATGAATCTGAATACGCTCTTCAATGTTTATCCGACATTTCGTTTTTAGTCAGATTGCTCAGAGATATGCATATGAAACTTTCTCTAAGAAGCTTAAGTGTTAAACTCGCATGACTTTCCCTACCTACAGTCCTTTATTTTGATGTGTACAGTTTCTATAAACTATTATTACGAAAGTTTATTTTGCTATCTACTCCATGTTAGTGGAGCTAAACCTTTGCAAAACTTGTTTCATTACTCATTTCGCTGAAGCTACAAAGGGGACGGAGATGTTTCGAAGCTGGTTTGCTACATTCTGGCATAGAAATTCCATACTGTTTACTCAGCATCGCGAGAAACAGAGCGAGAGCACTTCAAATAAATGGCAAAATATTGAAAATTTAACCCATTAACAATGCTATTCTCGGAAGTGGCTAGTGCCGAGAAAAAGTTATTTAAATCAATTGTGTGTTTTAAAGAGATTTACATTTTATGTGGTGTAAGCTTTTGTGTATCTCTTATGGTTTACCAGATAAACAAAGTTACACAAAATTATTTCCGAATTAAGAGGGTTTCATAAGCTATTCTCACAATATTTAAGGTATACATTTTATTTGGCATACAAATATTGTAAACATATGGAATTTAATCGAAATCGTTACAGCCATTTTGATAAAATCCAAATTTTGAAAATCTTTCAAGTGTATAAAGAGTTGTTTGGGGTAGAGGAGTTTTCTTGAAAATCTTTGTGTTGCATCTTTAGAAAATACTGAACCTAAATACGAAGTTTGGTATCTATCGGACATTTCGTTTTTGAGTTATACTCTTCTCACTCTCTCTCTCTCTCTCTCACATACACACAAAGAACCTTTTTTTTCCTCTCTCTCTCTAAAGATACTTTTTCGGATTCCGTGTGCCTCGAAGCATGTACGAGGTATATGAGTACAGTATAAGTGGTATATACTTACTTTCGGTGAAATCTTGATATCGATTTTTTGGGGAATGCAATACATTCTCTACCTACTATGTTCATTGACGCGCATAAAAAGTGGCCCAATCCGCTAGATCACCATACTGTTCTTCCCTCCGAAAGGTTTCCACCTTCAGGTAATCAACTTTTGATTCCACCCGTCGGTATCAGTTCTCTACGTGACTGGACTGAAAACACAGGAACATACATACTAACCAATGAACGATGTTTATAATCTATGTGAAATGAAGGGGTGGTTCGGTTACCGCCTCCATGAAAGTGTTTCACTACTTGGTACACAAGAAAAGGTTCAACCAATTACAAATAATTCGGTTTTGTCGAGGTAGGGGTGAAGAATTTTTTGCATATGTGGTTAAACTGAACGGCAGCTACGAGATTTACATAATATATGATAGCTTTTATTAGCGACATGGAGAAGGTTAAAGTTGTTACTGCTACTAAACGGCAATAAGTTAACCGGTATTAAGAAAATGCTAGTGTAGAGTGAAAATATATGGTTTACGTTGTTAATGTTCCCCTTCGGCAGTTCGGCCATACATTGGGGAAGCCAATCGAATGGCTAAAATTATGCTCGAAAAAAGAGAGATTGTCACGCTGGCAGGGAGTAGGGCTAGATTTTGTCAGCACCAACACAATGGGCTACATCTGTGCACGTCGGAATACGTGGTAGTGAAAATATTTTTTTTTTATTCAGGGTATCTAAAAACAGTATCTCCGGTGAAATCTCGATTTCGAATTTTTTACTTACTATAGGTAAGCAATAGAGAAAGTAAAACGTAAATATATGTTTTACGAAAAGAAGTTAATACTTAATCCGATTAGAGTTCGGTGAAGTATGTAGTATTAGGGTGAATTGTGCTGCTAATGGAATTCTGAATTCTACATGCAGCAATTAGGACAGTTAGTTGCGTTCATTGGGAAGGGCAGTTCATCCCGATGACTGGACGCACTATAAGGCTAAAAGATACGCCCCCGGTTATATTTGGTTATATGCTTTTATATGCCAGAGAGAGAGGAAACATACAAAACTAAAAACAGAATGACGCAGGCGGGAGCTGGACGAATCACCGCGTAGTAACAACGTAAAACTGACATTCCTTCTATGTTAATTAAAACGTAGCAGGCTCAAACCATGACGCAAAGCCGTGCGAATAACGAACTACGAGAAAATTACTTCAGCAATGTTATTGTTTTCTCAGAAAAAGACAAACCAAAGCAAGGCGAGTGTAGGAAACAAGAGTCGGATAAAACTAAAGAAAAAGTAAGTTTTCCAGTAAGGAGTAGCTTGGACTGGGGAGATTTTCTTGAAGATAGTCTCAAAAACTCAGGTCCGTGCATTTTTAAAACTCCTTTTTTGGAGTGTTAAGATAATCTAAATAGTACACGAGGCCGCGAGCGCGAATTACGTACGGGCCGGCGGTGCAAGCGCAACCGCCTCGCCTATCTGTCCGATTGGGTGTGGTTAATGGCAAGTTCCCTTCAGAAGAATAGCAGTGGAGAAAAATAGCCGTGTGCTAGAAGATTCCTTTGGGCCGTTTCGAGTAGGTTCCGCTTCTAGGAGAGTCCGATATGTATGCGGGCTCATATAAGAGGCTGCTTTTGTCCGGAAGTTCAGTTCAATTAACATAACTTAACCTACTTAACCTACCCTCACATTTATGGCACCTTCTCAGAAAATTTTCGTTTGCACTCGAGAGTCAACATCTGCAATTGAATGAATTTCTCCCCTGATGTTTTCTTTTAGTTCTTCTAATGTATGGGGTTTATTGTGTTGTGTTCCGAGCCTATACTAAAAAGTATCTACTCAAGTATAGTACCAGTGCTACACTGAGTGCCTAAGTGATAAATAAAGTGCGTTTCACAGTAAATGTTTAAATTTTTCAAGTATCACTCAGTTCTCAATGTCACTGTTGTAAGTTCTTATCTGGTTCATTTCGTTCACAATCTCATTTCATTAGTGTTACTTCACTAAGGTGATCTAGTTCAATTCTCCGTCACTTCATTTTCTTCATGACTTAGCCTCTTCACGTCGGACGGTTCACTTCATTCGGGAATCGGACACAAGTTCTCCACCAGCTCTGAGGTAGAACTCGCTGCACGTCACAACAGCCGTCACCAACTCCCTCGGCGAATCGCTCTTGATGTCGCACCAAAATCGTACTGTCTAGCTCGCTCTCGCTGACTCAACTCTTCTCGCCTTGCACTCGACTCGCGACAGACTGCCTCCCGCGAGAGCGCTCACTTATATAGTCAGTGGAAACTTTCCACAAGTTTCTCGAACATTATAAAACTATTTCGATGTACTTGCTGGAGGATGGGGGCAGATAAAGCTTTCAGAAGGTCCTAGTTATCTCTCGATAGCAAAAATTCAATATCTACATTTCACTTCATGTACAATTATTGAGGTCCACTGAACCCAAAGATAGAAAATTGTCCGTGTGTGTGCGTTGTGAACAGCATAATTCAACAAGGAAAATTTGGACAAATGTCAAAGTTCACATTTGAGTCGGGCACTCTTTTAGCATGCCAGGCGAAAATTTTCTAAGAAATTACCCCTGCCTAACTATCCCTTACATAGAAAAGTTTTGATTAGATTTTAGTTTATAAAAATGGTTCCAAAATTGTGAGCAAAATATTTGCTTTATTGTCATCATAGTTATTTATGATATAAGTGATCTAAGCGGAGCTTTATTTTCCAAGTAGGAATGATTGCGGAACGTGGCTGAAAACCGAGAGTAACAATCCTATAAGCAAAATAAAATTTCGCTTTTAACCTGTGTTGTCATACACTAGCTTTTAGATAGCACTGTAAATTAAGTTATGAAGCGTCCAGCTGAAATTTGTGTGGAAGTAGCAGCATATATTCGAAATGCACTTTTCGTAATACCAGTGCTGACAACATGATCCCTTGCACAATCATTATACTGAAGAAATCTGCTGTATACATGCCGTACTGTTTTCTTCACTCCGTTGGTAACAATTCTAATTTTATCCTTTCCGCTGCTTCCAAAAGCAAATTTGGATTGGATTCAAATAATCCCCCATTATATTCCAGAAATAAGGATGACAACAATGGAGTGTTACAAAAACGTTATTCTACTGAGTGTTGTAATCTTCAATTCCTAATAATGAGCGGCTCCTCTTAAAATGTCTACTTTTAGTGGCAACTGTCTAAAAATGTATAATATATTTCGTTTTCTAATATACGCCGTTTAGTTATTTTCTTGTGAAAGCCATAAGAGAGAAAAACTTACTGCATGAAAAATGTACCTCTAATTAATACATACATATGTATGCACACACACACACACATACACACACACACACACACTGCTTTTCCTTCACACTGAGTCTCGCGCGTTGGGAAGAAGCCTCTGAGCAAAATTTCCGTCTTTCAAGCCCAGTATGCAATGGAACGCTATGAACCACAGCAGTTATAAAGCGCGTATAATTAAAAAAATTACAGCTAAAATTATAATGATAAACACATACCTTATCATAAGAGATGTTGTAAATCCTTCTCTATCCTCACATTTATGGCACCTTCTCATTTGCACTCGAGAGTCAATATCTACAATTAAGTGAATTTCTCTCCTGATGTTTTGTTTTAGTTCTTCTAATGTATGGGGTTTATTGCATACACTTTATCTTTCATGTGATCAACAGAGTCGGGTAAATTTCTGTATTGGATTTTGCGAATTGTCAATAGTAAGAGTAATTCACCTACATTTAGTATATTTGTGACGAAACATGGTTCCATTTACATGGTTATGTACCGTCGTAAAATAACAGCGCACAGAGAAACCCGATTTTACACGCGAGATTCCTCTGCATGACGCGAAAACTAGTGTCTGGTAGTAGTAAATGCATATTAGGACCTATAATTTCTGAACAAACAGTGTAGAGAGGTAAAGGAATGACTTATTTAAGGTCGGTTAGCTGTTAAAAAAATGGTATATCAGTCTGGGTTTTTCCAACAAGACGCCTGCTACCGCACATACAGCTTATGAGTCATTAAGTTTAATTCAGGAAGCTTTTCCAAGATGAGGTAATTAGTAGATAATTTCAATACAACGTTTGCATTATTTGAAAGTTCTTGCGCTTAACTTTATGCTAGAGAAGGAATGAAGAGAATCGAGACTTCACGTTATTCCATCGTACGTGTCCCCAAATAGTTGCTAGACTATTGTTCTTGGTGGCCTTTGGCTTCATTTAGACACAAGAGTTTATGGAATGTTGCATTGATTCATCCGCAGAAAAGGCAAACGTGCACAACTCGTGTAGTAAGGAGCGTTAACTGAGTTGTAAATGAAGATGTTTTAGCTGAAGCCATATATCACGTTTCTGCAACAACCTGGTGACTGACTCTCAGCCATAACATTTACCTACTCCAGGGACAAAAATCTGTGAAACCAGTAGAAACAAATCGGAATTTATACGCGAGATAATACAGCACTTTGAAATATTTCTTGTTTACTTGCTTCTGTTAGTTTGTGTTTATGTAAGTCGAACTCGGGTTAAGAGCGTAGCTGGCAGGTATAGTATATACCAATTTTCCATAATATGGATAGAAAATCCTTTAAAAGAAAGTTTTCATCACAAAATATAGTTAGATAAAACGGGAAGTAAATAAATGTATTATTATTAGTATTATTATTAACTAACCTGTTACATCAAGATAAAAAAATTCAGCCAATTGGAGAATGTCAAATAGGAACTATTTAGAAATTAGCATACAATAGAAAATTGGTTACATCCATTTACACAGAAAACTACTAATAAGAACATAACTCAGTGAACAAACTATCGCTTTTAGAATTTACTATGAATATCAAATATCACTGGTCAATAATTCGTATCGTAAACCAAAATTAGTGGTCTCGTCCCATCACTGGTAGCAGTTTATTCACCCTCAAGATCTTCTGATTTAATTGTATGCGATTTTCATCCATGGGGGGGCTTAGAAAAATACAACAAACCCTATACATTGCATGAACTTAAAGTAAACAACAGGCAAGAAATTCATTCCATTTCAGTTATTGAACTCTCGAGTGTAAATGGATATTTTTTGTGAAGATGCAAGAAATGTGTGGATAGAGGACAGCATTTACAACATCTCTTATTACAAGGTATGTGCTTATTATCATTGCAATTATAACTGCAAATATGAGAATGTGACACAGTTGCGCGGATATTATAACTGTTTCGGCGGGAGACCGAGTTGCGGCGGCCGGCGAAGGAGCCGCCGTGCGATGGCCACAGTGTGGAGGAAAATGGTTGTATATATTAGTTTTAATTAAAAACGTTTTGTAGCATTGGCCACTTTCAAATATTCGTTGTTAGTCTTTCCTAGGTTGAGGTATCACGCGGTAATTATAAGCATCTTACGCGATCCTTCATTTTTTCCTGCATGCGTCCATTGGTGACAAAAGCTGACTTACGGCATGGAAACAGATTTTGTTTTCCGTATAGAATATAAAATCAAATCCTTTTGTTTAATTTAAGAAGAATTCCAAGGCAAAATTTTACAGTAACGTAATTTGAATAGAAGCATCACTTGTTATAATAACAGTGTAATATATAAAACGGATTATATGAAGCTGTCATGGATACAGAAAGACATGGAGTTTAAGGCATCCGATTTTTATTGCACGTATTTCCAGACATATCATCCTGTATAATTTTATAAGCATTAAGGCCTTTAAAGAAGCCTTTAAAAATTCTACATCCCGATCTTTATCTCCTAAAATGGCTCTTATAACTTTTTTTTCTGCTGAACACTTTTTTACAGAAAACTGCGCCACATTTCTTTTTTACAAAAAAAGATAAAGAAGAAGAAACGAGAGAACATAAAGAGCGCGCAGAGACTTGGATATATATGGTTCTGTAATCTAGTACCTCGGAGTAACATTTATGAAGTTAAAGGGCTCGTTTTCTGCCTTAAAGTTTTCTAACATTTAAAGTTAATAAAGCATATTTTTGCTTTCGGGAGAACTGATATTTACAAAGTTTAAACTCCTGTAAGGGGAAAGATAAGGACATTAAAATTACATTCCACCAAAACCTCTACATTTATTCGCTCTTCGCAAGGAAAGTTACGGTTGATGCTGACACAATGATATGTTCACTCTGAACTAGCGTCTAGAGATGAGAGATGAGACTATCGATCGACCTTAACTCACTACTTTCTTCTGCAGGCCGCATCCTGCCCCTCTGTTACACACACAACAGCCTTCGTGTGTGTCGCGTTGCAAGTGCTAAGCATAGCGTCGTCAAACTTAAGAGAAGCAATCAAGCATTTGGGTGAAAAGGGAAAATTAAAATAATGGGGTTAGAGGCAAGCAACATAGTTTCTCAGTACCAATTTCATTTAAAAATATCAGTTACAAAATAAGTCAGGCACTTCCGCACTTAGCTACTCCGCAACAAGCAGATCAAGTAAGCTTGCCCGTCCGCAAGGCATGCTCACTCAGCACAGAATGATGCACAACATACTGAAGGTGCTAGTGATGCAGCGTGGTTATTTCTCTATGTGTTTGTCTATTTCGTTCAGTTCATGTGTCCAGCGGTGCAAACTGCAGGGAAATGGATAAATTAAGCCTGAGGTGCTGAGCAGAAACTAAGAAGTGAAGAATATGAATTTTTAATTAAAGGGGACCTCAGTGTAGCATGAAAAACTTGTCGATGTAACGAACTGCGTATTCTGGCTTTGTCCAGATTTGAATCGTCACTTCAATCTTTTAATCCAGTTCAAGTTTTCATTTGAAGAACTTTTCACTTCTCGAAGTTCTCACTATTACTTCACTTTTTTCGTTACGTAACGGCGTAATGAAATACATATGGCATAGCCTTTCTTCCGGAGGTTCATCTATTGGGCAAATGAACACAACACTTCTCCAATATGTCGCGAAAGCAGTACTCGCTACACAGTCGTCACAAACTCGCCAGGAAAACAGCACTTTTCGACGCACCAGAAACACACTCGCTAACTCGCTTACCAACTGACTGACACTCGCTTGTTTATATAACCGCTAGATGTTTCAACAGAACATTCTCGAGTGTTCTGCACACGCGTTCTGGAGGCGGAAGCCGCCCTCCCAATAACCTTGGGCCATAGTCGCTGAGTAATATTATCTAATTTCAAACTATTTCTAGGCAAGCGTTTATCCCTAATGTAGGTGATTATCCATGCAACCGTTGTTAACTTCATAAAGCCAATTAGGAGTTGTGCAAATCAAACAGAAATTAATGTTTTAATACGTATTTTGTCCAACATGTGAGATGATATTTTAATATGTCTAGCGACATAATTTATATGTTGAACTACCCAAACAGAACGCATAAAGAACATGCAATCAGATACCAAGCTTATCAGATTAGATCTATAAAATTAAATGGAAAAAGGAAGTCAGAAAAGGACTTAGTATAATTAGTTTCAAAATGTATAAAAACTTCATTGTAATCAAAATTACATTTAGGCGAGCACGACCATAATTCCAATATTAAAATAATGGAAGACGAATTGTTAGCTATACATACACCAAAAGTAAAACGCGCTTAGAGTCATATTCAACAAACAATAGGATTGTATAAAAGCATGTTACTGTAGCAATTTGTGACGTAAGTACCCCAAAACCTGAAAGAGACGCCAAGCCATGAAGAATACACTTTAGCTGGTAGTCAGAGAGACACCTTGCGTTAACCAGCTCGCGAAATTATTGCACGCCGCAAAATGTGAATGTTTATAATTGTGCAATATAAGTATTAGCAGTGCAACACTAATCAGTTTAAAATCATTTAAAGTGAATAATTATATCTTATGCTGTGACTTTTTTATTTCGTGAGTGAAATAGAAGAAAGTTAAATAATTTGTTCTAGAGATCACATCTTTTTATTCTCGGTCGAGATGCCACGGTAGAAATAATAGTTTTACGGGAGTCCAGGACTGCAATCTGCCGCTGAACTAAGCTACACCGGAGCATATAATCGAGTTAGCAGATCACGAGTCGCATCGTACTTCACCCCAAGTGAGTGAAAAACGTCGCAACCGTCACAAGTAGCGAATACATATTCATTCCGTTACACATGACAACCTGCAAACTCATTAGTGATTTCTAAGTCCGTCTATAAATAGAATAAAATTATAACTCGGGGTGACATGAACGTCTTTGTTCGCCGATTCACCAAATATGCAACCGCACGACACCATGTCGTAGCACCATGTAGAATAGAAATGGAGATCAGGTCAGTCAGAGAGGGCGAATTCCGTTTTCGCCGATCCTGCTGTTACCGGAATGTTTCTGGAAATCTTCGACATCTATAAGTAACCAGTATAAAGCAAATAATGGGGTGCTTTTAAGCCAACAATTATTGCATTTTAATGCACTAATGCCTGAATTAACCTCCACTGGAATGAACAAATGAAAGTCCAGATTATAACTTTGGTTTGGCCATAAATAACATCGGAAGTAATAAATCTGATATCTAGTTTGTTGAACTGAATGTATTACGCATAACAGTCTGAACTTTGGCTTAACTAATTTGCTCTCTTAAAACGTTTATCTTGTTTCATTTAGGGAATGTTAATTATCCATTTCCCATGTTTTGTTTCACTGTGGGCCGCAGTTATTTGTATCTACTGCACTGCATTCATTGTTAGCCTTCTAGGCATTAGACAGTCTGCCCCTCATCTTTGTTATATCGTCTGCTTACATGGAGATACCCTCTATGGTTCAGGATATAAATTAGTTCCTGTTTGTACAAAATCTGCGTCACTTGTCACACGCTTCCGGAAAGAAATTAGTATGCTGTGAATTCTTGAATTTAGGCATTAAGGACCTAAAAATTTTGTTTGTATGTCTGCATATGCGTGATTCCTTTTTTCCTTCACTCAAGAACAATACAACCTAATGTTGTGAAACTTAATATACCACATGGTTCATTAGCGCTGGCTGGAAAGTAAGTATAGACAACCATTCAAACAAGAGAGTGCGCGAAGAATTTATGCTGCAGGGGAAATATTAATAAGACTACTGCTATTTCATAGAAAATGAATAAAGGAAACTCCCACGTCTTTATATTCGCTAGCTGTTTAGCATGGTCTGCACGGCGAAAATTGAACAGCTTAGTGAAAGTGTACAAGCATTAAACATCTGACAAGTGTTGCTATTAATCAATATGTAAAGCACTTGCCACGAGAAAGAAACGTCACTAGTCACGTTCGCGTTATAGCCATAAACAGCAAACATAACCTTTTACTTAAAATTCAGGTTTTATTGGCACTAAAAATTATTTTGTTGCTGGTTTTCAAAACATTACTTGACGTATGTGCAGGTTGAATATTTGGAGGCAGTGAATTTTGTGATATAGCAGGAGAACGAAAAGGGGATGAGGGTTTATTTAAATAGTGTTCAACCGAGTGGAATGACTCGGGCGGTAACACTGTGGCCCGCATTCGGGAGTTCTTGGGTTCTTCCTGACCCATGGGTTTTTTCGGGGTTTTCCCGGGTCACTAGGCGCATACTGGGAGTGTCTATTACATCCCCAAATTTCCTGTCCTGACATTTCACCTACTTTCTCATTTCACTTCACCTTTTATTTATTTCGCCTGCTTCAGGGGGAGTTTCGGCGTTGCATGGCAGGGGAAAGGGATGCTCTATGTAATCCTTCGTCCCCCGGAATGGCGGCGGTCTCCGAGTCCCGGGCCCCCAGGGGATGTACAAGCCCTCAAGGGGGAGGGGAGCTGGTTGCACCAGCTGCCATCCGGGAGTTTCAATCTGTAAAAGGTAGGAACCCTGCCCTCTGCCCTGTCGTGCCTTCTGATCCTACCGCCCTCTGTCTCCTGTCACCTCACCCTCCCTCCCGGGTGCAACCCGTCAGGGACTTAAGGCACAAAAGATCTTGTAGGTCGAGCTGTAAGTCCACCTCCGCAGTTACTCCTAGTCCCCAAAGGTGTTTACAGCTTGCTCTTACTTCCTGCAGCCCCCACAGGGGGTGACACTGGTGATTTATGCAATGGTAACTGGGAAAGAAAATAGGAAAACCTGGGAAAAACTTCAGTCAGGGAGAAGTATCCTAGCGGGATTTGAGCGCAGATCTCCCATTCTCGAGTCCGGGCTTTAATGACATCGGCTACTCTTGTCGGTAGGGATGTGTGTGTGAGAGAGAGAGAGAGAAAGAGAGAGAGAGGCTTGAATCTCCGCATTTAATGCAATAACTCCAACGGAGCTGCGGGTTCTGGTAGTAAACACACAAACAAGGAAACAAATTATCAAAAATAAAGCTAAGTCCTGCAAAAAACACCATCATTCAAAAGAATGTTGCGATGTGAAGCGACGGGCAGGAACGCTGGAAGAATTCCAGTGGACGTCCTTACAATCCGAAGGAACGTAGCAGCAGACTTTGCTGTTGCACAAATGTAGATTAAGAGGGACATACGATAATTAGACATCCCGGCCTGTCATTCGTAAGACATCGTGGCTACCCCGGGGCATTCAACTTACCACGCCATACGCCGCCAACTAGCTTAAACTCCATTACTACGTAATTAGAATGGCGTTCCGGAAGTGCGGCCAGCCGAAAACTATGCAACCCGCACATCTCCTTCCTTGTCTTCCTCATTAGCCCAGTCTACAGACAGGAATCTGATGTGACTTGAGAGAACTCTGACGTTTGAGCCTTCAGTAGTTACGTCACAATAAGCATTTCGTGTGTAAGCATTGACTGCACATTCTGAAAGATGAACTCGCGCTACTTTCTCTATCCATTAGCACTGCACAGGAATCCCGCATGTCTTATACTATTCATATAAAAAGTGATTTTTCTATCCACATTACCTTATTCATGGTAAAAGTATTTGCATAGAAGTTACTTCAAATATGCAATACTCATCTAACTTACATGCAACATACCGAAACAACAGTCAACTAGCTGTTTAGATATACAGTAAAATATGCGATTTACATATGAGGCATTCCAATTCAAATCGCCCGAAAAAGAGGGTAAAATCGACCATTGCATTTTTAAACGAAACGAAACTTTTTGTATTTGTAGACAAGCCTGATGCAGTGCTTTATGCAACCTCTTAAAATTTACATCACAGTATTGCAATTAAAATTGTTCAAGTTTCTCGCATCTTACTAAAATTTCCAAATTCAAGTTGTTATAACTCTAAAGCCTTTAAATTTAATTCTTTAAATCTAGCTTTATTTTTATTTTCTAAACTCTAATTTCATACTGATAAGTAAATATTATTTTTATTTAAGTGAAGAAATTCTATTTTTTCAAGTGTAGGCGGATAAAAAAATAATTTTATTATAGGTATATGATAATATTCCGTAATTTAAATACGTTCAAACACATATTTTAGTAACGGTTACTGATAAGGTTTCGTCTAAAATGATTACAGAAGTAAATTACTTTACGCGCTCATGGTCGCTCTCGCACGATAGTTTTGAACTGAAGGCCAAGCAAGCTGCTGTGCATGGTTAAACAATGAGAACGCTTACTAAGCACTATGCGATTCTGATTATTTCCTCTCAGATTCACAGAACGCCTAGTGATCATCGTGCATCAACTACGTAAATCACAGCGTTTATTCACTTTTTGGGTTATAACTACGAACACACAAACATAAGCACTTTACCAACTTCTCTTAATGACACTATGGATTATTCTCAATCTAATATTTTAATTTTATAAAAATTCTAAGACGCTTAAAGCAAGTAAAAACTGCTATAAGGTTTTGAGAATCATAAAAATAATCAGTATATGCTGTAATGAAAGGCGGTCTTTTATCTACAAATGAGATTTGGTACAATATTCTGAAATAAAGGGTTCTGGAGCTATGCGCACTTAAAATGCGACAAAATGAATTAATACCATACATTTATTGTTCAATAACGTGACAACCGTTGGGTTTTAGATGCTAATATATTTTGATAAATATAATTTCCTTAGCACTCCTTGTTAATATGAAAAATTAAAACGGAAACAAATAATGCGAGGTTTTTTGACATTAGATTTCACCTGGAATGTCCCATATCGCTTGGGTCACATACAACGATGGCTCATGCCCATTTTAGTTGGTGGGCTACAACTTCAAAGCAAAATCTGTGTATCATTCACATGACTCCCCACTCACTCCTTTACGAAGTATTTTTACAAAAGCCTTATTTTTCTATCTACTTCTGTTAATGTTGGTAACAGGATTAGACACTCCTATAGTTAGATGTCCCTGCCATTGTGAACTCCAGGTCATAGGTGAGGTGGTTAGTACCTGGTAAGGGTCTTTTCCTTGGGGTTACCGAATTACAATTAAATCAAGTTTTATTTATGGACGCTCTTTAATTGCTGTGGTTCTTAGCGTCCTATTGGGCGTGAAAAACCAGAAATTTTGCTCAGGGGCCACTTTATCAAGCTTGAGGCTCTTTTACGTGCCGTAAATCTACGACAAAGAACCACCGGCTTCACTCACGTTCCTAAGGAAGCTATGCTAAAGATTTTTACGCCCGAAAAATCTATCACCCTCCGCCGGTTTTGAACCCCTGATCACGGGAACTAGAGGCTACCCCTAGACCATGGAGAACGACACCTTGGGGTTATGAAGATCGAGCGGGATGGCTCAGGTGGTAACTTCTGTGGCCCGCATTCGGGAGTTCCCGGTTCAATTCCAGTGGCTGACCTTCCTGACCTATAGGTTTCCACGGTCGTCAGGCGAATGCTGCCGAATTTCCTGTCCCTCCATTTCATCTCTATTTTCATTTCACTTCACCCTTCATCTGCTGGGTCTCTTTCAGGGTTGCAAATTTTGACGGGAGGTTTCGACATGTGCATGGCAGTGGAAAAGGATGCTCTGAGGAAATCTTCGTTCTCCGGACTGCTAGCGGTCTCCGGGGGGATGTGTAAGCCCACAGGGGGCAGGGGGTGGCTGCACCAAGCAGCACCCTGGAAGTACAAACCTGTAAATGGTAGGGACCTTCTGCCTGTCGTGCCTCCTGGTCCGGCCGCCCTCTGTCTCCTCTCACCTCATCCCTCCCTCCTGGGGACGCCCCTTCAGGGGCCTGGACCAAAAGATCTAAGTAGGTCGAGGTGCTAAGTCCCCCTCTGCTTCTATCCCTAGCCTATACGGTTACGAGGAAGTCAGGAAAGGATTAGCCGTAGAGAAGACAACTTTCCTAGGAGTAGAAACCCCAAAATCAAAATAGTGCATCACGATGGAGGTTATGCGACGGACTGCTTATTCATTCATGTAACAAAACATGTAACACACATACTCCAATTAGGAAATAACAGAATGGCTTTAACTGGAACGTATACCCCTGAATACTTTAAAATATTAACCAAAAGCTAAAAGAATTCGCGGCCGACCTAATAAGCGATGCGTCAATCAGTTATTTAACTTAAATGGAGCCGGAACAGACTAACAATAGTCTAATCCTTTAAGAATGACGACTTCTTGTTAATCGAGATAAGCATTATGCATGTACACGTCTCACTGTAAGTACCTATAAGAAGGTTGCAGAAAGTTAAAACAATAGTTAGATTTTTAAAAACCGGATCGCTACTGATGACATTGAACTCCTTGCACGACCATGAGAAAAATCGAATAGCAACTTACCACTTGAAAAACGTGTAAGTATTTGAAAATTCAAACCAGTAACAAATATCTCGGAAGCGGTTAATGCCACAAACATTTTTTTTGACATAAACCGTCCTTTAACGAGATCTACGTTTTTTGTGTATTAAAACTTTGTCTATCTCCTACGGTTTAGCAGTTATTCATAGTACATCCAGACTGAAGAGGAATTCACTTTATTTATTATGAAAATATCTTTAAGTTATGATATTTTAATAAAAATCGTTAGAACAATTTTTGAGAAAATAAAAAACAACGAAAACTTTTCCATGTAAAGGATAGTTTGGGATGGAGAATTTTCTTGGAAAACATTCTTTGGAAGATGTCGGACTTAAATAACAAGTTTGGTATTTAAGCAACTTTTCGTTTTGAGACTTGTGTTCAAACCCACAGAGCATTTTCCAAAAAATATGTTTTTATTCGGGGAGCCTCAAAATGTGTATTAGGTATGTTGTGTGGAATTCCAATAAAATCCACGAACATGAATCTGTCATGCTGCACTGTAAAAATCCTTAAAGGAAAAATAAAACATACGCTTTCACTTTTCCTGAAAATATAGTCAAATGATATTATATAGCTTTTATTTGACCTAAGATGTTCACTGCACACTCACATTTATCATAATAAGTAAAGGAGTTTCTCATGGTCTTTGATCTGTTGTTCAGAAACCATGTGTAGGTATTAATGTCAACAATACATATAAATACAAGTGAAGAAGCAGCATATTGGAACAACATTACTGTCCGCAATGTTACTTGGTAGGGGGGGGGGCTTTAAAGTGTACTATAAAATGAAACGTTAACGAATGCAATCTCTATTTTTAGATGAAGTCTATTCTCGATCCTTCTGTCTGTAACCATTCAAATTTACTCTTTCGACAATGCAGCTTCATTTCAAAACGTAATATTGTTTAAGGATACGTTAGCTGAATTGTTTTTATAGTGGAACAGCTTCTAATAGTTTAGGTTCCTCATAAGCCATTGGTGCGAAAGTGTAAAAAGCTGATAGGAAGTATAATTGGCGCAACAGTTCTAGACATGTGAAAATCTTAATGACAGCTATGAAACGAGTTGCTTAACAGATCAGCAGGTGACCGTCGTCTGCATGCTGCAGGAGTGCGTGGGACAGGCATTGTCAAATATCCGCACACCGGTTATGCACTGCACTGGTAATCTTATAGTTTATATACAGTATATTTAAATCCACCGCTGTAAAAAGCGCTTAATATAAAAACCTGTCAATCATCTGCTTCCAGTTCTTCCACATCTGACAGCCCTTCCTCTTCTGCGGAATCACTCCCATCATTGCCGTCATCACTGCTGTTGTTACTTTCTCTACCATTATCCTGGATGATAATTCTTTCTATTTGATTTTGTTTTCTTCCACTTGAACCCTGAACCTTTTATAATTTTTTCTGAAATTTGTAGCACCACCTTGAAAATTTATGCTGTCTTTCAGCTTAATGAGCAATCTGCTTGTTGTTGGCACAGTTTTTTCTTCCACACAGAAGTTTTGAATCGTGCGCCGAATGAGCGTATCGTCTATTTCTGTAATACGTTTAGGGACCTTAGGTTTCTTCCTAGGTGTGTCCAATTATACTCTTTCATCCATATGCTTTTTTCTTATCTTTGAGAACTCTGGAAACGCAATTCAGTGAAATACCAGTTGCTGTGGCTACTCTTTATTTCACTCTCTTAAGGCTTTTGTGGAATTCGGGTGAACATATATTTTCTTCCTTCATCTCTGCTTCTTGCTTCATGAAGTCGAGGACATTTGCAATTTTTTCCTTCTTTGACCATGTAATACCTTACACTTAACTTTGAAAACGTAGAAGCCAAGGTTATAAATATAATAAATATAAAATAGGCACTATTTAGATACTGCTCTCTTTGAAATTACAATCAGATGCAGAACACTTTCTATGTAGACTGTATGTGTTACGCACTATGAGTAAGCAAAGGTATTATATCGCTTTCGTTGATTAAGCTAAATATAAACCATTCCTAGGCTCGGCAGCTGGGGTGGGAATGAAGGTCACGATTCCAGAAGTTTTGTGCCAGTTATAACATTGACCTCACGACAAATCGCTTAGGGAAGCTCCTCTTCTGGTGCACCGATAGGGAGAGTAAGCTCAAGGAGTGACCTGGTCCGTTCTCTTCACACATACACACACCTACCAACTTGTCTGCATTCGCCTGAGAAGCCCTTTAAACCGCGTGCTTCTCTTTTATATCTACCACACTGCAGGTGCCGAAACATTCAAGATTTGAGTATAAAATTCTATCCTTTTTGGTTTGACAATTTATGTAGAAATTATTTAAAGTTATTTATGGTTAAAGGAAGGGCACATGGACTGGGGCCTAGCGCCATCCGCCGTAAAACTGAAGTTTAAATTAATGATGACTTCATTAACTTTATCAAAAAGACTTGCATTAACCATTGGAGACAAACATGAAAAGCCACATCTAGAAACAAGTTACACAATGTCTACATTTGCGAGTTCAAACTTCAACACTATCATTTCAACCGCAAAGACTAAGTTGTATTAACTCGATTACGTATTGAACATACTTCCATAACGCACCAACATCTCTTCAACCCTGACCTTTCTCCTGTGTGCGACCTCTGCAGATCCAACCTCACAGTTCATCATCTCGTTACAGCCTGCCGTCGCTCTGTACAACACAGAGAAAGAGTGACATCCCCAACAGCCTACCAGACGCCCTAAATTCAGCACAACAAAGAACTTTAAACTTTATGAAAGCGACAGAATTGTATAACAATGTGTAGCACACCTATCTAGAGAATTTAATGCTGTATGTACTATTACTGTTTAAAATATTGCATTTTCATTGTGATCAAGTTCTGTATTCCAAAGTAGTCGCGATATGACTTTAAAGTTGAAGCGACAATAAAGAATATATAAACTGTTGTTAAGAGATAAGAAAAGAGGCTGTGCAGGCTAAGGAAAAGAAAGTGTAATCTATGTTTGTCGTGAGCCTATGTGAGCGGGGGATTAAAAGACCTGCATTTCTACACGGGAAACTGACGAATATGAAGGAAATGGTTAGTATTGCATAGAACATTTTTACAGCTGCTCCTTTTAATGACATATCCTTTTTCTACGTATCTTATGGGTTTCAAATTATATAAGACCGTTTACTTACATAAAAATCAAATTGAAGTGTATTTTATTTCTAATGCCAAAACTTCAAATGTGTAATATATTTTATTCACAATAATTAAGAGTAGTTTATAGAAAATAATAAACGGAATAATTTTTCATATAAACGGTTGCTTGTGGTGGGCGGTATTTCCTCTTACATCCCTGAAGGATGCTAAATTTAAATACGACATTTAATATTTATAGGACTTTAAGTTATGCTCGCTCCCGCTCTCTATCTCTCTCTCTCTCTCTCTCTCACACACACACACACACACACACACACATTTTTAAATTCCCTTTATTGTTTCATGGATCTACAAAAGCAAATATCTAGTGATTTCTTGAAGACAAGAGTTTTAGAGTAGAATACAGTTTCTCTAACTACCATTATAAACGGTAAACAAAGTAGGTTCACTTTTTGCTCCTCCCTATACAAACCAAACTTTTCAGATCTTTCATTTTCTCTTTAGTGGGTAAACTGGGTTTAAGATTCTGACGCGTCTAATTTCGCAGAATTTCTTTCCTCCGCTATAATGAAACCGTACCAGTGGAAAATTAACGCCTATCTGCTGGGTGTGGATGGCAGGATAGTCACACATTTCTTTCCCAAGAATTATTTCTCACTATTTCGAAGATCATTTATTTACTTTCCTCAAATGTAGCGCTAAATGGATTTTTACGCTAACTTACCTTCTGCCGGTACAAAAACATACGCCACCTTAAACATTTTCAATGCATACAAATAGTTATTTATTTACACTTTAAGAAGAAAGTAATGGGCGCTTCAAATTTCTAAGTTCTCGTTGTAGGACATTAAAACATTCTCAAACGTTGAGTGGGTCCTAAAGATAAACTGCACTTCGTTAACGAAATCCCCTGTCTTTTTTAAAGGTTTCTAACTAAATGTGTTGTTTTTATCGTTAGAAGAGGAACAAGCATGATAGAAGGTTGGATTTCCCTTCTGAATTGCAATTTGAATGCTAATAAAAGCTGATAGAGCAGTGATCCTCAATGGTGTAGTTAGAATGGACGATTGGCACGTGAGGAAGCGGGGATCGCTTCGCCATCGAGAAGTTATAGGTTTTATTCATCCTGTGGCGAGCATATTCTTAATAGTCTGAATTTGCCTGATGAACACAAACGTTTTAAGTTAATTTTAGGATTCTTTTAACGTCCCAAAACGTGCACCTGGGAACAAAAAGTCTTCCTGGGTAGCACTTACAAAGGTTTTTCAGATTAAAACAACGTAAAACCTATAACTAAAAGTAGCTAAAGCATTCAGGAATCTCACATTTTGTGAAAGCGAATGCTGCGGAGCAATATCCGTCGTCTATAGTAAATGAATACTAGTAAATAAAGAGTAGGGGAAAAAAATAAGCCCACTTCTTTTGTTTTTGATAGATTTTGTTTATTTTGTACAAGGAGGACAAATATCTTCCAGTTAAATGAGTGTTTTAAAGGAAGGTGAAACTTAATAAACATCCACAAGAGTGGCAATAGCTGCAGTTTTTTAATGGACAAACATCGTTGCTAATATTCTAAATCAGTCAGCTTAATATTATATTTTAAGGACAAATGCAGCTGCAGACACGTGGAGTTGAACCAGGTGCTTTAGAATAACGGTATAATGCTTTAACCATTCAGTTACTAAGATGTTTTACAACTTAACATTAACACGCTTACAGAGGAGAACAAGAACGTTAACGTGTGTAGGGTGCTCTGCAAGCAGCTCCAAGAGACTTGTTACTCTGTTAGGGTCGGTTGCGGTAGTGTCTCATACGTGTGTGTGTTCGTAATAAAGTTTATATGTAGTAATTTGTGACTTTTAATTAACTATGGTTTAATTTAACCTATGCCTCGGTTATATATTTGATAAAGGAAGTATCTCTTAACAAGGTGGTACGGATGTAGAATAGTTTCACACACTTTACACAAGCTATAGCTTTAAATTCTCACTTCTTTATTGCAGGCAGTTGAATAATATCAAATAATAACAAATTACTGAAGTATGGTGCTGTAAGATATTAAGTTCTATAAGTGTGCTAACAAACTGCAGTTAACAGAGGATTTCGTAAGTTCTTTACTGGCGTTAAAAAATAATATCACACAAATTTATATCTCTGCGAATATATAATGAAATGTATTTTACGGTTGTAGTAATTATCTGTTCCTAACTACATTTTTAAAGGTCAAAATTTATCTTCCGCGCACTGCACTAATATTTCAATCTGCACACTCTGAGCTTCATCCACTTAACTGACTTGGCTTGGGTACGCTACCTCTTAGCGACCACAGCTTAAAATTTTAAATTTAATGTTTCTATTTTCTGATTCGCTAAGCCTACTCTATCAGAACACTGTTGGTTTGACTTTCATTGGCTTTTTTCACCCCCCCCCCCCGACTATTTACAAACGTTTCGACGTTACATCAGTATTTTTCCATCGACTGTTGGTAGCCTTCCTTAGCTTTCTAACTTATTGTTCTGCCAAAGTTAAACTTATTGTTAGGCACCCTCTGCTTTCCACTTTATGACACTGTTTGTTACACTAAACAGCTTGCTTCTACCCTCACAGCTCTTACGTTTCTAAACTAAGAAACACATTCACATATTATTTTACACATATATACAATAAACAAACATAACTTAATGGCTGTAATATACACTTTATAGCAATTACAGATTGCTTATAGGCGGGTTATATTTTTTATATTATATAATTAAATTGATAGCAGTTAAGGGATAAAAAAATACTGTCACGGTTTCACCAAACCATGTTAAATTTTAACACAAGCATTATTTAACACTGAATTTAACACAAATTCTGTTTAATCGAACAATATTAGCTGTAAGACTGTGTTAAAATTTGTGTTAACATCGCCTTATTTTTATGGAACTAATGTTTAACAAATGATAGAATTTGAAAAACGACTGCCAAAATCCAAAAGGAATTGGTTTGACGCGGAGTTTTCTGAATACTGCTCCTAACCGAAGAAGAGGCGTGCGCCATCATGAATGTAAAAATCGAGAAGTTTTTCTCTAAGGATGCATTCTTCTCCTTTAAATCTGTCCGCTTTTTTTTGTACTCCATTATTCCTCTATACTTAGTAACCAGTTCCAATTAACATATTTTCCAACAGTGAAAAATTAGCTCCTAGACATTTTAGTTGCCGTCGCGATTCTAACCACTAACAATCTCGAAACTCACATGGTAATAATTGTCTATGTACATAATTAGTTGTCTCTACTGAGCAGAGAGCGCGGCGATGTGTAGACAAAAGCGCATCGGAGCACATTCAGAAGTCGGGTAGTTAGGTACCGCCTTCTCAAAAGCTGTTCGCAGTTGCCTTTGACACTAACAAGGAGTTAGCTACCAATACACTGTAAAAATGTGATGAAACGCAACAGGTTTGGCGTTATGTTTAGCGTTTAACATAATATTAACAAATACGATGTTTATAACACCGTTTGGTGAAACTGGTCCTTAGTATACATACCAGATGGATGCATTGTGTTTCTGCCATATTATTCAGTTTTTCTGAAGGGTGTACTAATGATCTAGTTGTTGACAGAAGTCACAACGGCTCTTTGCAAGTTTTGCAATAAAAAATTCTTATCATACCCAATATACATAATACCTTCATTCAGTTGCTTCATGGCCTTCATTGCTTTCCAGCAGCTACATTGTTCATTTTCCTTTGTAATCTTAGTTCTGGTTTGTAGGCATCAGTTTCCCAAATGCTTTCTTCGATTTATCTACAACAGTCTGAGGAACATTAACTTCTACAGTTGAATTTCAATGCAATATTAATTTATCGACCAACTGTTGAACCTTATCAATTCTTCCATAAACACCTTATTAATTCTTCCACGAATTATGTCTGCCAACTGATCTATGCAGACTGAACCGAGCATCATTGCTTCATTTTAATATATTTAAAAAAAGAAGGAATTTAGGAATAAAATTACAATAAATAATAAAATAATACAAGTACAACACTTTTAACTATTTAGGATGCGAGTTAGCTATAATTATGGTCAAGACTTGTGGCCACGTACACCATTCTTGATCAGATCCTTGTTGATCGAGGATCACTGAAACGTGAATCAAACTTTAACCGCGATTAAACTATAGTTGCGTTGCATCATTGTTGATTCTGGTTCAACGAACGCCATCAACTGACCGTGCGCTAGGTTGATAAACGCTCATCATTCTACGAGATTTACTCAAAGGAAAGCATCCAACTCTATTATCAATGAGGTTGCAGTGCCATTACAATCTCGTTGTCTACATCGATTGTCTACATTGTTTCGATTTTGAAACGTTCTACAATTGGACATTCGTTTGGCGGTAAACGAAAATAGAATAAGAAAGTTTTTCTCAGCATGTTGGAACCAGCTGTCTCTTATTCCAATGAAATCGAAAATAAAATGACTTGATTGATTTTCTTTAAAGGACAAGCAGAAGGCATGGATGTATTTATCCATGCATTTAAACATGAAACCAGTGAGTTGTAATAATGAAATAAGTAAATAAATCGCCATTTGTCTAAACAGCATGAATCCTGATGCTTAAACTTTCGGGAAACTAAAAAGGTTATATGCAAATTGCAGTATATCTAGTATTTTGATAATACTGCAGATTTCCTTAACATATAATAATGGTACGAGGTAAATTGTAGGTTAACAAATGATATGATTACATTTTTATTATAGTTTATATTGCCTTCGTCAATATTATTAAACTTAATGAATTGTAATAAATGCGGACGCAATAATAAATGCAGATCCCATACGACACTGGGAAATCCAGAAATTTGATCCAGCACAGCTCTTAATTCTGCCTTCCATGGGCGATACAAATCGTGGACAAAAAGCTACTATATCGGACACATTACTGATAATACACAACGCCGTTGTTCAGTGGATGCTAGAAATATCCCATCACAATATCAAAAGCTCCTGTAACCTATGATCCTCTTATTAAAACAATATTCATGGATGAAACGGCAGTAATCGTAGGGCACCCTAACCTCTTAATCATTTCATTTACTAGCTACCTCACTGCATCCTTTGATAGCCGGAATTATTTTTCATATTTCCTTTCCCTATACTCTTTTAACAGACACCTCTTTCTATAATGTGAGAAAGGGTGATGTATTGTAGTTCTTATGTTGGGGAGCCGAACCTGAAGTAGTTGCAACCGCACGTATGGTACCCGGTAGCCTTCGCCCCAAGTTTATAACTATTAACTTTGTATTTTTACTGTTTCTTTAAATATATATTTATGTTTGCCTCGGCTGCGTCACTATTAATTTGTGGAGACATGAATATCTTAACAAGGCGTCGTGCGGCTGAAGAATGTAGGCTTGCACAGATTATAATATTGTACTTCACTACATTTATTAATCCTTGACACCATTTAAATAACACTTCACTGATATAGAGAGCTGTGAGATTCTTTTATTAATTACTTGCACCTTTTAAATACGTAAACCATTTTCGTCTCACACTGAATACGTATCAAGCTTCTCGAGGACGCGTTTCGCGTCCGGTTAGGAACGCTGTCTACAAGCAACTAACGTCTGAATTTGTACAATTTGCCCTATTTCAGTTTCTAAATGGCTATTCCTACTCCAATAGTATACTTTTATTTAACTTAAGCTTTTTTGTTGTTGTTGATTGGCTATTTTATAAACTGTCTCAAAAATTATATTATTGTTGCTCCAAGAATTACCAGTAGCATTACTAGGCTTTCTAATTCATCATTGCCTCAAGGCTACCTCATTGTTACCTCATTATTAGCAACTTTTAACCTATTATTCTCACAGCTCCTACATTATTAAATTACGTAATACATTCATATAACATTATTAAACATGTACATAATAATATTAACATTAATACAATGACTGTTACATCCATTTTATATATTTTTACATACATACATTGCTTTAAGGCGGGCTGTTATTATATTTTATATTATACAATTTCACTGAAATCATTTAAGTGTTAAAAATACTGCCTCAAATGAGCTATTTTGACGTTGGTCCCGTATTCTAGGTACGTTAGCTCATTCTCACTACCTTCAAGAAAATCGGAACGGCAGCCATTTTGTAAACCGCAATCAACGGAAAAGAAAGTCCAGTACCCGCGGTCACACTAGACCATAATCAACTATCTTGTTTAACTTTGAACACTCTCAATGCACCAAAAAATCGCGTTGAACGCGTTCAAATGTCGAATTGACCGCGATCAAGCTTTAATGAGAATCGTGTACATGGCCATTAGATGTAAAATTACGTGGATATCAAAACATGTGTGGAACAATAAGAGGTTTGAGACTTGCGTGAAAAACATACAACTGACATTTTATAAATTAATGGTTGTATCGACCCTTTTATATAGGAGTGAATCATGGATTCACAATTGAAAAGTATCATTATAAGAACAAATTACTTTTAAGCATGTTTCGAAATATTGGCCTAACCTAAAGGCTCAACAATAAGCATCTCAAACACAAAACAATCAAATTCGGCACTTGTAACCCAATTAACAACTTCAGCGACATTTTCTTGCACAATTTACTGTATCTGTGCGCGTAATATCTGCTATTATTTATAAAATTTTGGGATCTCAGGAATGTTGTTCTATCTTTTTTTTCCTATCTATGTTTTCATGCACAAGATATATATTAATTTTAAGACATGTGTGTATAAAGTCACAAACAAATAATTACTCTTTTCATTTTTTAAAATAAAGGTCATATTAATAGTGAAATACTAAACCAAATATTAATATTGGATGTGTAAACTATGTCGCATTCTTCGGCTATGAATGGCGCTGACGTGATCATGCGCGCGCACCTCATAGCTTTGGAGTTGGCATATGTTAGCAGCCATACTGACTTTTGCTATGGCAGAGCGCACACATAAAGACGAAGCTACAAGGAGATCTCTACGTTAGTGAGCGTTGCTGGATACTCTGTGTCTCAGGCTGCAAGAGCATTCGAAGTCCTTATATCCACGGCTACGAGATGGCTGCAAATGTCCAGAGAAGGGACTGTTCGTCGCCGACCTGGTTCGGGTCGAAAACGTTAGTCCACTCCTCAGCAGGACACTGCACTTCTAGAAGAGGCAGACAGCAATCCCTTCCAGAATGAGTCTACAATTAGAAGTAATTCTAATGTCCTTGGGTCGAACATCACAGACTTGCGACGTTTGACTATAGCTCGATCGGTAGCTAAGAAGCAGCATCTTACAGACGACCATAGATTATGTCGCCTCACATTTGCAGAAGAAAATACCAACCATAACAGGAATAGGGCAATATTCACAAACGAGGTGACATTTTCAAATACAAATGGGGGGAAGTAATTGTCTACCGCCCCAGACGGAAAGTTACGACGCAGAATAGTGGCACAAATGGTCGCCAAGTTCGCATATCTCTATTGTGTTGGAGTTGGATGTCACGTGATGGTCTAGGTGTGTTGTGGCAGCTTGATGGCACATTAAATAGCCAGCAGTATAAAGAAATCCTTGAATACATCCTGGTTCCTTCTGTAAGAAATCTTCATTGATATCACGACAGAATGATTGAATTCCAGCAGATAACCACCCTGTCCACACAAGTCAAAGGTTTCAAAGTGGTTGCCGCAAAGGCAAGATATCACAATGATTGGCCGCCTTGTTCACCAGATTTGAATCCCATTGAAAATTTGTGGGCAGAGGTGAAGAAAGTTTTGGTGTTAAATTGGTCTGCAAGACAACACAAGACATAAGAGGTTTTGTGGGATCAAACCAGGATGCTTGGGAGAAGTATCCTCTTGTGAAAATTTAACTAGGAATTTGATACCATCTATACCCCGTAGAATGAGGACAGTAATAGAAGCAAGAGGGTTAACACACACGTCACGTTATTAAGTTAATTTCTATTTTTATTTGTTTCTTCATTTAGGAATATAATACTTCATATTTCGTTTGAAAACTAAAAGGGGTGTGTGTCAGTTTTTATGTGTGAGCATAAATGTCTTGAAATCAAATAAGCCTTAACAATTGTAAATTATATTATAACATGCGTAATAAACGT